>CM060402.1:110276594-111645322 GCA_030545235.1 Helianthus tuberosus
CTTGAATTGCTTTCCGATTATTGCCATATACATACATGTGCGTCATATATTGCAAATGACATATCATTACTGCATGCAAACTTTGTTGATTCGAATGATGCACGAAACACCAGCAGCACAATTATCAGACAAATCAGAAAAATGCTGACGGAGTTCAGTAAATAGACAGACATTGTATTGAGACACAGAATGAGCCAGAAACCAAGAGTTACACTAGTATAGTGTGTAGGAAAGTAAGGATCATAAAACTGTCTTCCTAGTGATAGGTTAAGTGCCGGAAAGTGATTAAAACTCACATAAACTGCAGAATTCTGCAGAAAATCAGCAAAATCAACATTTAAACACACTAATATCATGCAAAAATATGGTTAAATGGTCCTGAATGCTTTCCTAAGTATCGGGAATCAAAACTGTCACAAAATGTAACATAAAGCACACTAAACTGCATAGTTTAGCACTTTAATGAATCGGTAACCAACCGAACAACCAGACACTACCCGAAACACCAAATTTTCACTAGAAGCACTGTTTTAACATTACCAAGCTAGTTTTGGCCCCCGAACATCATAACATCCTATATAAATATCTAATAACTAAACATCTAACTAGAAACTTGCATTTCAACTATGAACTAACTTAATGATTAAACCCTAGCCTAAGACCCCCCCCCCCCCCACCTATGGGAGGGCCCAACAAGGGCCCCACAAATTGATTTTGTTTAGTTATTTTATTGGATTATGTTGGGTCTTTAGAAAACATAGTAACCATTGGTAAATTGTGAATTCATGAATTATAAGAATGACCTTAGTGTTCTAACTTCTCATTCTTCAACATCACACCACTCCACTTCTCTCCTTCCTCCTCCCCATAGCTACGGCCGAACACCACCACCACTCCATCATCATCATCATCATTCATCTTACGTACATTCCAAGCATATACATTGGTGTTAGAAGGTGCACAAGGAAGCTAGGAGCTTTCGGAAGTTAAAGGACCTTCACCATTTGCTTTTATCCACTTCTTTTCTTCCATTGATCATCCCTAGCCTTGAGCTAGTAGTAAGAACACTATACTCTTCATTTTACATTATATTTTGTTGGTAAAAAGAAGATACATGATGTTGATCTTGAAGATCACTAAGAAACAAGAACATGAAACATGAACATAAGCTTAAAATCATAAGAAATCATGATGTTTATGTGTTTATTATGCTTGTTGATTGTTGTTTTTGATGTTGATCATCATATGATCTTCCTGATGATGATTAAAAACATAATCTAGCAAGATGAGAGGATGTAAATATTAAAGATCCATAGATCATCCTCACATAAGTCATGAACTTGAAATAATAATTGGTTTTCTGGTTAAGTGGTGATTAAAGTGTGTGTAAAGTCTTGTAGATCTAAGATTTCAAGGATGATTTTTCAAGAAATCAAGTTAAAATACAAAGGTTACTTAATCTTGGTTCTCAAAGAAATCAACCATGTTTTTAGAGGTTAAACAAGTGTAGGATCATGTATTTAACAAGAAAAATCCAAGAAGAAACATTTTTAGAAAATGTGATTATAAGTTGTAAAGAACCAACTTCTTTAAAAATGATGTTTTTAAAGAAACAACCACACTTTAAAAGGTAACTAAGCTTACTAAATACACTAGTAAGTTACTACACATTTTTGTAAATTTTCAAGTTCATGAAGTAGTAGTTATGCTTGATTTTGGCAAAATTGGTAAGTATAGATTGTGTTGATTTACAAAAGAAAATGATATGCCTTGAAGGCATGGAAACCTCCATTTTTAGGGGAAACTATGGCAAAAATTTTCTAGAAATTAAACACTTAGAAAAATATTTTAAAACAAATATTTACAAGTATATTTTTAACCATGAATTTTCATGTAAAGTTTGTCATAAATTTTGTTACAAAAATGATAAATATTGGAGGTTGGTTTTTATAAATAAAAGTGACTAAATATGTATTTAGGAAATATATATTTAGAAGTCACCATGTGTGTGATTAATTGTACATTACGTGTATTAGTTATATTATTTTAGGACTTGAAATAATATAACTCATCAAAATACCAAAAATTACAATCCAAAATATTACCAAAATCCCAAGAATATGAATATACAAATTATACCCAAAGTATGAGAGGAACCGAACAAAGGAATGTAACTTACAAAATATTCCGAAAATTTCATTCGTAAGTATATTTTGGTAAATAATATTTTGGATACCAAGAGAACAAAAATATGATTTTTACAAGTGTTACAAAGTATATTATATTTTTGACCATGAGAAAATATATCATTTTGGGCAAATAAAAAAATATATTTTTCTTAAAATTATTAGATGTATTATTTTTGAAGAATATATATTTCTCAAACAAACATGAAATACATTATTTTTGGGAGAAAATGTATTTTCTTAAATAAACTTGAAATATATTATTTTGGATGAAAAATGGGTTCATATATATTTTCTAAGTTAGACTTGAAAATATATTATTTTTGAGACTTGTATGAAATTTATAAATATTTTTGCCAAGGGAAAAATTATGAATAGTTCTTCTAAGTAATATTTCCTTAAAATATATATTTTGGAAATATATATTAATGTATTTTTACTAGAGATATTATTCCGGAAAAGTTAATACAAAATTAACTATAAGGATACTTAATAAACACAATAGAAAATACGTATTCTCGTACGTATAAATACACACCGGAATACGCCACCGATACTTGGCAAAAATATACAAGTATAATAATACGAATACAAATACACCCATCCTTGGGAAGGATATACATGTATAAATACATAAAAAGTAACAAGTTAAAATATATTATTTTAACAATTATTCTAAAATTTAATAAATATAATTTAAGTTAAAATATTTATTATTTTAACAAATAATTATATAACTTGGAATAATATTGATGACACAAAGAAACGTAACTCAAAGACACTAACTAATACTAAGTCAAGGCACGACCCACTCGTCTAATAGATCGTAGTACGTTGGAGGTAGGCGTGTACTCCAAAAAAGCTTTGAGTTACAGTCGGATTCGAAGAACGCAAAACTGTGAGTTCATGTCCCCCTTTTCTTTTAACTGCTTTTGGTTTTATAACTTCGTGGGTGAAGTACATGTTACAAACTGTTTACAAACATTTATATGTGGTATGGTTAGCTAAGGAAAGGTACTGCTAGATCATGTGAGTGGTGGGTATAACACTTAAGACCATTAATCCTCGTTGTAGGACCGAGGGACATAAGTGATAGATCTATTTGGGTGTAGCGAGCCCACACCTATGTGGACCGGGGTTGGCCCATGAGGTGACTATGTCCACAAACTGAAGCCGTGGCAAAATCCGCTAGGTTTGAGCCTTCCTGCATCACGTCACACATATTAATGGCTTTGCAAACCATTAATGATCTGTTCTCCTTGTTGCTTTCATACCAGGGTTTACGAATACATACTTACTTATGATGATTACAAAGTTTATTCGAGCTCACACACTAAACACATGAACTCACTCAACTTTTGTTGATGTTTTCAAACTACATGTATTTCAGGAAACTAAGTATGGATCTGGCGGGCGTTGGAGGTTTCAAGTGTTGTTTGGAATAAAAGATGTCATCCGGTGTCGAATGGTTTGGAGTGTGTATCCTATCCTGGATAGGATACATATCTCAAAACCTAGTTTTCATTAGTGTCTTTTGTGAAGTCCTTATGGAACTTAAAACTTGTTGGTGTTCTATTCTAAACGCGAAGTCTGTGTTTTGGGATTTCAAACAATGTAGCATGTAATGTTTTTAAAACTATCCATGGATGAACATCTTGGTTTTATCATATAGTTGTTTGTTATGGTTGAATGCAATGATATTAAGCAAGTCACACATAATCACGATTCCGCAAAAGTCATGGTGTGACAAAAGGGTGGTTCCTAACGGATCCTTCTCCTATATATATATATAATGACTTGTATAGGAGGTAAATATGACAAGTTTTAATGTGATTTTATGAAAATAGGGTAGGGCTGTAAACGAGCTGAGCTAGACCCAGCTCGAGCTCGGCTCAAACTTGATTCGAGCTGGCTCGGCTCGAGCTCGAATTTCAAATCGAGCTGAGATTTGAGGCTTGAGCTCGACTCGATTAGAATTCGAGCTAGCTCGGCTCGATCTAGCTTGAACTAACAAAGAACCGCAAAATTTACCAATTAAAAAGCCCTTAAAAATAAATGTCTTCGTAGACTACGGGCCATAATTTCCATTTAATTTAACCATATGGCTAAATATGCAAATATAAATAGTTAATACTTTGTACATTGTCTTTACCTTCTTTTATAGGGGAGATACTCCCTTAGTTTTTGTTTTCTAAGTGACGTGGGACAAAAAATGAAGGATGTAAACCTTATCGAGCCAGCTCACGAGCTCACGAGCGGAGCCAGGCCAAGCTCGAGCTCGGCTCGTTTACAAACTGAGCCAAGCCGAGCTGGCTCGTTTACAACCGAGCCAATTTTGAGCCAAGCTTTCTTCGAGCGAGTTACGAGCCACGAGTTTTTTGAACACCCCTAAAATAGGATATGAAAAGTAATAAAAGATGATACATTTAAAACTCTCCGTTATAAATCATAACTTTGGTTCATGATTTACCTTTTATTGTTTATCATTCCACATTTTGTTAGATAGGTTTAACCTAGATTGTAACATTAACCTCAGCAGGTCTTTGATGTCACTTTCAAATTTTAAAGAGTTAATTACACAAACGGTCTTTTTGGTTTGGACTAAGTCACATCTTTGGGTAGTAAGTTCTAAAAGTTGCAAGTTTGTGGTAAGGGGTTTTGATTTTGTAAGAATTTTGAGGTTAGGGGCTTCGATTTTGTATAAGTTTGTAGTTTGAGAGTATATTTTGTTAGTTTTTTCTAGTTAAATTGGGTAAAATAATCAAAATACTATTTTATATCAAAGAGACAATTTATATAATTTGCACTATTTTAATTACAAGGACCATGTATATAATTTACTTATACATGACCTAATAAGTCTAGTGATATAGTGTTTTCTTTACACAAAAGTGATATGAGTTCAAATTCTTGCAAGTGTAAGGTTAGGTGGTATTTAAATGTAAAAAATCTATTAAAAAACATTTGCAATTTACTGAAATTAGAATAATAACAAAAAAGTAAACACCTCACCTAAATCCCCCCCCCCCCCTCATCGTTGCCTCGCGACTGCCTTCAAATACCACCGGTCCGCTGCCATAGTTTATCATCGACCATCCCCTTGAATACCATATCGCCATCACATTCAATGTTGAATCCTTTACTCAAGCTATGTTATTCGTTGTTGCTTCCGTTCGATAATATAGTCGAACGAGTTTGTTGAGGTGAACGATTTGTGTTAGGATGTGATGATATGGTGGAGTTGAAGTATTAAAGAAGACTATTTAAGAGAATGAATTTTCAAACGCATAATATATTGATATTCTAACTATTTAAGAAAAGGTTGACGATAGTCAGAGGACTTCCAAAGTCATAGGCAATTAGATTTATTTTTCTCAAACATGGGTTAGAGATCAACATGAATTTAAAGGTGTGACACCTGGCTATTTAGAGTCTATACCATACTAGTGTAATACATATTGTCAATTAATAAGGCATTATTTAATTTGATTTGATGTTAATTACTGGTATTTGATGTATTGGCAAGTCCAAACTTTATTTAAAATTATGTTGGCAAAAACAAGATATAAGCTTATCGCGTAACAAACAAAATGCGAAACGAACGTCGATGACCGCCTGACTAATGTTAAAATCCTAAAAAATATTATTTATGATTAAAATTCTATTTTTAGTCATATCCGTGAGGAAAATTTAAGAAAAACGCTTAAAACACTGTTTTGTGATTTTAATCGCGTACTGCGCTCTTACAAAATTTAAACGACGATGTCAGTCAAGGCAAATAATATATTGTTCGGCAATATTATGGCGAGTTAATTTTTATTGAATGATAAAAATAATTTAAAACGCAAATAAAACATGATATAAAATACCTGGTAATCAGTTAAATACCTGTTTGTGCATACATTTAACCTATATATATGTATGTATATGAAATATGTGTGTGTAGAGATGGTGGTGGCGGCACATGGGGGTGTCCATCAATACCCTAGACTTACAAGTGTCACCTAAACCCTTCACACTAATCATTTCCCACTTTTTAAAACTCAAAACCTTACACACACATCACAACTCACTCTCTCACCTCTCCCTCTCTCTCTCGCCGAACACTCCACCACACCACCTCCATTGCCATTTTTCATCTAAATCTTGAAATCCAAGTTCATTTCAAGTTGCTTCCAAGTCCATTTGAAGATCCAAATGTGATTTCAAGGAGGAACATGCTTGCATACATCAAAAATCTTATCAAACCCCATTTTTGTTCTTGGAAGGTATAAACCCATTTACCATTCTTTTAACTTGTTTTATTGATGATGATTATGATAGCATGTTTTTCAAACACTTGTATTCTTCATAACTCTTGGAAACTAATCAACAAAATAATCTTATCAAAATGAAAATGGAAGTATATGTGTGTGTGTGTGTGACCGTGAGTGTGTGTGTGTGGGGGGGGGGGGTTAGAGTTTGTATTTTGTTCAAAAGATTAGTTTTGATTGAAAGGATTCTTGAAAGATGATTCCATGTATGATCAAAGTGGGATTATGTGAATGTATGTATGATCTAAGTTGAAAAAGTGAAAAGTATATGTTTGGATGTATGTATATAGCCGTATGTATGTATGTATGTATGTATGTATGTATGTATGTATGTATGTATGTATATGTGTGTGTGTGTGTGTTTGTGTATGTATGTATGTATGTATGTGTGCTAGAAAGTGGGTTTTGTTTGATAGTTAATAAATAGGGTAACTTACACATTTCGTCCTTTATGTTTATATGGAATTGCAATGGATGACCTTTATCTTCAATAATTACAGTCACAATCCTTTATTTGGAAAACTCATTACACCTTTCGTCCTTAAACATTAACCATATTAAAATTTTCAGTTAAGTATGACACGTGCCTTGCACATGAGGGTAGATTAGTAATTTTACTAGTATATTTAAAACATAAACCCAAGCTGTCAGTGAGTTCTCTTCTCTCTCTCTAACCACCACCACCAAATACCACCCCTACCACTGTGACAATCGCACACCATTTATGGCGACTTATATTTTTAAAGTGGCAGATTGTAACAGGTCTCTAAAAGTTAAAACTATCTTACAATTTCCAACCGATGTGCTGAACAAAAACCATGTGTGAGAAGGTCCAACTCTATGCGCCATATGCAAATTCTTCAACACCACCACGTTTGATGATTTTATATAATAATCAATCAATGAAAACTCATACAACAACAAATGAAAAATCAAATCGAAGAATCATAACATATTCCTCAATCACGAACAAATCAATCCAATAATTTCATAGAAGCTGTTAAGAAACAATGGATCAAACAATCATAATAATTCATCTTCTACAATATCAAGTTCTAAGAACACATAAAAGATATTTTATAACAACAGAAAAAAAATCAACCTATCTTCACACCGACATCGGAATCCATTCAAACTAACTCTTTTCCGACAATTGGAGCACTGATTAATAACCTTCATTTCTTTATCCGTCTTCACAATGGTCTGATATACCGTTAGATCTGTAGATTCATCACGTGACACAGACGTTGTCGTTGACCTCGTCGGAGACCTTGTTTTGTGTAAATATAATTTGGTTCATATATTGGGACCTGCAACTATGGTTGGGGTTTTCTAAAAGGGGGTTTTGTCACAGGTAGAGAGAGAGGCATGGGTGAAATAGGTAGATGGAGAGTGATTTTTTTATACGGCTATGGTGATGCTATGGCGGTGGTGGTGCTATGGTAGAGAAGGGCATCAGGAATTAGAGATATATATATATATATATATTTAGGTCTGTATATGTGTATTTTTTGATTTTTAGTTTTAGTTGTTTATTTTTTAAGTTTATTTATTTAGGTGTAAAAAGACATAAAAGCCCTCATGTGATAATCACATGATTTGACTTAACTTAATTTTTTAACCTGGTTAGTGCTAAAGGATGAAAGATGTAATAATTTATCGAAATAAAGGATTGTGACTGTAATTATTAAAGATAAAGATCATCCATTGTAATTCGATACAAACATAAGGACGAAAAGTGTAATTCACCCTAATAAATATGTAAGAATGTTGCATGCAATGAAATCAAAATGATTAGATGAATGATTTGATTAAGGATGATGTCTTGGATTATATGGAATGGTAATAAATGAATGTTGAATGAGCTCAAATTGTTAGATGATAGTGAAATGAGGGTCATGCATTAAGTGCTTGTACATAAGTGTTAGTGATGATCAAATGATGATATGAAAGTGAATTAGTGATGGAATGAAATCATATGTGAAAGATGAATTAAATCAAAATGTAAGCATGTTAATATAATGATATATGATGTGTTTTGATAATACAAAGATATGTCATGAGTTTGGTAGCTTTGCATGTTGTACATGAGGCTTAAAAGGTAGTAAAATAGGTGAAAATGCATGATTTATGTGACTTACATGAAATCTACACTAATATGATTATCGGTACCATTTTATTCATTAAATAACATGTATTGTGCTAAAATATGAAGTCATGATGACTTGTGATGATTATAGTAAAGTTTCGTACAAGACTATGCGTTAAAAACGGTAAAAATCGGCTTTATAAGTGATTTTTGCAAAACTGATTTAGATCAGTGTCACACCCCAACCGATGGCGGAAACATCAGAGTGAGACGAAAATGAGATTGCAAGAGACTTCATAACACTAATGTGACAAGTATTTAATAATAATTTCATTTCATTGCTAAAAGAATCAAATACATTGTTTGAAATAGAATACAAGAAGTTGAAACAAATGGATTACATTATAACAAGTATTTAAAGTTTAAAATGTGTTTCTAGGCGTCCTACTAAGTTCCGTGCATCATCAACATCATCATAAACCTGCAACATGTTTTAAAGTATAGTTCAATACGAAAGTATTGGCGAGTATACAAGTTTGGTGTACTAGCATATACGTATAAAATGAACAATCCACATGGCAAACCTAGTTATCAAGATTAACGTATAAATCGGTATGTGAACAAGCAAGTCAAACCAAAGTTTAACGCAAGTATGAATGAATGTCTTAACATAACCTCACGTTCAGGGGCGGTGCGTTACTCCTATAGCGCTATACATGTTAACGGTAGACTAGTACGAAGTTAATGACAAGTTTATCACAAAACGAACAAACCTAAAAAATACGAATCAAGCATAACATATTAGTAAGCATGTATTGGATTGTTTGTATGTATGATTGCATAAAAGTATGTATGTGTTTTTGTATATGTAAACAAGTTACACCCAAAAAGTGTAAAAACGGTAAAAAGGGCGTCGAGTATACTCACGGTTTGCGAAGAAATGTCCACTTAGTGAGTTTGACGAGTCTTGAGATGTTGGAACACTGAAGTTACCAATTTTGGTTCTTGAAATTTTGGCCCAAAGTTGAAAATCTTGGAGATTTGAGAGAGTTTGGAAGTAATTTGAAGGTGGTGCAAGTGTTTGGAAGGTGTTAGAGTTAGTATTTATAAGAGGGTTAAGTAGTTGGGGTTTAAATGAAGGTGGTTGAGAGTTAAGAGAGGTATTAAATGAGTTGGTTGGAGGTTAGAAGGTGGGTTTGGGGTATAAATGAGTTGGTTGGAAGTTAGGACATTAAAGAAAGTGGTTGGGGAGATAAAATTTTCATTTTTAGTCCTTGCACTTATATTGTTGGTTATTTTATGCTATAAAGGTGTACGCAGGTATATTATAAGTATGATACATGTATGAATGTGATTCCGAGAAAATATAATCTCGATGTATGTCTCGGTTTTAAATTAAAACGTGTATTTCGCGACTGATTACATATTATGCATGTATGATTAAACAAGGTTGATATAAAAATATGATTTCCATTATGATCAAAGTCTCGAGATTACAAGGATTGAAATGAAGTAAGAATACAAGTTTCTAAAAAAATGTGAATACAACTTTCTAAATATGGATAGTACAGAAAATGCGGAGCGTTACAGTCTCCCATACTTTAGGAAATTTCGTCCCGAAATTTATTCAAGAGTAAGACTTTGGTAAAAGGAATTTTGGTTAAAATGGTTGGCTAAAATAGCAATTTTGAATTTTGAAGTTTAAAGTCTACGTGAAGTTCATGTATAAGTGTGTATAGGCAAAGTGAGTTTGTTTAAGTTCGAATAGACCGATGGGTGTAGTATTTCAAAAGATGTTACCTAAGAAGAAAAGTTTTCGTATAAAATGTTTTGTATTTTGATGAAAAATGCGGCCCGTATTTGTAGGTTATAAGAAAGTTTTATCGGCCTTAAGGAACATCAGTAAAATCAAATGTTTGTAGAAAATAGTTTATTGGTGAGAAACAGGAATGTTAGGTATCCATTAAAAGTTTTGAGATTAACAGGCCGTCTAAGTTTGCTTCCGCGTAAATAAAGAATGGAAGATAGTTTTAAAAGCAAGGAAATATTTTAGGATTTGAACGTTTAAACCGATTGAATGTAAATAAGGTTTGTATAAAATGTCAAAAGAATAATTGGGAATAATCATGGTACGAGAGTGAATGAACAATTCGGTAGATGAATACAACGGTAGGAATGGTATGATTATCGGATATAATGTGAATTTGAGGTGTTGAGAAATGCTAGTGCTAGTTGTAGCTGTTGCAGCTAACGATTATGAGGATGAGGTTTCGTTATGGATAATCGAATATCGCGCGTCTATAGTGCATTTGTGAGTTGTTAAAGTTTGTGTGTCGTGTCTAAATCAGGTCAGCAAAACACCGAATTTCTCATGACATGTTTTATGAAAGTTTGGTAATATGGTAAAGACACTTATATATAGGAAGTACCAGCTGCGTATCCACTATGTTTTGACCATGTTACGTCGGTTTCGTTATTCGATGTCATGTTACGTTCCGTGTCTTACCATACGCAGTAGAACACCCTATGATTTTCATGCGCCTACCATTATAATCCCGTGTGCACCCGCAATTATATTGGTCATCGCATAATCCGCATAGTTTGTACTAGTTGCGTATGTGTTAGGGTATACAATAAATTTGAAAATAAGAATGTGTGCGTATAAGAATGTAGCATGTAAGCGTGGTTATGTTTAAGTATGTATGAGACCAACTAAGTGAACCCTTTGGGTTACGCTCACGTATAGGTACGAATGTATGAGTATGAGTATGAATGATGACAATTTGCGTATATAGTATAAATTGATGCATAATGAGTTTAAGCATATAAGATGATCTTGAAATTTTTGAGTGTGCAAAAACGAAGTGTACTGATAATATGCGTGAGATTGTCATGAAACATTGATTAAAACGTGTACGACGATATGCATGTATTGTTGTTTGAGCAAAACGTTGAGTTTATTGAATCAAAATAGATTGAGTTTGACTTAGAATGTAGAATCAAGTTTGTGAATGTCAAAAGAATGTAAGGTATCTATTGGTTATGCGAGATGTAATTTGAAAAGATAATGATATGCTATTATTGTTTCAAAAGGAATAGGGTATTTTCGTATGTCGGAGATTGTCGGTTTCTATGAAGTTTCCTTGAACATGTGTTTGGATTTAGAATTGTGTATTAGTAGTGTCTGAAAAGATTTTTGAAAACAGTAGGTTTGCTTCATTTAAAGTATTTTGTATTAAAATACGAAGAGTTTTATTTTGAAAATTTTCATGAAACTTTGGTCTTTGAAAAGAATTTAGCAAAATGAACTTATAGATAGTCGAACTTCGTTGGTATAGTCATGTAGGTGTAGAGTTACTATGTCTAACGTATGTATTGAGAGTTAGTTTGGCCGGTAAGATGATTGTGGTAGGTTGATCGAACGGTAGGTTGATGCTAAAGTGTCGGGTTCCGACTAAATACCTATATTTATGATGCTTGGTGTTAAACGGTTTAGTGTACGAGTGGGTTATTGGTCATGGGCCATGGAAGCTTTCTCTAGGTATGGTTCGTATCGAGTTTCTTGGGTTCTGAGTATAGACGAGGGTTGTAAGAGTTCATTCTTGTTCTACGGTATCGAGGGATATTCTGGTAGGAGAGCTAGTTCTAAGTTAGGATATGTTGTTGAAAATTGAAGTCTCGAGGGTGTATGGATAGGTTATTTGCATTTGTTGGTTAGGTTGACTACGGATCGATCATGTTATTAATTAATCAAGGTTGACGAAGCGACATCTATAAGTTTTGTACGTATATGAGTGAAAGTTTCTTTGGTTCCCTATTGGGAACAAAACATCTTTAGTATAATAGTACAATGTGAGCGTGTTTTAGTGATTGGACAAAATAAAAAAATAGTGGGCAAGAGACTTATTAGATAGACTAGGTTGATAGGTAGCATTTCATAAGATTTTGAAAATCGGGTAATAAAGCATTTAAGGTATGATTAGGGATTTTGTATATGGAATTTATGTAAAGTAGGTTGTAGGGTAGGAAATGCGTTTGATAAAACAATGAATGTTGAAATTTTACATGAGTACGGATTTGACAAAATGATAAACGATTTAGGTATAAAATTTGATCGTGTGGTTTGCATTATAAAGTCTCTTTAAAAAGAAAGTTTGGTAATGATCACCGAGGTAAGGGAATCACCCCTAGCCCGTCGGTGATGTCGTTTTAAGAAAAGAAGGAGCTAACCGTCAAGGTAAGGAAATCACTCGTATCTTGATGTTATGTCTCCATTTTGGGATTACGAGTAATGTAAATCTTGTTGGTGACGTTTTCGAAATCATGCATATAAATAACTTATATGTATATGAAAAGGTTTTGTATGATGTGTTTGTATCCGTTGTGAAAATAATTTGATTTTGAAAAGGAAAAGTTTGGATTGTGTTATGCATAAAATTGATACTAGTAAAATGGAGGTTTGATTAAGACTTGGCTTGTTCCAAAACATAACTTTTGACTAAATCAAAGTGGTCGAAAGTCCTTTTGAATTTGGGAAGCATGCTTTGGCCTAATAGGGATACTTTCACCGAAATTTCGGTTAGCGGTATTTACCCTTCCGGTTACTACATGTCCTTAGTCAATCAAAAGTTTGAGACTTTGGCGGGAAAATCGAGGAGTGGGACTAGTTTGATAAGATGCAGGTTTCACCCCTAACTTGACAACCTCGTACCCTAAGTGTGGTTAGTACTCGTCGGGTCTAGAAAGTTAATTCCGATATATTGACGAGGGTCCACTAGAGTTTGAATTGGAAATTTTCCATCAAGGTGAGGTGTAACACCTCGTAAAATCGTGTCCAATGATGTGTCGACACGTGTACTAAACCCTAATGAAGTCAAACGTTGACTATAAGGGACTAATTTTGTCAAAATTTAAACTTTGAAAGTGGAGGGACTGAAAGTGTCAACATGCTTAAACTAAGCCTCTGAATGACCTTACACGGTATTCGTATTCCTATATTAAGCCACTTGTTAGATAAACGAAACCGTTTGCGATAAATTGAAAAGTTTGTGTAACGAAGGGTTAAAAGCGTCAACATGTTAATTCTTACCTCTGAGTGACCTTTTAACGAACCCGAAGCATTATGATGTTCGATCATACTCTTAGGAATGCCTGATATGGGCTGTGTAGGGCTTTGATGCCATTAAACGATAATACGCGCACGTTTGTGCGTTAAAAGGACCAATAGTGTCAACGTGTAAAACTACACCTTTGAGAGATCTTTTAAAGGAATCGGGAACTCCATAAAGCTCGGTCGTACTCCCGGGTGTGCCTATTTCGTACCTTATATTAACATTATATATATGAAACAAGAAAATAAATGCTTAAAATGTTATTTATGAAACTTTAATTCACTATAAAGAAGGCAGGGACCAAAAGTGACAAACTGCCAAACATTAATGGCTGGGCCGGATTACCTCGCGGGCCGCGAGCCCACTGGGCTGCCTGCTTCATGGGCCGCCAGAGCAGAACAGTAATAGCAGCATGTTTTTGTTGCTTGTTTTTAATATTTCCTTGGTTACCACTCAATTCAAAAACCTTTTTAACCAAACCATGGATTGTTAATTGTTTTGAGAAACCTAGTATTACAATTGTAATAATCCTAAGGACTCCCTAAACACATGTCAATCATCCACCAACTCTCCAAACATTATCAATAGGTGATGAATTCATCCATTCAAACTTGCACCTATCATTCTTTCCTTCTATCTTCTCATATTGGAGGGTCCTGAGCAATTGGGAACTTCCTTTGAGTTTTCTTCGGTCCCTAGGACCACTTGTAAGTGATCCTTTCGTGACTAGTTCGTTTATTAGGCTTTTAAAGCAAAAAATTCAAGCGTTTACGATAAACGCTTTGACTTTCAGTTAGACCTTAAATGGCCAAGCCATTGTTCGCAACGAACATGAATACGTGATTGTAACTAGGTAGGTGTTAATCCCTCAAAAGGGCACCTCCTAAGAATCACGTTTGCTTGGTCAATTGACGAGTCAACATATTATTGTTTTAAAAAGTCAACGGGTCAGTTTTTGAAATAATTACGATTTGAGTTTAGGAGTATTCTAAAATGTGTTTTATCACTTAAACAACTTAGTAATATTTATTAGAACATGTGTAAACATGTTCGGCTCGTCAATTCCAATGTTTTTAAAGCATAATTTTTATACAAAACCTTTAGACCACTGATATGTTATATTAGTTAACATAATTACATCATATAAACCTGGTCATAACATCAGTTTTTTCTTAAACATCGCACATATCGTCATTTAACGATTTTAACGTCGTTTCGGCGCATAGTATGGTTTTAAACCATAACTACCAACCAAGACTTGTTACCTACTGATTTTGTAAACCATTTTAAATATTTTTACAGTAGGTACATGATATAAACTCTGATGTCCAAATTAGCTTTCAAAATTATGTGTGAAATTACCAAAATGCCCCCACGGAGCATAGTTTGGTCTTAATCTATAAAACGCACATATGTTTGATACCCTACTGATATTATATAATAAATAAAGTGTTTTCACAGAATGTTTATGGTCGTAACATAATATTTGTAACATCCGTTCTTATAAATTAAGGTTTAACGTATCATTTACGAAAAACAATCATGTAATTAAGATTACATATGCATTGGAAATTACAGGTTTATTAAAACTTTTTACAATTTAAAAGTATACAACATATCATGTGTACGTTCGTCGTTTAACATAATAATGATACATAGTGCGGAAGCTTATTTCGTGATCGTGTTCGGTTCTTGCTCGTCGCTTGATATTCATCCGTGCACTCTGGGCATTCACCTAGGATCAAAACCAACTTAAAAGTTAGTTTTGATAGTCAAATATTAAGTTCAAACAAGTACAGGGGTTAAAATGACAAAATTTTAAAAATTTTCGGAGTTAGGGGGCTTCGCGTGACGCCAAGGGCCTAGGAGTCACGCCTAGCCCTGTTTTTCACAGCCTGTTGTCTTCAGCTGATGCTGTACATACCCAGCACGACCTGGTTTCATGGAAACGGCCATAACTTCTTCGTTATTGATCCGTTTTACTCGATTCTTTTTCCTACGCGCCTGTAATTTAATCCTCCATCTTATGGAGTTAAAATCCTACATCCAACATAAGAAATTTTGAGACTTCTAAGCCTTCGACTCGTTACCTTTTTACCAAATTTTAACCCGCTTATGCATTTTATCAAACAAACGTATTTATTTGATTCCTATATCTCATATACTTCTTCAAATTAATCTTACCTACTATATTAGTTTCTAATCATAGGTTTATTACACAATTTAAACCCGTTTTCGCTCGTATGCTTATTTTGACCCGTTAAGGGTATTTAAGCACTTTAAAGCTTGAAATCGCTTTCATTCCTTTCTAGCATCTTATTCCTACATTTCTTATCAAGTAATCTTAAACTACAACTCTTTGTGTGTTGGATTTCAATGTGTATATCTATATGTTCCGAGTTTTACCCTTCGGATTGTTATTTTACGGCAAGACTCAAATAGAGCCATTTGACTAACATATTACATCTTTCAAATTCTATACTTATTCTAAGTATTTATCTAATCATGAAATTCGTTTCCAAACAACCTTTAAGGGTTGTTTGTTCAATTTAGCCTACAAGGGCGTTTTGGTCGATTTTGGTCCTTCTTTTACGACGAAGGACTCTCACCAATTATTCGACCAAAATAGCACTTTTAACTACAACATAATTATGCGTACCTGGCTCGGATCAACATATTGACCCGTTTTAATACCTTGTCTTAACGTATTTTCTATTTCATAGCTTCGCTAATTCACGAGCCGTTCATCCTGCGAGCATGAGACTCGACATACACTTATTAGTCGTTAATTGTCAAATGGTATCAATATTACCATTTGATCCCTTTTTACTCTTTTTACTAGTTTTGGCTTACTTATAAAGTAGCCGTTCGAAAACTCATTTTATCTTATTCTTTTCTTGACTAATTTACCGTT
Source organism: Helianthus tuberosus (assembly GCA_030545235.1). Classification (NCBI taxonomy): domain Eukaryota; kingdom Viridiplantae; phylum Streptophyta; class Magnoliopsida; order Asterales; family Asteraceae; genus Helianthus; species Helianthus tuberosus. The sequence goes on from CM060402.1 coordinate 110,293,208, forward strand.
CCACCCCGTTTTACCATTACTATGGTTTCTAACATTTGTTTCTGATTCTGACCCAAATCATTTCGTGTCGGAAACCATATTTCGAATATTATCTCCATTGTATTTATAACTTATAGAATAGATACGTATTCTACAAAAAGGTGTAAGTTTCACTTACCTCGCATCCAAGCCACTCGTTCCTCTTCATGCTTGATTTGTTTGACCCGCTTCTTCCCCAAGCTTCACCTAGCTTGTTAAGCTTCAAACTAGCATAATAATTCGCAAGATGGTTAGTTTAGTCATTGCTAATCAGGACTATTCCACCTCACGTATTTTCTATCAAAATTATCATTCGATCTTGCTAATGGTCAGTTTGACTTTTCAAAAGTCAACTGTCCCTTTTTAATGTATAAAATGCACAATTGAGTTCAACGAACCCACTTAAGCATTTCTTCGACTATTCGGTCGTAGCTATTTTTAGGCAACTAATTTAACTATATTCATCAACATAGTTTATGTACATCATAAAATCATCTAATTATATAAAACTCGTTCTTTTATTAGGCTAATTCTACGGGTTCCATCTATAAGTGAAACCCGTTTCATCATGTCATTAGGTATTCATTCGGCTACCTATTCAAATCAAGTTCGATATTAAACTAATTAATGTCATGGTTTCAAACATCCATATTCATGAATAATTTTCCAATTTCATTACAACATTCTAAGAACCCATCTCAATTTTGTATGATTAAATACTCAAACTTGCAAATTGTTTAAGTATCTCGCATCAACTATCGATTATGACGATTTCTATCACAAACATATCATCATCTTTATTATTTAGTCAAAACCCACTTAGCACATACAAAAGTAATCATCAAATCCCTAGTTTCTAACACCAATTCTTCAAGTTTTCAACTAGGGTTTGTTTCTAAACATGAATTCAACACATATATCACTCATACATTCAACATTCATCCCCGAATTTTGATTATGAGTGTTCATCATAATTTCTAGACATCACCAAATTACAAAATTTGACATACCTTACGATCCCCTTGACTTGGTGATCATTTATATGTGTTCATGCATTGATTTGGGGTTGATTTGAGCTCCAATTTGGTGAATTTGTGATGAACTAGGGTTTGCTCCATGGGAGCTCTCTCTCCTGGTCGATCTCCACACACACACCATGTGTGTGTTGTGTGTTTTTTTTTATAATTATTAAGTTTCCTTTGTTACAATCTTGGCCCCTCAAGTTTAGTTTTAATTGTTTGTTATTAAGTAGGCTATAACCAACTTATTTCTAGTAACATTCCCTCTTATTAACTAGGTTAATTATTCCTAGTTAACTTAATGGCTTTGGGAAGTCATAACCCGTTTTATTTTAAGTCCCGTTAACTCGGGCCTTTTACATACTTTGTTTTTCTCAAAGTATTTATCCTCCTTTTAATTAATATCAAGTTTATTTATTTAAATCCTAATTTTTATCGGGTTACTTTTTACCACTAACGGTATTTTTACTCATTTTCACTATTAACGTGGTTTGATTTCCAAACCCGTTTTTGGGGTGTTACAAGTCTACCCCCCCTTAAAGAGGTTTCGTCCCTGAAACCTTATTTACGTAGTTCATTGGTTTAATCAAACGAACCTAGTTTCGTTTTCAAGGCTCCCTTTCCTTTGGTCAAAAGTTTTCATGTATACTGACGCGTACGTCTTTCATGTGTAAGGCCTCGCGGGCCGTTAATTACATCTTATAACCCTTTATCTTTATTGATTGAGTTGTCACTTGACCACTTAGTCTCGTTAGTCTTTTAACATTCTATCCCGCGCTTGTGTTCTATTAACAAGCGCTTGTATTTGTTATGACGCTTTCTTAACTTTGAATAGTTTTACCAGCTAGACTAATTAGTCACCGTCACTTCATACCCCGAAACTCACGTTACATCGTGATCATTTTCTATATTTCTTTTCTTGTCCGTGAGCGTGTCACGTCACGTTTAAGTTTAATTCAACGTTTCTTTATCATACTTCTTCTTTTCGAATGTTTCGTCTCGCACCTATCGATGTTAAGACCCATGCTCTTTGATATTTGTTATTTCCGAATTCGTCTTATAGTATTCATATTTGTTGAAACGTTATTTCTTACTAAAACTGAATTTTAGTTTAACGTTTTTCTCTTTAATTATGTCAATTACTTATATCAAGGAAATTGACAACACATAATTTATTGCTTTCCGTTCTTGTTTTACGCGGGGAATCGTAACAAGTTCCCTCACCTTACACTATTGACTCGTAGGTTCCTTCGCTTAACCTCGTAGGCTATTTCCTTAAGCTTTCACCTCTTTAAGGCGAGGCCCTTATGATCCCTTTGCTTCAATTCATGACCCGTGGGTCATTTTGGCCCCGTAGACCTTTACACTAATTAATATCCCGTAGGTTATGACGATCCCGTAGATCATCTTTTATTCTATTCTTTATTCAAATGTGTATACGTTTATATACGCATATGGCGTTAAGGCACCTCTTTTTATGTTTATAATTATTCACCTTTACTTTTTGGATTTCATTTGACCTTGACCGTAGTCTAAGGCTACATTGTTTTCTTTTGAATCATCTTTCCGACTTCTCAACTTCTAACGTCAATTTACACGTCGGTTTTCCATACACTTACCGTTACCCGGTTTTTACCTTTACTTCTTGACGTCCCATTACCCGGGTTCTTTTATTTCAATGTTTTTAACGCCTATAACTCCTTTACATAGGTTTATTAATATTTCGCACTTTTATTTATCTGATTCATGCTTACTTACTTTAGCAAGTGTCATCCTTTATTAAATTTTTTTTTACTTGTTCGTGTGAACATTCATCACTTATGAATGCCAAACTTCAGTCTTTGTTTGACCCGTTCAGCTTTGAAGTAGCTGAGCGTAGTTATTAACATTTCTGTTTGCAATTCTCATTGTCTTTTATTCATGACTCATATTCCGAGTCTTTTGACTTTCTATCCCGCGTTCCCGTCTCTTGGTTTACGCATTCTTTCCAAATCCTACCCATTCATCGGGTATCTTTACCGTAATCATTTTCAAGTAACCATTCTTATATGGTTTTAGACGTTATTTTAATTTATTTGGTCGTCTTAGCGAGATCCATCGCTTTTATTCAATCAAGTCCTTTATTCTTTGTTCGATTCGTTTGACTTGTCCATGTGAATTTCATCACTTGTGACAGTCAAACTTTTATCCCTATGCCTTAGCGTTCCTATTAGTCGGTCTGTATTTTCTTTTTCCTTGATCTTTGTCCCTTCTCTCGGACTCGTTATTCTTACGTAATACGCTTCCGTCATCCGACTTATGTTTACGTTTACTATCAAACATCTTACTTATTTGATTCATTTGGGTACCATTTAAGTTAGTCCCATTCACCCCACCCTTACTACATTGGACATAAATGTGTCCGCTATAAGAAGTTCATGGTATCATATGCAACTACTTACTTGGCCAGAGTAAGCGATTAACACATGACACGCATGACCTTTTTATAGTTTTCACATCACGCCCTATGTAAGTAATGCCTCTATTTGTTTCTCTTGGAAACAATATCCCGAATACATTTTCTATTTGGGTTTTTTCCAAGTTTTTAATCTACATATGCAACTTTCAATTTCTACATATTTGTTGCATATTACTATTTGTGCAATTATATTTAAAATGTGCACCTGGTAATGATTGCCTTAACGGGCTTTCTTGCCATTACTTATTTGCGATCGTTACGCGATTTAGGTCCTTGATGAGTATGCTCTTCTTGTCATATCTCGGACCGTTCCATCATCATATCCACAATTCGTTTGACTCTCGTCGTCTTCAAACGCGAGTGTCCTTCAATTAAAACATTCACAAAAGTTAGTAACGTCAACTTTAATAATCGCCCGTATTATAATACAAGGCTTTTTCTACTATACGTGTCAACGCGCGTATTTTCGTCAACTATATCAGTCATTTTAATTGGGGTAACGTGTATCACACGATATCCCTATGTGTTGTTTACAACACTTTAGCATGCTAAACTATTAACATACATGTACTTACCGGATTTGCGATCAAGCCTCGAACCGAACACCAATCTTTATTAAGAGCATAAGGTTTAAGTCCAAGCATAGTTTTCCCACCATACTTGAATCTCTTAAACCAAGGCTCTGATACCAACTTGTAACACCCGTTCTTATAAATTAAGGTTTAACGTATCATTTACGAAAAACAATCATGTAATTAAGATTACATATGCATTGGTAATTACGGGTTTATTAAAACTTTTTACAATTTAAAAGTATACAACATATCATGTGTACGTTCTTCGTTTAACATAATAACGATACATAGTGCGGAAGCTTATTTCGTGATCGTGTTCGGTTCTTGCTCGTCGCTTGATCTTCATCCGTACACTCTTGGCATTCACCTATGATCAAAACCAACTTAAAAGTTAGTTTTGATAGTCAAATATTAAGTTCAAACAAGTACAGGGGTTAAAATGACAAAATTTTAAAAATTTTCGGAGTTAGGGGGCTTCGCGTGACGCCAAGGGCCTAGGCGTCACGCGTAGCCCTGTTTTTCACATCCTGTTGCCTTCAGGTGATGCTGTACATACCCAGCACGACCTGATTTCACGGAAACGGCCATAACTTCTTCGTTATTGATCCGTTTTACTCGATTCTTTTTCCTACGCGTCCGTAATTTAATCCTCCATCTTATGGAGTTAAAATCCTACATCCAACATAAGAAATTTTGAGACTTCTAAGCCTTCGACTCGTTACCTTTTTACCAAATTTTAACTCGTTTATGCATTTTATCAAACAAACGTATTTATTTGATTCCTATATCTCATATACTTCTTCAAATTAATGTTACCTACTATATTAGGTTCTAATCATAGGTTTATTACACAATTTAAACCCGTTTTCGCTCGTATGCTTATTTTGACCCGTTAAGGGTATTTAAGCACTTTAAAGCTTGAAATCGCTTTCATTCATTTCTAGCATCTTATTCCTACATTTCTTATCAAGTAATCTTCAACTACAACTCTTTGTGTGTTGGATTTCAATGTGTATATCTATATGTTCCGAGTTTTACCCTTCGGATTGTTATTTTACGGCAAGACTCAAATAGAGCCATTTGACTAACATATTACATCTTTCAACTTCTATACTTATTCTAAGTATTTATCTAATCATGAAATTCGTTTCCAAACAACCTTTAAGGGTTGTTTGTTCAATTTAGCCTACAAGGGCGTTTTGGTCGATTTTGGTCCTTCTTTTACGACGAAGGACTCTCACCAATTATTCGACCAAAATAGCACTTTTAACTACAACATAATTATGCGTACCTGGCTCGGATCAACATATTGACCCGTTTTAATACCTTGTCTTGACTTATTTGCTATTTCATAGCTTCGCTAATTCACGAGCCGTTCATCCTGCGAGCATGAGACTCGACATACACTTATTAGTCGTTAATTGTCAAATGGTATCAATATTACCATTTGATCCCTTTTTACTCTTTTTACTAGTTTTGGCTTACTTATAAAGTAGCCGTTCGAAAACTCATTTTATCTTATTCTTTTCTTGACTAATTTACCGTTCCACCCCGTTTTACCATTACTATGGTTTCTAACATTTGTTTCTGATTCCGACCCAAATCATTTCGTGTCGGAAACCATATTTCGAATATTATCTCCATTGTATTTATAACTTATAGAATAGATATGTATTCTACAAAAAGGTGTAAGTTTCACTTACCTCGCATCCAAGCCACTCGTTCCTCTTCATGCTTGATTTGTTTGACTTGCTTCTTCCCCAAGCTTCACCTAGCTTGTTAAGCTTCAAACTAGCATAATAATTCGCAAGATGGTTAGTTTAGTCATTGCTAATCACGACTATTCCACCTCACGTATTTTCTATCAAAATTATCATTCGATCTTGTTAATGGTCAGTTTGACTTTTCAAAAGTCAACTGTCCCTTTTTAATGTATGAAATGCACAATTGAGTTCAACGAACCCACTTAAGCATTTCTTCGACTATTCGGTCGTAGCTATTTTTAGGCAACTAATTTAACTATATTCATCAACATAGTTTATGTACATCATAAAATCATCTAATTATATAAAACTCGTTCTTTCATTAGGCTAATTCTACGGGTTCCATCTATAAGTGAAACCCGTTTCATCATGTCATTAGGTATTCATTCGGCTACCTATTCAAATCAAGTTCTATATTAAACTAATTAATGTCATGGTTTCAAACATCCATATTCATGAATAATTTACCAATTTCATTACAACATTCTAAGAACCCATCTCAATTTTGTATGATTAAATACTCAAACTTGCAAATTGTTTAAGTATCTCGCATCAACTATCGATTATGACGATTTCTATCACAAACATATCATCATCTTTATTATTTAGTCAAAACCCACTTAGCACATACAAAAGTAATCATCAAATCCCTAGTTTCTAACACCAATTCTTCAAGTTTTCAACTAGGGTTTGTTTCTAAACATGAATTCAACACATATATCACTCATACATTTAACATTCATCCCCGAATTTTGATTATGAGTGTTCATCATAATTTCTAGACATCACCAAATTACAAAATTTGACATACCTTACGATCCCCTTGACTTGGTGATCATTTATATGTGTTCATGCATTGATTTGGGGTTGATTTGAGCTCCAATTTTGTGAATTTGTGATGAACTAGGGTTTGCTCCATGGGAGCTCTCTCTCCTGGTCGATCTCCACACACACACCATGTGTGTGTTGTGTGTTTTTTTTATAATTATTAAGTTTCCTTTGTTACAATCTTGGCCCCTCAAGTTTAGTTTTAATTGTTTGTTATTAAGTAGGCTATAACCAACTTATTTCTAGTAACATTCCCTCTTATTAACTAGGTTAATTATTCCTAGTTAACTTAATGGGTTCGGGAAGTCATAACCCGTTTTATTTTAAGTCCCGTTAACTCGGGCCTTTTACATACTTTGTTTTTCTCAAAGTATTTATCCTCCTTTTAATTAATATCAAGTTTATTTATTTAAATCCTAATTTTTATCGGGTTACTTTTTACCACTAACGGTATTTTTACTCATTTTCACTAATAACGTGGTTTGATTTCCAAACTCGTTTTTGGGGTGTTACAATATTTTACGCAAGTTCCTTTTATACATCGCTAAATGACCAAAATTCCCTATAGTTATGGCTCTGATACCAATCTGTCACACCCCAACCGTTGGCGGAAACATCAGAGTGAGACGAAAACGAGATTGCAAGAGACTTCATAACACTAATGTGACAAGTATTTAATAATAATTTCATTTCATTGCTAAAAGAATCAAATACATTGTTTGAAATAGAATACAAGAAGTTGAAGCAAATGGATTACATTACAACAAGTATTTAAAGTTTAAAATGTGTTTCTAGGCGTCCTACTAAGTTCCCTGCATCATCAACATCATCATAAACCTGCAACATGTTTTAAAGTATAGTTCAATACGAAAGTATTGGCGAGTATACAAGTTTGGTGTACTAGCATATAAGTATAAAATGAACAATCCACATGGCAAACCTAGTTATCAAGATTAACGTATAAACCGGCATGTGAATAAAGAAGTCAAACCAAAGTTTAACGCAAGTATGAATGAATGCCTTAACATAACCTCACGTTCACGGGTGGTGCGTTACTCCTATAGCGCTATACATGCTAAGGGTAGGCTCGTACGAAGTTAATGACAAGTTTATCCCAAAACGAACAAGCCTAGAAAATACGAATCAAGCATAACATATTAGTAAGCATGTATTGGATTGTTTGTATGTATGATTGCATAAAAGTATGTATGTGTTTTTGTATATGTAAACATGTTGCACCCAAAAAGTGTAAAAACGGTAAAAAGGGCGTCGAGTATACTCACGGTTTGCGAAGAAATGTCCACTTAGTGAGTTTGACGAGTCTTGAGATGTTGGAACACCGAAGTTACCAATTTTGGTTCTTGAAATTTTTGCCCAAAGTTGAAAATCTTATAGATTTGAGAGAGTTTGGAAGTAATTTGAAGGTGGCGCAAGTGTTTGGAAGGTGTTAGAGTTGGTATTTATAAGAGGGTTAAGTAGTTGGGGTTTAAATGAAGGTGGTTGAGAGTTAGGAGAGGTATTAAATGAGTTGGTTGGAGGTTAGAAAGTGGGTTTGGGGTGTAAATGAGTTGGTTGGAAGTTGGGACATTAAAGAAAGTGGTTGGGGAGATGAAAATTTTCATTTTTAGTCATTGCACTTATATTGTTGATTATTTTATGCTATAAAGGTGTATGCAGGTATATTATAAGTATGATACATGTATGAATGTGATTCCGAGAAAATATAATCTCGATGTATGTCTCGGTTTTAAATTAAAACATGTATTTCGCGACTGATTACATATTATGCATGTATAATTAAACAAGGTTGATATAAAAATACGATTTCCATTATGATCAAAGTCTCGAGATTACAGGATTGAAATGAAGTAAGAATACAAGTTTCCAAAAAAATGTGAATACAACTTTCTAAATATGGATAGTACAGAAAATGCAGAGCGTTACAATCAGGTTATAAAATGATATTTTCATGGTAAATATAAGTATTTAAACTTACATTAAGTGTCCATGGTTTTTGGCTAGTCATACGTGACTTTCGACGCCTAAAAAATGATAAAGAAACGTTAAAAATACGCATATTTTGACGTACGCGAAAACAGGTTGTTCAAGTGTGATTTTGCATGATGAGATGTGATATGTGGAATGATAAGTGTTAACATGATAATAGGATGTAAGACTATGCATGTGTACTTGTACGGTTAAAACGATAGTTTCATTAAAAAGACATGTTAAAATGCAATTTATTTGTCAAGCATGAAAATGACAAATAGGTTAACTTGTGAAGTTATTGCATGTAAAAAATGCTTTAAAATGATAACATATATAAGTTGGCGGAATACGTGCACTATGATGTTTGATGATATGTTAACGTTTGTGTAAATATGTTACAAAACGCAAATTGTAGACGTATTGTACATAAACGAGTGTGATAACGGATATATAATAATAAGGGTCACCAATGAAATTGTTCAAGTACACAAAGATCTTAATATATATATGAACACACACACATATATATATATATATAAACACGCCAACATAACCAAAATAAAGACTTTTCGAGAAAAATCTCAAAGTTATGTGAGAATCATAAGTCTTGGAGAAACTTAGGGATTTTAGAATAGTTGGTCATTAAATCATTCCTACTTGAAATTAGGACGTGTAGACCAATTTTGTGGAATGGTGCTTGTTGAAAACGCACCCAAAGGTGAGTGCCACTACCCCTCTTTTACTGTTTTATATAACGTTTTGGGGGAAAAATACGCCTTAAAAAGGATATAATATGTTTTATATAAAACGTGCCTTCGAATAAATTATTAATATATTTTCAAGAAAAAATATGATTTGAAAATAATGTGTTATGTTTTCGAGGAAAACATGGTTTTGGGATGTGAATGATATAAAATTATTTTCGAGGAAAACGGGAATGAATTGAATATAAATAATTGTTTTGGGGAGAAACGGGGAGGATTATAGTGTTTGGGGTAAAACGATTGTATCGATTTAAAAATATTTAAATCTAAGTGTAAGATTAAATATATATTATTTTGTATTTAATCTAGTAGCCATTATAATCATTTACATTATATAGATCAAAATATATAACAACCTATTAAATAATTAGTTGGTAATTGTTGATGGGCCTTATTACCCTTATTAACTAATTAGGGTTTCCTCTTGGGTGCATATATAAGGAGACTTATGTAGAGGTGCTAAGGTTAGACACATAACCTAATTACTCTCATAACATCAACCGAACACCCTATTCGGTTTCTTCATCACCATCATTAGATTGCACCCTAAGGAGGAACCAGACCAAGCTGACAATCATGTCAAACACTATTGATGCGTCTCCATCTAGATTCCCTGCTGGCCTGTACTCCTGCAATCAGGTATGTTTTCTGTTTTCCATTATGTTTAGAACAGAACTGATCCAACATGTGGTATCAGAGCGGATGTTGATTAGTCAGTTTTGTTTTCTTATCCATTATTCTGGGATTGAAATCTGGAAAACAGAAGTTTAGAAAACTCAATAAAATTCACGGTTGTTTTCGAGCCATATATGCCGAGATCACTGTTTTCGGAAAAAGGATAATTAAACGTTCACTCGAAATCATATGGTTGATATTAATGTCCGAAATCTGGTTACAAAACATAAAAAATTCAGGTTTCGGGTTCCAGAATCATGTTTTTATTTTTAGGGTTCATCACATGTTCTTAGGAAAATTCAAAATTCCTTTATGTTTTGGAATGTAATTAGGATTAATGAGTGTTTTTTCCTGTTTGATCCAAATTTATCTTTTAAGTTTATTCAAAAACTGTTAATTGATAATCAGATAAAATTTTTGAAATATTTTGATAAAATTAGATCATCACTAAAACAGGAAACCATATCTCAAAATCCCTAAGAATTCGAATTTTCAGTTACTTTTACATTAACAGCTGTTAACAGGAGTTTCGAGATCACTTTTAACGACCCGAGACCAACATCTCGACTCGAGACCACAAGATCTCGACTCGAAATCATAAGTGTTCTAAAATCTTTACAACTCGAGACAATGGTTGCTACTCGAGACCTCATCAAGGAGTCGAGATCTCACAAAACATAGTAGTCGAGACCATGATTACGACTCGAGACACTGAGGTTGCGACTCGAGACCTTAATGAGTCGAGACCTCATAATGTTACAAGATGAGTCGAGACTTGACTCGAGATCTCATAACTAAGTCGAGATCTCACTCGAAACCTCATTATTTTAGGCTGTTTAATGTGAACTAAAATTTAGCTCGGGGCTCCGCCCCAAACCCCGTGCGGGGGCACGCTGTCCCATGCACCCCCCCAACGAACTCACCGCTTAGTTCGATCCGCGCTAACATGTGGTTTGCTATTAAATAATTGGTTTTGTATTTAGATAATTAATCAAAATCAAATAAAGTTTCACAAAACCAAAATGGCTTTACTTGGGTGAACTTCTGATGTATCACTTCTGGAAAAAGCTGATTTGATACATCTATTTATTGCTCAAGTATTATAAAAGCCATGTTGAGTATGCATTACAAACGTGAATGTCATAATTTCTGGCCAAATCTGATTTAATTCATTCATGTATAGCATTCTTAACAAGTGCATAACTAAAGTGATTATCTCATTTCTGGTCAAAGCTGATTTGTCACGATTACTTTGCACACATGCTTAAATGATTACACTTCTGGCCAAAGCTGATTTGTCTTCGTTTAAGTAGAATTTTAACTAAGTCTATTATTTTGGTGTTAGTAATAGACATATCACAACCTCTTCACATAATAATCCTTCATTAATTTTATGATCATTTCGTCTGCCTTATTTTAAGTACCCATAACTTTTCTCACTATAATTTTCTTCTACAAATCTATATCTCATCCCCTCTAATTCCTAAAACTCATATGTTTTGCCTTATTTAAAGTTTCTACAAGATTAGCTCTTAAATTAAATCCTTAATCATCTCTTAAGACACGATAATCCTATTGCTCTCTTCTGATAAAGATAGTACAGAAGAAAATTAGAGCATGATGAATAGGATAAATCAAACATGATGTCTCTTATGATAATCAAGATCTCTCTAACATAATTGCTATCACTAAAGTTATTACAGATTAAGTCTTTCCTAAGACTAATCTATTATATATGGAATAATCACAAGAATTCCTAAGATGCATGCCTTCATTTAAAATTCTAAACTATAAGGTTAAGTGGTATATGTGAATACATTATAATGTACAATACTATGACCCATAAAGTTAAGGGCTTACACATGGAAATAAGTACATTTTTCCAGTACATTACATACTAAGATTTCCACTTGTACAATTTGATGCCTTATAAATCAACTGTAACACTCAAAAGTACCAAAGTATAATGAGTGTGTTGAAAAGCAACATATGTACATAGAAATAAATGTTTGAAACTGGAAAATAAGATGTTGTTCACCTTACAACCACTGAAACATTAAAAGAGGATTGTTTTAAGGTCCATAGTCAAAATACAAGTACAAAATTCCAACTCTAAGGTTCTTCAAGGGAGAATCTCACAGCATAATTAAGCCATTAGACTAGGCATAAGCAACGAGATTATCCATTATTCAAAAGAACAGTTGGATAAATTAATTAGGTAGTCACTTATTAATGATATTTAAGTCTGCTAATTTAAATTTTCCAATTAACTCATGATTAGTTGACTCTAGTTCCATACGTTTCCGTACCATAACTCGACAAATAACTAACATGAGAGTTAGTGACAAATTAAAAGTTAAGGCTACAAGAACCATAATAAGCAGTCTTCTAACAATCTTTTTCGATACCTTATATATATTCTGAATATTAGTCAGAATATAGTATCATAATTAAGCAATGTTATGAAGGTTGTGAGGTTTGCATAGTCAACATGAAGTCACACTTACCTTAAACTCTCATTTTGTTTGTTCTAAATATTTGGATAGAAATATTACTAAGATGAAACTAGATGATACCTTACATTTTCACAACTTTTGTTATCATGCAAATGAGAATTTGACAAAAGGAAAATGAGACTTATAAATTTCATCCATTATAACCAAAATTCATGAGAAATCATGACATGGTTAATGAGGATGATTTTTTATCTAATCTCCTTCTAAGTGATTTTAAATCATGACGATACAGCCCTAAATATTACTTGGCTTAAGGAATAAGTATGGGTCCATCATAAGTCATTCATTGACATTCGTGGAACTTATTCCAAATGGAATATTCAGACATAATTCATTTATCATTTAAAAGACTATCAACTTGTATCTAAATTTTGTCGTATATGGCCCACGGTCTTAAAAGAAATCTATTCATATATATACTTAATAAGATTTCTATTAAATATGTCCCTAAGTTTCTTATGACATCTGGACATTAAAGAAATCAAATAAAGTCTAACATATATATGATAGGTTCCCACGTCACGTACCTCATTGAAACTTATCTTGTGGCATTCTAGAGATATTAAAGATCAGTGGGAGCATTAAGTGTCTTAATAATAACTTGCTATAGTTGCAAGAGGTGGGGGAGTGAAAATTTTACATTACCTAAATTTACACCTCTTGTGCAAGACACCGCTCCATCACGACACTGTTCCATCAAAACTTGTCTCATTAAAATCTAATGCTACTCTTACAAAAGTTTCATTGTTGCTTAATTATGGGTACACTTAGATTTCTTACCTAAAACTAGCATACTCCTCAACAAGAGAAACTACAAAGACTGATGTCATTAATTTGTTTTCTCTATTAGAATTTGTTGGTCGTTAAATATTGACCTTAAGCATGCTGAGTTCCTAAAGATTTCTAAGGTCAGTGGGAGAAGTCAAAGTCCTTATTATGACTTGCAAGGAATACAAGAGACGGGGGGAAGAGTGTCATTAAATTATTTCACTCCGAATTTAACTCCGATTACACCTCTTGTACACCATACTGCACCAACTCTTACAAACTTAGAATCCTGAAAATGATAGCAACCTAACCAAGAGCTAATCCAAAAAACTGAAACTTTTAAAACCCAATAATCAACTCAGGAGGTCATCTAGGTTTAAAAACCTACTAACTTTGATGATTACATAGCCTCCATAATGAAGTTGAAATGGATTTTGGAAATGTTTAATGATCATATCTCTTTAAATTAAGCCATTAGTGTCAATCAATCCTCTGAATGAAATAAAACTGTTTTCTAGTAAATCTGATTTTATGTGTTCGTATAACGTTTTGGATTTGATTGAATTACCTAAGAGTGTTCATAACTAACCAAATCCTGAAATAAGCGTTAAGACACGAAGAGGCATGATTGATTGTCAAAGGTTATACTTAGGAAAAGATAAATTATCAAAGATTTCTTTGAGGATCATCACTGTTCTAGTAGCTTATAATAGTTTAAAGCTACATTAGATGAACATTAAAACCGATTTTCCCTAACAATTGGCTGACACATTTACATGTTCATAAAAACAACCTGAAAGTTCCAAACTGAAGGTTAAAGAACACTTTATTTGTAAGCCAATAAAATCCATGTGTGGGTTAATGCAAACATCATAATGTGATGAAATCTTAACGTAATTATTTTCATCAACAACCAAGTGGATTAATGTACCTACCTCAAAATGAGTGGGAGCAACTAAAATAAACTTGACTATATAGATGATATTCTTTTGACAAGTATATGTTACATAAGTCAAAGCATTGTTAACACAAACTTTGATATAATAGATCTCAGAGATATCTCTTACGTGATAGATATCATAACATACCGAGATAGACCCAATGGGATATTAGTTTCGTTCCATAAGTTTAACCTTAAATGGGTCCTTACATATGTAACAAACAATACTGCTCTTCTTTAGAGGATAATAGGATAAATGAGATTATTTCCTTACGCTTCATTAATTAGAAGCCTTATGAAAGTTCAAGTCTATACTTGTTTAGATATTACTCACATTGCAACACACTAGATATGTCTAGATTAATGTGAAGCATCTAATGGAGTATTACAATATCTTTAAAATAAACGAGAGGCTACAATTTAAAGAAGAAGTGAGAACTAAACCGGTTGATTACTCTAACTTTGTAATATTCAAAGATGACAAAATGTAATTTCGGGTATATCTTTATGTCAGCAGACAAAACCTATCTCATGGAGGAGTCATAATGCACTAATATCAACAACCTAAGTTATAACGACATAATATAGTCACTAAATGTTGTTGGAAATTTATTAGTTGACTCATAAGTTTATTAACTCCATATAATTGATATTTTGAAGACTTAGTGTGATAAAGTCAGCTACCATGACTCCTTGAACAGTAACAGTTCGAGAGGTGCTGCATTAAGTTTCGATACACAATTAATTATTCGTTTATGAACGAATTGAGAAAACTAAGTCTTTGTATCGAATACATTCATGATATGCTTAAGGATCCTATAACTGAAGGGCTATTACCCATAACTCTTATTAAGAGAGCTCATAGACGGGTATTAATTAACGGCCATGCGCAATTGCATATCGTACTATGAATGACTAACTATTAGTTAATTTTCCTCATCAGTTTGATTTTGTATGTCTCTAAGAATATGTCAAGCCGACATAATGGTATATAGACAAATAAAGTTACAAATCAAACAAAGGGCTTATGCGTATTTTGATAATAACGATTAGGTTTTAAATTAAGGCTATAGTATGACTAATGGGGGTCCTGAGTCGCATAATGATTCAACGGCTGTATTTCTCTGCTATAGTTCTTGTTTAAGGCTAAAATGAGTGTTAACTCCTGATCAGGCTTATCTAATACTCATAGTAAATGATTACTCGGCTAAGTGGGAGAATGTAAGATTAAATATATATTATTTTGTATTTAATCTAGTAGCCATTATAATCATTTACATTATATAGATCAAAATATATATAGCAACCTATTAAATAATTAGTTGGTAATTGTTGATGGGCCTTACTACCCTTATTAACTAATTAGGGTTTCCTCTTGGGTGCATATATAAGGAGACTTATGTAGAGGTGCTAAGGTTAGACACATAACCTAATTACTCTCATAACATCAATCGATCTCCTCTCCTCAACCGAACACCCTATTCGGTTTCTTCATCACCATCATTAGATTGCACCCTAAGGAGGAACCATACCAAGCTGACAATCATGTCAAACACTATTGCTGCGTCTCCATCTGGATTCTCTGCTGGCCTGTACTGTTGCAATCAGGTATGTTTTCTGTTTTCTATTATGTTTAGAACAGAACCGATCCAACACTAAGTTGTGACGAATTTGCCTGATCTCAAGAGAGTAGGTATCGGAATAGACTTACGTCTCGGTGGGGACTTTGGGGAATTCGTACAACGCAAAATATTAAATCTATCAATTTAGTAAGATATATATATCGTTCATGAGGCAGGTACCATAAGTGACCTAATTTGAGGCACTTTGCGCGAATTTAGCCGTTTAAACTTTAATACCAGCATGCGTTGAATTGTTGGTAGATCTATCGGGTTGACAACACTGTCGTGATAGGTAGCTCCGTGTCAAATTAAATGACGAATTGATATTATGTGATTGTCTAGCGTTGATTATAACCTTATTGTTAATATATAGCTCATAGGCCTTGCAAACCTATAAATCTGAAAATTTGATGCTAGAAATTTAATATGTCTATATAGGGGAGAGTTATATTGAGAACGCTAAATATTGCGAAAACCGTGAGAACGAATGAAAAAAACAATCAAAACCAATATTTTTAATACAACCCTCATTGTAATTAAAATACAACACCAAAAAAAAAGTATTACAACATCAAATAATTCATTTCTCATTTCAAAATCACTATTTTTAGATTTTTTATACATGTGTAAATATAACAAATTTACGCATGTGTAAATAGCAAACTTACACATGTATAAATTTTCTTTATTTACGAATTCACATAAATTTGAATGTGTAAATTAAATTTCTAACATTGTAATCGAATAATGATGATAATGAACATGTAAATTAAATTTTTAACATTGTAATCAAATAATAATGATAAGTGTAAAAAGAAATTTTGAATTTGAATTGCTTTTGACCAAATTCTCGTGGTTTTTTATTCGTTCCACGGTTCTCACAATATTTATCGTTCTCATTTAAACCATATATATATATATATATATATATATATATATATATATATAGATAGATAGGGGATCGCTAGAATGAGAACCACCACGAGTTATGAGAACCACGAGAACCGCGCCCCGCGGGTGGCCGTCGGCGACGAAATTTTTTTACACCTAGATCCGTATATTTTAGCGGGGGGTTTAAATTTTCGGTTCAAACGGCGCGCCCGAGGGGGTAGTTTTTTACGCCCAAAGTTTGGGTTTTTTTAATTTTTCTTTTCTTTTTTACCAAACTTTGGGCGTAAAAAACTACCCCCTCGGGCGCGCCGTTTGAACCGAAAATTTAAACCCCCCGCTAAAATATACGGATCTAGGTGTAAAAAAAATTTCGTCGCCGACGGCCACCCGCGGGGCGCGGTTCTCGTGGTTCTCATAACTCGTGGTGGTTCTCATTCTAGCGGCTCCCTATATATATATATATATATATACATATATATAAACCCTTGGGAAGATGATTTGTGTTGAAGGTTTTGAGAAAACGCTTACGACCAGATAACTGACCCTTGGATTTTTAATAAGGAAAATTTGATTTGACTTTCTTAAAATATATGAATGGTTTTGAAATGAAATTCATAAAAAGAAAGTTTTTTCTTAAACAAATTTAATTATAATTTGAATAAGTGAACTCACCAACCTATTTGTGTTGACACTTGATTTTTACGTGTTCTTCAGGTGCATGAGTTCGGCTTTGGGATTTTGGCTTGTCTTGTGGTTGTTGATGCAATTGTTAAATAAATAATGTTTTGAACAACTTTTAAAACTATTTGGCACCGTCTGTATTAAGATCCACAAGGGATCAAACAACTAAATTATGTTTGTGTTTACATTTAAACTTTAAATGTTATGTTTTAGTTAAGTTATATGTCCAAAAATATATATTGCATCGTCCACAAAGATATGTATGGGTACTAACCTCCGTCACGTTTGTATTTCCGCTGCGACGTTTTTGAGATGTGATAAAAGGGGACAATTGAGGTGCAATCAATTAGGAGATCATCAATTATTCCAGATGAAATTTATGATTTGATTGCCATTGTTGGTAGTTGCACACATAGAAGTGGCGATAGTAGTGTTGACCTAATCGGGTCCAAATGAACGACCGAGAAACTACGGTTCGATCTATGTGTGGGTTAATTCACAAACAAGTAGTCAAATGGTTTTGAAATGGGTGGAAAAAGTTTAATGAGGGTTGAATAGGTTGAACCCGATAGCTGATTATTGTTCTTTCGGAGGCGTTTTAGTTTATCTAAATAAAAAATAAGTTCTTAAATACAATTATCCATGAATTTGGGATAATAGTGGGGTTAATTAACTGTGTAAAAGTGTTGTTTTCATTATTGCATGCGATAAGGGGGTCGGGGGTGGGGGGGGGGGGGGCACGTTATGGAGCTTTCATCACTTGTGGGGTAGCATGGAACACCGCCGCCACCCAATTCCATCACTCGTGATGACCATGGCGGGTGAAAAGTTGCAGAATGTGAGGGAAATTGTTGGGTGTGGTGAGTGATTGACACCCCCACTAAAATCCATTAATAGTGATGGAATCAAGTTCGATGATGTGGCGAAACATGATTGAGTGTGGTGAGTGATGGTAAGTGAAACACCCCTATCCCTAATAATATTGTGTGAATCTTTTGTGTGCATTGATTACAAGTGGATTAGGGATAAGGGTTGGCAAGAGTTATGAGTCCATACATGTTAGTGTATGTGTATGAATATAAATTGTTATTTTTATGATTTCATGTGTAAAAGTGAATAGTTTTTTCGTAAACACTAGTAAGTAAATCCGTGTGTGATTTAACGTAAATGATCAGTTATGTGGTTTTGGGGAGGGGTATGGTTAACTAGTGTCAATTCATACAAGTAAACAAAGAAGTAATGGTGTGATTGCATGCTAATTAGTAATGTCGTGATATTGTGTTGATTGGATTGGTTGTGTTAATGAGGTTGTGAAATAAGATAAACAAAGCAAAGTGCATAGATAAGTTGTGTGAAAGAGTTTATACATATGATATCATACGGATTGATTTTGTATAAATGATTTTATGTAAACTAATTCACATGGATAAGTTCGTTTAGGTAAGGTGTTGGTAACAAATCACTCAATGTTCCATAATAATCATGCTTTATAGTTGATAACTTGTTACATAATAATGATACGTGATAAATAATAAGACACATTCAAAAATTTTCAGACCTGAAGAACCTAATACCAACCATTCTATGTCTTACATACTTAGAACACAACAATAAACGTATAAATGCACAATGAATGTTATATCCTACTTTATACAACACATCGGCATATACCTTAACGGATTATTAAAATGGAAATCATTAGCATCGAATCAAAAACTTCAAACGCATAAAATATTGATATTCTAACTGCAGCGAATATGATGACCACCATTAAGCATTTGACAAATCGAGTATTTGACATTTCTTGAATGTCCCCTAATACTTTGTCACAATACTAGCACATGAGTGAGGATATGGGTCTTGCGAATGAAGCCCGAACAAACACATAGTTGAAGCTTGTAACTCTTGCAACACGACCCGATCTTTGTAGTTCTTGAATTATGCATACAACTCAAAAATAACATACCTGAAGTTTTTTAAACAATGAATCATATGTGGATTTTCTAAAAAAACACAGATTTGGAATTTATTGATTAGAAATCTCGTGCCAGTCTCATAGAATACAGATATGGAGGTTTTAGATCCAAATATCATGTATGAATTTTGTCAAATACGCAAATCTATTAGTTTGTGCAAAGAAAAAAAAGATGTGATTATTACCGGCCACACGGATGGCGTCAATAAAGAAGCTAGTCCGGTTCACCCTCGACTCAAGTGACTAATTTCGATAGGAGAATAAACTTAGCCATTATACCAAAGCAAAAGCATGTTTGTCGATAAAAAGACCATTAAGAAATCAAATAAAAAAAAAAAAAAAAAAAAGACAACCTTTAACGGGTTCTTCATTGATACCACAAAAGGTGCCATTCACCCATTGGCTACATCACTTTCCTCAATTCACGAACTCAAAAACAAACACCTCATCCAACGGCTCACATTCGCCTGCCGACAACACTTAAATATATCACATGGTTTCTGCACCACACACAATCTCACCCTCTGATACCAGCGCGTTATCTACACCTCCTCCATTCAACCAACACGTGTATCAATCCCAATGGCAATCCCGTAATAAACCACCAACTCATGCCCTTTTTTAACCGAGTCCATTTATATAAGTTTAGAAAAAATCTAGATTCCCCCTCTCTTGTCTCATCTTCCAGGAGATAAATAAATAATAAAAAAAGGTGCGTTTTTTTCTCTCACTTCTAGCTTTATGATCCCCAAAATCTAGGGTTTTATTTTCGATTTTAACGGCAAAATTCAACTGATTTGCAGACTTATTGTTAGCCATATACACTCAGGATTAGATCCGGTTTCTGTTACTGAGCTTATCCAGGTACGTATTTAGTTTCTCGTGATTTGATTTTCTGTAATTTTGTTTCTGATTGTTGAATTGATGTGTGTTATGTGTAATTGATGCGTATGTGTTGTTGTTCATTGTGTTAATCGATCGGTTTAATGTTTAGATTTGGGGAAAGTGAAGTTTTACTTGTCGGTTCGTGGATTGATTTGAGTTTAGTGAAATGTTAGGGTTTTTGTTTATGTAAATTTAGGTTAAAGTGTTGTGATCTTGATAGGGATGATTGTTTCTCAAGTAGTGGTGTTCATGTTTTCAGTTAGGTTTTTTTCGCTTCGATTTTCAGTTAATTCTTTATCTAAACAAACTGTGACTAATTGTTCATGAAATCGGTTTTTTGAAACAAAAATGCTGTTTGCTAGTATTTTTGTAATATATGATGGAATATTGGATATGGTTTCTGAGTAAAGGATGTACTTTTATATGATTATTGGTGTGTCATGTGTGCATATGATTGTGCTTTGTATTGACTGTATGGAGTTGAATTTGCAGTATGGAGAATATGCAGAGCTACTGGCAATTAGGGGATGAACTTAGAGGGCAGTCAAAAGTGTCGGAGGATCAGAAGTGGTACGCAGCGGCGTCGAGGTTGGCTGAACAGACTAGGTCAAAGGGCGAACGGAGAAACAATTTGGATCTGTCGAAAGTGTCGGTTGACCCAAGGCCAAGAGATAATGTAGGGTTTCAAGAGGAAAACAAGTTTGAAAGCCTCAACTTTAATATGTTAAATCTGAATCTTGACATGAAGATGAGTGAGTGCATGAGCAAAAGTTCGCTTCGGAATGCGGCTTACAACACCAACGCGGTGTATCAGAAGGGGAACAATAGGGTTATGGAGAACTTGATTAGTGGGAAGTATCCTGGAAACAGTCTCAACAAGGATCTTAACACCAGCAGCAACAACAATAACAATAATGATAGTAACAACAATAACAATGCTGCTGATAAAAGGTTTAAGACTTTGCCTGCGGCTGAGACCCTCCCTAGGGATGAGGTTCTTGGTGGATACATCTTTGTCTGTAACAACGACACTATGCAGGAGGACTTGAAGAGACAACTCTTTGGTAATTATATGTTTAGACATTATCTTTTATCCTTTGTGTCTTGCAGTTTCTGCGTAAAATTATCGTTTTTTTGCTTTGCTGTTAATTATGGTGATATGTTATGTGTTGGGCAGGTTTGCCACCAAGATACAGGGACTCTGTTAGAGCAATCACACCTGGGTTACCCCTGTTTCTCTATAACTATACCACTCACCAGCTGCATGGTATTTTTGAGGTGCGTTTTCCTTGACGTTTTCACAGTTGTGTTAATCTCAGTAGCATGTTGCTTTCGACAGTAGATCTAAGGGCATTTTTTTTCTTAGTATGGTCAATTGTTTTCTTACGACTTTGTGTGGTTTAAGTGGCGGATTCTAGAAATTGGTCTCTCAAATCCTTCTGAAAATTAAAAAGTTACAAACTTGTATCGTTTTCTAGCTTTTGAGTGTATTTTTTACCAACTTGGTGGTACTGCTTTTGCTTATCTTGAGCAATCTTATGTAGGCAACAACTTTTGGTGGTTCCAACATCGATCCAACTGCTTGGGAGGACAAGAAATGCAAAGGCGAATCTCGGTTTCCTGCTCAGGTATAATATGTATCATGTTTTCTTTGACGGATCCGATGCATGGTTTTTGTCTGTGTTACGCAATCTCATTGAATTTGTGCCAAATCAGGTGAGGATCCGTATAAGGAAAGTTTGCAAAGCATTGGAAGAAGATGCTTTTAGGCCAGTCTTGCACCACTATGATGGTCCTAAGTTTCGGCTTGAGTTGTCCATCCCCGAGGTATTATCATTTATATGCCAGTATCGTTTTATTATTTGTTTGCTTATGTGAAGCCTGCTGCTTATGGGGTTGTTGTAACGATGTTATTGCAGACACTGGACTTGCTTGACCTCTGTGAACAAAATGGGGTTTAAAGTTTGCGTTGCTGCCAGTATTAGCTCAAAGGGTATCCGCGTGCATAAGCAAAGATGGATTAGGGGTAATATTGTGCAAGTGTAGTAGGATGTTAAGCAACATTTTCTTCATGGAGCTTCTGTATAAGCGCAAGCTTGAGTGAAGTTGTTTTGTGGGGGTGCCGGACTACAAACCTGGCCGGTTGTTGCTGATGAATAAATGTTTTACGGGTGGATGGTGTTTGTGTTACCTTTAATAGCTAGCTTATGCAATGAACAAATTATGGGATAACCTGTGTGTAATGGCAAAAGTCGTCTTTACAAAGATGACAAATATCCTAAAATGTTTTAATTTTTGTGGTGATAAAACTATGTTCATTAGGTTGGTTGTGGTTTTGTTTTGTGTTGTTATTGTATTGTATATTGTTGGTGGACCGCACTTGAGATTGGATGTTTGGCAACTTATCCAACCACATGATGTTGACATGTTACAGTGGTCCAAGTTTGTCTGCTATCGAACAGGACACAGTTAGGTGGGCATCCAACAGAAATCTTGTTTCTAAAGAGGGGTCAAAATGTTTGTTTTTTTGCTTAATTGCTGACCAAGGCAAGTGAACTATTTGTAGAGCTTAACATTACCTAATGGTTAAACTACGATATAACATGGTTACTTGATATGATGGTCAAATGAAAGTTTAAAACGTTAATTGCCAAAGTTTAGTAAGTTGTCAATCCAATTCTAAACCAATTAGTCCCAAGAGTTTAGCAGGCTAAAAGGTAATTCAAACTTTTCTATAAAAAGAAAAGAAACTTCTAGTTAACAACATAGTTTCTCCGAAAAATTACAACCATAATTTTTTTTTTTTTACAAATTTAGTTATTATTTTAATGTTTTTCACAACTACATCATGAGACTTTAATATAACAAAGCTGTGTTAAGGAGTTACCGGGGTGTAAACGAGTCGAGTCGAGAGCTTATGAAAGATTGAGCTCAGCTAGATTCGAGTTTTTTTCTTTCTAGAGCTCGGTTCGTATATACTTTTTCAAGCTCGAGCTCAACTCGGCTAGTTTATTAATTTTTATTTAATTTATATTAATCATAATTATTATTTTATACATAATTTTGTTATTTTTGCATAATTTTATAAACAGTGATTATTAAGATTGTTATTCAAATATATAATTAAAATAATAATTTAAAAATATATAAAGAGTGGTCTTGTTTAGGTTTGTGAGCCGGCTCGAGGTTGATAAGCGAAGCTCGGGCTAACAATTTCACGGGGTTGGCGCAGGTTGGTTATAGAAATTGTGTCAAAACACATGGATCTGAACTTAACCATCTTATTCAACAGAAAACAAGAACAACGAAACAACTGAACAAGATAACAATCTCTCTTAACTTCTCACACTAGCGGATCATCAACCCTATTGTTGTTTTTGAGCTGAGGTGGCATGGACTTAGCGCCGCATGCTGCGCAGCCTAAGAAAACAAACATCTAACACAAACCAGTTTTGATATCTTATCCGTTCCAACCCCTAGATCAGTTGGTAGGTATGTACGCAAGACTAACGAATGCAATATCTGTCAGGGGTATGAGCGTTTATTTAACCATTATAAATAAACAACAAATTTTAGCTTAGTTGGTTGTACTCTTAGCTTTGGGTGATTTTCAAAAAAAAATTGAATTATGTGGTTTTAAATGTTTATAAATTAGAAAATGAAAAAAAAATGAATTATGTGGTTTTAAATGTTTAGAAATTAGAAAATGAAGTGCATTATTAATAAACTAAAATATACATAATCTATTATTTCTCTAATATTTGTTAGTTTCAAATATGTAATTCATAAAAAATAAAAAGTAAAACAAAGAACTATAAAATTCAATATATTTTAGAAAATATTAATGTAACTAGGTTACAACCCCGTGTATTACACGGGTTTAAGTTAATAAAATATTAAATTATTAAATAAGAAAAAAAGTAGAAACATTGGAAAAAGAAATAGTAAATAAATAAAATATTGATAAAGTAAATATTAATAAAGAATAATAAATAGCTAAGAAACAATAAGCGAAAATAATTTCATTTAGTTACTATCAACATTTCTTATTTTAAAATCTTTACCTTAATATTCGACCTTTAAATATATATGTTAAACTAATCAATATTTTTTGTTAGATTAGGTCTCTTAAACCTTCTCACAAAATCAACCCATACCTCAATTATATTTTTATTTATAACTTATAATGTTATTTTTTGTTTAAAGCTTACCTAAAATAGATTTTACGAAAGCGTTTTTATATTAGATTTATAATGATGACCATTATTTCATATATAAGCTAATTTTAAGCCTTTAATGACGAAAATTTATTTAAATTCAATCCAGGACTATTTAAACATGATTATTTGTTGTTATTTAAAAAAATATAAATAAACAGTTTTCATTATTGAAACCATTGGATCCATATAATACACAAGACTATAACATAATATTTAATAAAATGACAAAAAAATTAAAAACCTAACTATATATACAATTTCTTAAAATAAACTAACAAACTATAAGTAAAAAACCTTAATTTAATTATGCCCTCTAGTCATACCGTCCTGTGCGATAGTATTAATTAATAATAATATCATTTTTTTAATGGAAAGAATACTATTTAATTATGCCCTCTAGTCATACCTTAATGATTTTTTTCTACTTAAATCGATAGACAACATATAATTTATGTTATTTAAATATCTAGCAATATGGCTTATTTTTAGGAATAGAATAACAATAAGATGATTATGATTATTATTTTTTTATTTATTTATATCGATACACAACATATAATTTATGTTATTTAAAGGGTGTTGCTAAACGTATATAATTTATGTTATTTAAAGGGTGTTGCTAAACGTACCTCCTTTTCTGTTAAATTTACTGGTTATACTCCCCTCCTGAAGTTTCAAATAAATACATTTAAACCTTTTATTTTGTATTTTTTTAACTTGCAATTACTTGAAGTTTTTATACAATTAAAAAAATAATATAACCATACAATTAAAATGTATTCAATATCTTATGCTAACTGAATTCATGATATTAATTATTTATATATAACTACTTTTAAAATTTTAAACTTATCATCATCTCATCACTACCAGATTATTTAATTGTTTATTTTGTTTCAAAGAAAAGATACGTAATACATAAAATATCTTTTCTTTTCATTTTTTCAAACGACAGACATGTGTATTGTAACCTATATGAATTGTTAGCATCGTTTTCCTTTTCAAATGGCATATAGATACAAATTACGAGAAGGTAAAATTTTACAAAGAATATATATGGTCTCTAATGCAATAAAAATATATAAATAAATTGAGGTTTAATATATATTTATTATTATGAAAATATAGCTATGCGAATGGTGCTGGATACCTTTTTGCTGATTGATTTTTTTTATTAGTGCAACTGCAATAATTGTTCACTGGATTTAAGAGGATGTGGGAGTTCAAAGATAGCCAAAGAGAATTGGTCATGTTTATATAATGAAAATAACTTTGTTGGGCGCAGGTTGGGGAATTTAATCCCGATGCTGGAACCTTGGAGGAGAAAGGAGTGGATAGGTTTAGCGAGAACTTTAAAATTTGCTAACAAATTGGGGGATTTCATGCTTGTTCTCTTTAATCGATATTGGATTATACTCAAATAGTTTGTTAATTCCTTAACTTCGGTATCTATGATAAAAAAAAAAATTTAGAGGGTGAAATTCAACAATTTTTAAAGTGTTATTTTAGGAAAGAGGGTATGAAAAGTAAAAACGGGGGTGCATTTAGCCCACCCCTATTTAAATATCTAGGAATATGGCTTATTTTTAGGAATAGAATAACAATAAGATGATTATGATTATTTTATTTTTTTATTTTTTTATTTTTTTAGGTGAGAAACATAAATTAAGAGTAATTGAGAGATTGACATGTGTCCTCAATCAGGTTTCTTTTATTATATGTATAGATTATAATTAAATAAAATATGTCTACTTAATTTTAATTACCCAATAAATATTGCCAATGAGTGGAGTGGTTGGAGAAAGAATTGGTGTTCTTTGTGACTCAGGTTCGATTCCCACTCTCCTCATTATTTTCTGCGGCATCCAAGTGAAGAGCAAATACGGGTGGCGCCGGTTCGACTTGGATGGGAGGCGAGGTTTTACCGATTAATCCACTGTAGTGCCTTCGGGCGGGTGGAGGTCGGGGGTTTCCGCACATCTGGGGAAAGCCAAGTGGCTGGCGGCAGTCGAGTAGTCTACCTTGGCCACAACGCCCGGTGTAACGGAAGAAATACAAGATGGGAGGAGCAGGACATTGTCATGTGCAGCTGTGAGCTGTGTGTGTCTGCCACTCTGCTCGCCTACGCATCATTGTCTGATATTGATAATGGGATCAAGACAGTACACTGGTCGTTCTACAATGGGAGCTCACACTATGACACGGCCCAGTACAACGAAGAAATGATCAAATTCAGAAAAATAGCTTTGGGCACACAAGACTAGGCCAACAGTGAGTACAGCCGGCCCAGGAGTGAATACATATTGCACCCGTCTGGGTTAAGTAGTGAAGGGCCGAATACTCACAAAATAGAGATGGTTAGGTTGCGGTATGACAATTGTGGCTCGAGCGAGGGGTTCTAATGATAATTGTACAAAAAGTATGTTATTTTTTTTTGTTTATTTTTAAATTCGATTTAATGAGTTCGTGTACGATTATTGAAGTTGAAAGATTCAAAAAAGGTTTTGGTTAAATTGGTGAGATTTATAGTCATTTGACAATTGGTTTAAAGGTTATTTTAAAGGTTTGACAAAATAACGTGTGTACACAATGGATTTGTTATAATCAACACCATATTGGCACCAGGTTTGACAAAATAGTTGTCGTTTGGCATGTTTACTGTCAACTGGCACCACATTTTTCGGCTCCTAGATGATATGTAGAATACTATGCCACGAATAGTTATTCTTACTAATGTGTACAAAATGGATTTGTTATAATCCACGCTAAACAAAAGCTGAGAGACGCAACTACTCGGCTCGATTTAGTATGACGTCTGCGCACGCTTTAACGTGATGTCCGCACATGTTGTCCGCGGCGCAACGCCCGCGAAGTATTATCCTAGTTCTTATTTATAAAGCAAAATGATGAACATGATGCATCAACAAACCATACTGTCATAGTGCGCTAAATACCAAAGGGCATTTAGCCCAATGGTATCTTGGTGTGCTAAATTGTGCCCCTCCCCTAAAGGTCGAGGGTTCAAGTCCCACCATAAACTACAGAATATAATTAGAAGTGGATTAGACGGACGTGTGAGTTGCTGATTGGTTCTTAAATAAGCCTTCAGCCCAAGCCAGCACCAAATCCCACAAAGCAATACTTGTAAAGCTCTTTGTGATCGTTCTCCTTATAAAGAAATATAAGTAACTTTGTCAAAAGACGTAATTTAGAATAAATCTAAGTCGCCGCACAAGTGTCTAAAAATCACTCGGTGAAATAAATTATAATTATCACACGACTTTTACTATTTTACTTATTATATATAACTTCTTACCTGTACTATAGAAAACCCATAAAACAAACTTCACTAGAAATACCCTATTATTGAACCCTAGAGACTTAATAACCCTTTATCTATCTATAGTTTCTAGATATGATGAGTTGCCGAAATCTCAAAACTTAAGCTAAAATATAGGCCTGGCAATCTTTACCCAAACTCTTGGGTTTGGGTCATTTTGGACTTTAAATATAAGCTCTTGGGTAATTTTGGGTTAGTTATTATTTTGAAGGGGGTCTAGATGGGTAAATTAAAAAAATGTTTATATAATCTAACGGGTCAAGATGGGCCATAAAAAACATGAGGATGGGTCAGGATGGGTTAATGCCCTAATCAACTACAACCCAACTCCCCACTGTAAGTCAGATTGGGCTTAACTAAAAGGAGGAACAGGATCAGAGTTGGATGTTCGATACGCTGGACAGGTAATTCATTTTCTTCGTTCTCTGTGGTCTGCATTTGCCAATTAGGGTTTATGAGAAGGTATTTTGACTATTTTATTCGTCATCTTTTCGTTCTTGCTGATTAGGTTTCTGAATAGAGCTTTTAAGTTCATTCTTCTTGCTCGATTCTCATTAGTAGTATGATGATATGATAATTTCATTTTGAATCATGTTTATTGGTTGCGAATTTGGGGATTATCGACATGAATTAGTTTATATTTTTTTGTCTAATTCAGTCATGCACGCCACATGTTTGATAATATGCCAATGTGAGATGTTTATTTTCGTGAATCAATAGTTGAACTCCAGATTTGTAGTTTATTGCCCTTAGATCATGTGTTTAAATTTTGTTTAAGTAGTTTGGTCATTTGGGCTGATGTATGAAGCATGTTGGTTGATCATTGCTGTAAACTTTTGAGGTATGCATTTTAAAGAAAAAAAAATCATGTTTGGTTAGTGTAGGCACAATGATGTTTCATTTTAATTATCTGCAAGATGTGAAAATAGGTCCATGGAACTCATTTTGACTCACCAATGCATTGCGGAGCAACTTGATATTTAATAGTACATTTTATGAGGTTTCTTGTCCATATGTGATAAAAGATTAAATCCCTTTGTTAAGTTCTGTGTTTGGCATTAATTGTAGGGTGGATTACTGCCCACTTTGCTATCTTGATTTTAGTTGATTAGATTGATATTAGGACAGTTGTTGATAATTTAAGGTCACGTTAAGAACACAACTATTATAGTTAGTTTGTAACTGTTATAGAGGATACTTTGGTTTCTACTTATTCTAAGTTATGTGATCTTTAGCTTTCTTTGTTGATAGATAAAGATAAATTCATAGGCATTTAAGAGAACTATTTTATTGCTTCTAGACAACTAGCATAGTGAAAAAGGTCAAAGGACTCTGTAGTGATGACTAACTAATGAATTCAGATTTCGGTGAGTTTTGAACTCTGTAGTGATGACATACTATTTAAGAAACTTTATTTTTCAACAGATAATGGGAATATACTAACTTTATCTTTGACATTGTACATATAGAACTGGTTGATGACATCCAAAAAGATGCACTAGCAAACACTAATTCAACAGATAATGGAAATGCTCTTTACAACTTTCTGTATCCTCATAAGGAACTCCTTCCAAAAGACAAAGAAATGACCATATTTGATCATCTTGAAGAGCTACGAGATAGAATCTTCGTGTCAATTTTTTATTTTTAGAGTTTTTTTTTTGTTTTTTTAGAATTTTTGAATTTTTTTTAGAATTTTTATGGTTTTTTTTTATTATTTTAGAAATTTTTATTTTTTAGATTTTTTTTTGATTTTTTATAACTTTTTTTTTATTTTTTAGATTTTTTTGATATTTTATAATTTTTGATTTTTTAGAATTTTTTTGATTTTTTAGAATTTTTTTGATTTTTATAATTTTTTAGATTTTTTAGATTTTTTATAAATGTTTTTAGATTTTTATAAATTTTTTTAGATTTTTTTGATTTTTTATAAATATTTTTAGATTTTTTAGATTTTATTGATTTTTTAGAATTTTTTTTTATTTTTTAGAATTTTTTTTTAAAATACCCATCCTGACTTATACCCATCCTAACCCAAACCCATCTTGACCCATTACCCATCCAACCCTTTTTTTAAAAACACCCATCCTGACCTATACCCATCCTAACCCAAACCCATCTTGACCCATTACCCAAACCCATCCAACTTGCCCACTTTGCCACCACTACTAAAATATCAATTATTCATTTTATTCTATCTAAAACATTTAGCCCTAATAGCATCAGCAGCAACAAGATTGAGCATGGTGACTAACCTTGGAAATTAGCATGAGTGTATTTCTTCTCATCACCTACATCGCAACAGTCAAAACCAAGACCAAACAATCAAGTAAAATCAGCACAAAAAAAAAAGAGAGAGAGAAAAGAAACAGGCATTTGCAGTTGGCAAGACATCAATCTACAGACAAAATAAAAATAAAAGGCAAGGTAGCTATCAAGTTACAAAGGTGCTTAAGAGTATACAATAGCCTCAACTTATGAGTATCTGCCAATCCCTTATAAGATCAACAACAAACTACAAAATACAACCTAGATGTTAAATATCTTAGCATCAAATAAAAAGTCTCATACGGTACTTCTTAATTCGATATCTTAAATGAACACAGCTCTTCTCAGTCACTTCTCATTTCACGAGCTTTTATGTACTTCCATGAACGCCTGTATTAGCTGGCTTGCGATTCAGGTAACGGATAACTGCATCTTCAACCCTATACGTCCCACCAAACCAATTATTAAAAATAATCTTTAATCAAGTAAAACATTGTAAAGTATACAAAGAGAATCTTTACGAAAGACGTAATAATGGTAATGAAAACAAAATAGAATGGTGAACATACCATGGCTGATTGTAGAACTCAGCACGGGCTTCTTTTTCAGCGTTACGGCTTGCTTCCCCTGCTGCAAGCTTCAGATCTCTTCCTTGCGATTCAATCAAAGCATCGATAAACTCAACAGGTGACTGACTAAACCCAAGGAAAAAAGCTCGCCTTTTACGATGTTCATTAATCTTCCTAATTGAAGTACATATCGCTTCATCACAAGCTTCAATCTCTTTAGCTTTCTCAGTAGCAGCTAGTAAAGCATTCAGTTCCCTTTGTACTGGAAACGGGACATCCACCAACACATCATAACACGCATTCCCAACTGGACTATTTCCCGAAAGTTTAATCTTATGTTCCAAATGGATAGGCTGTGGTGCCGACAAATGAGGAGAGATTTTCTGCGAGACCATCGCGAATTTAACCTTGTCCTCACCGAATACTTTCCGAAGAGCCGGATCACAGTTAAAATATGACGGGTCATCCGCATTCTGCAATTTTCTAGCTTTCACGTAATGCCAAATTGCAGCTATAATTCTGGCGCGAGTATCCACCTCAATTCCGAGAACTTCCATTAGAGCTAACGAAAGCTTGTACTTCTCGGGCATGTAATTCATTTCCAACCGTAGATTTGCGGTGAATTCTTTATCCCCTTTTCGTTTCACCTCGAAGCCTTCCTGGGGTGTTGGAGATCTAGCACTATCCCACACGATCATATGATTATCCGGATATAACCTCTGGTCCAACGAAATAGTCACCCTCTTGAAAAAAGATGAAAACTTGGGGTACATGGGGCTCAATGTCGCAGCTTGATCAGGATCCATACCGTCTTCCAAGATTCTACCTATTATTTTCATCGTCCAAGTTGGGGGCTCGTCGTTGGGCTTCATCGGGCTTACACGAGTTTGGTTTGCAAAAGTGTTGAAAACATATATTCTAAGCGTTTTCTGGATGCAAGGAGGGTTTTTAATCGCATCTTGAATGTCTATCTTCTTTCTCGCTAACGCAGCATCCACACGCGATTCAAACTCAAGAAGCTCTGTATAAAGCGCAGACTGTGGTAAAATCTTAGCCACCCTTTCGAGCAACTGCTTCTCAGGAAGCTTCTGTTTCTTCTTATTCCGCTGAGCTGGCGTAAGCTCCATCATCCTCATGGGAGAAATAGTATTAGCATTCGACACCCCAGGCGGCCGTCCAACCGGCTTCTGAGGCATCCGTTTGATCCCGGAATTCGCCAATCCAGGAAAAGACGGTGAATTACCAGAAAAATGTCCATGTGACTGATTAAGCGACATTCCTTGAGCCTGCAACTGTGCCTGAAACTGGGCATGGTTAGCCTGAGCCTGGGCCATGGCTTGAGCCTGCGCTTTGGACTGCGCTTGAGCTATGGCCTGAGCATGGGCATGGGCTGCAGCATACTGAGAGAGCTGAAACTGACTAGCAAAGGGTGACCCTGACTGTTGTTGAGGCTGTGACTGTGACTGGAGATGGGAACTAGGGTTTGTAGTCATAGAGTTCCCAAAAGGTGAATTCTTTTGGGGAGTATTGTTGTTCATAGACATCTCTGTGTACAAACAAAAACCCTAATTCTTACAATTGCACAGATTTGCAGGTAAAAAAAACCTAATTTGCAAGTTGATTTGAACCTAAATATTCAAAAGCTCAAAAATATTAGACCTTTCGCAATATAATTGATACAAATTCGATTAAAACCCTAGTTTGGAAAATTGAAAATTGCGGATGAATAATAGACGATTATTAACGGAGGAATATAGAAATTAGAGCAGAAGAAGACCTGGCAGCACCGGGTAGAAGCTACGGAGATGATTAGTGGGTTCCGGTGGTTTGACGACGGAGGTCTGCGACTTACTTTTCTGATCTCCGGTACGGTCCCCTCCTTTCACCGTTTGCGTTGAATTTATGAGGACGGTTTGTAGTTGTACAAAGTCAGCCCAGCCCAGACCTGACTAGGCCCGGCCCCGTATATACGGAAGGCCTTCTTTGGAAATCCATTGTTTAGGCCTTAGGGGAGTTTGATTAGTGACCGAGTGTAGAGTAATAGGAGTGTGAGTTTTTTTTAACGGGCAACAAATCAATACGAGCACTTTCGGGGCACCTAGTCTAATCTAATATAATCTAATCTAACTCTAACTACTATAATAAAAGAAAACAATTTTGGACACGTCTCATTCATTGAAGGCATTCTCAAATCTATATTTATCTTATATTAGCTAAATAAATAAGTAATAAATTAATATTAAATGTTATCATAATTTATTAAAAATATA
Source organism: Helianthus tuberosus (assembly GCA_030545235.1). Classification (NCBI taxonomy): domain Eukaryota; kingdom Viridiplantae; phylum Streptophyta; class Magnoliopsida; order Asterales; family Asteraceae; genus Helianthus; species Helianthus tuberosus. The sequence continues at coordinate 110,326,242 of CM060402.1, forward strand.
ACTTTTTATAATTTGGTATACAAAATTATATTTATTCAACTCGTGTAAAACGCGGGGTTTTAAGGATATGTATATTATTTTTTTATTATTTGTTAGATTTTTCAACCCGACTATACATGGGTTTTTTAAAGATACGGCGTTTTTAGTATTTAATATACAAAATTACATTTATTTAGGACATAATTTTTTTTTGTTATTTGGTAGATTTTTCAACCCGACTATACACTGGTTTTTTTAAAGATACAACATTTTTAGTATTTAATATACAAAATTACATTTATTTAATATGTGTAATACACATGGTTTTTAAAGATATAACTCTTTTTAGATCTATTCAACACGTGTAATATACGGGGTTTTTACGGATGTAATTTTTAATTATTTGGTAGATTTATTCAACCCGATTATACACGGGTTTTTTAAAGATACGACGTTTTTAGTATTTAGTATACAAAATTACATTTATTTAATCTGTCTAATACACATGGTTTTTAAAGATATAACTTCTTTATTATTTGATATATAAAATTACATTTATTTAACGCGTACAATATACAGGGTTCATATAGATATAACTTTTTTATTATTTAATATATAAAATTACATTTATTCAACCCGTGTAATACACGGGGTTCTAACCTAGTGGACAAATAAAGTACTCCGAGAGTAACCTGAGTGGTCCACCACCAATTTCGGGAAAACCCGGTAACCCACCCGCCCATAGGCACGACGGTAAATTACCAGTAAAACCCGTTTGGCTCAAGGATCGAACCCAGGTTTCTCTGAGTCTCCTATCACTGCCCACCAGTGTCTCACTCCTTTTTTGCATCAAATGAGAATTGAACTTGAGTCTTCAAAGAGGAACTCAAGTTCTCCTACCACTTGAGCTATAGAGGTAATTGGCAAGTGTGAGTTGATTTAATTACAAGTTTATAAGGGAAGGGTTTGTAGCCTACTAGCATTAGAGGGTGTGATATAACTGTTACTTGTCAATGATCAAATTTTCTAAATTTATGCTATTGAAGTCGTAAGTAAAAAGTCGTATGAAAAGATAAAAACTATGGGCTCAAAAGAAGATTTAATAAAAATTGTAAAGGGTGACTTGGGTTCTCCAATGGAGACTCAAGTTCAATCACCACTTGTGTCACTTTGGTGGATAAGGCAATGTTAGATAGAGTCTAGCATCCTTGCAGAGGTGTCAGGCTCTATCCTGAGCCCACTCGGGTTTCGTCCATGCGTGTGTTACGCTAGAGAGTTCTGCTCTTGTGGTGACCCAACGACTGTCAAGTGGCAGCCGGCGGTATGGTTTCTGGGGGAACGCCCAAACCAAACTTTGAAGCCAGCGTGGGCCCGATTAAGACAACATAGTATGGCCGGAGTGGAGCAACGAGGCTCTCCAATTTGGGAAGTGCGGTAGCCTAATACAAGAAAGTCACAGTTTAAAAAAAATTGTAAAGGGCCACATAGTCAATTGATGGATCAACTATGTATTGTTCACAAATAATCTGCTCGAATTTGCACAAAATAAAAAAAAAAAACGTAGTTTTTGGAAGACTAAGTTTTGCTATTAAAAAAGAGATAGTGACGCAGCTTTTTGCTCATTTACTATTTATCTCGATGTAAATTCATATTTAAAATGTGACTTCATTGATCGAATATCAACTCAAATCAATAACATGCATGCAAAAGAGTATCACAATCAATGCCACTAACATATCATGCATCATCAAATGTCCTATGGCCTAATGAAACAGATCAACAGCATAGGTGATGCCACAAATTAAGCGTAGATTGACCGTCCCATCACTAGACAACTTTCTCAACAGTACATTAACCTAAGGCTATGCGGAGTGGGCAGCAAAGAGGTTCGGTAAAGTGTGTTTGCCGATCGGGCACACCACCGCCAACCTTCTTTGCCGCACGGGGTGATTAACGATCGGGGACAGAACGCCGTTTGGGAAAAGTTGTTTCAAACGGCTATATAGCCGTTAACATTAATAAAAAAAATCAATTTTAAACTTTATAAATTATAACAAATCCATTTCCATCTTCACCAAACAAACTCAATCTTCATATTCACTACAATTCTCACTCAATTTTCAAATCTTTTCAAAGAAATGGAAGGCTCAAACAAAGGTGAAGGCAAGAAAAAAAATGTAGGGTCTGGTTCGAAGGCGAGGGCTCAAGATAAAAGCAGTGGTTCAGGTGGTTCTGGTGTGCCATTTCATCCCCAACTTGGCTTTGCGAATCAAACCCAACCTCCATTTTTTTAACCAACTCATGCATCCAAATTTCGGTTATGATAGCCAACCCCTCCAAAATTGGATGCAACACGGTCCGACGATGGTTCGTCCCGGTTTTTATGATTACCCCCTAGACGCCCAAAATGTTTTTGACCCGTTTCTTTTTTCAAACCCCAAGCTCACAATCACCGAGAGACATACAAGATGACTCCGATGAAGAGTTCGTGCCGGATACCCAAGAGCAACATGATGATGAGGATGAAGATGTTGCTGTTCAAGAAAATCCCGTGAACCAAAATGAAGCCACACCGGAAAGAAGAGGAAAAGCGAAATGGGAAAATTGGACGCCTAAACAAGAAGAGGCGTTGGCAAAAACTTATGTTCATTGCACTTTGAATAAAAAGAAAGGCAATCAACAAAAGGCGGATGGTTTTTGGAAGCAAGTTCTAAACCACTACAATCAAACGGTTGGAGGAAGTAACCGAACCCACCACCAAGTTCGATCAAAATGGCCCGCGATGCAAACAAAATTGAACACATTCAACGGTTTATATCATCAAGCGGTATACTTTATTATTTATTTATATACGGTTTATTTTTTAATGAAGTATTTGGATTAAGTTGTTGATAATTTATTATTTTAGTATCGTTTACGTCCTAGCGGGAGTGACGATGCTTTTGTAATGAAGCAAGCGCTAAAGGATTACAAAAGCAAAGAAGGATATGACTTTGCTCATATTGCGGCTTGGGAGGTTGTTAGAACAAATCAAAAGTGGTCGCCGATACCCTTGTTGGGTGAAAAAAGCTCCGACTCGAGTCAAAAAAGAAAGTCTTCGGATACGAAAAATTATAGAGCGGATACACCAAATGCCGAAGTCTCGAACGGTATTCCTGACATAAACGAGGATCCCTCGCCAAGACGACAAAAGAGAAAGGAGAAAAAGGACAAAGGGTCGTCTTCAAGAAACGAAGATCCAAGAGATATAACCGGTAGATTCGAAGAATACAAGGCCATGAAAAAAGAGTTGATGGATATTAAACGTATACGAGAAGAAAAATACTTGACCTTGGCGGATGGGAAACGAGAGGCGTTGCGACAAACAATGTACGACAAGGACTTGGAGACGTTTAATCGGCCTCACGACAATGTTCACCCTTCAATGTTGGAAATCACACTCGCTAGAAAACGTGAGATCGCAAAAAAATATGGATGGCCTTGTATTTTTTAGTTTTTTTAAACTTAGATTTTAATGTAATGCTTTTTTTTATTTATAAAAGTTTGATGTTTTATTCATTTTATCTTAAATTAAAAAAATAAAAAATAAAAAAAGTTTACCACTTCAGCAAGTGTCTAACAATTGTCAACACTTTTCAGCATAGTTTAAACATTTTTCACTGATTGACGTAACACACTCTCATTGGTTGATTTTTAAATTTACCACTCTCAAGTGATTAACCACTCCTTATACCCTAATATGTGTAGTCAAGTCGTCAAAGGCAAGATCGAGAAAAATAAAGTCTAAACCAACAAAGCATAAAATCGAAAAATGCCAAAAAATGTGAAAAAAGATAACTTAAAAGTTTTGTAAAGCTTACACAAATCTATTATATATAATAAACAAAAAAAATTTGGGACACTTGGCACAATATTAGGGCTTCCTAGATGTGGTTTTGGCGGGAAACTGGATGGGTATTCTTTTGACATATAATGAAGCCCCGTTTTGTATCCGGATCCACTAATTCGGATCCGTATATATATGTTATAAAAATGTAATATTTCCAATCTTCATTTGTGTCATCGCCAACACCATTGTTAACCCTATCTTATCTGTGTTATTGTGCTGTCCGCCACCGCCTCCTTCTTATCAACGGCGATATACAAGTCAAATCCGATGTTTGTAAGGGTAAACTTTAAATATTCCATTTCTAATCTTTCTTATTTATCCTCTGTTTTCATTTGATTTCTTAAGATTTTTGGGTTTTTTGAAATTAGGGTTTCTTATATTCTGTTGACGACTCCTACTCCTTCCTCTGTGTTAATTAGGGTTTTATCATCGTTTATATGCAATGAAGATCCGATTTAATACAGGTAATTCTATAAATCTTTGATGTTTGATACACACATAATGTTACAAGTATCCGAAAGACACTGGCTGAAATTGACGCACAAGGAAAGATTCTTCCTAAGTTTTTAGTTCATTCGAAATTGATTTTATATAGGTTTTCACTTCGTTTCTATTCAAAATATGCAGGATATTGATGGCGATTTTAATTTCTTATATACGGCTGATGTATACTAATTCCAAATTTAATATACCACTGTTGTTTTATTGTTGTTGATCATTTACTGATTTATTATTGAACAAGATTTAGTTATTTAGTTAAGATCCAGACATGATGGTTTGATAGCAAGGTTCTACCAATATATGGCATTTGGATTTTGCTCTCAATCTCACTTGAAATGAGTAAACGAATGAACCATGAAAGATGTGTCAATTTGAGAACTTTATATTTCAACTTACACACATGGATTGAAACATTTTTTAATTCGATTTTGATCAGTTTTAACGATTGTTGTTACTGGTTGTAGCCCTAAGTGGAACAGTGGTACAACAAAATGTTTTCGCAAAAAAAAATAAGTTAATTGTATCAAAGAATAAAACTTTTGGGATGATGTTATTAAAGCATGGTTTCTCAAAACCCATGAATAAGCCAGAGGCTATTTCCATCATAGTAGAACTTGAACGCTTGAATGGGGTATTACATTGTTTTATCATTGTATTTATTTCATCTCATTTCAAAAATATGATTAGCTTGAGTTAGAGGTTAATTTTTTAATGCAGTTTGCTGGAAACTCTTCATTGCCATCTGCAAGTAATGCAAAGACTTCCCCAAAAAAGCCGAATGTTGGCCAGAAAATAAAGTTAGAAGCATCAGTTTCTTCGTTAAGGTAGTTTGTTTTTTGTATCTCATATTATATCCTTTTAATATAATGTTCACTTTTCTGCTACATATTAGTTAGTGTTCCTTTTGATGCTGGTATGACCTTTTAATCCTGTTTCGTGGTAATCTTTATAGGTCGAATGACGTATTAATGTATAGTTTGATGTTGGTGTGATCTTTTAACCCAGTTTTGTTGTGAATTTTTTAGGGCAAATGACATATGCAAGGAATCGAAGAGGCAAACAATTAACGCTGAAGACGTATTCAAGGCGCTTAAAGAGATCGAGTTTCCATAATTCATTGCACCACTAAGAGCCTATCGATTTGATAACATACACTTTCTTTATAGGGTATGCAAATCGATTCCTTGCATTGCACCACTAAAGACGTATTCAAGGTACACTTTCTTTATAAAGATGTTTTTTTTAAATTTCATAACTGATTAGTTTGCTAAATATGATTACAAAAACTATGATATTACATCAGTAATGAGTAATCTAAATAAGGTCTGATCAAAATTGCAATAACTTCCATTTCAAAATATCATGTAAAATTGCATTGGGAACGCGATGAATCATGAATGGGACTATACATGTTGGGTAAATCCTAACCGTTTGTTTGACTTCGATCCTGAGACTCGCTTCGCTAACTCCTCCATTCGAATTGCTTTGCCTGTAAAAATTTGACTGAAAAGATAAATATTAGTTCGAATCGTGTTCATAAATATGGATCCCCTATATATCGATTTGCATTTGCTCACACATAACATAAAAAGCAAGTTGTCCAAGAAAACAAAAGCCTAACCAGAACAATCCAATTTGCACATATGAAAATAAAAAAAATGAATACACAAGTATATGCCTATTCTTAGAAGCAATAAAGTAATATTTTTTACAAATTATGTAAACACATTATTATTTTTTTTTTTACAAATTATGTAAACACATTATCACACATGCTTCCACCCATAACATATAAATGTGATTATCAGAATAAATTCCAAAAACAAACTATTATATAATCCTAAAAATCAAAACAACATTTGAATGAGTGGAAAAAACGGAACAATCAATAGGAATCATGAACTGAATTCGTTATGATAGCTGTGTATGTTGCCAGAATGAAATCACTCAAATTAGCAATTAATAGGTGAAGAAGAAAGAGATAATCTCGAATTGTCAAAAGTGAAAACTAAAAGGAACGAGATTTATTGATTATTTTGTTGACTTGATATTTTTTATAATAAATCTTTTAAGCCTAACTGAATTGTTGACTTGATATTTTTTATGTTAAATCTTTCAAGACTAAGACCGCAGGGTGTGGGAGATTTAGGTTGCGGGCTTGGGTTAACATATGGCGGTTGTGGGCTCCACATGGTGTGGCTTGGCTGGGCATGGATTTTTTTGGGTGTGGGGTGGCGTGGTTTTTTTTAATCGATTAGTTTGACCTTTTTAAATAATTTTGAATTTCAAAGTTAATAATTAAAATCTTTATCAAATTCGAATCCTTATTTTGGTAACTTGAATAAATTACATTTCTTCTCTAATTATCAATTATTACTGATTACTGATAATAAATTGATTTAACTTATAAGGGATTTAAAATTCAAAAGTGATTTAACTGATGATAAATTCGGATTTTTGTTTTTGGTAATCAAACCTGTACCATTCTCAGAAGTTTTATTTTGGGTAACTTTAAAAATTTAAATTTCAATATTGTTTTAGTTTGTATACCTACTTAAAATAACTCCCCTACTTTTTATTATATATACATGTTCCAAAACCTCATCCTCAAACACGGTTTAGATTTCTTAAACCTATTAAAATATCAGTTTTCAATATGGAACCTCAAAACATAACCATGTTGAACAATCTCAATCCTTTGTCAAACAACTATACGCTCAAGTTGAAGATCATTTCCCTTTGGAGGAAAATGATGCACGACCGTCCGACTGAAACTGTCGACATGATATGTATGGATGAAGAGGTACGATTTAGAAAGTTTTACTCTACTGTTACTATATTATGTATTAAATATTAAGTATGGGTCTTCATCTCATTAATTTTTTTTACCAGTCTAACTTAATTTTTTGTGATATTTTGTAGGGTCACCAGATTCAAGCTAGCTGTATGCATAGGATTTTGCCAAGGCTTCAGGACCACTTCAAGCTGGATGAATTTATTCTTGTGCTTTTTATGTTATTGATAATGGAAATTGGACCTTTAATGTTATAAAAGTGTTGGGCCGTATATGACTTTAATTAGTAAAAGAGTATTTGATGATTAGTTTAAGTATTAAAACTCATTGGCACCTAAAAAATCGTAATTACCAATATTAATGTTCACAACTGGTAGTTATTTGTTTAGTTTAAATATTTCAACATTTTTGTCATAAAATTTAATGAAATAATATGTTACATTTTAATAAAAATACAATTTTTTGACTAATAAAATTAAACTACCCGGGAAGCAGTCCCGGGTGATAACCTAGGTTTATATATATAAAAGAGTTAAATGTCATTTTAGTCCCTGTGGTTTGGGCCATTTTGCCAGTTTAGTCCAAAGATTTCATTTTTAACCTGTGCGTCCAAAAAGGTTTCACAGTTACCATTTTAGTCCACTGGGTTAACTTCATCCATTTTTCTGTTAACGAGAAGGCCAATTCGGTCATTTTATATGTAATTCTGTTAACTAAAAGGACAATTCAGCCATATAAAGTGACCGAATTGGCCTTCTCGTAAACAGAAAAAATGGATGAAGTTAACACAGTGGACTAAAATGGCAACTGTGAAACCTTTTTGGACCCACAAGTTAAAAATGAAACCTTTGGACTAAACTGGCAAAATGGCCCAAACCACAGGGACTAAAATGGCATTTAACTCTATATATAAAAAAAGATTTCTATGTAAGATTAAATATATTATGATTTAATATTTAATCTAGTAGCCATTATAATCATTTACATAATATAGATCAAAATATATAATAACCTATTAAATAATTAGTTGGTAATTGTTAATGGACCATATTACCCTTATTAACTAATTAGGTTTCCTCCTGGGTGCTTATATAAGGAGAATTATGTGGAGGTTAAGGGGTTACTCAGTTATACAATTAGACACACCCCATTAGTCATAACATCATCATCGACCTCCTCTCCTAAGCTGATACCCCTTTTCGGTTTTTTAAGTCCTCATCATCAGTCAGCACCCTAAGGAGGAACCAGATCACGATGACAAGCATGTCGAACTCCATTACTGGATTCTCCAATGCACTGTCTGCTGTAACAGGTATGTTTTAATGTTTTCCCTCATGTATAAACAGAACCGAACCAACATGTGGTATCAGAGCATATGTTGATTAGTCAGTTCTGTTTTGTATCCATAAATCTGGAATAAAACTGAAAAACGGAATTAGAAAACCCTAAATAAATTTCGGATTTTTCATCCGAAACCCCATATCGGAGCTGTTCAAACTATATCGGATCATATGTTTTCATCAAATATTACTGTTCCGAAATCATAATGTTCTAGAATTGATTAAATGATTGATAAATTTTCCAGATTTCGGATATAAGGTTAAGGTTAAATTTTAGGGTTCATCACGTTCTTAGTTGAAATTCGAAATTTCCTTTATGTTTTGGAATGTGATTTGAATTGTGGAATGTTTTCCTAATTTTGATCTTATTTTATCTAATAAGTTTTTTCGAAATCTATTAATAAGATAAACAGATTATGATTTTCGAAATTTTATGATAAAATTAGATCAATGTTATAATAGGAAACTCTATCACAATTCTTAATTTTCGAATTTTCAGTTATGTTATCACAATAAACAGCAACTGAATCGCACAAGATCAGATCACATAAGAGATGATCTGATCGCACAAGACAGTCGCACAAGATTTGTACAACTAATTAAGCACATTGTACAAGTTAAGACTGCATAATCGCACAAGACTTGTGGATCGCACAAGGCATTACTGATCGCACAAGTTTTTGGGCATTACTGATCGCACAAGTTTTGGGCCTTATTGATCGCACAAGTTTTGGGCCTTACTGATCGCACAAGTTTTGGGCCTCACTGATCGCACAAGTTTTTGGGCTTTACTGATCGCACAAAACTTGGGCATTACTGATCGCACAAGACTTTTTAAGCTGTTTAATGATTGGTTTGCTATTAAATGATTGGTTTTGTAAATACTTAGTTAATTAATAAGGATCAAATAATGTTTCACAAAACCAAAATGGCTTAACTTGAATGAGCTTCTGATGTATCACTTCTGGCCAAAGCTGATTTGATGCATCTACTTATCGTTCAAGTATTACGAAAGCTATGTTAAGTGTGCATCATAAACATGAATGTCTTAATATCTGGCTAAAGCTGATTTAATTCCTTCATAGATGGCATACTTAACGAGTGCATAACTAAAGTGATTGTTTCAATTCTGGCCAAAGCTGATTTGTCACAAATACTTTGCACACATGCTTAAATGATTACACTTCTGGCCAAAGTTGATTTGTCTTCGTTTAAGTAGAACTTTAAATGAGTCTATTATTTTGATGTTAGTAATAGACATATCACAACCTCTTCACACAATGATCCTTATATTAATGATCCTTAATTAATTTTTATGATCATTTCGTCTGCCTTATTCTTAGTACCCATAATTTTACTCACTATAATTTTCTTCTATAAGTCTATATCTCATCCACTCTAATTCCTAAATCTAATATGTTTTGCTTAAAGTTTCTATAAGAATTAGCTCTTAAATTAAATCCTTGATTGAAGGGGTAAGGTCCCAAAAACCTCATAAAAAGGATTTGAGATCATACCAAAAATCAACCTTTTTAGCCTTTTGACCTTGCGCGGCCGCGCATTGGTCTTGCAAAGAAGAAGAAGTCAGCGATTCATAATCGCGCGCCCAAAGGAGAACGTAAATTCTTACGCCTTCTCCCATTTAAAGGATTTAAATCCTTTGTTCAATACCTCCGCCTAAATGTCCAGACTTGGATATTATTTTACCCAGACTTGGGATTTATTTGTCTGTGTCCACACAGCAAGATGTCACACCAGATTACAGCAGTAATCTTCTAGAAAGAAATACAATCGTGCATCACTCAGACGGTTATAACCGTCTGGACACGTGTCATCACCACAAGCAACCCCGGAATCATAACGAAGGCATGCAATTGGAGAAGTAATCTCCACTTAATCACTTTCCACGTGGCAATTCCCCAGCCATCGATCAAACCACGATCCGTGTGCATTCACATCGGATCGAGACAATTTAACAAAAGATCAAAGAACTTAACGGAGAAAAAGATAACCGCTACGGCGTCAGCATCTTCCGTCATCTTTTTAATAACAGGTTTTCCCTCCCAAACTCCCGGTTATAAATAAGAGAACTATTCAGGTATAAACTCAGATTACTCTCACTCCTCAAATACTTATCTTCTCCGATACCAATACTTATTCTCACGCCGGAGTCGGGTCAAGGAGAGAACCCTCTTCTCCCCTTGACGAGGCTAACGGTATTCTTTTTTGCAGAATCACCGGAGAAGGAATTCCATTGTAACTGAATCAACCGAGAGAGAGCTAACCTTTTATGCGGATTCAAACCCCCTAACTATCTCGGTTCCGACCATTTAGTTAGTGTTTCTTCATTGGCGCCCACCGTTTTCTCAGTTTTTCTAGTTTCTATCTCGTTTCGATTCAGTTCATTCCATTTTCTGTTTTTGCACATGGCAGAAAATTCGTCATCTCACCGACAACCTGGTCCTCGACCAAACGTCGGAAACAAGTTACCAATAGAAGGGATCGTAGAGGAAGCCTCGGACGATAATGAGGTCCAATCCAATCAAGCAAATGATCCTGTAACCCCAGGAATGTTACCAGCAAATCCTGCACAATCAATTTTACCACCAGGAGAAACTCCGATATCATGGTATGTCCGGTCCCAAGGAGCATTAAACGCAGTATACTCACAGTTATGTGCTCAAACTGCTCCTATAACCCAATCCCGGAGGCCGGGATCAAGAGCTCATGCCTCTCAATGAGAAGAATCAACTTATGATGATACAAGCAGCTACCGAAGACAACATCATGATGAACTACACCCTCGTCGAAGACAATCGGTCTATGACAGGTTGGGTTCCCAACAAGACATTCATACCGATGAATCCGATCGAACATATCGTTTGAGTGAAAACACCAGCGTATTCAATAGACTACAGCCAAACTATAACAAATGCAGGCCTCGAGCGGTTTATAACCCTGAGGCCGAGCATAACTATGATTTAGTTTATCGCCCGGACGAAGCGGCAGAAAACTCGAAGTTCATATTAGAGATAGCTCTGGCTCCGTTGGAAAGGGCCAAGTTACCATCTAACGTTGGGAAATTCAATGGGTTAACTGACCCTGATGATCATCTAAGAGTATTCACCAGCGCAGGGTTGGTCGGCGGTTGGACCCTTCCGCTGTGGTGTCATTTGTTTGTGCAAACACTAACTGGTCCAGCGCGAATCTGGTTTGATAACCTACCAACAGGACAGATCGAGTCGTGGAAGGATCTGCGAAGAAAATTTTTAACACACTTCAGCCAACAAAGGCGGTCAAAACGTGATACATCCGACGTCATGAACATCTGGCGCCGCGATGATGAGAATCTGGAAGATTTTATTACCAGATACAATAAAGAAGTGTTAGAAATTGGAGGTGTTAGCGAACAACTAATCCGTGCTCAGTTTAAGTACGCGGTTAGGTGTGACGACATGGTCAAGGTGTTATCAGGAACAGAGGGTCTCCCCACGAGTTGGGAAAAGATAATGGCGGCGGCCAAGGTTTATGCGCAGACCGAGAAAAACCTTACTACAAACAGGCCACCACCACCACCACACAACAGACCAGCAGACTTAAGCGCAAATGGAGAAAAAAGGTACAAAAAGTCATGGCGTGAAGCATCAGGAAGTCGATCCTCGGAAGATGGCCGCACAACAACTAACAAATTTTCTGCTCAAAGAGAAAACAAATACGAAAATAGGGAGAGACAGTGGACTCCCCTAACGAAAACCCCAGCAGAGGTACTAAGTACCGAGGATCACCAATTCAAACCCCCGATTCCGATGAAGAGTAAACGTGGTCAAGACCCGACGCAGTACTGCGAATATCATAAGGATAACGGGCACACCACGAACAACTGTATATCTCTGCGCACGGAAATCGAAAAGGCTCTCAAAAATGGAGAACTTACGCATTTGCTCCAGAATATGCGCAAGGAGATTAAACAGATTACTCGGGGAGAAGAAGGCTCAAGCAAACGGGCTAAGACTTAAAGAACTCTGTACGTTTTCCATGGAAAAAGACATGACTTATCAAAAGCGGCGGAACTATCAGGGAGTAAGTTAAGTCCCATTTAATTATCCAAAAAACTTTGTAACGCCTCTGAGCATTATCCATGAATAAAATTACAAAGTTTCTATTATTTTTTGTGTTTACAAAGTGCATGCAATTTCTTTTTAGTAAGAGCAAAAACATTATGGTAGTTTAACACAAAGCTCCATGCGCGGTCAGTGATCCCATCACAAACGACCATAAACTCATACATGAGCTTCATACCAACTTTATTCGCCTTACTCAAAGAAAAAGTAATTGTACTCATGCAAGATATTGTAAAAGTCATTCAACAAAACAAATAGAAACCTGCTATTTTTAAGCGTACAAATACGCCCTAGAGAGTTTAGACACGACAGTGTTTAAAATCCTCGCGCCACAGCGCACCAACAAAACAAGGATCTACATCCTACTAAAAAAAAAAAAAATTGTTCAATACAATCCTATTCAAAATCTTCTCCCCCATCCGGAAAGATTTCCTTAAGTTGCGCAACGTGATCGTCCGATTGCAGCGCCACATTTATCAACTCCATCACTGGAAGTTGTAAGTTATTAAACTCTGTCTTCCGATTGCAGCGCCACATTTATCAACTCCATCACTGGAAGTTGTAAGTTATAGTGACCATTTAGTTAGTGTTTCTTCATTGATTATCTCTTAAGACATGATAATCCTATTGCTCTCTTCTGATAAAGCACTACAGAAGAAAAGTAGAGCATGATGATTAGGATATATCGAACATGATGTCTCTTATGATAATCAAGAATAAGTGCTGTCACTAAAAGGTTATTCCAGATTAAGTCTTTCCTAAGACTAATCTATAATTGTGGAATAATCACCAGAACTCCTAAGATGCATGCCTTCATTTAAAATTATAAATTATAAAGCTAAGTGGTATATGTGAATACATAATAATGTACAATACCATGACCCATAAAGTTAAGGGGATTACGCATGGAAATAAGTACATTTTTCCAGTACATTACATACTAAGATTTTCACTTGTACAATTTGATGCATTATAAATCAACTATAACACTCAAAAGTACCAAAGTATAATGAGTGTGTTGATAAGCAACATATGTACAAAGAAATAAATGTTTGAAGCTGGAAAATAAGTTGTTACTCACCTTAGAACCATTTAAAACTTTAAAAGAGGATTGTTCTAAGGTCCATAGACAAATTACAAGTGCTAATGCCAACTCTAAGGTTCTTCAAGGGAAAATCTCACTGCATAATTATGCCATTAGACTAGGCATAAGCAACGAGACTATCCATTATTATAAAGAACGGTTGGATAAGTTAATTAGGTAGTCACTTACTAATGATATTTAAGTCTGATAATTTTAATATTCCAATTAACGCATGATTAGTTGACTCTAGTTCCATACGTTTCCTTGCCAGAACTCGACAAATAACTAACACAAGAGTTAGTGACAAAATTAAATGTTAAGGCTATAAGAACCATAATAAGCAGTCTTCTAACAACGCTTTTCGATACCTTATATATTCTGAAGATTAATCAGAATATAGTATCATAATTAAGCAAAGTTATGAACGTTGTGAGGTTTGCATAGTCAACATAAAGTCACACTTACCGTAAACTCTCATTTTATTTGTTCTAAATATCTGGATAGAAACATTACTAAGATGAAACTAGATGATACCTTATATTTTCACAACTTTTGTCATCATGCAAATGAGAATTTGACAAAAGGAAAATGAGACTTATAAATTTCATCCATTATAACTGAAATTCATGAGAAATCATGACATGGTTAATGAGGATGATTTTTTATCTAATCTCATTCTAAGTGATTTTAAATCATGACATTAAAGCCCTAAAATATAACTTGGCTTAAGGAATAAGTATGGGTCCATCATAAGTCATTCATTGACATTCGTGGAACTTATTCCAAATGGAATATTCAGACATAATTCATTTATCATTTAAAAGACTATCAACTTGTATCTAACTTTTGTCGCATATGGCCCACAGTCTTAGAAGAAATCTATTCATATGTTTACTTATTAAGATTTCTATTAAATATGTCCTTAAGTTTCTTATGACATTTGGACGTTAAGGAAACCAATTAAAGTCTAACATATATATGATAGGTTCCCACGTCACGTACCTCATTGAAACTTCTCTTGTATCATTTCTAGAGATATCAAAGATCAGTGGGAGCATTAAGTGTCTTAATAATAACTTGCAATAGTTGCAAGAGGTGGGGGAGTGAAAATTTTACATTACCTCAATTTGCACCTCTTGTACAAGACACCGCTCCATCACGACACTGTTCTATCAAAACTTATCTCCTTAAATCTAATGCTACTCTTACAAAAGTTTCATTGTTGCTTAATTGTGGGCACACTTAGATTTCTTACCTGAACTAACATAATCCTCAACAAGAGAAATCACGACTAACGTCATTAATTTTTGTTTCTCTATTAGAATTTGTTGGTCGTTACATATTGACCCTAAGCATGCCGAGTTCCTAAAGATTTCTAAGGTCAGTGGGAGCAGTCAAAGTCCTTATTATGACTTGCAAGGAATACAAGAGGCAGGGGGAAGAGTGTCATTAAATTTCACTCCGAATTTAACTCCGATTACACCTCTTGTACACCATACTGCACCAACTCTTTCAAACTTAGAATGAAAATGATAGCAACCTAACCAAGAGCTAATCCATAAAACTGAAACTTCTAATGAACCCAATAATCAACTCAGGAGGTCATCTAGGTTTAAAAGCCTACTAACTTTGATGATTACATAACCTCCCTAACTGAAGTTGAAATGGATTTTGGAAAAGTTTACTGGTCCTATCTCTTCAAATTAAGCCATTAGTGTCAATCAATATTCTTTTAAATGGAATAAAACAGTTTTCTAGTAAAACTGATTTTATGTGTTCGTATAGCGTTCGGGATTTGATTGAATTACCTAAGAGTGTTCATAACTAAACCAAATCCTGATACAAACGTTAAGACACTAAGAATCATGATTGATTGTCAAAGGTTATACTTAGGAAGAGATAAATTATCAAAGTTTTCTTTGAGGATCATCACTGTTCTAGTAGCTTATAATAGTTTAAGGCTACATTAGATGAACATTATAAACAATTTTCCATAACAAATGGCTGACACATTTACATGTTCATTAGATAACAACCTAAAGTTTCAAACTGAAGGTTAAAGAACACTTTATTTGTAAGCCAATAATATCCATGTATGGGTTAATGCAAACATCATAATGTGATGAAAAGCTAACGTAATTGTTTTCATCAAGAATCAAGTGGATTAATGTACCTACCTCAAAATGAGTGGGAGCAACTAAGATAAACTTGTCTATATAGATGATATTCTTTTGACAAGTATATGTTACATAAGTCAAAGCATTGTTAACACAAACTTTGATATAATAGATCTCATAGATATCTCTTATGTAATAGATATCATAACACACCGAGATAGACCCAATGGGACATTAGTTTCGTTCCATAAGTTTAACCTCAAATGGGTCCTTACATATGTAACAAACATTAATGCTCTCTTTTAGAGGATAATAGGATAAATGAGATTATTTCCTTACGCTTCATTAATTAGAAGCCTTATGTAAGTTTAAGTCTATACTCGTTTAGATATTACTCACATTGCAACACACTAGATATGTCTAGATTAATGTGAAGCATCTAATGGAGTATTACAATATCTTTAAAAGAAACGAGAGGCTACAATTTAAAGAAGAAGTGAGAATTAAAACCGGTTTATTACTCTAACTTTGAGATATTCAAAGATGACAAAATGTAATTTTGGGTATATCTTTATGTCAGCAGACAAAACCTATCTCATGGAGGAGTCATAATGCACTGATATTAACAACCTAAGTCATAACGACATAATACAGTCACTAAATGTTGTTGGAAATTTATCAGTGGACACATAAGTTGATTAACTCCATATAATTAATGTTTTGAAGACTTAGTGTGATAAAGTCAGCTACCATAACTCCTTGAACAGTAACAGTTCAAGAGGTGCTGCATTAATTTTCGATACGCAATTAATTATTCGTTTATGAACGAATTGAGGAAACTAAGTTTTGTGTCGAATACATTCATGATATGCTTAAGGATCCTATAACTGAAGGGCTATTACCCATAAGTCTTATTAAGAGGGCTCAGAGACGGGTATTAATTAATGGCCATGCGCAACAGCATATCGTACTATGAATGACTAAGTAATAGTTAATTTTCCTCATCAGTTTGATTTTGTATGTCTCTAAGAATATGCCACGCTAGCATAATGGCATATAGACAAATATAGTTACAAATCAAACAAAGGGCTTATGCGTATTTTGATCATAACGATTAGGTTTTAAATTAAGGCTATAGTATGATTAATGGGGGTCCTGAGTCGCATAATGATTCAACGGCTGTATTTCTCTGCTATAGTACTTGTTTAAGGCTAAAATGAGTGTTAACTCCTGATCAGGCTTATCTAATACTCATAGTAAATAATTACTCGGCTAAGTGGGAGAATGTAAAATTAAATATATTATAATTTAATATTTAATCTAGTAGCCATTATAATCATTTACATAATATAGATCAAAATATATAATAACCTATTAAATAATTAGTTGGTAATTGTTGATGGACCATATTACCCTTATTAACTAATTAGGTTTCCTCCTGGGTGCTTATATAAGGAGAATTATGTGGAGGTTAAGGGGTTACTCAGTTATACAATTAGACACTCCCCATTAGTCATAACATCATCATCGACCTCCTCTCCTAAGCTGATACCCCTTTTCGGTTTTCTAAGTCCCCATCATCAGTCAGCACCCTAAGGAGGAACCAGATCACGATGACAAGCATGTCGAACTCCATTACTGGATTCTCCAACGCACTGTCTGCTGTAACAGGTATGTTTTAATGTTTTCCCTCATGTATAAACAGAACCGAACCAACATTCTATTTGAACAAAGTATTGCAAGCTCAAATGACATTTTGTAGAATTTATATAAAAAAAGATTTTTATTAGAACAAAGTATTGCAAGCTCAAATGGCATTTTGTAGAATAAAATACTTACAAAATATATTTAAGTTGTTGGGTATTTTTATAAAACATTCGTTTTTTTCATAATGTTTTGTTAAATCTTTCATGGTCTGGTCTATTCGCACACGCCATTTGTCTGGCTTGTTTTTTTTTTTTGGAAATAGGTGGAAGTGGGTTAGTTTGGTAGTGTTTTTTGGAGGAAAAAATTGTATTTGAGTTTTATTATTATTATAAAATATTAGTATTACATATAATTCATAGTTGTTTTATAATTACGTTTTTTTACGTCATTATTTTTATAGAACGTATATAATATAAGTGCGTCTTTATAAACTCTTAACGTAGTTTATTTTTTTAAATTAAACGAACACGTTAAATAAAATGTACAGAAAGCCATAAGAATTAAACGTAAACAATCCAAAACCAACGTGATGTAAATAGAAGATTAACTGCAATATATATATATATATATAGGGTAAGGTTCATGCGAGAACCACCCTTATTGCGAGAACCGCGAGAACCAATGTGAACACAAAATAAAATCTAAAAAACATCAAAAAAGCACTCAAAATTTTTTATTTTTTTTTAATATTTTTTTAATAAAAATCGCTATATTTCGTTACCATAAAAAAAAAAAAAACTTTTTTTTTTTTCGAGTAACAGTTATCCATGCACATGTGCATATGTATCATTACTTCAACAAATTCAGTAATACGTTATCAGGAATAGACAATTGCACTTTAATTTACAATACCATTAGTAATACACTACTTTTTACATTACCAATATTCAAAATGCACATGTGCATAATTAGGTATAACCATGATATAACGTGTTTTGTTACAAAAAGTTTGTGATTTTGAATGGAGAAGTAGGCTCATATATATGTTTTTTGGTTAGTTATATCTAGTGGTTGACGGTTTGGTTATAGTTGTCAATTTTTTATGTAATATGTTGATTGGATGGTATAAATGGTGTTTACATACATGTATTAAAGTGAAAATATTGTTAATGGTATTGTATTATGGATGGTAGGAGGTAATGATATTGTATTATGGATGGTAGAAGGTAATGGTAGTGTATTATGGATGGTATGATAGATGAAAAAGGAAAGTGTATTCAAAGTGGTGTACCAAAACACCTTATTTAATGTTGATACATATAAATGCACATGTGCATTTCTAATATTGGTAATGTAAAAAGTAGTGTATTACATATGGTAGTGTAAATAAAGTGCAATTGTCTAATATGTGTAATGAATTACGGAATTTGTCAAAGAAATGACAAAAATGCACATGTGCATGCTTATGTATTATGGATGGAATGATAGATGAAAGAGAAAGTAGTGTACCAAAACACCTTATTTCCTGTTAATACATATAAATGCACATGTGCATTTCTAACATTGTTAACGTAAAAAGTAGTGTATTACACGTGGTAGTGTAAATGAAAGTGCAATTGACTATTATTTGTAATGAATTACGGAATTTGACAAAGAAACGATACATATGCACATGTGCATGGATAACTGTTACTCGAAATTTTTTTATTTTTTTTTGAAATTTTTTTTTTTATTTTATTTATTAACAAAATATTGCGATTTTTTCAAAAAAAAAATAGTAAAAAAATGAAAAAAAAAATTTTGGGTGTTTTTTAGATTTTTTTAGGAATTACTGTTTGTGTTCACACTGGTTCTCGCGGTTCTCGCAATAAGGGGTGGTTCCTAACTGATCTTTGTCCTATATATATATATATATATATATCAGTTTGTACATACAAAACAAAAAGGTACAACTGAGTACATAATACATAACAAAACACTAAACAAACAAACTAAGGTACTAATCCTCGTGTGGTGGGGACGGTGGGAGGGGAAGTGGAGGCAACCCAGCGAGCTCTCGTAGAGCAACGAGCGTCTCGACGATCCAGTCAATGCGTGCGCCCTGGCGTCTGAGGCGCCGGTCGAAGTCCCGAGCCACCTCACGCGCTGCCGGAGGCAGGTCAGCGTAAACGTGCTGCGGGTACTGTGGCGGCTCAGGAGCTGGCTGAACTGGTGGTACCGGGATCTTCTCGACATGCTCCTCCTGAGCTGGATCCTCGAATACAGGCTGAGGCTGAGCCTGGGCCTGAGCCTGAGGCTCGCCCTGAGGCTGATCGAGTTGGATGAGACCGGTTTCTCATACGAGTCAGAAATGGCGGTCCCCTCGTAAGAATCAGGAACAACTGACTCGTTAGAATATTGACCGAAAAGATAGTTGTTTAACCACGACATCGTTTTTTCAAGACACGTAACTAATACAGCAAAAAAATCGACAAACAACACAAACCCCTGAATGCTAAATGTTGTGTCTGAGAAGGTTTAAGTAGTGAAAATTTGGGGTCGAAGCCAGGGGCGGACCCAAGTTATGGGGTGGGTGGGCGGCCGCACCCCTTGAAAAAAAAAATTAGTGGTATTTTTCGTGAAAAATCCAGACCGCACCCCTTGGAAATTTTCCTCCGCACCCCTTGAAAAATTCCGACCGCACCCCTTAGAAAAAAAATGTTAGGAATTTATGTAAAAAAATTGTGAACACGGATTGAAACCCGATCAAATTATGTAAACAAGTTAGCCTACTAACCCATTTAATAAAACATAAAATCAATCCATCAAGCCCAATAACTTAATACCCATTCAAGCCCAACCCAACTACTAGTTTTGTTAAACAAACCAGTCCACGTAATTAAAAAAAAAACCCAAATCACTGCCACTTGCCAGCAACTCCCGCCCTCCCTGTGCCTCACTTGGCAAACATGTTTGTTGATTATATGATTGTTGGTTGGCAAATAATAATTACTAGGGCTTGAAATTCAAAATTTTAAATTGAAAATTACGAAAAATGGGCTATGGTTGAACACTTGAAGATCCTTGTTTATTTTGTATGTGATAGGATTAGGAATGAACAATGAGTACGGAAGTTATGCCACGATTTCTCAAGAGGAAAGGGGTTGAATCACTTTTTTTCGCCGGATTATTCTTATTAAAGATCAAGGTATGTTATAGATAAGTTTTTTTGTTCTTTTATTGAATGATTAAGAGAAATAAAAGTAGGGATGGTTTGAACTTTAATGTTTATTTGTTTGTTAATGTGATAGGAAGTTAGGAACTAGGGTTTGATTGTTTGAGAATTGAAATGGACCCGACCCGATCTGATTCGACCCGCCATTAAGCTTTGTTTGTTTGTTTGTTTTTACTTGTTTTACATGACCCGACCCGCTATGAACCGATTTTTTATATAGCTAGGGGTCTAAAATCTTTAAAAAATTTCCGCACCCCCAGGAAAAAATTCATGGGTCCGCCACTGGTCGAAGCGCCGCGCTTTGGCCATAGCGCGGCGCTTAGGGTTCACGAGACCTGCAACCTCGTTTCACCTTTATGTCTCTGCAACTTATGTTTCAGTTCAGTCACTCAAATCACCTTTTGTCGAGCTAAGCGCCCCGCTATGATCATAGCGCGGCGCTTTGAGGTGTGAAAATAATTTTCCCCGTGTGTGAATAGCATGACCCGTCTTTCATAAGAGCAAATGAGTCAAAGATGTGGTGTAAGAATTTTCTCTAAAAACAAGCAATTCAATTTTGAAATCAAGCCAAAAGAATTGGCTTAAATGAATGGGCTAGCGACAAACATTTTGAGAAGAAAACAAGGGCAATTTCTTGTTGTAAGAAAATATGTTTTGCAAATTTAGCAAAGGTCACCACCCCTCATTTCAGATGATCAAATGCCACGAATCAATATTGTATTCAGATTTAAAACAGATTTAAATAACATATGAATATAAAATTGTGAGAAAATTTGCTACAAACCAAACCAAGCGTGGTTAGTGTTGATACTACTATTCATTATAATTATAAATTCATAATACATCATTATAATTATAAATTCAGCGGAAGGATCCACTAAAAAGTGGATTTTGACTAAGTAGCCTAAGAAGGAATCTTAACCATTCATTTTTTCAAATCAATGGTTAAGATGAAAGGGTAGGAGAAAGGAGAAGTGCAAGGGTATCTGGGGAAAATCCTATTTATGGACTTTATCTCTCCACATGCAAGTCACATGCATATTCCACCCTCATTTTTTAAACGTTCATAACTTTTTTATACGACATTATTTTTTCATAAAAATTTCACCGTAAAATCGAGCGTCTTTTTATCTTTAATTTGAGTACCATATTGCTATATAAAATATGAAAACTAAAAAAACCCACTTAAATGTGTTGTATTTCTATGTTATATAACTTTTTTTGTGCTAAATTTTTGTGTGCTGAATTTTTTTGTCTTAAATTTTTTTTCTTCAATTTTTTTGTGCTAAATTTTTTTGTACTACATTTTTTTGCTAAATTTTTTCGTGCTATATTTCTTTGTACTAGATTTTTTTGTGCTATATTTTTTTGTACTACATTTTTTGTGCTATATTTTTTTGTACTATATATTTTTTTTTTATATTTTTTAAAAACAAAAGGGGTGCCACATGTTATTTTCACTCATATTTATAAGGACCAAAATGCCCTTCATTCCTACTTATTAGGAGTGACACATGTCATCATCACAATCCTTTTTAGCCTACTTAGGCAAAATCCACTTTTTAGTGGATCCTTACCCATAAATTCATAATACATTATTGTGTATATTCATTACAATACATCATTATTGTGTATAATGGTGATTAGGATTAGATTGATGATTGAACAACATCTATGTTTGTTAATAGAGTGAACTCATCTCAACCATCCATTTAATTAGTTGATGTAAAGGTTATGATCGTAATTTTACCTTTATTTATTTTTGCAAATTCCATTTTCTATAATGATATAGAAGTTACAATCCTATAATTTTGGAAACCTTTTCAAAGATTCGATCATATCTTCAACAATTATTTTCGAAATTCATATGTATCATCTTATTTTTTTGTAACGCATGGAAAAGATTATGGAGGATGCTAATAACAGCGATTCCAACGCCCAAGACGGAAGACAACAAGCAGAATTCAATCTCGTTTTTTACACAATGATGAACCAGCCATGTTTTTTTATTTTTAACTGTCTGTGTCGCTAGCTACATGGATTCTTTGATCAGTTTTAGTGAAACCCAGTATTGATTTCAGTCGGTTTTTTGTTGATTTATTTTGGGGTTTGACTTTTATTCATGTGTAGAACAATTAAATATTGATGATTGAAGCATTACGATGATTTTGATTATACGTTGATAAAAGGCTGTTTTTGTGTGTGGGTTTTAAGAATGGTGGATTAGTTATGTGTTGCCAGTATGTTTTCCTTTTTTTTGCAGATACAGTGAAGTGAATAAATGTTTTTTTAAGATAACAGTTGTATGTACATATATATGTATAGGTTATATATGCAACCACTTATATTCTTGTGTTAATGTTGTATTATTCATGTGTAGTCTAGAAACTGTTTTTGTGTCGTTTTTACAAAAGTCTACAATTTGACTATATTACCAGTAGGGATTATTTTTAAATTCACGGTGAGATTTTTTTATGTAACTTATATAATTCTAGTTTTTTTTCTTAACGTTTAGAGTCAGTTGCAAGTAACGTATACAAAACACCCAACGGTTGTGGGTATTGGACGCTAGTGTTCCGCCCGGTTGCAAACCCGTTGTCAATTCGAGATTTAGCTCAATAGAAACCGCAATTGCAATGTATGAGGAATATGCACAACTTGCAGGGTTTTGCACACGCATGGGTACATCTAAGAAAGAAAAGGTTGGCGACAAAAAAATTAAAAATCTGCCATGTGTCTTTGTGTTCTAGAGTGAACAAACCTAAAGAAAGGCAACCCAACTAAGGATGGCTTATCTACCGACGAAGACGACGAGGAAGAAGAAGCCAACAGTAGCGAAATATAGAATATGGGCCGAAAATACACATTTTTAAAGTTCATTTTTTTTGTAGTCTGTGAACCACTTACATTGGTGATTATTTTAATTTCAGTTACTAATTAGTTTATTAAACTGTTAATTTTACCGTATTTCTAATGTTAGTTTATGTAACACCCAAAAAATGGGTTTGGTAATTTAAACCCGGTTAATATAAAGGTAATTTAAACCCGGTTAATATAAAGGAACAGGTAAAAATACCGTTAGGGGTAAAAGTGAACCCGTAAATGAATATTAACTAGGAATAATTAACCTAGTTGAATATTAGTATCGTTGGTATTAAACGAAGGGTTGTAACCTTATTTAATTAAAACGAAACATGAGGGACCAAAGTGAACAACTTGAAAGTTGTTTTATTAAAAGAAAACAACACACACACACACACACACACACACACATCGTGTGTGTGTGTGTTCATGAACGAGCAGGGAATGCTCCCATGGAGCCAAAACCCTAAACTTCATCAAATTCTCCAAATTGAAAGGCTAAACGAAGCCCAAATTCACAACCGAACATGAATTAACGATCACCTTCACAAGGGGATCATAAGGTATGTCTTAAAACTTATATTTGATGATCTTGTTTGAAGTGGGTTATGATCAATCCATGAATTTGTATGAAATTAAGCATGTAGAGGTGTTAGAAACACCAAATAGAACTTGTGTTATGAATAATTTCAAGTAATTGGGTGATTTAGAATGAAACCCATTGCATGAGTGTGAAGATGATGATCATGATGAACTTGTAGATGTTATAGTGTGATCTTGTGATGTATAAGGTGTTATATGATAGACTGGGATAGATAAACTTGATGTGGAATTTATGATTATGAGATTTTGCTTGAATGTGATAGTTCATAAGATGAAATAGGGAAGAACATGCTTAAATGTAACACCTCGAAAATTCACGTCCTATAATGTGTAGACACATGTCATATGTTTGAACGTGTGAAAGAATGTTATAGAAGGACTAAAGTTGACAATCATGGAAAGTATGTGAATATACGGGTTCTAAATGTCAACAGTGAATAAAAATATTGTACAATAACCCTACATGATGTTTATAGCATCAAACGAATAAATCATGGATCATGCGAAGCTAAAAGTGAGAGATTACAAACTACATGGGTTAAATGTGTCAACATGTTTAAGTTATACCTCTG
Source organism: Helianthus tuberosus (assembly GCA_030545235.1). Lineage (NCBI taxonomy): Eukaryota > Viridiplantae > Streptophyta > Magnoliopsida > Asterales > Asteraceae > Helianthus > Helianthus tuberosus. Next base: position 110,350,965 of record CM060402.1, read on the forward strand.
AGTGACCTTTTGACAAACCTGAAGCTTTGTAACTGATAATTATGCTCACTAGAATGCGCGATATAAATTTCTTAAAGTTTCGTTATCGTATGAGAAAGTTATGATCAAATTCGTGTGCGAGGGGTTAAAGCGTTAACATTGAAAGTTAGGACTTTTCGGGTTAACCGGAAGTGTCCAGGGACTTGGCAAAGTGGGTATAAGTCCTAAAGCCCTTGTGGGTAAATAATAAGGGGTCAAATTGCAAGTAATTAGCTCAGTTGACCTTTCGGAAGGGCCAAGAGGTGTGATGCAACAACCTGAAAACGTTTTTGTCTGATCAGGGAGCCCAAGCGGGCCGCGTAAGATCAGCAACACCTTTACGCGGGCCGCGTTAACCGCCCAGATACAGAAAATGCGAACAGAAGCCTGTAAACGCGCAGAACCGACCTTTAATCGATATTTTTGCATTATGGGCGGCCCCTAAACAGTCATAGGCACTTAGGGACACATGTTGATGAATTGTGGTCAGTGCTAGACTTGCTTGTCAACAAATTGTGGTGAGAAATCCACTATATAAAGGACCAAAGTTGCAACCAAGTTCCTCACACCTTCTCTTGCACTTCTGATCATTCTTGGAGCTTCAAAGCAGACTCAAGTGATCTCTGGTCGTTCATAGGACTCTTGTAAGTTGCTTGACCTTTCTAAATTAAGTTTTAGCTTAGTTATAGCTTAAAAGTCAAACCGTCGTAATTAACGGTTGACTTTAAGATTAATCACTATTGGTCCAGTAAATTGTCGAATCAAAAGTAGTGATATGTTGGTAATTATGTGGGTAATAAAACCTTAAAAGGGTTCCCTCTGATTACCACTCTAACCATGTCAAAAGTCGGGTCAAACTTGCTAAGAAAAAATCAATAGGATACTTAAATTTCAATTTATGCATAATTAGCAATGTAGAACATATACAACCTGTTTGATCATTAATATAACTTGGTAATTAGTGTAAGAACATGTCTAAACATGTTCAACCCGACAATTTCCTGTTTAGACCCAGTTCGGAACCGAAAGTCGCATAGTTTGACTTATACTTTGACTTTCAGTTCTGACCCGTTTAGGCATGATTTAGAAATGCCTTAGAGCTTAATTTGGACCAGGTAACATGCTAGTATAACCCTCTGTGATTATACACCATGGTTCGATAGTTAACCAATTAATTCGCATGATTCCGTTAATTGCTCATATGTTGACCATTATGCCCTTATTACCTTAAAATGTGATTTTTGGAAATTTAAAAGAGTAGAAACTTTAATTACTGATATATAAACTTGTATGCAAAGTTTGACATCAGTTTGAGGTGTAGATTGAGAGTTATGCTCATTAGCGCAAAATGAAAGCTTTATGTTAACTAAATGGCGTAATTAGCATATAGCCTAGTTAAGCCTACTTTTTGACATCAAACTTATTACCCACTGATGTAATATATTATTTTGGGATTTTTGAAGATTTTTAATTAATTTTAGGCTGAGCATAACTCATAGTCGTAGGCTTAATCCGGTAATTGTCGGTTTTGCCCTTACGGGCCATAAAATGAGTTTTACATATCTAAATGACTCCAAACCTTTTGCTACTGATTCTAAATGATAAATAAATTATTTTAAACCCTCTGTAATAATAAAAATATCAGATTTCTATATAGAACCCGGAAACGGCTTCTAATCGCCTTTTTAAGCGTTTTTAACGCCTAGTATGTACTAGAACTATTTTAAACATACTAAGGGTGATACCTACTGATATTTGAGGTAAATTATAATATTTTAACAGTAAGCAAAAGTTGTTAAATTTAGACTTCAGTTTTGAGCTTTTCGGCTTATGTGAAATTACCAAAATGCCCCTACGGTGCATAGTTTGGTTATAATTGATAAATTTCACATATATACTTTAACCTACTGATAGAACTTAGCAAATTGAGTATATTTTCTGATTACATCAGGCCTGTAACTCAGGTTAACACTTAAACTCTTTTACAACCTTTAAAATGACCAAACTACCCCTACGGGGCATAGTTTGTGTTTAAATTCGTTTCGGGCATAATAAAAGACACCTTACTGATGTCACAACATATTTGGAGCATATTAACTTAGGAAACCTGTAAATGGCTCTCATTATTACCCGTTACGCTTATTACTCGTTCAGTTCGGTTTATGTAACAAGTTTATATAAATTAGCCGAAACGGGTCAAACCTTATCAGTTTTATCTCAAAATCCAGAATGTGCATGAAGGACCCATATTAAAAAAGTCTCTAAACTTGTCGGGTCTAAATCACATTCTATCCGGTCTTCGCTTAATCGTGCGTACGAACCGTATCTTTGAAACTAACCGGTCTAAGCTTAAGCTTAACTAAAGACCCGTTAGGATTCTAATAGGTTATTATAAACCTTCATTCCAGATTAGGAGAAACAGTAAAAGCTACTTGCAATTTGCTTATTGTGATTTATACACTGCTCAGGTAAATACTTTTAACTTATTTTCCCTATACGGGCTTGGGTTACGGTATATAGAATACCGCTTGATCGGGCATCAAATCTTCCATCGTTGGGTGGTTAATTGAATAATTTGATAGGCTCGTTTAAACATTCTTGTTACTTAAAGCCTTTGGGGGGTTAATGACCATGTCCCGGATATCCTTGGCATCATTTTACGAAATGGCCACGACTTAAGCGCGGGGTGTAGGCGTACACCCGTCAGTGCACAAAAGAATATTGTGGTGTGTCTATTGATCTTTAACCCGGACAAGATCCGGGCTACTGAACGCACAAGGAACATGTAATTCGTTCACAAGATTATAATATTAAATAATTCTCCCAAGTTAAATAAAATGTTTATGCCACGTGCATCCAAACCAATTTTCAATCATTTTCCAAAATGAGTCAGTTGATTGTATTTACCAGTGTAAACTGACGTATTTTCCCAAAAAGATTAAATGCAGGTACTAAGCGTAATTGGCTGGGATTTCTCCTTAGCATCAATAGAAGTCTCGCAAGCTTAAGATGCCTAAAGTCTGTTGAACTATTAATTCTATTTTATTTTCGATCCATCTGTGGATAAACTTCCGAATATTGTGACATTGATATTACAATATTAAATTCGGTTGTATTATATCTTTTAAATTTGCTTCCGCTGTGCATATTGATTATTGTGTTGTTTGACTATTATGTTGCCAACCACGTCACGATACTCCCCCACCGGGCCCACCGGTGACACGTGGAAATCGGGGTGTGACATTAAAGCACTTGTACATTATGTTTATAAAGTGATATGCGCACCAGGTGTTTGATGAAATTCTTAGGAGAAAATGATAAGTGAGATTGTATGCTAATAATGAATAAATATATGTAGAATGTGATGATGATGTAATAGATAATAGATTTGTATAAGGAATGTGTTTTGAATGGATTACAAGTGGGAAATTAGTTTGATAAGATGATATGGAAATAAACCTTCATTAAAAGGTATGTATGCTCATGTATGCTAATCATGTTATGATGAATGTGATGACATGTACGGATAGGAGTCATGTCAACATGGACACAAGCATGGACGGGCAACGGACCAAGGATAAACACGGAAGCTATGCTTGAACTCGGACGCACGAGGTAAGTGAACTCCGAACTTACCCTTTTGTTTGGTATTTTATTTATGATATATGGTAATTATTGAATGTAATGTAAGAAGATATGAATCGATGTTATTACTAAGTTAAGTTTTAGTAGAAATGGGTTGGAAGTGGTTAAGAAAGAGATTCGATTAAGTTTGGGTAAGAAAGGGAACTTACATAATGAATTATGCATAAAGATGAATTAAGGAGTTATACATGTAGGATGTAAATTGTAAGTACGTGTATGAATAGAAAGTGAATACATGCTTGAGTGGGTATTTAATTATATGCTTGAATGAATAAGATGAGTTATGGGTATTTGAGGACATGTTCATATGAAGGGAAGCTAATGATACTAACCTTTTTTCTATTGAGAAATAATGTGAAGTATAGGCATGTTAACAATGGAAGTGAAGGTTGACTCCGCAATCCGATGTGAGTGATCGAATGGATGGATGAAGGGGCTAGTATAAGAGAAAGCATGATATGTTGACGCCTTATTATGCATGTGTTAAGATTTTGTATTATGTCACCGGTTGCTAATGATGTGATTGAATGTGGTGACTGCAGGCTGTACGGGTTTATGGATGTTTCATCAAGAAGTGTACGTGGTTGAAGATCGAGTCAAGACATGGATTGTACGTGGGTGTGTATGCGGTCACTTAATTTGATATAAGTATGTTAGTTTTTGATTAATTTATAAAAAGGGATTAATGTATTTAAGTGAAAGAAAGAATATCATGAAAGAAATTTTAGGTATGTACTTTCCGCTGCAATTTAAGGGTAAGAACGTGTTAGGGCGTCACAGTTTACAATTAATATAACTTAATGTACAATTGAGAAGCCATTATTAACAGTTATACAACAATTACATAACCACAACTGAATTTTGTATTCTTTTAAATTTGTACGTTTGTACAAATGCAACTAACTCTTTACATACAGCTATTCAAATACATAAAAAAACTGAAACTACATCAATATATACACACGTGTATACTCAGTACTACATCTGCGTACATATACATACACACCTGTGTATTTACATCAATGTTTTTTAAATAACAAACTTATTTATCACTTTATTGTCCACATATGGGTATTTTATTAACACACACACGTATACACATATAAAACAGGTGCACAACTCAACGAGTTTACGATCAATACACAAGTGTATCAGTTTCAATATACAAGTGTAAACATACATGCAATCTGTGTGAGCATGGACCTAAAATTCCCAGTAAAGCATCATACATAGGTTACATAAATCGCAAACAAAACCCAAATAAAAAACAGAAACCAAAAAACATTTTTAATTACCCAAATAAAATTCAAAGTACCAACATCAACAAAACGTCTAATCACTTATAAACAAAGCAAACATTTTTGTGTCATCAACTAGTGCCTTATACATATTATTGTCTACCACAAAATCTATTATTCAAAAGTCCTATTCCCCTTGTCGTATGCAAGCGCTACTTTCAGTATTTAATCACGGTGCTTGTTTGCATCTGAACACACGAACTTCACGCCTTCGTATCCTTGTTTATAAGCGGAAATCTACTATCCCATATTTCTGTTGTGACCCCGAACCAAGTATCCATGTGTCGCATAGCAAAAACGCCACAATCAACCGAATTTCCAACAGTCGCATAACAATGCCTCATCAAAGTCCCGCCGCTTCGGATGATTAACTGATTTCAAGTACTTTGCGACAATGTCTTTCTGCAGAAAAATATAAAGTACGTTACATAATTTAAATATATCATATTTAAATATTATGTAGATATCTTACCCCAGCTCTGATCCAGACACTCGGTTCTAAATCTCTCATTTGAAAATGCATTAGCCCAATTCCAGCTTCTGTTTCAAACACCATTTGCCCGCATATGCTCAATAAGTTAAACACTTTCACTATATGTAGACATATACAATAGGCATTATACACCGATGTATAACATTATTTACACATGTGTACACTTAACTGCACATCTTTGTACAACATTATGTTTATTGTTAACTGAAGGGGTATACATCTGTGTACAATTACCTTTACATCAGAATATTAAACTAAAACCAGGACTCAAAGTAAATTTTTGGATACAAATAGCTTATACACATACATATAATAAACCGAATACACCACCTCCTATCAGACCCACAAAAGAGAATACACATGTGTATAAGGGTAACACAAATACATGAATTACACACTAACATAAAATAACTATACACCGGTGTACATACAATAATATAGTTGTCAATCTGCAAAAATACACCGGTGCATATGATACTTACGGTAAAAAAACATTTTTTTTTCATTCAAATCCCTAAACAAAAACATAGGTATACACCAATGTATACTATAACAACCACATTTTCACCCATTCATGTTTAAAAACGACGGATACACATTTGTATTATCCATCGCAAATACATAAAAAACCCAGTTATTGGTTAGGATTAAACAGGTACCCTAAAAATCAAGCTTACAAGATTCAATAATACTCATTAACGACATGATATAGGTTTAAGAACTGCACTATTACACCAAAAAATACAAAAAAATCGAAAAACATTTGGACCAAAATTCAACTTCAAGCCCTAACTTCAAGTACTTACATTGATGAGAGAATAATCGCAAAAACCACAATTAGTCACAAGTCACAAATGACACAAGATTTAAAGATCGCAGAGCATTATTGTGTACCTTGTTTACTTTAAACACTAGAAAATCACTGGCGATTGTTGATCTTTGTCGGAGCTCCTCTAGTTCGCTTGATATGTTTTTGATTGAGGTTATGATAGAGAGAGAAACAATTGTAATCTAAAATAAATGAATCTTTCTATTATACTAAATGAATTCTCTTAGGCCACAAGGGCTATTCTTAGCCAATCATTTTGTTGATGTGGACACCCTCTTAATCAAGATAATTCACCTTTAGGCGGGATTTTATTTTCTTCTATTAGACGCGCTCTCTTTGTTTTTTTTCAATAAAAAACCCTAATTCTCCTTTTCCATTCTCCTTTTCCTTCGATCACCGCCCTTTTCTCTTCACAAACCCTAATATTCTTTGCCTTTCTTCTCCAACAAGTTGTTTCACTCATTCTCTCCAACAAGTTGTTTCTTGGCCTCTCTGTTCAATCAATCCTTAAAACCCTAATTTTAATTTCATATCTCCCATCGCTTTATCCCTCTCTGTTGTGTTAAAATGTTTGCCATATCGTTTAAGGCCATCTTGTGGTTCCGATTGGGCTTTTGTTGATGCAGCGAATTTGTTTCAAAATACGTACGGTTAATTTTCGTTCTCTGATTTATGTTTGATATTGTTCTGAACACGTTTGCACACTTTCTGAAATTAGGGTTTTGATTTACAAGACTTTTAACTTAAGTTATGTTTTTTCATTCATTCAGTTTGTGTAGAATCATATTAGGGCACCAATTTCGTGGAAATTCTATGAACATGTTGTGGCAATTCTACGTCTCTATAAACAAATTCAACACTTGATTTTGACTTAATTGTCTCATATTGTTGTTTTGTGGATTACTAATATGATTTTGATTATTTTTGGTAAACAATTAGTTCTACCTCTGGATTATGAAATGCCAGTTCTTAGTTGCCAGACTTTTGTCAGCTTCATACATATTCAGGTACTTTCGCTTTTAATGGATGGTAATAATTAGGATGATAGTGTTGTACTTAACTTGAAACTATTGGGACCAATGGCTGAAAATATTGGGACCAATGGCTACTCTGTTTATTTATCTTCTGACTTTGACCAATGGCTGAAAATATTGGGACCTACTCTGTGCTATAAAGATCAAACAGCCATGTATCAATTGAATATCATGATATGGTTCCATTTACCGTTACATGATTGTTGTCATCTGAACTATTAAAAATGATGATGAAATTGCAGTTAGAGTGCCTACCTTCTATGGTTGCTGGGGTCTATTCAACTGATTATAACTTGTAGCTGGAGGTGTCACGGCCCCCGATCCGGTTTTACCCGTTCCAGGAGCCGCGGGACAGAAATTCCCGTGGTATTTATTTAATTGAGTTTAACAGCGGAAGTTTATTTATCAGGATCGTTTAAAGCTAAAATTTTCCCGATTTATTCTATTTCACAATTCGGGATAAAACCCCGATAATTTACAATATTATGATTTTACTACGAAATTGTTATATTACAAAACTTATTTCTTTGTTTTATAATGAGCCACTTTCTCAAGCTTGAAATGCTTCTCAGCACTTTTCCTGAATTACAACAGATCACCTGAAACATGTTTGAAAAAGGTTTTGTCAGCGGAAAATACTGAGTGAATCATTCTATTTACTAAAATGACACATTTGTTATAATTTACAGTATTAAGGAAGATTACAATGTTTCTGATATCAAACCAATTACCCACAGTACTTTATCACTCGACCCATTGGCCCTTCCGTCCAATGGTGTCTGTGACTATGGTCATATCACCCCTTGGCTGCCCCAAGGTTGAAGATTATCAAGTAATGTATACAAAACCCCACATACCGGCTGTAATATGGTGATTACATAAACTTAATCCCTGTAATTATAACTTTGAAATAAATAGGGTTTTGTAAAGTAATTTGATAAAAAGAGAATGACTCACATTGCTGATTTAACACGGACAGAGTCTAGTCTTATGAACTAGCCTGGTTAACCTAATTTAGATAACAATGCACACAAAACTGGGTTAGTAATCAATACAGCATTTACGATAACTCACGAGATCAACCATCACAACGAGTGACAAAGTGCTATGCTTAACACCTGTCGAATTAACGACTAATGACAAAGCATCACCCTAATGTGGGCAGCACTTAAACACCCGTTGAGTACATTGATCGATCGGAAAACGAATCGTAGCAGCGATCGTGCTAATACCCTGTTTTGCGGCAGAATTTCAAGACCTGGGGTGAAATTTGGAGTATACTGTTAGTATTTCAGTGTATTTTGTGAATTCTTTCGACGTTGATTGTTCAAAATTCGAGTGCCACAGTCCTCTATTTATAGCTGAATTTTGGACAAGCTTGCGCACCGCAACATTTCCAATCTTACGGTGCGTAAGGGTCCTTGCGCACTGCAAGGCCCGTATTGTTACGGTGCTTAAGGCATAAAACTAGCCTATAGGGTAGCCACGATTGGGACTAGCTCAGCTGACTCTACAATTTCGAATTTCAGTTATATGACAACGATTATTTGAGGATAATCGTCAATTAGGGTTTATCCCCCTAAGTTTTAGGGGCCCTAATCCTGATTCCGATTGTTCTGAAAATTCCAGGGTTTGTGCGGAATCACTTGGGTGTCTCAATTAGGGTTTCCTAATCATCAATTAAAGTAATAATTAGGACTTTTTAGTGAGAGTTGTTACATTCTCCCCACCTTAATAAAAATCTCGTACTCGAGATTTACTGGAATAAATGTGGATATTTTTGCGTCATTTTTTATTCCAGCTCCCAAGTGTATTCAGCTCCTCTCTTTGAATCCCACTTTACTTTAACTAGCACTAGACGTTTGTGCTTGAGAAACTTCACTTTTCTGTCTTCTATTTGAAGAGGTTTCTCAACAAATTTTAACTTTTCGTTTACTTCTATGTCTTGAAGAGGTATTACCAAAGATTCATTTGCTAGACATTTCTTGAGATTGGATACATGAAATACATCATGTACTCCAGCTAATTCTTCTGGTAGTTGTAAACGATAAGCAACTGGTCCTATACGTTGGATCACTGGAAATGGTCCTACGTATCTGGGACTTAGCTTTCCTTTCTTACCGAATCTCACAACTCCTTTCCAAGGAGAAACTTTCAACAGTACTCTGTCTCCTACTTGGAATTCTAATGGCTTGCATCTATTGTCTGCATAACTCTTCTGGCGATCTCGAGCCGTCTTCAGTCTTTCTTTAATTTGAGTAATCTTGTCAGTCGTCTCTTGCACAATCTCAGGACCTGACAATTGATTTTCTCCTATTTCTGCCCAACAAATTGGAGTTCTGCATTTTCTTCCATACAATGCTTCAAATGGAGCAGTTTCAATGCTTGAGTGATAACTATTGTTATAGGAGAATTCAATCAATGGTAAGTGATCGTCCCAATTTCCACCAAAATCTATTACACATGCTCGGAGCATGTCTTCTAGAGTTTGGATCGTCCTTTCACTTTGCCCGTCTGTTTGTGGATGATATGCAGTACTTAGGTTTAGTCGAGTTCCCATTGCTTCTTGGAAACTTTTCCAAAAATGAGAAGTAAATCGACTATCCCTATCTGATACAATGGAGAGTGGAACTCCATGAAGAGATCCGACTTCATCTACATACAACTTTGCTAATCTTTCCATGGTAAAGGTTTCTTTCATAGGTAGAAAATGATCAGATTTGGTTAATCGATCTACAATTACCCAAATCGTATCATTACCTTTCCTGGTTTTGGGTAACTTAGTAACAAAATCCATTGTTATAAGTTCTCATTTCCATACTGGCATCTCTAATTGTTGTAGTAGTCCTGAAGGTTTTTGATGTTCTGCCTTAACTTGTGAACAAGTAAGACATTTAGAAACATATCGTGCTATATCCTTCTTCATTCCTATCCACCAAAAGTTCTTTCTTAAATCTTGGTACATCTTGTTGTTTCCTGGGTGCATCGTATACCTAGATTTATGAGTTTCTTCTAAGATCTTATTTCTTAATTCTCCTTGTTTTGGTACCCAAATTCTGCTTTTGTGGAATCTCCAAATTCCATCAACTCCTTGCTCTAAGTCTTTTATTCTTCCTTTCATTCCTTCAACAACATCTTCTATTGCTGTTTCTTGAACATTCTTTATTTGTTCCATTAAATCTAATTGTAGATTTAACCTAAGAGCACGGAATCGTCGTTGTTTTTCATGATACTTTCGACTTAATGCATCTGCAACTACATTTGCCTTTCCTTCGTGATACTGAATATCACAGTCGCAGTCGCTTAAAATTTCCATCCATCTCCTTTGCCTCATGTTCAACTCTTTTTGCCCAAATATGTATTTTAAACTTTTATGATCCGTATAGACAGTAAATTTACTTCCGTAAAGATAATGTCTCCAAATCTTAAGGGAAAAAACTACGGCTCCTAATTCTAAATCATGAGTCGTATAATTTTCTTCATGCTTTTTCAATTGTCTTGAGGCATACGTAATTACCTTCTTGCGTTGCATAAGCACACATCCAAATCCTAATTTTGAAGCATCACAATATACTTCAAAATCTTCAGTTCCTTCTGGTAAGGCTAAGATTGGTGCTTTTGTTAATTTCTGTTTCAAAATCCTAAAGGCTTCTTCTTGTTTGGGTCCCCATTCAAACTTAACGGCTTTACAGGTTAACTTAGTTAATGGTACGGCTATCTTGGAGAAATCCTTAATAAACCGTCTATAGTACCCAGCTAAACCTATAAAACTTCTAATTTCCATTGCTGTTTGTGGAACCTTCCACTTGGTAATTGCCTCGATCTTAGCAGGATCTACATGAATACCTTCGTGATTTATCATGTGACCTAAGAATTGCACTTCCTTTAGCCAAAATTCACACTTTGAGAATTTGGCATACAGCTTTTCTTTCTTAACAAAGTTAAGAGTGCATGCAAATGCTGACAATGTTCGTCCTGACCTTTGGAATAAATAAGTATATCGTCTATGAAGACAATTACAAATTTATCCAAGTACGGTTTACAGATCCTATTCATCATGTCCATGAATGCTGCAGGTGCATTCGTTAATCCAAAGGGCATGACTGTAAACTCGTAATGACCATACCTAGTTCTGAAAGCAGTTTTAGGTATGTCTTCTTCTTGTACCTTCAATTGATGATATCCAGAGCGTAAATCTATCTTAGAAAAATATCTAGCCCCCTGAAGTTGATCAAAAAGATCATCAATCCTAGGTAATGGGTATCGATTCTTAATTGTAACCTTATTCAATTCTCTATAATCGATACATATTCTCATTGAACCGTCCTTTTTCTTAACAAACAACACTGGTGCTCCCCACGAGGATGAACTAGGTTGTATAAATCCTTTACTTAGTAATTCATCTAATTGCTTTTTCAGTTCTAACATTTCAATAGGAGCTAACCGATAAGGTGATTTGGCTATTGGTGTAGTTCCTGGAATTAGATGAATCCTAAATTCTACTTCCCTATCTGGAGGTAATCCAGGTAACTCTTCTGGAAAGATATTTGGATATTCTGAGACTACAGGTATTTCCTTAAGTTCTTTACCCTTAGTATTAATGATTATTGAAATCATATATACTATTCCTTGTTTTCGTTCATAACTAGCAACTTTCATTACTGATATGAACTTCATGGGTTTACGTGGTTTATCTCCTGTAATCATAATTACTTCTCCAGTAGGTGCCTGAATTTCTATGGAATTCCTATCACAAAGTATTCGAGCATGGTTGGCTATCAACCAATCCATTCCTAACACGACATCGAATTCAGCTAATTTCATAGGTAATAGGTTTGCAGCAAATTTATGACCTGAAAGTTCTACTTCTACTTTTTGCAAAACCTGATTAATTTTAACTGAATTCCCATCTGCGGTTTCAACTGTAAAAATCTGCCTAATGTTGGTTAAAGGTAACTTAAGAGCTTGACAGAATAAAGTATTGATAAAACTTTGGTTTGCACCAGAGTCAAATAATACTTTTGCGTACACGTTGTGAACTAGGAACGTACCAGCTATTACATCTGGGATGAGTTCTGCTTCTTGAGTGGTTAGTTGGAATGCTCTGACATTCTTTTTAGTAGCTCCTTCGGTTGCCTTGGGTTTGTTGTCTACTGGTTTAACCAATTTAGGACATTCTGTTTGATAATGCCCTGCTTCTCCACAGTTAAAACAGATTACAGTTTTCTTTCTGCAGTTTTCTTCACGGTGTCCTATACCCTTGCAAAGGTTGCAGGTTACATTACATCTTCCGTAATGTTTCCTTTTGCAATTCCTACAGAAAGGTGGATTTGAATATTTCCCTGTTCCTCTTTTCTTGAAATTATTACTATTACCCGCCCGAAATCCTTGGGTAATCTTCTGAGCCAGTTCCTTTTTCCTGTCTTCATCTCTTGTGCGTACCAGTTCGTCGGTTAGGGTATTAGCTAATTCCACAGCATCGTCAATAGTGCGAGGTCTCGCAGCTTTAACGATATTGCGGATTTCGCTAATTAATCCCCAAATGTTGCGAGAAATGAGTACCGGTTCTGGCGAAGCCAGTGTTGGTACCACTCTAGCATATTCGAAGAATGTTGAAGTATAACCGCGACAATCTACACCCACCATCCGATGGGTAAGGAACTTATTTGTCATTTGTTCCTTTTCATACTCAGGACAAAATTTTCTTTCTACAAGACTTTTAAATTCTTCCCAGTTCATAGCATATGCCACCATTCTTCCTTTGGCTTGCAACACCGTGTTCCACCATTCTAGCGCCCCTTCTTTGAAAAGATTTGACGCGTACATGACCTGATCCTCTTTGGCACATTTACTTATTGCAATTACTGCTTCGGTTTTCTCTAACCAACGCAGTGATGCAGTTGCTCCTTCATTGCCTGCAAATTCAGTGGGTTTACAAGCAAGGAATTCTTTGAAAGTGCAACCAGGTGTTGCAGCTTTCAGTTTCTTATGGAGTGGCGCGTGCGGTGGTTCATTATTATGATTAACGTGATTGTTGCCTTCGTTTACACTATTACTGAAGTTATCTTCAGAAATATGTTTACTAGGAACGATTTGTTGCGGTTCTATTGGATTCTTTATAGCAGCAACGAATGCTGGAATAGCATTGGCTATCCCTTGAGCAACAATGTTTTCGATATCTTGCCTAGTCATATATTGATCTCCTGAATGTTGCTCAGACTGATTAACTTCATTTACAGGTTCATTACCACTGTTTGCCATCTGATAATATATATATATATATATATATATATATATATATTTTATTAGTATCTGCTAAATAACAATTATATACAAACACTCAGAAAATTTTACAATACAGATATAGTCAAAACAATCGATTTCTCGATTTCATTTTATATCTAGTATAGTATGCATCATTACTCACCCATATCTTACAGAGTTTTATTCGTATTTACAGACTAAATTTTTTTTTTACTATTACTATTACACAACCATCGTTTTACCATCCTACTATCCTTCGTCACTTGTCGTCCTAAAAATGAAACTCCCTTTCATCATATTTCCAGGCAATTTGTCTCCCTATCTCCCTGATTCTATTTCCCGCATCCATCAACTCTTCACCAAAATGGCGAAGTTCAGCCATATTTTCGTTACTCATTGGTGGATTAGGTAGGGGTTCTGGATCGAATTGTGGATGAAAGGAATAAGGATCGTTGACAATATTTTGAAATTGCCAATCGTTCGTCCACCATTCGTCCATTCCTATAGGTTGGGAGTGGACTATTGGGTCTGGGATTGCTGGTTCCCAATTCATAGGGAGTTGGTTTTCAACAGGATAGGTAAAAATATTAGTATTGATAGGCTGAATAGTTTCACAGCTTGCCAATAGAAAATCTATCTCATCTTGAAAGGTCCTTCCCTGGTTTTGATTGGAGCTCTCTCCGATTTCCCTTTGGGTTGGTCTAGAACCTTGCCCAACTTCCATTACTATTTCTTTAGTACATTCCTGCATCTGTATTCCTATCTCCTTAACCTCTTCCTTGCCTTCAGTTTCCATTTCCTGTTGTTTAGAACTTTCTCCGGTTTCAATTTCCTTTCCCTTTTTCAAAGGATTGTTTATTTTGGGAAGTTTTGTGGCTGGCTTTTTCCTACGTATACGACTCCCCCACACGTATTTCCTTCTTTTCTTGGGTTTTGGCTTTTTCAAGGGTGGAGCATTGAATTCTACAGGTTGTTCTATATCAGGAAAGTATCCAGTAAATTCTTTGGAAACTTCTATATTCACCGGGTAAAGATTGAGGTTCTGAAAAGCTTCAGATATCCCACTCAGGCTGATGTAGCGTATATGCAAAATGCATAAAATACTAAGTTAAAACCTTAAAATAAATTTCATAAAATAACCTTTACACTGTGTACTGATTTATTACAAAGATAACTGGAAAACATACTTAGGGTTTGAAATTTTATTTATTGCACAAGGTTTCTAGATTGTAAGGGGTAAGGTACTAAAACTTTAAAATATTTAAAGATTTATATTTTCTGCTACTGTGGCTAGCATATATAAATTTGCCCATTTCGCATCTAGCTTGTCTTCCCAAGGTGATTTATCAATTAATTCCTGGGTTTCCCGTTTAATCTTCTTTTCTCGGATTTTCTCTTTACTTTTCTTAATAATCATTTCCCTTTTTCTAGGAGAAAGTGATTCCTCGTATTGTGCCTTTCGCACAAATATTCCTTCTTCAGGAATTACAGCCTGATTCGAGGATTTTGTTCGGGATGAACTTCCCTTCTCGTTGGATGGCCTATCTAATTTAAGATAGATACTTGACAGCTTTTGTTTACCCATACTGTAACTAACAAATAGTTAGTTAATAAAACACATAATCACAAAATAGTAATCAGGAAAAATTAAGTATTTCTCAATACTTAATTAGCTTAACTCAGTGGCTCTGATACCACCTTATTTCTGTCACGGCCCCCGGTCCGGTTTTACCCGTTCCAGGAGCCGCGGGACAGAAATTCCCGTGGTATTTATTTAATTGAGTTTAACAGCGGAAGTTTATTTATCATGATCGTTTAAAGCTAAAATTTTCCCGATTTATTCTATTTCACAATTCGGGATAAAACCCCGATAATTTACAATATTATGATTTTACTACGAAATTGTTATATTACAAAACTTATTTCTTTGTTTTATAATGAGCCACTTTCTCAAGCTTGAAATGCTTCTCAGCACTTTTCCTGAATTACAACAGATCACCTGAAACATGTTTGAAAAAGGTTTTGTCAGCGGAAAATACTGAGTGAATCATTCTATTTACTAAAATGACACATTTGTTATAATTTACAGTATTAAGAAAGATTACAATGTTTCTGATATCAAACCAATTACCCACGGTACTTTATCACTCGACCCATTGGCCCTTCCGTCCAATGGTGTCTGTGACTATGGTCATATCACCCCTTGGCTGCCCCAAGGTTGAAGATTATCAAGTAATGTATACAAAACCCCACATACCGGCTGTAATATGGTGATTACATAAACTTAATCCCTGTAATTATAACTTTGAAATAAATAGGGTTTTGTAAAGTAATTTGATAAAAAGAGAATGACTCACATTGCTGATTTAACACGGACAGAGTCTAGTCTTATGAACTAGCCTGGTTAACCTAATTTAGATAACAATGCACACAAAACTGGGTTAGTAATCAATACAGCATTTACGATAACTCACGAGATCAACCATCACAACGAGTGACAAAGTGCTATGCTTAACTTCTGTCGAATTAACGACTAATGACAAAGCATCACCCTAATGTGGGCAGCACTTAAACACCCGTTGAGTACATTGATCGATCGGAAAACGAATCGTAGCAGCGATCGTGCTAATACCCTGTTTTGCGGCAGAATTTCAAGACCAAGGGTGAAATTTGGAGTATACTGTTAGTATTTCAGTGTATTTTGTGAATTCTTTCGACGTTGATTGTTCAAAATTCGAGTGCCACAGTCCTCTATTTATAGCTGAATTTTGGACAAGCTTGCGCACCGCAAGGCCCGTATTGTTACGGTGCGTAAGGCATAAAACTAGCCTATAGGGTAGCCACGATTGGGACTAGCTCAGCTGACTCTACAATTTTGAATTTCAGTTATATGACAACGATTATTTGAGGATAATCGTCAATTACGGTTTATCCCCCCTAAGTTTTAGGGGCCCTAATCCTGATTCCGATTGTTCTGAAAATTTCAGGGTTTGTGCGGAATCACTTGGGTGTCTCAATTAGGGTTTCCTAATCGTCAATTAAAGTAATAATTAGGACTTTTTAGTGAGAGTTGTTACAGGAGGCAACTACTCAATTTCGTAAATTGCTCTCAATCGGTATAATGTTTATTTTTCTATTTTATTTCTCCTTCAAGAAGTCCTATCAATCATTAACCATTAATCGGAGAACCGACTAAACTTTATTTCATAGAACGGAGTCCTCCAATCGAGGAGTTCATACCATCTGGTGCCGTACCTCGCTTTGTCGAATTCTTGATGAGAGAAGATTTCCCACAGTTCCAGGTCAGCATCATATCAAACTATTGGTTTTAATGCTGCTTGATATACTGCAATTTATGTTTGTTTGATTACTTGCTTTTAACATTAGTTTGAAGTTGCTTGGGCACTCACAAACATTGCTTCTGGTACCTCTGAGAACACAAAGGTTGTTATCGATCACGGGGTAGTCCCTATTTTCGTTAAGTTGTTATTTGGTCTTAAAAATAACGGCCTTCGTTATGAATGCCACTCATATATGATGCAGATCCCGAATTATCTAATTTATTTATATGTTAAATCATTGTTGTAAGTAGAAACTGTTAGATTTTGCAGTGTTTAAAATTATAATTTAGTTTTGTGATCTTTAGGAACGAGAAACAATCGTTTCTCTTTGGTCCGGAGCAAGAACAAGGGGTACCAAGGTTAATTTCACGTTTGACGAGTCATCTCTTAAAGCAGTGTCCGTATACCACTTTGCGATTAGGTATGTTTGATTGAATGTGGTTCTTTCAAAGAGACCTTATTGATTTTGATATGTATATATATATATATATATATATATATTTAATTTGTTGGATTTATGTTTGTGTATATGTGTGAATTAGGTTGGACAAGAAGTGATTCAGATCAAACTGGCCCGTTTCAATCAATATTAAAGTTCCACCTTTTGACATATACATGTATTAACCTGCTACCAACCTGTTTGCTGGTTTTGTGCTAAGTATGCAAGTTTCATTTGCAGTTGCCTATTATTCCAAGTCATGTACATCCCATCAATGACTCTCTCACTGTATGCAAGTGTATCAGGTTTGGTTCCCACTTTATAGCTTCGTTTATTCAATTATACGTCAAGTCGATCTCTTTGAAAGGCAGTGGTTAATCAATTGCAATGAAGAATTGTGTTCTAAATATAAAAATAATCTTGGAAGATTTGTATTTATAATATAATTGAAGAATGAACTCTTGAATTAACTTTTTAATGAGTTATTACAAAAAAAAAGGTTTTTACTTTTTAATTCGGGCTGCACCAGAAACGCATAGAGTAAATATATCCAAATGGTGCTGGATGAACAGGTGTTGGAATAGGCTTCTGGTGGAACTGGGACTCAAGTCAGGTCTGATGTTTCGTCCTCTGCTTTGCAACCTTACTTTTTATGTTTTTTTGTTAGACTCACGGTGATTACACCCATGATCGGAGGTATACCGGAACCAACAGATCTGGTGGTTACGGCGTCTAGGGTTCCGCCGCAAGCGGCATATATAATTGCCATGTAGTTGTACAGAACTGACCAGAAAAGAATCGTCGCCATAGCTGTGACGGTGGCATATGAACGGGGATGCAGGTCAGAGGCATTTGTATACAATATTGCTTTTAGTTATTTGTTTTTTTGGGGGATTTATTGTCTATAAATTACAAAAATGAGATCACTTTGGTTTTGTGGGAAGGAATGGGGGTAATTTTGTTATGGATTATCAATTGTTTTACATCAATAGTTGGAATTCATATTCGTTTATGGACTAATATCCTTCCTAGATAGAGATTATTCAAATAGTCTTGAAAGTAAGAGATTAAATGGAAAGTTGTTAGTATTGAAAGGATGCGATATTGTTTCATGTAGAAGTTTTTTTAATCAACTTTGTTTCTGAGTGTTCAGAGTAGAAATTATTGGAATCAATTAGCATGATCCCACGAGTCTATTAGGTTGTTACGGTTTAGTTATGATGACCCTATGCATATAGATGGTGACTTTGGCTAAGTTGCTTTTTTGTAAAAGTAAACTCTTACAATGTGATAAAAAATATGCATATATCAGGAAAAGATTTACATGATTTGCCGTAAGGGTGGGTAAATATTTTTCTCTTCATATATCATTCATATTACTATGTAGCATGTACCATCAGTTCTGTTTATTTATCTTCTGACTTTGACCAATGGCTGAAAATATTGGGACCAATGGCTACTCTGTGCTATAAAGATCAAACAGCCATGTATCAATTGAATATCATGATATGGTTCCATTTACCGTTACATGATTGTTGTCATCTGAACTATTAAAAATGATGATGAAATTGCAGTTAGAGTGCCTACCTTCTATGGTTGCTGGGGTCTATTCAACTGATTAGCTAAGTTGCTTTTTTGTAAAAGTAAACTCTTACAATGTGATAAAAAATATGCATATATCAGGAAAAGATTTACATGATTTGCCGTAAGGGTGGGTAAATATTTTTCTCTTCATATATCATTGATATTACTATGTAGCATGTACCATGAGTTCTGTTTATTTATCTTCCGACTTTGACCAATGGCTGAAAATATTGGGACCAATGGCTACTCTGTGCTCTAAAGATCAAACAGCCATGTATCAATTGAATTTCATGATATGGTTCCATTTACCGTTACATGATTGTTGTCATCTAAACTATTAAAAATGATGATGAAATTGCAGTTAGAGTGCCTACCTTCTATGGTTGCTGGGGTCTATTCAACTGATTACAACTTGCAGCGGGAGGCAACTACTCAATTTCGTAAATTGCTCTCAATCGGTATAATGTTTATTTTTCTATTTTATTTCTCCTTCAAGAAGTCCTATCAATCATTAACCATTAATCGGAGAACCGACTAAACTTTATTTCATAGAACGGAGTCCTCCAATCGAGGAGTTCATACAATCTGGTGCCGTACCTCGCTTTGTCGAGTTCTTGATGAGAGAAGATTTCCCACAGTTCCAGGTCAGCATCATATCAAACTATTGGTTTTAATGCTGCTTGATGTACTGCAATTTATGTTTGTTTGATTACTTGCTTTTAACATTAGTTTGAAGTTGCTTGGGCACTCACAAACATTGCTTCTGGTACCTCTGAGAACACAAAGGTTGTTATCGATCACGGCGCAGTCCCTATTTTCATTAAGCTGTTATTTGGTCTTAAAAATAACGGCCTTCGTTATGAATGACACTCATATATGATGCAGATCCCGTATTATCTAACTTATTTATATGTTAAATCATTGTTGTAAGTAGAAACTGTTAGATTTTGCAGAGTTTAAAATTATAATTTAGTTTTGTGATATTTAGGAACGAGAAACAACCGTTTTTCTTTGGTCCGGAGCGAGAATAAGGGGTACCAAGGTTAATTTCACGTTTGACGAGTCATCTCTTAAAGCAGTATCCGTATACCACTTTGCGATTAGGTATGTTTGATTGAATGTGTTTCTTTCAAAGAGACCTTAATGATTTTGATATGTATATATATATTTTTAATTTGTTGGATTTATGTTTGTGTATATGTGTGAATTAGGTTGGACAAGAAGTTATTCAGATCAAACTGGCCCGTTTCAATCAATATTAAAGTTCCACCTTTTGACATATACACGTATTAACCTGCTACCAACCTGTTTGCTGGTTTTGTGCTAAGTATGCAAGTTTCATTTGCAGTTGCCTATTATTCCAAGTCATGTACATCCCATCAATGACTCTTTCACTGTATGCAAGTATATCAGGTTTGGTTCCCACTCTATAGCTTTGTTTATTCAATTACTAGGTTTTTACCCGGGATTGCTTCCCGGGCTCGAGAAAGTTACTTTTTTAAAAAACTATTTATGATTAATAATAATTAAAATCATACAAAAATAAAACCTTCGCGGGTTGGGTAACCCAGTCAAACCTTCGCGGGTTGGGTAAATCACACATAATTTCCATTTTATTCACTGTAACTATCATCTACTTTGGTATATGAATAATATCACTCATTATCATATAACAAACAAAATAGTTTTTTTTAAATATGGACTTTGATATATGAATAATATGCAAAACAAAATGATTGATAAACGGATTAAAACACCAACATGTCACACCCTGGCTTTGCGGAAGCGTGGTAATTTTTGGTGTGACTTCTTAATACCATAGCTTAACCATAACAAGCTATATGAATTTAAAAACCATGCAAGTCATCCATTAAGTTTGAAAATAACATACAGTACCATTGTTTGACGAGAACATACTCCAACATCAATAACCTTGTTCAAAAGACATAACAACTTATAACATAAACATAAACGTGATTTAGGGACTGTGTCTTGTCCAGGTAAGAGACACATCCCCTAAACCCTGATGACTTCATGACAATACGCAGCAGAAAACGTTCCATACCGTGCCAGATCCGTTTTAATTTCCTGAAATACATGTGAGTTGAAAAATCAACAATAATGTTGAGCGAGTTCATGTGTAAGTGAGTAAGTAAAACACTTGTAAGTATAAAAGTTTCCTGGTATGTAGCAGTGTAAGAGGACTTGTGATCACCAATGGTTTGCAAAGCCATTAGCATGTTGTGATATGCAAGTAGGAAGACTCAAACCTAGCGGATTTATGCGTTGGGCACAAAGTCACCCCGAGGTCCGTTCTGTTTGGGCCTGGGGCTGGGCTCGCTACACCCAGATAGATCTACCGCTCCTGTCCCTCGGTCCTACCCTGAGGATTAATAGCCTCAAGTTTCCGCCTACCCATTCACATGATCTAAACCTCCTTACGTTAATCATACCGTGTATAAAAGTACTTGTAAACAAAGTAACATGTATTTCACCCCCGCGGTTAAGTAAACTGAAAACAGTTAGAGAAAAGGGGGACATGAACTCACAGTGAATGCGCGTCTCTACCAAGTGTCTCCAATATAGTAAGCTGTTCAACAACCTACAAGTGCTAATTCTATTAGACGGACGGCCGTGCCTTAGCTCTATAGTTTATGTCTTTGGGAAATAGTTAGTCAACTATTTCGTGTTTTTGTTCCGTATACACTTGGTAGTTATTCTTCTTCCCAAGGATGGGAGATACAATACATGTGCGTAAGTTACGTTTTATCAATCTTGTGGTAATATAATTACCGGTGTAACTTATATGTTTGTGGAAGCGTTCATAAAGTTTTGGAATCATTAACGCTTGTAAATATTATTTTTACTCTAAAATAATATTTATGTATTTTCACAAAATAATCATAAACAGTGTTGTGACAAGTATATTTATCACGTTAATCTTTGTGAAAATCCCACCTCCGGATATTTGGTAAAATATAGTGCTGGCGAAATTTATGTTTCGAAAGTATGTTCAAAAATAGTTCTAACACTTGTTGTGTAAATAAACCTAAGTGTTAGGTTTTTAGAAAATTTCGCCATAGTTTCCTCTGTAACTGGAGGTGGCCACGCTTTCAAGCGTATCATTTTCTTTTAACAAATCAATCAACAATCTTCTTTATTCAATCAAGCAATTTCCGACACAACAAACTAGTCGACAAGTATGTAAGTTTGCAAAATCGCATGAACTTGTAGTTTTTCCGCATCTTTAATGTAAATCACCTTTATATGTGTAGATCTTTATATAAAGTAACTTTAATCTCATAAAAACCTCGTGTTTGGAGAAATCTGTCTTTACAACTTCTAGTAACAAGTGACAAACTTACTTCTTTGTCGGATCTCTTTGTTTCACAAGTGTTTACACACTTGTGGTTTATAAAACCATATTTATTAGTGTAAGATTCATCTTTAGAAAAATATGATTTCTTTAAAGTGTGGTCTTTCAAAAATACCACTTGCGGATACGTAGATCCGCTAGTTTTAAACACCTTTTTACCGGTTAAATCACTTTTACACAAGTAAAATATTTTTACACAAGTTCATGCTCTAAATGTGGTAGTGTTTCACCTTTAACCCTTGTATCTTTCAAAAACAAGCTTATGTGATGATACGTGATTTTACAAAGTCGGGTTAAACGAAGATCCGAGCTACCACATCCTAGATCGGGTCTAGATAAACACAAATTTCAAGTCCTACGACTTTTACACAAGTTATATGCTATTAACCTCCATTTTTGTGATTTTAGTAGACTTTAAAGTTTCAAAACGCATGTTTACAATATTTAACCGACGAAAGTTCTTTTAACCACTTTAGACATGCTTAAATATGAGTTTTAAACAATATACCTCTAGCTCGGGGCTAGGGATGAATCTTGACGAAAACGGGGTGGATAAAAGCTAACGAAAGAGGTCCTTCGGGTTCCGCTTGCTCCAAGACTCCTAATACGTGACCCTTAACACTTTTATGTTCTTGAAATGTGATGATGGAAATCGAAAGGTGGATGTATGAACAAGGGGTGTTTGGCCGTGACTTTCATAGAGAGAAAGAGAGAGTTTTTGGTGAGTGGTGTTTTGGTGATAATGCTCATGTGTTCAAGTGTTATTTTATAGGCAAACTCTAGGTGTTATTATCCCATGGATAATGTGTCATCAAGATAACCAACATCCAAGATTACAAGATCATGCAAGGTACAAGTATGTCCCCCACTAGGGGACGGTTATGAAAGGGGTGGGGGGTTGGTTCGATGGTAACTAGATGGTTAGGGAGTTTAGTTTAGTTATTTAGGTTAACTAAGTATTTAACTTAGTTAGTTGTATGTTATGCGTTATGACGGGTGTTAGGGTAATCAGAGACCCTAACTGGCTCAGAAAAATATAATTAGTGAAAATATTAATATTTTCATGTTCCGGGTAAAGTCCGGGTGTCCGGTTGGATAGTAATCCGTTAAAGCGGTACAAAAGCTTTAAAGTGTCGTTATTAACATCTTTAGTGACACAATTTGTTTCCAACACTTTAGAAAGTGTCTAGTGTTATTTTCTCATGTTCTGGCACTTTACTAGTCAGCTAGAAGCTGGATTAATTATTAAAGTGCTGTGTTTGGTACTTAAAGTACGTTTTTGGCACATCCGAAACAGTGTATCTTATCCCTAGAGACGCGGTACCATAACCCTTATATTCCTACACTCACTACCAGTGTAGCCAAAATATTTGAGGCTCTTAACAGGCCTTAGAGGCAGTGTCTGCCTGATGCTGGTTATATCAGCATGTTCGCCGTGTATCCGTTTAGTGCTACTGTGCTTTTTGTGCATCATGTTTGTCACTAAGGCGCCGTATGTAAATAATGTAGTGACAGCATATAAAGTATGATGCAAGTAAGTGCATGTATCAGTATGCAGGTAGCAGTTTATCAGCTAGTTTCAATCAAGCACAGTAATTAAGTAGTAATTAATCATTAATTAAGTTGTACGGATACCTGGTTTAGTGCGGGTTGTCACATTCTCCCCCCGTTAAATAAATTTCGTCCCGAAATTTAAGTTCTGCTCGTAGATGCAGAGTTCCTAGGAAATAAGTGGGGGTATTTCTCTTTCATCCGGTCCTCACGTTCCCATGTGAATTCAGGACCATGTCTGGCATTCCAACGAACTTTGACGAGTTTGACACTGCTCCGGCGGGTCTTTGTTGACTTTCCAATCTGTGACCTCGACAGGTTCTTCTACGAAGTGGAGCGTGTCGTCAATATGAATCTCGTCGGTAGGAATGGCAACGTCAACTTGAGTTGGATTTTTCTTTAAATTGGATACTTGAAATGTATCGTGAACACCATTCAGTTCAGTAGGTAGGTCCAACTTGTATGCTACTGTCCCAATTCTTTCCAGAATTCTGAAGGGACCAATGTAGCGCGGATTTAACTTTCCATGCTTACCAAAGCGTGCTACCCCTTTCCAGGGTGAAACCTTTAACAACACCATTTCTCCGACTTGGAAGTCCACATGCTTCCGGTTTGGATCCGCGTAGGCCTTTTGTCTGTGGCGAGCGGCTTCGATGCGTTTAAGAATTTGCGCGATCTTGTCTGTCGTCTCTTGGACGATCTCGGGACCAGCAAGCTGCCTATCACCTGCGTCAGACCAACATAGTGGTGATCGGCACTTGCGTCCGTATAGGGCCTCAAATGGCGCGACACCAATACTGGTGTGGTAGCTGTTGTTGTATGAAAATTCGACCAAAGGTAAGTGTTTATCCCAGCTACCGCCTAAATCCATAACACATGCCCTCAGCATGTCTTCCAAAGTTTGTATCGTTCGCTCGCTCTGGCCGTCAGTTTGCGGATGGAACGCAGTGCTCAGATTCAATTGTGAGCCAAAAGATTCTTGGAAGGATTGCCATAATCTTGACACAAACCTTCCGTCTCTATCAGAGATGATCGAGAGAGGTACTCCATGACGTGCTACGATCTCTCTCAAGTAAATTTCCGCAAGTTTACTAGTACTGTCTTTCTCCTTGATTGGCAGAAAGTGTGCGGATTTTGTTAGGCGGTCAACAATCACCCAAATCATATCATGGCCTCTTGGCGTTCTTGGCAGTTTTGTAACAAAATCCATTGAGATTTGTTCCCATTTCCACTTGGGAATCTCAGGTTGTTGCAGAAGTCCCGAGGGCTTCTGGTATTCCGCCTTGACCTTAGCGCATGTTAAACATTTGCTCACGTAAACAGCAACGTCGCCTTTCATTCTAGGCCACCAATAGTAATCCTTGAGATCTTGGTACATCTTATCCGATCCAGGGTGGATAGAGTACCGTGACTTGTGCGCTTCGTCGAAAATAACTTCCCTTAATCCACCAAACAGAGGAACCCAATTCCTTTTCTCAAAACATAACGTCCCTTCCTCGTTTGGTACCAAAAGCTTCTCCATTCCACGGAGATATTCTTCCTCAAGGTTTCCCTCCTTGAGAGCTTCCTTTTGTGCAGCGCGAATGCGCAAGGAGAGATCGGTTCGTATGATCATTTCCAAAGCCCTAACCCTTATGGGTTTGATTCTTTCTTTACGACTTAGGGCATCGGCGACCACATTCGCCTTCCCTGGGTGATACTTTATCTCGCAGTCGTAGTCGTTCAATAATTCAACCCATCGTCTTTGCCTCATATTCAACTCCTTCTGGTTGAATATATGTTGTAAGCTTTTGTGATCTGTGAAGATTGTGCATTTCGTACCGTACAGGTAGTGTCTCCAGATCTTTAAAGCAAAAACCACTGCACCAAGCTCTAAATCGTGTGTGGTATAATTCTTTTCGTGCACTTTCAGTTGGCGTGATGCGTAAGCAATGACCTTTTGGCGTTGCATCAACACACAACCCAATCCTTGACGCGATGCGTCGCAGTATACCACAAAGTCAGCAGTACCTTCTGGTAGAGCTAAGATTGGCGCGTTACAAAGCTTACCCTTCAATATCTGAAACGCTTCATCCTGTTTGATTCCCCAATCAAACGTCCTTTCCTTCTGCGTGAGGAGTGTCAATGGTTGAGCGATCTTTGAAAAATCCTCGATGAACCTCCGATAGTAGCCAGCCAAACCCAAGAATTGCCGAATCTCGGTTGGCGTTGTAGGCGTTTCCCAATTCTTGATTGCCTCGATCTTTGTGGGATCAACATGAATTCCATCCCCATTAACCACATGTCCAAGAAACTGGACTACGCGTAGCCAGAACTCGCACTTGGAGAATTTGGCGTACAGCTGTTCCTTCTTTAGCAGCTCCAATATGGTTCTAAGATGTTGTTTGTGTTCAGCCTTCGTCTTTGAGTAATTCAGGATGTCGTCGATGAATACAATCACGAACTGGTCTAAGTATGGCTTGCAAACCCTATTCATCCAGTCCATAAAGACTGCAGGTGCGTTTGTCAAACCACATGGCATAACGAGGAACTCGTAGTGTCCATAACGAGTTCGGAAGGCTGTTTTCGGGATACCTTCCCCCTGTATCCTTAATTGATGGTATCCAGATCGAAGATCGATCTTAGAGTAAAAGCTTGAACCTTGAAGTTGGTCGAACAGATCATCGATTCTTGGCAGAGGATACCTGTCCTTGATCGTCAGCTTGTTCAATTCTCTGTAGTTGATGTTTATTTGAAAATCATCATCCTCCTTTTTTATGGATAAAAGATGGGATTACCCCAAAAGGAAATTTTGGTCTGTTATCTTCCTTTCCTAACCATTGCTAACACTTCTCTGTCAGTCCTTGCATCTCCGAAAATGTAAGTTGCTATGATGCATCGACTACGGGTGCAGTGCCCGGAATTAAGTCGACGCGGGATTCGACTAATTGTGAGGAGATGATTCCGGCAAGTCTTCGAGGAAGACTTCGGGGTATTCTCCAATCACAAGGATATCTTCGAGTTTTGGTTCTTTGACTTCCTTTTCCACAACACGAGCCAAGAATGCAACACATCCTCTGTGCGAGAATTTTCGGGTTTTCTTAGCCTGATAATTCGTAGGAGCGTATCCTGCTCCATGAGTCACGATAATTTCCTCGTTCGTTTTCGGGGCGCGGATGACAATCTCCGCATGGTTGTTCGTCAACCAGTCCATCCCAATCATCACGTCGAAGCTTCCAAACTTGACTGGCAATAGATCTTGCGTAAACTTACGATCTCCGGGTTCTATCGTGCCGATTCCAGTTACTACGTTGACTTCCACTAGTTTCCCCCAAGCTAGTTCTAATGGGTACTGGAATAATTACTCACTCGCTACGTAAACCAATTATGTCCTTGAATACTAGAATTGTGAATCGTAAAATTTGCAACAGTATTTGGCAATACAGATGCATAATATTGAGTAATGTGGGACGTACCGCTATCCATGCTTGGATCTCTGGCGTGCCTCCTTAGCTCCGACGGGGAGCTTTCATCCTTGCGCCCGATTGTCTTCGGACAATATCTTCTGAAATGCTTCTTGCTTCCACAGTTTAAACATCCTCGAGCACGCTTCTGGTCATCACTCATTCTGACTTGACAATTATCGTTGTCGTTGTCCCCTTCGTGATTCTCACTGCCGTCCTGGCCCCCATTACTAAGTTTAGTATTTTGCCAACAAGTTTCCTTGACATGTCCCACCTTGCCACAGTTACCACAATTCCCATATTTGCATCGCCCGACATGATAACGTAAACAATTGTCGCACTTAGGTAGGATACCCTTGTAATCTTTTCCCTGTGGGCGACTTCCAAAACCACCACGGTTATTATCTTTATTCCCAAACCCTCCTTGGCCTCCCCGACCGGCAGGGGCCCAACAAGTGTCCTTCAAGTGACCACGTTTCCCACATACTTCGTATGTTTTCAGTCCACATTGGCCAGAATGATGACGCTGGCATGTGTTACACTTGGGCAGAGTGCCCATATAACCCTTTCCTTTGTTCTCCTCATTCGTTCGAGTACCTTCAGTGAGCTTCCTTTTGTTCTTTCCGGATGACTCTACCTGAGTTTCCTTGTCAGGGTCTGCAAGTTTTTCTAGTCTATTTGCTTCCGTAACGAGTGCCAAACCCATCTTACTTGCAACAATGGTTGTTGGTGGCGTAGATGCTGTCATCAAGCTCAAGACTTGAGGCGCCAGTTCCCAAATGAATTGTTCCAATTTCTTCAGTTCTGGTTTTACCAGGTATGGAACAATTTGTGACAAATCATGGAGTCGTTGCACGTACTCCAACACCTTCGGACCTTCCATCATTAGGCTCCGGAATTCATCTTCCCACTTCTGGGTTTCCGTGTGGGGGCAATACTTCTTATGCATTATTCCTTTCAACTCATCCCAAGTTAACGCGTATGCTGTAGTTAGGCCCATTATTCGAACCTGAAGATTCCACCATAATCGAGCTCCATCTTGAAACAACTCAGAAACGTATGGGACCTGTTGTTCTGGCGTACAGCCACTCATTCGAAAGATGGATTCCATACTTTCAATCCATTTTACAAAAGTTATGGCACCCCCAGTGCCGTCGAACTTCGGAGGCTTGTAGTTGAGGAAGTGCCAGTAGGAACAACCGTTATTTTCTGAGGTACCTTTGATTGGTTCGGAACGTAGGGCCTCGTGCTGTGCTATAGCTGCAGCAATTATCTCTTTAAGTTCTGCCTCAGAGGTGGGCATGCGCATTTCGCGTCTTGGCGGCTTCTTCTAAAAGATGTTTCACATAGGTTAGGTCATAGCAAGTGAAGTGTACGTATGCATTCAACAATACCAACACATAACATCTCATGTTATCAACAAGTCAATCACATACCCTCTTATGTTATAGGACATAAACAATTGATTGAACATCGCATGTGATGAGAATACTGCGATTGTATCGCCACAATTCGAGACCACAATGTAAAGCTTACAAGTACACCGCTATATCATACTACATCAATGACTTAGTAGGGGACGACCCTAGACAAGTCGTGCGATCGCTGGTCATGTTCAGGAGTCTCTGGTTCGTCCTTTCTCAAATTTCAGGACTCCACGTCAAGTTTCTGAATTTCTGTCCTAAAACAACATTCCTTCTCAATCGTTTCCTTGAGCTCGTCCCAGCTCAGTGCATAAGCAGTGTCTGTGCCAAGGGTCTGAACCTGGAGGTTCCATTAAGAGAGTGTGCCATCTAGAAATATCCCTGAGATGTAGGTAGCACTCTGTTGGGGCGAACAGTTACTCATTCTTAGAGTGGAGTTGGTCTTTTCGGACCAACGAACAAATGCCGCGGTGCCTCCGATTCCGACAAAGTTCAAAGGCTTGCAGTTCAGGAACTGTTTATAGGTGCAGCCAGTTGGAGGGTTATCTCCAGTATTGTCGTCGTTGTACTTAGAGTGGAGGTCTTCATGTCGTGCATTTATCTGCGAGATGCGTTCTTGCAGCTCGTCTTCTGTCCTTAGTAACGTACTGGTGCTTGTGTCACGTCCGGGTGACATTTCCTTTTTTTTTGTCGAAATAGCGTGAAGCGGGTTGGACAATGTTTCAATTGTCTATGGGGTATATATATAGCAACGTAAGCCATCATGTAATCACCCCATTTCACACGCAAATATACTCACTGTATAAGTGGGGAAATAAATTCCTGAGCCTTCACATAGGCTTGTCAATTTGGCTTGTTGCTTGTAATAGAATGAACTCGAGGCTACATCGCCTAGGTCATTTGTGTTTAGGTTGTTTCCTGCTGCATCGGTTATCATTAGCTTGGCCTGCAGAGTCCACCAGGATTTCCTGTGCACTACAAATCGGTATTACGTGGGCCCCCGTAATAATAAATTGTCTTGCACAGTTACCCCAAATTTTCTCTCATCCAAGCAGATGATCAATCAAGGAGCAACAGCCGGTGCATTGGCATGAACAGGGTCATACTCCAATGCGGGGTTAGGAGCAACGCCTGGCTCAGGGGCCACGGCTAGCTTTGAATCAAAAACTCCATCTCAAAATCAGCTGGATCAACAATCACAGGGGTTACAGGATCCCCCAAGGGCTGGTCTAAGTGCATGAACTCAATGTCATGGTCTGGATCAACACCAGGCGGAAAAACAGAATTGTCCTCATAATCACGATCAAACTCAAAACTGTGTGCGGGATCCGGTGCAGTTAGTGATGCCGTATCAGGGTCGGCGTCGTGTAAGTAGTGCTGCATTCCCTGTATGTGCGAAGATGCGGGTGTCAGAAACTCAAATGAGTCTGGGATAGGGGAATGGTCATAAGTTTCCCCTATAGGAGCGTCCGCATGTAGTAGTCTAATACCAGCAGTAATAAGGCCCTGCCCTCGAATGGGTCCTCCTCCAGTAGATCGTTATCGTCTTCGGAGGCCTCGTTGGGAGGGCGTATCATCAACAGGATAAGCGGCAAGGGGCACAGGAGCAGGGATCACCGCCAGTGGCAAATTTCCAACAAGATGGCCATCAGTAGGCTCTGCTACGACTTCAGGCAGTGCACAAAGGGCTGAAAGTCGTCATTGTCTGTGCCGGTAGTATCAGAAATGTACACCTCATGCCTTGTTGAACTATGTCGTCTGATACTATGGTCATGGGGTTCGTAGTGCCCATCTTTCTAGTACTTGATGAAAGCATAACGTTTGTAACACAAGCACATATACGTATAATATAATCAATCATATAATCAGTTAGTCATCAAGTAAGGCATCACACAATTCTACTAGTCTTCCTAGCCAATACCATCCAGTCTACCAGACTGCTCTATCCTTTACTTAAACCAAACCTCGATCCTCCAGATCGATCCTATAACAAACCAACGTGCTCAACTACCTTGTTCACCTCGATCCTCCAGATCGATCCTATAACAAACCAACGTGTTCAATTACCTTAATCATCTCGATCCTCCAGATCGATCCTCAGCCCTCCAAGCTGAACTTATAATTAATAAAATGTGCTCAACATTTGTTTGTAAAAAGTGTGGATCTGGACTTAAGTGGTATGCAGAAAAATGTTTTCGTGAGAGCCCTAGTGATCATAGTCTAGACTCGAGACAGATTCCTAGTTCGCTATGATCAGAGCTCTGATACCAAGCTGTCACACCCTGGCTTTGCGGAAGCGTGGTAATTTTTGGTGTGACTTCTTAATACCATAGCTTAACCATAACAAGCTATATGAATTTAAAAACCATGCAAGTCATCCATTAAGTTTGAAAATAACATACAGTACCATTGTTTGACGAGAACATACTCCAACATCAATAACCTTGTTCAAAAGACATAACAACTTATAACATAAACATAAACGTGATTTAGGGACTGTGTCTTGTCCAGGTAAGAGACACATCCCCTAAACCCTGATGACTTCATGACAATACGCAGCAGAAAACGTTCCATACCGTGCCAGATCCGTTTTAATTTCCTGAAATACATGTGAGTTGAAAAATCAACAATAATGTTGAGCGAGTTCATGTGTAAGTGAGTAAGTAAAACACTTGTAAGTATAAAAGTTTCCTGGTATGTAGCAGTGTAAGAGGACTTGTGATCACCAATGGTTTGCAAAGCCATTAGCATGTTGTGATATGCAAGTAGGAAGACTCAAACCTAGCGGATTTATGCGTTGGGCACAAAGTCACCCGAGGTCCGTTCTGTTTGGGCCTGGGGCTGGGCTCGCTACACCCAGATAGATCTACCGCTCCTGTCCCTCGGTCCTACCCTGAGGATTAATAGCCTCAAGTTTCCGCCTACCCATTCACATGATCTAAACCTCCTTACGTTAATCATACCGTGTATAAAAGTACTTGTAAACAAAGTAACATGTATTTCACCCCCGCGGTTAAGTAAACTGAAAACAGTTAGAGAAAAGGGGGACATGAACTCACAGTGAATGCGCGTCTCTACCAAGTGTCTCCAATATAGTAAGCTGTGCAACAACCTACAAGTGCTAATTCTATTAGACGGACGGCCGTGCCTTAGCTCTATAGTTTATGTCTTTGGGAAATAGTTAGTCAACTATTTCATGTTTTTGTTCCGTATACACTTGGTAGTTATTCTTCTTCCCAAGGATGGGAGATACAATACATGTGCGTAAGTTACGTTTTATCAATCTTGTGGTAATATAATTACCGGTGTAACTTATATGTTTGTGGAAGCGTTCATAAAGTTTTGGAATCATTAACGCTTGTAAATATTATTTTTACTCTAAAATAATATTTATGTATTTTCACAAAATAATCATAAACAGTGTTGTGACAAGTATATTTATCACGTTAATCTTTGTGAAAATCCCACCTCCGGATATTTGGTAAAATATAGTGCTGGCGAAATTTATGTTTCGAAAGTATGTTCAAAAATAGTTCTAACACTTGTTGTGTAAATAAACCTAAGTGTTAGGTTTTTAGAAAATTTCGCCATAGTTTCCTCTGTAACTGGAGGTGGCCACGCTTTCAAGCGTATCATTTTCTTTTAACAAATCAATCAACAATCTTCTTTATTCAATCAAGCAATTTCCGACACAACAAACTAGTCGACAAGTATGTAAGTTTGCAAAATCGCATGAACTTGTAGTTTTTCCGCATCTTTAATGTAAATCACCTTTATATGTGTAGATCTTTATATAAAGTAACTTTAATCTCATAAAAACCTCGTGTTTGGAGAAATCTGTCTTTACAACTTCTAGTAACAAGTGACAAACTTACTTCTTTGTCGGATCTCTTTGTTTCACAAGTGTTTACACACTTGTGGTTTATAAAACCATATTTATTAGTGTAAGATTCATCTTTAGAAAAATATGATTTCTTTAAAGTGTGGTCTTTCAAAAATACCACTTGCGGATACGTAGATCCGCTAGTTTTAAACACCTTTTTACCGGTTAAATCACTTTTACACAAGTAAAATATTTTTACACAAGTTCATGCTCTAAATGTGGTAGTGTTTCACCTTTAACCCTTGTATCTTTCAAAAACAAGCTTATGTGATGATACGTGATTTTACAAAGTCGGGTTAAACGAAGATCCGAGCTACCACATCCTAGATCGGGTCTAGATAAACACAAATTTCAAGTCCTACAACTTTTACACAAGTTATATGCTATTAACCTCCATTTTTGTGATTTTAGTAGACTTTAAAGTTTCAAAACGCATGTTTACAATATTTAACCGACGAAAGTTCTTTTAACCACTTTAGACATGCTTAAATATGAGTTTTAAACAATATACCTCTAGCTCGGGGCTAGGGATGAATCTTGACGAAAACGGGGTGGATAAAAGCTAACGAAAGAGGTCCTTCGGGTTCCGCTTGCTCCAAGACTCCTAATACGTGACCCTTAACACTTTTATGTTCTTGAAATGTGATGATGGAAATCGAAAGGTGGATGTATGAACAAGGGGTGTTTGGCCGTGACTTTCATAGAGAGAAAGAGAGAGTTTTTGGTGAGTGGTGTTTTGGTGATAATGCTCATGTGTTCAAGTGTTATTTTATAGGCAAACTCTAGGTGTTATTATCCCATGGATAATGTGTCATCAAGATAACCAACATCCAAGATTACAAGATCATGCAAGGTACAAGTATGTCCCCCACTAGGGGACGGTTATGAAAGGGGTGGGGGGTTGGTTCGATGGTAACTAGATGGTTAGGGAGTTTAGTTTAGTTATTTAGGTTAACTAAGTATTTAACTTAGTTAGTTGTATGTTATGCGTTATGACGGGTGTTAGGGTAATCAGAGACCCTAACTGGCTCAGAAAAATATAATTAGTGAAAATATTAATATTTTCATGTTCCGGGTAAAGTCCGGGTGTCCGGTTGGATAGTAATCCGTTAAAGCGGTACAAAAGCTTTAAAGTGTCGTTATTAACATCTTTAGTGACACAATTTGTTTCCAACACTTTAGAAAGTGTCTAGTGTTATTTTCTCATGTTCTGGCACTTTACTAGTCAGCTAGAAGCTGGATTAATTATTAAAGTGCTGTGTTTGGTACTTAAAGTACGTTTTTGGCACATCCGAAACAGTGTATCTTATCCCTAGAGACGCGGTACCATAACCCTTATATTCCTACACTCACTACCAGTGTAGCCAAAATATTTGAGGCTCTTAACAGGCCTTAGAGGCAGTGTCTGCCTGATGCTGGTTATATCAGCATGTTCGCCGTGTATCCGTTTAGTGCTACTGTGCTTTTTGTGCATCATGTTTGTCACTAAGGCGCCGTATGTAAATAATGTAGTGACAGCATATAAAGTATGATGCAAGTAAGTGCATGTATCAGTATGCAGGTAGCAGTTTATCAGCTAGTTTCAATCAAGCACAGTAATTAAGTAGTAATTAATCATTAATTAAGTTGTACGGATACCTGGTTTAGTGCGGGTTGTCACACAACAAAGGTTAAATAGGCATGTTTTGTTGGTCACCTTGCTCAGAATTGATGGGATCCTCAACAGAAGCATTATTAACTTGATTCTGATTAGCATCTTCCTTGTAACGAAACATATACAAAGTAGCCTTTCTCTTATAGGACCCTCTAAGTGTCTTGTGTTTATCACAATGCCAAGATATTCTCACACATTCAAACGGTCTTGATCCAGCCCTTGGTATCCTCAACAAAAAAGACAAAAAAAAGGGAAAAGTTAAACTCTAAGATGAAAAATTAACAAAACTTCTACATAAATATTGAAATTTTAATTGGGCTAAACGAAAAACGAAAAAAAAAAACTGGGAAAATTGAAACTTTATGAGTAATTGAAAGCGGGAAAATTAAAAGATGTTAATCCGTTAGACAACTTCTTACATGGATCAGATAATCGAACCTCCTATGCTTGCGACTCACATCCACCGGATTCCTTCACCACTGCCTCAATCGGTCCCAGATATATGATATTAATCTAAATACCTATAGCCTATGGTTATCACCAACTACAAGTGGTTGTTGAATTACACCTAAAAAGAATACAGGTTCACGACAATTGGCGATACAGATACGTTTTGATACTGAAATTACATGATGAGCAAATCTTCACAACAAACACTCTCAAACCGCATAGTGTTTATAAAAGAAATCATAAAAGCTACAAAATTTAAATTAAAAAAATAAATATAAAAATAAAATAAGACTAACCTTCACAAAAGAGGTTTTAAGTTCAGATGCTTGTTTTACTTACATATGACTGCTTAGAGATGAGCATATGGTATTTGGTACCGGTATCGAATTTCTCGTACCGATTTTTTTCGGTACCATATCGGTACCCACTTTTTGGCGTTTTCGGTTCCAGTATGGTACCGGTATTTTACCGAATTTTACCGTTAAATACCGGTACCGTACCGAACATTTTCGGTACCGGTACCGAGTTCATATGGCATTTCTTTGCCTTGATCTGACTCACCCAAAACACTAAACTTGTACTATAAAATGTGAAGGTTTCAGATACTGAATTTACCCAAATACCGAGAATACGCACCAAATCATCACTTGGGCCCAAGTAGCAGTCTCCTTGAGTTGTTCATATTTAGACCTAAGGCATTGCCATAAATCTTTGTATTTGATTTTGTTGTTTTCGGTTTCGATCGACCTGCACACATCTGATTCCACCATCAAAACAATCAATGCACTAAATCATAGGATACACAATAAGAGAACCTTAAATATATAAATAAAACTGTGTCTACTCATCTGTCACAGGAAAACAATATTATCCAGAAAGACCAAAAAACTCACTGCAAGTACAGGCCCAAAAACATTATCAACTACTTAAAGAAAAACGTTTATGTGAATATAAATGTACATATATGATTACTCAATTCACTATATGTGAATATAAATGTACATATATGTGTATTCACATACATGTATGCCATACAGTTCACACATAGTTTATTTTGATATATTAAAAACATAAATAGCTAATTAGTTGATTATGTAATATTTTAAACAAACCTTTAAGCTCCGTAACGGCTGCTGAAGTGATCGCAAGAACACCTCCGGGTTAGAAAAACATAACCTTCAAAGAGATTATATATAGTAAACCTTGCACAACATCAAAACAATAGCAACACAACTTTACCTCTGTTGGATCTGTCACTCCATATACCACCTGGTAGTTTTAAACAATTCGCAACGAAGCTTCAACACCCATTAAACTCTTGAGCAACTTGTCAAAGTGGAATCTTGTGATCTACCAAAAATTATGATAATTAACTATTTATTACAGTTTAACCTGTTTGACCAAAGTCTGTTTGACCAAAGTCAAACCACCTGTTTGACCAAAGTCAAACCACTGTTTGGACAAAGTCAAACAACTGTTTGACCAAAGGCAAACCACTGTTTGACCAAAGTCAAACAACTGTTTGCAAAAATATGATTCTTAGTGGTTCAAAAGTCTGTTTGACCAAAGTTAAAACACTGTTTGACCAAAGTTAAAACGTTGTTTGACCAAAGTCAAACTACTGTTTAGAAAAAAAGAACCACTGTTTTCTCCACAAAACACTGTTTTAACCCAACAGTGTTTTGAAAGCATTGTTTAACCTAACAATCGTTTCGAAACATTGTTTAACCCAACAGTGGTTTCAAACACTGTTTAACCTAGCAGTGGTTTCAAAACACTGTTTAACCGAACAGTCGTTTCAAAATTGGTTTCAAAACACTGTTTTAACCCAACAGTCATTTCAAATGAGCTTAGGGTGTGAAGATCACTCGAACTCATAAAATAACTTAATGTTGTAATCGTACTTAGCACACTAACTAACTATTTAAAGAAGTTAAATTGGAAAGTAGATGATACCAGATCTCAGCACCAATGCCATGTTGAGGGAACCCCTCCTCAACGGTGACCAAACAGTTAGTTTTTCTAACTAAAGCATTGATTGTAGCTCTATCTAGTGGTCGAATAGAACGTAGGTTTATAACCTGTAAAATTGTGAAGCTTTCACTTAAATGAGCATTATATTTTTCTATTAAATATAAAATAATAAGCTTTTGGTCACATAGAAACCTTACCTCTGCATTTATTCCATCCTTTTCAAGACCATCCGTGTTATGCATATTCGCAACCGTGTTATGTAATTACCAATTTGGCAATCCTGTAAAGACCATCCGTGTTATGCATATTCGCAACTTGCCTAACAGCATTAATTCAAAGTTGTCTTGAAAACATGAAAAGTGAAAACTTACATCAATTGATGGAACAGAAGAAACTTGTTTTGCTGGAGTCATACAAATTGAATCAAGGTCAGCTATGAAGCCGTTGTTCATCTTGAACCATGTGTCTTCATCAGCAACCTCACTGAACTCATATGGAAGATGGCTATATACAAAATCCAACTATGTAATTTTACCACCTTGTTGTTGCTCAGCTTTCTTCTGGGCTCGAATCATGGTCCGCTTACCATGTGGACTCGATCCAGGTAATCGTATTGGCGTCTCATTGCCTGAAAAAAAATAAAGCAATGGCATCATGTGAAGTACAAATAACCATGTGTACATTATAACTTAAAAAGCTCAGCAACTGAAAACAAAAGCCAAACCAAGATTCAAGTATTTTTCACATCATTTTAAGCTTGTAATATTACCATCTTGTTCTTGCTCATCTTTCTTTTTAAGCCACTTTGCACACGGACTCTTTCTTGGCGGCATCACAAATGGTTCATGAAATTGCCTGAAAATATTCTCAGATCCTGTAATAGTAACACAATAAATAAGTGAAATTGTAGTACAACATAATCATGAATAACTTATGCGAAAGAGAATGAAAACCAACCATATTAGATTGTAGATTAGCACATGCTTCAAACGCTTGGAGAGTAAAGTCGTGAAATGAAAACGTAGTTTCTTATTCTTCAGCTACCAACATCGTTTCCTGCGTCTCTCAGGAGCTTCCTCCTCCCAGGCGTTGCTGCGGTAATCTTTGGTTGCAAGTGGGAAGAATTCAAACTGGTTTCGGAAATATAAGTTCATGTTGAAACTACATAATTACATATCACTATATATAACATAAGTAAATAAACCACTTTTGATGTCACCAATCACCAGACACATCCAGCGCATTATGTACCCATGTAAGACACAAAGCTCATGTTTTGTATACATGCTTGATACCCTAAAAAATATTATTTATATTAGCTTTAATATGATAATTAACAAATTTAAATGCTCGATCTATCAAGGTTTATAGATTTTGAAAAGATAATTACAGCTTCAAGAAGATCAACTGTTGTATATACCCGGATCGACAACCCTTCATATGCAAATTTTGATCATTAGAACAAAGTGATCATTATTAATTTTCAATGGCTCAACACCTTTAACTAATTATCTAATATTGACTCATTTAGTGTAAAGTGGTCGTTCAATTGAGAAAGTAACTTATTGTTATATTAAATTAGGTACATTAGACTAAAAGGTTTTTTGTATGGCACCCAATGATAGTTTCATGTTATAAGAACATAAGTTCGTATAATATAACCGCGTGTTATAATAGGATTGCACATACCTCGATCGCCTTTTGAACCGCATTTGGCACCTCAAATTCAACAAAACCAAAATAGAATACCTGTTGCTACCAAATGAGTATCGGGGTGTAAAAAATAATAAAGTACAAATGGCAAATGAGTTGAAAATTGTTTAGAATTTGAATACCATATGAACTTATTTAAAAACACTGCCTTGTTTCTCATTTGTTAAAGAATATTTTAGACATCTAACAAATAACTTGTCATTGAAGCATATGAAAACTATGTATTACTAAACAAATTGGTACTCAATAACTGACGATCACCTTCAATATCACCAGCCTTCCCTAACATGAAAAAACAATATAGCAGTCTTATAAAAATTATGAAAACCATCAATATAAACTCAAAAATTATGAAAAAAAAAACGTTATCCCATTCAAGCATTTCATCAAACACCTTCCGTGCAATCCACAAACTGAAACATTTTAAAACATTTTCCACTAAAATTAACATTCAGCAATGATTTTGATATATAAAAATGATAAATCAAACCTTTTTGATGAAGAAGGTTGGATTGAATGAGTGAAGAAGTAGAGCAGAGAGATGAAGAGAAACCATAGTTCGTCTGATTATAACATCAAACCAGAATTTCTTATAATCAAACCCTAAGAATCGAAAAGTGAGAAAGAATAATTGTGAGATTTCATACGTGAATAATTGTGGCCTAAGAATCGAAAAGTGAGAAAGAATAATTGTGAGATTTCATACCTGAATAATCAAACCCTAAGAATCAAAAAGTGAGAAAGAATAATTGTGAGATTTCATACCTGAAAAGTGAGAAAGAATAATTGTGAGATTTCATACCAGAATTTCTTATAATCGAAAAGTTGAACATCATCTTGTCTCAAAGACGAAAGTGAGAACAATAGTTCGTCTGATTATAACATCAAACCAGAATTTCTTATAATCAAACCCTAAGAATCGAAAAGTGAGAAAGAATAATTGTGAGATTTCATACCTGAATAATTGTGGCCTAAGAATCGAAAAGTGAGAAAGAATAATTGTGAGATTTCATACCCGAATAATCAAACCCTAAGAATCGAAAAGTGAGAAAGAATAATTGTGAGATTTCATACCAGAATTTCTTATAATCGAAAAGTTGAACATCATCTTGTCTCAAAGACAAAAGTGAGATTTCATACCTGAATAATTGTGGCCGGGGATTTGAAATTTGAAATGAGTTTAGGGTTTTGAATCACCAGAGAGAAGAGAGAGAAGAGGGAAATGAAAAGAAGCAGACAAAAGAAGTATATAAAGAAGGGGAAAACACTGTTGGGCGGGAAAAGAATCTATGTGGTGTTGACACGTGGCCCAAATCACCTTTCTTTTATTATATATAATAGATATGTCAAGTCGATCTCTTTGAAAGGCAGTGGTTAATCAATTGCAATGAAGAATTGTGTTCTAAATATAAAAATACTCTTGGAAGATATGTATTTATAATATAATTGAATAATGAACTCTTGAATTAACTTTTTAATGATTTATTACAAAAAAAAGGTTTTTACTTTTTAATTCGGGTTGCACCAGAAAAGCATAGAGTAAATATATCCAAATGGTGCTGGATGAACAGGTGTTGGAACATGCTTCTGTTGGAACTGCGACTCAAGTCAGGTCTGATGTTTCGTCCTCTGCTTTGCAGCCTTACTTTTCATGTTTTTTTGTTAGACTCACGGTGATTACACCCATGATCGGAGGTATACCGGAACCAGCGGATCTGGTGGTTACGGCGTCTAGGGTTCCGCCGCAAGCGGCATATATAATTGCCATGTAGTTGTACAGAACTGACCAGAAAAGAATCGTCGCCGTAGCAGTGACGGTGGCATATGAACGGGGATGCAGGTCAGAGGCATTTGTATACAATATTGCTTTTAGTTATTTGTTTTTTTTTTTTTGGGGATTTATTGTCTTTAAATTACAAAAATGAGATCACTTTGGTTTTATGGGAAGGAATGGGGGGTAATTTTGTTATGGATTATCAATTGTTTTACATCAATAGTTGGAATTCATATTCATTTATGGACCAATATCCTTCCTAGATAGAGATTATTCAAATAGTCTTGAAAGTGAGAGATTAAATGGAAAGTTGTTAGTATTGAAAGGATGCGATACTGTTTCATGTAGAAGTTTTTTTTAATCAAATTGGTAATTACTGTTTTGTTACTATCGTTGCATCAACAACTGTATATTCATGACCTTTTATTGTTTCGTCAAACGTACAACGTGCTTTTGTTTGCTTCTGGTGATATATAGAATCTTTCATTGTTTTAGTTTAACAATCATGCTCATCTCTTAACCTTATATTCATTTAGTTAACTACATCAATGCATGCGCAACTTCAACATTGGTTGGTGACCTTACTGAAGTAAATGCGGTCATCTTGAATAGAATATCCGTCTGTGGAGTAATTGGTTCACGCGCTAGCATCATGAACCACGTGGTGTTAACAAACGAGTGTCTAAATCAGTTCATTGTCACCTTTTCATGACATGCTTTATTGCATTTGTTTATGATATATTTTCATACTTATGTTTAGGCATCTTCTTTTCTTGGATGTATCCGCTCATGTCTTTGGGATATAAAAGACCTCTCTTACAGAAAATGATATATGGAAACTGGACACCTGGGACCAAACAGAGACACTAAACAAGTATTTTATTGTTTCTTCTTACATATCTTTTAAACTGATGGACTTTGAATGTTCGTTGGGTTATATTTTCTTCTTAATGATAATTTACATTTTTGCGCTTTAGATTTCAATCATGCTGGGCAGACGAGGTCCGTAAACCTAAACCATGGCTTTAAGGGCTTTACATCGTAGTCTTGGAGGAAGGTTTGTCCAAAGACTTTATGTTATAAAGCTTTGTTGGCTTATTTTCACTAAGAATGAGAAAGTTTGAATATATCATGTTTGTTTGATTACAGGTTTTGGTGGGAAGGCTTTTGGAAGGTACCCTATGAATAGTTCAGTCCTGAGTTCATTGATTTTGCATAGTTTTGAAAAAGTATGTTGAATATATCATGAATTTTATGAATTGTTTGGTTTTGTAGTAATGTTGGCGATGTAGTTTTTAGGACTATAGGTATCTATAGAAATTTGAAATAACCACAGAATGTAGATGTTCCGTCCTTTCGTTTGTGCGCGATATGCCGATAAACTCTATTGTTTATCTAGAAGTTTTTAAAGTAAGTTTCGGTCTCAAATTATAGTATAGATACCAAAACAAATCTTTCATTAAAAGATTTATGAAAACACCGTTAAATAATATATTTTTTTGATGCCACCCGTGTAACACACGGGGTCTTAAGCTAGTGTACGTATATAATAACTGCTAGTGTACGTATATAATAACTGACAAAGAGAGAAATTAGGGATTTGAAAATTATAAAAAGAAAAGGAAACTATTGGGTTTCCTGGCTTTGTAAAATTTGAGGGTGGGTAAGTACAAAAATACCCTTTTCATTTTAATTAAATTAGGAAAACAATAATTCATAATTACCATCATGCCATTATAATAAATCTCTAGATGATTCAAATCAACGGCCCAAATCAGTTCACACAGTTCACTCTGAACATAGTGTTCACTATAGAACCTCACCCATGGTGATTATTACCAAAGTTAATAGCAAATTCAAAGGCGAACACTAGATAGATTAGTAAGAAGATAAATAAGTGATCATCACTTAGATCAGTGAGGAAATTGAGAGAAATGATCACTATTTAGATTAGTGAGAAAATAAAGAAGTTATCACTACTTAATCTAGTGAGATGTTTAAGAGGCGATCATTACATAGATTAGTGTGACCATTATTAGTGACCCAATCCAACTTGTAACAAGTGAGAAACATAGAACAACTCTACCTCATTATAGAGATGTTCTAGTGAGGTCTACCATCTTAAAGAGACAATATGTACATGGTGATCTCTACCACTTTAGTGGGAAGAGTAGTGAAGAAAATCTACTATGTGAGGAGTGGATGTAAGGTGGGTTTACTAACACACACTTGAACCACTATAAATCATTATGTTTACATGGTGATATTTCTCTAACTCCTTGATCATTCTTGTTAATTAAATATATAAATTATTCATCTAGCAAACAAAGAATTTTATAAAGTGTTCAAGAAATTAAAAATAGCTTATTCACCAAACTCTAGAGATTTCTACACTTTGTTTCCTCATCCTCTATATCTTTTGTCTCCAATGGGTCAACTAACATTTTTTTCCTAAAACTTTATAAAGAGTTAACATGCCATTATTTTACTAATGGGGTGGTAGTCCATTAACAAATACAAAACCTTTAAACACCTTGGGATGAGAGGTTTTAGATTTAAGTCTCACAAACAGCTAGGAATAAAAGAAAATTGACGTTAAAAAAACATGTCATTATATTCCTACTTTCTATGTCATTGGGATGATGTGTTGTCACTCAAAGTTTTCCACCTTGCCTTCCATATACGTAAACATCTTTTGATACAATTTATTGTGGATGAATGTGCCATATTATATAATTCTTTTGATGTAGTGGGTTAGTGTCCATCATAAGTTATCATAACAATCATTGGAATGATATCATTGGTCTTTATGAGGAATGAGGAAACCTTCTCCAATTTTTTTTTATAGGGAAATTGGTTTTTAATAAACCAACCTTTGCCCCATTGGTAAATAATAATCCTATCAACAGAATTGGTAATTAATAATCCTACGTTTCAATATGTTGGTACTCAATGGACCTCCGTTAGTTTTTTTTAACTGAAGTTAGTTTTTAAGTTTTATTTATTACACAAACAGTCCCTGTAGTTATAATTTACTAGTTTTAAGTTTTATTTATTACACAATCACTCCCTGTAGTTATAAAAAAATCATAAAAATAAAAAAAAATCTAAAAAATAAAAAAAATTCAAAAAAATCATAAAAATTCTAAAAAAAATCAAAAAAATTCTAAAAAAATCATAAAAATCATAAAAAATCATAAAAATTCAAAAAATAAAAAAACTCTAAAAAATCATAAAAATTCTAAAAAACATAAAAATCCAAAAAAAATCAAAAAAACTCTAAAAAATCATAAAAATCCTAAAAAAATCAAAAAAATTCTAAAAAATCCAAAAAATTCTAAAAAATCAAAAAAACTCTAAAAAATAAAAAAAATTCAAACAAAGCAAACGTTTCGACGCGAACCTTTTCGACCCGAACCGTTTCGACGCGAACCGTTTCGAACCGTACCACCACCACCACCACCACCGCCACCGCACCGCCGCCACCACCACCACCACCACAGCACCGCCACCACCACCACCACCAACACCACCGCACCGCCACCACCACCACCACAGCACCGCCACCACCACCACCACCGTATTCGAAACGGTACGGGTCGAAAACGGTCCGGGTCGAAACGGTCCGGGTCGA
Organism: Helianthus tuberosus; assembly: GCA_030545235.1. Classification (NCBI taxonomy): domain Eukaryota; kingdom Viridiplantae; phylum Streptophyta; class Magnoliopsida; order Asterales; family Asteraceae; genus Helianthus; species Helianthus tuberosus. The sequence goes on from CM060402.1 coordinate 110,394,786, forward strand.
AAACGGTTCGGGTCGAAACGGTACGCGTCGAAACGGTACGGGTCGAAACGGTACGGGTCGAAACGGTACGCGTCGAAACGGTACGGGTCGAAACGGTACGGGTCGAAACGGTACGGGTCGAAACGGTACGGGTCGAAACGGTCCGGGTCGAAACGGTACAGTTCGAAACGGTTCGCGTCGAAACGGTTCGCGTCGAAACGGTTCGCGTCGAAACGTTTTATTTTTTTTTATTTTTTTTTATTTTTTAGAGTTTTTTTATTTTCTAGAATTTTTGGATTTTTTAGAAATTTTTTGATTTTTTTAGGATTTTTATGATTTTTTAGAGTTTTTTTTATTTTTTTAGGATTTTTATGTTTTTTAGAATTTTTATGATTTTTTAGAGTTTTTTTTATTTTTTTGAATTTTTATGATTTTTATGATTTTTTTGAATTTTTTTAGAATTTTTTTGATTTTTTAGAATTTTTTTGATTTTTTAGATTTTTTTTTATTTTTATGATTTTTTTTATAACTATAGGGACTGATTGTGTAATAAATAAAACTTAAAACTAGTAAATTATAACTACAGGGACTGTTTGTGTAATAAATAAAACTTAAAAACTAACTTCAGTTAAAAAAAACTAACGGAGGTCTATTGAGTACCAACATATTGAAACGTAGGATTATTAATTACCAATTCTGTAGATAGGATTATTATTTACCAATGGGGCAAAGGTTGGTTTATTAAAAACCAATTTCCCATTTTTTTAAGTAAATTACATAGATGGTTTTTGTGATTTATCAAATTTTTGGATTTATTTTTTAGCTTTCAAAAAATTATAGGGACTAGTTGTGTACTTTTTAAAAGTTAGAGATTAAATTCAAAATTTTAATAAACCACATAGACAATCCGCATACTTTACTTTTTTAATCATAGACAATCCGTATACTTTACTTTTTTTAATCATGCATCTATCAAATAATAACCTAGAATACAATATACATTCCCATATAATTTCATTTTATTTCGAATGGTTTATCCATTGCATATATGATTGCTAACATGTAAAGGGAAATCATAACCAGATCACTATTGTAACTACCTGGTGACCAGTTATCACTTGACAAAAGGACATGGTGAAAGAGAGAGAAAACAAGTGATGAAGAAGAGTGTATGCAATGCAATTATATAAGGAAAAATAGGCTTTATTTTGGATGGGTTATTTTTGTATTAAATTCATAGTGATGTGAATTTTAGGGAATTGATATTTGGTAGTAACTAGCATTTGGATCCGTTCGTGATGTGACGCGACATCCAAATACGTCATGTATTCTCTGTTTATAAAGATGTAGCATAAGGTAAAAGAAAGTATTGGAATTCGTATAATAAAATTTTATCCTCCAAAACACAAAACCAAAAAACATAAAACAAATTATGGGGTGAACCGGAAGTTTTCATTAACTTCTATATAACCACTGCCCTTGCCGTTCGTTGATGTTACTTACCCTTACTTTATTAGGATTCTACATCTAATTCAGTGTCTCTTGAAATATGTCATGTATTCTTATGATTGAATTTTACAACATAAGAACATACAAAGTAATATAAAGCTACAAAATTATTGTTACATATTAAAAATATTGGAAATATATAAACTAAAATATTAAGTTTAATAACAAAAGCATTGATTGTAGATGACATACAAAACTTATAATCAATTTTACATACGCACTACAAAGTAATGTTAAAGCTAAACTTTAATATCCTTTTAACCTTCGTAGCACGCATAAAGTAATGTAGCTCCGCTTATTTCTCATGTATGCTAGGAACCCTCACGGTTAAATCGTTAAGCTTCTTGGACAGCAGTCGATCTGATTCGAGAACATCTTCCAAAAGCCTCTCAAGCTGTTGTAAAACAATAGGATCCACGCATGATGAAGACATCCTGCATCAAAAATGCACATCAAATAATCATAAATTGAACCAACTAAAGTAAACATAAAGGAAGAAAGCTAAAGTCACAACCATGAACACACCATAAGCCCTCACAAACCTAAATGGTACAAAACAAACAAAAAAAAAGGAACAAGTCACCTAAAGTAAGAAAAATCAACAAAGGCAAAAGTACAACCCGCAATGAACCAAATTGTTAGTAATTAACACTATATAACATAGATTATGAAGCCCAGCATATCGGCTGCAACTAGGGGTGCAAATGAGCCGAGCCGAGCCCAAGCTTGACAAGGCTCGAGCTTGGTTAACTTATGAGAGCTCGGCTTGTTGGCATTTTCTCAAGCTTGAGCTCGGCTCAGGTTCGGCTTGTTTGTTATCTATTAATTAATATATTAAATGAAAATAATATAAATAATAGACTTTTTAGGCTCGCGAGCTCGATAAGTGAAGCTCGGGCTCGAGCTCGTTTCCAAAAGATATACCTTGAATTTTAGCTATCAATGAAATTCAAATTATTAAATTATTGTCATTTATAGCAGGTTATGATGTGTTGAGCAATCTAGTTCGTCTTACTCCGATGATTCCGTCCTCGGTTGGGGTGTGACAAAGACCGCCTACCTACATTGTGACGTAACACACTATTGAAAAACGTATATCAGGACTTCTAAATTCTAATATGAATTTCTAGGATATTAGTTTTAATGATTAATCTAAACAAAGAATTACGGTGAGAAAAATGAATCTCATTGATTCCATTACAATAAATAGTTTTCGCTAATAAGTTAGTTTAATTCATGTTAATGGACATCATGTGTAACTATCTTTAAGACTGTCTCCAGCATTCTTGCATCTAGATGTCCTTAGTCTAATGTGAAACAGTGAGAAATCCTTCTAGACGTGCGGGCTTAGGCGGAGGTTGTGAGAAGGAAAGAGAGAGGGATTGTCACCCATGACAAGATGGAAGGTGAAAATCGATCAAACGGACAGTATCAACATGAAGACTAAGGCTATAGGGTGTGGTCATGACACTACAAGAAAAAAAACCTTATAGAGAGGACATTTTTTCAGCTTATAGAGAGGACATGTTCTCTCTATAGGCTTTTTTCACCTATAGAGACGACATATCGTCTCTATAAAACTTGTCTCTACAGCCTCGTCCCTATAGGTTACAAAAGTCGTCTCTATAGGTGTCGTTACTATAGAATACTTTGTAGAGACGACATGTCGTCTCTACAAGTTTGTGCAAAAAAAAAATCAAACTTAATATTTACTAAATAAAAGAAATGTTTATTTAATATTTTTTTTAAACCTATAGAGACGGCATGTCGTCTCTATAGGTTTTCATTTAAAAATATAAAAAAGAACATTTAAGCCCTATAGAGACGACTTGTCGTCTCTATAGGTTTTTCTTTATAAAAAAAATAAAAAAAAATTTCACCTATAGAGACGACATGTCGTCTCTATAGGTTATCTTCAAAAAATAAAAATAAAATCATATAAGCCATATAGAGACGACTTATCCTTTCTATAGGTTTTCTTTATAAAAAATAAAAAAACAGATTTTCACCTATAGAGACGACTTGTTGTCTCTATAACATTTTAGTATAGATAAAATAATTTCACTTTTTCACCAATAGAAACGACTTGTCGTTTCTATAGGATATTCTTTTAAATAAAATAATTTAAAATTTTCTCTTATAGAGACAACATGTCGTCTCTATAAGATTTTCTTTGAAAAAATGTCAAATATTGTTTTTAGCTATAGAGACGACATGTCCTCTCTATAAGTCTTAAAAAAAAAATATTAAAAATTTTGTTTTTTCAGGTTTTTAAACAAAAAAATACCAATAATTAAACAAATTTAAACCTGTTAACACATATTAAACAAAACTACACAACTAAATATCATAGATTAAACATGCATTACAAAACAAAGTGATTTAAATCACATACCAACATAACACAAACTAAACTAAGTAGCTAACCATCATCTTCATCATCACCACTACCATCACGACTACCACTACTATCACCCCTATAATCATGCCTACCACCACTATCACCACGATTACCAGGTAGAAGTCGAAATTGTCTATTTATAACTTGCTCCTTTCTTTTAAAAGTACTTGCAATTTTTTTTCCAATTGTTGGTTAAATTGTTGCCGCATCTCTTGTTGCAATTGTTCCAATTGTTGGTTAACTTGTCGTTGAACTTGTTTTTCAACTCGTCTATGAAACTCTTGTTCATTTCTTTGTACTTGTTCTTCCACTCGTTTTGCAATATTTTCTTCAATTACATTACCAACATTTTGTTGCCAATATTCTCGTGGGGTGAGTTGTCTACCTGAGGACACCTCCGGGGTTGGCTTTCTCACCACATGTCCAACACCTTTTATATGACCACGCCTTTCCCTATAGAGACGAGATGTCCTTTCTATAGGTTAGCCTTTTTTTCCCACAAAAAATTTGGAATGGTGGGAAATTATGCCGCCTAAATTTAAATAATTTTTTGAATAGTCAAACTTGTTAGAGACGACTGTCGTCTCTATAGATTAAACTTTATTTTTTAGTTTTATTTTAATTTTCATATATATTGATCATTAATAAAATTAAATTAAAAGAAAAATATTTAAAGTTATAGAGACAACATGTCGTCTCTATAAGTTAAAATGTTTTTTTAAAGTTTCCAGTTCAACAAAAAAAAAAGCAAAAAAAAAATTATTTTCACCTTATAGAGAGGATATGTCGTCTCTATAAGGTAGCCTAGCTTAAAAGGTACGAAAACCCTATAGAAACGACATGTCGTCTCTATAGGGTGATCTATAGAGAGGATCTTTGTTGTCCCTATAGGTGTCCTCCCTATAGGGGTTTTTTCTTGTAGTGTGACCCTCATGATCACCATGACCCTCCACATTAGCGTCGTGTCACCTACTTCTAATCCATCACCCAAAACCACTACCCTAAGGGTGTGGTCATGACTCAAACCACTATTATATTACTTTAATTCATTTTTGTGAAAAGGAAAGAAAATATTGAATAAGGAAAGGAGGTCCATGGTTGTCATGGTTTAATCAATGAGAAAATCATGGTGGATGAAACAAGGGGGTGGTGTAACAATCCATTAATGATCCTACGTGGCGATTAATGACCCAACCATACTTCTCACACCCTATAGTCTAAGAATGGTTTAAAAAGTTATAAATAAATTACGGGTTTAGTCCATGTCCTTTGGCCAAAACAACATTTTAAGTCAAAAGTTTTAATTTAGTTTTTTCAATCACCATAGGTTCATTTTTGTTTCAATTAAAGCCAAACATCTAACGATATCCGTTTTTGACGTGGATGGTGTTAGACGTTTGGTTTAATTATAACAAAAATGAAATTACAACAATCGAAAAATTAAATTGCAACTTTTGGATTAATATAAATATTTTGGCTAAATTACGGAGACTAAATTTGTAGCTTTTTTCTAAAATAATTATGAGTAAATTACAATTTTCGTTATTCGGGTGGGGGTCTTTGCACAAATTGTCATTAAAATTAGAGTAAATTACAAAAATCGTCCTTTATGTATGTCACTTATTGCAAACTGTGTTATTTGTCTTCAATAATTAAAGAAAACGTACTCGATATTTGCAAACCCTTCGAAGTTATGTCCTTTAGCCCTAACTCAGTTAATTTTTGTGGTTAAATATGACCAAATGGACCCCACATGAGGGTATTTTGGTCATTTTACTCTCATGTGGGGTCCATTTGATCAGATTGAACCACAAAAATACTCTCATGTGGGGTCCATTTGGTCAGATTTAACCACAAAAATTAACTGAGTTAGGGCTAAATGACATAACTTGCAAGGGTTTGCAGACATTGAGTACGTTTTCTGTAACTATTGAAGACAAATGACACAGTTTACAATAAGTGACATACATAAATGACGATTTTTAAAAAAAGTACAAGAATCATTTTTTATGTTAATATGGTGTGATGCTTTTCGTCCTTTACTTTAACCGACGTTAGATTTTGACGTTAAGTTCACTAAAGGGAATTTAGTGTTTTTACCTATTTAAATAAAGAGTAAATTACAAGTTTTGTCCTTTATGTATGTCCCAAATTGCAGACGCTGTCCTTTACCTTTAAAATTGATGAGTTTTGTCCTTAATGTTTGCAAATCTTGCACGTTATGTCCTTTATGGCAAACCCAGTTAATTTTTTTTGTTAAATCAGATAACACAAGGGTATTTTAGTCCTTTTACCTAATTATTTAAATAAAAAGATATCAAAATTACCCTATAGTCTTAAAGATCAAAGTCGGTGGCTACGCCACCGACCAAAGACTTCTTCCTCCTCATGTTTGTTGGGCTGATGGACTACACGATTTACTTCTTACGTTTGTTGGGCTGATGTGCTCAGTATTGGGCTAATTTCCTTCTTTCTTCTCTTTGCTTCCACGTGTTTTGGCAACGTGGTTATCATAAATGCCTGCTTCTTTCACTTTCATCAGATAAGAACAATTCCAGGTTCGCAAACGAAAGCAACAATTCATCTTTCAGGTAACTTCTTCTTAGCGTAATCTAGGGTTTGTAAGATTGCTTTTTTTTTTTACTTGCTGAAGATATTGCTGAAGATATTGGCTCTGTCAAAAATTCGTGGTTGGATGCTTTCACTTGCTCAACCCATTGGCTTTATGATTGGTTTGTGAGCCGATTACCTGTTTGTGGGGTATAAACTGTTGTGATATTTGTATATAAATATATAATGACCCAAAAGTATAATTGTAGGCTGTTTTGTGTGCTAGATATATTCACCAGCTATGTGCATTTGTGTTTCGTCTGTCCGTGACAAATTGAACACATAAACCAATGTTAACTCTTGCTGTTGTTAATCCACTTTGTGTATAGGATTATTTCAGATAGAATATTATAGTTGTTGATCTAAAAGCTGCTATTTGTGATAAAAAGCCTTAATAAAAAGTGAGCTTAAAGTGTTTCTAAGAATCAAATATAAACATCCCAATACCCAGACTTCCAAACCGTTAAAACTTAAAACAACAAAAATGAATTTTTTTAACCAGATTAGACTGGCCTCGCTGACTGATTAAAGCAACCCATTGTTGTGTTACCAGACGGTTTTTATGACCTAGACGATCGTTTAAGCCGCTGAGCCTTTAATGTGTTTGTTCTAATTGAAAAGATAATTTGACAAAAACACCGTCCGGCGCCCCTTGAAAGCGGTGTCACTGTGCATTAATACAGCCGTGGAGGTGCTCGCTCCGACTACGCTCGATACGGCGGCTACATTCGATGTGTCGGCTACGCTCGATGTGGCGCTACAGCTGTGCTCACTACTGCGATGTTGCGGTTGTGATCGCGACTGCGCTAGATACAGCGTTGTGTCTGCGCTCGCGGCACGTTGTGGATGCGCTTGATGCAGCGTGTACGGCAATGTGTCTATAAATTGTCTATAAACCTGATATTTCTACCCTGAACACTTGATTTTGAGTTGTCATGGGTCAATTTTAAGACCTACAGGCTCATTATAGGCATGGCTAATGTGAAGAACGGGTTGAAATAGGTGTAATTTAGTTTGTTTGATATATATACATACATATAAAATTTAATATTATAAAAAATACTTATTAAATAGTAATTATCATATAACTTTGAGTCAGCCAATATTTGAGAAGAAGCCAACATTATTCTTTTCATGTAATTTTAGTGGGTCACTTCAATTGTAAGTTTGTTTGACAAATATGGGTGTGAAACATAATGAAGGTCGGTTCATGCATTTTGTTTTTTTTAGCTCTCACTCATACATACAGTAATGGCATAGGACATAGTACAGAGAGTAATAAAGGAGGTTCAGTAAGGTAGATTTGGGAGATGAAAGAGGTAACAGGAAGAAGGTAGCAAATAGGGTACAAACAATACATCTAGAAATTATATGCTGGCTAATTTAATCAAGTAGGCTACGGTACAGAGAGTAATAAAGGAGGTTCAGTAAGGTAAGAAATTACCTAAGCCCATTATGACGGCGCTGCGCTTGCCGTACGTTGCGGCTGCGCCTAATGCAGCGTATACAGCCATTGCGCCGCTACACTCAATGGAACGTATATGGCGGCTCTGCGCTCGCCTTACGTTACGACTGCGCTCTATGCAGCGTATACGTCCATTGTTGGATGTGGCGGCGCTGCGCTCGCCTTTCTAATTGATTTTCATGTTCTGCCATCATGAATTTATAACGCCAATTGGAAAACTGCCCATTTTCCCATAGCCATTTTCCTTCATTTGTGATTGCCCATTCCAAAAATTTAATTTAGCCCATACTGTTTCAGCTAAGCCTTAATTTACTTCATAATTTATTCAGTTAAGCCTATAATGCATCCCATTTGTGATGGTGGGCCAGGTCCAAAAAAATAATTTAGCCCATAGTTTTACTTAATAATTGATCTCTATCAACTGAGTAACTCATTACTATGTGAAGTTAGAGGTGCATATCTCGGGTTTTTTTGTTTTTAATACCCAGTTTAGGATATGGAATACAAGAATTCTTACCAGCTGATTTGAGAAGTAACTTTGGTGCTTCTTTCATTTGCTTATTCATGTTTTCCACTTCTTGATCAACTGTGATGACATGGTTTTGATTCATGTTTTTTTCCATTTTTTTTATTTACTTGCTTAATTTGGTGTTTGTAAGTCAATAAATTTGGGGATATGAAGAATTAATGTGAATTGAAATGGTCAAAATTTAAGGTGTTTCATAGTTATACTTTATTCTGTTGCTTAGTTGATAAGTTTTATTAAAAAAAAAAAATTTGTTTGGTGAAACCTCCCATCTCTTCATCAACATTCTACTTATTCACTTCTCATAATCCTAATCAATACAGGAGAACCGATATAATATATTTTAATTTCTTTTTATTTAAGTGCGGGTTTTTTTTCTTGATCTTGCACCTTTTTTCCGACTTTCGCCTATGCCCTAGGCGGAGTCTAAGCGCCTTGAGTGCGCGTCGCGCTTTTGTTAACTATGCCGAAAACCGTAAGCTAAATATTCGGTTTTTGCTTATTCAAAACCGTTCGGTTTCGGTTTTAACAACGATTCAGTTTTCCAGTTTTTTTTTTCTTTATTAGTACTTTTACAAAACGAATGAATACTCACCGAACAATGTCAATGTTGTTAGAACCGGTATTAATAATCACTTTTATAGCTTTTTTTTGCTATACAACCTAAACAAATAAAAATGAACATAATAGTTTACACTTACTCAGTATGATGTACGCATGTTTTATTAGTTTCGTTTATGCCTTTCTTAGGTTTTGCTTGCTATGTTGTTTTTTACGGTTAAAAAAATTAACTTACATAGAACTTTTTCTTCAGTCACTATTACTAACTGAATCTTTATGCCTCTTATCGTTGTTTCATATTTGTTTAATGATTATGCGTGTGTACGGCTACCTACTGGTTTTTACTTATGATTTTTGCTTTGCTTTTCCAGTTCTTTTGGTTGGTACCATCCGTTCAGGTTAGTTTGTAATTTGCTTTGTATATGCTTACCTGTTTATTTTATTTTCTTAATTGTTGTTCTCTTGGTATATTAGAAAACCTTATTGTTAGCTATGTCTAATTCTCAAAAACGGCATCGTACGCTTACTAAATCTTTTTCTTCTCCTGATGCGTCCACTTCAGTATCTATACGTCCGCCTTTTCCGTCATGTAGCAATGAGATCTCTAATTCCATGTACATAGATAACGGTGATTGTACCTGTATATGTGAACACTGCAAGGCCTTATTTTGGTACGATGAACGTGTCAATGCCATGTCTTCTAATCGTGCTTGCTATAATCATTGCTGTAAACATGGTCGTGTCAAGCTTGATTCTCCTTCCCTTCCTCCTGTGTCATTGTTACATCTATTTAATAAATCTGATTTTCTTGATAATATACGTGCATACAACAACATGTTCTCAATGACATCTTTTGGTGGAATAATCGACGATTCTATCAATGATGGCTCTGCTCCTTACGTTTTCAAAATTGAAGGCCAGATTTACCATTGGCTTGGCTCTTTCTGTCCAACACCAAATGAACGTCCTCGGTTCTTGCAAATGTACCTGTACGATACTGAAAACGAGGTTTCCAATAGACTAAGCGTGTTCGGAAACGATAGCCGCTCGCAATTGAATTCTGAGACTGTTGCTTTGCTTATTCAGATCCTTGAGAGTAGTAACAACCTGGTTAAACTTTTTAGGAACGCAAGAGATCTGTGTCGCTCAACTGATGTAACCTCATTCTACATCCGTTTGTATAATTCTTATAACTCTTTACGTTATGATAATCCATCCCCAGGTTGCATTGGTGCTATTATCAGTGATCCTGGACCTGAGTCAAATGGGTTTGACATTGTCATTAGACATAGGGTCACTGGCCCTCAAAGAATAAACATACTACACCCATTGTACATGTCACTGCAATATCCTTTGTTGTTTATTCATGGTGAAAGTGGCTGGTCCCGTGACTTGCGCCTACAAGGTAGTAGCTCAAACAAAAATAATACTTTGACTAGGAATATGTTCTACTGCTACCAATTACATGATCGTGCCAATACCTATTCTTTACTACTGAGAGGTGGACGTCTTTTCCAACAATACCTGGTAGATGCTTACGTGTCCATCGAGCAAGACAGGCTTAACTTCCATAGATATAATCAAAATGCTCTTAGAAGTGAATACATGCAAGGAGTACACGATGCAATAAGACGTGGAGATACCGAAGGAAAAGATATAGGCAAGCGTATAATTTTACCATCCACGTTTACCGGTGGTCCGCTCTACATGTACAAACACTATCAGGATGCCTTGGCAATATGCAGAGTTCATGGGAACCCACAGTACTTCATTACGTTCACCTGCAATGTTAAATGGCCTGAGATTGGTAGATACATCGCCAAATTTCCAATCCTAAAGCCGGAGGATCGTCCAGATGTCATTGCACGAGTTTTCCATATGAAAGTTACTTCATTTGTAAATTTTCTTAAAGTTAGAAGACCATTTGGAAAGGTTACTGCAGGTAACTTATTTGCCTCACATTATATACAAAACTCCATATCTGTTATAGAGTTATACTCATGTTACTTGAAAAACGTTCGTTTATGTTGTTCAGACTTATACACCATAGAGTTCCAAAAAAGAGGTTTACCTCATTGTCACCTTCTTTTATGGGTTGATGAAGCACACAAAATAAAGGACGCTGCACAATTAGATGCCTACATATCAGCGGAAATTCCAGATCCTATCAAGGAGTCAACCTTGTATACAATTGTCACTGACTTCATGATACATGGACCTTGCGGCATTGCCAAACCTAACTCACCATGCATGACATTAGGATCATGTAAGAAAAATTTCCCTAAGGATTACGAGCCGGTTACAAGATTTGATGACAACAGCTATGCACGCTATAAGAGACGTCAAAGTACTCACTTTGTTAAAAAAAAATGGGATTTCATTAGATAATGGTTATGTTGTACCATATAACCGTTCTTTGTTGCTTCATTTTCATGCCCACATAAATGTCGAATACTGCGGGTGGAGTATGCTCATAAAATACCTTTTCAAATACATATCTAAGGGCACAGACCGTGTGAAATACACTATTAAAAAGACGCCTACCCCACCAGGCAACTCTACAGGTAATACTGCAATAGAAATCGACGAAATTAAAGACTTTGTTGATGGCAGATTCATTTGTCCACATGAATCAGCTTGGCGAATCTTTAATTTCATGATTCATGAACGAAACCCTCCTGTTCAGGTAATTTTCTTAAGTTACAAAACATCCCCTACAAGGTTTTTTTCCCAGTTGCCAATAATGAACGAAAGGATTTAAAGATGAAACAAAGGTATGCAAGGTATACGTAACTATAGAAAATGTAGAATGAGGTTAACGTTAGAATTAAGCACGTAGGCGTGATTATGTAATAATAGTTTTGTTGTGATAACAAAACAAAAGTTAAATGTTATACAGAGTATGTAGAGAATGTAAATTTTAAAGGTGAGATGGAGATATTAGATCCATTAAGAAAGGATCATATTAAAGGACGGAAGAGTATGTGTATTGACCAGTTATTGACAGCTCAAGTAAAGGAAAATGAAAATGATATAAGAAAGAATGATCAGGAAAGTATGGGCTAGTAGTCGTATGGACGGACTAGAAGAAAAGATAATGTGTGTTTGATGAAAGTGAGGAAGGTTTCGGGGACGAAACCTTGTTTAAGGGTGGTAGACTTGTAACGCCCCAAAAATCCGAATGTTAATATTTGTCGTGTGTTCCGATATGACACGTCAGGAAATAAATAACTAGGCTATTTAACCTAGTTAAGGGTATGGTTAAAAGAATTAAAAGAGGAAAGGTAATGTCGGTTATGTTTTAAAGGTAAACCCGAGGGGCTAAAGTGGGAAAGATGAAAGTTAAGTTATTAAATAACTTATCACCCACAAACACACACATGTACGTGTGTGTGTTCGAGAAGGAGCAGGAGGCTCCTATGGAGCCTCAAACCCTAGCATCATCTTTATGCTCAAATCGGAAGGCAAGATGAAGCTTAAATTCATAACCGAGCATGGATTAATGATCACCAACACGAGAGGATCATAAGGTATGTTTTAAATCTAAGATTGGTGATCATGGGTGAAGTGGGTTATGCTCTAATCCGTGAGCTAATATGAAATTGATCATGTACAAGGGTTAGAATCCTCGAATAGAACATGGGTTATGTATGGTTTATGTTAATTTGATGATTTGAGGTGAAACCCGTTAGTTAGGGTGAAGATGATGACTAGAATCACCTCCTATGTTCAAGTCTTGATTGAATGATTGATGTATTATGTGGATATGATGAATTATTGTTAGATGAAAGTATAGGAATATGATGATGTTATGTTAAATGATCATTTGGAATGATATATGATGGTTAGTAGTTGGTTTTGGTGGGTTATGTATGAGTTTAGAAGAATTGTGCATGAAATAGTTGTACGTTATGCTTAAAGGGTTGTACTCACATCAAGTGTATGATGAAATGTATATAGTGTCGTCCGTATAGTCGATTATGATGTTACGGGTATATGATGATAAGTCGATAGTCAAGTATGGTTAATAGTTGACTTTTGAAAGTCAACTAAGTATAAGAAACATGAATTGACTCGTTGTCGTAAAGGTAGGATGATAGGAAGTCGTTAGGTACATGTTATGTTGATATGTATTATTTGTAATTACATGATGAATTACGTGTGATGAAAAGAGTATGAAGTCGATTATATGTTTTAATGCTTGTTAGAAATGATTAAGAAAAGTTAAGTGGGAATTATGCGAATGATATGATGGTTACATGTACCAATGAGTATGCTAATAAGGGCGTGGTTTCGATGAAATGAAAGTATAGGAAACACGTCGAGACAGACTCAAGCTTGAGGTGTTAACGGGTCAAGAAGAGGCAAGGAATCGGATACGAGCACGGACGCATAAGGTAAGTGATTTCCGTAATCACTTCTTAGTACAAGTAAGTAATAAAGTGTTGTAAGGAATTAAATATGATGTTTGAGGTCAAATATGTGTTAAAGTCTTCCGTCGTAAATGATGGGTTTAAGGTTGACCAAAATGCCCTTGATGGGTATTTTGGGGTAAACGAACGTAAAAGTAACTTAGAAACAAGTTATACGATTAATGTGATGTTTTGGACAAGTATGAAAGTGGGGATTACGGTTTGGTTAGTCGTAGACCAATTAATGCATGAACACCCTTAACGGGTCAAAAAATAAGCATATGAACGATAGGGTGTTAAGAGGATGCAAGACATCCAAGAATTTGGTAATTTATGGTAGACGTCACTCATATTACTATGTTTATAAGAGGTTTTGGTAAAACGAACAAGTTATGTTGACGTATGCATGAACGGGTCGAAAAGCGGGATCCCATAGCCCAGGTAAGAATCCCACCTTAGGTTCCATTTAGGAACCTTAAAGCGGGATCCCATAGCCCAGGTAAGAATCCCACCTTAGGTTCCATTTAGGAACCTTAAAGCGGGATCCCATAGCCCAGGTAAGAATCCCACCTTAGGTTCCATTTATGAACCTTAAAGTGGGATCCCGTACCCCAGGTAAGAATTATTAATTTAATTCTCATTGGCAATCGCCCTTATGTGGATAAGCAAGTATGTAGGTATGTACTCATATACGGGGATGTAATGATGTAGGAGTAGATAGTATGTATAAGTGGTCAAGAGAGTATGTACGAAGGTATGCACGTATGTAAGTTGTGAGAAGGTATGGAATAAGTATGTATGCATGTATGTAATTATGTATGTATGTTGGTATGCAAGTATGTATGTAGGTTTGTATGTAAGTATGTATGTAGATATGTATGTATGTATGTAGGCATGTAAGGATGTATGTGTGTATGTATGAATGGATGTGTTTAGGTATGCACGAACGTATGTATGTAGGTACACAGGGATGTATGTTGCTATGTGTGACCGTAAGTTTACGTATAGGTTGTATGAAAGTACGTACGCATGTATTCAATGAAATTGAGCACTAACGATAATAACATCGTGCCTGGTGATGAAGTGTAACGCAGGAATGTCAAAGATGTCTCACTACGGATCTTATGATCAGAAGGAAAGACGGGATGTAAAGAGTTAATGAAACGAAAAGTAAACGTGAACAAGTCTTGTATGCTTATGATACGTACTAATGTATGAATTTTATGTGGTGAGCGCAGGTAGTACCAGTCATGAGGATAACCAAGGTTTGGAGATCGAGGATCGAGTCACAAGACAGATTGTACGGGAATGCTTAAATATGTAATTTAGTGTTGATAAGGCATGTTCTTATATTCTAAAAATGAATTATTAGAATGTCAAGATGTATGTCATGAAAGAAATTTTCAAACTCGATTTTCCGCTGCGTTGTGTTAAGGTTAAATGAATTAGGGTCTTACATGTTGGTATCAGAGCCCTGGTTTGAGGGAATCAAGTACGAGAAGGTAAGTACTTGAACTCAAACTTGTGTGCTCTTGAGATAAGAAATCCGTACAATCTAGGACTCGATCAAGATCCAAAGGTAAAGGTTGATGAAAGTATGTATTTATGTATACGTATAAAGAAACTGACGGTTTTGTATGTGCTAGGTAAGCATAAGTGTTGAAAGAGGATGATCCGTGAATGCAGTCTAGGATAAATACTAAGGCAGGCAAAGAGGTAATAAGACAAATAGGCAAATGAGCCCAGGTACGTGAATGTAATATGTGGAGGTATGTAATGGAAAAGTTTATTCAGGGAAGGGAAAAATTTTAAGATGAAAGACAATGATAGTATAGTAATGAAGTATTGGAAGCAATACACGCGCCGAAGCCTAAGTCTACGGACATAAGGTGACAATTACATGAAGGCACGAAACTACTATGTGGATTGTGTACCTGGCCAGTACACGAGAAACGTATGACGTTCGTGAGATCATGATAATTGTTACAGGTATGTCCGGTAGAGTTGGGTAGCAGGCGGGCGTGTGGGTGAAATGGGAAGTAAGACTCTCGGGAAATTGAGAGTACTATGTAAGAATGAAAAAAAAACATGCCTGAAAGAATGAAGAATGTTGAACCCGTGATTAAGTACGGATCAACAAGATAAGAATGTAATGTTTGAATCCGCGAGACGGATTCAAGGATGAAAGGCATGAATGAAATGTTTGAATCCGCGAGACGGATTCAAGGATGAAAGGCATGAATGAAATGTTTGAATCCGCGAGACGGATTCAAAGATGAAAGGCATGAATGAAATGTTTGAATCCGTAAGACGGATTCAAGGATGAAAGGTAAGAATGAATGTTTGAATCCGTGAGATGGATTCAAGGAGGAAAGGTATGAATGTAATGATTGAATCCGTGAGATGGATTCAAGGAGGGAAGGTATGAATGTAATGTTTGAATCCGCGAGGCGGGTTCAAAGATAAAAGGCATGAATGTAATGTTTGAATCCGTAAGGTGGATTCAATGAATGAAAAAGCATGAATGATGCGTCTGAATCCGTAAGACGGAATCAAAAATATAAGAAGATGAAATTAATCCGCCTAAGAAGATGTCGACAGTTTGACCATGATTGAGTCGAACGGGTCATAGAAACAAGTATAACGTAAAAAGTGATAGTATAATAAACGAAGTTTTGTATAAGTTACGTGTTAGATGTGTTAGTAATTGACTCTTAGAAGTCGGAATGATGACGGGCTGTGACCCGGACAATAACTTGAGTATGGGCGGAAATGGTAAGCTCAGTAAGAAATATTGAAACGATGTAATAAGGTCTTTGCAAGTAAGCATGAATGGAAGGAAGTACGAGCGTGTACTTCCGTTGGCAAAATGATTAATTGAATGAAAATATTGCATGTAAGAAATAGAATGTGCGGTAAGTTATAGCAGAATTATTGATGTGATGAAACCAATCGTATTGGGGAAAGGATGTGCACGAGTGGAAACTCATGACACGGATGAATGAAATCTGGCCTATTATGGCTAGTACTCGAGGAAAAGATGAATCGATCTGGGTTGCAGATCGTGGTTTGGGAAATGAAAAAGAGGTTAGTAAGAATATTTAACTCATGATTTGATAGATATGAAATAGTATGACACCTGCACCTGTGTAAATTAAGTAATGCATGAAGTGAAAGCAATAGTAATGTGAAATGAACGAAAGGATTTAAAGATGAAACAAAGGTATGCAAGGTATACGTAACTATAGAAAATGTAGAATGAGGTTAACGTTAGAATTAAGCACGTAGGCGTGATTATGTAATAATAGTTTTGTTGTGATAACAAAACAAAAGTTAAATGTTATACAGAGTATGTAGAGAATGTAAATTTTAAAGGTGAGATGGAGATATTAGATCCATTAAGAAAGGATCATATTAAAGGACGGAAGAGTATGTGTATTGACCAGTTATTGACAGCTCAAGTAAAGGAAAATGAAAATGATATAAGAAAGAATGATCAGGAAAGTATGGGCTAGTAGTCGTATAGACGGACTAGAAGAAAAGATAATGTGTGTTTGATGAAAGTGAGGAAGGTTTCGGGGACGAAACCTTGTTTAAGGGTGGTAGACTTGTAACGCCCCAAAAATCCGAATGTTAATATTTGTCGTGTGTTCCGATATGACACGTCAGGAAATAAATAACTAGGCTATTTAACCTAGTTAAGGGTATGGTTAAAAGAATTAAAAGAGGAAAGGTAATGTCGGTTATGTTTTAAAGGTAAACCCGAGGGGCTAAAGTGGGAAAGATGAAAGTTAAGTTATTAAATAACTTATCACCCACAAACACACACATGTACGTGTGTGTGTTCGAGAAGGAGCAGGAGGCTCCTATGGAGCCTCAAACCCTAGCATCATCTTTATGCTCAAATCGGAAGGCAAGATGAAGCTTAAATTCATAACCGAGCATGGATTAATGATCACCAACACGAGAGGATCATAAGGTATGTTTTAAATCTAAGATTGGTGATCATGGGTGAAGTGGGTTATGCTCTAATCCGTGAGCTAATATGAAATTGATCATGTACAAGGGTTAGAATCCTCGAATAGAACATGGGTTATGTATGGTTTATGTTAATTTGATGATTTGAGGTGAAACCCGTTAGTTAGGGTGAAGATGATGACTAGAATCACCTCCTATGTTCAAGTCTTGATTGAATGATTGATGTATTATGTGGATATGATGAATTATTGTTAGATGAAAGTATAGGAATATGATGATGTTATGTTAAATGATCATTTGGAATGATATATGATGGTTAGTAGTTGGTTTTGGTGGGTTATGTATGAGTTTAGAAGAATTGTGCATGAAATAGTTGTACGTTATGCTTAAAGGGTTGTACTCACATCAAGTGTATGATGAAATGTATATAGTGTCGTCCGTATAGTCGATTATGATGTTACGGGTATATGATGATAAGTCGATAGTCAAGTATGGTTAATAGTTGACTTTTGAAAGTCAACTAAGTATAAGAAACATGAATTGACTCGTTGTCGTAAAGGTAGGATGATAGGAAGTCGTTTGGTACATGTTACGTTGATATGTATTATTTGTAATTACATGATGAATTACGTGTGATGAAAAGAGTATGAAGTCGATTATATGTTTTAATGCTTGTTAGAAATGATTAAGAAAAGTTAAGTGGGAATTATGCGAATGATATGATGGTTACATGTACCAATGAGTATGCTAATAAGGGTGTGGTTTCGATGAAATGAAAGTATAGGAAACACGTCGAGACAGACTCAAGCTTGAGGTGTTAACGGGTCAAGAAGAGGCAAGGAATCGGATACGAGCACGGACGAATAAGGTAAGTGATTTCCGTAATCACTTCTTAGTACAAGTAAGTAATAAAGTGTTGTAAGGAATTAAATATGATGTTTGAGGTCAAATATGTGTTAAAGTCTTCCGTCGTAAATGATGGGTTTAAGGTTGACCAAAATGCCCTTGATGGGTATTTTGGGGTAAACGAACGTAAAAGTAACTTAGAAACAAGTTATACGATTAATGTGATGTTTTGGACAAGTATGAAAGTGGGGATTACGGTTTGGTTAGTCGTAGACCAATTAATGCATGAACACCCTTAACGGGTCAAAAAATAAGCATATGAACGATAGGGTGTTAAGAGGATGCAAGACATCCAAGAATTTGGTAATTTATGGTAGACGTCACTCATATTACTATGTTTATAAGAGGTTTTGGTAAAACGAACAAGTTATGTTGACGTATGCATGAACGGGTCGAAAAGTGTGAAAATGGTAATAAGCCGAAGAGTTAAAAGTCGGAAATTATATTAAGTCGGATGTTGGATTTTAGTTCCATTAGATGGAGAATTAAATTACGGATGCGTAGGAAAAAGAATCGGGTAAAACGGACCAATAACGAAGAAGTTATGACCGTTTCCGTGAAACGCGGACGTGCTGAAATATGCAGCACTGCAGCAACAAACATTCAGTTTGTTTGATGGCGTCGCGCTACGCGACGGCCCGTCGCGCTACGCGACGGGGTGGCTGTTTGTCAAAAGTTGCTTGTTAGCTCCGTTTTGTATCGGGAACTCGTTTAAACGCGTTTTAAGTCGCGTATAACTAGTTTAACTCATGTTTTATGATCATTAGGGTAAGATTATGTGTGAATGTGTAAAGGTGGGATGACATGATCGTGCGTGACGATATAGGTATGTTGGTTCCCCTTGGGATCCCATAGCCCAGGTAAGAATCCCACCTTAGGTTCCATTTAGGAACCTTAAAGCGGGATCCCATAGCCCAGGTAAGAATCCCACCTTAGGTTCCATTTAGGAACCTTAAAGCGGGATCCCATAGCCCAGGTAAGAATCCCACCTTAGGTTCCATTTATGAACCTTAAAGCGGGATCCCATAGCCCAGGTAAGAATCCCACCTTAGGTTCCATTTATGAACCTTAAAGTGGGATCCCGTACCCCAGGTAAGAATTATTAATTTAATTCTCATTGGCAATCGCCCTTATGTGGATAAGCAAGTATGTAGGTATGTATGAGTATATACGGGGATGTAATGATGTAGGAGTAGATAGTATGTATAAGTGGTCAAGGGAGTATGTACCAAGGTATGCACGTATGTAAGTTGTGAGAAGGTATGGAATAAGTATGTATGCATGTATGTAATTATGTATGTATGTTGGTATGCAAGTATGTATGTAGGTTTGTATGTAAGTATGTATGTAGATATGTATGTATGTATGTAGGCATGTAAGGATGTATGTGTGTATGTATGAATGGATGTGTTTAGGTATGCACGAACGTATGTATGTAGGTACACAGGGATGTATGTTGCTATGTGTGACCGTAAGTTTACGTATAGGTTGTATGAAAGTACGTACGCATGTATTCAATGAAATTGAGCACTAACGATAATAACATCGTGCCTGGTGATGAAGTGTAACGCAGGAATGTCAAAGATGTCTCACTACGGATCTTATGATCAGAAGGAAAGACGGGATGTAAAGAGTTAATGAAACGAAAAGTAAACGTGAACAAGTCTTGTATGCTTATGATACGTACTAATGTATGAATTTTATGTGGTGAGCGCAGGTAGTACCAGTCATGAGGATAACCAAGGTTTGGAGATCGAGGATCGAGTCACAAGACAGATTGTACGGGAATGCTTAAATATGTAATTTAGTGTTGATAAGGCATGTTCTTATATTCTAAAAATGAATTATTAGAATGTCAAGATGTATGTCATGAAAGAAATTTTCAAACTCGATTTTCCGCTGCGTTGTGTTAAGGTTAAATGAATTAGGGTCTTACAGAACATGTCATAACATCTTTATCACTAAACAGACAAGTTCTGGCATTTGTTTATGGGCACGGTGGGACTGGAAAGACTTTCCTATGGAAAACAATTATTGCCAAACTACTTTCTGATGGCAACATTGTTTTAGCAGTTGCAGCCTCAGGTATTGCTTCGTTGTTACTTCCCTCTGGCAGAACAGCTCATTCACGATTTAAAATACCGATAGACTTGACCGATGAGTCACTATGCTATATAAAGAAAAAAACACAACTCGCTCAACTGCTAACAGAAACCTCACTTATAGTTTGGGATGAGGCTCCAATGAATGATCGCCGATGCTTTGAATCATTAGACAAAAGCCTAAAAGATTTATTAGGTGATTATAGCAGGCCATTCGGTGGCAAATCAGTCCTCTTAGGTGGCGATTTCCGTCAGACTTTACCCGTTAAACCAAAGGCATCTAAAACGGAAATCTTAAACTCGGCATTACCTAGGTCGTATCTATGGCCTTACTTCAACGTTTACAAGTTGACCGAGAACATGCGACTACAACGGCCAAACATGGATTTGGCAACCAGAACTCAAGTTGCTTCCTTCTCAGCATGGTTACTGAAGGTGGGCGACGGGGTATTAGGCACACCAAACGCTGATGACCCGCTTAACACAAAACAAATTGAAATACCGTCAGACTACATGATACCTCCAGGCGATAATGCTATCAAAGAACTCACTCAATTCATCTACGATAGCCCAACTCTTGAGAATCCAACTGCTCAAAATCTCTCCGAAAAAGCAATAGTCTGCCCAAAAAATGATACCGTGGATGAAATAAATACAATGGTTCTTGGCATGACTCCGGGAAATAGCAAGACTTATCTGAGCATAGACTCAATAATCCCCCGTGCCGGGTGCCATGGTGATATCGACTTGCTCTATCCACCGGAATACCTAGCTATGTTGAATTTCACTGGTTTGCCTCCACATGAATTAGAGCTAAAGGTTAATGTTCCAGTAATACTTATTCGTAATATCAATCAAACATCTGGACTTTGCAATGGCACAAGGATGATCGTCACTCAACTGTTGTCCAGGGTCATTGAGGCACAAATTATGACAGGTACAGCAATAGGACGACGTGTCTATATACCTCGAATCACGTTGACTCATGTAGATGACCAACTTCCTTTCACTTTCAAAAGAAAACAATTTCCACTAAAACTTTGTTACGCAATGACGATAAACAAAAGTCAAGGTCAATCACTTAACAAAATTGGTGTCTATCTTCCTGAACCAGTTTTTGGGCATGGTCAGCTCTATGTGGCACTTTCACGTGCCACATCTCCGCAATCACTGAAAATTTTATGTGTTCCAAATGCTAATGCGCCGCTAAATTTAACGAAAAATATAGTTTACTCAGACTTCTTAAAGGAAATAGATGATGCTTTGGCCAATAATTAGGAAACCCGTATGATCATTACAAGGTTAAGCCATTTCTCAAAGACAACGTAATAGACTACACTTTATATTGTTTAATAATAATATGCCTGTTTTCTAGCTACCTTAAATTATTATGCTCGCTTATTCATAAGAATATCCTCAGCTCTTTCTTTTTGATATACCTATATATCTTACTAGACTTGACCAGTAACCAATAGGCACTTCTAAAGATACCAAGCAGCATACTGATCTTATAGTAAGCGTAATATCTAAAGAACTATGTATTAGATACCCTTTTATCACTTAATAACTTCCCAACTGTATATCCATTTGTTAATGCATTTTACTTTTCCATTCACTAACTGACTTAACGCCCCGCTTGCGGTATGCTCATATAATGTATATATGCGTGGGCGCTCGGGGGGCAAAAGTGAAAGTGCACTAATTTTAACGTTATTTTACTAATTTCGTGAAAATAACGTTAAAAGAGGGGGACGGTTAATCATGCATCATGTGGTGGCGTTGATAGCCAAAAGACAAAGGGGTGCATGCACTAATCGGCGTTTGTCTCAATTGCTGAGTGTTATGTGCCTTATGTCCAAGGCTTGATGCAAAACCACAATCGAGCCGGGGGTCTCATTGGAAGCAGCCTCTCTATTCCTACGGGGTAGAGGTAAGGCTGTCTACATCTCACCCTCCTCAGACCCTACCTTAGCTTTGCTATTGGTGGGATATACTGAGTATGATGATGATGATGATGATTCACTAACTGACTTATTTAAACTAACTTCCTTTTTTTCCCCAACAGGAACATATTTCACATCTTCTTTCTTTGGAACCTGTACGAAAAGTATGTTATTTTTTTCCCATTTTACTTACCTTCCCGTATAATGACTCAATATAAAAACCACTGTTACTTACATGCTATATTCCTCAGGACACAAATGATGCAGCAAATTGTTGATGTTAAACCCAATCAAGTACCCCTTCCACTACACATAAGAGTCATCAAGAAGTGGAAAACACAGACGATGGATTATCTGAAATCACAAACAACGGATTGTGCTACCTTTTTGTAGACAAACATGTATGTTAAACAAAGATATATATACCGTTATGACCATTTATAACACATAATTTACTTTAACTATGAACTATCCACAGGGAGCTGCAATAGAGGCAACTGCCAACCCAAAGAAAGAGGCTGATTTTGATTCAAAGTTAAAAATTGGGTCATGCTACAAAGTAAGTGAATACATCGCAATAAAATCTCGAGATTACATGAAGGTCATTCCACACGGTACAACTCTAAGGCTTGGGGCTACAACAGTTTTTGAACCACTTCACGATGACAGCATACCAACTTACTATTACAATTTTGCAACTTATGATATGCTGGCAAGTCGAAAAGCACATCCAAAACCATTAACAGGTAATAACAACGCTTTTATCTTTTGTAAACATCAAAGCAAAACTAGCCATTTAAAATGCGTCATGAAACAAAAATAAAAATTGCACCTTAATTTCTCATCATTAGTCAACTAAATACCTAAGATGTAACTTCAAACAGAAATTTGGGTCGTTTTAAGAGTTAAAAAATTGGAATAGATAAGGTCATTTATATAGGAATAAAACTTGCTTGCAATGGATTACTTAGAATTTTTTTTTGCCAACAAACACACCTATTAAATAAATAGATACAGGGGCTAAGATTTTTTTGAAACCAACCCGATCCGACCCTAAACCGAATAATAAACAGAGATATTCGACTTTCAGTACGGGTCATTTGGTTAACCCGTAGAGGACATTCAGGATGTAGGCTGAAAAAAATTTCGTTTCCTCCTTTGATAATTTTTTTTTTCCGTTTTCTTTTGGCAAAATTATTTATTTCGATTATATGTCGGCCCAGCAAACTTAATTATTGTTGCTGACTTTTGTGGATAGTGGGCTGCGAATTATTATTTGTCAACGAGTCCAAAATTGTTGTCAACGCTGCCAAACTTTCGTCCATCATAAAGTCCACTTTCTAATAAACAAAGAATAAAAGAATTTATTACATTAAATATAGTTTTTTTTTTCCTACCAGCTTTCAGCTTTACAAATAAATGAACAATATCTTAACGTCTCATAACAAACATTTATACAGATTACATAGGACGTGTGGAAACAGTATCTCCTCCGTTAAGAAGGGCAGGCAAGCTTATCAAGAAGGTTAAAATCCAAGATGAATGGTTAGTAGTTTGCATAACTAAAACATAACATTTTCATATTAGATTTAATTACAAATAATATGCTTTATTTTCTTTTATCGCATACCTACCTGAACAGGATGAATGTCATTGAAATCACTTTCTGGGCGCAAACGATGTTTCCGTATGAAAAAGAAAATGCAATAGGCCAGCTGCTCGCAGTTACAGCAACCATGGTAACAGTGTTCCAAGGTAAATTGCAAACCATTACACCTCATCTCCTTTATTATAGAAATTTCATGTATGTATTAACAACAAACTTGTACCTTTACCAGAAAACCTCCAGTTAGAATCTACTGATGCAACAACAACAGTTCTAAACCCACCCATTCCAGAACTACAAAGCTACATTTACAAGTAAGTATTTGCGTCTTAACAACATAATTTCCTCCAAGGATGTCCTCATTTTTACATCAAGATCTTCATCATCTACATCAAAACACTCTCGGTTTCTTCATGCTTCTCATATTTCGAGTGTTCTAGCATGTAGATCGAGTCGAAACTCTGTCCGGTTGTCGTCGTTACATAATAAAACGATAGTTATTTACGTTTTTGCGCACGATTACGGTTCAATTTAACAGATTCCGCACGTTAAATCGAATTCATCGCAGATCTAGAGATCGTTTACGATCCGATCCTGAACTCACACCTGGTATCAGAGCTACGGATGCTCTGCGTGTAATCGTGATTCGATTCGGACGACTTTTGATATATTCGGATCGTTTTCAGTTGAGTCTCGGTGTATTTTGGATAAAAATTTTTGAAATTTCCGATTGTTTTGATGAATTTCAGATTCATTTGGTGAAATTTTGATCATTACGAACTGTCTTTCACAATTAAAATCGAGTGGAATTCAACCTTTTTCTGTGTTTATAAAATCGTATTTCAGATCTGATGAAATTGTTCTGAGTCATCGAGGTTAAACTGGAGATGCAAATTTGAATTTGAATTGTTAAGATGTTGTTGCTACGCTTTGGTTTAAAATTCTGATAAACAAATATCGATTTGACAGGTTTCAGTTTAAATTGATAAAAAGAAGTGCAGATCTGAATTGTAGCTTCATATTTACGTATTATTAGATGCGAGATCATGTTTCAGATCTGAGTTGAAATCGGATGAAGTTGTTGTTGCCACGTTTTGCTTCAAAGATTTCAATATCAGATCTGAATGTTTGATTCGGACTGATACAGTTAAGTTCGTGTTAAGTCAATCGAGTTTCGGATCATTTCAATCAATTTCGGTGTCATCGAATCGAATTTCGGTTAATTTCAAACTATTTTCGGATCATTTCTGGTTAAGTTTCGTTGATTTTCAAACTGAATTGATTAAACTTTGGTATGTTTTGATGATTTCTGTTTAAAGTAACCAACTGGGGTAGCCCAGTTGGCCACCGACACCCACCTCTTACCAAGAGGTACCGGGTTCGAGTCTTGGGGTATACACGGAAGTGCCCAGGGTGAGAGCTCGGCAAGGGGATTTCACCGCCAGGGCGCTTGGTCGGATAGCAACCTGGGGAGGGGGATCCCTCCCGCGGTCAGGGGTACCGTGCATTTACCCTTTTTTTTTTTTCGATTTCTGTTTAAAGTTTCATACATGTCAGATTGATTCGATTAAGTTTCAAGAAGTTCAAATCGTTTTGGTGAATCGTTTGTATATCTCAAACTGATTCGGTGAATATCGGATCATCTGGGTTGATGTTGTGATCTTCATTGGCTGTTTCGAACAAGTTTTGGATCATTTTTTATTGATTTCGAACTAATCAGATTGAGTTCGTTGTGATTACAGTTTGTTTCGTTGAAATTTGATATAGTTGTTGTGAACTTCAAAACTGTTCTCATCAAAGTCTATTGAGTAAAAGAAAAAATAAAGATGAAATGTTATATAGGATAAGAGATTAGATCTGAATTGAACGTAAAGTTGCAGGTTTTTCTGATATGAATTGAAGATAAGAAATTTATTATTGTTGTTTTCTGATCTGAATTGAAATCGAATATGTTGTTTCTGATTCAGCATTGATAGATAGGTGTAAATTCGATAGTAGTTGTTGTGATTGTTTCTTCAATCTGAATTCCAAATCTGTTTTTGTTTTAACTGATCATTGCTGAATCGTTTCGAGTGAACTGAGTATTGTAGGACTGCTTTGGTTGATTTGTGATGTGTTTCGAACAAACTTTGATCTGATTCGGTTTGTTGATTAAAGTCGTTTTAGATAAGTGAAGAAAGAATTTGTTTCAAATCAGATT
This sequence comes from Helianthus tuberosus, assembly GCA_030545235.1. Classification (NCBI taxonomy): domain Eukaryota; kingdom Viridiplantae; phylum Streptophyta; class Magnoliopsida; order Asterales; family Asteraceae; genus Helianthus; species Helianthus tuberosus. The sequence continues at coordinate 110,420,984 of CM060402.1, forward strand.
TCAGATTGTTTCGTGTGATTTCGACGAATTTCAAATCATTTTGGTGTATATCGGATTGAGCCTGAACGTCTCTGTTAGTTTTAGAACAGTATACTGAATTGATTGTGTTTTCGGTAACTTTCGGCTAAAGTTTTCGATAAGTTTCGGCCTGTTTCGATTGGTTATTCTCGCTGCGAATTAAATTGTTAGTCTTAAATCAAAATACAACTTGAATTCTGGATTGAAATCTATTTGTTTTGATCAGTCAGTAATTTCAGTGGATACGTGATTTGGAGTATGTTTTGATATTTTCAGATCTTAATCTGAATCTGTTTGTTAGTGGCTGGTAAAATCGATTAGAAAATTAAGTGATAAGGTACATCTCATTGTTTGGATATTCATCAAGTTACAACAGTGAAGTTTTTTGCAAAACATATGTTTGTTTGGTTAGAAACTGATTTGCAGGTTAATATTGAGTAGCGTTTGCTGCTGATATATAAAAAAAAAAAATCATAAAGTCAATGAGCTGTTAAAAGAGTAGGCTTAGGTTTTTGGGTATAATAATCAAAGTGGGCTAAAAATTGTTAGAATATACTAATTAGAGTTTGGGCCGATAAAGTTTTTGACAAAGTATTGACTTGAGAATTGTGTTGCACTTTTAATTTTCAATTTTTCATATGCATGCTTTACCTCAAACAATTAATATTAAATACTAAACTCACAATTATAGATTTAGCAAACTGGAAAGATCAGGAACAGTTGGACAAAAGAAGCCGGTACTTCCAATAGCCGAAATCAAAGCCAAGTACAAGCAAGATACAACGGTACAAGTTACTCTCTTTTTTACTTTATGTTATTGGTAAATAGATTATCTGTAACGTACTATAAACACATGGCTTTACCAAATACAGCAAACCAGATTTACCTGCAAAGCAACAGTCACAGAAATTATTGAAGATCGTAAATGGTTTTACGTTACATGTCCAAAGTGCAAAGGCAAACTCCACTTACAAAGGACTGAAATTCCACGCTTCGTATGCGAGGACGATGGCCATATTCCTAACCCATCTTTCATGTAAGTCGCCTTGAACTCTCATATAAAAAACACATAATTTATAACTTAAATAACAATTGTCCTCCAATCTTTAGGTATTGTGTAGAGGATGAAAGTGACAAAGCAAAGGCTGTTTTCTTCAACGAAGCGATGGAGCAAATGCTACAAAAATCTTGCTACGATATGGTAGTCAAAGATGGACACACAGATCCAGAAATTATACCTGCAGATATTTATAAGCTAAGGGGAAAAACAGCGGTTTTAGACATCTCAATGAAACAAGAGAACTCAATGGCCGTAAACAAAGCTGGAATACCACCGGCCATATTTCCAGCAACCCCAGATCCTAAAACAACTACCAAAAGAACCGCATCGGATTCGCCAGGTATATGCAAATTTATCCACTTTTTGGTTTAAAGTCAAATGCATAAAACCGCCTATAAAATCCTTTTACTATTACACAGACGATGAAACACCAGGAAAGCAGCCAAAGAGGTAAAAAGACAATGGGGAAAGTAAAATTTTTTGTCAGTCCTTGCCGATTTTGCGCCTTTATAAAGGCTCTCTTTTGCACCACACATAGAAAAACAACGAATGCTTTCGCTCTACCACAATATTTTGCCATCAACACATCTCACTTCACAGAAGACATCAACAACGCTACAAAACTATGAAAGCAACAAGCAAGGACCATAACTTTAAAACACAAAATTTTAGTATAATCCTAATGTAACCTACTACCTCTATATGTATATAAGGCTAGTATTTCAGTTTCCTTAATGTTTACGTCAGTTATACTTTACCAGAATTGATAGACTCACAGATTATAAACTTCAGACCAAAGGGTCATCAGTCAACATTTAATGACTTTTTCAATCAGGTCAATATTTCCATTTATATGACTGCATTTAAATCAATTTTAAGGGGATCCTGGATCATGCTGTAAAATAAGTCGGATAAAAGCCTAATATAGTATGAATCTATGTTTATATCTACATACATATTCAAACTTAAACACAAGTATAAAAGCATCTCCAACAATGCTTAATACGCCACAAACAGTAACCATAAACACAAATCTCATCTCCACCGCATCGCGCGCGGGCACAATCCCTAAAAGTTAATATCTATTTCCATGTCTCTCTATCAGTCCACCGCCACCAACCACAACCCCCACCCTAACCCGCCCCCACCAACCACCACCTCATGTTCCCCATCTGTTCTCATCCAGATCCACTACCACCTGCACTTGTCACCCCCACATCCACCGTCATCATCCAACTCTCGTTTCCCATACGCTCCCCACATCCACCGCTAACCCAAAATCGGTCTCTCTCTCGTCGGATTTGCAGATCAATCATGTGACAGGTTTGGGTAGTAGAAGAAAATGGTGGATTTGCAGTGATAGGGCTTTCGACTAATTGAAGTAAACACACACAGAGACCATATCCACTAAAATATGTCATCAAATTAAATAACACTAGACAAAATTAAACCCTCAATTAAACTTACTTCTTCTTGCGTTTACCGCGCCGCCTATGACCACGCCGAAACTCCATCACCACGCCGCTTATGACCACCGCCGCCGCCGCCGATCTTTCTTCTCCGACCAGATCTGTCTCAGATCCGAAACCCTCTGTATAACCTGTTTTTTCCTTAAATCTGAAACCCTCTTTTAGAAAAAACGAGAATCGGGCTTTTTAGCAGGTGCGTGGTGGGGTGGTGCTTCACCGGAGAAGAAGACTGGTAGGGGAGTGGTTGTGCAGTGGTAGTGGTTCAGAAGGTGGGGGTTGGCCATGGTAGTGGTGCTTCATCGGAGAAGAAACCAGGATCTAGAAAGAGAGAGAGATACACAGTTGAGTGAGAGAAAGTATCTGGAGAGAGAGAGACTGGTTTTATGATTTATATAAAATATAAATTTAAAATAAAGGCTGAAAGGACTATATTGCCCTCATGTGTCTTGCACATGACCTTTGTGTTATCTGATTTAACAAAAAAAAAATTAATTGGGTTTGCCATAAAGGACATAACGTGCAAGATTTGCAAACATTAATGACAAAACTCATCAATTTTAAAGGTAAATGACAGCGCCTGTAATTTGGGACATACATAAAGGACAAAACTTGTAATTTACTCTTAAATAAAAGAAATGTAATAGAAGAATCACAAAGAAATGGGGATTAATAGATGATGGGGATTAATAGTGTTTTTACTTTCTATTTTTCTAGATAAAATTGATATGAACCAAACCATTATATAAAACCAACCGGTTAGGTCATTAAAATAAATAGTGCCTGAAAACATTTTGCTTGTTGGCACTTCCACTTAAATTCAATTAACAACTAAAATTTGGTTATTTGGGACTAGTAAAGGAGCAAAACAGACCAAAAAAGCAAGTTAACCCCTTACTAGTGTTTTTTTTTAATTCTTGGTTAGAAAATGCTGATGATTCCGACTAACAATTCTCTTTTTCGTTACAGTTCCTCTCTAATTCAAGTCGAGAGGAGACTGATACCATTTGCCTCTACCATCAGTCGATACAATAAGAAGAGCTCGGTCCAGTGAGAAGCTTTGACCCATAATAGCATCGAACTATAGTGATCGGTATCATATGCCTCCACCACTATTAGTCATCATGTTCGTCTTCTTCCTTAGGTGTCCCTCATGAAGTCAGGAACAAAGTGGAGACAAGCTTAGGGACAATGGGTTGGGGACGAAGTTAGGAGATGCTTTTGGGTATTTATATTTTTTGTTTCTTATATAAATAGGTAAAAAGATAACTACACACAATTTATATAGAAAGTTGTAACGTCCGTATATTTAAAGTTTTAACATGTTATAGAAATCATCATTTGATGCACTTTTTATTATTTTAATAAAGTTTATTATCTCTCATACGTATAGAGGGGTGCTTATCCTTAACCCACATGCATCAGAATATATATATATATATATATATATATATATATATATAGAGGCCGGTTAACGTACAAATGCGCTTATCGTACATTACGTACGCTACAATCTCAGCCGTCAGATCATCTTCCCGCATTGAAAATCGCATGTGAAATTGAATTACCACATGCGAAATTGTTACCAACATTATCACATGCGAAATTGAATTACCACATGCGAAATTGTTACAAAAAAAAAAACAACCTGCTATTTCATAAAAATTATCACATGCGAAATTGAATTACCACATGCGAAATTGTTACAAAAAAACAACCTTCTATTTCATCAAAATTATCACATGCGAAATTGAATTACCACATGCGAAATTGTTACAAAAAAACAACCTTCTATTTCATCAAAATTATCACATGCGAAATTGAATTACCACATGCGAAATTGTTACAAAAAAACACCTGCTATTTCATCAAAATTATCACATGCGAAATTATTACAAAAAAAAACAACATGCGATTTTCATTGCGGGAAGATGATCTGACGGCTGAGATTGGCGCTTACGTAATGTACGATAAGGGCATTTGTACAGTACTCTTTACCTATATATATATATATATATATATATATATATATATATATATAGGGCTTGGCTATACAAGAAACCCCATCTTTTTTAAAAAACTTTGGAAACTCTATGTGGTCCATTGATCTTGTTTCATCTTAATAGATTAAGGGTCATGATTTGTTTAGACAACTTTTAGCATTTAAAACATTAAAATACTCCATGCTGGTACAATTAGTCAACTGAAAAGGGCATTTTGGGTAGTATATTTATTCTCTCTCCAATGTCTAGTCCTATCATCTCTCTTTAATGCACCTCCCTTTCTCTCTCTTCATATCTAATTCAAAATCACAATTCCTCTCTCTAAAATCACAGATCTCATCTTCTCCTCCCTGAATCAAAACCCTAGCCCCCATGACTTTCTCTTCTCTCTACACAACACATACAACCTGCAAGCCTAGAGAAAGAGTGGGAGCCGTGAGAGAGAGTACCAGAGAAATCGAAAGAGAAAGAGCGGCGACAATGGGTGGTTGTAGAAGGTGGTGGAGGGTGGGTGGTTGGTGGCGCCGTAGTTCGGAACGTCGTCGGAGTCAAGATCTAGTAATGGTTAATGTTCTCTCTCTCTCTCTCCTCTCCTCTGTCTTCGATCAAGATCTAGTAATGGTTAATGTTCATGTATTTTAAATAAATCGAAAACTTTAGGATGAGATTTTTGAACGGGATTTTTTATTGGTTTGGTTGCTTGTTTGGGGATTTTGATCTTAACAAATTTTTTTTTTGTTGGTTTGGTTGCTGGTTTAGCCTTTTGATCTGAACAGTAAGTGTTTTTTTTTGTTGGGTTGTTTGATTTACAGAAACAGACCCATAACATGTGTTAAGCACCTGTTAGAATAATATATAACGTGTGTTGATTTACAGAAACAGATCCATAAAGATATTCAATTGACAAGCTGGATGGATGCGGGGATATTGAATAAGTCAAATCTTTTGGGGAAGAAGTTTTCGTTCGTTTATAACATGTGTTAGTGGTTCATGATGTAACAGATCCATAAAGAAGTTTTCATGATGTAACAAGTTTTCGTTCATTTATAACATGTTTAGCACCATTTTGGAATGTATAACATGTGTTAAGCCTCTGTTATAATTTTTTTGTAACCTGACATGTATTTATGTATAAGCTAGTGTTAAGCCTCTGTTATAATCTTTTTGTAACCTGACATTTTGGAATGTATAACATGTGTTAAGCCTCTGTTATAATCTTTTTGTAACCTGCCATATATTGATGTATAAGCTAGGGGTTTACAAAACACCATGATGTGTATATACTGATCTAACATGTGTTACAATTTGTCTGTTCGGAACATGTAATTGATTAACATGTGACAAGGGTGAAAACAGTCGACGGGGGCGATGAGTTTAATGGTGAGCTTAGTTAATATCGTAATCTTGTTGTAACCCCACTTGTATACATATGATAACATGTAAGCATCCATTTATAACATGTGTTGGTGGTTCAAGCTGTAACAGAAACACCATGATGTAACCTGACATGTGTTCATGTATAACACGTGTTAAGCCCCTGTTAGAATGATATATAACGTGGGAAAGAACTCTTCGTTCATTTATAACATGTGTTTGTTTTGCACATTTTGGAATGTATAACGTGTGTTAAGCCTCTGTTATAATCTTTTTGTAACCTGACATATATTCATGTATAAGCTAGGGGTTTACAAAACACCATGATGTGTATATACTGATCTAACAGGTGTTACAATTTGTCTGTTCGGAACATGTAATTGCTTAACATGTAACAAGGGTGAAAACAGTCGACGGGGGCGATGAGTTTAATGGTTAGCTTAGTTAATATCGTAATCTTGTTGTAACCCCACTTGTATACATATGATAACATGTAAGCATCCATTATAACCCGACTTGTATTCATGTATATGAAAGTGGTTTGCAAGTTAATATGTGTACAAGTTAATATGGAACATACAAGTTAATATTGCAACACCGTATATGGAACATACAAGTTAATATGGAACATACAAGTTAATATTGTATAACGTGTGTTAAGCCTCTATTATAATGTGTGTTAAGACTTCCAGCATGGATGCATAAACTCCAATAGTAACTTAATAACAACATAGTATACCTGATATAACGTGTGTTAAGCCTCTTTTATAACGTGTGTTAAGACTTCCAGAATGTGTTAAGTCCATACCGTTTTAACATCATGTACTAGACAAAACAATAAGAGTCTCACATTACATATTACTAGTAAACAAAAATACATAGCACTAAGAAAATGGCGGAGCTTCCTTTGACAGTCTGCCTTAGCTTTTCAGCGGCTACCTTTGCTGCCTTAGCTTTTCAGCGGCTACCCTTGCTTTATTGTTTGGGTCGGTCTTGAAACGCTTTGTAAACATGTGGGTGTGCGTATGCCAGGGATGTTATAAAAATGTGTTTTCATGTCACACGTAACACGTGTTACGTTGTACATGGGTTTCATGTCACATGTAACACATGCATGCCCGAGAAGTTCAAACTATAACACGTGTTAGTTGTGTTGTGCTGCAACATAAACATGGTCATGATCCTTGAGTATCTGATCCACGTTTGACGAAACCAACGGTCCCGAGAATTGGATCTTATATCCCTTGTATCCATCACCGTCCTAATAAACAAAAAGATAAGATAACCGTTAAGTCGTTAACACATTCATAGCCAGAAAATCTTTTTTCTCAAATAACATCACAAAAACGGTTACTATTCAGATCAAAAGCCCCAAACAAAGCAACCAAACCAACAAAAAACAGTTACTATTCAGATCAAAAGCCCAAAGAAGCAACCAAACCAAGCATAACTTTTTAACACAAAAATAAAAACCTGCAAATTAATCTTACACAACTGAAACAACAACTAACAAAGTACACAGAACTAAAAACCTGCAATTAATTCGTCATACATGTCTCTAATACATCGTCATACCCTAATACATGTCTCTATAACATGTTACTATGGTTTAGCTGTGACACAGGAGTTCAGACTATAACATGTGTTACGTTGGTTGTGCTGTAAGACAAACTTGGCTTAGCTGTGAAACAGAAGTTCAGACTATAACACGTGTTACGTTGGTTGTCCTGTAAGACAAACTTGGCTTTTCGTTTCTAAAAACAGATGTGCCGATTATTAGACGTCTAAAAATAAAAAAATCGGGCATGTGTTAAACACGTCATAACTATAATAATTTAAACTATATGGCTATGTCTAATAGGATAAAGTGTAACATGTATTAGGGTATGACGAGGTAAAATTAATCAGTAAAACTAATCACATGTTTAATAAAATTAAACAATAACACCTGTTTAATAAAATTAATCTTACACAACTGAAACAACAACTAACAAAGTACAGAGAACTAAAAACTCTTTAACATATAATCAATAACACCTTACAATTTCAGCAATTAATTCAGCAACTCCTAATCAACAATTAGTAAAATTAATCACATGTTTAGTAAAATTAATCTTATACAACATTAACAAAAAAAAAAAAAAAAAAAAACCCTCACAGATTTAACAACTCTTAACACCTTACAATTTCAACAAATTATTTCAAACAAATCACATACAAAACAATAACCAAAATCTGAAACAACATATACAAATCATATTTTATATAAACTAAAAAAGTGTAAAAAAAACTCACAAATATTCAGATCTGAAACAACATATACAAATCATATTTTATATGATCTTAAGAGCTCGTCGACATCGGTGACCTTTGAGCATTAGTTGATGATGGCAACATTCCGATCTGGTGCCATTTTGAGGATGCTACGGACCCACATGGTTCTTCAAGGAATAAAGTATAGCCATTTGGGTTGAATATATTAAGTTCCACATCTGAATATATGGGTTGGGGTTGGGGGATGGCGGTGGTGGAGGGGCAGTGGTGGCAGTTCAAATTTTTTTCTTCTTTATCTTCCCCACAAGATATTCATTACTCCCTGTTCATCTTTCTCTCTCATGAAACAGGGTACGTCGTCAGTTGATGTGGATCGAGTTAAACCTGTTGGGGAAACTATGGATCGGCGACATTAACTCCAATGTTGGTGGATTTGTCTCCATAGAAATTAATGGAGAAAGCATGAACTTGTTGAGAAGATGTTAATGGAGATATTTAAAAAGAAATAATGAAAAAAAATATGGGGATGAGTAATTTGTACAATGGAGTTGATGGGCATTAATTATTAAAGTCAAATCAAGTTGGGAAAGTATCTTGGGTTGGGACAATTACTGATTTACCCTTCTATTCAAAAAGGTAGATGAAATGGATATGGGATACGTGGACATATGAGAGCCACATGTTGAGTTTGCTAAGTTTCTTAAAAAAATGGGGTTTTTTATAGAGCATTGTCCTATATATATATATATATATATATATATATATATAGGAATAAGTTAAAACGAGAACCACCTCGAGTTGTAAGAACCCGCGAGAACCACCCCCGCGGGGGGCCGTCGACCACGATTTTTTTTTTACAACTAGATGTGTATATTTTAACACCCTACGCAAAGTTTGGGTTTAAACGGCGCGCCCGAGGGGGTAGTTTTTTACGCCCAAAGTTTGGTTAAAAAAAAGAAAAATTAAAAAAACCCAAACTTTGGGCGTAAAAAACTACCCCCTCGGGCGCGCCGTTTAAACCCAAACTTTGCGTAGGGTGTTAAAATATACACATCTAGTTGTAAAAAAAATCGTGGTAAACGGCCCCCCGCGGGGGTGGTTCTCGCTGGTTCTTACAACTCGAGGTGGTTCTCATTTTAACCTTCCCCTATATATATATATAGGCCGGTTATCATACAAACACTCTAATCATACATTATGTACGCTACAACAACAACCGTACGATCATCTCATTAAAAGCGCGTGTTTAAACAATTAAATTAATCAAATTAAAATTAATAAAAGAAACCGTCAAGGTTAGAATCGTCCATAGCGAGAACAAAACCCCTGATTATCAGCACACAAAAACTCAAAATCATACCGTAAAACCCCAAAAAATCAAAAGCATTCTCCTTCTCCAAAACATTACCTGCAACTCATTGCGATTTCAACTACGATTCACTGCTACTCTCCATTGCGATTTCAACTACGATACCATGAATATTGAGAAAAGAAGCAAAGCAAACAACGACAGACCACAAGCGAAGAATATGAATCCAGGTATCTATTTACATTTGCGATTTAAAGTGTAATATACAGGGGCTTTAAAATCAAATGCGATTTTGTTTGTTTATTAACGTTTTAACTTAAACATATAGTTGTATAACATTATATATTGATAACATCTTCAATTTTGCTAGGGTTTATTGCAGGTATATTTATTTATTAGGTTTTGCATTTTTTATGCACTTGTCTTAATGATACTGATGGGTGTGCGATATCATATAGGATTTTGTTGTGGTTTTAATGACATTTGCGATTTCAAATGACAAAAAGCTAGTATGTAGAAGTTTTTTTGTTTTAGGTTAAATTAGATTTGCGAATTGATATAAATGCAAATGCGATTTTATATGAGAAGTTAGTTGTATTGTTTAGCTAATGCTTATGAAACAAATGCGAAGTCATAACTCATAAATGCAAATTGATAAAATAACACATGCGAATTGATGACTTGTTGTGCATGATTAACTGACAAATGCGATTTTGTTGTGCATGATTAAATTAGATTTGCGAATTGATATAAATGCAAATGCGATTTTATATGAGAAGTTAGTTGTATTGTTTAGCTAATGCTTATGAAACAAATGCGAAATCATAACTCATAAATGCAAATTGATAAAATAACACATGCGAATTGATATCTAACACATGCGAATTGATATCTAACACATGCGAATTGATGACTTGTTGTGCATGATTAACTGACAAATGCGATTTTGTAAGTGTTTTTAACTATAGCTTGCGATTTTGTAGAAATCGAATCTGATGAAGACTTTGAAGGACCAATATCAACTCTGATAAAAATTAAAAAGAATAGAAAGAGATTGGTGATTCAAGAAAGTTCAGAAGATGATGAATTTGTTAAGCCACCCCCAAAAAAGAAAAAAACATGAGAAGAAAGAAGATAACAGAAAATCAAAGATACTCACAAAAAAACATTCAAAAAAAGGGCAACAACCTAAAACAGAACATAGAGAGTTTTTCAAATACAGCAATGAAGCAATACTGCTGAGATGCCAACCTAACTCATATATGGATACTGTTAGAAAATTTTCAAAAAAACAGATAGATGATGTTAGGGATATGGGGTTTGGAGCTATTCTTGATATCAACATCAACCATATTTCGACACGATTGGCATATTGGCTAGCAAGAAACTTTGACGAGAATTCCGATGAGCTAAACTTGGGAAAACACAAAATAAAAATAACATCGGACACAGTTTTTGAGGTATTTGGAATACCAAGAGGGCCAAAGAAGGTTGAGATAATAGCCGATAAGAGGAAAGTTAAAAAGCAAGTGAAACTTGAAAAAAGTCAAGAACCGGGAAATGCTGTGAGGGATACATTCATCCACCAGTGGGAGGAAAACAGGAGAATTACCCATGGCTTAATTGCAGATACAATGGAAAATCAAAGAGACGGAGGGAGCCTGTTTAAATTAAACTTCCTAGTATACTGGATGACGTTCTTTGCGGAGATTACAAAGGCAACACTTGCAAATGATAGATGTTTGCTTGGTGTAGAAGATGTTGAGGAAATAAAAAATCTAGATTGGTGCTCATTTCTACTCGACTCCTTACGTCGTACACGAGCAGGCTGGAAAAACTACAAAATACAGTTTGTGGGACCTGTTGCCTTTCTTACGGTATACATTACTACATTTAATAACACATTTAGAATACTATTTTGTTTTGTTATATAATTAAATGATCTTGCGATTTATACAGCTTCTGTACACGCATGAGTACAATAAGAGGCTTAACCTGTTTGAGAAAGCTGTGGAAATACCGGTTATTCGTTATATCACATCATCGGAGATTGATATAGTCGAAGAACAAATTTCGGATAACGGACCTATATGGATATCAAGTGAGAGTGAAGAAGAAGAAGAAAGTGAAGAAGAAAATGAAGAAGAAAATGAAGAAAAGAATGAAGAAGAACAGGGTCCTCCGGAGGATGATTATACACTACGACCACCGGTTGACACGATGATAAGCTACAAAAGAAGGACTGCGCGCGCAGTACAAAACGAAGAAACCGGGAAAGAGCCAAAAGATAAGGAGAACATTGATGAGTTCATGGATTTCAGTTTTGAAATCAATGAAATGTCTCAGATGAACATTGACTTTGAAGTTGGAACGCAGACGCAGAAAATGATGGATTATTGCAACACTCCTGCTCAACTTTCACCGTCGGTATTCTATGACACAGCCAACGAACAACAACTAGAGGCTTCGAGAGCAAACAAAAAGGTAATGGTATAAAAATGTTAATTTAACTTATTTAACTTTATCAATTATATTTAACTTCTATACTGATATTACAGAATCTGTTGAAAAAGATGAAAGCAAATGTCAAAAAATACCTTAAAATGGTTCGAGATGTTCAAGAGATGAACAACTTAGTGTCAGAGGCAAAAACTAAATGTTTTTGGGATGTTGAGGTTATGAATGCTTGTAAGGAGTGGGATCAAACGCTTCAGAATAATCCCATCTGTCTGCCACCTGAACCGGTTCAAGAGCATGAACCTGCAGCCTCTCCTGTTCATCAAGACCCTGAAAACCCAGCTTCTGAGGTTCATCATGAAGTTGCTACAAACAAAGAAGGTAAAGAGGATGAAGAAGCACAAAAAGTAATATCCAGTGTTTTGCTTCAAATGGCATCAGAAGGTAACACATGCGAAATAAATATTAACACATGCGATATAATGTAAAAAATCACTAAAAATTATACATATGCGAAACCTATGAAAAACACATGCGATACTATCAAAAACATTTTAGCTTTGATTTCGCACATGATGTCATGTATACACCTGCGATTTTGACTCTGCTGTATTAAATAAAATAATTTTAATCTATAGGTACACTGCAACCAGATGATGGAGGAGTCACAGACACCCTTATTGCAAAAATTCAAACAGTGGAACCGGGTGTATATGCTTACCAAACAACTGCCAATGGTATTAAAAACCCTTTACTTTATGACAAAAATTAAACATCATAAATTATTGTATATCTTAAATTACTCTGGCATGCAGAAACTGGTGAAAATGAAAGTGTTGTCGAAGAGACAGTGAACTTGGCAGAATCTACACAAAAAGTCCAGGAAGAAGTGCCGGAAAAAGACCCCCAACAACTCGATACGGACGTTGAAATTGAAAAGGAAATGGAACCTGAATGCCCTCAGGTAACAACTGAAGAATTACATTCAGTTGAGTTGGTTTTGAGCATAGTACCAACATTGGTAGAAGATAAAGGAAAAAAACCAACTAGAGGGAGAAAAACCACAAAGCCAGATCAAGTTCCAAAACAAGTTATACCAAAAGGGTTAAACGAACTACTTTATAAGACAATAGAACAAGCAAAAATAAGAGGTGAAAAAAGATGTGCAAATCTTGGAGACAAATTTTGTTCACCTTACTGCAATAGAGTGGTGAACATGCATGAAGCACTCTTGACCCAAGAATTAAGTGTGATCCACTTCACATTTGCTACCTTTGCAGGCTTGCAGTAAGTAGAAAAACATATATCAACAAACAAACATCTAATAAAAAATATACACAAAACAAAAACTAATTATTTATTTTATGCCTGGCAGAGAAGAGTTTTACCGATCCAAAACTGAGGTTGCAACATTCAAAGCTGTGTTTGAAAGCTTCTTCAGGGAACAATACGTAGCATCAAACGGAATAGATGCATTTGTAGATATTCTAAACCTTGAAGAGAAGAAAAGGGATAGAAAATCATCACCACACAGATTCTTCTTGTATTCCACAATGATGGTATGTTTTCATATACATTTTGTCATTTTAAATTTTAAAACATAAATGAATAATAATGATTTCGCAAACTAGTTATCTCTAAATCGCATGTATTATGGCAGAATTTTTGCTTTTGAAACATTTTCATACTGTTTGTAAAATATCGCATGTGTTGTATATACTATTCGCATGTGAAAAAAATCAAATGCTTGCCTTTCTACCACTGTTGTAATTTCGCATTTGGTACATACACTATTCGCATTTGGTACATTGTTTGCATGGATTTTGACTCTGGTTACATAACATACAGCCGAGTATCTGTTACGACGAGGAGAAATACACAGACAACCAACGAATCAAAATATTTGCCTCTAATTTTGAAGACATGTTAAATAGATATGAGGTAAAAAAACTTGAATCGGTTGACCTGGTCTTTATTCCGGTACTTCAAGGTGACCACTTCTATGTCTTGTGCTTCAACTTGAAATCCGGCAAAATTGAGTTGATTGACAATTCAGCTGCAAAACAAGAGTTTAAGGAAAGATACAAGGAGCTTCCAGACATACTGGTAATACAAAACCCTATACTTATACAAGTTATATTTTTATGTAAAAAGCTACTAACACAATGTTACAATGTTACAGAGAAGGGTATTGGTTTTATACCTAAAAGATGCTTTAAAACCAACACCGGCTATAGAACAACTTGCAACCTCAGTGATAGAAAGAAAGGAAATGGTTTGGAGGACGAAGAATAACGGCGTAGACTGTGGAGTGTTTACGATGCGTCACATGGAAACCTACAAGGGGGACCAAAAACCATGGGTGACAGGATTTGTGAATGAAGATGAAGTAAACAACAGACAGAAAGCACAACTTCATCTCCTAAGGACAAGATATCTCAGCAAAATCATTCTATCAGAACACAACATTCATCGTCTAAAAATAATTAAAATGGCCAATGATTTCGACAAAAGGAAAGACAAAGAGAGGTATATGAAAGATCTGGATAATATAATCCCAGAAAGGATGAAAACATATTTTGACAGGGACAATTAAAGTTCATTTGATGATGTACTTATGTTACATATTTCAACTGTTTCAACTGCTTTAGTTCTCTTATTAATTTAGAATATATATGGGTGTTTCTTAACTTGCAATTGTGTTCTTATTTCGCATGTGTTTTGAATGAAAATCGCATGTTTCAAATTGAATTATTAAAATTTGCGAAAAACAATTCCATTACATGACAAAACATGCTAATTTATTGGAACATACACCAAAAAAAAAACAGTTCATTCAAAAGATGAAAGAAACTCTATTTTCATCTTCATTGAGCATCTTAATATAGTTATTGCACCAGCCAACTCTTTCAACTGTTTCTCATCCCTCTCACCCAAATCCACCATAAACATAACTGCAATTTCTTTAAGACTACTCACTTGCATCTGGGATAACAAGTTCAGAATTTCTTGTCTTCTCTTCATGTTTTCTGTTACACGAGAAATGTTGGCTTCCAACATCTCTTGACAAGTTTGATCCTCTTGAATCTGTTGCTGAATCCTTTCCCTCAAAACCTGCTTGATACTTGGTTCAGAAGAAGAAGAAGAGGATGATGGTAGATCTGCCATTTTTTAATTGGATGTTTTCAATAGTAATGAAAACATAAAATATATAATCAAAAAAAAATTATTGATATGAATTATTGAAATCAATTATTGAACTGAATTATTTGATTTCAATAATTGAAACACACTGTGCAAAAATAAAAATAATTACTCAAAAAAGATTGGGAAATCAAAAGCACAATTGATAAAAATCTTTAAGGTTTGCGAAATCTCGAATTAAACTTGCGAAATTATATATATAACTTCATTTTGTGCGAAAACACTATATTTAAACATGCGAATTTATGCAACAGATCCATTCCTTTACTAGTTGGATTATTTTAACGCATCACATGCGATATATAAAAAGACACATGCGATATAGTAACACAACAATTAATTCCAATAAACACTTAACTTCTACCCCCTGATTATAAATCTAATAAAAAAATACAAATGAAAAAAAAACCCAAAACTCACCTAAATGACGAATCAAGCAGTCTCTGAAAATGGTCGTTCTGTGTGGAATCAATCAAAACCCTACAATCGAATTCAAAAACGAAGAATACTTGAATGGAACGGTTAGGAAACGAACTCCATAATTGACGGTTAGGAAACGAAGAATAATTGACGGGATTCAATGATTAGCAGTCGTAAATGTTAGATTATAATGTCTGATATACCCTTATTTGTTAAAATTGAATCAGGACACGTGTATGGCTGCTGTTGTAGCGTACATAATGTACGATAGTGAGATTTGTACCATACTCTTTACCTATATATATATATATATATAGGGCCGCTAGAATGAGAACCACCCCGAGTTATGAGAACCGCGAGAACCACACCGTACGGGGCGAGGTGGACCAATTTTTTTTTCGAAAACGTAGATTAGTGTATCACAAACACATTCATAAAAAAAATTTAAAAAATGCCGTGGGTGTCGTTTTTTACACCATAAAAACGTGGTTTACGAGTTCCGTAAATTTACGGAACTCGTAAACCACGTTTTTGTGGTGTAAAAAACGACACCCACGACATTTTTTAATTTTTTTTTTACGAATGTGTTTCTAACACATGCATCTACGTTTTTGAAAAAAAAAATTTGGTCCACCTCGCCCCGTACGGTGTGGTTCTCGCGGTTCTTATAACTCGAGGTGGTTCTCATTCTAGCGGTCCCCTATATATATATATATATATTTGGCATCAGAATGGCTAAGAAAGCTATCTATATTTATTTTCCCAACTTTTTATTATTTTAATTATTAACTTGCAATATAATTAACACAAAAAACAAGACATACCTGTCTGTTGTCTTGTAGAATAAAGAATATCTTGTTTTTATCAAAGATATTTTGATTAGTCGGGTAAATTAATCTTTATTTGGTTCTTTGAGTAATCAAGTCGGCAGTTTAAAAATCAAAAGTTTTTTTTAAAGAAAAGCATATGACAACCTTTGACCGAAATATTAAAGGCCTAGAAAACAAAATGTCAATTAAGAAAAAGAGCAAGAAGGGAGTCGGACACAGTTTGGGAGTCCGAAAGACATTATCACACCTTCCTCATAAGATTACTTAATAATTAAAATATGACAGTGCTCAAGTGAAAACGAAACCAAATCCATTGGGTTTAACCCAAGGAACTACGTAAGAAAGGTTTCGGGGACAAAACCTCTTTAAGGGGGATAGACTTGTAACACCCAAAAAACGAGTTTGGTAACTAAACCAAACTAACTAAGAATGAAAGGGTAAAAATATACCATTGGTGGTAAAAGTTAATGTCACACCCCAACCGATGACGGAAACATCGCGGCGCGGCACTGAGCGAAACAGATTGTCCAGGAGAAATCCATAACAACTAAATTACCATATATTTAAATATTATGTCCCATACCATAACATACCAAAGCAAATAGTTATTACAGACTAAATATCTCGAAGACAAATATCATGTTCCGACAACTCAGATTTAAATTGTTTGTTTGTTCCTAGACTCATCCTACTAATTGATTCCACAAAAGCAAGCATCCTAGCATCTCAAACACCTGCCACATATGTTTAAAATAGAGGTCAATACACATAGTGTAAAGGCGAGCATACAAGTTTAATAGTAATAATAGAGTTCGAAAGCGTTTACGCATAACCAGCATGTAACATGTAAAATGTGAAGCTAGTAGGTTATCGACAATGAAATACGCACAGACATAACTGCGAGTTGTAGAATGCGTAACACATATCACCACTGCGATACGTGAAGAAATAACCTTAACAACCCCTGTCCACGACAGGTGCTGAGTCCAAACTATAGTACTATCGTTGCTAAGGCGTCAGGCAACAATCATTGTGTTAACATAACATACAAGCATTCATCGAGTAACACGTATAACATGCAGTAACAGCCAGCGTATAAAGTGTTTGAATTGTGTGATCGATGTGATTTAGAATAAGTAACGTATGTAACATCCAAAAGTGCGTAAAGCAAAAAGGGATCGAGTATACTCACAGATCGTGTTTAGTAAATAAACACTCTCTTGGATTGAAGGGAGCACTGAGGGATTAGCCTGAACAGTTAATGATAGCATAAGCGAATGAACGGTGTGTTAAACGGTGGCGAGTGAACAAGTAACGAATGGTCATCCGATCGGATTGACATTCGTTGGGATGGATGTGTTTGTGCATGATCTGACTTTGAAGTTTTCGTTGTAGCATTTCAAAATAAGAGAAGTATCGTTACCTTCCAGGTCGTTCGATCGAACGGTCGTTCGATCGGATGGCGATCCGATTGGCGAGACATTTCTAGTGAGAACAAGTTCACAGCAGAATGGTCATTCGATCGGATGGTCTTTCGATCGGATGGCAATCCGTTAGAACTGATGATATTTGAAAAATGTGAAAAATGCTAAGTGTTGGAAACAAAATGCAATCCGAGCGGATTGTCGTTCGATCGGATGGCAATCCGATCGGACGGCAATCCGTCCCACAAACTGATCATCTTGGAACTTGTTTAAGTTTTGATAGTTTTGCGGTTTGGTCGAGACGGTATGACAATCGTATTGAACAACATGAACCCCATCAGGCCCAGGTTATCCGATCAAAAGGGAACCACCCCAATCCGAATCAGTTAACTGTTCACGACGGTTGTTCGTGTTCAACCCGAAGTCGGTTGTCTCGTTGATAGAAATCATATTATAGACCGACACTTCACTAGAAAGCGAGTAGAAGGCCTGAACTAGCTCCGATTCTATCGGTTTTGAGTGCATTGAGTGTAAAAGAGTTGAAAGAAAGTTACAAAACCATCTTTCAATCCTTTTAACCTTGAAAAGTTTAGATCTAGATGAAAATATTGTTAAATCATGTGGAAATCATGTAGATCTGAGTTGTTCTTGGTGGAATAATGCCAAAACTTGAAGTTCCTAAGAGCCCCATGATGACATCATCCTAGAATACCTCAAATCCACTGATTTCACGGTTAAAAGTGAAGATTCAAAGGTGAAAATGGTGAAGAAGTGCGTATAGATCATAGAAGTACAAGATTTGAGTTGAAAACTTACAAGAATCGCGAGAAATCGAGAGAAAAGTGGGCTGGAACGCTGGTCGAACGAGAGAGAGCTGTCACATCACTGATGTGATGTGACAAGGGGTATTTATAGGTTGCCAAAAGAGGAAAGTGGCACCTGGAACGGATCGGATGGCACTTCAATCGGATGGCCATTCGATCAAATGGTCATTAGAACGAGTGGCTCCGGCGAGTTGCGTTTCGATGTTTCGTTTTGTGTGTTGAGCGTTGCGATGCCTTTCGAGTGAGCGAGGTGATAGTATTACCCATTAGTTACACAAATAACCTAACCACTATATCTAACATACAATCATCATAAATAACTTGCGTTTAGCGTTTGCGATTTGATTGCGTTTAAATAGAACTGCGATTGCGTTTGCGATTAAACACCTCAACATAATCATAACATGCACAAGTAACACATAATAGCACACACACGTAAAACAATATCCAGAACATATAATTCGAGCTGCGATGCGATAGCGATGCGATTAGCGATAAGTCGATTAGCGATTAAACCGCGATTAAACCTCGATTATTAACAAGTACTCCACATAATACAACTAAAGCAAACAAATAATAGAATTCGATTACAGTCAAGAAGCTCAGCCAGTAGTTAAGCAAGGAGTAACAGATCGCATTTAGCAATCTTTTCTTCCTTTGACTTTGACTTGTACTTCGACTTTCCAAAAAGCGGGTTGTTACAGCCTCCCCTACTTTAGTAAATTTCGTCCCGAAATTTAAGAAGCAGGCGCAACAAACAGTTGCGGATACTTCGTCTTCATGTCACTTTCGAGTTCACAGGTGAACTCGGCGCCGCCTTTGCCTTCCCAGCGAACCTTCACAATGGGAATGCGTGAGCGTTTGAGCACCTTGGTTTCTCGGCCCATGATCTCGACAGGCTTTTCTACGAAGTGTAATGTTTCGTCCACTTGTAAATCCTCGAGAGGGACATGTAATTCCTGGTCGGCCAGACACTTTCTGAGGTTCAAAACTTGGAAAGTCGGGTGGACATTACTAAGTTCCTCCGGTAGTTCGAGTCTGTAGGCCACCTTTCCAATCCTTTCCAGAATTTTAAAGGGTCCAACATATCGAGGCACGAGCTTTCCTTTCTTGCCGAATCTGATCACCCCCTTCCAAGGTGCAACCTTTAGGAGTACGTGATCGCCAACGTCAAATTCAAGGGGCTTGCGACGTCTATCGGCGTAACTTTTCTGACGACTCCGAGCTTTCAGCAGATTGTCTCGAATTTGGAGGATCTTGTCAGTCGTTTCTTGCAACAGATCAGGAACGGTAATTTGCGCGTCTCCGATCTCGTGCCATACATTAGGCGATCGACATTTTCTTCCGTATAATGCCTCAAACGGTGCCATTTGGATGCTTGAGTGATAACTGTTATTGTACGAGAATTCGACCAAAAGTAAGTGCGCGTCCCAATTACCACCGAAATCTATGACACACGAGCGAAGCCTGTCTTCAAGGGTACGAATCGTTCTTTCAGTTTGACCGTCAGTTTGGGGATGGAAAACGGTACTTAGATTAAGAGTAGTATCGAGAGCAGATTTAAACGTTTCCCAAAGACACGAGGTAAACCGACCATCGCGGTTAGAGATGATGTCACGAGGCGTCCCGTGTCGACAAATGATCTCGTCGGTGTAGATTCGGGCTAATTTTTACCTTAAAGTCCTCTCGTATCGGCAGAAAATGAGCGGATTTAGTTAAACGATCAACGACAACCCAGATACTTTCGTGACCTGATGGCGTGCGCGGAAGTTTCGTTATAAAATCCATAGCTATACTCTCCCATTTCCACATAGGGATCTCGGGTTATACGAGTAAGCCAGAGGGGCGTTGATGCTCAGCCTTGACTTTGGAACCAGTTAGGCATTTCGAAACATAGATAGCGATATCCTTCTTCATGCCCGGTCACCAGTACTTGTAGCGCATGTCCTGGTACATTTTGTCAGCATCGGGATGAATAGAATACCGAGATTTGTGGGTTTCGTCGACCAGAATTTGTCGCAAATTCGTACGCTTGGGAATCCAAATTCGTTCTAGATAATGGAATATACCATTCGATTTATTCTCCAGTTGAGCGCCATCGTTAAGAATTCTTTCCTTTTTCAAAGTGCATTTGGTAAAACAAGCATGTTCGGATGGTCATCCGTTCGGATGGCCATCCGTTCGGATGGCCATTCGATCGGATTGACATTCGTTGGGATGGATGTGTTTGTGTATGATGTGACTTTGAAGTTTCCGTTGTAGCATTTCAAAATCAGAGTGTCCGATCGGATGGCGATCCGATCGGCGAGACATTTCTAGTGAGAACAAGTTCACAGTAGGATGGTCATTCGATCGGATGGTCTTCCGATCGGATGGTAATCCGTTAGAATTGATGATCTTTGAAAATTGTGAAAAATGCTAAGTGTTGGAAACAAAATGCAATCCGAGCGGATTGTCGTTCGATCGGATGGCAATCCGTCCCACAAACCGATCGTCTTGGAACTTGTTTAAGTTTTGATAGTTTTGCGGTTTGGTCGAGACGGTATGATAATCGTATTGAACAACAGGAACCCCATCAGGCCCAGGTTATCCGATCGAACGGGAACCACCCCAATCCAAATTAGTTAACTGTTCACGACGGTTGTTCGTGTTCAACCCGAAGTCGGTTGTCTCGTTGATAGAAATCAGATCTTGGACCGACACTTCACTAGAAAGCGAGTAGAAGGCCTGAACTAGCTCCGATTCTATCGGTTTTGAGTGCATTGAGTGTAAAAGAGTTAAAAGAAAGTTACAAAACCATCTTTCAATCCTTTTAACCATGAAAAGTTTAGATCTAGATGAAAATAGTGTTAAATCATGTGGAAATCATGTAGATCTGAGTTGTTCTTGGTGGAATAATGCCAAAACTTGAAGTTCCTAAGAACCCCATGATGACATAATCCTAGAATACCTCAAATCCGCTGATTTCACGGTTAAACGTGAAGATTCAAAGGTGAAAATGGTGAATAAGTGCGTATAGATCATAGAAGTACAAGATTTGAGTTGAAAACTTACAAGAATCGCGAGAAATCGAGAGAAAAGTGGGCTGGAACGCTGGTCGAACGAGAGAGAGCTGTCACATCACTTATAGGTTGCCAAAAGAGGAAAGTGGCACCTGGAACGGATCGAATGGCCATCCGATCCAACGGATCGAGTGGCTCCGGCGAGTTGCGTTTCGATGTTTCGTTTTGCGTGTTGAGCGTGGCGATGCGTTTCGAGTGAGCGAGGCGATAGTATTACCCATTAGTTACACAAATAACCTAACCACTATATATAACATACAATCATCATAAATAACTTGCGTTTAGCGTTTGCGATTAGATTACGTTGCGATAGAACTGCGATTGCGTTTGCGATTAAACACCTCAACATAATCATAACATGCACAAGTAACACATAATAGCACACACACACGTAAAACAATATCCAGAACATATAATTCGAGTTGCGATGCGATTAGCGATAAGTCGGTTAGCGATTAAACCGCGATTAAACCTCGATTATTAACAAGTACTCCACATAATACAACTAAAGCTAACAAATAATAGAATTCGATTACAGTCAAGAAGCACAACCAGTAGTTAAGCAAGGGGTGACAGATCGCAATTAGCAATCTTTTCTTCATTTGACTTTGACTTGTACTTTGACTTTCCAAAAAGCGGGTTGTTACAGTTAACCTGTAAGAAAAATAACCATGAACAAATTAACCTAGTTAGTAACATGAAGATAGGTAATAAAACAACGAGTTGTAGCCTTATATATAATCAAAACTAAACTTGAGGGTCCAAAGCTACCCAAAAGGGAAACATGTGTTTTTAAAAGATAAAAATTAAAACATAACACACACATAGTGTGTGTGTATGTCGATCATCATGAGAAGCAAACAAGGGCAAACCCTTGTTCATCTAAGATCATCAAATTGAAGGAGAAATTGGACCTCAAATTTGTGCATGAACATGAATTATCGATTACCTAGACTAGGGGATCATAAGGTATGTTTAAAAAACCTAGATTGGTGAAAGTCATAACTTGAGACAAGTAGAATACTTGCAATTATATTGTTAGATTATGATCCAAAGATGAAATTGAGTGTATATTTATGCTTAATTTCGTTAGACATAATGAAATTACGTCATATTTGATGTAAGATTACTTGTAAGTGATTAACAAGTAGGTTATGAAGTAGGTTTTGATAATATGATGAAGTTGATGATATACTTGTGTTTAGAATCATCATACATGATAGTAATAGGACAATACTTGAATAATCTATGAGTCCGAGTACATGTTCATACTTGCCATGGAATGGGTTTTTGTATGATATGATGAAATAGATGTTATATTCATGTTAAATGATGTTTGAAATCATCATGTATATATGAATGTTTAAAGTCTTTGGCTAAGTTTGATGTTTGGGTAAATTCCATATATATGATGCAATGGGCTGTTTCATAATGATGAAACAATCCCAAGTTCTTGTATAATATTGATAGATTAGCATACAATGACTGAGACTATGTTAATTGATGTTTACAATTGCATGAACTTGGTTGAGGAATGTAGTTAAAATGGTAGCCTAAAAATAACGCCTACCTGGTATTTGATGAAATGCCTAAATGAGTTTGTTGAACTTACTTGTGCATTTGCATATGTTAATAGACGTTGACTTTTAAAAGTCAAACTGACCTATAATAAGATCAAATGGTAATTTTGATCTAAAATCCGTAAGGTGGGATATGTCACACCCCAACCGATGGTGGAAACATCGGAGTGAGACGAAATAGATTGCTCATTACACATAACACTAAAAGTAACAATAGAATTGAAATAAACTGATTTCATTTCATTGCATAACAATTGTCAAATTACAATACAAGGAAATTCAAATACAACATGTTTATAATACAACAAAGCAAATTACAACATAACATAGTACAAAACTTGATACAACAATTAAAATCTAAGATTTCTAGATGTGTATCTAAGCATCGTCGCTACGCCCATTTTAATATCATCATCATCCTGCAATATGTTAAAAATACATGGTTCAATACAAACGTATTGGCGAGTATACAAGTTTTGATACATAGCATAGTAATAAAGGTTTAAACGAATCCACATGGCAAGCTAGTTATTCAAGATTAACATTAAACTGGCATGTGAACAAGCAAGTCAACTCAAGGTTTAACGCAAGTAAAAGACTTAACATGGCCTCACGTTCACGGGCGGTGCATTACTCCTATAGCGTTATACATGTTAAGGTTAGGCTCGTACGAAGTTAATGACAAGTTCAACACAAAACGTACAAACCCAGATTAAAGAATCAAGTATAACGTATGCATGCATGTATTGGATTGTTTGTGCATTTTGAAAAAGTCTAAGTGTAACTGTGTAGGTTTATAAGTTAACATATTGCAACCAAAGTGTAAAATGGAAAAAGGGTGTTCAAGTATACTCAAAATTTTGCTAATTCTTCATTAGAAATCCCGTGAGCGTAGTTTTGGTAGGAGCATGTAAGCGTAGTACAGGAACGCCAAGGTTATTCTACCCGGCGTGTAAAGGGATGGTGGAATTAGTACAGGAACACCAAGGTTACCCTACAGGGCAAACGAAGGCATGTGTCAGGGTTGGAAGTTTAAGGAACAGAATGTAAAGTACTTAGTATAGTACAAAAATACAATTAGACAGAAAGTATATTCTATTCGTGCACTTGTCCTGATACTGAGTTTCTGTGTTTTTACGGGTCCTAGTTTGCCCGACTGAATCAGTGATAGGGAACATGGAAATCAGAATAACGGAAACTTAAATATGAACTGTTCAGACGAGAGGGTCTGGGACGAAAGGGCCATTCGTACGAAAGGGACTATCGGGTAACTGAGTCTCGTTTGAACGTTTTAACTATCAAACAGTTATGTTCGTGATTTCTGTTAAGTTTATTAGTCTTTATATTAGTATATTAATAGTCCAGAATAATCAGAAGGTTCATATAAGTCATGCATGGAGGTTTTAACCTCATTATAGTTCACCAAAGCAGAAATCAGTTAACTTAGTTAACTTACCGGAGTTAAGTGAGGTGGTGGTTCTAGGTTGGAAACCAAAGTTCCCACAGAACACACACTGATGTTCCAGAATCAACTATATTGAAAATAGAGATCTGGTCAATCATTCAACACTTAGAATCGTCGGAACTTGGAAAAACAGTTGCATCCGGATGAACTGGGAGTTCCCTTTCGTATGAGATGGATGTCCCTCTCGGAAGAGTGGGCCTGCACCCTCGGACGAACTGGACTGTTTCTAGGTAAAATCAGTTTGGTTTTGTTTGAACTGATTACCTACTCAACTGGAATTAGCTCAAACTTGAATCCACAACTATTGACTTAGCTTGTGAGCTCATAGAACCTTAGATCCGGCTGAGTTCGAAGTTAGAAAGTTTGTAAAAAGGTTTTTGAAAGATTTACTTCACTTCTATTTTGGTCCTCAACTGAGTTGAGTGTTTACATCAGCTGCCATGGTAGATCTGATAAACCAAACGGAGATTTGTGAAGAATCTTTATAAAAAGTTTGATGAAACAGAAGAAAAGTAGAAGAATAATGATGAAATCAGTCGTTTGCTAGCTAAATACTCACTTAGAAGTGATTGAGATGAGTTCTAAGTGAATTGCTCGAAGTTGGTTTGAGAGAGAATTAGGAAGTTGAAGGTTTGAAATGAAGGAGAAGGACTTGTATTTATAGGCTGATGATGGCAGTTTAGGACGAGTGGGCTCTCGGACGACTGGTGTCGCAACCCCTGACCCCTACCCGGGAGCTGGCGGCCGCGAGCTACTCAGAGCAGGTGGTATCGGTGTTTATTAATTTGGCAGCGGAATACATTAGGACCGTAGTTAGGAAATATTTTTATCAGAGTAAAACACCTCATTTTGTAATTAATAAATATATTGGGATAATCACACGTTCATTTGACAATACATCATTAGGGATAAACCCTATTTATTGAAAACAAAATGTCTTGTTTATTTAGGTAACTTTTATAGCCAATATTCCAAGCCTTTAGTGCTCTCCAGCTGTCTTCTATTGGGCTTTAATAATTGTGACAAGTATTTAAATAATAAATTTCATTCCATTTCTAAAGAGTCAATTACAAGGATTTGAAGCAAATACAACATAAATAACAAAAAACAATACAATAAGAATACAAGTTTAAAGTATGTATCTAAGCATCCTACTAGATTCCATGCATCACCAACACCATCGCTAAACCTGCAACATGTTTTAAAAGTGTAGTTCAATACAAAAGTATTGCAGAGCATACAAGTTTGGTGCATACTATATAAGTATAAAAACGATAAGGAACAATCCACATGGCAAACCTAGTTATCAAGATTAAGTATAAACTGGCATGCGATTTACAACTACAAGTCAACCCTCTGTTTATGCAAGTATGAATGAAACCTAACATGACCTCTCGTTCACGGGTGGTGCGTTACTACTATAGCGCTATACATGTTAAGTGGAGGCTTGTACGAAGCTAAAGACAAGTTCATCACATAAGAATCACCCAGAAAACACGAATCAAGCATAACAAATAGTATGCATGTAGTGGATTGTTTGTTTATGTATTTGCATAAGTGTGTTTTGTATATAAAAAACATGTTACACCCAAAAGTGTGAAAATAGTAAAATGGGTCAAGTATACTCACCTTGGTTGCGTATAAGAATTCCTTGAAATAACGCACGAGTAAAGATTGAGTAAATCCAAGAGAACGAACGCAAGAGGTTATCCTAGATATAACGATCTTGTTAAAATTTGAATGCTTAGATGTAATTCCTAACACAAAGTTTACAATTTATTTAATTAGATATTTTATTTCATCACCTTATTACAAAACGAGTTTAAAGTAATTTGTTTGTTATAAAAAGAATTATAATCGATAATTCATTTATGTTATTAATTAGAGGTGTTTATAAAAGAAAATGAATTAGAACTAAATAAAAGAAAAGTTGTTAATTATTGATATTTTAAGATTGCATTAAAAGGAAAATGAGATTAAAATAAAAACCAAAGAAATTCGGCCCAAAATCGCTTGAAACCGGACTCGAACCTGTGACCTCGCGCTTATGTGCACATTTTCGCTTCAAGTGTCGGTACTATATATGTTCCAAAATGGGAATTAAATAAGCATATTTTTACTTTATAAACTATTTTAATAATTTAAAAGAAATTGTAGGTTATTTCATCGTAATATATATTTAATTTTAAAACTAAACAGTGTTATATATTTCACCATCTTCTCCATTACTAAAAAAACCCAATTCGTACAAGAACCCAAAACAGAATCATCTTCCATTTAAAAACATCAGCAGTAGGCTTTTTTCTAACATTATAAGTTATCATCTGTAGGAATCCGTTCGTGTAAAATAAATAAAATATTTTATTAACTTGAATTATAAAAACAAGACAGAATTACAACTGAAAGGAAAAATACAAATACAACAGAAAAGGGAAATACAAGAACAGAAATCCGAACAGAAACACTGTTCTTTGGCTGAGGATCGTGTTAGACACGGGTCCTTTAAAACAAATTTCGTGTCTCTCAGGAGAACACGTTTGTTTCCAGGATACAACAGCCTCAAGCAGTTGCACTGCCGGTCTTGACTCTAACCCGAAGGTGTACCTTGAAAGCTTGAAAGAAAGTGATGAAATCTGCAGTGAGAAGATTGTAGAGAGAGCTTGTGTTATTCGGTGTGTTTCTGCAATAGGGTAGCACCATATTTATAGTTGCAGGTTTAGGCGAAACTGAAAAATGAATTAAATGGAGAATTAAACTCCATTAGACGTCTTTAATGCATTTTAATTCGTCACTTAATTCTCAGTCAAACGCATTAACTTCGTCAGTTTTAAATGCTGAATGTAACTGCACTGGCAATAACTGCAGCAGGAAGCTTCCGCTCGCGCTCGCGCGCAAGACACACCGGTGCGCGCACAGGTCTACACGCTCATGCGCGGTGCGTCCACTTGGCTCACTGCCATGCGCGCGTGCGCCATACTCACTCAGGTCCATGCGCGCCTGCGCGCGTGTACCACGTCACCTGTGAGCCTCTACGAGCACGCCACACAGTCGCGCCGTTTTGGCTCACTTTGGTGCGCCGCGCACGTCACATCAGGCCCATGCACCATGCGCTAGTGCGCGCCATGTGTACCCCGCGCGCAGGATTGCCACGTCATGCGCCCTCGCGCGCGAACCCACCAGGGTCATGCGCATGCATGCCACATCACCAACCACTTGGTCCTTGCAACCCTTGTGCTTCCACCACGCGCACGTGGTCAAAAATACAAAGGCGGCTCTCAAGCGGCTCGCGGCGATGCGAAGTGCAAAGTGCGCCATCAAAGCGCCACATTGCGCCTCATCGCCCACGCCACGCGTGCGCGCGTGTGCGAGTGCGAGTTAGTGAGTGCTTCCATGAAACAATAAGGATGGAGAGTTCCCACTTAAATACCCCTTTAAGTTCCATCTCTCATCCGATGTGGGATAAGGTGCCACTTTTCCACTTTTTTCAGCATTTAAGTTTCAAACACCAAACTTTGAGCATCGATATCTCATTCATCTTAGCTCCGTTTTGGACGTGGTTTAGTTCGTTGCGAAGCCCTTCCGACATAGAACACAAACCCACAAATAAATATATAAAACCCGCTCATTTTATTATATTTATTTCTAGTCCAAAATAGGAAAACATCATTTTCCTATATTTGTGAAAAATGCTATTTTCACAAAATTTCCAACAATCCCCCACATGAATAGAAATCGATCTATCAAGTTTCAACGATACACGTTCAACAGTTGAGTATTGCAAGATAGGTAGGTGTAACCTTTGAACCTCCTTTTGTGAAGCATGCTTAGCCTCATAGGGTCTTGTAGACGCGGTGTCCTTGAACAATCCCCCATTTATGTAGGCGACAATATACATTCACACAATACTCTCCCTAGTCGAGTTAAGACCTCATGGTTGTGTCCGTTCATGGTCATGGAACACGTTCCTGGTTCTGCGAGAGCTCTAGGATTTGCGCCTCCCCACAAATCCATTCGAAGCGACCCCACTTCTCTCTAACATAGGTGATTCCTCTGAATCATTAAAAGCATCATGGTTAATTTGGATTTCCTCAAAATCCTTAACCTCAACATGCTTAACCTTTCCTTCATGTCACTGATTGGAATGGACTAGGAAGTATACAACTCCCTTTATTGATTTTGGGGCACCCCCCACAGTGACTCCCTTTGGGTTTATGATTAAGTTTGCCTATTGAACCTAGATCTTGGGATCTCCAGTCAACTAGGTTAGGTTTCTCTCATATTCCCTTCATCTATGGGCTTTAGTCCCATTCCTCTTGACAACCTATACACCTTATCTGTGCTTAAGCCTTTCGTTAACGGGTCCGCAATGTTCTCATTTGACCTCACATAGTCAACTGAGATAACACCCGTTGAGATAAGTTGTCGTACTGTGTTGTGTCTACGTCGAATGTGCCTTGATCTGCCATTGTACATCATGTTTTGTGTTCTAGCAAGAGTAGACTGATTGTCACAATGTATGCAGATCACCGTCAACGGCTTTGGCCATCTTGGAATATCTTCCACAAATTGACGTAGCCACTCCGCTTCTTCCCCACTTTTATCTAAAGCGACGAATTCGGATTCCATCGTAGATCTAGCTATAACCGTTTGCTTGGAAGACTTCCAAGCTATAGCTGCGCCAGCAAGTGTAAACACATATCCACTTGTCGATCTATGATCTTTTATATCCGATATCCAGTTCGCATCAGTGAATCCTTCGATCACTGCTGGATCACGGGTATAATGCAATCCATAGTCTCTCGTGTATCTTATGTATCTAAGCACCCTCGTGATAGCTTTCCAATGATCCTCGCTCGGATTGCTGGTGTATCTACTTAGCCTGCTCACAGCGTACGCTAAGTCGGGTCTAGTACATGTCATTAGATACATGAGACTACCAATGATCCTTGAGTATTCTAACTGAGAAACACTCTCGCCTCTATTCTTCCTTAGGCGTTGGGTATTATCAATTGGAGATCGAGCTATACTCGTATCGTCCGAATTGAATTTCCCAAGGATCTTGTCCACGTAGTGAGATTGACTCAACACAAGACCATTTTGGGTTCTAGTGATCTTTACACCAAGAATCACATCCGCGAGACCCATGTCTTTCATGTCAAACCTCGCTTTCAACATGTCTTTCGTTGAGTTGATCATCTTATCATCACTCCCAATGATAAGCATATCATCTACATAAAGACATAGAATCACATAACCTCTTGGTGTGTCTTTAAAATAAACACACTTGTCACACTCGTTTATTTTGAAACCATTGTCAATCATGACATGATCAAACTTTTGGTGCCATTGTTTTGGAGCTTGCTTCAAGCCATACAAAGACTTGACCAATTTACATACTTTACCCTTGTTTCCTGGGGCTGAAAAACCCTCAGGTTGTTCCATGTAAATTTCTTCTTCTAAATCGCCATTTAGAAATGCGGTCTTTACATCCATTTGGTGAACTTCCAAATTTCTTAGAGCCGCAATTGCAAGAACCAATCGTATAGAGGTTATACGCGTTACAGGCGAGTAAGTATCAAAGTAGTCTAGACCCTCCTTTTGTCTAAATCCTTTGATTACTAACCTTGCCTTATATTTATCAATACTTCCGTCAGCTTTCATCTTCCTTTTGAATATCCAACGATATCCAAGTGGTTTACAACCAGGTGGAAGATCTACTAACTCCCAAGTATGATTTTGCAATATAGAATCAATTTCATTCTTAATTGCTTCTTGCCATTGAGGTCCTTCCGCGGAGGTAACCGCTTCGCGGTAGGTATTGGGCTCACCCTCAACCATATAGCTCATGAAGTCTGGACCAAAAGATTTTTCAACCCTTTGTCGTTTACTTCGTCTAAGCTCACCCTCCTCGACCTCAGGTCGTTCATGACTTTCATCTATCCTTGTAGACGAACTTGCTCCTGCTTCATCTAACCATGTAGACGAACTTGGACCTGCTTCATCAACCGCTCTTGATGAAGGCGCATGTGTTTGTCCTAACATAGGAAAAACATTCTCAAAATATGAGACGATATTAGGATTTGCTTCCATGATAGTGTGTTTGTGTACATCGGGATTCTTGGATTCATATACAAGAAAACGATGCGCACTACTTTGATGTGCATATCCAATGAAAATGCAATCAACTGTTTTGGGTCCTATCCTAAGAGCCTTAGGAGGTGGTACAATCACCTTGGCTAGGCACCCCCACACTTTCAAGTATTTGTACGAAGGTTTCCTTTTTCTCCATAACTCATATGGAGTTTCGTCCCTATTTTTCAAAGGTATCTTGTTCAAAAGATAGTTTGCTGAGACAATGGCGTCCCCCCACATTTCTCGGTTCACTCCCGAGCTTATCAACATGGCGTTCATCATCTCTTTCAATGTGCGGTTTTTACGTTCCGCAACGCCATTTGATTGTGGAGAATAAGGTGGTGTACACTCATGTACAATGCCACTTTTTGCGCATAAATCCGCAAAAGGTGCAACATATTCACCTCCTCGATCGCTTCTCAAAGATTTTATCTTCTTTTTAAGTTGATTCTCAACTTCATTTTTGTACAAGATAAACTTCTCTATTGCTTCGCCTTTACTCTTTAGTAAATACACGTAGCAATATTTAGTACAATCATCAATAAACGTGATGAAGTACTTATTTCCTCCACGCGTGGGAACCGCTTTTAAATCACATACATCGGTATGAATTAAATCAAGGGGTTCGGTTATTCGTTCAACCGATTTAAACGATGATCTCGTAAGTTTGGATTCAACACATGTCTCGCATTTGTGATTGGACTCGATATGGAATGTTGGTATCAAGTTTAATTTAATTAAACGTCATAATGAATTAAAATTTACATGCCCTAGTCTACCATGCCAAACATTAGAAGACTCAATCATGTAAGTAGAAGTAGAAATTTCATTCATTTTCTTGTTTTGGTTTACAACCATTACATTCATTTTAAACATACCATTAAGGGCATAGCCCTTACCAATAAACATTCCACGTCTAGACAAGACAAAATTGTCCGATTCAAACACTAGACGAAATCCAAACTTGTTGAGCATCCATCCCGACACGAGATTCTTCCGTATCTCTGGGACATAAAGCACATTGGTCAAGGTAAGCTCCTTGCCCGAAGTCATCTTCAAAACGACCGTGCCTTCCCCCTTGATGCTTGCGGTAGCTTTATTCCCCATATAAAGCTTTTCTTCACCCGATGCTTCCTTGAATGTAGAGAAAAGAGCCTTGTCTCCACAAACATGGCAGGTTGCACCCGTGTCAACGAACCATCCTTTTGGGTTTTCACCCATTGCGTTGACTTCCTCAATCATAGCCGCTTCCTCGGTTATCATTGCGATTAGAGGCATACCATCCTCATCAACCATATGCGCACGCTCACGCTTAGGTTTGTTGCATTGGTTAGCACGGTGCCCCGTCTCGTTACAATTGTAACAAGTACCTTGGAAAGGTGGAGGCTTCTTTTTCACAGCCCCCTTTTTCGGTCCAAGGTTGTTAACCTTTGCGTTCCCTTTGTTGTTGGTTTTACCCTTGCCCTTCTTGGCCTTTGAGGATTCCCCAATTTCCACCATATTTGCTTTAGCCGAAGCTTGCAAAATGGTACCTTTTTTGGCCACCCTGTTTTCTTCTTCTATACGAAGACGAAGAACAAGGTCCTCGACCGACATTTCCTTTCGCTTGTGTTTAAGATAATTCTTAAAATCCAACCAAGCAGGAGGTAATTTTTCGATCATGGCTGCCACTTGAAACGTTTCGCTGAGTACCATACCCTCAGCATGGATGTCATTTAGTATAATTTGCAACTCTTGGACTTGGTTCATAACAGTCTTGTTATCAACCATTTTAAAGTCCAAGAAACGGGCGACAACAAATTTCTTTGTTCCCGCATCCTCCGTTTTGTACTTTTTATCTAAAGACTCCCATAATTCTTTGGAAGTCTTTATATTATAGTACACATTATACAAAGCATCCGAGAGACCGTTGAGTACGTAGCCTCGACATATAAAGTCCGAGTGCTTCCACGCCTCTACCGCGCTCAGAGCCTAAGCATCGGTCTCCCCTTTCGCAGGTTGGGGAACAGTCTCCGTCAAGAACCTCGCAAGGTTCATAGTGGTCAAGTAGAAGAACATCTTCTGTTGCCACCGCTTGAAGTGGAGACCCGAGAACTTCTCGGGTCGTTCAGCATGGTTCGCCACTGTGGACGCTCCCACAGTGTTGGCAGGGGTACCGACAACAACGTTGACGTTGGTATTTTCAGTCGACATTCTGAAAAATTGCACAAAACCAAGTTAATAAATCTGTTAGAATAATAAATGTGCCGATTTATTATTTACTAACAAAATCGATGAATAACAAAATCAGCCTCGTAGCTTCTAAGTCCAACTTTGAAGACTACAAGAGAAGATCTTAGAACCCAAAGACAAAGAAGGAGTAGAAGAACAGAGTTCTGTTTTGACAAAGTCGCTACTTTGAATCAAAACAGAGAAAAAACCTTTTAAAACACAACCTGCTGTGAGAATTTTTTTTTTTGAAATCACAGCAGAGAAGTTATTGACCCTACACGAACGGTGTTTTAAAATTTGTTTTAAGATTGTAGGAATCCGTTCGTGTAAAATAAATAAAATATTTTATTAACTTGAATTATAAAAACAAGACAGAATTACAACTGAAAAGAAAAATACAAATACAACAGAAAAGGGAAATACAAGAACAGAAATCCAAACAGAAATACTGTTCTTTGGCTGAGGATCGTGTTAGGTACGGGTCCCTTAAAACAAATTTCGTGTCTCCCAGGAGAACACGTTTGTTTCCAGGATACAACAGCCTCAAGCAGTTGCACTGCCGGTCTTGACTCTAACCCGAAGGTGTACCTCGAAAGCTTGAAAGAAAGTGATGAAATCTGCAGTGAGAAGATTGTAGAGAGAGCTTGTGTTATTCGGTGTGTTTCTGCAATAGGGTAGCACCCTATTTATAGTTGCAGGTTTAGGCGAAACTGAAAAATGAATTAAATGGAGAATTAAACTGCATTAGACGTCTTTAATGCATTTTAATTCGTCACTTAATTCTCAGTCAAATGCATTAACTTCGTCAGTTTCAAATGCTGAATGTAACTGCACTGGCAATAACTGCAGCAGGAAGCTTCCACTCGCGCACGCGCGCAAGACACACCGGTGCGCGCGCAGGTCTGCACGCTCATGCGCGGTGCGTCCACTTGGCTCACTGCCATGCGTGCGTGCGCCATACTCACTCAGGTCCATGCGCGCCTGCGCGCGTGTGCCACGTCACCTGTGAGCCTCTACGAGCACGCCACACAGTCGCGCCGTTTTGGCTCACTTTGGTGCGCCGCGCACGTCACATCAGGCCCATGCACCATGCGCTAGTGCGCGCCATGTGTACCCCGCGCGCATGATTGCCACGACATGCGCCCTCACGCGCGGACCCACCAGGGTCATGCGCATGCATGCCACATCACCAACCACTTGGTCCTTGCAACCCTTGTGCCTCCACCACGCGCACGTGGTCAAAAATACAAAGGCGGCTCGCGGCGATGCGAAGTGCAAAGTGCGCCATCAAAGCGCCACATTGCGCCTCATCGCCCACGCTACGCGTGCGCGCGAGTGCGAGTTAGGGTGCTCCGCACCCTTCGCGAGTATACTAGTGAGTGCTTCCATGAAACAATAAGGATGGAGAGTTCCCACTTAAATACCCCTTTAAGTTCCATCTCTCATCCGATGTGGGACAAGGTGCCACTTTCCCACTTTTTTCAGCATTTAAGTTTCAAACACCAAACTTTGAGCATCGATATCTCATTCATCTTAGCTCCGTTTTGGACGTGGTTTAGTTCGTTGCGAAGCCCTTCCGACATAGAACACAAACCCACAAATAAATATATAAAACCTGCTCATTTTATTATATTTATTTCTAGTCCAAAATAGGAAAAAATAATTTTCATATATTTGTGAAAAATGCTATTTTCACAAAATTTCCAACATCATCTTCATAAAAAAGGAACATACAAACAGAAGCATGAAAATAGAACTTGGCAAATGAAAAAGAAGGAAAATAAGGAGGTGGTCTTCTTCATTATAATACCATTCGAACAGAACTAATGTATTTCCTTATGCTTCATTTTTAGTTTTGAAAAGTTATAAAAGTTCAACAAGTATTAAATAAGGGAATGAAATGGTTATCGAGATATACCGAACGTGAATCGAACTACACTCCGTCGTGAACTCCGACATCTCCGGCGGACTCCGATGCTCTTGTAGAACCCCGGCGGTCGTACAGGTGGTCCGTGGAAGTCCGTACAACTCCGATGTGCATGCCGGCGACGCCTTCGAGCTCCGGTTCCGTCTGTCTTGTCGCAGGTTACACAGAGGTGAAGTGAGGGTGTCGAGAGGTCCGAACGAGGTGGTGAAGGTGAACGGGTTGTGATGGTAGTGTAACTTGGTCGCGGTAACTCGTTGTCTTCTCTGATTCTCCGGGGAAACTCCGGTGTATTGTGGTATCAACAGAGAATGTGAGAGTGTAAGACGATCAGAGTTGTGTGCGGATGTCATTCTTTTATAGCGTTTCGCAAGTCTTGCGACATATGGTAATGAGATGTGATCGGTTTGTGTGTATGCTAAAATGAGTCTAGGTTCAAGATTCGGAAAAAAAAGAAACTCGGAAGATGATAATTCCGATATAGAAATTTTGGAAACAAGTTGACTGTTGATATACTTTTTCTTGGGCGGCAATTTTAAAAAAGTTTCAAATGTATGTAAATTATAAATAGGGGTGCCTTATTCCCACATACCCTATATCTTATTTTCACATCCCCTATTGTATATGGGCCGTATACAATTATACGGCTCGTATAGAATGTTTTTGAATAGGAAAATGCGTAGAGAATGTTTTTTTGGTTTTATTATATACGGCCCGTATACAGTTATACGAGTCGTATACATGTGTATACGATTTGTAAAACGTATACGGCTCAATTGATTTATTTTTGTGGGTTTTTGATGTTAGGACATGTATACGGGCCGTATAACTATATACGGGCCGTATATATTGGCTTTTTTCAAGTATCACGTTTTATTCCCGTAAAAACACAATCATTCTAGGGTTTCTAAAACTCTTCATCACCTTTAACAATGTCGATAAACGTTGATTGGAACATGCCGCTTAAATCGGAGCACAGGTAGAGTAACGTTACCGATCAGTCCGTTGATGAAAACCTTAGCGATCGCAGAGATCTTCGTGTTGGTTATTTATCGATTCCGAGTAACTAGTAGAAGAACCTGCCACAAACAAGTTCTCCACAATTTGTTATTCAGATCTCTGTTCGGTCATCTTTCCAAACTACAACACACGATACTTTTAATAAGCTGTCATAGTTGTCAAATTCGATTTCAACAAATCTTTTCATTTTCCTTTAATTTCTAAAACATTCTCTGTTACATGAAGACGTGTCAGGTTCTTCTACTAGTGGTATTTTACTGAAGTATTGAAGATTGAGGCGGGCATTGTTTAAATCTGAATATAACTAGATGTTACGTGTATCAGCGTTGTTTATCACCCTATGTGAGCATTGGAAACCCGACAATCAGTCTTGACAACTGTGACATTTTATCTATCTATGTGTGTCACATCCATCCTGTTATTGCAATCGATATGATTAATTTTTTCAGATATTTTTCTAATTAGCGTTGTTAACTACCAAAAGAATGCATACACAAATAGTTCTAGTAGACGAAGCAAAGAGACCGTTGTGTATCTGAATCAGGTTCTCAAACAAACACTACCAAAGATGGGTTGGTGAAAAATACCGGAGCTGTTATCTCGGTTGTTCAGTACTCTCCTATATCAACTTGAACGGTTGATGGTTACAAGGATCGTTCTAATAGATTAAAGAGAATAAACCATTTTTTACCAATTTTCACTCTAGTAGTTGAAACTTGAGCGCAGGAATCAATTCAAAACCCTCACCCTCAAAAATCAACCAGAAACCAAAGGAAAAAAGGGCTGATAATGGCTGATGGTTCTTCGTTGAGGAAACCAAACGTAGACGGAGATGATAGGCCTGGTAACCGGAAGAGAAATCAATTGTATTTTTTTAGTTGCTTCTCTGGTTAAGTTTCTGAACCAACCGAAATCCACAAATTCCAACAGTTTCTTCATAGATTTCGTCCGGTTTCCAAACTCTTTCACACAAAGTTAATATTCACTGTGGTGGATGCAAGCATAAAGTTAGAAAAAATACTCAAGTTGAACGGACGATATGTATCAACAAATTGTGAGTGGGAATATGGCTATGAAGAATAGTATGGATAAACAATCACCGTATACGGGTTTTTCTGCTAGTTATTCGGAATGTTTCGAATCATCACAGAAGACGTGTCGGGTTCTACTGCTAGTAGTATGAGTCTGAGTCCATTGTGGTTCGTGAATGTTTCGAATCATCACGACAAGGATCGTTCTGATAGATTAAAGAGAATAACCCTTTTTTTTTACCATTTTTTACCATTTTTTACCATTTTTTACCCATAGTATACGAGCCGTATAATAATATACGGCCCGTATACAACCATCGTATACATTGTATACGATCGGTAAAAATATTTTTTACCAATGGTATACGGCCGTATAAACCGTATACGACTCGTATACATATGGTAAAAAATGGTAAAAACCTCTTTAATTTATTAGAACGATCCAATAAACGAAGAAACCAAACGTAGACGGAGATGATAGGCCTGGTAACCGCAAGAGAAATCAATTGTCTCAAACACTACTAAACATCTGCTTTCTGAATCTGAATCTGAATGTTAACTTTTTAGTTGCTTATCTTGTTAAGTTGTCAACCACAACCGACAAAGAGCCTGTATTAAAAGCCATCCTATGTCTTTTACCAACCGAAGAGGCAGCAGAAGACGTGTCGGGTTCTTCCAACATTCACGAACCACAATGGACTCAGACTCATACTACTCACCCTCCCCTGAGGAAAAGTTTTCCCGACGACTCAACAAAATCCTGATAGAGAAAAAACATCAACAACCATTTTTTCTTTTCCTTCAATTTCGAGAATATTCTCCCCTGTGTATGTGCTTGTGCTGTAGAAACCGGTGATGAAAAGTTTCAACCAAAGGGAAATCCATGAAACGAAAGGGATTTCGAGCAGTTGGTATTGAACCAACAAAATCCGAATACTGAAAAACCGACATTCCTTCAAACATTCTAAACCCTACCTGGAAACAAACCAACAAAAGTCTGCTGGCAAGAATCTTTTTTCACATGGTATTGAACCAAGAATATGATACCTTCGAGATACTTCGTGTTAGTTTGATTTGAATTTTGAAAGTTGGATGTCCGTTATCTCAACCGAACGTTAATTGCTATTGTTTTAAATAACAACAGATAATGAACGGATTGTTGGTGGATAACGCAAACAAGTTCTCCACAGTTTGTTATTCAGATCTCTATTCGGTCATCTTTCCAAACTACAACACACGATAAGTTTAAACTTTATAGTGTGTGATTTGACCAGGAAATGATTGGAGGTGAAGGTTCAGTGCACGAAAAGTTTCTTACGAAATGTACGTGACAAAACAAATATGTTGGGAATTAAACGCATGTCCGTAATCCCGCGTTGATAGCTTCCGTTTTATTCAGACTCCTTACAACTCTCATCAAATGCCTCACCCTTCCTTTTATTCTATAAATATTAAATAAAGAATAACACCATGCCCGTAAT
Organism: Helianthus tuberosus; assembly: GCA_030545235.1. Lineage (NCBI taxonomy): Eukaryota > Viridiplantae > Streptophyta > Magnoliopsida > Asterales > Asteraceae > Helianthus > Helianthus tuberosus. The sequence goes on from CM060402.1 coordinate 110,459,553, forward strand.
CCCGCGTTGATAGCTTCCGTTTTATTACAGTCATACGATATGTTTTCTTGTTCTTCAATCTTTATTACTTGTTGATGTTTTATTTTGAGCACCTCACCACTCTAAAATATTTTAAAAATCAAAATTTCGTTCCATACGGGCCCGTATACTGTTATACGGCCCGTATACACGTTCGTATACATTGTATACGACCAGGCAAACTTATTTACACATGGTGTATACGGGCCGTATACTGTTATACGGCCCGTATAGAATAAAACAACTTGACAAAGTCTGTGCCAGCAGACTTTGTCAGATGTTTTTATTCTATACGGGCCGTATAACAGTATACGGCCCGTATACACCATGTGTAAATAAGTTTTCCCATGTGTTAATATTAGGACCCTTATAAATATTAAACATTGCTAATTTAAATCTTTAAATTAACTAAATTAATTAATTAATTAAAGAAATAAATAACTTAATTAACTAGTTTAAATAGAAAAAAAAAGATTTAACTTTGTAGTTGTAAATTTAATTAATTTAATCAATTAAACTAATGACTAAATAAATAAATATATTTATAAACGGATCAAACTAACGAAAAAATAAAATCTTTCAACGATTAAGACTTCGAGTTTCAAGGGTTAGGATCCAAAAATTTAAGACGGCTTGGATCTTGGAAATCTATTTTGACGGATGTTACAGTCGCGCCCCGCGAAAGCCAAGGCTTAAGCCTTCGCGGCCCGCGAGCGACTACGTGTCGTTTATAGCCTTGCTGAGTCAAGGGGTAGGCCTGCTGAGTCATATGCCACGTGGCACACCACATGTCTAGATCAGAACAAGGACATCACGCCCCGCGACAGATCAAAGGATCTCCGTCGCAGGCCGCGAGAGACTGTAAAATTTCGTTTTTGTTGATTTTTACAAGTGTAGGGCTATTCCGGGTCCGGTTTTCACGTACATGGTATATTTAGGGACATTTAGGGTGTCCAAAAATATTTTTAGGAGGGTTGTTATAACTGGGCCAGGCCCATTCGCACGAGAGTGCTAGGCCCACAAGCCCAACTTCCAATCTTGCTTGGTTTTGACGGTTTTAAGAATTTTAGCGCATAAGTGCAATGTGATAGTGTTGTGCATAAATAAAGGAATATATAAATGTATCTTGCATGTATAATAAGTATGAATACACATGAATTTGTATGTAAATGGTATCAAGTATGTAGGTATCATGAACATCCATCAAGTATTTAAGAATAATGAATAACACATGTATATAAAAGATGAAATTTTCATTATGATTCAAGTCTCGGATTACAATGTTTGGAATGAAATACGAATACAAGGAATACATGTTTCCATAAATGGAAAGTACAACAAACTTGTCAAATGGGGAAAGTTACAAAAAGCGAGGTGTTACAGGATAGTCGTGATAAATGATGACTAATCTAACCATACTGCGAATGATAAATGATAGTTTGACGCTTGACAAGCTAGGTGGAAGCTTGGGAAGAAGCGGGTCAAACAAATCAAATACGCGAGAAAAGCATAATCGGATGCAAGGTAAGTAAAGCTTGCATCCTTTAAGTAGAACATCTACTTATGTATTGATTAAGAACAAGGTGATCTAGTATTTGAAATGAGTCTTTGAAATATGATGTTCCGACACGAATTGATACGGGGCGAAACAAGTGAAAATGGTAAGAAACCATATTTGATGATAAAAAGGGTAAAACAGTAATTTGGTCACTGTTGACGAATAAACAAGGAGTTTTGAAAAGTTACTCTATGGTGTAAACCATAATGGGTAAAAGGGTAAAACGGTAATACGGTCACAAATTGACGGATAAATAATGAGTTGAGGGGAGCACCCCTCTCACCCTAATGGGCCAAACTATTTTAAATGAATATACAAATGAAGAAACTTAGTGTGACAACTGCGCCTCCGTGACCATCAAACAAATACCAAATCAATGAGATATTGTGTTTCATACTGGGGATTTGTAAAAATATGTGTATCGTTTGCACATATCGTTTCTTGTTCGATTTCGGGCTTTAAATCGCTTTCTGGAAGGTTATACGCGATCTGATGCGTAAATATAACCAGTTTAAGGCAATGAACACTCCAGAATAGTGAAATAGGCTTAACATACCTTAAATAACCTTTACATAACTTAGAAATAAGTTTTGGATGGTTTGGTATGCCGAAATCAAGTTAACTCGCTTACAGGGACTAAAGTTGACAAACTGCGAAAGTATGCCAATTTGAACTGTAACAGACATTCCAGAACATTACCATAAGTTAAAAATACCATAAATATCCTTTACATAGCTTAGAAATAGGCTTTAAGGGGTTCGGTGTGCTAAAATAAACTTTTGGGTCATTCATGGACTAAAAGCGTCAAAAAGTGCACAAGTTTGCATTTTCGCGCATAACTTACGTTCTGAATACATCCGGACATCCAAAAATTTATGTAAGCACTAAAATATTTTATTTTAGTGTTTGGCATGAGAAAAATCCATTCGGCAGGCAATTTGGATCGTTTTTCGCGCTTATGCGCATTCCGTCGTAATTAAGCGAACATCGCGATCGTACGACCAAACGAACCAACACCCGGAATATTTTTGAGCATGTTTCATGTCCACAATGTTTATGCATCATTTTAGGGCCTTGAAGTTGGCTTAATGGGCCTTAAACGTGTCGAAATGAGCCTTAAACACCAACAGGGACTGAAACTGTCATTTTGGAAAACTTGTTTCTGATCAGACATGCCCAGGCGGGCTGCGTAAGCTTCTGATGTTCCTTAAGCGGGCCGCTAGACCCTCCCAGACCAGATTCAATGAATTAAACAGCTATTAACAGCTGTTATGCACCCAAAACTCAATTCCACTTGTTGATACCTGATCAGGGGGGGGGGCATTTTTAGTTGCCTTAATGTTCCAACACATGTACGGATGAGATGTAATCACGGTTTTCCAGAAACGATCCTAACGGTGGTCCATTTCCTATAAATACCCAACCCATTTACTTACAAAACCCACAAATCTGATCTAAGAATGCTCTAAGTTGAAGCCATAGCTTCATACCTGAGCTACTTGGATCAAGATTAGCTTGCGGGGACCCTTTGTAAGTATTCCTTCGTTCTTGTATTGCTTTTCGAGTCCGAAATTCAAACTTTGTTGGACTTTCTGTGTTGACCAAGTTTATGGTTAATGCGAAGTTCGTTTGAACTTCATAACGTGAGCGTAACCACGATGGTTATAGTCCCTGGTGACTATACCTACTGATTACCACGTTATCTAGGCTCAGTGACGAGTCGTAGTTTCGGCCAAAATGCGCATTCTTGTGTATTTTGTAACCAAACTACTCTTAGGTATCAAAACCGTTTGTTTTGATACCAAACCTGTTTTCTAAACTTAGTTAAGCATGTTTTAACATGCTTAGCTCGTCACTTTTAGTTTTGTGCTTGTCTAGGGTCGTAAAGGTAAGCGATCTAAACAATCGCTTATACTTTCGAACCCGACCCGTTTGGTCGATCATTAGGATCCGACCAAACATATTAGGTGACCATAGTTGTATAGGGAATAACCTTCCGAGGTTATACCTTATGGTCACATCGTTTGAGTAGTTGTATGATAGGTAGTATATATGCCTTAGGTAAATTACCAAAATGTCCTTTTTACGCCAAAATTCATTTTAAGCATATGTAACATAACTTTTGATATCTAAACTGATTTGGCAACAATATTAGACGTGTTAAGGCATATTTTACTTGTCATAGGACTAGTTAGGCGGTCCGAACGCATTTTACGCGAACGACGCGTTAAAGTAGCATAAGCTACCTAAACGGGTCGTAATGGGTCATAAGCACTTAGGTTAGGTTTCATTTTAGAATAAAGGCTTTGTTAAACCATACTACATGAGTTTCCATACTCGTTTGGTTTACGAACCCTCATTCTATCCGATGCTCCGATTTAGGTCCGGTTTATTAACATAGTTACCTATAATAAGGTGTCGTTGATTTTCCGTGATCTCTAGCATTGCTTGGTTGTTACTCAAGGACATCTAGGCAATCTCAAGTGAGTACATAGACCCCTCTTTTACTGTTTTCAAACTGTTTTGGGGTGAAACACATGTGCCTACTTGTTACTTTCATGTTTTCCTGTTTTCACATCATATGCTTGCTATGTTCATTAGTACATTTATGGTACATGATTTACATTACATTTCATGCTATGTATGTCCATTGTGTGCATACTTAGTACATTGTTTTACATTACATTTCATTCTATGTATGTCCATTGTGTGCATACTTGGTACATTGTTTTACATTACATTTCATGCTATGTATGTCCAACGCAAGTTATCTTGTGTTTAGATCTTAAAACATGTACGTCACCTATCCTTAGGTGATAACCACGACGAGAACATTAATTCCGAATCCGCTTTGAAAATTAATCATCTGTTTTTGGATGATTGATCACTAGGTTTTGAACCCTCTATTGTAAGGCTTTGAACCCTCTGTTATAAGGTTTTGAACCCTCTGTTATAAGGTTTGAACCCCTTTGAGTTTTCAAAATCTCTTCAAAGTTTTGGGTCCTAAATAGTGTGAAAACGTGCAAACTGGAAGAGTGAATGCCTGTACCCTGAGTTTTCTGTCTAAGGCTAGAGTGTTCGTACAAATCCACATAATCGGACCAGTCACTCTTACCTGGGAACTCTTGGGGTGAGTGTCCACTTATAGGCGAGCATGTCTTCGCGATACATTATAAGGATCTATTTGCTTTGATTCAGCCTTTGTGTGTCGTTTGTTTGCTTCGTGGTTCAAACAAATGACCATCACCCATGATTTTGGTCGGTAATTGTAAGATCCTATTCTTACCCAATGCCATTTCATTTGTTTTTCTCTCTTGTTTCCCCTTTTAGAATGCCTCCACGACGCGAAAATCAGGTATCTATTGAAGAGCTGGCAGCTGTCATTACACAGCAAATGACTGCTGCAATCCCGAACATTGTTGCTCAATGTAACCAAGCCCTCAACAACAATAATGCCCCCAGCAACTTCAAGACGTTCAACTCGGCTAAACCATCAAAGTTTTCTGGGTCTCAAGGAGCGACTGCACTTCTGCAATGGATCGAGAGTTTAGATGTAACAACCCGCACTTTTGTGCGTTGTTACTACTCGATATACTCGTTACGCCTAGCACCAGAGATTCGGATCATAATGTAACTATATCGCATACCTCGCTATTCGAAGGATAATCGCATATTTTCGCAATACATTATCACTATACTACACCAATCACAAACACTAACACTCACGATGGCACTGAGTGAGGACCTATTCTACCCTCCTCGGTGGCCATGATGTGTCGAAACGCAGATAATTAACGCTAACAAGGACTCTCGAGTGAGTGCTATAGCTCTAGTCGTCGTGACGATCATGACAATACGAGTGAGTGGTACCCCATCAGTCATTGTGGCACAAAACGCAATAACGTTCACGATAACATCAAGAAAGGACCTATTCTACCCTCCTTGATGGCCGTGAAAACGTCGCTAATAATCGCATACTCGAAACGAAAACCGGCTGTAATTATCGAAACTGTGGATTATGGATACGTAAATATGACCCCTAGTGATATCCATAGGCATATATAATAATAATATAAAAGGCACGCACTTCAAAGTCGATCGCAACGCTTAAAAACGGAGAAATCCATCGCGTCGGAGTGGCCATCCGGACGGACGGGCCATCCGGACAGATGGGCCATCCGACCCAAAATCCACTTCAGCCCTCTGTTGCCTATAAATAGCAAGTCACATCACTCTAACAGTGATGTGACAGCTCCCACTCGACCAGACACGCTTCAAGACCCTTTTCTCTCGATTCCTCGTGATTCCGGTAAGATTTCAACCTAAAACTCGTACTTCTATGATCTACACTCGATTCTACATCATTCTGTCTTTCAAAACTCGATTTCTAACCGTGAAATCTACGGATTTGAGGTGTTTTAAGGTGATGTCACCAAGAGTTCATATGAACTTCAAGTTGTGACCTCATCCCACCATAAACGACTCAAATCTGGGTGATTTCCACATATTTTGATAACAAATCTCACCTAAATCTATGTATTCAACCAAGGAACTTGTAGGACCGGTTTTGACACCGTTCGATTGCGTAACGAACGTTCAACGTGCGGAATCCGTGAACGTGCGTGACCGAACACACAATAACGTACTAGAATCGTGAATCTATTGAAAAATATGACGTGTACGATACAAGAATCACGTAGAGAGTACTTTCTCTCTCTAGACTTTCTCTCTCTAGACTTGAATCTCCTAAATCATCAAATGAGCAAAAGTCCTACACTTTACAACTAAAGCTTCTATTTATAGGCCTTGGAATTAATGAGATTTCTCATTAATTACCAAAATGCCACCTTGCTAATACTATCTAAATATTACAATATAAAGCTTGATTTCTTCGGTTTCTCACTACGGTTTGAATTGACGGAGGCGATATACATTAATGCATCAACAAACTCCCCCTTGGATATTGCCGCAGTCAATCCGTAGTTAAACTCGTAGCGACTTGTCTTTTTCTCTCTCTTGAGTCTTCTTTAAGATTTAACGTCTTCAGCAAACACAGACTCCCTCTTGCTCGAACAGAATCCCGGTGGATATGTCTTCAGCTTCAGCTCCCCCTTTCGGTAGTCTCTTTAGGCTCCCCCTTTCGTCAAGCTTCCGTGCTTTTAGGATCGACGCCTGGCTTTCCGTAACAACAGATTCAGAAACCTACACATCTCAACCTCTCGTAAGACAAAATAATTTTGACTCTAAAAGAATTCACTCAAAATTCTCAAACATATAACACACAATATTGTGATTCAAATTAATGAATCATCTAAACATTTGAGGATTATCTTCCAACTTCTCATCATCTTAACCAAACCAATTTTTCATCTTGTTTAGCCTTTGAGATTTTGAATATCAGCTTTTCAACATCAGTTGTCGAAAATCTTTTTGGATTTTTCAAAAATTAGGCTAAAACACACTAAAATCCTTTTGGATTTGGTAATAAGAGAAATGTAATGCAGAAATGAAATATGTACAAACATATTTTTGTGAGTTTGCGAAAGAGGATCATATCAGTTTTTGAGACACATCACAAGCACCGTTAAGCTTTTAATCGTTTTAAGTTCTAAACGATTCACGTTGATTGACGATATAATTGTCCTCTTAAGCTCAATCTAAAACTTTCGAAATGTTTACCGATACGTTAAGGTATATTAATTTTGCACTAAGTTCTTATGGACCCCACAATCTCAGCATATCCCCTCATCATGCAATACACTAACTCAAGTAATGCCTTTAAACTTCCATCAACTGTGATATGTGCGAAAACAACGCAGAATGTTTAAACATTAACAATCAGGTCGATACTTCCGTATACGCAGAGAAAGTCCAATGTTTAAACAAAATAAGAAAATAAAACAAGTTGAAGTTGTTTAGGCTTTAACCACCAGGTCGATACTTCCGTATATGTAGAGGAAGTCCAAAGCTTAAACGAAACACCAAAGAAAATAAAACAGAACGTTTAGGCAACAACATCCAGGTCGATACTCACGTATACGCAGAGGATGTCCGATGCTTAAACAAAATAAAGAAATAAAACAAGTTTAAATCTTTGCAAAATGAAATGCACAAACACATCGAATTTTTAGCAAAGTTGTGAAAGTTCACAAACTTAACCAGTTTTATGTCTTTCGACAATCAGCGATTACTGAGTAGGCACACAGTCAAGAAGGACAAAACTAAGTACTCTGCTTTCAACCATGTTTCCCACTAGAACTAGGCTTTTTCATTTAAGTTTGTATTGTTATCGCAAAACTACTAGTCTAGCTGAGCCTACCGTCACATCTTTAGTGAGACCGTTTATCACATTTGACATTTCATTTCTTTAGCATGCTGTGATAGTCCAACTGATTTACTATCATTTCCTCTTTTTCACAACAAAACTCTTTTTTGAATTTTTCAATGTTTTTGTCATTTTCAAATTTTCAAATTTTTTTAAAATTTTTACTCCCCCTAAAATCAAAATATGTCTCAATTTTGATTTTCTGGGAAAATTTGAAACAAACTGTACAAACTTGACAACTTGATGAGACTCACTTCAATTCTCCATCCACCTGGCATAAACAATCAGAACTCCCCCTCACAACCAACTATTTTCCCATTATGATTTCAAAACACTTAAGTTTGTTTTAATCAAAATGGTTTTTCCGGAAAAATTAGTTTATTTACTAATCATTTGTAGATTCGGGGTCACTTCATCACATTGTTTTCTTCATACACATGACAGATTTTACAATTTCAGTTTTAATTCTCAAACATCATTTGTAGAAAATCAAGTACAACTTAATGTCCCTGATTTACCACATGTAAGGCGAAAAATCACCAGAGTGAAATTTCTCAAGAAATGTGCCGATTCATGTTCCACGCTTACCAACCTGAGAACTCCGGCAAGTCAGATTTTTCATTTAAATAGTTTCACCTGAGCCTGGCTGTCCTTGGATGATTTTGAATTCTTGTTCAACAATGGTGGAAATTTGCATCATCCATTGTTAAACCTGAATTCTCAGATTTTACCTCAACTACCGGCTCTTCTGGCTTTAAGGAACCAGAATCATTGCCTGAATGTGGCTTGTCTGACTTTGATGAGCCAGATTCATCGCCGACAACTTTCTTTTTCTCCTTTTTCTCTTTTGACCTTAGATTTGCATCTGAAGAATTCAATTTACTTGGCTTTGCAGTCGAGTGAGTTGATTCATCAGAACTTTTATTCAATCTGTCCGGTGAACCCGAGGACAAAATCTTCTCCAGATACTCTCTCGCCTTCTTCCTTTTCTTTCGCAGTCTGTCTTTCTGCCCTTGTGAAAGCTTCACTTTATGTTCTTTCACCTTCTGTTCTTTAGGCTTTTCTTCGACCTTGACTAATTTCTTCAATTTTTTCGGAGATTCAGCCCTCGATCTTCCCATTGATCTCATTGGGCAATCTCTGGCAATGTGACCTTTGATTTGGCATTCATAACATCTTCTTGTCTCAAATCTCTGTCTCTGGCAGTTAACAGCAATGTGTCCTTGAAAACCACAGTTGTAACACACTCTTTTATCGTACCAATCTCCACTTTCGAACCAAACACTCAAATCATAACACTGATTTGATTTGTAGTACTCACGACTTCTCCTATAAGCTTGATTTGACGCTTGAGCACTGTGGTCAAACCTGCACCACTTATTACCAACTTTTTGTGAGTTTTTGTTTTTAGATTTTTGTGATTTTGCATAATGATTGGATGACTGAACTGATGAGCTTTTATTTTCATTTTGAAAATTTTTTGAATTTTGAATTTTTTGTTTCTGTTCTACAATCTTCTTAACAGATTTTTGCTTTGAGCATTCACCTATTTCAGTAGATTGCAAAACAGTATTTTTGAATTTTTCTTTTAATTCTAAAAATATTTTTCTTTTCTCATTTTTCTCATTTTCATCATCAGTTTTATCATCACAATCCTCAATTTTGACTTTGTCAAAATTTGTGACATTGTCACTTATTGGAACAGAATTGATCGGTTCTGGACACACATAAGATGCAGAAGTCACAAAACCTTTCAATTTACTTTCTAACTCATCAATTTTAATCCGATCACTTTCAGCTTCTTTTTCAAGCTGAATGATTTTAGCAAGATGAGAATTGATTGCAATTTGTTTTTCAAGATTATCTTTACCAAAAATATCTCTCTCAACTTCTAAAATCTTGATTTGATTTTGAAAATCTTTTTCCTTTTCTTTCAAACTTTTGTTTTCCAATGTCAAACTCTCCACATCTTTCGAGAGTTTGACATTGTCTGCTTCAGATTTATCACAGTTTAAGCATTTCTCGGACATTATTTCCACATCAGCTTCCTTCTCAACTTTGATAGCTGAAATTTTTTCAACATGCTTCTCTACTACTTGAACATTTTGCTCAGATTTGACTTTTACTTCAATAGTTGCTGCTTTATGATTCTTCTCTCCTGAGTCAGACTTCAATTTTCTAATCTTTTGGAGTTCAATCTCTTGAGCTTTAATCTTCTCGATGAAACTGCTCAAATTAAAACCATAATATTCAAAGCTCTTCTTCCAAGCTAACAAATACGTTCCCCACACATCACGCGGTAAAGCATTTACCAATTTGTCAACCCACTCCTCATCCATTTTGTTAATGTTCAAACGCCTCATCTCTAAATATAACTTGACATACCTTTCGATCAACTCTTTAGTTGATTCTCCCTTGATACCCGTAAAACTAGCAAACTTATTCTGTGCAATATAAAACTCAGAACCCATGTTTTGTTATTAAAAGATTTACCAAGACAGATTTTCAAATGATACGAAAATTCACACAATAAATCTCATTGGGCCGATATACAACAAAGACAATGTGATTGGGCTGCTGTAATTACTCACATGTATTTAACCTTTTACTCAATTAACCTGATTGGGCCAAGCACTTAATACACTGTTATATCACATGACAACAATTAAAAGTTTGTGACAATGTATCAAATTCACAAGCCGACAATGTATCAAATGCACTTCAATGATTGGGCCGTTCTGTTATAGTGGACTGACAACTAGCAATTTATACACAAACTATTGGACCGTAAAACACAATTATGCAAATCACATATAATATGCCGACAAATCACATGTCAAAACATCAGATAATGTCCCGACAAATCACACGTGCCGTAAATGTCAGCTGATTGGACCAAACAATCCACGAAACCGACAATTTTATGTTGTAATTTCTAATTGGGCCGCTGTTCACTAAGCCGACAAAATCAAATATAAACAATTCAATTTTTACTTCACATGGGTCGTCACATTAAATGATTTTGATTGGGCCGTGATTAAGTGTGAATCTCGTTAAGTGCAATTGAGTCGTTATTATACTTATCAACTCATTACTTCAGTGGCCGACAACCATTATGTCTAGTTAATTCTTATTGGACCTTATCAATTAGTGGTTCACAATTCAGTTTATGGTCTTTTAATCAGATGCAATATTCGACAACTACGTTCAAGCAGAAACAAACAGTCATAAGAGCGGAATCACAGATTGGTTCATATGAGCGGAATCAGACGTGATGTTCAAATAAGCGAACCAGGCAATGTCCAAATAAGCGGATCTACAATGTCCATTCAAGCGGATCTACAAAGTTCGTTCGAGCGGATCTCCTCAGATCGTATAAGCGGAACTATCAGGTTCAAATAAGCGGACCTAATTGTTACACCTATGAGCGGACCTGCACAATGAGCGGACCTCTTAATGTCACTATGAGCGGACCTCTTAGAGCGGATCTACCTGATATCACTACGCGAAATCGGACCGAAAACCTTCGATTTCTCCTAAACGGCTAGGAGTTTGGATCTGAAACTTTGTAGGATTGTAATTCAAGTATTTTCGCACAACATACTAAAAAAATCAGCCGATTCGGACCGTAAAATCTCGTTCAATTTGACGAATTTCAGTAAGAACGTGATAAAAATGAAAAAAATGAAGAAATAGATGAACTTCGGATCTGAAATTGCTGAAATCTGGAACGAATCAATGTGTTTGATCAGTGCAATCGAGCTCCTAGCTCTGATACCACTTGTAGGACCGGTTTTGACACCGTTCGATTGCGTAACGAACGTTCGACGTGCGGAATCCGTGAACGTGCGTGACCGAACACACAATAACGTACTAGAATCGTGAATCTATTGAAAAATATGACGTGTACGATACAAGAATCACGTAGAGAGTACTTTCTCTCTCTAGACTTGAATCTCCTAAATCACCAAATGAGCAAACGTCCTACACTTTACAACTAAAGCTTCTATTTATAGGCCTTGGAATTAATGAGATTTCTCATTAATTACCAAAATGCCACCTTGCTAATACTATCTAAATATTACAATATAAAGCTTGATTTATTCGGTTTCTCACTACGGTTTGAATTGATGGAGGCGATAGACATTAATGCATCAACAGAACTGTGTGATTTCGAGCTAAACCGGAGAAACCATCAAGAACGGCCAGTTCTGATGGAGCGGGGTGATTCCCGACCGTTAGAACGGGTCGGAACTGATGGAATTTCAAGTATTAGTGCGAAATTACACTGTCCCGGTAACTCCGCACGTATTCCTTCCGATAAACACTAAAAAACAGCGTTCAGAATGCGAAACAGACGTGTCATCCGCACGGATAACATGTCATCCGGACAGATAACCTGTCATTCGGACGGATAACATGTCATCCGGACGGATAACTTGTCATCCGCACGGATAACATGTCATCCGGACGGATGAGCACCATCCGACCAAATAAATGACTTTTCAAGGCTATTCTCGCTTAACCGTACATCGTTTACTCTATTCTTCAACGATTAACGCAGACGTACTCGCAACCGACTCAATCAAGTTGTATTCTCGCTTAATACGCACTGTGAGTATACTTGAACCCTTTTTAATCGTATTTTGGGTGTAACCCGGTAACTCCGCACGTATTCCTTCCGATAAACACTCAAAAACAGCGTTCAGAATGCGAAACAGACGTGTCATCCGCACAGATCACATGTCCTCCGCACGGACCACATGTCATCCGCACGGATCACATGTCATCCGCACGGACCACATGTCATCTGCACGGATCACATGTCATCCGCACGGATAACATGTCATCCGGACAAATAACCTGTCATCCGGACGGATAACATGTCATCCGGACGGATAACTTGTCATCCGCACGGATAACATGTCATCCGGACGGATGAGCACCATCCGACCAAATAAATGACTTTTCAAGGCTATTCTCGCTTAACCGTACATCGTTTACTCTATTCTTCAACGATTAACGCAGACGTACTCGCAACCGACTTAATCAAGTTGTATTCTCGCTTAATACGCACTGTGAGTATACTTGAACCCTTTTTAATCGTATTTTGGGTGTAACATACGTTTCTAGCAAATCGAACTTATCAAACGAATTATTCAATCAATCGAATTATCACTTGCGAATAACTGTTATGCATAGATATACGTGATGCTAGTTGCATATGTGCTAGGGCTTATACTCGTGACGTCCCACCATGACTAGTATAGTATTATTGCACCCGACGGGGTCTAGTTTGCCATCGCATATTCGAGCATCGAGGACTTAGTTGGTAGTATCAGCTTTGTGAGTATATATGTCGTGTGTTACGTTTATGCATGTGGAAATTCGCTACACGTTTTATTCTATTATGCTACTTATCAAACCTGTATACTCGCCAATACTTTTGTATTGACAAATATTTTAACGTATGTTGCAGGTTAGATCGCAGACTATATCAAATCAAGCTAGGAAGTCTAGAAACTCAACTAAAATCTAGGTTGTCGGATTTGTATTGTTCGAGAGGACAAGAAATTTGTGATAACTTATGTGATTGTATTATTTGTTAGTATGGGATAACGAATGTATTAAATATTATCGCAATATAGTTGTTGTGGATTCTCTAGAGCAATCTGATTCGCCTAGTGCCGCGCCCCGATGATTCCGCCATCGGTTGGGGTGTGACAGATTGGTATCAGAGCCATAACTATAGGGAATTACGCCAGACTCGACCTAGTCTGGGTCGACGTCTTAGAAACTGACCTAGTCTATAGTCTAAGTACCAACACGCCGACTCGTACGAACCAGTAGGGTTTGTATCGGGCCTACTTGATACTCTCGATCGAAATTGCTAAAAGCTACAACTTGTGTGAACACCGCGTACTACAACTTCACACGAAGAAGCCTTTCCTAAGGCTGAAATACTACTTAGCCTTTCCTAAGGCCGACACAATACACGTGTTTTCGAAAATACTCGCATAACGAAACCGAGTGATCCAGTCGAGACCAGGTGTAAAAACCAAGAACTCTCGACGAGATCGCTCACTCAGCGCGTTTTTCTAGCACGAGAACCTTTCATCGAGTTAGGAGTGACATCCACATCTCGACGAAAGTCTCCATTTCGAAATCTAGTGGAACTCACGAATTTATTCGAAGAGCATAACCACAGTTAGGAACGAAGCTGTTAAGTTAGGGGTGAAACCCGTACCTTAATAAGCGTTCCACTCCCTATAAACTGGTTTTCAAAAGCTCTCACCAAGGACTCGACTATCATGATAACTCGAGCCACGTGATGACTAGGAAGATAAATGCCATGAGTTGCATCCCAGTGGAAGCATGGAGTCTTCTAGGTCAACGCGCGAGCACGAACTTGTTAAATATAGTTGGGTTACCTTGGGTAGTCGACGCCTAAACACCCAAGGCACTCTATCGTACGAATCGCCGATCTTACCAATGGTTAGAACTTATTTACGTTTGAAACCTTACGCTTTCTCGATTTAACGATTTTCACTACCTGCCTTATAAACGCACAAATTCGCACAGCCATCGCAATCTAAAACGAAACCCGAATGTTCGCAACAAAACTAATGCATAATCTATCGCATTCGCTCTCGCTTTCTCACTTCAACGCGTCCTCGCTTATTCTAAATCAACCTGTATGTGTGTGATTACAAATTGCAAATATATAAATACATATATATATACGTATAAACAAACAAGTCATTGTGTGAGAACTTAGGAACTTCGTGTCTCCTATATGGCTCCTATGTGATTCGCATTACTACTATACTATCGCACCAAGTTTTGGAACGCGCTTAATCGCATTCGCGAAACTCAAAAATCATTATGATCGAATCTCATTCCAAGTCTCTTCCTGCCTAGATGCCTTCCAACAACTCTACCTCGAGACGAGTAGCTAGGAGAAGGGCCAAACGAAGCGCCGATAAGAGGATTGCATCACTTGTGACTAAGGAAGTGGTTAAGCTTATTCCTCGAATTGCCGCTCGAGTGCACTCTCTCAGCAACTCTCGAGCCTCGGAAGACTCCAAGACGGAAGCGCCGCAGTCTGCTTTTCTTTACAAACACTTCAAAGCCTGTGACCCGATGGAATTCATGGGTGAAGGAGGTGTGACTCAACTACTCCAGTGGTTCGACTCTATCGAAGTTACCCTTCGTCAAAGTGGGTGTCCCGATAGTTTCCGTACTACTTGCGCTACCGGAGTATTTCAATCACGAGCACTCGACTGGTGGACCGCCGAACGTAACAAACGTGGGATCTCCGAAGCTTACGCTCTCTCTTGGGATGAGCTGAAAGAGCTCATGAAGAAAGAGTATTGTCCCCCTCACGAAATCCAGAAGCTAGAAAACGAATTTTGGGAAATCAAGCAAACCGAAGGTGACAATGCTGGCTACACTGCAAGGTTCAAGCAGCTTAGCATAATCTGCCCGAGCCAAGTCAACACTTCAGAAAAAGCCATTTCGAAGTATATTCGTGGCTTGCCTGAGTGTGTGGGTGATTTTGTCAAAGCTGCAAGACCTGCTACCATCGAAGAAGCCTACC
Organism: Helianthus tuberosus; assembly: GCA_030545235.1. NCBI lineage: Eukaryota > Viridiplantae > Streptophyta > Magnoliopsida > Asterales > Asteraceae > Helianthus > Helianthus tuberosus. Next base: position 110,475,054 of record CM060402.1, read on the forward strand.
GCTTAGCCGCATAAATCAACAACAAACGACTCATGGAAGGGTTCTTCCCAAAGAATCCTGTCAAGCAAGCTCAACAAGCAATCGCCATTAATCCTTCAGGCGAACATGTTGACGAATCTCCTGATGAATCTACTGACGAATCTTCTGACAAATCTGCTGGCGATTCTTCTAATGAATCTGCTAACGATTCTTCTAACGAATCTGCTAACGATTCTTCGGACGAATCTGCTGCCGATTCTTCTGACAAATCTGCCGATGGATCTTCCAACGAATCAGCCAAAGACTCTGCAAGTGAGTCCTCAGACGAATCCTCCAACGACGACACTTCTTCGCAAGACACCGACAAACCCAGCCGCAAACGAAAGACTTCAAGCCCGAGCTAATCAACAACCGAACTGCTGCAACCGAAACCTCTTCGAACAGTTCCGATGTTTCCAAAACGAGCCTACACTGGAGCTCATCCTCAGTGTTACTCGTGTACCTATCATCATCCAGTTGGGGCTGACTGTCGCTATTGCAATAACTGCAACCGTTACGGTCACTTCACCCGCAACTGCCGCATCGAACCGTGAACTTGAGTACAACAACAACAGCTCCAGCAAAAGTCTTCAGCATCAGACATCTAGCAAGCAGATAAAGTTGTAATGATACGATTTTCGACGTTTATTTCTAAGTTTTGAACCTACTCTATTACCTGATGTCGCCACTATGCGTAACATTAACTCTCGTTTTCGTTTTCTCTATCACACTCTAGTCATCACACTTAGACTAGAATCACGCACATACTATATACTATATCACGAAATAATGTGTTTTACCCTCACTACACTCTTAGAACGAGGTACGATAAACGTGCAAGGAATGATTAATCACGGGTGCACACGGGATTATTTGGGTCAGTGCACGGAGATCGTAGTGAATTCTAAGGTGCCATAAGCGTTTCGACGAAGTATGACACCAAATCACGGGATCTAAGTAGTAGGGGTCAAGCAAGGTGTGCTTTATCATACTACCGAAGTTCCGTGAAGAAAGTGCCATGTGGAGTTGAACGTTATTAGACCTATTAGACTATTGTGATTATTTTCAACACACTACACTCAATCGCAAGGCGTAACAACTGAAATTGCATCATCGCAAGACTTTTCGTAAGTCTGCAAACGCAATGCAATCGCCTCATCGATGGACTCTGGAGAGTCTACCTCGCAGGACAATTGCATCAACGCAAGACTGGTCGTAAGTCTACAGCAATCAATCTCACCAAGCACGTTAACGCTCACGATGTTGTCGGGTGAGGGCCTATTCTACACTCCTCGATAGCCGTGATGCGTCGCAACGTAACGTAACGTTAAGCTTATTCGAAACAAAACCAGACTAATCGCAATCGTTTACCTTGTGTATCTCGCAACCTCTATCGCTTATAGTGTGAATCTATATCGTTTGCTGTGTATCAATCTATCGCTATTGCCTACCGTTATCTGTGATATTCGTGTGAAGTTAGCACACATGACCTCGCTTCATGAGATAAAGCTCATATGGTTAAAGCAAGGCGTTTTAGTCATATCAGCGGCCTTTCATGGAAGAAGGCCATGTGGGGTCTGATGATGGTTAAACTCTGTGGTGTTAATCAATCAAATCGAATCGCATAAATCGCGCATACCTCCATCGCTTGCACGCAACAACTACCGATTATCGTAATTCGTTTATCATCGCCGTCATCCCTAGTGTTTTGTGTTTATTCGCTTAATCACCAAATCACTTATCGCTTATCGTGTATAGACTACCGCTTATTCGCTCGTTGGTGTACGTTACAATCTGTGTGGTATTAGTACGCATGACATCGCCTCACGAGGCAAAACTAATCTGGTTAAACGTGGTGTTTCACCATGTTAGCAAACCCCCGTGGAAACGTGCCATGCGAGTTCAATGTGGAATCTAATCGACATCGCGTTATTCGCTTATCGCTCGACGCCTACCCAGACACGACACATAAATGTTTTGTGTCATCAGGCTACTCATGCACGCTGTTGTAGCTATGTTCGCAATTTAACTCGCCGGTTTAACCTATTCGATTCCATCTTATACTCGGTCTGACCTTCTATCGATGGGACCGAGTGAGCGTAATTCTATCTGTGTCGTATCGGCGCACATGACACCGCCTCACGAAACGGAAGTAATATGGGAAAAACATGGTGGATACGCTGCTGGTACTTCCTATATATAAATGTTTTAATCATATTAACGAACTTCCGTGGGAAGGTGCCAAGTGGGGCTCGATGCTAAATTGCCTTCTTCAAATGGTTAAAAACTAATTTTTTTTATAAAACTTTTATTAAAACCATGGGACAAGTGAAACTCCTCACAACGTGGAGGTAACATCAAAACAGCTTAACTCCATGCCCAAGGGAAGCATTCATGAGTCCAAATTTTTCCTAAAAACCTTTTACAATATCAAGAACAAGACTTTCTTGAGACGTTGGTTCAACATCGAGTTTAGCTTAACCCATGTCGTAGGAGAGCTTCGTAGCCCCAGTTTTCATCTTCGAACTTCTTAAAATGTGTAAAACCTAAACTTCCTTGCAACATTGGTTAAACATCGACTCAGTTGGCTATACGTTAAAAGGAAAATTTTCAAGATTTTCATCCTAAAATTCCTTTTTAATATCTAAAAGCGAACGTTTAACCCTACGTCGTGAGGAAGCTTTCGAGTTCTTAAAATTTCAATCGCATCGAACTAACGAATTCTTCGCGACACGAGGTACTTTGGAACGCCAACTTGTGGAATATTACGTTTGTCTTTACGCCGCCATCCCGCTATCACAATCGATCTCTCTTATTCGAAACGCTCTCGCTTGTCAACTCTCGGTCAAATCACTCGCTGTATCGCTACTTACGTAAGATCAAACCTCAAAAGCCTACATGTTGGATTAATTTCAGGATGAAATTTCCTAAAGTAGGGGAGACTGTAACAACCCGCACTTTTGTGCGTTGTTACTACTCGATATACTCGTTACGCCTAGCACCAGAGATTCGGATCATAATGTAACTATATCGCATACCTCGCTATTCAAAGGATAATCGCATATTTTCGCAATACATTATCACTATACTACACCAATCACAAACACTAACACTCACGATGGCACTGAGTGAGGACCTATTCTACCCTCCTCGGTGGCTGTGATGTGTCGAAACGCAGATAATTAACGCTAACAAGGACTCTCGGGTGAGTGCTATAGCTCTAGTCGTCGTGACGATGATGACAATACGAGTGAGTGGTACCCCGTCAGTTGTTGTGGCACAAAACGCAATAACGTTCACGATAACATCAAGAAAGGACCTATTCTACCCTCCTTGATGGCCGTGAAAACGTCGCTAATAATCGCATACTCGAAACGAAAACCGGCTGTAATTATCGAAACTGTGGATTATGGATACGTAAATACGACCCCTGGTGATATCTATAGGCATATATAATAATAATATAAAAGGTACGCACTTCAAAGTCGATCGCAACGCTAAAAAACGGAGAAATCCATCGCGTCGGAGTGGCCATCCGGACGGACGGGACATCCGGACGGACGGGACATCCGGACGGACGGGCAATCCGGACGGACGGGCCATCCGGACGGACAGCCATCCGACCCAAAATCCACTTCAGCCCTCTGTTGCCTATAAATAGCAAGTCACATCACTCTAACAGTGATGTGACAGCTCCCACTCGACCAGACACGCTTCAAGACCCTTTTCTCTCGATTCCTCGCGATTCCGGTAAGATTTCAACCTAAAACTCGCACTTCTATGATCTACACTCGATTCTACATCATTCTGTCTTTCAAAACTCGATTTCTAACCGTGAAATCTACGGATTTGAGGTGTTTTAAGGTGATGTCACCAAGAGTTCATATGAACTTCAAGTTGTGACCTCATCCCACCATAAACGGCTCAGATCTGGGTGATTTCCACATATTTTGATAACAAATCTCACCGAAATCTATGTATTCAACCAAGGAACTGTGCGATTTCGAGCTAAACCGGAGAAACCGTCAAGAACGGCCAATTCTGATGGAGCGGGGTGATTCCCGGCCGTTAGAACGGGTCGGAACTGATGGAATTTCAAGTGTTAGTGCGAAATTACACTGTCCCGGTAACTCCGCACGTATTCCTTCCGATAAACACTCAAAAACAACGTTCAGAATGCGAAACAGACGTGTCATCCGCACGGACCACATGTCATCCGCACGGACCACATGTCATCCGCACGGAGCACGTGTCATCCGCACGGATCACGTGTCATCCGCACGGATCACGTGTCATCCGGACGGATCACGTGTCATCCGGACGGATCACGTGTCATCCGGACGGATAACATGTCATCCGGACGGATGAGCACCATCCGACCAAATAAATGACTTTTCAAGGCTATTCTCGCTTAATCGTACATCGTTTACTCTATTCTTCAACGATTAACGCAGACGTACTCTCAACCGACTCAATCAAGTTGTATTCTCGCTTAATACGCACTGTGAGTATACTTGAACCCTTTTTAATCGTATTTTGGGTGTAACATACGTTTCTAGCAAATCGAACTTATCAAACGAATTATTCAATCAATCGAATTATCACTTGCGAATAACTGTTATGCATAGATATACGTGATGCTAGTTGCATATGTGCTAGGGCTTATACTCGCGACGTCCCACCATGACTAGTATAGTACTATTGCGCCCGACGGGGTCTAGTTTGCCATCGCATATTCGAGCATCGAGGACTTAGTTGGTAGTATCAGCTTTGTGAGTATATATGTCGTGTGTTACGTTTATGCATGTGGAAATTCGCTACACGTTTTATTCTATTATGCTACTTATCAAACCTGTATACTCGCCAATACTTTTGTATTGACAAATATTTTAACGTATGTTGCAGGTTAGATCGCAGACTATATCAAATCAAGCTAGGAAGTCTAGAAACTCAACTAAAATCTAGGTTGTCGGATTTGTATTGTTCGAGAGGACAAGAAATCAGTGATAACTTATGTGATTGTATTATTTGTTAGTATGGGATAACGAATGTATTAAATATTATCGCAATATAGTTGTTATGGATTCTCTTGAGCAATCTGATTCGCCTAGTGCCGCGCCCCGATGATTCCGCCATCGGTTGGGGTGTGACATTAGAGAGCACCTTCAGACATGTTTAATGTCCAAACGAGCGAAAGGTAGATTTCGCATCTAGTGTCTTTGAGAAACGAGCTTTGACATGGTGGAATGGTGTGATGAGAGATAGGGGTGCCGATGTGGCACTGGCCCAAACGTGGGAAGAGCTTCGAGCTCTGATGATGAAGGAATTCTGTCCTCGTCACGAGATCAGGGCCTTAGAAAGGGAATTCGACGATCTTAAGCAAGACAGCGGTGAACATCGAGCATACACTGATCGATATGAGGAGCTGAGCCTGTTGTGTCCTACCATGGTTACGCCTTTGGATAAGGCGATCGAAAAATACATTGATGGTCTCCCTGATTCAGTTCAGGACATTGTTACTGGTAGTAACCCCACTACGGTTAGGCAGGCCATTGAGCTATCTGCTACCTTGACTGAATCTCAAATCAAGAAAGGTAAACTTTTTCCGAAAAGATGATAAGAAACCAATCGAGGAATCAAAGACCATGGATGAACAGACTGGATCCCCTAAGAGGTCAAAGAAGCGAAAGGCTTCTCAGAACTTCGTCGTGGTCGCTCACAATGGTCAAGCCGTCCCCCAACCAACCAGCTCAACCCCCTGCTAGGAAGCCAATGGAACTTCACCCTTGTGCAACCAATGTAACCTTCATCATCATGCTAGTGTGAAGTACCGCGAATGCCAAATTTGTGGACTTAAAGGTCATACAGCAAAAGTTTGTCGAGCAGCAGTTGCACCAAATCAAGCTGACAACAATCCTGCTCAAGCTCGCTTTCCACCAGGTTCTTGCTACAATTGTGGCGAGATGGGTCATTTCCAAAGAAATTGCCCAAAGCTTGCTAATGCAAATCCAACACAGGGATGAGCATCTGACCGACTAGAAGACAACACCCTTTAGAAATAATCACGTCTTATGTATTATTTTCTTTTGTTGTCAAGGTCTATGAAACAGTTGTTATCATTGTTTATAAATAAATCTTTTATTTACATTGCAATGTATTTATGTGGTCATATGTATAAACAACATATCCCCTACAATACCGACAAACAAGGAATCGTATTCCATGAAAAGCAAACTACCCCCCAATTTTTTTCCATTTTATGATATCTTGCGTTTCCACGAAATTCCTAAGTACCCGTTTCTTCTAAGGAAAAAACGAAGTACAAGGCGCAAGTTACAACAATGGACGAATACCCAAAGTACCACTATAAATCCTTAATAGGGTACCTAAGGGTATTTCCGTAAATCCTAAAATTGTTGTGTTCCTTAAATTCGAATATTACGTTTCTTTGAAAACAAAATCGAAATTTTGGGAGATCATCCTATCTTTTCAGATAGATCCTAGGGGACATTGAAGCCCATCTACTGGTTTCCTGGTGTACCTTGAATATCCATATTCAATCGATAACAAGTTAATAACAAATTAATAACCAAGTTAAACAACTATGTGATTATGTGCTTATGTGTTTCCTTTTATGTTTTTGTGTAATCCAAGTTTTGTTATCCAAATCCTCGTAGAATCTTCCATATCTTCGTATAAGGGATTCATAGTAGGATATCCAAAGGTACTATATTAAATCCTCAATGAGCTTTTACGTAATAGTAAAGACCCTTGGATTATATTGTACTATTCCATAATTAGACCCCTTGAGTGGTCTAGTTAAACATATTGATCCAAAAATCTGGTTAGGAATATCATGTGATGAAATAGCTGAAAAGACTCCTAGGTGGTCTAATTAAAAGAGATCATTTGTCGATCTAATTAAAAGGACCCTATGATAGTCTAGTCACACTCATCACAGGTTTAAATTTTTCTTCCCCTTCACATTACAAAACAAATTGTGCGGACTATGCAAGGAATTGCGTAATTATGGATGCATACATAATTATGGAATTTAGTGCACAGAAACCACAGCAAGTTTGGTCGTGTGTCTAGAGTTAACTCAGTGCATTTTCGTTTCTAAATAAATTGTGGAAAATGACTCATTCCGTTCATTTTTCGTTTCTGAAGAAATTGTGGAGAATGACTCATTCCGTTCATTTTTCCTTTCTGAAGAAATTGTGGAAAATGACTCATTCCGTTCATTTTCGTTTCTAAAGAAATTGTGGAAAATGACTCATTCCGTTCATTTTCGTTTCTGAAGAATACCCATTAAGGAAAATGACTCATTCCGTGCATTTTCGTTTCTAAGGAAATTGTGGAAAATGACTCATTCCGTGCATTTTCGTTTCTGAAGGAATTGTGGAAAATGACTCATTCCGTTCATTTTCATTTCTGAAGAATACCCATCAAGGAAAATGACTCATTCCGTGCATTTTCGTTTCTGAAGGATACCCATTAAGGAAAATGACTCATTCCGTGCATTTTTCGTTTCTGAAAAATGTCCATTAAAGAGGAATATCAGGATTTTGCCTTATCCTTGATGGTTATTTAACACAAAGTCACAGACAGGCTCCTACAAATAAAGTTCGGGACGAAATTTCCTAAAGTAGGGGAAACTGTGACAACTGTGCCTCCGTGACCATCAAACAAATACCAAATCAATGAGATATTGTGTTTCATACTTGGTATTTGTAAAAATATGTGTATCATTTGCACATATCATTTCTTGTTCGATTTCGGGCTTTAAATCGCTTTCTGGAAGGTTATACGCGATCTGATGCGTAAATATAACCAGTTTAAGGCAATGAACACTCCGGAATAGTGAAATAGGCTTAACATACCTTAAATAACCTTTACATAACTTAGAAATAAGTTTTGGATGGTTTGGTATGCCGAAATCAAGTTAACTCGCTTACAGGGACTAAAGTTGACAAACTGCGAAAGTATGCCAATTTGAACTGTAACAGACATTCCAGAACATGACCATAAGTTAAACATACCATAAATATCCTTTACATAGCTTAGATATAGGCTTTAAGGGGTTCGGTGTGCTAAAATAAACTTTTGGGTCATTCAGGGACTAAAAGCGTCAAAAAGTGCACAAGTTTGCATTTTCGCGCATAACTTACGTTCTGAATACATCCGGACATCCAAAAATTTATGTAGGCACTAAAATATTTTATTTTAGTGTTTGGCATGAGAAAAATCCATTCGGAACGCAATTTGGATCGTTTTTCGCGCTTATGCGCATTCCGTCGTAATTAAGCGAATATCGCGATCGTACGACCAAACGCACCAACACCCGGAATATTTTTGAGCATGTTTCATGTCCACAATGTTTAGGCATCATTTTAGGGCCTTGAAGTTGGCTTAACAGGCCTTAAACGTGTCGAAATGAGCCTTAAACACCAACAGGGACTGAAACTGTCATTTTGGAAAACTTGTTTCTGATCAGACATGCCCAGGCGGGCCGCGTAAGCTTCTGATGTTCCTTACGCGGGCCGCTAGGCCCTCCCAGACCAGATTCAATGAATTAAACAGCTGTTATGCACCCAAAACTCAATTCCACTTGTTGATACCTGATCATGGGGGGGGGGGGGGGGGCATTTTTAGTTGCCTTAATGTTCCAACACATGTACGGATGAGATGTAATCACGGTTTTCAAGAAACGATCCTAACGGTGGTCCATTTCCTATAAATACCCAACCCATTTACTTACAAAACCCACAAATCTGATCTAAGAATGCTCTAAGTTGAAGCCATAGCTTCATACCTGAGCTACTTGGATCAAGATTAGCTTGCGGGGATCCTTTGTAAGTATTCCTTCGTTCTTTTATTGCTTTTCGAGTCCGAAAGTCAAACTTTGTTTGACTTTCTGCGTTGACCAAGTTTATGGTCAATGCGAAGTTCGTTTGAACTTCATAACGTGAGCGTAATCACGATGGTTATAGTCCCTAGTGACTATACCTACTGATTACCACGTTATCTAGGCTCAGTGACGAGTCGTAGTTTCGGCCGAAATGCGCATTCTTGCGTATTTTGTAACCAAACTACTCTTAGGTATCAAAACCGTTTATTTTGATACCAAACCTGTTTTCTAAACTTAGTTAAGCATGTTTTAACATGCTTAGCTCGTCACTTTTAGTTTTGTGCTTGTCTAAGGTCGTAAAGGTAAGCGATCTAAACAATCGCTTATACTTTCGAACCTGACCCGTTTGGTCGATCATTAGGATCCGACCAAACATATTAGGTGACCATAGTTGTATAGGGAATAACCTTCCGAGGTTATACCTTATGGTCACATCGTTTGAGTAGTTGTATGATAGGTAGTATATATGCCTTAGGTAAATTACCAAAATGTCCTTTTTACGCCAAAATTCATTTTAAGCATATGTAACATAACTTTTGATATCTAAACTGATTTGGCAACAATATTAGACGTGTTAAGGCATATTTTACTTGTCATAGGACTAGTTAGGCGGTCCGAAAGCGTTTTACGCGAACGACGCGTTAAAGTAGCATAAGCTACCTAAACGGGTCGTAAGCACTTAGGTTAGGTTTCATTTTAGAATGAAGGCTTTGTTAAACCATACTACATGAGTTTCCATACTCGTTTGGTTTACAAACCCTCATTCTATCCGATCCTCCGATTTAGGTCCGGTTTATTAACATAGTTACCTATAATAAGGTGCCGTTGATTTTCCGTGATCTCTAGCATTGCTTGGTTGTTACTCAAGGACTTCTAGGCAATCTCAAGTGAGTACATAGACCCCTCTTTTACTGTTTTCAAACTGTTTTGGGGTGAAACACATGTGCCTACTTGTTCCTTTCATGCTTTCCTGTTTTCACATCATATGCTTGCTATGTTCATTAGTACATTTATAGTACATGATTTACATTACATTTCATGCTATGTATGTCCATTGTGTGCATACTTAGTACATTGTTTTACATTACATTTCATGCTATGTATGTCCATTGCGTGCATACTTGATACATTGTTTTACATTACATTTCATGCTATGTATGTCCATTGTGTGCATACTTAGTACATTGTTTTACATTACATTTCATGCTATGTATGTCCATTGTGTGCATACTTAGTATATTGTTTTACATTACAATTTGTTGCATATGCCCATCCAGCATATGAACACATTATATTACATTATGTGAACCATTTGTATCCATTGGACCATGTGAACCATTTGACAATAGACATTTGACTATACCTAAACATTTCTACAATTGTTAAACATTACATCTTGATGGTTTGGTTTGAGTAAGTGATTTAAGTAATAAGGCGTGTGTAATATGATACAAGCATGGTGGATACGCCGCTTGTACTTCCTATATATAAGTGTTTGTATGGTATTACATATCGTAGCGTTATTTGAATCATTTCAATTTGAGACATATAACATTTTATACAAATAACATACTTTTCACAAGACATTGATTTACAAACAACTTATCTTATACAAACTCATTTTACATGGTTATTCATTTAACCATACATTATTCTCTTATTTATACATATCATCTGGTCTTATTGCTTTTCAAATGATTTACAAAAACAAATCAATTTACAAGGTCCATGGCTAAATTTTATTAAACATTTTCTTAAACTTAAGTCATGAATCTTAATTTCACAAAACCTATGTATCTCACAGGCATTTTTATGCTGATGTACCTATTTTCACATGTGTTTTCAGGAATTGATGCATATGATTGATCAAGATACACCTAGACAGACTTGTGCCTTAGTGACTTAAAACGAAGCAAGAACTAGTTAATTTTTGTTATGTACTCTTTGTTTCTTGTTTAAAACGATGTAACTCTCTTGTTTGATTAATAAAACGAAACATTAATTGCCATGGATTTGAAACAATTAATTCTGTTACAACACTCCCCGACGTTTCCGCCACGTTTCGTTGTCTCACGTGGTCGGGGTGTGACACTTAGATAAACTAAACTAGTGAACTTATTAACTTAAAGAGTAAACTACCAAAATAGTCCCCGAGGTTTGTTCACTTTAGTCCAAAACTCAAATCCTTTGAATCTGGGTCTATGTGGTTTCAATTTTGTTGTCATTTTCATCCAAAAGCAAAATCTGGTCAGATTTTTCAGTTAACATCCAGTTTTTTGTCCTTTTCCTCCTTTTTGATGAAGGGCAAAATTGTCAGATTTTTTTAATTTGTTATAATAAAACATTAAAAGACAATTTGTCCTTCATTACAATGGAGGAAAAAGACAAAAAAAACTGGATGTTAACTGAAAAATCTGACCAGATTTTGATTTTTAAAGAAAATGGTAACAAAATTGAAATCACAGGGACGCAAATTCAAAAGGTTTGAGTTTTGAATTAAAATGAAAAAAAAGTGACCAAACCTTAAGGACCATTTTGACAGTTTACTCTAACTTAAATGACCATATCTTTCGGTACATAACCAGATGCCATACAAAATAGGTCTTAAAATCAGGGTATTAACAGTCCCAACTCAAACACTATCACCTGAGAAAACTGATGCAGATCACCAACATCATGCAACTTTTGAGTTTGTTATCAATTAATTAGCTTTGTAACTTTGGTGAATGTACTTGGTGTAATATGCCTGTATCCCACTGGTTTTTGGTATTAAATATTGTTGCCGTTAAAAAAAAGGAAACTAGGACAAACATAGTTAAAAACAATTGTTGAATAGCAAAACAATAACTTAAAAACAATCCCTAAAGTAATGATCACAACATTAATCCTTCAAATTTGTTTATTTATATTATAAATTTAGTGACAAATTTGACATTTAATAATATATCACATATCCTTTCAAGTTATATGTTATAGTGGATGAACAATGAGCATATGCTTGTTATATTCTTATACCAAATAATATTTAATTGATGGAAAAGGTTATATTTGTCATTTCAACGGCAGAAAATGATTTGTGATAATGTTTGTTTCTTTTTTAGATCCTTACTCTTTGGGGTTTTTTTCTCCTTTTCTTATTAACAATATGGGCTTCAAACTCCAGGTGTCAAAAAAAAATATGTGGTATAAAAGGTCCAAATACTAATATTCAAACCTAAAATGTCAAATCATGATCCAACATGGACACGTACAAATTTTTTTAAATAGAAATACATCACTCATTTAAGATAAGTTTACAATCCAAAATACTAATAATAATATTGATGTTTGGATTTCAAACATTTATATCTAAGATTACGATCTAAAATACCACTAAATAATTCTAAAACAATCCTGATCATACACGAAAAGATAAGAGCACATATGATGGGGTACGGTATTAAACCCGACCCGAGCGGTCAGACTTCCCGTTACGTATTGCTTTTATATTAATTATTTATTATTGTTGCTACTAACCCAACCGCGAGGCCCAACGCGATGTAGTTTACACTACTTTGGGCCGGGGCTTGTAGAGATAACCTCTAACTGGGCCTGGCCCATTGAGGTTAGGGGAGGCCCATATCCCCCTATATAAAGAGGTCTTCACCTCTTGAATAGGACAGAATATATGGAGCCGCCACACTTTTTGTAGTTGGAAACAGGAGAATCTTCTCCTACCGGCAATCTCTACAGCTCCACTTTCTTCTCTTCTCCATTGCAGATCTAGGTTCAAGAGGAAGAACAAGGTGTGATTCTTCACCCTTATGAAGTTTCGGTATTAACACTTTCCACATATCACCCTTTATTACGACTTACCTTGTCAACTTATTTACAGGACTAGCAATACATTCAATCGGTAAAACCCAACAGGTGATTCTCACGCACGCCGATGAAAGCCTAAAAAGCGCCCTTTACTTATGAGCACACCGGTCTCCATAGGAGTCTGCTGCTCTACATACGAGCATCTCAGCCTCCATGCGAGCCTGCTGCTCCACATACGAGCACGTAAGTCGCCATCCGCGCAAGCTCCTTTACGTACGAGCACGTAAGTCGCCGGCCGGCGCATGCTCCATTACTTATGAGCACGTAAGTCACCGACTGGCGCATGCTCCTTTACATACGAGCACGTAAGTCGCCGACTGGCGCATGCTCCTTTACATACGAGCACGTAAGTCGCCACGCGCGCATGCTCCTTTATAAACGAGCACGTAAGCCGCCACGCGCGCATGCTCCTTGACATTTGAGCACGTAAGTCGCCAACCGCGCATGCTCCTTTACAAACGAGCACGTAAGCCGCCACGCGCGCATGCTCCTTGACATTTGAGCACGTAAGTCGCCAACCGCGCATGCTCCTTTACATCTGAGCACGTAAGTCGCCAACCGCGCATGTTCCTTTACATCTGAGCACGTAAGTCGCCACACGCGCATGCTCCGTTACATTTGAGCACGCAAGTCGCCAAGCGCGCACGCTCCTCTACATACGAGCCCATTAGTAGCCTCGCGCGCATACTTCATTACTTACGAGCACGTAAGTTGCCATGCGCGCAAGCTCTTTTACATACCAACACGTTGATCACCATACGAGTCTGTTGTTCTACATACGATCATCTCAGCCTCCATGCGAGTCTTGCTGCTACACATGTAAGCACGCTAATCTCCACGCGACCCTGCTGCTTTACATACGAGCGTGTGCGTCACCCGCGCGCGCATGCTTAGCCATATATGAAAACGCTTACAAAACGTAAACTGTGCTACAAATGCACGCACCACTTTGGGTATACGCAAAAACAAATTGGCTGAAATAAGGATTCGCTTACACCTACAATCTTCAAGACAAGCCACATCTCCTTGCTTCATGCCACATTGTTGTTGTGTCACACCAGAGGATTAGCGCTGTAACAACCCACATTTCGTGCGTTGTTACTACTCATTATACTCGTTACGCCTAGCACCAGAGATTCGGATCATAATGTAACTATATCGTATATATCGCTATACGAAGGATAATCGCATATTTTCGAAATACAATATCACTACACTACACTATCATCACACTAACACTCACGGAGGCATTGAGTGAGGACCTATTCTACCCTCCTCGGTGGCCGTGATGTGTCGAACGTAAACAATTAACGCTAACAAGGGCCCTCGGGTGAGTGTTGTAGCTCCAGTCGTCATGACGATGATGACAATACGAGTAAACGGTACCCCGTCAGTCTTTGTGGCACTACACGAAATAACGTTCACGATGACATCAAGAAAGGACCTATACTACCCTCATTGATGGTCGTGCAACGTCGATAATAATCGCATACTCGAATCGAAACCGATTGTTAACTATCGAAACTTTGGATTATGGATACGTAAATACGACCCCTAGTGATATATATATATATATATATATATATATATATAATAATAACAATATAATGATAATATAAACTAATTAAGGACGTACGCGCTTCGAAAACTGTCAAAACGATCAAAAACGGGAAGTTCCAAGCGTCAGGATGTCTATCCGGACGGGTGGACCATCCGGACGGATGGACATGCGCACGGATGGCCATCCGCACGCATGGGCCATCCGCACGGATGGGCTATCCGGGCCTGACCCCTCTTCTGCTCCTCTTTCGCCTATAAATAGCCTGCCACACCACTATTCAAGTGATGTGACAGCTCCTGTTCAACCACACGCGCACCAAGACCCTTTTTCTCTCGATTTCCTTGCGATTCCGGTAAGATTTCAACATAAAACTTGTACTTCTACAATCTACACTCGATTCTACATCATTCTGTCTTTCAAAACTCAAATTCTAACCGTGAAATCTGCGGATTTGAGGCGTTTTGAGGTGATGTCACCAAGAGTTCTTATGAACTTCAAGTTGGGGTCTCATTTCACTATAAACGACTCGGATCCAAGTGATTCCACATGTTTTTATGACAAATCTCACCTAAATCTGTGCAATTTCGAGTTAACCATGAAGAACCACCATGAACGGCCAGATCTGATGGAACGGGGTGATTCCCGGCCGTTAGAATGAGTCGGAATTGACGAAACTTCAAGTGTTAGTGCGAAATTACACAACCCTAGTAAAAACGAACGTATTCCTTCCGTTAAACATTCAGAAACGGTGGTCAGAGTGCGAACCAGACAAGTCAGTCCGCACGGATGACCCTAGCCCGCACGGATGACATGTCAGTCCGCACGGATGACATGTCAGTCCGCACGGACCACTGCCATCCGCACGGATCATGATGTCCGCACGCATCAGCCACCCGCGCGTACTGTTATCCGCACGGACCATGACACCGCACGCACGTGTCATCCGCGCGCACAGTCAGTCACCGCACGGATCATGTCACCACACGCACATGTCACCCGCACGGATGACATGTCACCCGTGCGCATCAGCCAACCACGCGTACACTCATCCGCGCGCACAAGCAAAGCCCATCCGCACGTACCACCATACTAACCGCACGGATGACTTGCCATCCGCACGGATGACTTGCCATCCGCACGGATGAGGCCCAATTCAATCAAACGAATAACTTTTCATGTAAATCTTGCTTAACCATACTTCGTTTACTCTATTTCTTCAAGGATCATTACAGACAACTCGTAACCGACTCAATCAAGTTGTAATCTCGCTAAATACGCACTGTGAGTATACTTGACCCCTTTTTAATCGAATTTTGGGTGTAACATACGTTTCTAACAAATCGAACGTATCAATCGAAATATTCAATCAATCGAATTATCACTTGCGAATAACTGTTATGCATAGTTATACGTGATGCTAGTTGCATATGTGCTAGGCCTTATACTCGCGACGTCCCACCACGACTAGTATAGTACTATTGCGCCCGACGGGGTCTAGTTATGCCATCGTACATTCGAGCATCGAGGACTTAGTTGGTAGTATCAGTTTTGTGAGTATATATGTCGTGTATTACGTTTATGCATATGGAAATTCGCTACACTTTTTATCTACTATGCTATACTTATCAAACCTGTATACTCGCCAATACTTTTGTATTGACAAATATTTTAACGTATGTTGCAGGTTAGATCGCAGACTATTTCAAATCAAGCTAGGAAGTCTAGAAACTCAACTAAAATCTAGGTTGTCGGATTTGCATTGTTCGAGAGGACAATAGATCTGTGATAACTTATGTGATTGTATTATTTGTTAGTATGGGATAACGAATGTATTAAATATTATCGCAATATAGTTGTTATGGATTCTCTTGAGCAATCTGATTCGCCTAGTGCCGCGCCCTGATGATTCCGCCATCGGTTGGGGTGTGACAGATTGGTATCAGAGCCATAACTATAGGGAATTAGGTCAGACTCAACCTAGTACGGGTCGACGTCTTAGAAATTGACCTAGTCTATAGTCTAAGTACCAACAGGCCGACTCGTACGAACCCAGTGGGGTTTGTATTGGGCTTACTTGATACTCTCGATCGAAATTGCTAAAAGCTACAACTTTGTGTGAACGCCGCATACTACAACTTCACACGAAGGAGCCTTTCCTAAGGCTGAAATACTACTTGGCCTTTCCTAAGGCTGACACAATACACGTGTTTTCAAAAATACTCGCAAAACAGAACCGAGCGATCTAGTCAAGACCAGGTGTGAAAACCAAGAACTCTCGATATGATTGCTCACTCAGCGCATTTTTCCAGCACGAGAACATTTCATCGAGTTAGGAGTGACATCCACATCTCGACGAAAGTCTCCGTTTTGAAATCTAGTGGAACTCACGAATTTATTCGAAGAGCATAGCCACAATTAGGAACGAAACTGTTAAGTCAGGGGTGAAACCCGTACCTTAATAAGTCGTTCCACTCTCTATAAACTGGTTTTCAAAAGCTCTCACCAAGGACTCGACTATCACGATAACTCAAGCCACGCGATGACTAGGAAGACGAATGCCATGAGCTGCATCCCAGTGGAAGCATGAAGTCCTCTAGGTCAACGCGCATGCTCGAACTTGTTAGATATAGTTGGGTTACCTTGGCTAGTCAACGCCTAAACACCCAAGGCACTCTATCATACGACCCGCCAATTTTACAAATGATCGGAACTTATTTACGTTTTGAAACTTTACGTTTTATCGAATTCTCGATGTAACGATTTTCACTCCCTACTTTATAAACGCACGATTCGCACAGCCATCGCAATCTAAAACGAAATCCGAACGTTCGCAACAAAACTAGTGTATAATCTATCGCATTCGCTCTCGTTTCCTCACTTCGACGCGACCTCGCTTATTCTAAATCGACCTGTATGTGCATGATTACAAATTACATCTATATAAATATATATATATATATATATATATATATATATATATATATACGTATAAACAAACAAGTCATTGTGTGAGAACTTAGGAAATTCGTGTCTCCTATGTGGCTCCTATGTGATTCGTATTACTACTATACTATCGCACCAAGTTTCGAACGCGCTCAATCGCAACGCAAAACTCAAAAAAATCATTATGATCGAATCTCACTCCAAGTCCCTGTCTAGATGCCTTCCAACAACTCTACCTCGAGACGAGTAGCTAGGAGGAAAGCCAAACGAAGCGCCGAGAAGAGAATTGCTTCACTTGTGATTAAGGAAGTGAGTAAGCTTAGTTCTCAATTCGCCGCTCGAGCGCACTCTCTCAGCCACTCTCGAGCTTCGGAAGACGTTAAGACAGGGGAGCCTCAATCTGCTTTTCTCTACAAGCACTTCAAAGCCTGTGACCCGATGGAGTTCACGGGTGAAGGAGGTGCGACTCAACTACTTCAGTGGTTCGATTCTATCGAAGTTACCCTTCGTCAAAGCGGGTGTCCCGGTAATCTCCGTACTACTTGTGCCACCGGAGTATTTCAATCGCGAGCACTCGACTGGTGGACCGCCGAACGTAACAAACGCGGGATCTCCGCAACTTACGCTCTCTCTTGGAATGAGCTGAAAGAGCTCATGGAGAAAGAGTACTGTCCTCCTCACGAGATTCAGAAGCTGGAAAACGAATTTTGGGAAATCAAGCAAACCAAAGGTGACAATGCTGGCTACACCGCAAGGTTCAAACAGCTTAGCATAACCTGCCCAAGTCAAGTCAACACTCCGGGGAAGGCCATCGCGAAGTACATCCGTGGCTTGCCTGAGTGTGTGGGTGATTTTGTCGAAGCTGCAAGGCCTGCTACCATCGAAGAAACCTACCGCTTAGCCGCAGAAATCAACGACAAACGACTCATGGAAGGAGTATTCTCAAAGAATCCTGTCAAACAAGCTCATCAAGCAATCGCCGGTAATCCTTCAGGCGAACATGTTGACGAATCTTCTGATGAGTCTACTGACGAATCTTCCGACAAATCTACTGGCGATTCTTCTGATGAATCAGCTAACGATTCTTCTGACGGATCTGCTAACGATTCCTCGGACGAATCTGCTGCCGACTCTTCTGACAAATCTATCGACGGATCTTCCGACAAATCAGCCAAAGACTCCGCAAGCGAGTCTTCAGACGAATCCTCCAACGACGACACTTCTTCACAAGACACCGGTAAACTCAGCCGCAAGCGAAAGACGTCAAGCCCAAACTCATCGACAACCGAACTGCTGCAACCGGAACCTCTTCGAACAGTTCCGACGTTGCCAAAACGAGCCTACACTGGATTCCATCCTCAGTGTTACTCGTGTACCTATCATCATCCAGTTGGGGCTGATTGTCGCTATTGCAATAACTGCAACCGTTACGGTCACTTCACCCGCAACTGCCGCATCGAACCATGAACTTGAGTACAACAACAACAACAGCTCCAGCAAAAGTCTTCAACATCAAACATCTAGCAAGCGTAGGATAAAGTTGTAATGATACGATTTTTGACGTTTATTTCTAAGCTTTGAACCTACTCTATTACTCAATGTTACCCCTCCCGTATTCTCTTTCACTCTCTAATCGTCGCACTTAGACTAGATTCACACACATACTATATACTATATCACGGAATAATGTGTTTTACCCTCACTACACTTTTAGAACGAGGTACGATAAACGTTCAAGGAACGATTAATCGCGGGTGCACACGGGATTACTTGGGTCAGTGCACGGTGATCGTAGTGAATTCTAAAAGTGCCATAGCGTTTGACAAAAGGTGACACCAAAACACAGGATGAAAGTAGTAGGGGTCGGGCGAGGAACGCCTTACCATACTACCGAAGTTTCGTGAAGAAAGTGCCACGTGGAGTTGAACGTTATTAGACCTATTATACTATTGTGATTATATTCAACACACTACACTCAATCGCAAGGCGTAACAAACCGTATCATCGCAAGACTTGTCGTAAGTCTGCAAACGCAATGCAATCGCCTCATCAATGGACTCTGGGGAGTCTACCTCGCAGGCAAATTGCATCGACGCAAGACTGGTCGTAAGTCTGTTGCAACGAATCTCAATCAAGCAAATAAACGCTCACGATATTGTTGAGTGAGGACCTATTCTACCCTCCTCGATAGCCGTGATGCGTCATAACGAAACGTTAAGCTTATTCGAGACAAGAATCGAACTCGACAAATCGCAATCGCTTACCTCGTGTATCTCGCAACCTCTATCGCTTATCACGCGAGCCTATACCTTTTTGCTGTGTATCAATCTATCGCTATCGCCTACCGTTATCTGTGATATTCGTGCTAAGTTAGAACGCATGACCTCGCCTCACGAGAGGAAGCTCGTATGGTTAAGGCAGGGTGTTTTAGCAATATCATCGACCTTTCGTGGAAAAAGGCCATGTGGGGTCTAATGCTAGTCAAACTCTGTGGTGATAATCAATCGAACCGAACCGCGTAGATCAAATCGCATACCTCCCTCGCTCGCAACGCAACTATCGACTATTGTAACTCGTCGATCATCGCCGGCATCACAAGTGTTTTGTGTTTATTCGTCTAATCACCAAATCGCTGATCGCCTATCGTGTATAATCTACTGCCTATCGCTCGTATGGTATTAAGTACACATGACACCGCTTCACGAGGCAAAGCTAACCTGGTTAAGCACGGTGTTTCGCCATGTTAGTAAACCCCCGTGGAAACGTGCCATGTGGGTGTAATGTGGAATCTAATCGAAAACGCGATATTCGCTTCTCGCCTATCAACTCGCTGGATTAATCTATTCGATCCTATCTTATGCTCTGTCCGACTTCCTATCGATTGGGCCGGGTAAACGCAATTCTACCCGAATCATATCGGCACACCTGACACTGCCTCACGAAACGGAAGTAATATGGGCAAAACATGGTGGATACGCCGCTAGGTACTTCCTATATATAAGTGTTTTAAACATATTAACGAACTTCCGTGAGAAGGTGCCAATGGGGCTTGATGCTAAAACATCCTTTTCAAAAGGCTAAAACTGATTTTTATAAAACTTTTATTAAAACCCTAGAACAAGTGAAATTCCTCACAGTGTGGAGTTAACATCGAATCAGCTTAACTCCATGTTCAAAGGGAGCTTCATGAGTTCAATTTTTCCTTAAAACCTTTTTCAAGATCAAAAAAAAAAACAAGACTTTCTTGAGATGTTGGTTCAACATCGAGTTCAACTGGAACCATATCATAGGAGAGTTTACGTAACCCTTGTTTTCATTTTCGAACTCCTTAAAAATGTTAGAAACTTAAACTTCCTTGCAACATCGGTTAACATCGATTCTGTTGACCGCACGTTAACAGGAAAATTTTTCAAAGATTTTCATCCTAAATCTCTTTTCAATATCTAAAACGAACGCTTCTTGTAACGCTGGTTAACGATCGACTCAGTTAACTCTACGTCATGAGAAACCTTTCGAATTACAATCGCATCGAACTAACGAACTCTACACCAGACAAGGTACTTTGGAATGTCAACTCGTGGGATTAATACTTTCGTCTCTACATCGCCTTCTCGCTATCGCAATCGATCCCTCTTATTCGAAACGCTCTTGTTCGCCAACTCTCGGTCAAATCACTCGCTGTATCGCTACTTATACAAGATCAACTCTTAGAAGTCTACCTATTGGATTAATTTCGGGACGAAATTTCCTAAAGTAGGGGAGACTGTAACAACCCGCACTTTCGTGCGTTGTTACTACTCATTATACTCGTTACGCCTAGCACCAGAGATTCGGATCATAATGTAACTATATCGTATATATCGCTATACGAAGGATAATCGCATATTTTCGAAATACAATATCACTACACTACACTATCATCACACTAACACTCACGGAGGCATTGAGTGAGGACCTATTCTACCCTCCTCGGTGGCCGTGATGTGTCGAACGTAAACAATTAACGCTAACAAGGGCCCTCGGGTGAGTGCTGTAGCTCCAGTCGTCATGACGATGATGACAATACGAGTAAACGGTACCCCGTCAGTCTTTGTGGCACTACACGAAATAACGTTCACGATGACATCAAGAAAGGACCTATACTACCCTCATTGATGGCCGTGCAACGTCGATAATAATCGCATACTCGAATCGAAACCGATTGTTAACTATCGAAACTTTGGATTATGGATACGTAAATACGACCCCTAGTGATATATATATATATATATATATATATATATATATATATAATAATAACAATATAATGATAATATAAACTAATTAAGGACGTGCGCGCTTCGAAAACTGTCAAAACGATCAAAAACGGGAAGTTCCAAGCGTCAGGATGTCTATCCGGACGGGTGGACCATCCGGACGGATGGACATGCGCACGGATGGCCATCCGCACGCATGGGCCATCCGCACGGATGGGCTATCCGGGCCTGACCCCTCTTCTGCTCCTCTTTCGCCTATAAATAGCCTGCCACACCACTATTCAAGTGATGTGACAGCTCCTGTTCAACCACACGCGCACCAAGACCCTTTTTCTCTCGATTTCCTTGCGATTCCGGTAAGATTTCAACATAAAACTTGTACTTCTACAATCTACACTCGATTCTACATCATTCTGTCTTTCAAAACTCAAATTCTAACCGTGAAATCTGCGGATTTGAGGCGTTTTGAGGTGATGTCACCAAGAGTTCTTATGAACTTCAAGTTGGGGTCTCATTTCACTATAAACGACTCGGATCCAAGTGATTCCACATGTTTTTATGACAAATCTCACCTAAATCTGTGCAATTTCGAGTTAACCATGAAGAACCACCATGAACGGCCAGATCTGATGGAACGGGGTGATTCCCGGCCGTTAGAATGAGTCGGAATTGACGAAACTTCAAGTGTTAGTGCGAAATTACACAACCCTAGTAAAAACGAACGTATTCCTTCCGTTAAACATTCAGAAACGGTGGTCAGAGTGCGAACCAGACAAGTCAGTCCGCACGGATGACCCTAGCCCGCACGGATGACATGTCAGTCCGCACGGATGACATGTCAGTCCGCACGGACCACTGCCATCCGCACGGATCATGATGTCCGCACGCATCAGCCACCCGCGCGTACTGTTATCCGCACGGACCATGACACCGCACGCACGTGTCATCCGCTCGCACAGTCAGTCACCGTACGGATCATGTCACCACACGCACATGTCACCCGCACGGATGACATGTCACCCGTGCGCATCAGCCAACCGCGCGCGTACACTCATCCGCGCGCACAAGCAAAGCCCATCCGCACGTACCACCATACTAACCGCACGGATGACTTGCCATCCGCACGGATGAGGCCCAATTCAATCAAACGAATAACTTTTCAAGTAAATCTTGCTTAACCATACTTCGTTTACTCTATTTCTTCAAGGATCATTACAGACAACTCGTAACCGACTCAATCAAGTTGTAATCTCGCTAAATACGCACTGTGAGTATACTTGACCCCTTTTTAATCGAATTTTGGGTGTAACATACGTTTCTAACAAATCGAACTTATCAATCGAAATATTCAATCAATCGAATTATCACTTGCGAATAACTGTTATGCATAGTTATACGTGATGCTAGTTGCATATGTGCTAGGGCTTATACTCGCGACGTCCCACCACGACTAGTATAGTACTATTGCGCCCGACGGGGTCTAGTTATGCCATCGTACATTCGAGCATCGAGGACTTAGTTGGTAGTATCAGTTTTGTGAGTATATATGTCGTGTATTACGTTTATGCATATGGAAATTCGCTACACTTTTTATCTACTATGCTATACTTATCAAACCTGTATACTCGCCAATACTTTTGTATTGACAAATATTTTAACGTATGTTGCAGGTTAGATCGCAGACTATTTCAAATCAAGCTAGGAAGTCTAGAAACTCAACTAAAATCTAGGTTGTCGGATTTGCATTGTTCGAGAGGACAATAGATCTGTGATAACTTATGTGTTTGTATTATTTGTTAGTATGGGATAACGAATGTATTAAATATTATCGCAATATAGTTGTTATGGATTCTCTTGAGCAATCTGATTCGCCTAGTGCCGCGCCCCGATGATTCCGCCATCGGTTGGGGTGTGACAAGCGCAGGCTCGGGTCTCCACTTCACTATTCCTGACGCAACTTTATGCCAATTCTCATTCGCGATAACCTGTTCAAAGTGGATTAACATGTGCAACTATTGTAGACAGCAGTTTACAAAGATTCAAACACTATAAATACATACGCTTCATGGCTTAAGACACGCATGCACCTTGCGCTAACCAACAGAAGTCACACCATAGGGTGAATATTTTACAATAGCCACACGACTGTGTGCGCACCGCTAAAGCTGGGCCACACTCACCTGACAAAGGCGAACCGTCAGTGACAACATAATGATCGTCGCGTCAGCAGCCAACTCAAGGGTCACCAACAACGACATTTGCACCCTGTCAGAATTTAAATTTCGAGAAATTTTTCGCCTAAAATTACAACGAAACTGCAAGTTGAAGTTAGCAAGGGTTGCGCCGCATGCTTCATCAACCAATGATCATGCGCGCCAGCTCTCAAAAGCAACAGGTATCAATTAACAAGCCTGGTAGCCGCGCCGTAGTAATTGACAAACACTTACACGCGCGCCAGCTACCAAGACCTAGCAAATTCTTTAAAGACCAGCACGCCTTTCCTTTTCTCTTTTTCCTGAGTCCAGAGCTCCAACCATTCACTTCGCGCATGGAAGCAGCATTGGACTGGGGGGGACTTAAAGGGGTATGGTCCCAAAAAGCTGCGCAGACCATACTCCTTATACGTTAATCAAACTAATCTACAGACCACGCGCGGGCTGCTTGGACAAAACCTAAGCCGAGTGCGAGGTTCAAACAGGATTGAAGATCAGATTCAGCACTTAGCATCCTGAATGAAGGCCCTCAATCCCTAAGCCTTGCGCCAGCTGGTCGGACACACACCAAAGGCCGGGCATGGGTGGCGGCGCAGGTTCATTTCAGGAAGCATGAAAGGTACGAGTGGCAGAAGAGCAAGCCAATCAGCGTCCAACAGGTTGTATTCTATCGCGCTCCATGATTAACAATCGGGCGTGAGGCAGAAGGAACGCAAGGACGCCTACGTGGTTCCAATCAGGGTGCGCCAGCACCAAAGATCTTCTAGAAGACACAAACGGTTGGCACCAAAGGGACAGAGCGGATATTCTTTGTCGTCGTCTTCAGGCCCAATGCCCATCAGCCCATCTCCTTCTAAACTACTCCGACTAAAGATAGGGTCCTTCATACACAGGAAGGACCGTAGCTAAGCTCAGGAAGGATTAAGAAGATTAACCCTTATGGTCGAAACATAAACCCAACTAATAAACCTAAAACTAGTTACGTACGCGCAACCTTGACAAGCTCATGGCAATGCGCCAATAGCAACTACCCACAATCAAACAGCGTGCGCCAGGTTTACCCAATCAATTTCCACGATGAACAACCAGGGGATATTCATTATTCCATTTATCTCTACTCACAGTGAAAGACAGACGCAACAAGCATGGACAACAACTTTCCCGCATCTGGGCGACTGGTAAGCCTAAAACTCAATCTTTACTTTCGAGCACTCCTAACAAGTCTAGTACTCCTACCACGCTTGCACGCGGAGCAGCACTAGACTGGGGGACTTGATGGGGTACGGTATTAAACCCGACCCGAGCGGTCAGACTTCCCGTTACGTATTGCTTTTATATTAATTATTTATTATTGTTGCTACTAACCCAACCGCGAGGCCCAACGCGATGTAGTTTACACTACTTTGGGCCGGGGCTTGTAGAGATAACCCCTAACTGGGCCTGACCCATTGAGGTTAGGGGAGACCCATATCCCCCTATATAAAGAGGTCTTTACCTCTTGAATAGGGCAGAATATATGGAGCCGCCACACTTTTTGTAGCTAGAAACAGGAGAATCTTCTCCTACCGGCAATCTCTACAGCTCCACTTTCTTCTCTTCTCCATTGCAGATATAGGTTCAAGAGGAAGAACAAGGTGTGATTCTTCACCCTTATGTAGAACGCGGTCCAGTCATCCCGGGAGTGATTCCGTGTTTCTTCAACATATATATGAAATTAGTTTTGATTATTTAAATTTTTAACAATTATAAAGATACGAACTTGTAAAACATAGACTTCAATGTATAAATATGAAAATAACTGTTTTCACAAGTTTGTTATTAATTCTAGACAAAAATATGAGAAGATATATTTAAGGTGCTTCAAAGTAAGTAAAAAGAAAGCCTTCATTTGTTAAATGATAAGAAGTTGATTCTAAGAGATGACAAATTCATATTTGAAACAATGTACAAAAGCAAATAAGATGGTCCAATTTAAAACAAACATAACTTTTGATTCATTTGTAGTTGGGGATCCCGTATATACGTGCAAAACTGACATAAATCTAAAGTCGTTACAAACCGCCATGGGCTTTGCCTGACTCTCGGACCGTATTACTTCACTTCAAATGAATGATTTTTACTTTTACGGCTTTTCTCAAACCTTAGCTAACTTTTGCTATTCAAAATTGATTGTAAAAAAAACATGATTTTTTAATGTATTCTTTTACTTATTAGACATTTAATACCAGCAAAAATTAGACATTCTCTTGATAATGGTTTTTGTTCAATCAAAAAATACATTAACTTTATTTAAAATTCTTTTTATTTTGCTAGTCCTGACTCACAAAAACATTAAAAAAGTCCACCCACGTGAATCATTTATGCTTTGTGTAAATCCCAAGGAGATTTGTTCACAATACAAATTGTTTGACTATATATAAATTTTTTTAAGGTGTGGATTATCACGAATGTTGAGAGATTTAGGATGTCTTAACCGGGTCCGCGCTAGAGAGCCTCCTCACACAATAGATCCTCAATTTAAAACCCCTCAATAAGAAACCCATATCACTCAGACTCGAACTTGAGATCTGGTAAAAAAAACTCACTCAGGCCTACCATAGATGTAACTTAAATACTAGAGCACTAGTGATAGTTTGACTATATATAACTAGTTAGAATAAGAAACCAAGAAAAACAAATATGTATGTATGGTCTGATCAGGGGCGGACCCAAGCCCACCTCAAGGTGGGCGGGCGCACCCCCGGGGGAAATAAAAATTAGGGCTAAATTCCGTCGAAAATCTCATCCGCACCCCTTGGAATTTTCGACCGCACCCTTTGAAATTTTTCGTCCGCACCCCTTAGGTAAAAAGTGTTATCAATTTATATTTTAAATTTTTTTTAGTAAACTCTTATTTTTTTTAAAAATATACTACCTAAATTATATAACTTTTAATACCTAACCAACTAAACCCAAATACTCATACCTTTACCCACTTACAATTCCTAACTAGCTAGCCCACTAAGTCTTAGCTCATTAACCAAACCCAACAATATTTCAAACTATAATAAAATAATTAAAGCCCAAAACCTTAAGAAATTATGTCCCCCTCTCTCTCTCTCTCTCTCTCTCTCTCTCTCTCTTGCGTCCATGCACTGCCAACGAACAACATCACCCAGCGACAACAGTCCAGCAGCCGGCGACCACCGTAATCAGCCACCATACCACCGTCGTTCGACACCAAATCTAACCGGAATCCGAACACGGATAAGTTTCTTTGTTATTTTGATAATTTTGGTTGATATTATAGGAGAAAAAAGGGTAATAAAGTTGTTAAATTGGTTTGAAATTTTGTGTGTTTTGACGTTGATTATGGTTGTTTAGATGATTTTTAGGGTGATTATGTTGTTTATATATTTTTAGGGTGATTACAACTTACGTTATAATTTATAGGGCTTGAATAGTTGAAAATTAAAATTGAAGCATTATGTTATGGAGTGATGAACTAATGTTATATAGAGAAAAAATTACTTAAGAAATTAGCTTTAGATGATGTTTTGGATAGATTTCAAAAAATTAAAACCCGTAGGGCGTCAACGTTTTAATTATGTTTGTAACAAGGTTTGACATGTTTTTGATGATTATATAAATTTAGTTTGATGTTCGTTTGTTTTACATGAGCCGACCCGACCTGATACGAACCGATTTTTTTACTTATATACCTAGGGGCCTAAAATTTTTAAAAATATTTCTCACCCCCATGGAAAAATTTATGGGTCCGCCACTGGGTCTGATGGCTATGGTGCAACCGTCCCATAAAAAAACATTCACATGAAAGGTGCCAAGATCATGAACCTCATGGGGTGATTAAATAAATAGTTGGTCTACTTTCAAACGCCACGTGGACCAACAACAGAACACACGTTAATCCATCTGTCTGATTGAACCGGTACGTTGTAGCTACGTGAAAACGATTAATAGAAGCACATGTGAAATAGTGGCCTTTCACTCACCCCAAGAGCCATTTTTATTCCAGCCCTCCGATTTGCCATCAAAGGTCTTCAATTTTTGTTTTTTTTATTCTCCAAAAATCTTGAAAGATTTGTGACTAATTATTTCTTTTAACTACTTTATTCAATTATGTATCCTATACGTATCTTTAACCATTTTGTGTTTTTTTAAGCAACAATCTAATCTCCTTCTAATTCTGTATTATTGTCCATCGCGAGACTCGAATTCTTGACCTCGTCGGGAGGAACATCATTTTAACGTATTTCAAGTTATTATCATTGTTCAGTTAAGAATAAAGTTATCGTCAAGAGCTCAATTTTGAGCGGTTATATCATCGACTTCGAGAATTATGTATCTGACACGCATATCGTGTTATGTTCATCTTGTAGCTAAAGAAAAGGACTTGACTGACAATTAAGTTATTGTCCAAGATTGAAATTTGACAAAAGAAAAGGATATATTATCTATCGGCGAAAATCATTTGAAATGCTACATATGTGCAGATAACAAAATCTAAAATATCAAAATGACAAAAGAAATATGTTTGAGAATTAGAAAAATAAGTATAAAACTAGCAAAATTGCAGGAAATTAAAGTTCAATTGTAACTGTTCCATGACTTTAGGAACACACTGTAGAACTTCCTAGTATTAAATAAGTAAAATACCAAATTTTAGAAAGTACTTCAAGTTCATGATTTGACTGGTACCAATTCTGGTGGAGCATACTAGAAGTGCCATGATTCTTTTGGTTTTATTAAGGATCATTGTGTAATAAAAAGGCCACTTTGCTTCATATATTTCCAAAATATTGACACAGACCATTACCAAGTGGTATACTGGACCCCACTTGTATATTTTATGAATTACACAATTTAAACCTGCTCTTATCCTAGATCTGATAGATTAAGAATGGTGCATCTTTTGGAAGCAATCCATTGAACCACAACACATCCTGACTGCATTATATCTATGACTCAAACCTCAACCAAACTATAAATACCAGAGATAAATAGAGACAAGAGAGAGAGAGAGAGAGAGAAGCTGCATCTGTATCAATCAAATGGAGAAAGAGTCAGATCAAATGGCAGAGACTACCACCACAGAAGAACAAACAAACCAACAAGAAAGAGACCCAGAATGCAATTCTCTACATCAGCCACTTCTCAAGCGAAACCGGACACTTTCTTCAAGTCCACTAGCTCTTGTTGGCACCAAAGTTTCGTATATCGAAAGCTTGGATTACGAGTAAGTTCCATCAAAGATTTCATTTCAATTGGCAATTGCTCATGAATAAAAAACAAAACTATTTCTTGACATGTCAGGATCAATGAGAATGATCTGTTCAAGCATGACTGGAGAACCAGATCACAAGCTCAAGTGTTGCAGTATGTATTCTTAAAATGGTTATTGGCTTTCCTAGTTGGGCTTTTGACAGGTGTCATAGCCACTCTCATCAATCTTGCAGTAGAGAATATTGCAGGATACAAACTACTGGCTGTAACCCACTACATAGACAGAAAGAGGTACTTATTCAACAGACTTATTAATTACATATTTGACATTCTGTAACCTAGTACACAGGTGCTTAAATAAATTAGTTCTTGAATAATTATTAAAATTTAAAACTCAACAATCTTATGTAGTATGATCATCTCATGGTGGATGCAGATATATGATGGGGTTCTTCTTAATGACCGGGGTTAATTTCGTATTGACGCTTATGTCAACTCTTTTAGTAGTGTTTTTTGCACCTACCGCAGCTGGGCCGGGTATTCCCGAAATTAAAGCTTACCTAAATGGTGTAGACACCCCCAATATGTATGGTGCTTCAACAATGTTTGTTAAGGTGCACACAACATACTTAAACAATAATAATTAATTAATTAAGTTAAATAGTTATTCTTAAAAATGATTTATGATGATTATAGATCATTGGAAGCATAGGAGCTGTGGCTGCAGGGCTGGACTTAGGGAAAGAAGGGCCTCTGGTTCACATCGGTGCCTGTATTGCTTCGTTGTTAGCTCAAGGCGGGCCAGATAATCACAGGATTAGATGGAAGTGGATCCGTTACTTCAATAACGATCGTGATAGACGAGATATCATAACCTGTGGGGCATCATCAGGGGTATGTGCGGCTTTCCGGTCCCCAGTGGGAGGTGTGTTGTTTGCTCTTGAAGAGGTGGCAACATGGTGGAGAAGTGCTCTTTTGTGGAGAACTTTTTTCAGCACAGCCGTTGTAGTGGTGGTGCTTAGAGCGTTCATGGAGTATTGTAAATCGGGTGAGTGTGGACTTTTTGGTGAAGGTGGGCTTATTATGTTTGACGTAAGTGGCGTTTCGGTTAATTACCATCTTGTTGATCTCATCCCTGTGACGGTAATTGGAATCATCGGAGGTGTTTTAGGAAGCCTTTACAACTACGTCCTTCACAAGGTCCTTCGTCTATACAATCTCATTAACGAGTAAGCCTTTATAACCAACCCTTAATACTTAATAACAACCACAAATTTCGGCACTAATTGTCATGTTTTCTTGCAGAAAAGGGAAATTAGCGAAAATCTTGCTGAGCCTCAGCGTCTCATTGTTCACCTCAGCATGCTTGTACGGACTACCATTCCTTGCCAGTTGTACGCCATGTGATCCATCTGCTCCTCTGGATACTGAGTGCCCAAGTACAGGAAGAATGGGGAACTTCAAGAAATTTAACTGCCCGAAAGGACACTACAACGATCTAGCCACTCTCCTCCTTACAACCAACGATGATGCAGTACGCAACATCTTCTCCACCAACACTCCCAGTGAATACCGCGTATTTTCACTATTCATTTTCTTCATACTTTATTGCATATTGGGACTCTTCACATTTGGGATTGCGGTGCCCTCTGGTCTATTCCTTCCCATCATCCTCATGGGCTCAGCTTACGGCCGCCTGCTCGGAATGGCAATGGGACCCTACACGACAATCGACCAAGGTCTGTTTGCGGTTTTAGGTGCAGCTTCATTGATGGCAGGTTCAATGAGGATGACAGTTTCGCTTTGCGTAATATTTCTTGAGTTGACCAACAATCTTCTTTTACTCCCGATAACTATGCTCGTCCTTCTAATTTCCAAAAGTGTCGGAGACTGCTTCAACCCAAGTATCTATGAGATAATACTAGAACTTAAAGGGCTACCGTTCTTGGAAGCGCACCCTGAGCCATGGATGAGAAACATAACCGTTGGTGAATTAGCCGATGTTAAGCCACCATTGGTCACGTTAAGTGGGATTGAAAAGGTTGGGCGGATAGTGGAGGTTTTGAGAAACACGACGCATAATGCTTTTGCGGTTGTCGATAACACCATGGTGCCCACGGTGGGTCAGATGAGTGAAGTCCATGGGCTTGTTTTGAGAGCGCATCTCTTACTAGTGTTGAAGAAGAAATGGTTTTTACATGAGAGGAGGAGAACGGAGGACTGGGAAGTCAGAGAAAAGTTTACATGGGTTGATGTGGCGGAGCGATGGGGAACGATTGAAGAAGTGGCGGTTACAAAAGAAGAAATGGAAATGTATGTGGACTTGCATCCGCTTACCAACACAACGCCGTATACAGTGGTGGAAACCATGTCGGTTGCCAAGGCGTTGGTGCAGTTTAGGCAGGTGGGGCTTCGCCACATGCTAGTATTACCAAAGTACCATGGCCCTTCGGTAAGTTCTTAGTTATCTTTCTATATTTAGAACTTTTAAAACACAATGTATATCATAGACTAATGTTACTGACCTTATGTTACGTGTGTTTCTTCTCACAGGTGCCACCGGTGGTTGGGATCTTGACCAGGCAAGACTTGAGAGCCCACAACATTTTGAGTGCATTTCCGCATTTGGAAAAATCGTATGCCAGTAAAAAGGGACGTTAAATGTCGATGTACAAGTCAAAAGGCAGCGTGAATGGTTCGGATAAATCGATATTGTACTTTGTATTTCCAATTTTGTATTCTTTTATCAAGTTAAAGAAGGTACAACATGAATGTAAAACAGCTACATCAGGAACAGTTTAAGATTGCATTGTTCTGTAAGTTATAAATCGAATAAGTTATTCTTATCAATTATATTTGGCCGAAATTCAGATAAGAAATTAAGCATTTTATCAATCTCAAGGCCTTTGACAACATAATCAAAAGTAACGATGTATTAATTTTGAAGTCTGAAGCAACAACTATGAGTTTAAAACAGTGAATCATAGCTTTAAACTCTCTTTCAATGGAGATGTTCTACACAGCACCTCACCAAAAACACTAACAAATATCTGGCTGTGATACCAATGAGATTAAAAACCGAAAGGTAAACCTATAAAACTATGTGATCTATAAATCAGCAGCACAAATCATTTTAGATTGAGACAGTTCTATCAATTCCAGAAAGTAAATGCAATTTCCCTTTTGTTTATTTTGAATTTGACTATGGATGATTGCACATGTGATTAGTTGAGAATAATATTATATACAATTAGGGTTAGGAAGTTAGGAAGATACCGGAGGTGTGTCTGGTGATCATGAAGATTGATGAATCAACGGTTGTGCCTGTGATGATAGATATGGTCAAGTGGTGGGTTGTGAGAGGACTGGACTTTGGCGGTGTAGCGCAGAGGAAGCTCACCGGATTTTGAGTATTTGAAATGTTGCTTCGACCGTTGATATGAGGATGATATCTGCTATTGTCACTTTACAATATATAGGTTGCTGTATCATCAGCGATATCGATCGATATTTGACGGATATGGTGGGGCTTGGCTTGGGGGCATGAGTTGACGTATGGAGTTCGAGCCCCCCACCGGTGAGTGACGTGTCCGTGGGGTATGACGGGGCTTGGGTTGGGGCGTGGCTTGGCAGTTTATTAACAAAAAAAAAAATCAAAATTCAAACACCCGCTATGACATGGCCAACAAAGCGAATAGGAGGCCGCCACATCGAATCACTAGCCCGCTCCACGCCCGGCTTCAAACCCAAGCCCCAAGGGCCACGCCCCAACCCAAGCCCACCCGGGGTGGTGGCTTGGGCGTTTTCCCCCAACCCAAGCCCCATACCCCACATTCTTAGGGGGTGTTTGGGAGTGCTTATTTTAGCCAATACTGACTTTTTGAAAAGTTAAATGATGTTTCGGTTTGGAAGTGTATGTGGGTGTTTGGGGTTCCTTTTTTTGCACAAACGTTTAACTTATTGACTTCTTAGAAGTTAAAAGGAATTCAAAACACCCTCTGAGAATGACTTTTATGGCTAAAAGGAATCCTAAACACTCTCTGAGAAAGACTTTTATGGCTTGAAATGACTTGAAGAAGGAGAAACTGAGAAGAAATTCTTACTTCTCACTTATGACTTCTTAAAAGTTACAAGTCATAAGTTAAAAGGAATCCCAAACACCCCCTATGTGAGGGGAAAAGTCAGTAAGTTACTCCATTGTGACTTATTAACTTTTTCAAAAAGTCATAAGGAGGTTTGAAAAAAGCTAAACCAAACACCCCCTTAGTTGATATAGACTCGGATTTAGATTTCATAACTTATAATTAGATCATGTTTCAAATATTGACGCTTTTGAGTTTTGACTTTTGATATTACTATTAATATTATATATGTTTTATGTTTAATATATGTACACATATAAACTGTGCATAATATTAAGATTATCGATATCCTGCTACGAAAACCTATATCTCAAATATCGACCCTTGACCTATATTTAATTTTAGATCACATTAACTGTATAGGCTTAGACTAAAAGTTGTTGTGTGCCGTCCCCTCTCGCTTGGAGGGTTCTCGTTGGCCTACAGATAGACACAAGGTCTACACGCTCATCTCCACTTTCTATCCGTCAATTCGCTCACGGGCGAATCATTGGCGCCCCCATAATGATGTTTCACGCCCTTCCATGTTGTGGTGTGTGTGGCCGTTAACTCATTGCAGTTTAAACAAAACTTATGATAACTGATAAACAATATTTTCTTACTAGTATTAGGTTTTCTTATATAATAGAAAACCAATTTCTTTTATTTTTAGAGTAAATTACATTTTTTTATTTTACATTTATGTCAATTTCAGGTTTCGTTCTTAAACTAACTAGGTTTTTCTCCCCACGCTACGCGGCAGGAGTTTTATTATTTTTTCCCGTGCTTCGCCGCGAGAGTTTTGTCATTTTTATTCGTGCTACGCGGCTCGAGTTTGGTCGTTACCGGACAAAAACCCGTATTGTGCGACTTTATACAACAAAAACGAAACTGAAAAACAATGGTTTTGAAA
Source organism: Helianthus tuberosus (assembly GCA_030545235.1). Classification (NCBI taxonomy): domain Eukaryota; kingdom Viridiplantae; phylum Streptophyta; class Magnoliopsida; order Asterales; family Asteraceae; genus Helianthus; species Helianthus tuberosus. The sequence goes on from CM060402.1 coordinate 110,509,074, forward strand.
TCTCGATAGAAATAAACATCAACGAAAAATTTATTAAAAACGACAATACCATTCCACAATTGACAACTTAATGTTACATACTTTTATAGTTTAGTCATGCTTTGAATAACTGTAATAAGTGAAGGACTAGTTTGATAATAATTGATAGTTGAGGGAGATATGAGAGAATGTGTAATGAGAGGAAGTTAGGTCAGAAAGTTAAGTCGTTATAAGCTGTTGTAATAGTCAATTGATGGTATGACGGTTATGAAATTGATTCCTTTTCTCTCTTACGATTCTCTTTCAATTTCATATCGTAACAGTGGTATCAGAGCCAGAACTCGGAGTGGTGGCCTGGAGAGAGCCAGCCGTGACCAACGTGGCCGTGACCAACGAGGCTCGGAGTGGTGGCCCATGGAGTGGTGGCCTGGAAAGAGTCAGCCGTGACCAACATGGCCGTGACCAACGAGGACGTTGGCCCTTAAGGAGGGTCGATTGTTATGGACTAATACCATTGCAAGGTATGTGACTTGCCCCACATCGGTTGTATGGGCAACTGATGTGGGGTTTGAATACCAAATGGACTCTCTCACCCACCATACTAGTCTTTTGGGTTGTGTTATCCTGTTTGGTATGTAACACTTAATTTCATTTAAATATATTGTAAATCCCTTTATGTTATTGTAGTACGTATAAAATAAGATTTTTTTCCTTAAACTGTTGTTTTTTTTACAATGTATTGTGGACGTTAACAAACAATTAAGAATAAAAACAACTTTTTTTTTTTTTATAAAAACATAGAATGCTTAAAAAGAAATAAGAAAAAAAAAACTCTTTTTTTTTATTTAAATAAACTGAAAAGCGAGATGCATAGACAACATTGTAGATGGCATGATGTGATTGCATTGTGCGTCACCCACAACGTTAGGTCTAGAAAAAAGGTATTCAAGAAGAAAATGAAAAGAAAAAAAAAATTGTGAAAGAAAATGGTATTACCAAAATTTAGAAGGATAACCAAGTGTTGGACTTAGGTCACTTGCATTAAATGATTACTAAATTATAGCTCGTCCCATTCATATGTAAGTTTGAGAGTTAATTAAATACAACTAGTTATAAAAAGTTTTAAAAAGCGTCGTCGCGTTACGGCGAACTTCTTTTATTATTTAGTCTGTATTTATATGTGTTTGAAATCACTACGAGCGCGTTGCACACGGAATTGCTGACAAGAATAAAAAGAAAATGTAGAAAAAAACACTAAAAATAACTGAAAGAAAATCAACTAAAAAAATTGTATGGTAATGATGTTGTTCGGTGGAAGCCCGTAGTCAGAGATGAGCAAATAGTAATGGGTACCGGTACCGAATTTCATGAACCGAAAGATCCTAAGTACCAGTTCGGTACTGACGTTTGGCGTTCTTGGTACCAGTTCGCTACCGGTTTTTACCTTCATATACCGATACCGTAACCGGTATTTTTGGTACCAATACCGATTCGGTATCAGTTGGCACCGAGCTTATCCCTACCCCTGAAACTAAAAAAACTTGTTGTCACACCCCGATTTCCACGTGTCACCGGTGGGCCCGGTGGGGAGTATCGTGACGTAGTTGGTAACATCATAGTCAAACAACACAATATATAAATGCACAGCGGAAGCAAAAGATAAATATATTACGATCCGAATATAAAGTAATATCAAGTATTACAACGGAAAGTAAGGGATCCACAGGCGGATCAAATAAAAAGAAAACTGTTCAACAGACTTTGACATCTAGAGCTTGCGAGACTTGATTAATGATGCCTGGAGTAGCCAGCCTATTTCGTATAGTACCTGCACTTAACCTTTTTGGAAAATACGTCAGTTTATACTGGTAAATACAACTCAACTGACTCATTTTGAAAAGAGTTTGTAAATTGATTTGAATGCACTTCGGCACAAAATATCTTTTATAACTTGGGACAATTATTTGTAGATAATCTTGTATACAGTTTTACTTATTTGTCGTCCATCAGGACAGATTAACTGACACGCCACAGGTATAATGCCCACAGGCTATCATCCTTTAAGTGGATTACCAGCTTCGGTTTAATGCCCACAAGGATGATACCTCTGAGTGGATTACCAGTTTGTTACATAATGCAACTGTCAGGTGTACGCCTACACCCCGTGCTTAGGTTGTGGCCATTTCTTCGAATGATGCCAAGGATATCCGGGACATGGTCATTAACCCCCAAAGGCCATACACCAAATAATACATATTAAATAGGTTATGTAAGTACATCAATCACAATCCGATTTAAATGACTACATACACCCGACCAAGCGGTACTTTTATAGTGCTGTATCCCAAGCCCGTATAGGGAAAATAAGTTAAGAGTATTTACCTGTGCAAAGTATAAATCCAATACAGTAAGTGTACGTAGCTTTTACTGGGCTCCTAATCTGGAACGAAGGTTTATAATAACCTATTAAAATCCTAACGGGTCTTTAGTTAAGCTTAAGCTTAGACCGGTTAGTTTCAAAGATACGGTTCGTACACATGATTAAGCGAAGACCGGACAAAATGTGATTTAGACCCGACAAGTTTGAAGAATTGCTTAATATGGGTATTTCATACACATTCTGGATTTTGAGATAAAACGATATGGTTTGACCCGTTTCGGCTAATATATGCAAACTAGTCACATACACCGATCCGAACGCGACAAGTGCGTAACGAGTAACCAAAAGGTCCTAAACAGGTTTCCTAAGTTAATATGCCTTAAATATGTTGTGATATCATTAGGATACCTTCCATTATGCCCAAAATGAGTTTAATTTCAAAATAAGCCCCATAGGGGTATTTTGGTCATTTTAAAGATTATAAAAGAGATTTAATGAACTTCTAAGGTTCGGGTATGAATACATCAGTAAAATGACTTAATTTATCATGTTATATCAGTTGGTAATAAGTCTTATGTGACAAAATGGTTTTAGACCCAAACTATGCGTTTAATACGCGTAAAAAGTCATTTTAAGCGATTTCCGGGTTATACCGGAAATCTGAGTTTTCTGATCAGTTTATAAAGTTCAAAATACTTTATTTATTATATAAAATCAGTAGCAATTGGATTGGTATCAAAAGGGCTTGTAAAACTCATTTTATGGCCTAAAAGGGCATAATCGGTATTTACCGAATTAGGGCGATAACCCTAGGTTTTGATCAGTTTAAAAATAATTAAAAATCTTTAAAAATCTCAAAATATTATATTACATTAGTGGGTAAAAGGTTTGGTGTTAAAAATTGGGTTTAGATAGGCTTTATGCTAATGACGCCGTTTAATTACTAAAAGACGTTATAATTACGCTAATGAGCATAACTCCTAATCTAGACCTCCAACTGATGTGAAATATTAGGGACATGTTTATAAATCAGTAACTAAGGTCTCTATTCTTTTACATTTCTAAAATTCACGTTTTAAGGTCAAAAGGGCATATTGGTCAACATTAGGCATTTAATGGAAACATCGGACAATCAATGATTCAAGTAGTATAAACGCAGAGGGTTATATGTAACAACTCTCATCAAAAGTCATATTTATTAAATTAAATTGTCCAATAGGAAACCCTAATTGAGAAACCCAAGTGATTCTGCATAATCCCTAAAAATTTCAGAATAATTGGAATTAGAATCAGGGCCCCTAAAAATCAAGGGGGGGGGGGGGTAAACCCTAATTCACGATTATCATTAGAATGCGTTGTCTAAATTGAAAAATCTCGAACTATCAACTCAGCAGGCCTATACCAGTGACAAGCCTACCCTACTCTACTTTGACATCACAGGCGACACGGGACAGGGACCATGTATTCTGTCGCGACACGCGGGAGATGTCAATTTAGGGTATAAATACAGGGGCTTGGGACTTGATTCCTGGCTTCAGTTCGACGTAAAAATTCCAAATATACGTTGAGTTATAGTATAAACAGTTTCATAACACACACGATTCACGAAGTGCTGCCGCAAAACAGGGTAATAACTCGATCGCTATTACGATTCATTGTCCGATCGATCAATATATCCAATGGATGTTTAAGTGCTGCCCACATTAGGGTTATCCTTTGTCATTCGTTGTGATTCCGACAGGATGTTTGAGTACCACCTGAACTCGGGGAATACTCTGTCATTCGTTGTGAATCCGATGGATGTTTAAGTGATTGCACTTTGTCATTCGTTGTGAGGGTTTGATCTCGTGAGTTATCGTAAATGCTGAATTGATTACTAACCCAGTTTTGTGTGCATTGTTATTTAAATTAGGTTAACAAGGCTAATCCATAGACTAGACTCTATCCGTGTTAAATCTGCAATGTGAGTCATTCTCTTTTTATCAAATTACTTTCAAAATCATGTTTATTTTCAAAGTTATAATTACGGGGATTAAGTCTTTGTAATCACCAAGTTACAGCCGGTATGTGGGGTTTTGTATACATTACTTGATAATCATCACCATTGGGGCAGCCAATGGGGGATATGACCATAGTCACAGATCCGGTCGAGTGACAAATACCGTGGGTAGTTGGTTTGATATCAGGAACATTGTATTCGCTCTTAATACTGTAAATTATAACAAAAGAGTCGTTTTATTAAAAAGAATGATTCACTCAGTATTTTCCGCTGACAAAATCTTTTTCAAACATGTTTCAGGTGATCTGTTGTGATTCAGGAAAAGTGCTGTGGAGCACCTCAAGCTTAAGAAAGTGGCTCATTAGAAAATAAAGAAATATGTTTTGTAAAATAAAGATTTCTTCGTGAAATCAAAAGTATTGTAAATTACCGGGGTTTTATCCCGAAGTGTGAAATAAAATAATCGGGAAAATTTTAGCTTTAAAAAGATTCTGATGATAAACTTCCGCTGTTAAACTCAATTAAATAAATACCACGGGATTTCTGTCCCGCGGCTCCTGAAACGGGTCAAACCGGGTCGGGGGCCGTGACATTATACTATCATGTAACTAGGTCCTAATAGAACTTTAAGGCATGCCTAAACCTATCTAAACCGGGTCAGAACTGAAGTCAAAGCAAAAGTCAAAGTTTTGCGACTTTCGGCTCCGAATCGGTTCTAAACAGGAAATTGTCGAATCAAACAAGCTTAGACCAGTTCTTAAACTTATTACCAAGTTATATGAATGATAAAATAGGTTACACGACTTCTACATAATTAATTACGCGTTAATTCAAAGATTAGCATCCTGTTGACTTTTTCTAAGCGACTTTGACTCGACAAATGACCTAGTTAGGACGGGAATCAGAGGGTGCCCTTTTAAGGGTTTAATGCCCACATAATTACCCACTTATAACAACCCTAAGTTTGACTAATCTATGGACCATTAGCGATTAATTGATAAGTCAACCGTTAATTACGACGGTTTGACTTTAAGGCTATAAACTAAGCAAAACTTAACTAAGGAAGGTTAAGCAAACTTACAAGAGTCCTATGAACGACCAGAGATGATTTGGAATTGCACTTGAGCTCCAGAATGATCAGGAATGCAAATGGTAATGAATGATCAATGTTGCCAACATGTGGGACTTTATATAGTGATTCAAACCCACTAGATTGTTGACATGCAAGTCTACAACTGACCACAACTCATCCACAAGTGTCCCTAGTGTCTAGGAGTCATTTAGGGGTCGTCCAATTATGAGGAAAATCGTTTAAAGGTCGAGTATTGCGTTTAAACAGCAAACAGGAGGATCTGTTGGAGCTGGGCACTCCTTGCGCACCGTAAGGATTGTGCTTGCGGTGCGCAAGCCTGTGATCAGAAGCCAAAAGTTGTTGCATATTGTCCCTTGGCCTTTCGAAAGGTCAACTAAGCTTATTTCTTGCATTTTGACCCCTTCACCTTTACTTACAAGGGCTTCAAGACTTATACCTTCTTTGTTAAGTCCTTGGCCACTTTGTTATTACCCGAAAAGTCATAATTTTCAACATTGATGCTTTAACCCCTCGTATACGAATTTGATCATAACTTTCTCATACGATAACGAAACTTTATGAAATTCATATCGTGCATTCTAGTGAGCATAATTAACTGTTACAAAGCTTCGGGTTTGCTAAAAGGTCACTCAGAGGTATACTTTTAAACATGTTGACATATTTAACCCCTGTAGTTTGTAATCTCTCACTTTCTTTCATATTTAGCTTCGTATGATCCATGATTTATTCGTTTGAATGTATAAACATTATGTAGGGTTATCTTAAAAGATATTTATCCATTGTTGACATTTTGAACCCTTATATTCACATACTTTCCATGTTTGTCAACTTTAGTCCCTCTAGAGTATACTTTCACACGTTCAAGCTTATGACACGTGTCAATACATTATAGGACGTGAATTTTTGAGGTGTTACACTTGTACAATACCGTTGGTGTTCGTAAGGTACCCGTGATCAGGGATGACCAAATGGTACTGAGCAGCAGTACCTAATTTCTCGAACTAAAAGATTATCAAACTCAATCCGGTACCGACTTTTGGCGTTTTATGTACCAGGCTGGTGCTGGTTTTTACCTTCATGTACCGATAACAAACCGGTATTTTCGATACAAATACCGGTTAACACCAAGCTTATCAGACTTAAAAGTAAAGATGATAACAATTATTATAATATTAAGATAATAAAACTATAAAAAAATTGTATATAAAATTTTATTATATTATAGGTTACTGTTCATTTCATTCATTTATTAATACTAGTAGGTAACCCGCGCGTTACGGCGAGATCATGATTTTTGTAAGGGGTATATGCCTTCGGTGATAATCAAGTCAAAGTTTTTCATATTTTTTACCTAAACGAGACCCGTTTGACCCAAAAAAAAAATTATTTTTATTTGTGAAGATGGTGATTTGGTCTGTGCATATTATCAAGAGGAGGTGAGGTTTTATACTCACTTATGTGGGTATTGTCTAATGTTATTTTCTTATGTCTTGTGTGTTAAGATCTATAGAGATCTTATGGAGATTATGTAGAGATTTCATCAGATATTGTAGAGATTTGTAGGATTTTAATAGATTTGGGTAATATTTAGTAGAGATCTTATGAGATCTGATGTACTACGAGCAGGTTTAGGCTTGTGGGTTTTGGGCTTGGGCCCAGGGCCCACAAGCCCATCTCATGTATAAGTGGCCCGTAATTCATACGAGACCCGATATCGTTACCCAAACTCCATGAGCATAAAATATTCGTGTAACATCCATATCTGTCGGTGTCGTCAGTAATTCATACGGTTTCAGTCCGTTGTCATTTGATGTTTCGCAGATTCCACGCGAATCTTCATACGCGTACTGTATAGCTGAACAAACGTTCCTGGGCACTCCAAGGGCCTGGTTAAGTTAATTAGCGTCGTAAACACTATTTATTATCGCGTAATCACCTGTTAATCACGAATGAAATTAAGGGTGTAAATTACCGGTTGTCACATTCTCCCCTGTTAATGAAATTTCATCCTCGAAATTTAGTTTACGTTAACTCCTTAGAGTTACTTTATGCGTAGAAAATACGAATAGTACCAAAGTGAATGATCATGAAATCGAATCAAGACTTGTTCGAATGATTTGAATTCAAGGACGTATCACAAGATGCAAATGAATTCAAGAAACGATTGCATCCAATAAATGAATTTAGATTTCAACAAGCTCAAATGTAATAGTTTGCATGAAACGCTCGATCATGATCAGCCCAAGCTGCAAGTTCTACCGACGCCACAAGGTGTCGTAGTGAATGAAACAATTCAATAATAGCGGTGATTGAACAAGTATCACCTGTGTTTTGCATCAAATGCTCAATCGTAATTAGCCCAAGCTACAAGTTTATACTGACACCACAAGGTGTCGAAATCGACATACGACTTAATGGAGTCGTAGACCAAACAAATCTACTACGACTCAGAACAATGAAACGCTTGTTAAAACGAATTCGAATATGATGTTTCCAATACATCATATGGTGTCTTGAATTGAATATGTGTAATGAACAAGTTCAAACAATTGAATTTGATTTCGGCGCAAGCCGACAATAAATACGTGTATCAACAAGAAAACCTTCGGCATGGCCACAAAGAAATGCCATGTATGTAACTTGAAAAAGAAAAGAATTTTCAAGAAAATGTGTTGACTTGATAACAAAGGAGCCAACAATTACAACAATGCAGGTCATTCGATTCACAAATCAATAATTAGATTTAGCGAAACAATATTTGAACTTTGATTAAGCGCTTATTTGAAATGAAACCACATGCGTAACAAACGATGCATGCGTAACATATGAATATTCAAGAAATGAAGCAAATGAATATTCGCTATACTGAAAGAAATGATCGTGATACAATTTCCATCAAGAGGAGTAGGGATACGAAAATCTACTCAGTAAATGTGAAAATCGAAATTTCAATAAAAGAAATTTGAGGACTTTACCTGGGGTTGCGTGTGATGACCGGTTGTTAGGTGATATTACCATGGAATGTCAAACATATCGTATTTGTCATTAATGAGTTAGGGGGAATGCGGAGACAAACGTCTTCTCCTTAGCATGACTCGTGTCGTTTGCAAGACCGCGTGCCAAACCGCCGCTTCCTTGAAAGTCGTATGTAACGTACTTCAACCTCTGTCGTCATGTAGATTTGAGTTTCGTGAAATCTTGGACGGCCGTGCTTTGTTTTGCGTAGGTTACCTGCTCGGTTAAAAATAGCATAGACGACACAAAAATGGCGTTTTCCCGAGTTAATAAACGTGGTTCTTACGCGATGACCTTTAATGAACTTCAACATGAGTTTCCGAAGGTCTTAAATGCATGTTTCCTAAACTCTCAGGGTTTTATGTACTGTCTGTAATTGTTGTTGTGTACCATGTGTATAACACCACAATAGGGTATGTTTGAAAACAAAATCTTGACTGTTTGTTTTTCGGCAACGGTTGGAGACCATATTCGAGTCTTAGGCATTCTGTATGTATTCAACGTTTTAATAATCTAAGTTCCCAGAGGAAAGTGAGGTTAGAGCCTAGGTATTCCTACAGAAAACCTTATTCGTTGTAACCTATAGCTCTGATACCAATCTGTCACACCCCGAATATCAGAGCATTGGCATGACTGGACTGGTATCTTCATTGCACAGCGGAAGCAAAATATAGCTAAGACTTCTAGAAATCGAACGCCACTAAGTACTCGACTCCACATGGTTCTCCTATTCCAACCGTGCGTTGTCTTAGAAATGCAATCTGAGAAAGAAACATGTGAAAAAGTCAACATAAAGTTGAGCGAGTTCATAGTTTGTTTGTAAAAGATTTGAAATAAATCTTTTTGAATAACCGGTTTTTGAAGTATTGTTGAGAAAACGAATTTAAAATCATTTTCTTGTCAAGTTATGTGGAAACTTTGTATGAAAACATGGTATGTATCTTGTATTAATCAAGTATTCTTGTATGTATCATGTATTCTTGTATAAATCAAGTATTCTTGTATGTATCATGTTTTCTTGTATAAATCAAGTATTCTTGTATGTATCATGTTTTCTGTATGTATCAAGTGTTAATGGGTTGCAAGGCCATTAACATGTGACACGACATAGGAAGTCACCAAACCATAGGCATTTTTCTAGTAGTCGATTCACGACTGAGACACAAATACACTACTCGGTACTAGTTGTCACCAAGAGCGGGGCTGCCCTGACACTCGTTAGATCTAACCTTTTGTTCTGCGGTCTAAGTATGTACATGATTAATGGTGCTTATGGTACCCTATTCGTGACACGATTTCTCGTATTATTCCTCAAAACGCATCATACTTGGTACTAGAGATCACCAAGAGTGCTTCTTGTTTATGTATTCATCATATCAAGTATCAATTCTCTTGTGTTTGTATACTCTTGTATTTGTATTTTCTCGTAGTTTAGAAAAGTAGAATTCGTGTGTAAACGCTTGTTTGAAAAACCGGTATAAAACATAAGCTTTTCGTAAACCATTTGTGTCTGTTAAAACTTGCTTGTAAAATGGTTTATGAATATGTAATTCTTGTATGCTTTGCAAAAAGTGCATGTCTTTCCACCCCGAAAACATTTAAAAAAAATGTAAAACCGTAAAAGGTGGGGTTATGAACTCGCCTGAATATTCCTGTGCAAAGCTAGCTATATACGACTTCGTGATGTCGTTTCCAAGACGAGACTCGCTAGCGTGCATTCTACAATATTCCTAACACGGAATATCTTATAAGTTTCCAATAAACACAATAATTAACTACGTGTCATCGAGCTTTACCGAATTACTAATTGAATGATTCGACTGTAAGTTATGACGGTAAATGAACGACGGTAACTAAACTATGTGTCGTTTATGCGTTTTGAAATAAATATAACAACTTATATTTATTTAATAGCGTTTTCATGTTGATGTCGTTTGAAATAGATACGATAGTTATATTTATTTCATAAAAGAATATGAGTCGCTTGGCGCTTGAAATAAATATATAAAATATATTTATTTTATAAAAGAATTCGCGTTGTATGGTATTCGAAATAAATATGTAAACTATATTTATTTTGTGAAACGAATATGAGTTGTTTGACGCTTGAAATAAATATATAAAATATATTTATTTTATAAAAGAATTGTCAAATTTTCGATGTTTAACCAAACATAGGTAGAAATGTCCGACTTTTTGATGTTCGAAATAAGCATAAAAACTTTATCCGTTTTTATAAAAGAATCCGAGTCGTTAGACGTTTGAAAATAAATATAAAAGTTATTATATTTATTTTATAAAATTATTTCGCGATATTAACGTTTTCGTAGACTATAAAGTGTCGTTCAAATTAAATATATTTTGTATTTGATTTTACAAAAATTATTCGAATCCGTTAGTCTCGTTGAATAGTAAAACGCTTCTTGGTTTTACGGATTTTCTCGAAAAACGGCAGAGTTTCCACTGTTTTTGGACGCCCCCGACAACACAAGTTGTCGTTATTTTTCAAAATTCAATAATTTACCAAACAATATAAACATTATTTATATAATATTTTGTCGAATAAGTTGAAATGTAAACTAGTATTAGATCGGTTCGAGCTCGCTACTCACGTAACATATAAAACTATGAATTAACGAAATAAACCACGCCGTTAATCTTTACCAATTCTTTCGCGTCGTGACATTGACCGAGACTGAGTTGACCAGTAGACCGAGTCGATCCGAATCGCACCAAAACCGAATTTGGCCGTGTCGGACCCGAACCGAAGCTGCTGTTGACTGTGTTTGACTCCTTTGACCAGCGTTGACCGAGCATTGACCAGGTTTGACTGAACCCAAACGAGCCGAGACCCGAGCCGTAACATAACCCGAGCAACCAAACCATCAAATCTGAACCGAGAGTGACTCGAAGCTAACCCGAACAAATATGAAGCCGCCCTGACATAAACGAGCCAATATAACCAAATCCACTGTTTATCATCATCAAGCGTCGTCATCTTCATCATGAATCCCGACGGATCGAAGCAAGGACCACCGGTCCGAGACAGGGACCGTCGGAAAAACGGCGAAGTCCGTTGGATAAAGACAAGGGTAACCGGTCCGAGTGAAGGACATCCGGTCACCACCATCGCCGGTACTCTCTCTCTCTGTTTCTTGCCACCAAGCGCCGCCGCCGCCGCTGTGAGCGGCGGCTCTCTCTCTCCTCAGCCTCTTTCTCTCTCTACTCTCTCTCTCTCTTCGGTCTCTCTATCTCTTCCTCGTCCCGATCTCTCTCTCCTGTTCTCTCTTTCTTCGATCGCCGCACCACCACCGGATTGTGGTGGTGGTGGTCGTTTCTGTTGTTCGAAAAGGGGGGGGCTTGTCGTCGGTAGGAAAGCGAAGGAGGGAGAGAAGCAGGTGGGTGGCTGGTCGGTTAATCGGCTCCGTCGGCCGGACAATCGGAGGAGGAGGAGAGACCGAGAGGAAAGGGTAAGGATTTGTGTGGGTTTTTGTTTGTGAGGAAAGTGATTCCTCTGTGTTTGTTTAATCTAATAGAGAGAGAGGGAGAAGGGTTGTGGTCATGTTATTGTGAAGATGGTGATTTGGTCTGTGCATATTATCAAGAGGAGGTGAGGTTTTATACTCACTTATGTGGGTATTGTCTAATGTTATTTTCTTATGTCTTGTGTGTTAAGATCTATAGAGATCTTATGGAGATTATGTAGAGATTTCATTAGATATTGTAGAGATTTGTAGGATTTTAATAGATTTGGGTAATATTTAGTAGAGATCTTATGAGATCTGATGTACTACGAGCAGGTTTAGGCTTGGGCCCAGGGCCCACAAGCCCATCTCATGTATAAGTGGCCCGTAATTCCTACGAGACCCGATATCGCGACCCAAACTCCATGAGCATAAAATATTCGTGTAACATCCATATCTGTCGGTGTCGTCAGTAATTCATACGGTTTCAGTCCATTGTCATTTGATTTTTCGCAGATTCCACGCGAATCTTCATACGCGTACTGTATAGCTGAACAAACGTTCATGGGCACTCCAAGGGCCTGGTTAAGTTAATTAGCGTCGTAAACACTATTTATTATCGCGTAATCACCTGTTAATCACGTAATTAAGGGTTTAAATTACCGGTTGTCACAACATCAGTAGACAGTTACAGTATGCTAAAGAAAAGTAATGATTAAATAGCGTTAAACGGTCTCACTGATGATATGCCGATACGTTTTACACATTTAGTAAACTTTTCGAGATATAAACATAAATTTCATACTTGCTTATTTCGTGGGGAACACTACTTGGATATATAGGTAACCCCTGAAATCTTGTTTGAAAGACCCCTCTTTCTGAGATACTAGGTCTTTATGCTTAGTGATATCTGGGGTATTATCCCGGGACTTCTGATTTTGCGGAAGCAATGGCCTAGTCCCCGTATAATACTTTTCGCTTGCTTGAAATATAGCACTGCCCTCAGCATAAAAAATGATGAAACATTGCAAAATGCTAATCATGTGCTGTTGAAGAAAAGATTCTCTAAAGGGAACACACCTAAAGTCGAACCGTCATCTCTCTGATTTTGCGGAAGCAATAGCCTGAGCTCTCACGGTCTCGCATTTAACCCTTTACAGATATCATCTAGGTATACTCACATGTAAGACTGAATATTGGGATTTGGATACGGGAGTATATTCAAGAGGTGGGACAAATGAATAAGTTTAAGTTTTTAATACACCTAATTCGTATCTTGAATCAGTTGAAATTTGTGTGAAAATTTAAGTGGATCAGTATATCGACAATCTAAGTGAATTGTTTAATTCTTAATGTGTGACTAAGCTCAACGGTACTTGTGACTTGTCAAAAACTGATATGATCCTCTGTCGCAAACTCAAACAAAAATATTGTCTGTAAATATGCTTGTAAATATTTCTTTACTGCTTTATATTTCAGAAAATACAAAAACATTTTGATTTCCGCTTTATTTTCGACAACCGATGTCTGAAATGCTAAGTTTCAAAATCTTAGTATGCTGATTGTGCTTATGAAAATAAAACAAGTTCATTAATTTAAAACTTGAATTTAAAATTTAAAATAAAAAACAGTTTGTGATATCTCCAAGGTCATTAATTTGGACTTGGATGATTAACTGTGAGGGAGTTGGATTCTTAGATTGTTAAAATCTGCTAAAGAGCCAGGTTATTTGATCCTCTGAATATTCAAAACACTGTTAATTATAAATGTTTGAGTGTTGCAGATGCGCTTCCAGACTACGATCCCTACAGCTGAGTCTAAGGGGGAGTCTGAAGACAAGCTCGAAGCAAGGGGGAGTTTGTAACTGGAAAGCCATGTGTCGATCCTAAAAAACACGGAAGCTTAGTGAAAGGGGGAGCCTGAAGAATTATTGAGGGATGCTTACAATGTTAGACAATTCGGAAAGAGTTTGAAGACTGATCAAGACTGAAGATGTGTCATGCTAAAGATTAGACACTGAAGACTTCGTCAACATCCAAGGGGGAGTCTGTTAGTGCAATATGTCTGTTGAGTTCGTCTTGTATCAAGTATTGTAATTAGAATGATAGATCAGGGCTCATAGTACGAGAAAATCAGGGTTTGTATGTAATTAAGTGATTTCGCACGAAATTACCCTGTGTAATTACGTGCGAAATACCCATGCCTATGTATACCTAGGTCTTGATCTTCATTTGTAACATTTCTGATTCGGTAACGAAGTGCTGCCGAACTGTCTCCAGGTGGTAAATTGCAGTTATATCAATAATAGAGACATTTAAATTGAATCAAGCTGTAAACAAGTCCGTTTCTCTGAATTCCGCCTTTGATTTGGATGCAAACTCTTCTGAACGACTCATTCAGGTTCGCACAACGATCCTACAAGTGGTATTAGAGTTCAGGAGGAAGAGTTCAACTTGATTTTATCAGAAATTCTCACTTCTACACCTTTTTTTTTTTCAAAATTAACAAGTTTTTAAGGATAAAATGGACTGATTTTCATACATTACACGCGAAATATAGTTTTAATGAATCCTTGAAAGAATTGGACCTTAATTCAGCTTAAAATCAGATCAATTGGACAAAATGGTGATCGAAATGATGATGTCATCCTAATTTCGCACGAAATTGTCACTATTATTTCGCACGAAATTAATCTGGTGATGGTAATTCCGCACGAAATTAACATCCATACCTGATTTCGCACGAAATCATATTTCGTTTGGTATTTTCGCACGAAAAAACTAATTTCGTGTGAAATATTTGATTTCGCTTGAGTTGTTATTTCATTTGAAATTGTTTTGTAAACAGGTCATTTCGTTTGAACAAAGTGATTTCGCTTGAGATCTTATTTCGTTTGAAGATCACTATTTCGTTTGAAAGTGGATATTTCGCTTCAAGATCATTTCACGTCAACCGAGTGTCAGTTTGTGTCAAGTTGTTTGATATTGTTTAGACTGATTGTGTTTGATTGTTTTGTCTCCAGGAAATTCAAGAAATTCTCATCATGGCTGAAGAATTCTACAACACGTTCTACAACGCTTTTACATCAGAATCTTCCGAAACATCAATTGTTACACGAAAGTCAATAACAAAAGCAGTCAATGAAAACATTAATCATGACAATTTTTATGGAACTCATTCAAAACCACCCAAGCTTGATAGTATTGAGGACTATACTTGGTGGAAAGAACGATTTCTCAGCTAGGCAAAAGCTTACGCACACGAAAGCTGGGTCTGTCTTGAGTTTGGATATGAAAGACCAAAAAATGATAAAGGAGAAGATCTCCCACTCAAGAACTTATCCAAAGAAGACAAATCCAAATTTGCAGCCGAATAGAGAATGATTGCCTTGATCCAATCATCAATTAGAAACGGCATGTTTGCTTTACTACAACATGACGGGTCATCAAAATCAGTTAGGGAGGCTTTAAGGGTTAAAGCTGAGGGGGGTAAACAAATCAAGAAAAATAAAATTGCTTTGTTAAAGAAAGAATTCGATTTGTTTGACAGTCTTAAAGGTGAATCAGTTCGACAAATGATTGAACATTTTTGTCATCTAAAAATCGAACTTGAAAGGTTTAAGATTGAAAAAACGAGAGAAGAAATAATTGACAAAATCATAGAAGCGTTACCACGAGCTGATCAATGGCAAACGTTTGTGTTTATATTGAAAAATGATGCTTTGTATGAAACAATTTCTCTTGATATGTTAATTGAAAAGATTGAAACTCATGAGCTTGAATTGCAGAAACAAAACAAGATGAGTAGTTCTTCACATCTACAGAATGTTGGTCTCAATTACAAAGGTAATTTACCTTCGGTGAAAGTTGGAGAATCACCAAAAATAGCATTCAGTGGTGAGAGGACAAAAGAGCCACAGAAAAGCTCATCAAGTTACAATCCGGGTTATCATTCATCTTCATCAAAAGCTAATTCTGAAGAAACAGAGGAGATATTGTGCAACATTGCTCTTAAACTGAAAAATTCTCCGGCTATGAGCATCAATTATGCTAAGCAGCAAATGAGCTTCCTTGCATCTGTTCTGGAATCGTATGAAGGTCTAGTTGCAGGCAAAATTGGAAATTCCGAATTGACCAAAGAAGACTACGACCAGATTGATCCAGAAGAAATGGAACTCATAGACATTCGCTGGTGTTTGGCAACTTGCATCCGCAGAGCTCAGAGATATATGGAGATTACTGGGAAAGAATCAATCGGTGGTCCATCAACAAAGCTTGGATTTGATAAATCCAAAGTGACCTACTTCAAATGTAAGCAAAAAGGTCATTTCAAGAGAGAATGCAACAATTCTGCAGTTGGTGGAAATGAACATCCATTCAATGATGATTATTACCGAAAGGCAATCTACCACCGTAGCAAAGAAGAGCCAAAGATGATTGAAAATAATCCTAGAGAGAAATCAAGAGCTTGTGCAGTAATCCATGATGATGAAGGATATGATTGGAGTCCGATTCTTCCAGAAGAAGATCGTTTGGACAATCAGGTTACAGCTCATGGAAGAAGCACATCAAAGAGCAAACATTATGTTCTTGTTGCTGAAATTAAAGAGGAAAACAAAGAAGAAAATGTCATAGTTGAAAACAAAGAGAAAACCAGAGAAGAAATTCTGAGCGAGAAAACGTACAGAGAAAGAAACATTTCTATTAACAGAATTAATGAAATGTAAGAAGAGTATGAAAGTGCAGTGATCAATAAAAGATGGGATAAAAAGAGAGAGTGTTATGTCAATAGACAAGGTGAACCTGTTGTTCCCAAGAAGGACATAATTTTTGATGATGTTCTTCTCATAATTCCTCGATCTGTCGAATATTATACAAATGTATCAAAAGATAACACATATGCGAAAAGGCATGAAAAAGACATAAGATACGTCATGACATCGAGTTTGAGGAAGAGAGATGAAGAGAGATTGAAGAATAATGTTGAGAAGCTGGTTGATGAGTTGAAGAAGGTTGCTGAAGATGTGAAAGTAGAGAATGGGAGGGTAAAAGAAGAAGTTGTTGTAAAAGAAGCTGTTATCGAAGAACAGCAAGTTGAAGAAGCTAAGAAGAAGGTTGAAAGTTCGATTGAAGTGAAGAATGAGATTTTGGAGGTTGCTGCTAATGTTGATGTTGATGCTGATAATGAGAAAAAGAGTGATGGTGATCAAAAGCAGATGGAAGCAAACACCGAGGTGCCAATCACTGAGGTAAATACTGAATTTGAAATCTTAAAAACTGTTGAACAGTGCAAGAAATGCATGGAAACGTGCAAAGATTATGCTGAAATAGACGAAAAGTTCAGAAGAAGAGATCTTGAATTCACAAAAATCGAAGAGGTTTTTAAAAATAAATACAAAGAAATGTTAGAAAATGAAAAAGTTTTGAAAGATAACGACGAAAAACTTTCAGAAAAATGTAAAAAATTAGAAAAAGAAAATGTTTTGAAAATGACAGAAGAATGTTCTCAAAAAAAAAAAAATGAGTGTCAAGAAATGAAAAAGGAATATGATTCAATAAAATTGGCATATCACATTACAAAAGAGTCATATGAAAAGGTGAAGAGTGAAATGAAATTTGTTCAATCAAGATTGAATTACTGTTCCGAAACAACTAGTACGTTTAAGCGACAGTATGAAATAAAGCAACAAGTTGTAAATTCTTATATTGAGGATGTTGCTAAGCTAAAGCGTCAGATTGCTGATTTAGAACAAGATAATAACAAGTTAAAAAGTTATCACGCGTCATCATATGTGCTTGAAAGAATTTTCAACATAAAACCGGATGGAAAAGATTCTGAGCAAAACAAGAAAGGTATTGGCTCAGAGTTTCATCAAGTTCCACCACCGGAAAAGTTTGCATTTTATGATGATGAAAAGGTCGAAAAAGCTTTCAACATGGTAGATCAATTGCCAGATAACATTGACGTAACCTATTCCAAATCTGATGATTCTAGTGATTCAGAGGTGGTAGGTAAGGTCGTTGAAAGTGTGTTGAAAGAAGAATCGGTTGAAACAGGTAAATCTGAATCAAAGGATGAAAATGAAGGTAATTTTCATGATGGATATCTGAAAAACTTAAAATCTGAGAAAAATCTGGATGATGATTCAAAAGGATTGGTTTATACCATGATTGGATCGGACAAATTATTCTTAGATGTTGTATTCCCGATTCAAAATGTGATTTCAGAAAAGATTGATAAAGTTTTTAAAATGGTTGAGATTGAAAAGTCTGAAATTCCAAAGTTTGCAGGAAAAGGTCACAAAACTTTTTATAACAAACCTGGTTACAAGAAGAAAAACATGAAGGCTGGGTTGGGTTATAAGAAGAAACAAAGTTGGAAAAGAAATGAAACACCGAGTTATCAGACAAAGACGAATTTTGTTCATGGGACAAGTTCTGAAGAAGAGAAAGAACTCCAATTTAGACGACAGTCTAATGAAGAGTTCTATGCTCAAAAGAAAAAGCAACAACAGGTCAAAGATGTTTCAAAGAGAACATGTTTTAAATGTGATCAAATTGGACATCTTGCACGCAAGTGTCCAAATCTGAAACCTGTTGATGTTGAGAAAAAGAAGTCTGATAATGTGGAAAAATAGAAATATGAGGATATGAAACAAATGTCAACCAGATTTGATTCAAAACAAACTTGGAGGTACAACACAAACAAGTTTGCTTCGAATCAATCTTGGAAATCGAATCAAACTGGGAAATCAAAACCGAATAGGTTTGATTCTAGACAGACATGGAATTCTCACACACCCAGATTCAGAACAAAGCAAAGTTGGCAAACATTCGTTGATATGACAAAACCCAAACAGTTTTGGAAACCAACTGTTGTTCAAAATCAAAATGTTCAAAAAGAGTCACATTTTTACAAACGAGGTATTCCTAAAGGTCAAACGTGGAGTGCTAAGAAACAAGTAACTTCGGTAAATAATGAAAAAGTTGAAGTCAAAGTTGAAAAAGTCTTTGTTCAAGATGACAAAGATTTTCCGAAATTAAATGATGCATATTGTGTAGAAATGCCTAAGGTTCAACAGACCTGGGCTAAATTGTTCAAGTAATTGAATAGTTGAATGTGCAGGTGCTCAAGAAAATTGAAGACTGTGAGAATGGAAATCGGAGCAGCCTGGCACAACGGGAAGAAGAGGTTGCTGAACCCTGGTTTAGTTGAAACAGGGAGTTTGTTTGATTTCTGTACATAAATAAACAATATTTCAAAAATCCTAAAAATTGAAAAACCAAAAATATGTTTTTATTTTGTCAAAATTTAAAAAAAAATAAAAAATATGTTTGTTTTTAGATTTGTAAAAAAAAAAATTCAAAAAGATGTTGATTGAATACGCCGAAACCCTCACGGCTAAACAAACATGATTAATTTCACAAGATTGAAAAACGGTTTTCAAACTGTAAAATATCAATGTGTTGTAAATCATGGGGGTATGTTAGATTTTCTGCAAAATCAGTACATGAGAAGCAGAAAATGGATGGCGAGACAAAGCTATCAGTGTTGGTTGTCAATTTTTTTTTATATGGTTTTGCATTTTAGGGGGAGTATTATTGTCAGAAAATCCAAAAACATTAGAAAATTTGAAAAAGAGAAAAACATGATAAAATTCAAAAATGAGTTTTGTGTAAAAAGAGGAAATGATAGTACATCAGTAGACAGTTACAGTATGCTAAAGACATGTAATGATTAAATAGCGTTAAACGGTCTCACTGATGATATGCCGATACGTTTTACACATTTAGTAAACTTTTCGAGATATAAACATAAATTTCATACTTGCTTATTTCGTGGGGAACACTACTTGGATATATAGGTAACCCCTGAAATCTTGTTTGAAAGACCCCTCTTTCTGAGATACTAGGTCTTTATGCTTAGTGATATCTGGGGTATTATCCCGGGACTTCTGATTTTGCGGAAGCAATGGCCTAGTCCCCGTATAATACTTTTCGCTTGCTTGAAATATAGCACTGCCCTCAGCATAAAAAATGATGAAACATTGCAAAATGCTAATCATGTGCTGTTGAAGAAAAGATTCTCTAAAGGGAACACACCTAAAGTCGAACCGTCATCTCTCTGATTTTGCGGAAGCAATAGCCTGAGCTCTCACGGTCTCGCATTTAACCCTTTACAGATATCATCTAGGTATACTCACATGTAAGACTGAATATTGGGATTTGGATACGGGAGTATATTCAAGAGGTGGGACAAATGAATAAGTTTAAGTTTTTAATACACCTAATTCGTATCTTGAATCAGTTGAAATTTGTGTGAAAATTTAAGTGGATCAGTATATCGACAATCTAGGTGAATTGTTTAATTCTTAATGTGTAACTAAGCTCAACGGTACTTGTGACTTGTCAAAAACTGATATGATCCTCTGTCGCAAACTCAAACAAAAATATTGTCTGTAAATATGTTTGTAAATATTTCTTTACTGCTTTATATTTCAGAAAATACAAAAAGATTTTGATTTCCGCTTTATTTTCGACAACCGATGTCTGAAATGCTAAGTTTCAAAATCTTAGTATGCTGATTGTGTTTATGAAAATAAAACAAGTTCATTAATTTGAAACTGGAATTTAAAATTTAAAATAAAAAACAGTTTGTGATATCTCCAAGGTCATTAATTTGGACTTGGATGATTAACTGTGAGGGAGCTGGATTCTTAGATTGTTAAAATTTGCTAAATAGCCAGGTTATTTGATCCTCTGAATATTCAAAACATTGTTAATTATAAATGTTTGAGTGTTGCAGATGCGATTCCAGACTACGATCCCTACAGCTGAGTCTAAGGGGGAGTCTGAAGACAAGCTCGAAGCAAGGGGGAGTTTGTAACTGGAAAGCCAGGTGTCGATCCTAAAAAACACGGAAGCTTAGTGAAAGGGGGAGCCTGAAGAATGATTGATGGATGCTTACAATGTTAGACAATTCGGAAAGAGTTTGAAGACTGATCAAGACTGAAGATGTGTCATGCTAAAGATTAGACACTGAAGACTTCGTCAACATCCAAGGGGGAGTCTGTTAGTGCAATATGTCTGTTGACTTCGTCTTGTATCAAGTATTGTAATTAGAATGATAGATCAGGACTCATAGTACGAGAAAATCAGGGTTTGTATGTAATTAAGTGATTTCGCACGAAATTACATAGGTGATTTCACACGAAATTACATAGGTAATTGTCACACCTCAATATTTCTACTTATTACCGGTGGGCCCGGTGGGGAGTAACGTGACGTAGTTGATATCATCATAGTCAAACAACACAATGTAAATGCACAGCGGAAGCAAAAGATAAAATATATTACAATCCGATTCAAAAGTAATATCAAATATCACAACGGAATGTAATATGGATCCACAGGCGGATCTTAAACAAAAAGATAACATTGTTCAACAGACTTTAGGCATCTAAGCTTGCGAGACTCTTTATTGATGCTAGGATTAGCCAGCCCATTCCGATTAGTACCTGCACTTAGCCTTTTTTGAAAAATACGTCAGTTTACACTGGTAAATACAATTTAACTGACTCATTTTGAAAAGGTTAAAAATTGATTTGAATGCACGTGGCACAAATATTTTATAACTTGGGACAATTATTTGAATATAATACTTGTAAAAGAGTTACATGTTTCTTATACGTTCAGTAGCCCGGTTCGTGCCGGGTTAAAGCTTAATAGACACACCACATGATATAGTCCCACGGCTGGTTGTTCCCGTTACCAGCGGTTATACCTTGTTATTTATAAATGCACTAGCGGGTGTACGCCTACACGCGCGTGCTAAGGTCGTGGCCATTTCGTAAAATGATGCCAAGGATATCAGGGACATGGTCATTAACCTCTCAAAGGCTTTAAGCAAACAAAACAATTTAAACGGGCCGATTAATATCATTTAACCACCATACGATTAAAGATTTAATGCTCGACCAAACGGTATTTTATATACCGTACCCCAAGCCCGTATAGGGAAAATAAGTTAAAAGTATTTACCTGAGCTAAATATAAATTCAATCCCAGCCGTATATCAATTCAGCAAGTACAGACAGCTTTTACTGGGCTCCTAATCTGGAACGAAGGTTTTTAATAACCTATTTGAATCCTAACGGGTCTTTAATTAAGCCTTGACTTAGACCGGTTAGTTCTCAAAGGAAGATACGGTTCAAACGCATGATAAAGCGAAGACCGGATTAGAATGTGGTTTTGACCCGACAAGCTTGTATGCTTGTTTAATATGGGTAACTTAAACACATTCTGGATTTTGAGACAAAATGATATGGTTTGACCCGTTTCGGCTAATATATGCAAACTAGTTACATAAGCCGATCCGAACGCGAAAAGTGCGTAACGAGTAACCAAAAGAATCATACACAGGTTTCCTAAGTTAATATGCCTTAAATATGTTGTGATATCAGTAGGATACCTTCCATTATGCCAAAAACGAGTTTAATTTCAATTTAAGCCCCGTAGGGGTATTTTGGTCATTTTAAAGATTATAAAAGAGGTTAATTGAAATTCTGAGATTCGGGTCCGAATACATCAGTAAAATAACTTATTTTATTAGGTCATATCAGTTGGTAACAGGTCTTAAATGACAAAATGGTTTTAAACCCATACTAGGCGTTTAATATGCTTAAAAAGCCATTTTAAGCGATTTCCGGGTTATACATGAAATCCGAGTTTTCTGATCAGGTTATAGAGTTCAAAATACTTTATTTATTATATATAATCAGTAGCAATTGGATTGGTGTCAAAATATTATGTAGAACTCATTTTATACACAAAAAGGCTATAATCGGTATTTACCGAATCAACGCCATAACCTTAGGTTATGAGCAGGTTAAAAATAATTAAAAATATTTAAAAATCCCAAAATATTATATTACATCAGTGGGTAAAAGGTTTGGTGTCAAAAAATGGGTTTAGATAGGCTTTATGCTAATTGCGCCGTTTAATTACTAAAAAGCGTTCTAATTACGCTAATGAGCATAACTCCTAATCTAGACCTCCAACTGATGTGACAATTTAGGGACATGTTTATAAATCAATAACAAAGATTATTGTTCTTTCACATATTCAAAATTCTCATTTTATGGTCAAAAGGGCATATTGGTCAACATTAGGCATTTAACGGAAACTTGTAAACGAATTGGACAATCAACGATCCAACCACAGAGGGTTATACCATCATGTAACCTGGTCCTAAGGAAGCTCTAAAGCATTTCCAAACTTATCTAAATCGGGTCAGAACCGAAGTCAAAGCAAAAGTTAAAGTTTTGCGACTTTCGGTTCCGAACCGGTCCTAAACTGAAAATTGTCGGATCATGTAACACCTCGAAAATTCACGTCCTATAATGTATCGACACGTGTCATAAAGTTTGAACGTGTGAAAGAATGTTATAAAAGGACTAAAGTTGACAAACATGGAAATTATGTGTTTATACGGGTTCTAAGTGTCAACAATGAATAAATATACTTCATAATAACCCTACATGATGTTTATAACGTCAAACGAATAAATCATGGATCATACGAAGCTAAAAGTGAGGGATTACAAACTACAGGGGTTAAATGTGTCAACATGTTAAAGATATACCTCTGAGTGACCTTTTGACAAACCCGAAGCTTTGTAAATATAAATTACGCTCACTAGAATGCACGATTAAAATTTCATAAAGTTTCGTTATCGTATGAGAAAGTTATGATCAAATTCGTGTGCGAGGGATTAAAGTGTTAACGTTGAAAGTTAAGGCTTTTCGGGTTAACCGGAAGTGTACAAGGACTTGGCAAAGTGGGTATAAGTCCTAAAGCCCTTGTGGGTATAGATAAGGGGGTCAAAATGCTAGTTAAAGCCTGATTACCCTTTCAATTTAACCAAAGGTCAACTTACAAAACAAAGGAAATCAAAAATCAGATTTAGCAGGCCAGGCGGCCCGCTTTGGGTTTTGTCAAACGGGACGCGGGCCGCGTCCGGAGCCCAGATGCAGAAAAGTGAGACAAGCGCCTTTAAACGCGGAAATTCGATCTCTTAACGACTTTAATGCAACATGGGCGGCCCCTAACTGTACTAGAGCACTAGGGACATGTGTTGGATGGTTGTGGATGATCATAGAGCTATGTGTCAACATATTGTGGTGCTTAAATCCATTATAAAAGGCCATGTAGTGCACACAAGTTCCTCACACCAATTTCCTTGCAAACTGATCATTCCTGGAGCTCTCAAGTAGGTCCAAGTGATCTTAAGTCGTGCATAGGACTCTTGTAAGTCTACTAGTCTTTCTTTATTAGAGTTTAGCTTGGTTAATTAGTTAAAAGTCAAACCGTCGTAATTACGGTTTGACTTCGAGATTAGTCAATAATGGCTCCGTCATATCTCGAATTAAAAGTAGTTATGAGTTGGTATTTATGTGGGTAATAAAACCTCAAAAGGGTTTCCCCTGATCACCACTCTAACCAGGTCAAAAGTCGGGTCAAACTTTTAATTAAAAAGTCAACAGGATGCTTAAAATGTCATTTATGCATAATTAGCTATCTAGAACATATACAACCTGTTTGATCATTGTTATAACTTGGTAATAAGTGTAAGAACATGTCTAAACATGTTCAACCCGATAATTTCCTGTTTAGACCCGGTTCGGAACCGAAAGTCACATAGTTTGACTTTCACTTTGACTTTCAGTTCTGACCCGTTTAGGCATGTTTTAGAAATGCCTCAGAGCTTTAATTGGATTAGGTTACTTGTTAGAACAACCCTCTGTGATTGCACACCTTGGTTCATTAGTTATCCAATTAATATGCATGTTTCCGTTAATTGCTCATACGTTGACCGTTATGCCCTTATTACCTTAAAATGTGATCTATGAAAATGTAAAAGTGTAGAAACCTTAAATACTGATATCTAAACTTGTATGCAAAGTTTGACATCAGTTTGACTTATAGGTTAAGAGTTATGCTCAATATCGCAAATTTAAAGCTTTATGTTAATTAAACGACATAATTAGCGTATAGCCTAGTTAAGCCTACTTTTTGGTATCAAACTTAATACCCAC
This sequence comes from Helianthus tuberosus, assembly GCA_030545235.1. Classification (NCBI taxonomy): domain Eukaryota; kingdom Viridiplantae; phylum Streptophyta; class Magnoliopsida; order Asterales; family Asteraceae; genus Helianthus; species Helianthus tuberosus. Next base: position 110,534,100 of record CM060402.1, read on the forward strand.
TGATATAATATATTATTTTGGGATTTTTAAAGATTTTTAATTAATTTTAGGCTGAGCATAACTAGTAGTCGTAGGCTTAATCCGGTAATTGTCGGTTTTGCCCTTACGGGCCATAAAATGAGTTTTACTTATCTAAACGACTCCAAACCTTTTGCCACTGATCACATATGATAAATAAATTATTTTAAACCTTCTGGAAATATAAAAATATCAGATTTAAGTATCGAATCCGGAAATGGCCTTTAATCGCCTTAATTAGCGTTTTTAACGCATAGTATGTTTTAAAAACATATTGGACATACCCGGGTTGATACCTACTGATATATGAGGCAAATTATGACATTTTAACAGTAAGCAAAGGTTGATTAACTCAGACTTCGTGTTTGAGCTTTTCGGCTTGTGTGAAATTACCAAAATACCCCTACGGGGCATAGTTTGGTTAAAGATGATAAATTTCACATATATGCTTTAGCCTACTGTTATAACTCATCAAATTGAGTATGTTGGCTGTTTACATCAGACCTGTAACTCAGTTAAACATTTAAACTCCTTTACAACCTTTAAAATGACCAAACTACCCCTACGAGGCATAGTTTGTGTTTAAATTAGTTCGGGGCATAATGAAAGACATTCTACTGATGTCACAACATATTTGAAGCATATTAACTTAGGAAACCTATATATGGCTCTTTCAGATACCCGTTACGCTTATTACGCGTTCGGTTCGGTTTGTGTAACAAGTTTACATAAAATAGCCGAAACGGGTCAAACCATATCGGTTTTATCTCAAAATCCAGAATGTGCATAAAGGACCCATATTAAACAAGTCTCTGAACTTGTCGGGTCTAAATCACATTCTATCCGGTCCTCGCTTAATCGTGCGTACGAACCGTATCTTTGAAACTAGCCGGTCTAAGCTTAAGCTTAATTAGAGACCCGTTAGGATTCTAATAGGTTATTAAAAACCTTCGTTCCAGATTAGGAGCCCAGTAAAAGCTATCTGTACTTGCTGATTTGGTATATGGCTGGGATTGAATTTATATTTAGCTCAGGTAAATACTTTTAACTTATTTTCCCTATACGGGCTTGGGTTACGGTATATAGCATACCGCTTGATCGGGCATCAAATCTCCACGCTTAGTGGGTAGTTGAATAATTTGATCGGCTCGTTTAAACAGTCTTGTTTACTTTACAGCCTTTGGGGGGTTAATGACCATGTCCCGGATATCCTTGGCATCATCTTACGAGATGGCCACGACCTGAGCACGGGGTGTAGGCGTACACCTGTCGTGTATAACTCAATTATGTGGTGTGTCTATTGATCTTTAACCCGGACTAGATCCGGGCTACTGAACGCATAAGTAACATGTAATTCGTTCACAAGATTATAATATTAAATAATTCTCCCAAGTTAAAAAGATTAATTTTGCCTCGGTGCACTTTAATCAAATTATAAAAGATATTTTGTGCCACGTGCATCCAAATCAATTTTCTTAAAACCATTTTCAAAATGAGTCAGTTGAATGTATTTACCAGTGTAAACTGACGTATTTTCCAAAAAGGCTAAATGCAGGTACTATACGAAATTGGCTGGATATTTCTCCTTAGCATCAGTAGAAGTCTCGCAAGCTTAAGATGCCTAGAAGTCTGTTGAACTATTGTTTCCATTTTATGTTCGATCCTTCTGTGGATAAACTTCCGAATATTGTGACAGTTGATATTACAATAATAAATTCGGTTGTATTATATCTTTTAAATTGCTTCCGCTGTGCATTATTATATTGTGTTGTTTGACTATTACGTTGCCAACCACGTCACGATACTCCCCCACCGGGCCCACCGGTGACACGTGGAAATCGGGGTGTGACAGGTTGGTATCAGAGCCAACACTGAGTGAATTAAACACTAACCTTTCGTGTTTAATCTCAGTTACACAATTGCACATATCTAAACTTCTGCGTCTAGACTTAACTTAGGAATATTCTCAATCCTAATCTTAAAATTTTTACTTTCAAATTTTTATTGGAAACGTCGCCAAGCGAAGAAGCCGTAATAGGAGTTCTCCACACCCGGAGCCCTGAGATGCTGAGCTTCGTACCGCGGCTAGAATGAAACGAGCAGCCAAGGAGAAAGCATTCAGAGATACAATGAAGAAGAAACTCCTTTTGTTGAAGATCGTTTCCTTAATAGTCCTTATAAGGACATAATTATCTTTCAGTCCCTCCGAGGACACATTATTCCTTTTAAGTCCCGCTAAGGGCAACTTTATACTTTTATTTTTATATAGTGGAATGATTAAGTTTAAACTTTCATTCTAAACAAGAATTTTTAAATAAATGTAAAATAACATTACTTTTATAAGATCTACCATTATAATAAAATCGCAAAGTCTAAAAAAAGGACGAGACCTAGCCACGTGTCATTTTAAGACCGGGCCAAGATGGTAGTTCCATAATTAGATTTAGATCCATATGAACACCTCAATTTAAAATTGTTCTGCGTTAATTATAAATTAAGAATCTTAAGTGTGAAACCTAGCCTTCGGGTCAATTATAAGACCGGGCCAAGATGGTAAGACCTGTTTAAAAGATTCAAATCCCTGTTAACATCTTAAAACATGTTAACACTCCTGGAAGATGTGATTCATTAAAATCACACACTTCATTTTATAAAGGATTCTTCAAAAGATTCCAAACCCAGTTTAATGATCTCTGAATCCTGGGTTTACATCATTAATTAAGATGTTCATATTTTAACCATACGTGGTAACATAATGCCTACGGGCCCTGCTCATTTCCATAGGAGCCAAAAGGCAGTGGTAGCGATGACTCCCTGTCAGATAAAGGTAATGAACTCAGTGTTGTAAAAGTCGCTAGGCGGTCCCTAGTCGGCCGACTGGGAGTTGGGAGTAATCGGAGTACTCGGAGAGTACTCGGGGAGTACGCAGACATGGTAAATATAAAGAAAATTAATTGTTATATATTATTTATGTGTTAAAATAAGCATAATTCATGTCAACTGGGTATAATTTAAAATAAAACATGTTTAAAGTTCAAATATTCTGAATACAAGTCCGACTAGTCTGAGTACAAGGCCGAGTAGTCCGAGTACAAGGCCGAGTAGGCCGATTTTGACCGAGTTTGGCCGATTAAAAGTCAAAAAACCACGTTGACCGCCTAGACCGACTAGGCCGACTAGGCTCCGACTAGGCCGACTAGGCCGACTAGGACCGAGTACTCCTGAGGCCGACTAGTTGAGACCGCCTAGGAGGAAGTCGCCAAGGTGGAGGTCCGAGGACCGAGTACTCGCCGAGTACTTGGCTGAGGAATCCGACTTTTGCAACACTGAATGAACTAGGTTCAAACCTCAAATGCTTTGATTCTCTGAAATCCTAGCATATAATTTATAATTGTCCTTGTGACTAGGCCTATTGTGCCAATATACTTTCATGCTTTGATTCTCTGAAATCATAGCTTAAAATTTATAAATGTCCATGTGACCAGGCCATTGGGTGCCACCAATAAAACTATTAATGTTTTATAATTAGGATAAATTATAATAGAAATCCTAAATAAATATATGATTAATAAATTAACCAAATATGGTCTCTGTTTACCATGGTTAATGAATTTCCCTAAGGGGCAATTCAGTAATAAACTTCCCTTATAAGGGAAGTGCCTACGGGCTATAGTTAATGTCCTCTGAGACTGAAGACAGTGGCAGCCTACAGCTCCCTGTCAGGAAAAGGTAATGAACTTTGATTCAAACCTTAATGCCGTGATTCTCTGAAATCATGGCTTATAAATTTAACTTGTCTACGCGACTAGGCCAGTTGTGCTATTATTATTAACTTATGAATTAGGATTATGATAAAAATCCTGAATAAAATAAATATCTTTCCTTCCCAGACAGTATGCATTTTAAAAGGGAATCTTAAAGTTGAAACCTAGCCTACGCGGCCAAGATGGTGAAACCTACTCAAGGGATTCAGATACTTGTTAACACCTAAGAACGTGTTAGCACTCTTGACAAATGTGATTCGAGAAAATCACAACATTCATACTTATATTGGATTCTTCCCATTCCCTTATCTAGCCAAGTGATTTAGGAATCATGGCTTATATCATTCTATAAGATGATAATATTATAAACATCCGTTAGTGATGAAGTGCCTACGGGCTAAACTTGTTGTCCGATAAGACAACGACAGTGGTGGTCTTTGACCTCCTGTCTAAAATATTGGACTATGTCCAAACATAATAGTCTATATGATCAATGCGATCATGACTAATATCATCTAATACGATGATAATATTATTTAACATCCTTTAGTGATGTTTTGCCTACGGGCTATAATATATTGTCCATTGGAGACATTGACATTGTTATCTTTATGATTCTTTGTCTGAGGTGGTGAGCTATGCTCAAGCCAAAAATAGTCAATATGATTAATGCAATCAAGACTTATATCTTCTAATAGGATGAACCTATTATAAATCTCCATTAGTGATGTTTCGCCTATGGGCCATATTATATTGTCCATGCGTGACAAAGACATTGTGATCTTTACGATTCCCAGTCCAAGGTAGTGAGCTATGCTCAAACCTAATAGTCTATATGATCAATGCGGGCATGACAAAAATCATCAATACGATGATTAAAGCATTTTTCAACATCCTTAATGATGTTTTGGCCTAAGGGCTATATTATGCTGTCCAATTGAGACGAGGCAATTGTAATCTTTGTGATTCTTTGCCAAGGGGGGTGAGCTATATCCAAATCCCATAGTCTATACTCGTTGCGATCCTGACTGGTATCATCAGTATGATGATCATAATATTTGCATCCCTCGTGATGAAATGCCTACGGGCTATACCCTATTCTAGTGTCGGTAAGACAAAGATAGTAGTAATCTTTATGATTCCCTGTTCAGAATGGTGTGATTATACCCAAACCAAATAGTCAATATGATCGATGTGATCATGACTAATATCATTAGATACGATGGTTATGTATAAACATCCATTAGTGATGTTGATTGGCTTCTTTCTGCCAAATAAATCGTCTCCTAAGACGATGACGGTTGTGGTCTATGACTCCCTGTCTGAAAGTGAAGAACCACGTTCAAACCTGGAAGCCCTAATCTAATAAGATTGCGGCCAATAAATTAAGGTCCTTGAAAATAGACCATCGAGTTATGTTTTAAAGTCGTTCCTGACAAGCCTATGTGCTATAATTGGTCATTCGTGACAAGCTAACATATTAAATGTTAACATTCCTGGTGACATGCCTTTGTACCAGATTTGATGAATGTCCTTATAACAAGGCCGTTTGTGCCATATCTAAATGTCCTTTGTGACAAGGCCTTCGTGCCGTATAATCATTTATGTCCTTCGTGACTGGGCTTTATGCCATATCTTTCTACGTCCATCGAGACAGGCTTCTATGCCATATGTGTATACATATAATAAAGGTCTTGTAAGGCAAGCCTTTTGAGCTATTTATAATCGTCCTTGTGACAAAGACAGTTGTGACATTATGGTCCCCTGACAAGCAGGTATTGGACTCGCTCCAAACCTTAAATTCCACTGTTAGTCCTTTTGTGACCTAAGCTAAATGTAATAGATAGACATTCAAAAAGCATTCATTAAGAATGTTCAGAACAGAATAGCCCATACGGTTTATGAATGCCGTGGCTAATCTAAGTCAGGTCATCAGGATGATGACTAATAATTGTTAATCTTGGTGATTAGTACCAAGTTTCGAGTATGGAAAACTCGGAGGAGGTAGACGACAGTCGCAATACTATTAATGCGACGAAAGTTAATAAAACTACAAACGTAAACCTCAATATTAGTGGAGTTAATCTCCAGACTGTGGTTGACGCAACAGTTGAAAAGGTCATGAGACCATACAAAGAGCTGAATACTTCTCGCTCTAAATCTCATTCAAAACCATGTTAAATTGCTCATGAGGAGAGCTATGTTCACACTTCAAAATATGAAGGATGGACCAAAGAAGGAGGATAACTCCCAGAAATCTGAGAAAGAGAGCAAGTACAGGCTTAATAAAAAGCAACGGAAGTTCAGTAAGAAGCCTGTATACCTCTGAGACTGCTTCAACATTATTAGATGGATGTTTTATATCCATTAGGAATCATTTTTCCGATGTCCTAGTTCCGTTAAATATAAGGACTCAATAAAGTGATAAAAATCGATTGGTTGCCTTAAAAATCAAGCCCATATTGTGGGTGATAAGGAGCAATTAATTATCAAGACTCCTTATGAGACAACCCTCGTAATTACACGTATCCGTACGATTAATAAATATTAAACATAAAAAAAATGGTGGAATTGGCCGTCCCCGGAATCGGACCTGGGTCTAGGCCGCACCCTTTCGCGCGCCTAGCCAACTGAGCTAGGTGCCTAGTTTGTGAAATTTCCATTATTGATTAAATATAAGCACTTGTACAATAAACTTCCTTATCATTTATCAATGATAATTTCTGCTAAGTGGCCTGTGTTTAATACAGGCAATAATAAATCTTCATGAACCATAAACTTAGCAAATTTTTATTATCATCCACAAGGTATAACTACCAAGGAAACCATAGTAACCGATTCTTCTCGTATCGGCAAGAAAAACCTTCCGAAAAATCCAAGAGTACTCTTTCTTCGCATAGAGTACGACAACATATGTTATTTTAATTATTTTTCCCATTGTTTTCTATCACCTACGAATGCCAAACTATGTTTGATAAAAGTGCCATATGAGGATTGGCGTGTCCTAGTGTGTCCCATAGATTGCTTCCATGCCTGATCAGTATGGAGGTTTAATACATGGAACCCCTAAGATGTCCCAATGATCATATTGTACTAAAGTCGACTAGTAGTATTCAAAGAAGATATCCATAATAGAGTTATCCAAATAAATATTCCCTGGTAACGGAATATGAGGACTCATAACATGAATGTATCACTTATTAGACACAAGCGTTGGTAAGTGAACTGGAGCATGAGATATGGAAATCTCTGTAACCCCCTTGTACCTTGATTATCTTCTCCAAAGATTACCCTGTTTACTCTGGGAGGCAGGTAGAGTTAAGTTTCATATCCCATTTAAGGCTGTATTACTATGAAATCTCCAAGACGGCTAGTACCATCATTGGGAGAATCGAAACCCTGACTTACTAAGTTTTAAAAATAGAGGGTTCATATAGCCTAACTCGATATTCCGAATGTGTGATATCGTTAAATAAGAAAGACGGTTCATATTGCTTACACATTAAATGCCGCAACCCTAATTAGGCAACGATTAAGAATTTGCCATCAGCTACCCAGGATCAAAGGGCAAATTATTGGTGGATAGGCTTGAAAAAGTCTGTAGCCACCCATGTAGCTAAATTCTTGACGCGTGCGCAAGTCAAAGCCGAGCATCAAAAGCCGTCGGGCTTGCTACAACAGCCTGAACTTCCTACGTGGAAGTGGGAAATGGTAACTATAGATTTTATTACCAAGCTGCCCAAGACAAGGAAAGGAAATGATACGATATGAGTTATAGTTGACAGACTGACTAAGTCAGCTCATTTCTTACCCATCAAGGAGACTTATAACTCCGATATGTTAGCCCAGTTATACGTTGATAAGATTGTAGCCTTGCATGGCATACCTGTAGCTATTATCTCTGATAGAGATACTAGGTACACGTCATATTTTTGGAAGAGTTTCCAACAATCTTTGGGCACACGTTTGAACTTTAGTACGGCTTACCATCCTCAGACAGAAGGTCAGAGTGAGCGTACTATTCAAACGTTGGAAGACATGCTACGTGCATGTGCGATCGATTTGGGTGGTAGTTGGGATAAGAACCTACCATTAGTCGAATTCTCCTACAACAATAGCTACCATACCAGCATTAAGGCCGCACCTTTCGAGGCATTATAAGGTAGAAAGTGTAGATCGCCCGTTTATTGGGCGGAAGTTGGAGATGTTCAGTTATCAGGACCAGAGATAGTGTTCGAAACAACAGACAAGATTGTCCAGATTCGTGACCGTCTCAAAGCTGCCCGAGATAGGCAGAAGAGTTACGCTGATCCTAAGCGTAAGGATTTCACTTCGAAGTAGGTGACAAAGTCCTACTTAAAGTGTCACCCTGGAAAGGAGTGATGCGGTTTGGTAAGAAAGGCAAGCTAAGCCCGAGATACATAGGACCTTTCGAGGTTATCGAACGTGTCGGGTCAGTTGCCTATAAGTTAAACTTACCAGAAGAGCTCAGTGGAATTCACAATGTGTTCCACATCTGCAATCTGAAAAAGTGTTTCGCTGACGAATCACTGGTTATACCCCATACAGATGTGCATATAGACGAGAGCTTAAAATTTGTGGAAAAACCTTTGTCGATTGAAGATCGACAGGTAAAGAAGCTTCGAAGGAAGCATGCACCTATTGTGAAGGTTAAATGGGATGCCCGTAGAGGTCCCGAATACACGTGGGAGATTGAATCCACGATGAAAGAAAAGTACCCTTACTTATTTCAGTAAATCTCGGGTCGAGATTTATTTTAAAGGGGTGAGGATGTAACACCTCGAAAATTCACGTCCTATAATGTGTCGACACGTGTCATAAAGTTTGAACGTGTGAAAGAATGTTATAAAAGGACTAAAGTTGACAGACATGGAAAGTATGTGTTTATACGGGTTCTAAGTGTCAACAATGAATAAATATACTTCATAATAACCCTACATGATGTTTATAACGTCAAACGAATAAATCATGGATCATACAAAGCTAAAAGTGAGGGATTACAAACTACAGGGGTTAAATGTGTCAACATGTTAAAGATATACCTCTGAGTGACCTTTTGACAAACCCGAAGCTTTGTAAATATAAATTACGCTCACTAGAATGCACGATTAAAATTTCATAAAGTTTCGTTATCGTATGAGAAAGTTATGATCAAATTCGTGTGCGAGGGGTTAAAGTGTTAACGTTGAAAGTTAAGGCTTTTCGGGTTAACCGGAAGTGTACAAGGACTTGGCAAAGTGGGTATAAGTCCTAAAGCCCTTGTGGGTATAGATAAGGGGGTCAAAATGCTAGTTAAAGCCTGATTACCCTTTCAATTTAACCAAAGGTCAACTTACAAAACAAAGGAAATCAAAAATCAGATTTAGCAGGCCAGGCGGCCCGCTTTGGGTTTTGTCAAACGGGACGCGGGCCGCGTCCGGAGCCCAGATGCAGAAAAGTGAGACAAGCGCCTTTAAACGCGGAAATTCGATCTCTTAACGACTTTAATGCAACATGGGCGGCCCCTAACTGTACTAGAGCACTAGGGACATGTGTTGGATGGTTGTGGATGATCATAGAGCTATGTGTCAACATATTGTGGTGCTTAAATCCATTATAAAAGGCCATGTAGTGCACACAAGTTCCTCACACTAATTTCCTTGCAATCTGATCATTCCTGGAGCTCTCAAGCAGGTCCAAGTGATCTTAAGTCGTGCATAGGACTCTTGTAAGTCTACTAGTCTTTCTTTATTAGAGTTTAGCTTGGTTAATTAGCTAAAAGTCAAACCGTCGTAATTACGGTTTGACTTCGAGATTAGTCAATAATGGCTCAGTCATATCTCGAATTAAAAGTAGTTATGAGTTGGTATTTATGTGGGTAATAAAACCTCAAAAGGGTTTCCCCTGATCACCACTCTAACCAGGTCAAAAGTCGGGTCAAACTTTTAATTAAAAAGTCAACAGGATGCTTAAAATGTCATTTATGCATAATTAGCTATCTAGAACATATACAACCTGTTTGATCATTGTTATAACTTGGTAATAAGTGTAAGAACATGTCTAAACATGTTCAACCCGATAATTTCCTGTTTAGACCCGGTTCGGAACCGAAAGTCACATAGTTTGACTTTCACTTTGACTTTCAGTTCTGACCCGTTTAGGCATGTTTTAGAAATGCCTCAGAGCTTTAATTGGATTAGGTTACTTGTTAGAACAACCCTCTGTGATTGCACACCTTGGTTCATTAGTTATCCAATTAATATGCATGTTTCCGTTAATTGCTCATACGTTGACCGTTATGCCCTTATTACCTTAAAAGGTGATCTATGAAAATGTAAAAGTGTAGAAACCTTAAATACTGATATCTAAACTTGTATGCAAAGTTTGACATCAGTTTGACTTATAGGTTAAGAGTTATGCTCAATATCGCAAATTTAAAGCTTTATGTTAATTAAACGGCATAATTAGCGTATAGCCTAGTTAAGCCTACTTTTTGGTATCAAACTTAATACCCACTGATATAATATATTATTTTGGGATTTTTAAAGATTTTTAATTAATTTTAGGCTGAGCATAACTAGTAGTCGTAGGCTTAATCCGGTAATTGTCGGTTTTGCCCTTACGGGCCATAAAATGAGTTTTACTTATCTAAACGACTCCAAAACTTTTGCCACTGATCACATATGATAAATAAATTATTTTAAGCCTTCTGGAAATATAAAAATATCAGATTTAAGTATCGAATCCGGAAATGGCCTTTAATCGCCTTAATTAGCGTTTTTAACGCATAGTATGTTTTAAAAACATATTGGACATACCCGGGTTGATACCTACTGATATATGAGGCAAATTATGACATTTTAACAGTAAGCAAAGGTTGATTAACTCAGACTTCGTTTTTGAGCTTTTCGGCTTGTGTGAAATTACCAAAATACCCCTACGGGGCATAGTTTGGTTAAAGATGATAAATTTCACATATATGCTTTAGCCTACTGTTATAACTCATCAAATTGAGTATGTGGGCTGTTTACATCAGACCTGTAACTCAGTTAAACATTTAAACTCCTTTACAACCTTTAAAATGACCAAACTACCCCTACGAGGCATAGTTTGTGTTTAAATTAGTTCGGGGCATAATGAAAGACATCCTACTGATGTCACAACATATTTGAAGCATATTAACTTAGGAAACCTGTATATGGCTCTTTCAGATACCCGTTACGCTTATTACGCGTTCGGTTCGGTTTATGTAACAAGTTTACATAAAATAGCCGAAACGGGTCAAACCTTATCCGTTTTATCTCAAAATCCAGAATGTGCATAAAGGACCCATATTAAACAAGTCTCTGAACTTGTCGGGTCTAAATCACATTCTATCCGGTCCTCGCTTAATCGTGCGTACGAACCGTATCTTTGAAACTAGCCGGTCTAAGCTTAAGCTTAATTAGAGACCCGTTAGGATTCTAATAGGTTATTAAAAACCTTCGTTCCAGATTAGGAGCCCAGTAAAAGCTATCTGTACTTGCTGATTTGGTATACGGCTGGGATTGAATTTATATTTAGCTCAGGTAAATACTTTTAACTTATTTTCCCTATACGGGCTTGGGTTACGGTATATAGCATACCGCTTGATCGGGCATCAAATCTCCACGCTTAGTGGGTAGTTGAATAATTTGATCGGCTCGTTTAAACAGTCTTGTTTACTTTACAGCCTTTGGAGGGTTAATGACCATGTCCCGGATATCCTTGGCATCATCTTACGAGATGGCCACGGCCTGAGCACGGGGTGTAGGCGTACACCTGTCGTGTATAACTCAATTATGTGGTGTGTCTATTGATCTTTAACCCGGACTAGATCCGGGCTACTGAACGCATAAGTAACATGTAATTCGTTCACAAGATTATAATATTAAATAATTCTCCCAAGTTAAAAAGATTAATTTTGCCTCGGTGCACTTTAATCAAATTATAAAAGATATTTTGTGCCACGTGCATCCAAATCAATTTTCTTAAAACCATTTTCAAAATGAGTCAGTTGAATGTATTTACCAGTGTAAACTGACGTATTTTCCAAAAAGGCTAAATGCAGGTACTATACGAAATTGGCTGGATATTTCTCCTTAGCATCAGTAGAAGTCTCGCAAGCTTAAGATGCCTAGAAGTCTGTTGAACTATTGTTTCCATTTTATGTTCGATCCTTCTGTGGATAAACTTCCGAATATTGTGACAGTTGATATTACAATAATAAATTCGGTTGTATTATATCTTTTAAATTGCTTCCGCTGTGCATTATTATATTGTGTTGTTTGACTATTACGTTGCCAACCACGTCACGATACTCCCCCACCGGGCCCACCGGTGACACGTGGAAATCGGGGTGTGATAGATCAAACATGCTTAGACATGTTCTTACATTAATTACTAAGTTATAAGAATAATAAAACAGGTTGCAAAGCTTCTACATTGTTAATTATGTTTTAAATCGCAAATTAGGATCCTGTTGACTTTTTATAAACAACTTTGACCCGACAAAAGTCCTAGTTAGAACGGGAATCAGTGGGTGCCCTTTTAAGGGTTTATTGCCCACATAATTACCAACTTATAACTACCTTCCATTCGACTAATCACTGGTCCATTTATGAATAATCACTAAGTCAAACGCTAATTACGACGGTTTGACTTTTAGGCTAATAACTAAGCAAAACTTAATCAAGGAAGGTCAAGGACACTTACCGAAGGCCTAATTACGACCAGAGGTGATTGAGGACTGATCTTAAGCTCCATAGAGTCCCACAAAAGCAGATGGAATGAATGCAAGAAATGTTGCAAACATGAGGGCCTTTTATAGTGTTCTTGATCTAATATGATGATGACAACTAAGTCTAAGGGGTGATCCTGATCAATAACAAGTGCCACTAAGGCCTAGGAACTATTAGGGGTCGCCCATGGATGTGAAAAATTGTTTTTAAGTCGGTTAAATCGTTCAAACAGCCAACTGTCGCATTTTCTGTTACTGGCCATCCCTTACGGACCGTAAGGGTCGACCCTTATGGTCCGTAAGTCTTCTCCAGAGGGAAAAAATTCTTGCCCTTTCAAGCTTCGAACGGGTAACTTAGTGTAATACGATTTTAGGCCGTTATTTTCAGTATAGGGCCTCTTGTTTGGGTCATGAACATTTTACACCACCTTGGTATGATGTAAAGCTTCCTTGGATCCTTTTGAAAATGCCGTAAACGAAGGTTGTTGTGCACATCCTCGTAGGATCTCATTCTTGTGTAATTTGAATCAACCATTTTTAGCATTTACCGGATTTGAGTATACCAGATGTTTATATATTAGGGTCTTGGGATTTATAATGAGGTCGTTCAGAGGTGTTTAATTAACATGTCGACGCTTTAAATCCTACCATACATCTTTGACTAGATCCGGGTTTCTAACACTTTTGTCTTGTATGACACGTGTCGTTATTTTATTGAACACGAATTTTCGAGGTGTTACAGTAATTTCGTACGAAATCAACATAGCTAATTTCGTACGAAATTACCCTGTGTAATTCCGTACGAAATACCCATGCCTATATATACCTAGGTCTTGATCTTCATTTGTAACTTTTTTGATTAGGTAACGAAGTGCTGCCGAACTGTCTCCAGGTTGTAAATTGCCGTTATATAAATAATAGAGACATTTCAATTGAATCAAGCTGTAAACAAGTCCGTTTCTCTGAATTCCCCCTTTGATTCGGATGCAAACTCTTCTGAATGGCTCATTCAGGTCGCACAACGATCCTACAGTCCAACGCTGTCGCGTAACTGCCAGTCATAAAGGCATTGGTTGGGAGTGGTTCTGAAGTTCAGTGGGAGTTGTATGTAGTCAAGATGGGATTCTGTACTTTTACATTATATTGTAACAGTTAGACATCCGGGCGCCCTCGTTGATTCAAACTGGTGAAGTGTAAGGCCTTACCCAAACTTACTGTGTGTTTGATTGGACCACTTTGATTCTATGAACGAGAACGATAATGATTGAACGCCATGTGAGATTGAATCTGATCCATGTCTCATTGTTCAATTGATGTCTTTTACAGAAAGGATAGATGACGAGAATTACCATAAGTCTACTGTCTTCATGTAGCAAGCCGTTGCTAAAAGGAAGATATATTAGTTAATGACTTTAAAGTGTCATGACCTGTTGGGGGCAACCATGTGTAGCTAGAACACCGCTGGTTGTCTGCATTGAGATCTTATCAGAGACCGTCCAAGTGGGAGCTGTTGGATATTATGTCCGGTTCGATAAGTCAACGCTGCCGACCGGGTCTTGACCCGTAAGAGTTAAACCTTGGGCAACGAACTAAAAATCCACTTAACCTGTTTAACTGGTAATTACGAACAACATACGAGAATAATCATAATTATATTTATGATCATAAGCGGGTATTAACTGAGAGACGGGTACATGGACCGGGTGACACGGGTATTCTCACCCTACGCTATGCATTATGCATGGTGTGACACTTGGCTAACATGCATGAGGGTCCATATTCTTTTAAAGATGTTGGGACTTGCATTTTTAGATAGGTAGAAAACAAGATGAAATGCTCTCAACCACACACAAAACAACCGGCCACCAAGCCAGCCGCGGGCCGCCATCGCTGCCCCGTCGCCGTCCGTCTCCGCCATCGCCCTACTGCCACCGGCTACGGTCGCAGCCTGGTGCTGTCGGCGACTGCTGTCACACCCCGACCACGTGAGATAATGAAACGTGGCGGAAACATCGGGGAGTGTTGTAACAGAATTAATTGTTTCAAATCCATGACAATTGAAGTTTCGTTTTATTAATCAAACATGAGAGTTTACATCGTCTTAAACAAGAAACAAAAAGTACATAACATAATTTAACTAGTTCTTGCTTCGTTTTAAGTCACTAAGGCACAGGTCCGCCTAAGTGTGTCTCGATAAGTCCTATGCATCATCTCCTGAAAACACATGTGAAAATAGGTACGTCAGCATAAAAATGCCTGTGAGATACATAGGTTTTGTGAAAACAGAATTCATGACTTATGTTTGAGAAAATGTTTACTCATGAACCTTGTAATTTGCTTTGTCTTGTAAATCATTTGAAAAATGATAAGATCAGATGATATGTATAAATAAGAGAATAATGTATGGTTAAATGAATAACCATGTAAAATGAGTTTGTATAAGATAAGTTGTTTGTAAATCAATGTCTTGTGAAAAGTATGTTATTTGTATAAAATGTTATATGCCTCAAATTGAAATGATTCAAATAATGCTACAATATGTGATACCATACAAACACTTATATATAGGAAGTACCAGCGGCGTATCCACCGTGCTTGTATCATATTACATACGCCTCGTTACTTAAATCACTTACTCAAACCAAACCACCAAAGTAAAATGTTTAACAATTGTAGAAATGTTTATGTATAGTCAAATGTCTATTGTCAAATGTAAATCATGTCAACAGATACAACTGGTTCACACGGTTCAATAGTTACAAACGGTTCATATAATCAAAGGGTTACGACGGTTCACATAGTCAAATGGTTACAACGGTTCAAAATGTAGTATAATGTGTTCATATGCTGGATGAGCATATGCAACAGAAATGCAATGTAAAACAATGTACTAAGTATGCACGTAATGGACATACATAGCATAAGTGTAATGTAAAACAATGTACTAAGTATGCACGTAATGGACATACATAGCATAAGTGTAATGTAAAACAATGTACTAAGTATGCACACAATGGGCGTACATAGCATGAAATGTATTGTAAAGTGATGTACTAAGTATGCACACAAAGGGCATACATAGCATAAAATGTATTGTAAAGTGATGTACTAAGTATGCACACAATGGGCATACATAGCATAAAATGTATTGAAATCATGTACTATAAATGTACTAATAAACATAGCAAGTATATGATGTGAAAACAGGAAAGCATGAAAGTAACAAGTAGGCATATGTGTTTCACCCCAAAACAGTTTGAAAAACAGTAAAAGAGGGGTCTATGTACTCACTTGAGATTGCTCAGAAGTCCTAAGATAACCACCAAGCAATGCTAGAGATCACGGAATCAAACGGCACCTAATATAGGTAACTATGTTAATATACCGGACCTAGAATCGGAAGATCGGATAGAATGAGGGTTTGTAAACCAAATGAGTATGAGAACTCATGTAATATGGTTTAACAAAGCCTACATACTAAATGAAACCTAACCTAAGTGCTTACGACCCATTACGACCCGTTTAGGTAGCTTATGCTACTTTAACGCGCCGTTCGCGTAAAACGCGTTCGGAACGCCTAACTAGCCCTATGATAAGTAAAATATGCCTTAACATGTCTAATATTGTTACCAAATCAGTTTAGATACCAAAAGTTATGTTACATATGCTTAAAATGAATTTTGGCGTAAAAAGGGCATTTTGGTCATTTACCTAAGGCATATAAACTACCTATCATACAACTAACTAAACGCCGTGACCATAAGGTATAACCTCGGAAGGTTATTCCCTATATACTATGGTCACCTAATGTGTTTGGTCAGATCTTAATGATCGACCAAACGGGTCGGGTTCGAAAGCATAAGCGATTGATTAGATCGCTTACCCTTACGACCCTAGACAAGCACAAAACTAAAAGTGACGAGCTAAGCATGTTGAAACATGCTTAACTAAGTTAGAAAACACGTTTGGTATCAAAACAAACGGTTTTGATACCTAAGAGTAGTTTGGTTACAAAATACACATGAATACGCATTCTGGCCGAAACTACGACTCGTCACTGAGCCAACATGGTAATCAGTAGGTATAGTCACTAGGGACTATAACCATCGTGATCACGCTCACGTTATGAAGTTCAAACGAACTTCGCATTGACCATAAACTGGTCAATGCAGAAAGTCAAACAAAGTTTGACTTTTGGACTCGAAAAGCAATAAAAGAACGAAGGAACACTTACAAAGGGTCCCCGCAAGATTGATTTCCAAGTAATCTCAGGTAGGAAGTGTATAAACACAACCACTTAGAGAAAAACTCAGATTTCAAGTGGGTTTTGCAATGGGGATGGATGGGTATTTATAGTAAATGGACCACCGTTAGGATCGTTCCTCAAATAACGTGATCGAATCTCATCCGTACAAGTGTTGGAATGTTATGGTAGCTCATTTTGCCCCCACCACAAGAGTTTGACAAGTGGCATTGGCCTTTGGGGGTTTGAAAGGCTGTTAACAGCTGTTAAAAACATTGAATCTGGTCTGGTAGACTGACGCGGGCTGCGTAAAGTATCACCCTGGGTTTACGCGGGCTGCCTGAAGTCCTGATCAGAAACCAAGTTTCAAAAATGACAGTTTTGGTCCCTGTTGGTGTTAAAGGCCATTTCCGACATGTTTAAGGCCCGTTAACCCCATTTCGAAGCTCTAAAATGAAGTTAAAGTATAGGGAACTTAAAATGTGCTCAAAAATATCTCGTATGTCGGTTCTTTTGGCCGTACAATCGCGATGTTCGCTTAATTACGACGGAATGCGCATAAGCGCGAAAAACGATCCAAATGACGTGACGAATGGATTTTTCTTATGCCAAACACTAAAATAAAATGTTTTAGTGCTTACATAAATTTTTGGATGTCCGGATGTATTCAGAACGTAAGTTATGCGCGAAAGAGCAAACTTATGCACTTTTTGACGCTTTTAGTCCCTGAATGACCCAAAAGTTTATTTTAGCACACCGAACCCCTCAAAGCCTATTTCTAAGCTATGTAAAGGATATTTAGGGTGTGTTTAACTTATGGTCATGTTCCGGAATGTTCGTTACAGTTCAAATTGGCATACTTTCGCAGTTTGTCAAGTTTAGTCCCTGTAAGCGATTTAACTTGATTTTGCCATACCAAAGCCTTCAAAACTTATTCCTAAGTTATGTAAAGGTTATTTAAGGTATGTTAAGCCTATTTCACTATTCCGTAGTGTTCGTTATATTAAACTGGTTATATTTACGCATCAACGCGCGTATAACCATCTAGAAAGCGATTTAGAGATTGAAATCGAACAAGAGTTGATATGTGCAAAAGATACACATATTTATACAGATCCCAAGTATGAAATACAATATTTCATTGGCTTGGTATTTGTTTGATGGTCGCAGTGACCCAGGTGTCACAACTGCCGCCGCTGATTGCCGCCGCTGTTTACCACGGTTGGCCGCCGCTTGGCGCCGGCCCCCTTCGTCGCGTTTCGTTGGTTCGTTTACTAGCACTTGTTCGTTGAACCTTGGTGTCTCGACCGGTTAGTCATTAACCGAGGTATATCTTTCTCATCGGTAGTTAACCGGATCCTGTCGGGTTTCGTTTCCGTTGATCATTAGTTTTATTAATTAACTCATTTAACTAATTAACTATTATTTATTGAACCGGGTTTTTGATAAATAAAATTTTGAACGATCACCACGGAAACTCAACAAGGAGGAGACCGGAGACATACGGTTTTGATGTTAAAGGTGATGATGGGCGGCTGGTTATGTCGGGTGAAACGTTGAACGGAGGTTGCAGTTTCAGGTGAAGTGGTGGTGGTTCGACGGAGAAGATGAAGATGATGGCGGTGATTGAACAACGGTGAAGATGGTGGCGGTGCTCGGGTTTTGCAGGTCTGTGAACATTGTACGATGATGGTGATTAGAGATGCTGATGAAGAACGATGATGGCCGGAGGTGAAGAGGATGATCGGAGGTGATCGAAAAGGTTGCAGGTGTGGTGATATGACTAACGATGATGAACCACGTCGACGGAGGGTGTCGGAGGGACGTCAGAGAAGATGAACGGTGAACGGTGAGGATGGTGATGAACGGAGATGGTGTGTTGAAGGAATGATGATTGGAGAAGTATGAATGGCTACTATTTCGGATGAAGATGGTTTTTAATACCGCCGCCGGCACCGCCTGATCTTCCTGGTCCGTCTTGGCCTTCTGCCATCTCTTCGTTTAGTTTGATAGGTAAGTAATTGATTACTGAGTTTTAGGGTTTTTTCAGTTTGATTTAATTCTGAAATTTTTTTCTGTGTTATTTGAACATAACAATTATTTATCATTTCCTTATAGATTCATAGGTTTGAGTTTAAATTGAAACTTACTTGGTAAATGGATTGAGTTATTTTGGTTGCTTATGTCTCTGTTTGAAATCTGGTGTGTAAAATTGACAAATTCACTTTTGGATTTGATTATATGAGTCATGAATGAATAATGTGTGTTATATTAATTTGTAGTTTGATCTATTCATATCGTTGATTGTTGGATACATGTCTAATTATATAAATGTTTTGCAGTTTGATCTCTTCAATGACGGTTGTAATGATGATGAAAGGAAATAAAAGACCCCCTAGACTTTGGGAAATATTCATTTCACCCCTTAATTGTGTATTAATAAAAACTAATATTTAAAGTAAAAGTAAAATGACTAAATGGCCCTCACATGCTTTGCATGTGAGGTGATTTAACCAAGAATATTAACATAGTTTGTGTTAAAGGTTGAACCTGTAGTAAAACATAAACATAAAGGTTGGTTTTTACCGATTTCATAGTGAAAGGTATAAAGTGCAGTTTGGGTATAACATAAAGGTTGTTTTCTGCAATTTTGTCTATCTAAATTCAACATTAGAGTTTAAAAAGAGTTAAGCAAATATTTCTTTAAGTTAACACATCCTAAAAGATAAAGTTTTATAAAGTCAAATATATTATCTATAAGGTTTTATAGTTTGGAATTGTTCTCAATTATGCATCTTAAATACATTTGGTGGTACTCTCAAAACTTTTAATCGGATAATTAAAAAGGAAAATAAATACAAAAACAAATATGTTTTCCGGTATGATATATGTGTATTGAAGCGTATGTAAAACACACCAAATACTTTCCTTATATAGATACCGAACCATCACAACGTTTTGTTGAGGCAACACGACCCTTCGTAAAAGAAAAGGTATGTCAATTGATGGTTAAAACGTTTATCATATTAGTTGTTGATCGTAGCTACCATTCATGAACCAAGCTGACATTGATCGCAATCATTATTGATTATAATTGGCGTTGATGCAACAAATAAGAGACCAAGGATAGTAGCTGAGCTGATTAGGCAAAAGGGTTGAAGGGTTCAATTTTGCCTAACGCAGGTCGTGGGGTCCCCCCACGTTTGCAAGACGTGGAAGGAGGTTCACTAGTTTATTTTATTGTTTGCTGAAGATCCTCCTCTAAAGTATATTCAGATTCGGTTTAGGGAGCAAACAGAATGTGTGTGTGGGATGTGAAAGGGAGTAACTCGCATGAAGCAAGTACTCTTGGCGAATGACCAGAGTTTTAAGGAAACAGGACTGGCCAGGAATGTCTCTTGAAGTAAATGAAGTGTCAAATATATAGGAGGAGACATCTCCCAAAGAAGAATGCTTTTGACTAGTGACCTTGCTTGCAGTGAGGGGCTTGCCCTTTCGGGGGTTGAAGCCTTTTGACCCCTGGGTAATAGCGTGTGCTCTGCAGATCTGCATTGCTTTTGCGGCTGGTGGGTTGGTGAAGCAATCCCGGGATGTGACTGGTTACTGTTTCCGTATTGCTTTTCCCCACCTCACAGCTTTTTAACCTTCGAACCATTTAACCTTTCGAGCGTATATGTATTTAAGTCATTTTATTTGATCTTAGGCTACCCCCGTCATCAGCCCCCCAAGTCAGAGGTGTTTGTGGAATGAGCTCAAAGACTTCTGACTTTTGTACATGTATTTTATTGCCTGAAAGTTTCAAGGGTTTAATGCTTGAAGGCTTGAAGGGTTGTAGGCAGTTAATACTTGAATTTTAAATAACTGACAACCGATTTGATTGATGTGTGGCAGTTCATAGGGTGGCGGTTTTTGCAGGAGTTACTGTTTGCAATTATCATCCCTATTTTAGGTTATTTTCTTTTATATTTACATTTTTTCATTCACTTTCCACATAGTTCCATCAAGTTCCTTCCTGCAATTCCTTTCCTCTTCTCCAAGGTTAGTTTCGGTTTCCTTTGTATTTCCTTACATTCTTCATAATTTCTTGCAAAAATGGGTGCTCGTAAGGATTTAGCAAAATCCTTTTCCTGATTAACACAAGAAGAGGTAGAATCATTTTGTGTGGGATATGGTATTGATGAAAAGTTTAATCCAACTGCTCCTGCTTGTGATGTTCCCGTTGATAAACCGACCCCTGGTTCGATTGCTCTTTATTGCCGTCACTTTGAGTTTTCGAATCTTCGTTATCCCTTTTCTCTCTTTGTTTTGAATCTGTTAGAATATTATCGGGTTTCCTTTGGGCAAGTTCATCCGAAGGGAATGGCTAGGGTTTTACATTTTGAGGTTTTGTGCCGTGCCCTTGGATATAATCCCTCATTGTTGCTTTTTCGCCGGTTTTTTCGTTTGGCCAAAAATGACGATTGCTTCACCTTTGAAACATCCAAGGTTGATTCTTGCCTTATTTCGTCTATGGTTACAACACTTGGGACTTGGAAGGATCGCTTTTTCTGGGTTTCCAATTCTATTGTCCCATTCAAGATGGTGTGGAGGCACCCGGATGCCGTTCTCAATGATCCGGAGCCCTCTGAATCTGAGTTGAATGATGTTTTTCTTAAAGCTATCCGGGAATGCCCTTCGAGGGTTCGTCCCTTCCCTGAACATTTGCTAGTTCTTTTAGGGGTTAGTAAAATTTGGGGAAATGCCGATCGGGATCCGGTTCTAATGAGAAGTGGCATGGGTATGCGTTTTTCTTTTTTACCCTCTTTGCATTTTTCTCGACTTATGTCCTATGTGTTTTTGTTTTTTGTAATTTGCAGTCATGTCTGCCCTGGATTTCATTAAAAGTGACGACACTTCTGATGTTGTGTTTGGGGATGTTCCATCTGTTCCTGGTGAAAATGTTGTGGTTAGGACTGTTGAGAAAAGGTTTGAGGGCTCGGGTTATATTAGCACTTCCAATGTCAAAGGTTTCTCTAAGTCCCATGCTCCCAAGTCTTCAACCCGTCGATCTTCCCGCCGTTTGTTGAAGGTTGGTCCTCAATCCACTTCTACTGAACCATGCTCCCAAGTCTTCAACCCGTCGATCTTCCCGCCGTTTGTTGAAGGTTGGTCCTCAATCCACTTCTACTGAACCAGTGGATTTGAGTGATGATATTGAAGCTTTGGAAGATCAAGGTGTTGAGGTGGGTGCTGAAAAGGAGAAGGAATTGGTTGTTCACTGTAAGAAGGTTTCAGGAAAAAAGGTTGTTGCAACCCCTGTTCAGGGTTCTTCAAGCAGGGATATTGAAGGGTTGGATCCGGAAGAGGTTTATATACCTAGTTGGTCGGTGAAAAATGATGACAGCTTTAAGGATGCTGCTGTTTGTGAAGATGCTCTGAGTCACATTGCTCCCCCTTCAGTTCACAATACTATTGCTGGGATGGATGATGACTTGATGTTGTCCCGTATGATTTTGAGCACCTGCAACCTTGCTGCAATGCTTCCTCAAGGGATTGCTCGTTTTCGTAAGAGGATGCAGGAATATGAAGAATTTTCTAAGAAGAAGGATAAAATGAAATCTTCCATGGTTGCGATGAAAAAGGAGATAGCTGGTTTTGCTGAGAAGGAAGAGGCATGGGACAAAAAGGTTAGTGAGCTGACTAGGGTGCATGAGATTGAAATGAGTAATTTGAAAAAGAGCTTTGAGGCTGATCGATTGAAGCTTAAAGCTGATAGGGAAGCTCTATTTGTTCAGCAGCGGGTTTTTGATGAGGAAAAGGAGGGGTTGAAGGCTTCGGTTGCTCGATCCACCATTGATAATCAGTGGTTAATTGAGCAGGGTTTTTATCAGGTTGTTACTTACCTTCTTCATTCCAAGGAGTTTAACTCTGCCCTTGGTGAAGTTTATACTAAGTTACTCAACCTGGGGAAACACCAAGGCCTCATCGCTGGTTATAAGCTTCATGAATCCGACCATCCTTTGGAGAAGTCCCCTTTGTTTCGTCCCGAGGCTTCCTATGTTTTCAAAGGCTCCGTTGAGCAAATGGAGAAACTGACCTACCCTTACATCCATCAAGTTTCTGCTTGTTTTGGTAAGCCTCTTGCTGTGTTGCAGGATTTGAAGCCGGAGGGCCTTAATGAAAAGGTCTGTGCTGAAATTTTGGGTTCCCTTTCAAGGAAGAGATCCTACTCGGGAGATAGTGATGACACCTTTTCGGCAGAACAAGGTGCTCCCAAGGATGCAAGCTTGGAGGCTTCAGCAGTAGGTGATACTGGGGATGCAAAGACTAAGAAGTCCAAAAAAGCAAAGAAGGTGAAGGTTCCGGGGTTTCTAAGTCCTCTGCTTAATTCATAGCTTTCTTAGCACCTAAAAACAATATGTGGTTTGTAATGTTAACTTGAACAATATTAGGTTTCTAGGAACCCTTAAGGTTCCTGTTGGTTGTGTTTTAGGCTTGTATGGCCGTTTGAACAAAAGCTAAACTTGCAAGTCACTAGGACTTGCCTTAACTTCGTATTTGAAAGTCTTTTAGGGTTTTCTTTGATATGGTATGATGTTTAACTATTTTCTTTGTGTTATGTTTTTATACTTATGCCTGTTTTGTTAAGGCAGTTTGGTTGGCTTTAACCTTTCAAGCTTTTTGGCTATTCGTAGGTAGGTTGAAGCCTTTGAGGTTTCGAGTTGTCACGTAGGTGGCTTGAATCCTTGAAGGCTTTTAGCTTTGTGACTTGATTTGGTTTGTATTTTTCGTTTAAGGTGTAATGTTCTTTAGATTATTTTTGTTTTCTTGTAACTTTGTCTTTGTCGAGTTTGTGTTGCCTTTATGTTTTTTATACCTTAAAGGGTTCAGTGCTGCAGTCACTTAGTGTAACACCTCGAAAATTCACGTCCTATAATGTGTTGACACTTGTCATAGGTTTGAACGTGTGAAAGAATGTTATAAAAGGATTTAAGTTGACAATCATGGAAAGTATATGAATATACGAGTTCTAAATGTCAACAGTGAATAAATATATTGTACATTAACCCTACATGATGCTCAAACCTTCAAACGAATAAATCACGGATCATACGAAGCTAAATATGAAAGAAAGTGAGAGATTACAAACTACAGGGGTTAAATGTGTCAACATGTTTAAGTTATACCTCTGAGTGACCTTTTGACAAACCCGAAGCTTTGTAACGGTTAATTATGCTCACTAGAATGCACGATAAAAATTTCATAAAGTTTCGTTATCGTATGAGCAAGTTGTGATCAAATTCGTATGCGAGGGGTTAAAAGCGTCAACGTTAAAGTTTAGGACTTTTCGGGTGACAATAAAGTTAACCGAGGACTAAACAAAATGGGTATATGTCTTGAAGCCCTTATAAGTCAAGTTGGAGGGTTCAAAGTGCAAGAAATAAAGTCGTAGCAAAGTTCCCAAGAGCCAAGGACCAAAGCGTAAAAATAAAAAATGTAAGATTTGATCAGAAGGGGGCCTCGCGCCACGCGACGGCCCTGGGGGGGGGGGGGGGGGGGGGGGTTCGCGTGCCGCGAGGGGTAGTCTGTTCCGAAAACTTTGGGTTCTTGTCTTCTATTTGCATTCTAACCGACTTATGAACGATTTTCCTCATCTTGCACGACCCCTAAACAACCCTTAGACACTTAGGGACATCTGGAAGTGATCCAAGGCCATGGTTAGACTTGTGTGTCAATGATCCATGAGTTCTTGAGCACTATATAAAGGGCCAAGGTTGCAACAAGTTCTTCACACCTTCCTTCAGCATTCTGATCATTTCTGGAGCTCAAGACTTCTCTCTAAGCTTCACATTTCGTGCATAGGACTTCAGTAAGTATGCCTAACCTTCCTTAGTTAAGTTTTTTGCTTAGTTTTTGTCACACCACGGATTTCCACGTGTCACCGATGGGCCCGGTGGGGAGTATCGTCACGTGGTTGGCAACATAATAGTCACACAACACAACACAATATTTAATATGCACAGCGGAAGCAAATGAAAGATATAAACTCAACCAAATATAATGTTGTAATATCAAGTATCACAATAGTCGATTGTTTATCCACAGACGGATCGAATAAAAATAGAAACAATAGTTCAACAGACTTTGACATCTAGAGCTTGCGAGACTTGAGTAATGATGCCTGGAGTAGCCAGCCTATTTCGTCTAGCACCTGCACTTAACCTTTTTGGAAAATACGTCAGTTTACACTGGTAAATACAACTCAACTGACTCATTTTGAAAAGAGTTTGTAAATTGATTTGAATGCACTTCGGCACAAAATATCTTTATAACTTGGGACAATTATTTGTATATAATCTTGTATACAGATTTACTTATTTGTCATCCATTAGCACCGGTTAGAAGAGCCGGTTTAAGTTAATTGACACGCCACAGGTATAATGCCCACAAGGTTTATTCCTTTACGTGGATTACCAGTTTTTACATAATGCATCTGTCAGGTGTACGCCTACACCCCGTGCTTAGGTCGTGGCCATTTCGTAAAATGATGCCAAGGATATCCGGGACATGGTCATTTACCCCCAAGGACCATACATCAAATAATACAGAATAAATCGGGTTATGTAAATACATTAATCACAATCCGATTTAAATGACTACATACCCGACCAAGCGGTACTTTTATAGTACCGTATCCCAAGCCCGTATAGGGAAAATAAGTTAAGAGTATTTACCTGAGCAAAGTATCAATCAATTACAGCAAATGCAAGTACTTTTACTGGGCTCCTAATCTGGAACGAAGGTTTATAATAACCTATTATATTTCTAACGGGTCCTTAATTAAGCCTTAGCTTAGACCTGTTAGTTTCAATGATACGGTTCGTACGCACTATTAAGCGAAGACCGGATAGAATGTGATTTAGACCCGACAAGTTCGGAGACTTGCTTAATATGGGTATTTCATACACACTCTGGATTTTGAGATAAAACCGATAAGGTTTGACCCGTTTCGGCTAATTTATGTAAACTTGTTACATAAGCCGAACCGAACGCGTAATAAGCGTAACGGGTATCTGTAAGAGCCATTTACAGGTTTCCTAAGTTAATATGCTTCAAATATGTTGTGACATCAGTAATATGTCTTTTATTATGCCCGTAACGAATTTAAACACAAGCAATGCCCCGTATGGGTAGTTTGGTCATTTAAAAGGTTATAAAAGAGTTTAAGTATTTACCTGAGTTACAGGTCTGATATAATCAACAAAAATACTTAGTTTACCAAGTTATAACAGTAGGGTAAAGTAGATATGTGAAATTTATCAAATATAACCAAACTATGCGCCGTAGGGGCATTTTGGTAATTTCACATAAGCCGAAAAGCTCAAAACTGACGTATGAGTTTAATAACTTTTTCTTAGTGTTAAAATATTATAATTTACCATAAATATCAGTAGGTATCACCCTTGTATGTTTAAAAATAGTCTTAGTACATACTATGCGCTAAAAACGCTTAATAAGGCGATTAGAAGCCATTTACGGGTTCGATACACAAAGCTGATATTTTTATTATTCCAGAGGGCTTAAAATAATTTATTTATCATATCTAATCAGTAGCAAAAGGTTTGGAGTCGTTTAGATATGTAAAACTCATTTTATGGCCCGTAAGGGCAAAACCGAGAATTACCGGATTAAGCCTATGACTATTAGTTATGCTCAGCCTAAAATTAAATAAAAATCTTCAAAAATCCCAAAATAATATATTACATCAGTGGGTAAATATTTTGATATCAAAAAGTAGGCTTAACTAGGCTATACGCTAATTACGCCGTTTAATTAACATAAAGCTTTCAATTTACGCTAATGAGCATAACTCTCAATCTACACCACCAATTGATCTTAAATTTTTGGTGTAAGTTTATATATCAGTAATTAAAGTTTCTACTCTTTTACATTTTCAAAAATCACGTTTTAAGGTGATAAGGGCATAATGGTCAACATATGAGCAATTAACGGAATCATGCGAATTAATTGGTTAACTAATGAACCATGGTGTATAATCACAGAGGGTTATACTAGCATGTTACCTGGTCCAAATTAAGCTCTAAGGCATTTCTAAATCATGCCTAAACGGGTCAGAACTGAAAGTGAAATTAAAAGTCAAACTATGCAACTTTCGGTTCTGAACCGGGTCTTTACAGGAAATTGTCGGGTTGAACATGTTTAGACATGTTCTTACACTTATTACCAAGTTATATTAATGATCAAACAGGTTGTATATGTTCTACATTGCTAATTATGCATAAATTAGAATTTAAGTATCCTGTTGACTTTTTCTTAACAAGTTTGACCCGACATTTGACATAGTTAGAGTGGGAATCAGGGGGAACCCTTTTGAGGGTTTATTACCCACATAATTACCAAATTATAACTACTTCACTTCGACTAATCACTGGACTAACAATGATTAATCGTTAAGTCAACCGTTAATTACGACGGTTTGACTTTTAAGCTAAAACTTAATTAAGAAAGGATTAGCAAACTTACTGAAGTCCTAAGCTTGATTAGTGATCACTTGAGAGAAGACTTGAGCTCCAGAAATGATCAGAAAGCTGAATGAAGGTGTGAAGAGCTTGGTTGCAACTCATGGCCCTTTTATAGTGATTTTATCACCACAAAATGTTGACACACAAGTCTACTACTGACCATAACTCACTAACAAGTGTCCCTAGTGCTTAGGGGGTGCCTAGGGGTTGTCCAAGATGAGGAAATTCGGTTAAAGGTCGAGCAGAAAGCACTTAGCAGGAAAAAACCCAACATTCTCGGACCAGATAGGCCCTTGCATGGCGCGACGACCCCCCCTTGAGGCTTCGCGTCGCGCGACACCCTCCTGCACAGAATCAACATTTTTTGATTTTTGCATTTTGATCCTTGGCTCTTCAAACTTTTCTTAGACTTTTGTTTCTTGCATCTTGAACTCTCCAAATTGATGTTTAAGGGCTTCAAGACATTTACCCACTTTGTTTAGTCCTCGGTTAGTTTTATTGTTACCCGAAAAGTCCCAAACTTCATCGTTGACGCTTTTAACCCTTTGCATACGAATTTGATCACAACTTGCTCATACGATAACGAAACTTTATGACATTTATATCGTGCTTTCTAGTGAGCATAATTAACCGTTACAAAGCTTCAGGTTTGTCAAAAGGTCACTCAGAGGTATAACTTAAACATGTTGACACATTTAACCCCTGTGGTTTGTAATCTCTCACTTTTAGCTTCGTATGATCCATGATTTATTCATTTGGTGATATAAACATCATGTAGGGTTAATGTACAATATATTTATTCACTGTTGACATTTAGAACTCGTATTTTCATATACTTTTCATGATTGTCAACTTAAATCCTTTTATAACATTCTTTCACACGTTGACACATATGACACGTGTCAACTCATTATAGGACGTGAATTTTCGAGGTGTTACATCGTCACCCCCTTAAAATAAATCTCGACCCGAGATTTACTGAAATAAATAACGGTACTTTTCTTTCATCGTGGATTCAACTTTCCACGTATATTCGGGTCCTCTACGGGCATCCCATTTTACCTTTACAATAGGCACATGCTTCCTTCGAAGCTTCTTAACCTGTCGATCTTCAATCGACAATGGTTTTTCCACAAATTTTAAGCTCTCATCTATATGCACATCTGTATGTGGTATGACCAGTGATTCATCAGCGAAACACTTTTTTCAGATTGCAGATGTGAAATACATTGTGAATTCCACTGAACTCTTCTGGTAAGTTTAACTTATAGGCAACTGACCCGACACGTTCGATAACCTCGAAAGGTCCTATGTATCTCGGGCTTAGCTTGCCTTTCTTACCAAATCGCATCACCCCCTTCCAGGGTGATACTTTAAGCAACACTTTGTCACCTACTTCGAAGTGAAAAGCTTTACGCTTTGGATCTGCGTAACT
This sequence comes from Helianthus tuberosus, assembly GCA_030545235.1. Classification (NCBI taxonomy): domain Eukaryota; kingdom Viridiplantae; phylum Streptophyta; class Magnoliopsida; order Asterales; family Asteraceae; genus Helianthus; species Helianthus tuberosus. The sequence continues at coordinate 110,562,841 of CM060402.1, forward strand.
CTTCTGCCAATCTCGGGAAGCTTTGAGACGGTCACGAATCTGGACAATCTTGTCCATCGTTTCGAACACTATCTCTGGTCCTGATAATTGGACATCTCCAACTTCCGCCCAACAAACGGGCGTTCTACACTTTCTACCGTATAAGGCCTCGAAAGGCGCAACCTTTATGCTGGTATGGTAGCTATTGTTGTAGGAGAACTCAATTAGTGGTAGGTGGTTATCCCAACTACCACCCAAATCGATCACACATGCACGTAGCATGTATTCCAAAGTTTGAATAGTACGCTCACTCTGACCGTCTGTCTGAGGATGGTAAGCCGTACTAAAATTCAAACGCGTGCCCAAAGATTGCTGGAAACTCTTCCAAAAATGTGACGTGTATCTAGTATCTCGGTCAGAGATAATAGACACTGGTATGCCATGTAAGGCTACAATCTTATCAACGTACAACTGGGCTAACTTGTCGGAGCTATAAGTCTCCTTGATGGGTAAGAAATGTGCTGACTTAGTCAGTCTATCAACTATAACCCATATTGTATCATTTCCTTTCCTTGTCTTAGGTAACTTGGTGATAAAATCCATAGTTACCATTTCCCACTTCCACGTAGGAAGTTCAGGCTATTGTAGCAAGCCTGACGGCTTCTGATGCTCGGCTTTGACTTGCGCACATGTCAAGCATTTAGCTACATAGGTGGCTACAGACTTCTTCAAGCCTATCCACCAATAGTTTTCCCTTAGATCCTGGTACATCTTATCAGCTCCAGGAAGAACGGAATATTTGGAACAATGGGCTTCCTGGAGGATGACATCCCGTAGTCCTCCATAAATTGGAACCCATATTCGTCCATTCAATCTAAGAATTCCGTCTTTGCCAAGGGATAACTGCTCCTCAGTTACTCCTAGCTTTTCATTAGGATAGTTAGCTTCCAACACAGCTTCCTTCTGTGCAGCTAACAACCTTTCAGTCAAACTGTTCTTTATCTCCATGTGCTTAGCATTGATTCGGATGGGTTTCACCCTTTCATTTCGACTCAAGGCATCAGCGACTACATTCGCCTTGCCGGGATGGTATCTGATTTCACAATCATAATCATTCAACGTCTCCATCCATCGGCGCTGCCTCATGTTTAAATCCTTCTGATTAAACAGATGTTGAAGGCTCTTGTGATCAGAATAGATCACACACTTGATACCATACAAATAATGCCTCCATAGCTTCAGTGCGAATACAACGGCACCCAACTCCAAGTCATGGGTGGTGTAATTCTTTTCATGCATTTTTAATTGACATGAAGCATAGGCAATAACCTTGCCTTTCTGCATAAGCACACATCCCATCCCGGTGTGTGATGCATCACAATAAACTACAAATTCTTCGATTCCTTCAGGTAACGTTAATACAGGAGCGTTGCTCAACTTTTGTTTAAGGATATCAAAGGATTCTTGTTGCTTAGGGGCCCCAAACAAACTTAACCTTCTTCTTAGTCAAGGAAGTTAGGGGTGCAGCAATCCTTGAAAAAATTTCAATGAAACGCCTGTAATATCCTGCCAATCCCAGGAAGCTACAAATCTCCGTAGGCGTCTTTGGCTCTTGCTAGTTCATAACAGCTTCAAATTTAGCGGGATCCACTTGAATACCACGCTCACTCACCACATGTCCAAGGAATTGGACTTCTCGAAGCCAGAATTCACATTTAGAGAATTTGGCATAGAGCTTCTCCTGATGTAGGAGTTTAAGAATACAGCGAAGGTGTTCCTCATGGTCAGCTTGGTTCTTAGAATAAATGAGAATGTCGTCGATGAAAACGATGACGAATTTATCTAAGTACGGCTTGCAAACGCGATTCATGAGATCCATGAACGCGGCTGGTGCATTTGTGAGCCCAAAAGGCATCACTAGGAACTCGTAATGACCATAACGAGTCCTAAATACAGTTTTGTGTACGTCTTCATCTCTGACCTTCAGTTGATGGTAGCCTGACCTTAAGTCAATCTTCGAGAAATAACTTGCCCCTTGTAATTGATCGAACAAATCGTCGATTCTGGGCAAAGGATATCTATTCTTTATCGTGACCTTATTAAGCTCACGATAATTGATGCACAGACGCATCGATCCATCCTTCTTCTTGACAAACAAGACTGGTGCTCCCCAAGGAGACGAACTAGGTTTAATGAAACCTTTAGCTAGCAATTCATCTAATTGCGCCCTCAATTCCTTCATTTTCGTGGGTGCCAACCTATAAGGTGCTCTAGCAACTGGAGCTGCTCCAGGGATGATATCAATTCTGAATTCGACTTGTCTATCTGGTGGCAAACCAGGTAGATCTTCAGGAAACACTTCACGGTATTCAGAAATGACAGGGATGTCTTCGATCTTTGGTTTAGGCTCATCAATAATCACTTGTGCCATGTAGATGACACAACCCTTCTTTAAACATTTGGAAGCCTTGAGCATAGTCACTTGCTCAGGCAGTCCATATTGGGTATCTCCCCGAATGGTAAGTGATTCACCAGACGGAGTCTTTATCACAACTTGCTTTTTGTTACAGACAATTTGGGCCTGGTTATGAGACAACCAGTCCATACCCAAAACTATGTCAAAACCGGCCAACTTAAAGCGAAGTAGAGACAGAGGAAAAGAGAGGTTCTTAATGGATATAACACATCCATCTAACACAGTAGAGACGGTTTCTAGGGTTCCATCTGCTAACTCTACTTCATAATTTATACTCAAGGTTTTGACAGGTAAATTCAGCAATTTGCAAAACTTATGATCTACGAAAGACTTATCAGAGCCTGAATCAAAAAGTACCCTTGCATAGACATCATTGATGAGAAAGGTACCTGTGATTACGTTGTCATCCTGGACTGCTTCCTTTGCATCCATTCGAAAGACCCTTGCATTGGTCTTCTTGACCTCTTCAGGCTTCTTGGCATACTTAGGGCAGTTGGTCTTAATGTGCCCTTTCTCATTGCAGTTGTAGCATGTGGCATCTCTTATCTTCTTGCACTCTATCGTCTTGTGTTCTTTAGACTTGCATATCCCACATGCAGGTGCTCCTGACTTAGAATCGGACTTAAGTCTGCACTTTCCAAAGTGGCGTTTCTGGCAAGTCGTGCACTTTGGCTTTTCCTCTGTTCGCTGACTATTCCTTCCAGACCCAAACTTCTTAGAATCGATGTTTCCCTTGTGCTTCTTCTCTGACCCTCATGAGTTATCATCCTCATGCTTCCTCTTACTTTCTTCAGATTTCTTTAGCGATCTCAACCTGACCGCATCTAAAGTAAGGGACAAAGAGAGATCAGCTGCTGACCTAAACGTAGCAGGTCTTGAAGCCTTAACACTGGCTTTGATTTCTGGGGCTAAACCCCCAATGAAGCGAGCAATTCGCTTGGGCTCTGGTGTTACAAGGTAAGGAACCAGTCTGGACAGGGTATTGAAACTGGTGAGGTAAGCTTGACAATCTAAGTTTGTCATCACCAATGATAAGAAATCAGATTCAATTCTTTCGACCTCATGTTGAGGGCAGTAGTTTTCCATAATGAGAGTAACAAACTGCTCCCATGACATGTTGTAGAGCGGGATCTTCCCAGCAGCTTGAATGAGAGACCTCCACCATGCCAGTGCCTCTCCTTTGAACGATTGGGATACATACTTTACTACATCCCTTTCAGCAGAACCGCTGATATCGACAACCGTGTCCATTTCATCCAACCAGATCATACAATCAATTGCCCCCTTCTCCCCGGTGAAATCCCGGGGTTTGCAGGAAATAAAGTATTTATAGGTACAAGATTTGGTACGCGGTTCATTATCGAACTCTATCTTCTTGGATGAAACACTGTTTTTAATAGATGAATGTCGATCATCATCCTTCTTTGACTCATCTTTCTTTGAGGGCGGTGGCCTGCTGTGAGCCTCCGAATGAGTCTTAGGGACAGACTTAGAGTGGGGTACAGATGAGGCTTTACTATTAGTCCCACTATACTCCCTGAACTGTTCCTCTACAGCTTTAGATACAGCTGTATCAATTAATGTACGAAGCTCTCCTTTGGTTATATTAATCCTATCACCATCATCGCGGTTTTCCAAAGGATGACTGTTCTCTTCCTCGGACCTAGCCATGTAGCTTTAATTGTTACATAAAATTAAACAAGGACAAGGTTTATACGGAAGCTTATACAGTTTTATCGTTTTAAACGATTTATTAACCATGTTTTTAATACACATATTAGTTAATTTGATAAATATATAATTATTCAGGATCTTTATCGTAATCCTAAATTATAAGTTAATAATAGCACAAAAGGCCTAGTCCCGTAGACAAGTTTAATTTATAAGCCTTGATTTTACAGAATCGAGGCATTAAGGTTTGAATCAAAGTTCATCACCTTTTCTGGACAGGGAGTTGTAGGCTACCACTGTCTTTAGTCTAGAGGACGTTAATTATAGCCCGTGGGCACTTCATCCATAAGGGATGATTATATAAATAAGGGAATTTAGAATAACCCAAAATGGCTTATGTGATTTTATCGTATCACATTTTGTCGAGCATGTTAATATGCTTTCATATGTTTAATAAGGATTTGAATCTCTTGAATAGGTTCTACCATCTTGACCTTGTATGCCGTGACATTTAGGCTAGGTTTACCTTTAAGATTCTTTTTAATATTTAACACAGAACAATTCTAAATTGAATTGTTAACAAGGATCTGAATCTAATTGTGGATCTACCATCTTGGCCCTGTCTTAAGATGACATATGGCTAGGTCTTGTCCTTTTTAGATTTTGCCATTTTTATTATAATGGTAGATCTTATAATATAGGAATGATATTTTAAACATAATCGTTCCTTTAAATTTAAACAAGTATATGGTTGCCCTAAACGGGACTTCTAAAAAAAATTGACTTGCCCATGCAAAGGCTAATCAGAAAAATAACAAGGAAGTAATTAAAAGACAATGAAACGAATTTGGATTAGTCCTATGTTCTTGTCTAGACTCAAGAATGTGCAACTGTGTAACTGAGATTAAACACAAAGGCTAGTGTTTAATTCACTCAGTGTTGGCTCTGATACCAACCTGTCACACCCCGGATTTCCACGTGTCACCGGTGGGCCCGGTGGGGAGTATCGTGACGTGGTTGGCAACATAATAGTCAAACAACACAATATTTAATATGCACAGCGGAAGCAAATGAAAGATATAAATTCAACCGAATATAATGTTGTAATATCAAGTATCACAATAGTCGATTGTTTATCCACAGATGGATCGAATAAAAATAGAAACAATAGTTCAACAGACTTTGACATCTAGAGCTTGCGAGACTTGAGTAATGATGCCTGGAGTAGCCAGCCTATTTCGTCTAGCACCTGCACTTAACCTTTTTGGAAAATACGTCAGTTTACACTGGTAAATACAACTCAACTGACTCATTTTGAAAAGAGTTTGTAAATCAATTTGAATGCATTTCGGCACAAAATATCTTTATAACTTGGGACAATTATTTGTATATAATCTTGTATACAGATTTACTTATTTGTCATCCATTAGCACCGGTTAGAAGAGCCGGTTTAAGTTAATTGACACGCCACAGGTATAATGCCCACAAGGTTTATTCCTTTACGTGGATTACCAGTTTTTACATAATGCATCTGTCAGGTGTACGCCTACACCCCGTGCTTAGGTCGTGGCCATTTCGTAAAATGATGCCAAGGATATCCGGGACATGGTCATTTACCCCCAAGGACCATACATCAAATAATACAGAATAAATCGGGTTATGTAAATACATTAATCACAATCCGATTTAAATGACTACATACCCGACCAAGCGGTACTTTTATAGTACCGTATCCCAAGCCCGTATAGGGAAAATAAGTTAAGAGTATTTACCTGAGCAAAGTATCAATCAATTACAGCAAATGCAAGTACTTTTACTGGGCTCCTAATCTGGAACGAAGGTTTATAATAACCTATTAGATTTCTAACGGGTCCTTAATTAAGCCTTAGCTTAGACCTGTTAGTTTCAATGATACGGTTCGTACGCACTATTAAGCGAAGACCGGATAGAATGTGATTTAGACCCGACAAGTTCGGAGACTTGCTTAATATGGGTATTTCATACACACTCTGGATTTTGAGATAAAACCGATAAGGTTTGACCCGTTTCGGCTAATTTATGTAAACTTGTTACATAAGCCGAACCGAACGCGTAATAAGCGTAACGGGTATCTGTAAGAGCCATTTACAGGTTTCCTAAGTTAATATGCTTCAAATATGTTGTGACATCAGTAATATGTCTTTTATTATGCCCGTAACGAATTTAAACACAAGCAATGCCCCGTATGGGTAGTTTGGTCATTTAAAAGGTTATAAAATAGTTTAAGTATTTACCTGAGTTACAGGTCTGATATAATCAACAAAAATACTTAGTTTACCAAGTTATAACAGTAGGGTAAAGTAGATATGTGAAATTTATCAAATATAACCAAACTATGCGCCGTAGGGGCATTTTGGTAATTTCACATAAGCCGAAAAGCTCAAAACTGACGTATGAGTTTAATAACTTTTTCTTACTGTTAAAATATTATAATTTACCATAAATATCAGTAGGTATCACCCTTGTATGTTTAAAAATAGTCTTAGTACATACTATGCGCTAAAAACGCTTAATAAGGCGATTAGAAGCCATTTACGGGTTCGATACATAAAGCTGATATTTTTATTATTCCATAGGGCTTAAAATAATTTATTTATCATATCTAATCAGTAGCAAAAGGTTTGGAGTCGTTTAGATATGTAAAACTCATTTTATGGCCCGTAAGGGCAAAACCGACAATTACCGGATTAAGCCTATGACTATTAGTTATGCTCAGCCTAAAATTAATTAAAAATCTTCAAAAATCCCAAAATAATATATTACATCAGTGGGTAAAGATTTTGATATCAAAAAGTAGGCTTAACTAGGCTATACGCTAATTACGCCGTTTAATTAACATAAAGCTTTCAATTTACGCTAATGAGCATAACTGTCATTCGACACCACCAATTGATCTTAAATTTTTGGTGCAAGTTTATATATCAGTAATTAAAGTTTCTACTCTTTTACATTTTCAAAAATCACGTTTTAAGGTGATAAGGGCATAATGGTCAACATATGAGCAATTAACGGAATCATGCGAATTAATTGGTTAACTAATGAACCATGGTGTATAATCACAGAGGGTTATACTAGCATGTTACCTGGTCCAAATTAAGCTCTAAGGCATTTCTAAATCATGCCTAAACGGGTCAGAACTGAAAGTCAAAGTAAAAGTTAAACTATGCGACCTTCGGTTCCGAACCGGGTCTTTACAGGAAATTGTCGGGTTGAACATGTTTAGACATGTTCTTACACTTATTACCAAGTTATATTAATGATCAAACAGGTTGTATATGTTCTACATTGCTAATTATGCATAAATTAGAATTTAAGTATCCTGTTGACTTTTTCTTAACAAGTTTGACCCGACATTTGACATAGTTAGAGTGGGAATCAGGGGGAACCCTTTAAACGGTTTGACTTTTAAGCTAAAACTGTAACACCTCGAAAATTCACGTCCTATAATGAGTTGGTAATTATGAGGGTAAGATCAATTGGTGGTGTCGAATGAGAGTTATGCTCATTAGCGTAAATTGAAAGCTTTATGTTAATTAAACGGCGTAATTAGCGTATAGCCTATTTAAACCTACTTTTTGATATCAAACTCTTTACCCACTGATATAATATATTATTTTGGGATTTTTGAAGATTTTTAATTAATTTTAGGCTGAGCATAACTTATAGTCGTAGGCTTAATCCGGTAATTGTCGGTTTTGCCCTTACAGGCTATGAAATGAGTTTGACATATCTAATCGACTCCAAACATTTTGCTACTGATTATATATGATAAATAAATTATTTTAAGCCTTCTGGAATAATAAAAATATCAACTTTATGTATAGAACCCGGAAATGGCTTCTAATCGCCTTTTTAAGCGTTTTTAACGCATAGTATGTACTAGAACTATTTTAAACATACAAGGGTTGATACCTACTGATATTTTAGGTAAATTATAATATTTTAACAGTAAGCAAAACTTGTTTAACTCAGACTTCAGTTTTGAGCTTTTCGGCTTATGTGAAATTACCAAAATGCCCCTACGGTGCATAGTTGGGTTATAATTGATAAATTTCACATATATACAATGCCCTACTGTTATAACTTGGTAAACTGAGTATTTTTGCTGTACATATCAGACCTGCAACTCTGGTTAATACTTAAACTCTTTTATAACCTTGTAAATGACCAAACTACCCCTACGGGGCATAGTTTGTGTTTAAATTCGTTTCGGGCATAATAAAAGACATCTTACTGATTTTACAACATATTTGAAGCATATTAACTTAGGAAACCTGTATATGGCTCTTACGGATACCCGTTACGCTTATTACGCGTTCGGTTCGGTTTATGTAACTAGTTTACATAAATTAGCCGAAACGGGTCAAACCTTATCGGTTTTATCTCAAAATCCAGAATGTGTATGAAATACCCATATTAAGGAAGTTTTCAAACTTGTCGGATCTAAATCACATTCTATCCGGTCTTCGCTTAATCGTGCGTACGAACCGTATCTTTGAAACTAACCTGTCTAAGCTTAAGCTTAACTAAAGACCGTTAGGATTCTAATAGGTTATTATAAACCTTCGTTCCAGATTAGGAGGACCAGTAAAAGCTACTTGCATTTGCTTATTGTGATTATTACTTTGCTCAGGTAAATACTTTTAACTTATTTTCCCTATACGGGCTTGGGTTACGGTATATAAAATACCGCTTGGTCGGGCATTAAATCTTCCATCGATTGGTGGTTAATTGAATAATTTGATCGGCCCGTTTAAATTGTTTTGTTTACTTAAAGCCTTTGGGGGGTTAATGACCATGTCCCGGATATCCTTGGCATCATTTTACGAAATGGCCACGACTTAAGCGCGGGGTGTAGGCGTACACCCGTCAGTGCATAAAAGAATAATGTGGTGTGTCTATTGATCTTTAACCCGGCATGATCCGGGCTACTGAACGCATAAGGAACATGTAATTCTTTTACAAGATTATATATTTAAATAATTATCCCAAGTTATAAAATGTTTATGCCACGTGCATCCAAATCAATTTTTAATCATTTTTAAAATGAGTCAGTTGATTGTATTTACCAGTGTAAACTGACGTATTTTCCCAAAAAGATTAAATGCAGGTACTAAGCGTAATAGGCTGGATTCTCTCCTTAGCATCAATAAAGAGTCTCGCAAGCTTAAGATGCCTATCGTCTGTTGAACTACTGTTTCTTTTTATTTCGATCCGTCTGTGGATAAAATTTCAACTGTTGTGATACACGATATTACAATATGTTTATTTGGTTGAAATACATCTTTCAATTGCTTCCGCTGTGCATTTAAATGTTGTGTTGTTTGACTATTATGTTGCCAACCACGTCACAATACTCCCCACCGGGCCCACCGGTGACACGTGGAAATCGAGGTGTGACACTTAGCCTTGGTATTTTTAACAAGAAGACATAGCATCTATCCTTTTTATCTTTTTGTTTTGTTTGATTTTGTAAGCCTGTTTGTTGGTTATTTTTCTAAGGCTTATGGAACATTTGGTGTAGGTTGTTCGAACCCGTCTATGAGACAATTTTGCTTTTACTTAATAAGTCTCATGGAGTTGTATTGATTTAGGAACTCACCCCTTATATAGGTTCATTCAACCCTTGAACCTATTGAGCGATGTGGCCTGGGAGCTCATCCCCTTACATGGCCCTTGCCATGGATTTTTTTGCTAGGTTCTCAACCTGATCTTAGGATAGAAAGACAAGTTTGATATAACAACTTCATACATTCAAGCAATACTTGCTTTTTACAAAAGGTATTCATAGTGTTGTTCGAAATACATTTTGATACAAACCAAACTTTCCTGTCTAAACATGGAACCTTTTCAGGGTTTTGCCATTCCAATGCCTTGGAAGCTTCTTGCCTTCTAAATCTGCTAGCTTGTAGGATCCACCCTTGTGTGCTTCGAGGATGGTATATGGACCCTCCCATTTTGGGCCAAGCCTTCCTTGATTTTCTTTTTTGCTAGCTTCATTGTTTCTGAGGACCAGGTCCCCTGGCTTGAATCGTTCGTTCTTGACTTTCTTGTTGTAGTAGGCTTCCATTTGTTGCTTGTATTTGGCCTCTTGGATTGCAGCTTGCTCTCGTGCTTCCTCTAGGAGTTGTAAATTCAACATGGTCTCTTTTTGGTTTGTTTCGGGATCCATCTTGACAATTCGCTGGGTTACAACTCCTATCTCAGCGGGGATCACAGCCTCAGATCCAAATACCAAGCTGTAGGGTGTTTTCTTATGGCTTGTTTTTTCGGTTGTTCTTATTGCCCATAGAACACTAGGCAATTCTTCAAGCCAGTTGCTTTCATATCTTCCCAATCTTGTCTTGATACCTTCCACTATGCTCCGATTCATCCTTTCAACCTGACCGTTTGATTGCGGGTAAGCCATTGAGCTGAAAACCTGGTTGATTCTGTACTCTTTGCACCAAACGCTGAAAGGCTTCTCAGCAAATTGCTTTCCATTGTCAGTGACAATTACTCCCGGCAATCCATAACGGCAAATAATGTTTTCCCAAATGAAGTTGTTGACCTGTTTGCCCGTGATCTTTGCAAGTGGTTTAACCTCGGGCCACTTGGTGAAATAATCTATTGCCACTAGCAAGAATTTTACTCCTCCTTTGCTTGGGGGAAATGGACCAACAATGTTGTTGGACCGTTCTACGACCTCTAAACGTCAGTTAAGGCAGTTCATCTTTGAGTACGAAGGCGGAATCAACGTAAACAAAGTCATAACAGCTGGTTTCCTTTTAATCTTTCTTTTCTGATTGATTTACGTGCTTTTACAATGTAATCTGATACAAATCCGACAGCACTTCGTCTCTCACACAATGACCAAGTCTTTCTCAAATGACACACACTAACCTATATATAAGCTGAAGATTTCGCTTGAACAAGACCAGAATACTTCAAGCGAAATCATATCAAGTTGATTTCGCTTCAACATGAAATGAGATGCTTTCAAGCGAAATCTTATTTGATGATTTCGCTTGAACTGCTTTTTGAAACTTTCAAGCGAAATACTTAACTAAAACATGTTCTAAACCTAGTTAAGACCTTGTTGTGTGTATATTCAACCTATCTAGACACAAAACTTGATTAAGACGTAATCAGCAGGCATTTAATGCACCAACAGACTCCCCCTTGGATGTTGATGAAGTCTTTGGCTTCAAGTCTTTGTCTTTATCATTCTTCAAACATTGTAAACACTCTCTTCAATCTTTTTCTTCAAACTTTAAAACTTCAATCTTCCCTTTGACCATTGATCCAGACTCCCCCTTTCACAGACTCCCGCTCTCAATATGCTAGAATCTGAGATATCTGGTTCAAGCTTTGACAATTAGCTTCCATTGGGAATAATGAAGTCCAATCACCTGTTTAACCTGCACATCCTCTACCTCAACATAAGTTTCACAAATTTATAACAATTAGATTTAAGAAACTTACTGGTAGAAATCATATAATTCAACAAACATACTAGTTACATCAAGTTCAAATAAATGACCTTGATTAACTAAACCCACAATCTTTCAAAACATTTGTATATAACATTCAAATTTTCAACATATTCTCCCAACCCTCTAGTTCATCATGTTTAGCACTTGGAATTTTGAAAATCTGCTTTCCAACATCAGTTGTCGAAAATCTTTTTGTATTTTTCAAAACTTTATGCTAAAACACACTAAAATCTTTTTGGATTTTGAGTTTAAAGAAATGCAGTAAAGAAATATATACAAACAATATTTTTGTGAGTTTGTGTAAGAGGATCATATCAGTTTATGAGACAAATCACCAACACCGTTAAGCTTTAATCATTTTAAGTTCTAAACGATTCACATTGATTGACGATATGTTTGTCCTCTTAAGCTCAATCTAAAAGCTTTCGAAATGCTTACCGATACGTTAAGGTATATTAATTTTGCACTAAATTCTTATGGACCCCACGATCTCAGCATATCCCCTCATCATGCATTACACTAACTCAAGTAATGCCTTTAAACTTTCATCAACTGTGATATGTGCGAAAATAATGCAGAATGTTTAAACATTAACAATCAGGTCGATACTTCCGTATACGCAGAGAAAGTCCAATGTTTAAACAAAATAAGAAAATAAAACAAGTTGAAGTTGTTTAGGCTTTAACCACCAGGTCGATACTTCCGTATACGCAGAGGAGGTCCAAAGCTTAAACGAAACACCAAAGAAAATAAAGCAGAACGTTTAGGCAATAACATCCAGGTCGATACTCACGTATACGCAGAGGATGTCCAATGCTTAAACAAAATAAAGAAATCAAACAAGTTTAAATCTTTGCAAAATGAAATGCACAATCACAGCGATTTTTCAGCAAGTTGTGAAAGTTCACAGACTTAACCGGTTTTATGTCTTTCGACAATCAGCGATTACTGAGTAGGTACACAATCATAAAGGACAAAACTAAGTACTATGCTTTCAACCATGTTTTCCACTAGAACTAGGCTTTTTCATTTATGTTTGTATCGTTATCGCAAATCTACTAGTCTAGCTGAGCCTATCGTCACATCGTTAGTGAGATCGTTTATCACATTTGACATTATAATTCTTTAGCATGCTGTGATAGTCCACTGATTTACTATCATTTCCTATTTTTCACAACAAACTCATTTTGAATTTTTCAATGTTTTTGACATTTTCAAATTTTCTAATTTTTTTAAAATTTTTCTCCCCCTAAAATCAAAATATGTTTCAATTTTTATTTTCTGAGAAAATTTGAAAACAAACTTTACAAATAAAGTGACACACTGATATCGAATCGCTTCAATTCACCATTCACTTGGCATAAACAATCAGAACTCCCCCTGACAACAAACTATTTTCCCATTTAGATTTCAAAACACTTAAGTTTGTTTTAATCAATATGGTTTTTCCGGAAAATTAGTTTTGTTGAACTAACAAACCACTTGTTGGTTAGGGGATTACTTCATCACTTTGTTCTCCTTTAACCATTTTAAAAGATTTAACAGTTCAAGATTCTATCAACACAAACACTTGTAGGAAATCAAGTACAAATTAATGTCCCTGATTTACCACATGTAAGTCGAAAAATCACCAGAGTGAAATTTCTCAAGAAATGTGCCGATTCATGTTCCACGCTTACCAACCTGGGAACTCCGGCAAGTCAGGTTTTTCTATTTGAAAAGATTCACCCAAGCCTGACCAGCCTTGGGTGATTTTAAATTCTTGTTTAACAATGATGGAAAATTTACATCATCCCTTGTTAAACCTGAATTCTCAGATTTTACCTCAACAACAGGCTCTTCTGGCTTTGACGAACCAGAATCATTGCCTGAATGTGGCTTGTCTGACTTTGATGAGCCAGATTCATCGCTGACAACTTTCTTTTTCTCCTTTTTCTCTTTTGTCCTCAGATTTGCATCTGAAGAATTCAATTTACTTGGCTTTGCAGTCGAGTGAGTTGATTCATCAGAACTTTTATTCAATCTGTCCGGTGAACCCGAAGACAAAATTTTCTCGAGATACTCTCTCGCCTTCTTCCTTTTCTTTCGCAGTCTGTCTTTCTGCCCCTGTGAAAGTTTAACTTTCTTTTCTTGAATTGTCTGATCCTGAACTTTAGGTTTTAGAACCTTCTGTTCATGGGGCTTGACTGGCTTCTTTGCCATTCTTTGAGATTCAACCCTCAATCTTCCCATCGATATCTTCGAGCAATCTCTGGCAATATGTCCTCTGATATGACAGTTATAGCATCTTCTTGTTTCATAATTCCAATTCTGGCAGTTCACAGCAATGTGTCCTCTCACACCACAGGTGTAGCACACTCTGTTATCGTACCATTCACCACTTTCACACCATATGCTTAGATCATAACATTGTCTGGCTTTGTGGTAATCAACACTCTTCTTGAAAACTGGTTTTGGCTTTGAAGCACTGTGGTCAAACCTGCACCACTTATTACCAACATTTTGTGAGTTTTCATTTTTAGATTTTTGTGGTTTTTGATAATGATTGGATGACTTATCTGATGAACTTTTATTTTCAATTTTAAAATTTTTCAAATTTTTAACTTTTTGTTTCTGTTCTACACTCTTCTTAACAGGTTTTTGTTTAGAACATTCACCTGTTTCAGTAGATTGCAAAACAGTATTTTTAAATTTTTCTTCTAAATCTAAAAATATTTTTCTTTTCTTTTCTTTTTCTTCATCAGATATTTCATCACAATCTTCAATTTTGACTTTGTCAAAATTTGTGACATTGTCACTTATTGGAACAGAATTGATCGGTTTTGGACACTCATATGGTGCCGAAGTCACAAAACCTTTCAATTTATTCTCTAACTCATCAATTTTGTTCCGAGCAATTTCAGCTTCTTTTTCAAGCCGAATGATTTTCTGAAGGTGAGAATTTATTTCAATTTGTTTTTCAAGATTATTCTGAAAAATAACAGATTTTTCATCTTCTAAAATCTTCATTTGACTTTGAAAATCTTTTTCTTTTTCTTTTAACACTTCATTTTCCAATTTTATCCAAGAAACGTTTTCATTTTCAATTTTAATTTTTCCAAAATCTTTTTCTTTTTCTTTTTCTTTCTAATTGTTAATTTCCAATGTCAAACTGTCCAAACTACTCAACAGTTTGATATTTTCAATCTTCAGTTTTTCACAGTTCAATCGCAACTCCAGAATCTGTTCATCATCAGATTTCTTCTCATCTTTCAAAGCTTTGTTTTCCAATGTCAAATTCTCCACATCTTTCAAGAGATTGACATTTTCTGCTTCGGATGTTTCACATTTTAAGCAACCAACTTCACTTTTTGAAATTTCATCCTTCTTTAATTCTTCAATCTTTGTCATTCCTTCTCTAATCCTTTTGATTAATTCACTAAAATCAACCAAACTTATATTTTCTGAGTTTCTTTCTATTTCATCTATTAACTCTTTCTTTTTCTTTTTCTCTTCTTCATCTCCCCACCATTTCTTTTGCCAATAATCATCTTCTTCTTTATACTGCTGGATTATGGCTTCGATATCAAGCGTACTATCATCGATCGCAATATTTCCATACTCATCAAGATAACACTCTCTGTCTAGATCCCATCTATTTGCTCTCCTTGCTTCCAGATAGATACGAGAAATTCTAATGATTTTGTTTTCAGCAATCATTTTTCTATATCTATACTTCTGCTCTTCAGTTCGATCGTCTTTCCACGGAATAGGTTCGGAATTTGCCATCTTTTTATGTCCTTGAATAACCTCGAAATCACCTGCAAACAAAACAAACAAGCTATCAGTTCAAACAAACTGAATATGTAACAGTGTGCTTGATGAAATAAATCTAAGACTCGTTTTCGAAATAACAGCAAGTTCAAGTGAAATCACTTGAAGAGTAAACAGCTTCAAGCGAAATCAACAACTATAAACTGTTCAAGCGAAACTGATCAATTTAAGCGAAATCTACTATTTCGCTTGGGCTTTCAAGCGAAATTGTTATTCTGAATTGGTTAGTTCAAGCGAAATCCAATACTCCTATTTCGCTTGAACTTGTCAAGCGAAATTGTCTGAAACAAGTTCAATCAGTTCAAGCGAAATCCAATACTCCTATTTCGCTTGAACTTTTCAAGCGAAATCTACGATCAGTTCAATTACAAGCGAAATCAACAGCAAAACTCAAGTTTCAAGCGAAATCTTTAATATATTTCAAGCGAAATCTGCTGATGTCATCTTTTACGAACAGATTTCAAGCGAAATGTTAATTTTTTATATGAATTCAATCGATTTTAAGTCCAAATCTTTGAAGGATTAGTTATCACACTAATTCGCTTGTTATATGTCAAATTCAGGTCATTTTCACCGCTGAAATATGTTCAAATCAGAAAAGTATGAGAAAAAGTGAGTAGAAATATGAAAATCCAGTAGAAT
Organism: Helianthus tuberosus; assembly: GCA_030545235.1. NCBI lineage: Eukaryota > Viridiplantae > Streptophyta > Magnoliopsida > Asterales > Asteraceae > Helianthus > Helianthus tuberosus. The sequence goes on from CM060402.1 coordinate 110,578,936, forward strand.
CAAGCTGTAATGGTATGAACTCCTTGTCCTGAGCTCTGATACCACTTGTTGGACCGTTCTACGACCTCTAAACGTCAGTTAAGGCAGTTCATCTTTGAGTACGAAGGCGGAATCACCGTAAACAAAGTCATAACAGCTAGTTTCCTTTTAATCTTTCTTTTCTGATTGATTTACGTGCTTTTACAATGTAATCTGATACAAATCCGACAACATTTCGTCTCTCACAAAATGACCAAGTCTCTCTCAAATGACACACACTAACCTATATATAAGCTGAAGATTTTGCTTGAACAAGACCAGAATACTTCAAGCGAAATCATATCAAGTTGATTTCGCTTCAACATGAAATGAGATGCTTTCAAGCGAAATCTTATTTGATGATTTCGCTTGAACTGCTTTTTGAAACTTTCAAGCGAAATACTTAACTAAAACATGTTCTAAACCTAGTTAAGACCCTGTTGTGTGTATATTCAACCTATCTAGACACAAAACTTGATTAAGACGTAATCAGCAGACATTTAATGCACCAACAAATGTCCATTCCCCATTTATGAAATAGCCATGCCGAGGTTATCGGGACCAAGTCATGTTTGGGATTTTTTGGGACTGGTGCATGAATCTGGCAAGCATCACATTTCCTTAATTGTTCAGCTGTATCACGATGCATTGAGGGCTAGAAATACCCGAGGTTCATGAGTTTTGCAACCACCGACCTAGCTCCAAAGTGAGCTCCGCATATGCCTTCGTGAATTTCTTTGATCAAATACTTACTTTGCTCAGGACCAACACATCGTAGCAGGGGGGCAAGGTAACCCTTTTTGTAAAGGGTTTCTCCTTGTAGTACATACCGCCTTGCCTTGATTTTGACCCTTTCAGCTTCTACTTGATCATGGGGTAGTTCACCATTTTTAGGAACTTTTTGATAGGAGTCATCCAGTTTGGATCTTCCTCGGTGACTACATCTTGAACTTCCAATTCATCAATCGATGGAGCCTTCAACCAACACATTTTTGGTGAGGTGGGCAAAAGTGAGAGATGCTAGCTTACTTAAGGCATAAGCCTTTTTGTTTTGGGATCTGGGAATCTGCTTAATGTGGCATGCTTGAAAGGTTTTCATCAGCTCCTTGGATTTTTCTTTGTATTTTTTCATGCTTGGTTCTTTGGCAACATAGCTATCGTTTACTTGACTAGAGACTAGTAACGAATCTGTGAACACTTCAAGCTTCTGGACCTTCATCTCTTTGGCCAGACTTAAACCGGCGATTAGTGCCTCGTATTCAGCCTCGTTATTGGTGGTCTGAAAATCAAAACGGAGAGCATATGTGAATTCCAACCCTTCTGGGTTGATCAAAATTAGTCCAGCCCCTGACCCTTCAACGCTTGAAGCCCCATCGGTAAAAAGCTTCCAGGCTTCAGGGTTGGAGGGTTCAGCGGTGGCGGTGTTCACTTCAATGATTGCTTGGTTTGGGACTTCTACAATGAAATCAGCCAAGACTTGGGCTTTGATAGTTTTTCGTGGGACGTAGGTGATGTTATGTTCACCTAGTTCCACTGCCCATTTGGCCAACCTTCCTGAGTTCTCTGGTTTTTCAAGCACACTCTTAATGGGTTGGTCGGTGACCACTTGTATAGGGTGTGATTGAAAATACCTTCGAAGCCTTCTAGCTGTTTGAACTAGGGCTAGGGAAAGCTTTTCGAGAGGAGGATATTTGGTTTCAGCCAATTTTAGAGTTTTGCTGAAGAAATAAACGGGTACCTGGGCCTTTTCTCGCTCAATGGTGAGGACCGCGCTTATGGCTTCCTCAGCGACTGAAAGGTACACCGAGATTAACTCCCCCGTTTCTGGAGCTGCAATGTCAGGTAGCGAAGCAAGGTGTTGTTTCATCTGATTGAAGGCTTCTTCAGCTTCATCAGTCCATTTGAAATCCTTCTTATCAGAACAATTCTTGAGCGTTTTGTAGAAGGGCGGAGATCTTTCAACCAACTTGGAGGTAAAACGCTTCAAGGCTGCAAGCTTCCTGTTTAAGCTTTCAACCTCTTTCTTGGTTTTTGGTGGTTTGGTTTCGAGAACAGCTTTCACCTTGTTCGGATTAGCCTTGATGCTTTGTTTCCCAACAATATGACCCAAGAACTTTCCTTCTTCAAACCCGAATGAACATTTTTCAGGGTTGAGCTTCATGTTAACCTTTCTGAGGTTCTTGAAAGTTTCTTGAATGTCATCGAGCATTTGATACTCCGTCTTGCTTTTGATCACCAAGTCATCGACATATGCCTCAGTGTTTTTACCAATTTAACTTGTAAAGACTTTGTCCACTAGACGTTGGTAGGTTGCTCCAGCGTTTTTGAGGCCAAAAGGCATCTTTTGGTAACAAAAGATTCCTTTATCTGTGTGGAACGCTGTCTTTTCTTCATCTTCTTCTTTCAAGTATTTAGTGATACCCTTTGTATGCATCAAGAAAGCACTTGAAAGGGTAACCGGTGAGTGAATCAACCTTGAGGTCAATTTCCGGTAGTGGATAGCAATCCTTAGGGCAAGCCTTGTTAAGATCCTTGAAGTCTATGCACATCCTCCAAGAGTTGTCTGGTTTCTTGACCATAACCGGGTTTGCAACCCATGATTGGTACTTGACTTCTCGGAGTATGCCGGCTGATACGAGCTTTTCGACTTCTTGGCAAGCAGCCAGGCTTCTTTCAGGTGCTAAGCTTATTTTCTTTTGGACCATTGGTTTGACATCCGGTGGTATTCTTAACTCATGCTCAGCAATGTTCTGATGGATCCATGTCATATCCTCTGGACACCAAGCGAAGACATCGCTGTAATGTGTTAGCAACTTTTCTAGATATGAGAGGGTTTCTTGTGAAAGGCTTGGATTGACCCTTATTCTCTGTTCAGGGTACTTAGGATTTATGATTAGCCTTTGCTTGTCTTCTTCACTTCTGGAACTTTCCCCCTCAACAAGGTAGGCTTCTTGAGAGGGTTGAAGGGTTGCTACCCCCTCTCTGTTGGAAATTTGACTGTGTCATGTCCAACAGACACGGCCATGTAGAATGCACACTGCCCTGGTCTTCCAATGATAACATCATAGTTTGAAGGTATGTTGATAACCACAAAGGTGAGTGGTTGGATTCTTTCCTTCTGACCTTCGCTGAAACGAACATTAAGTGTCAGTTGCCCTAAAGGCTTGAGGGGTATATCGGCAATACCTTATATGGAGGTTCCAGAGGGTTGAAGCCTTGAATGTTCTTCATTACTCAAACGGTTGAAGAATTTCTAGAACATGATTTCAGTGGCTGCCCCAGTGTCAATGTATGCCCTATATGTTTGCAACGTTCCCACAGTAGCTTCTACTACGAGAGGGCTTGAAAGAGGGTCTTTTTCTGTTGGGGGGAAGCATACACACTGAAGTTCCCAAGCTTCTAACCGTTGTCTCTTGTGAGGAACCCTTTCGTCAAAATCCACCATATTGACTTCCTTGCCCTTTCCTTCAGCCATTTTGTCCCGTACCCCTTTTACCAAGTGAGCGAGTTCTCCGAACTTAACAACTTCTTCAATTCTTTTCTTGAGCTAGAAGCAATCATTGGTGTGGTGGCCCTTCTCTTCATGAAACTCACAATACTGTGTGGAATTCTCATTTTTCCTGCTTTTGGGGAGGGGCCTAGGAGGCCGAAAGTTTTGCTTAACTTCTTCGGTTGCAAGGATTTCTTGAGGGGTCTTTGTGAGGGGTGTGAAACTCATGCCTTTCTCCATGTTTGAAGGGTTCCGGCCTTCAGACCTTCGATGGTCTGAACCCTTTGGTCGCCTGTCATAAGAGTTGAAGTTTCCCCTTTTTCTAGCTGGACTATTGCTTCGCCAGCTGGATCCTCTTTTCCTTTGTTCTTTAATGTCTACCGCCTCCTCTCCCCGGATGTGGACTTCAGCCCTCTCGAGAGCTTCTTCCAAGGTCTTGGGCAGGGATTTGTTGAAATCTCTCGTGAGATATTTGGATGTGATGGCATTCATGAAACCAGCCACTCTCATTTTCTCATCCGCCCCTACATAAGTTAGACCTTCCTTCTTGTATCGTTCAATGAACGTTCGAAGACTTTCATCATCACGTTGTTTTATCTGGAAGATTATTGTTGCGTCTTTGACATATCGCCTTTGTTGGGAGAAATTGGCCAGAAAACCCTTGCTGAGGTCGTCAAAGCTTCGAACGCTTTGAGCAGGTAAGTCGTTGAACCAGATCCTGGCTGATCCAACAAGGGTTTGCATGAACATTAGGCAACATTCAGCGTTTGACCATTTCTCTATCCTTGCTGCACCGGTAAAGATCTGAAGATGGTCCTCAGGATCTTCAGTCCCATCGTATGTTTTGATGTGAGGAGGCATCTTGATCTTTGCTTGAAAATCATAATCAGCTATTTGCTGTGAAAAGCATGAAAGGTTACTTGGCTTATATGGTTTGGCTAAGTCTTCTTCAGCCCTTGCACCCACATTATTGCTATTGCCGTTGTTTCCCTGAGTGGCTAGCACTTGATTAATAAAGTGTTGCCACGGGAAGCTGGCCATCATCGGGGGCACGAGGTTGAAGCCTTGAAGGCTTCCGGGTGCGACTGGGCAGCATACTCCAAGGGGGTGCTCATAACAGCACTTCGTGCCAAAGGGAGAACGGACAGAGCTTGTTCCCACGAAGTTGTTGTAGGGGCCGGAAGGCTTGTTATTGGGGACTGTAGGAGCTGGTCAAGGGTTAGCTCATGCCCCAAAGGAACACCACTTGTAATTGGTTGGGAAGAGAAGATGGGATGTACCGTAGGATTCGTCATTGTGGATAGATATGGATTAGGGTTTGGAGGATTACTGGGACCAGCCTCATTCCTAGTTGTAAAAGGAGGGATAGGAGGTCCGGGAGATAATGTTGGTTCCGGCTCGTCATAGTCTAGATGAATCCTTACTCCCTTGTCTCTTTCTCTACTCACATATTGGTTGAGGAGAGACCTCAACTCAAGGAAATTGTTGGCAACCCCTTCAGGGGTAAGTTCAACACGTGTTGGGGTGTCAGAGACACCAACATTGGGAGAAGGAACTTCGGATCTGGACGGAGTTGGTGTGTTGAACGTGAGGAACTCGGGTGTGCTTCCCGGAGTTGAGAAAGAAGTTGGTATAGCCACATGAGCTTGGCTGCTACCCGGGGTTGAGGTGTTTGGAACCTGATTTACTTCACCCGGGGATCCACTTTCAGACATGGCAGTTTCAAGAGAAAAAAGCTACACTACTAGGTCTTTTTGAGGAGAAATAGCGGCGTAGCCCCACGATGGGCGCCAACTTGTTGATGCAACAAATACGAGACCAAGGATAGTAGCTGAGCTGATTAGGCAAAAGAGTTGAAGGGTTCAACTTTGCCTAACGCAGGTCGTGGGGTCCCCCCACGTTTGCAAGACGTGGAAGGAGGTTCACTAGTTTATTTTTATTGTTTGCTGAAGATCATCCTCTGAAGTATATTCAGATTCGGTTGAGGGAGCAAACAAAATGTGTGTGTGGGATGTGAAAGGGAGTAACTCGCATGAAGCAAGTACTCTTGGCGAATGACCAGAGTTTTAAGGAAACAGGACTGGCCAGGAATGTCTCTTGAAGTAAATGAAGTGTCAAATATATAGGAGGAGACATCTCCCAAAGAAGAATGCTTTTGACTAGTGACCTTGCTTGCAGTGAGGGGCTTGCCCTTTCGGGGGTTGAAGCCTTTTGACCCATGGGTAATAGCGTGTGCTCTGCAGACCTGCATTGCTTTTGCGGCTGGTGGGTTGGTGAAGCAATCCCGGGATGTGACTGGTTACTGTTTCCGTATTGCTTTTCCCCACCTCACAGCTTTTTAACCTTTGAACCATTTAACCTTTCAAGCGTATATGTATTTAAGTCATTTTATTTGATCTTAGGCTACCCCCGTCATCAATTGGTGTAGACAAGCTGAGCCGAGCTCGACTCGTTTAACTTACGAGAACTCAAGCGCTATCTCTAAAGACCGAGTTTTAAAGAAATATTACAAAAAAATAAGCTAAGTAATATATATTTAAATAAAGTAAGTGACGCTCATAAGGTTTAAAGATCATATGCCGAATTGCTTAAAAAACTAGATAAAAATCTTACGTTTTATTAGAGGTGATTTGAATTGCTTAAAAAACTAAGATAAAAGTCTTACGTTTTATTAGAGGTAATCCATAATCTTACGTTTTATTAGAGGTGATTCATGTAATAAAGTGGGGTAATTAATATATTAACTGTTATAGCATAAATACTGATATTGGATGACTAATATATTAATTGTCAATATATACAATAACTAAGATATCGTCTATATAAAGAACACAAACTATTGGGATCACTACCATTACCAAAAAGCATAACATGGGTTCTAAAAACTTCTTATGTCTTTTGGTGTTAGCATCATATCATATTTACTTTGTAACATCATCTTTCGAAACATATACACTGGAGGTCATTGACGGTAAAATCGAGCACCTCATGTTTCATATTGCCTCTAAGGATACCGATTTTGGAAACAAAACAATGACCATAAATGGCACATTCCGTTGGAAATTTCGCAGAAATTTTGACGAATCAACTTTGTATCGAGGAGAGTTTTTCTGGATGAATGCTGATGGTACGCCGTTACAAGAAGTTGATTTTAATATATTTAATAAAGATGTTGCACGTGAATGTGGCCAAAGCATTTTAGTAGATCACAAATGCTTTTGGTTAGTGACCGATACAGGTTTTTATTTTGCAAAAGACACCCCAGGCAATTGGGTGTTCAAGTATAAATGGCCATTAAGCGGTTGATGACACTTATATGAATAGTTATGCTTAATTGAATTGTACACAAAATCATTAATAAGCTATATGGATTTGAGTATTTCTTATTTTATACTAAAGGAAATAATTCGAGTTGGAGTATTATGTTTTCCTTGTTTGAGCTCTTAATGTTTGCTTGATTGTAAAGGATATCATTAGTTTACCTTTTACATTTTTAGATATACACCTAACAATATTATTTGAAGAATAACTAATAAACTAATCTACTGAATGAATATCAACTTAAAATTTTTCTGCGCGTACGGCGGGTATTCGGTCGGTATCGGTTCGATTTATAACGATATTAATACACTATTAGCACTCGATATATCAACCAAAAGAAAAAAAAAACCTCTAAAAATTATGTTGTGGTGCCACCCACCACCAACTGAAAAACTAGCTCCTTGCTTTTGTGTTTTCCTAAGTTGCTAAATGAAAAACCAACACATTATTGTTCTCGTTGCGCTAGCTGTTGGATTACTTCTGCCAAAAGAACGAGCTACCATGGTTATGATTTTACATGGATCGAGAGTTGCTAAATCAATTCTGATTTTAACAGCTATTATACCAATTTTGGCCCATAACCCCAAAATATAGAAAACATGATTTGATCAAAACCAGTTGATCGACCCTTATTATTATCAATTATCAATTTGTAACATTGTTATGCTTATAGTTGTAAACTATGCATTAAGGGTTTTACATGCTGATGATGGGGGTAGCCCAAGACTAAATAAGATGACTAAACATACAAACGCTAAAAGGGTTAAATGGTTCAATGGTTAAAAAGCTGTGAGGTAGGGGAAAGTAATACAAAAACAGTAGCCAGTCACATCCGGGATTGCTTCACCAACCCACAGCCGCAAAAGCAATGCAGGTCTGCAGAGTACACGCTATTATCCAGGGGTCAAAAGGCTTTAACCCCCGAAAGGGTAAGCCCCTCACTGCAAACAGGATCACTAGTCAAATGAATTCTACTTCGGGAGATGTCTTCTCCTATAAATTGACACTTCATTTACTTCAGAAGACATCTCCTGGCCAGCTCTGATTCTTTAATCTCTGGTCATTCATATTATGTGCTTGCTTACATGCGAGTCACTCCTTTTCATATACACCACACACATTCCATTTGCTCCCACATCCGAATCTGGATATACTTCAGAGAAGGATCTATAGCAAACAACAAAAATAAACTAGTGAACCTCCTTCCACGTCTTGCAAACGTGGGGGGACCCCACGACCTGCGTTAGGCAAAGTTGAACCCTTCAACCTTTTTGCCTAACCAGTCCAGCTACCACCGTTGGTCTTATATTTGTTGCATCAACACATGCTATTCTTTATTGTAGGTTCTTATGTTTTGTTTGTACTTTGACATAAGGCTTAGGATTTATACATGTATAATTGTACATGTCATATAAGGTTTTGTGTTGTGTGATTGGGTAAATTAAGCGGTGATCCTTTTCGGTATCGGTACATGAAGGTAAAAACCGGCCCCAGCCTGTACAGAAAATGCCAAAAGTCCGTACCGAGTTGATATTGAAAATCTTTTAGTTCGGGAAATTCGGTGCTGCTACCCGGTACCATTTGCTCATCCCTGATCACGGGTACTATACGGACAATGGTATCGTACAACGTTTTTTTTTTTGTTGGGTTTTTTTCGACTTTTAATGATTATTTTTTTTAGTTTCAGGGGTAGGGATGAGCTCGTTGGCAACCGATACCGAATCGGTACTGGTACCGAAAATACCGGTTACCGTACTGGTATATGAAGGTAAAAACCGGTAGCGAACCGGTACCAAGAACGCCAAAAGTCGGTACCGAATTGGTACTTATGATCTTTCGGTTCGGGAAATTCGATACCGACACCCAGTACCATTTGCTCATCTCTGACCACGAGTTTCATAAAACAATATCATTAACATAATTTTTTTTGTTGGTTTTCTTTAGGTTATATTTTGGTGTTTTTTTTCTACATTTTCTTTTTTGTTTTTCTCAGCGGTCCCGTGCGCGTTGTTAGGGAATATTTTGATCTATAAAATTGTTTTTTTATTATTATGATTAGAATTAGAATGTATATAAGTGGTGGGATATCTCGCGCTATGCGACAGACTTTCTGTCAATATCAACATATGTGTGATACCGACTCTTGGTATAGCAATTAACACGTGCTTTACATGGAATGAAAACCATAACAACGAATACCGTTATTAGTACCGATGTTGTTTGGACGATATCGATTGGTTTCTACACGGTATTGGCATCCGCTATATCTATGATGCTAAAAACATACTCTATTTTGATGTTGTTCGGATGATCATCACAATAAGGAAAAAAATATTTGACTCGTTTTAACCAAACTGAAAATAAAGTACAACAAAATAATAATCCATTAGATAAATGAACCAAACTAAAAGACTTATTTGCCCCGGCCCCTCGATCCATTTTAGGATTGACCCAAATCTGCATAACCTTACGTTGACTCGAACAAAACCAAATCACACTCAACTAATAAACCAAACAAAAGAAAAAATATATCTCCTTTAGACCGTGTGTAGTCATTAAAATTGGGGGCGTTTTTATACCCAATAACGGCCAAACACGCCCGGCGACGACCCCCGGGGGTGTTTTTTTGAATTTTGGTTGTTTGGCGTTGTTTTTTCCACGCTCAGTTTCATTTCCTTTGTTCAATCACCTTTATCTTCCTTTTCATTGTCCAATAAGATTTTTTAATGTTTTCTTATTTAATTTTATTACAAACATAATGCCCCACAATGCCCACATCCCGACTACACTCATTTTAGAAAACGCCTCATAATGCCCCATTGCTAACTGGGCTGCCACATGGCGCAAAACGCCCAAAGGTGGGGTGTTAACCACTACACATGGTCTTAGCTCCAGTGAACAATCCCGATTAAATATAACATATAACATTTAGTATTTTACATTAATACAAAATCAAAGTAAAAATATCAAGAGTTAACTTCCGTTTTCCTCCCTATGGTTTAGTCACTTTAACGGTTTTGCTCCAATCATTTAAAAACGGCCATTTTCCTTCTTAATGTTTCAATCTTGTCGCATGTTTGCTCCCCGGCTCTAACTCCATCCATATTGTATGTTAACTGAAAGGGTATTTTTGTAATTTCAAGTTAACATACAAGATCCAAGTACCCTTACGTTATACTTGAAATTACCAAAATACGTTTCCAGTTAACATACAATATGGATGAAGTTAGAGCCGGGGAGCAAACTGGCGTCAAGATCGAAACATCAAGGAGTAAAATGACCGTTTTTAAATGATTGAGGTAAAACCGTTAAAATGACCAAACCATAAGGAGCAAAACGGAAGTTAACTCAAACATCAAACTTTCATTTGATATAAAGAACAATTCACATAATACCAAGCAAAAGAGATAATAGTATTGTAAAGGGAAAAAAAAAAGGATAAATTTTGATGTTTTTCTTTAATATAAAGAACAATTCACATAAATCAAAAATCAAACTTTCCCTTACTAAACTGAAATATTAAATTTAAAATATGAATAATGGGGTTGAATTTGTTTTTAGAGTAAACTTCCATTTTGTTCCCTGTGGTTTGGTCACTTTAACGGTTTTGCCCCAAACCTTTAAAAATAGTCATTTTACTCCCTGATGTTTTGATTTTGTCTCCAGTTTTCTCCAAGGCTTTAACTCAGTTAAAACATTCAGTTGAAAGTAAGGTTATTTTAGTAACTTTATATATGAGTATTTAATTACCTATTACTAATTCCTAAAAGAGTTAACTAATAAAAATAAAAAGATAAAATTATTGCTATTTATTCATATATACAGACACATATCAAACATCACCCAATTTATCATCATCAGCTCTCACCTTCAAACATCACCCACAACCACCATTAGCACCACCATTACCGCCACCATAATCCGCCACTGCCACCATAATCCGCCGCCGCCACCACCACCACAACTCGCTCTCTCTCTCTCTCACACACACACACTTACCACCACCATAATCCGTCGCCCCCAATATAATCCGCCGCCGCCGCCGCCATTACCGCCACCTTCAACGTCTCTGTCTCTTTACATCTAACACTGTCGTTCAGATCTGGCCACCGCTGCAAATCAGGCGTTTGACGCCGCTGCAAATCAAACCGCCGCTGCAAATCAGGCCGCCGCTGCAAACACGGTGTTTGACTATGATGCCTTTCACCTCAGTACCACGAATCTCGTTTTTTGTGAGGGTTTTTTGTTAATATTTGCAATTAGAGAGGGATGAATGGGTTGTACAGATCTATTGCCGCTATACATGAAATTAGGGTTCTGACAGGGAGGCGGTGGCTTACGGTGATGATGTTAGGTGGTGGGTGAGGCGGTAACTGATTGTGGAGATGTCAAGTGGTGTTGAGGCTGTGGCTTATGGTGATAAGTAGGGGTATTTGATTTTGTCTCCAATTCAGGGGGTGTGTTGATGCAGATGTCTATACTTTTCTAAGGATGAAACACCATTTATCTCTGTATACATGTATATATATATGACATAATAAATAAATAATTAAATGCTTATGTGTAAAATTACTAAAATACCCTACTGATTACAAGTAAAATTACTGAAATGCCCCTACTTTTAACTGATCGTTTTAACTGAGTTAGAGCCGGGGAGCAAACTGGAGACAAAATCAAAACATCAGGGAGTAAAATGGCTATTTTTAAAGGTTTGGGGCAGAACCGTTAAAGTGACCAAACCACAGGGAGCAAAACAGAAGTTTACTCTTGTTTTTATATTCTTGACAAAACAGATTGCACCAAACACGTAGTTCTCCAACGGTATTCAAATGACTTTCTTTAATGAAGATTGTCGATTATAGTCTTATTTATGACAAAATGTTTGCGAGTCTGAGGTTTTATCACAGTAGGCCTTCGGGCGATGCCGTGGTGAGTTTCCTTTGGAATTGTTGATGGGCTGGGTCACCGACGTTATCTCCAATCACAAACGTAGATGACCTTCTACGTATAGGTGTACTGGTGGTTGGGCTTTATTGGACGTTAAAAAATTATATGTATAGGATTCACGAGTAAAATCCAATTTTTGAACATATTTATAGAAAAACACAACTTTTATATATTTTTAGTTTTTGCATCTTGTGTTTTATAGCATACTTATACTATCTTAAATATAAATGTCATCGGATTTTCTCGTGTGGAGGCAGCACGGTTTTCCGGGGGAACGCCATCCAAGTCTGATACCGTACGGGGCCCGATAGAACATCGTCGGCAGATCTTGGCTGGGGAATACCGTCTTTGACGGGATTCAGTGACAATGGGTCACTCATAAGAAAGTCACCGTTCAAAAAAAAAAAAAAATGTCATCGGATTTTCCACCAACACCCCTTACTTTTTACTTAAAGCGACAACCCCTCCTCACCTTTGGCACACCCTTAACCCTTATGTCTACAAATTTGTCACAACTCACTCACCCCACCACTATGCTTTTCCACCACCACACCCTGTTTACAAATTGTCACAACTAGGGTTATAAACGAACCGAACGAACACGAACAAAACCATGTTCGTGTTCGTTCGTTAAGGAAATTAACATGTTCACGAACGCATACCGAACATAACTTTATGTTTGTGTTCGTTCGTTAAGGAAATTCAGTTGTTCACAAACAGTTCGTGAACACTGGTCTTGAACACAAACAAACGCAAACGAACATTTAACTTGAAAATAAAAAATAAAAACATTGTTATCCTTAAACATTGGATATAAGTAGTTAAATACAACCATCAAATGATAAATCAAAATACATGAAGTCTACTAGACCACCAAACGATGAATCAAGTTTAACTAATTTAGACATAATTATTCCCAAAAATGTCTTAGTATGTCCAAATTTTAGCTAACTTAGAAAAAAATAGGATTTCAAGTTTTCGATATGTTTAGATAAAAGGTTTATTATTTATTATTTTTTTTGATATAATCAAATGAACACGAACGAACATATTACCGAACGTTCACGAACGCAGTCGAATGAACGAGACTTGTGTTCGTGTTCGTTCGCTAAGCTAACCGAACAAATTTTTTTGTTCGTGTTCGTTCGTTAAGCTAATCGAACGAACATAAACGAATTTCCCGTCGAACGGTCCACGAACTGTTCGCTGAACGTTCGGTTCGTTTACAGCCCTAGTCACAACCCCCCCCCCCCCCCCCCACCCCTACTTTGCTTTTCTACTATCATCCCTTAGCTTTTACACATTTCCGCCTTCACCCGTCCACTTTTATACTTTGCATCTTTTACCCTACTACTTCCACTTTCCGTCAAGTTTTAGACTTGGCAATTTTTTTCCTTGCACAATTACTCCATTTTTACACCTCTCAACTTTAAAATCTTGCAACTATAACCCCTAGACTACAATTCCTACTTTTGCAAATGTCAATGCCTTGTGTTTTACGAATTTTGTGTAGCTTATTCTGTCTTAGGCATTGTGTTTTCCACTTCGTGTTTACCATTGTGTTTTACATTTTTTTTAATTTTCTTTTACGTATTGTGTTTTACGAACCGTGTGTAGCACCTTATGTCTTACGCGCTATGTTTTGTACTCCATGTCTTACTATATGTTTCCACCCGCCGCACGCCGCCGCAACGTACAATGCACAAAATACTAGTTCTATTATAATCTCAACATATTTTATCATAATCTCAACTCGTACCCAATAAACAATATGAATTCCACATTAAAACGAATAAAGCGAAGAACACCGTGGCTCAACTATTCCTATCCAACAACTCAAAACCTTCAAATCCGTAAAACCTTAAAGATATCTCCTGAGGCCTTTTCCATTTAACACAACATGTTCATCAGCACCATAAACACAGTTGCAAAAACAAATGACCCCGAAACACAAGTCACACCCGAAGTCGAAGTTGAAGTTGAAGTAGGTGTTGTAGACGATGACGATGATGTTGGTGATGAATCTGAAGAAGCCGAGACTGTAGTGATCTTCACCTTCATACCCTGATCACAGTGTCCAGGTGTACCACATGCAAAGTACCTCGTACCCGCCTTTGTTAACTTCACCACACTGTTTCCATCGCTCATTGAGTTTGTAGCCGATCCCACATCGCAATTCTTGTATTCACTTTCGCTGCCAAGCTCCGCAACGTTATGCAGCGGACTGTACTTGAATACTATCCAAAGGAATACATTAACAATCATTATATATACAAAACGAGGTTCATTACAGAACACTAAATTATTACTAGAAAAAAGAATCGTAGTCATTTATGACATATTGTAGCTTACCAAGTGTGTCGCCGACCTTAAAAGTTTGACCTGAAGCCCAAGAGTCAAAATCTGTCGATTCGTCCCACCCTTGTTTCCCTCCGACGACATGTTGCTCGGCCGATCCTTGAGTGGATAACATTAGCAACATTCCAACAAAACCCACCAACAATAACATGGTATATGTATTTTTCTCCATTTGATTGATCAAATGATTTGTGTATGGGACCAAATGTGGTATGTGCATGTATATATACACAACTACAACGTTGGACATAATATCCTTGTTTTACCACTTTGCCCCTGGGATTGGTTTGTTGAAAGGTGGTTAATTTGTCTTGTCATTGATGGTGTAGTTGGTATTTCATTATTCCAAGATACTAATTCATGTTATTTGGTAGGTTTAATCAAACATCTATAGAAAGTTAAATAAAGTGTGATCTAAGCAAAATCTTTTTGTTACTGTAAAGAGCTTGCTTGCCTTTGAAGCTAATCATAATTGACTTTGGTGTTCCTTTTGGTTAACTATATTATCAAGAATTTGAAGTAATGATTCCAACATACTGTGGTTCTTACTTTGTATAATCTTCTTTTACCCGCGATAAAAAGAAACGAGATGATGATCTTGTCGTAAACAACATTATAGCTGTTACACCCATGATAAAAATCAATCGGCGTGAGCGTATATATTGAACACTAAGCTTCCCTTCATCATGCAATATTGGATCATCTAGCAAATTAGGGGGTGTTTGGCTTAAACATAGCGCACAAACAAAGCTAGAGAATAAATGTTTTTAATTAGCTGAATGTGAAGTGCTTATAAAATTAGGGGGTGTTTGGCATTGTTGATATCTCACCAATTAACAAAGATTTAGGCCAACAACACCAACTAGCAGGGGCGGATCCAGCCCACATTTGTGGGTTCACAAGAACCGAGTGCGTTTAGAAAAAACCGGAAAAAAATAGTGAGAACTTTGTAGAATTTAGAAAAAATTAGTGAGAACTAAAAAGAATTTAACAAAAGGAACCCATCAGAATAAAATTCTGGATCCGTCACTGACACCAAGTGCAGAGTTCATATGGCTCAACTATGGGGTTGGGCTTAACAATGCAGCTGGTTTCATCTTGTAGACTCGCGAGAAAGATGCCAATGCGAACAAAGTGGGAGCAAGATAATATTAAAAGGTCGTGTACTATAAGTTCAGGACTTGTGTACTTTCTTCTTAGGAGGTGTGTACTATAGGCTGTAGTACATAAAATGGTACGAAAGAAAGCGATCTCCATTACCTAAGCATGAATGTAGCGTATGAGAAAGAGGACGAGCTAGGTTCCTCTACCGATACCATGAGTTACAATCAAGGCCCATTCTTCAATCAATAAGTTGATTTAGGTCGAAAAAAAAAAAACTTTGCTTTAGTCATTATTGGAAAAAATGGTTACAAAACCTACTTTTTTCATTGACTTTGTACATAAATAATTATATATAATTGTCATTAGTTTGATTATTATTTAATGGGTTTATGTTATACTATGTGAGAGTTTTGCAACAAACCAAATCGTTTCTAGTTGGAGAAAAGTTGTTTGTTTGAAAATGTGAAAGCTATGATTGAAATAGTTCAATGGAAATTGTCCTACATAGAAGTGGTACAAACATTAAAAGTGTTTACAAGGAGAAGCACTCCTTAGTTATTGTTCCCTTAGACAAAGGAACTAATGGGACGCTAAGGGGCGCTTTGCATGCGCGTGCGTGTGGCGTGAACGCAAATTGATAGAGTACCTCGTAGTACACTTGTGTCGCCGCTTGAGAGCCCTTTGTATTTTTGAATGTTGGTTTGACTTGTCACTGAGCTGCTCGGTTGCTGCTGATGTGGTCGCGACTCCACTCAGTTGCAACTGATCCTGGCTCGGACAATAGGAAGCTCCTGCTAATGGGTCTGGGTTGCTATTGCTCGGGGCAACAGTTGCAACTGTTCTCTCTCCGTTGCCACCCCACTACTCGTATTCTCACAACAATATGAAGAAACGGAAACCTATTTAACCAAGGTGTTAAAATTTAAATTTATTTAATACCTAAACATTAAACGAGTTTAATTATACTAAATACGTTTGATACATTTTAACATCTAAGTTTGATGGTGACAAGTTTCTACTTAGCTTTCAACCATATAAGTAAGGTGTTGCCTTAGTCTAAAATGCTAGAAAAATTAAAAGAACTTGATAGAATGTGAATGCTCTTAAGGACATTCATACACAAAACTTTTTTCATAATGAACTTCAGACACCGTGGTTAACTCCGACAACACAATCTGCTATTTTAAAGAAATTTTGTCAAACATGGGCTTCAACTTTCCATTTCACATATTTTCTATTATGTCAAAGGTAAGAGTATTGTAAGTACATTACATATTGCAGTTGTTTTCCATTTCTTATTGTATATTATTCTATAAAATCTGTCAAGTCAAAAAATTAGTAGTTGTTAGGGCCGTATCCGAAATATCTCGAAACGTTTTGGGCCAGGAAAAATAAATTTAAACACGATAATTATATATATAAAATCATAATACGCCAATAATTGTTATCACGGTCATCAAAACAAAAGTATAGAACCATAATGACCTAAATATACTTGCTTAAACGAACGTGTGGCTCTCCTAGCGTTTTTGAAAGCAAAGCTCTCGATCAAATACTCTTCGTTCAAAGTTCAAACAAACATTCAAAGTTTCAATTTTCAACTTTCGATTTCAAACAATCAAACATTAATAATACATAACCCTAGCCAAACATAAAATATCAAACTATACCTCAATTCTAGCCAATTACAAATCGAAAACACTAAATTCCAACCGATCGATATGTTGGGGTGTCAATGTCTTTGTTGTGTTGTTGGTTGCAACTTGCATGATGCGTCCCGTCGATCGTGAGGAATGAGATCGTCAATCGTCGCTGACTCGCTGCCCTCCCTTTTGTTTATTTCCCACTCCTCCACAAATCCACACTCTAAGTCCACAATAGTTTTTAATTAAGTTTAAACCTCAACGTTGGGCTTATTTTTATTGGGTCTAAACTACTAAACAATTTGGGTTTAAACATTAAAACAAGTTGGGCCTTTATTCAATAATTATTTTTACAATAATACGTCACTTCCCATTTCAATATTCATAATTAACTTTAGATCACATTACTCTCATAATTTATTGACTCAACTAACTAACTAATAATAACTCTTTTAAATTACCATCAAGTAGTTATTATTTTTGAATAGTTTTACTCGTTTTAGCACATTTTCCTTTTAAACCATTAAAATCTAAATATGAACAGTAACACTCAATAAAAATAACCCTCAAGTCATTCAAAAGTAAGAAATATTATATAAAAATATGTATAATTTAGACCACATCACTTCGCTACTGCTTGGTGTTTGTTTTTACTTGGTTGATGGTAGATGAAAGAGAATGTGATTAGGGATATATTTGGGTTAACGGGTGTTATCTCGTGTCCATGTAGTCATAGGATGTGTGTTACGTGACGATGGTAGTGGTGGTGGAGGTGGAGGAGGAGGCAGGTGTGGGGAAGGTGTTGATGAAACTTGTTGGTTGGTATTATGTGGGTGAAATGCGGGTAGTACTAAAACATGAGGTATGGTGGTAGACTGGCGGTGAGAGTAGTATTAGGTGATAGAAGAATAAAAGTATATTCATGGAAGAAACGTGTCTAGAATTATATGTACCACTGACTTAGGATCCATGATGAATAGAAACATGCCCTAAAAAAAATCCAAGGTACGGAGGTTCATCTTCACATTGAGGTTCATCTTCAATTTTGTCATTTCATGTTTTTTTTAATTGAGTTAAATGCCATTTTAGTCCTTCTGGTTTGGACCATTTTGTCAGTTTACTCTAAATGTTTCGTTTTTGGCATATGAGTCCAAGAAGATTTCATTGTTGCTATTTTAGTCCACTGGGTTAACTTTATCCATTTTTCTGTTAACGAGAAAGGCAATTCGGTCATTTTATATGGCCGAATTGCCCTTCTAGTTAACAAAATTATATATAAAATGACCGAATTGCCCTTCTCGTTAACAGAAAAAATGGATGAAATTAACCCAATGAACTAAAATGGCAACGATGAAACCTTTTTAGACCTACAGACGAAAAATGAAACCTTTTGACTAAACTTACAAAATGACCCAAACCACAGGGTCTAAAATAGCATTTAACTCTTTTTAATTTCATGGAAGAATTTAATTTCACTTTATTTTTATGATTGCTAAAACCTAGTTTAATAAACCACCTTAGTAAACCACCACAACCACCTATCTCTACCCCTCTAAAACACAACCACCACACTATTGTGACCCATCTTCGCCCATCACCGACCATCGTTCACCGCCACAACCACCGTGTCCCACCGTCACCAACCACCACAGCACCAAACCCTAACCCCCTCCCTTTTCTACCAGTTACCACCCAACACGAACACCATACCATTCTCACCACCACACCACTGCCACCATCTCCACCCCTCTGAAAAACAACCACCCATCTCTACCCCTTTGAAACACAACCACGACACCACTGCCACCCATCTTCACCCCTCACCAACCACCGTTCACCACCACAACCACCGCGCTGCACCATGCCCCACCGTCACCAACCACCACAACACCAACACCTAACCCCCCTTCTTTTTCTACATGTTACCACCCAACATCAACACCCCACTAATAAAGAGAAAGCCGAGAAGGGAGAGATAAAGAGAGAAAAAGAATCGAGGGTTGGGGGCTAGGGTTTTGGCTTAAAAGACCTAGACGCTACCGGTGGTGAGGATGATTCTGGTCTGTTCCTGATATGTTTCTGTGACAACTGTCAAATTTGCATGCATCCGTACGTTTAATTAATATTGATTTATTCTTCATGATTTATCTTTGTGACCATGCCGAGATTCCTTTGTTGATACATACGTTTATTGCCGGGTTACGCTGGAACCAGGTTCAATTGCTTGAACTTATCCATTTCGCATATTCAATTTTAGACGTCATATGATGTATTGAGAGCATCATATTCAAATAATTGGCAAAGATTCTTTTGTCTCAAGTCGTAGTAGACATGTTTGGTCTACGACTCCACTAAATCGTTTGTTGGTTTTGACACCTTGTGGTGATACTTTCACAAAAATAAAGCTTGCGCTAAGTTGGTTACGCACCTCATACACGAACTCAATTGCTTATTTATTGACTTACTCTAAATCCGTTTTGTTTATCACAATCAAAGCAGTCTCAACACAGTTATGTGTTAAGGCAATGGTACATAGATTCATTCCATAGCACGATGTACCTCCTAACGATTCTTCCGTTACAAAATAAAAACCTTGCAGTGTTTATTGTTTTCCATCTTCAATCAGAGACAGTAATACCTTGATGTTTCGTATTCAATTGAAAACTCTCTGACATGGTGTAAATCAAAACTTCAGGCTTGTTTCGGTACATTTTCATTTGACTTCAAACACGGTGAACTTGTTCAGTCACCACTCTATTTGAATTATGTCATTACGACACCTTGTGGTGTCATTACAAATTTGTAGCTTGTGCTAATCATGGTCAACTGCTTCACACAAAACTACATAAACTTTTGACTTGTCATTTAAATAGTTCTGATGCAACTACGAATTAATACAATGATACACCAGGTTCGCTTGTACTTCATCCGGTGTATTTTCGCAATTCAAAAATGTCAACATGCTAATCCTTACCATTTATTTATTCGAAAATTGATAGATCATTTTCATATTCAAGTTGTTGATTTTGAGTTCATATAGCGGATGCTATGGTTTGTGAAAACTCGTTTGCACATTGTGACCGATTGTTTGAGAATCCTATTGGTCAAAACTCCTCTTTTATGGAACCCCTATTAACTGGATTACACTAGACTATACGTCAAATACGCCTTGCACCTTTGACATCAAATGCTAAAGGCATACACCTTTTAACCATAGGATTCGGGTTGTTATATATTATTGGATTCACCTGATGTGAGTAAGGTTTGATTCAGGTTGGTGATTACCTACCTCGGTATTATTCATATACATACACGCATGATGTAAGCATAAGGAGCTAAGGTAGTACAAATTTCGAGGACGAAATTTTCTTAACAGGGGGAGAATGTGACAACTGTCAAATTTGCATGCATCCGTACGTTTAATTAATATTGATTTATGCTTAATGACTGTGCTTGATTTCAACTGATGAATAAACTGCTTTCTGATTTTTGTTACATACATACATATGCATCACATTTCATACTGTCACTACATTCATTACATACAAACTTTAGTGACATACTTGATGCACAAAGCACAGTTAGCACAGTGAGCGGATAACTCAGAAACATGCTGACAATACCAGCACATAGACAGACAATATATTGAGGCCAGTATGAGCCAGAGACAGGGTACTACACTAGTAGGGAAGTAAGGACCATAAAACTGCATCACTAGGTGATAGTTTAGGTGCCGGAAAGTGCCTAAAACCCATTCAAAATGCAGAATTCTGCATTAACCAACAAAATTCAGCATTTTAATATGTTAGTATTGTGCAAAAACATGGCAAAATGGTCCTGTATGCTTTCCTAAGTGCCGGGAATTAGAAGTGTTACAAAAAGATACATAAAGGACACTATGCGGAATAACTTAGCACTTTAACGGAACGGTATCTAACTGAACAACCGGACATTACCCGGAACACCAAAATTATACTAAAGACACTGTTTTATTATTACTGAGCTAGTCATGGTCCCCGAACACCCTAACACCCACTAAAATATCTAGTAACTAATTACACTAACTAGATACTTGAAATATTTATTACAAGGTAACTACATTGATTCAATTTTTACAGTTAGACCCCCCCCCCCCACATAGAGGTGGACGGTCACATGTGACCCACCAAAATCCCCATAATCTTGCAAGATATGAATAAGATTTCATTGGATTTGGCAAGAGATATGGTCATGTACTTAGGGGACACTAAAACCAATGGTCATTAATATTGAATGGAGATATAAGAACACTTAACTCACACATTTCACCACACTTCTTTCCTCCTCTTTCCTCCCTTAAGCTCACGGCTATCCACCATCACCATACATTTTTTTTCTAGCTTCCATCCATGTGATCTAAGGTGATTTAAGGGTGTAAGGAGCCATATTAGAAGGTTTGGTGATCTCGGATCTTGAAGGACCTCCACTACAAGCTTTTATCCACTCCATTTTCATCTTGTTTCTTCCCTAGCTTCAAGCTAGTTGTAAGACTTCTTTACACTCTTGTTACTTCACATTTTTTATGGTTAATAGATATATTATGATGAGATCATAAGAACACCAAAAGAGCATAAACATAAATCATGAAAAATAAGCTTACAAAAGATTAAACATAATGAAATAATGCTAGTATGATGTTGTTTTGAATGTGTTGATGATTACTTGTTGATTGCTAGTAATATGATGGTTGATCATCATATGGAACTTGTTAAAGTATGATTAAAAACATGGTTTAACAAGTTAGAGATGATTATGTGCTTACATGAAATAATCATCTTCTAGACTAACATGAACTTGAAAGTAAAAATGATTTTTCTTACAAAGTAATAAACCTAGTGAACAAGTAAACTTGTAAACCCAAGGCTTGTGAATGATTTTTCTAGACCAACCAAGGAAAGGTACTGCTAGATCACGTGAATGGGTAGGCGATTAACTTAAGACCATTAATCCTTGTATAAGGACCGAGGGGCATGAGTGATAGATCTATTGGGTGTTGCGAGCCCCACCCATGGGCCTGCGAGTGGCTGCATGCGGTGACTATGTCGTTCCGCCGGAGGGGCCGGTACGAAATACGCACACAGGTTTGAGTGCTTCCTAGGCCATGTCACTTATTAATGTATTAGCTACACATTAATTGATCTGTTTTTCCTTATCGCTACATACCAGGGACATACATTTATACAGACATACTTTAAAGGCTTATTCATACACATACACATGAACTCGCTCAACTTTTGTTGATGTTTTTCAAACTACATGTATTTCAGGAAATT
Source organism: Helianthus tuberosus (assembly GCA_030545235.1). Classification (NCBI taxonomy): domain Eukaryota; kingdom Viridiplantae; phylum Streptophyta; class Magnoliopsida; order Asterales; family Asteraceae; genus Helianthus; species Helianthus tuberosus. Next base: position 110,601,129 of record CM060402.1, read on the forward strand.
AAGTATGGATCTGGCGGGCGTTGGAGTTTCAAGTCATGTTAAGTATAAAGATGTCATCCATGGTCTTTGGGTTTGGTCAATGTGTCTTAAGCCTGGACGAGACACGTCTTCCAAACTTTTATTACAACTAATATCTTTTGACGAGTCCTTAGCGAACTTTTACACAATTCATATGGTTTGTAAAACTTGAATTTGAAGTCTACGTTTTAGACAATGTTGTTATGTTTTAAACTCATTTTATGGATGATGAATCTTTGGTTTTATCACATAGTTGTTTGATATGGTTGAATGCAATGATAACAAGAAAGTCACACCATAATCACGCTTCCGCAAAAGTCAGGGTGTGACAGCTTGGTATCAGAGCCCCGATCGTAGCGAACTAGGATTCTTCCTCGAGTCTAGACTACTATCATTAGGGCTCTCACGAAAACGTTTTACGACATGTTTTCATTGCATACACAAAACGTCCAGATCCAGGGAACAAACATTTTTACAAACAAAAGGCACAAGTACACATTTCAAAATTTATGTTTATAATTCGGTCTTAGAGACCAGGGAGGTTCAGTCTTAGAGACTGAGGGAGGTTCAGTCTTAGAGACTAAGGGAGGATCAGTCTTAGAGACTGAGGGAGGTTCAGTCTTAGAGACTGAGGGAGGATCAGTCTTAGAGACTGAGGGAGGATTGGTCTTAGAGACTGGGAAAGTTGGTCTTAGAGACCAGGGAATTAGTCTTAGAGACTGGGAAAGTTGGTCTTAGAGACCAGGGATTTAGTCTTAGAGACTGGGGAGATTTGGTCTTAGAGACTGGGGAGATTTGGTCTTAGAGACCAGGGAGTTAGTCTTAGAGACTGGGGAAAGTTGGTCTTAGAGACCAGGGATTTAGTCTTAGAGACTGGGGAGATTTGGTCTTAGAGACCAGGGAGTTAGTCTTAGAGACTGGGGAGATTTGGTCTTAGAGACCAGGGAGTTAGTCTGAGAGACTAGGGAGTTCAGTCTGAGAGGCTGGGTGGGATAGTCTGGGAAGACTAGGACGAATATGTGGATACATGATTACATTATGAATTGTCTTTATTTGCAATACACAAAGTGTTAAAGATTACTGTGAATATGCATGCTATGACTATTATGTACCGGCACACACGTCACCTTCCTCAGGGAACGAATTGTCAGATGATGACGACCCTATGGCCATCGCCACAGATGATTAGACCGTACCTGCGCCGGAGATATTTACGTCAGACACTGAGAGTGACCCTAACATGTTGACCAAGGACGAGGACGACTTCCGATCGTCCGCACTGCCAGACTTTGGCGATGAATTACCCTTGTTGATGGCTTCCTTGACGAGGATCTTCCCGTCATTCTTGTTTCGGTCCACGACCACCTTACCATTTGGACACTTCGGTGGAGAGCACCTCTTGGCTCCGATCCTCGACGCCGTACCTCTCGTGGTTATTTCCCCCGAGGATTTGCCTCTTTGATAAATTGTTTAATGACGACATTAATTTGCTTGTTGATAATCCTCCCGTTGATACCCAGGATGATGGAAGGTTAGATGAGAACGATGTTACTAATTTTACGTTTTGAGATCCTTGTTATCAAGCTATCCTCTGATTATAGTATACACTCGATTTCAGACTCCTTTGAGTCTGTGACATTTACGGCTTTCCAAACAGGCAGGTTACCGCTTTTTGCTACAGACACGGACGCCGCCGCCGCTTTGACTACTGCACTAACACCTGCTCAAGATCACATACCCTCACACGACCCAGAACCTGCCCCTGAGACAGCTCCAGTTCCTTGTGGGCCAGCTTGATGTTGCACCTGCTGATCCTGCTTAAACATGACCCTATTTCTTTTGGACTACCATACATTGCACTCCTTGTGCCAGGCCCAGTACCTGCACCTATTGATTCTCCTTTCGTTGAGACATTTCTGCTGCACCTGCACCCGCTGATGTTGCTCCTATGAAGACCGACGTCCATTGCACTGACATGCCTACCGCTTTCTTTCAGGACACACCCGCACCCCGGGAATGTACTCCACCCGCATAACGATTCTTTTGCTACAGCATCATTTTTCCCGACTTCACAAGTCGCACCGTTTGCTACATTCGCCTCTACAACGCTGGACGAGCCATTTCGATGGTTCCTATACTACACTATGCTGATTTTAGACCCTTACCATCCCTCACATTATGAAGGCTATACGCAGAATGAGTTGCTCCTGTCACATCGACTACAGTTGGGGATACAAGTCGCAGAGTTCTGGAGCTTGAGCAGAAACCACGTCCTCCACCCTGTCTGTTACTAGTATACTTTGGTCCTCCACATTTATCAAAGATTCCTTTGGCGCTCTCGCCTGCTGCTATTACACTTTTCCCAGGATTTGATGCTCGTTTCTTTACTGTTGAGCGGCAGATCAGTTAATTACTTCGACGTATATACAAGCGCGAGGAGGAGTTCACGCATGTTAACAGTTGACTTTTACTTTCCTCCTCCACCTCACTCACCAGTATAGCTGGTTTCTGGATTTATGCGGATTACATTACTCTTGGGTAAAGACACTACAAATGAGTTGGGATTTCGGAGACTTTATAAAGACTACTTTTGACCACGTGATTTTGATACGCTGACAGACTTATTGGGCAAGGGTAGGGTGACCCTGTGCCCCATTTGATGTGATGCACTTCGTAGACAATGTGATTGTGGTTGGTACATAATGAAAGCTCAGTCGCTATATTCTCACTAGACACGTTATTGATTTGCATGATTGTACAGTAATTGTAATACTACGTGCTTGCTTGTTGTGTTCTCATTAAATGTGTTCCTACCTACAAGTTGTACTATGATGATGCCGATATATGATTACTTATATACGTATGTAAATACACCTCTGAAGTCTTATTCGTTAAGTAGAGGCTTGTGTGCTCGTGCCCTTAAAAAGACCTGACCTAACCGACCTTCTTCTAGGAAGATGTCGACTCAAGGGAACACCGATACCAACAACCCTCTGCCAACGACAGAGGCGGAATTTCATGAACGCATCTTACAGGTCATCGCACAGTACCAGGCCCATCGCTCCGAGCGCAACGGAGGTACCTCAGGAAATAACCCACCCAACGGTAATGTTTAGTCCCTTAAGACACATTACAAAACGTTTGGACATTTCCACAAGTTCTTTGCTATTACCTTACGCGAATAATGTTGCTTATATCGCAGGTTGCACTTACAAGCAGTTCTTGGGCTGCCAGCCCCTGCCTTTCGACGGCACTGGGGGTGCCGTAGCCTTCGTACGCTGGGTTGAGAAGACGGATTCTGTTTTACGTGTGAGCAAATGCGCCCCAGAGCATCAGGTTACGTACGTTTCCGGACTGTTCCAAGATGGGGCTCTGTCATGGTGGAAACTCCAGGTTTAAACGATGGGCGAGGCTGCTGCATATGCTCTGACATGGGATCAACTGAAAGAACTAATGCATAAGAAATACTGTTCGAGAGCAGAAAGCCAGAAGATGGAAACTGAGTTCTGGAACTTGAAGATGGAGGGACCAAAAATAGCTGAATATGTGGAGAAATTCCATGTTCTATCGCGTATTGTCCCCTACATGGTAGAACCAGAATTTAAAAAGATTGAGCGTTTTATTTGGGGATTGGCACCCCAAATCATAAGCATGGTGACGACATCAAAGCCTGCGACGATCGCTGAGGCCATTGATCTAAGTGTGACTTTGACTGAAGAGGCAATCAGGTTGAACAAATTTTCAACCTCTGAGGAGAAGAAGGAGACTCATGTAGAGTCATCTGGAGACAACAAGAGGAAGTTCGCAAACTTCAAGCAGGGCACTCAGACGAATAGCAACAACAAGGCCAAAAAAGGAAAAGAGTAAATGGGTAAACTACCTCAATGCGACAAGTGTCTACGACATCATACCGGGCGATGTAAAAATGGAAAGTGTGACAACTGTGGCAAAGTGGGGCACAGCAGGGAAACGTGTTGGCATGAGACGAAACATGGAAAGAAAGGTAAGGGATGTTATAACTGCGGTGATATGGGGCACTTTAGGAAAGATTGCCCAAGGGAGATTAAACAAAATCGTGGGAAGAATGTCTAACACCGGAGCTAGGGAAGCACGCCAGGATCCAAACATGGCTATCGGTACGCCTCATAATAGTCAATGTTATGCGTCTGTGCTATTTGATATTGTTGTCAAATTTTAGCTTCAGAATATACTTGTTTTAATAGTAAGCAAGATAGATATCCAGTAGTCGGTAAAATTAACTTAAGGGAAGCTTCGATGTGATATTTGGGATGGACTGGTTGTCAAGTAATCAAACGAAGACTGTTATCCGCATTCCGATGATGAACGAAGAAACGATCATAATTCATGGAGCACGATACGCCCCTACGGATTATCAGACAATGAAGACACAAAAGTTTTGCGCAAAAGAATGCAACGCCTTCTTGGCTCGTGTCGTAGACAGGGAGCCGAAGAACCAAAACTTGACGATATCTCTATGATGAGGGGATAACCCGAAGTTTTCCCCAAAGACTTGCCAGAACTATTTCCTTAACGACAAAGTCAAATTTTGCACCGATTTGATTCCGGGAGCCGCGCCTGCTGTAATGCACCTTAATGACATACACCTCCGGTGTTGCAAGGATTGACAGTGTAGCTCCAATAGCTGATAGAGAAGGAAGATAACAGACCAAATTCCCGCTTTGAGTAACCCCAGATTTGCTCGTCAAGATGAAGGACGATAGCTTTCGTACGAACATCAAACTACCAGGAGCCGAACGAGCTAACCAACGAGAGTCGGTGACTCTTGCTAAGGATTAACGAATTACTTATTTAACTAACTATGAGGATTCAATTACCATTTCATGACCGATCGATGATCGAGTATCATTAGCTGAGGATTCAAGAAGAAAATATACTAGGGAAATTGTGGGACAATAACTTGTTTTCAACGTGCACAAAAATGGTGTTTCCTGCACGATGCACCAAATAGTTTTACACGGAATACGAACTTTGAGAACCTAAAAAACATGGGCTTAATCCTTGGGGACCCAGGTCAAAACTCGTAAAGATTGTTACTTAGGAACCACACCGGTTAACTCGAGCGAACCCCGTTATCTTGACAATTATGCTATTTCGGTTAACCAAACAGAAGATATTCGAATCTCTTACATTGAAATTTCCATTTTTGCTTTTAGCGAGTAGATGTTTGCATCTCTACTCCCCCTAATGGTAGTTGCGTCGCGTTAATTTTCTTCACTGAGAGCGAATACACATTTGCTTCGATATTTGGTCATTTCATCATTTTAGCTGATACTCATTATTCCTTTTCTTGGAAACTTATTTGTCACACATGCACCGTTTGCTACGCATGTGACTTCATTTCGAATAAACGCTTCATTGAAGTCAAATATTACGACGCTAAATCTAATTACTGGTTTGTGATTTGAATGACCTACATTATTGAGACTATTGATTCTTTTGCTATCAAGACAACACACTATCTTGAAACTTCATCTATTTCAAGTTACATTCATGATTTATCTTTGTGACCATGCCGAGATTCCTTTTTTGATACATACGTTTATTGCCGGGTTACGCTGGAACCAGGTTCAATTGCTTGAACTTATCCATTTCGCATATTCAATTTTAGACGTCATATAATGTATTGAGAGCATCATATTCAAATAATTGGCAAAGATTCTTTTGTCTCAAGTCGTAGTAGACATGTTTGGTCTACGACTCCACTAAATCGTTTGTTGGTTTCGACACCTTGTGGTGATACTTTCACAAAAATAAAGCTTGCGCTAAGTTGGTTACGCACCTCATACACGAACTCAATTGCTTATTTATTGACTTACTCTAAATCCGTTTTGTTTATCACAATCAAAGCAGTCTCAACACAGTTATGTGTTAAGGCAATGGTACATAGATTCATTCCATAGCACGATGTACCTCCTAACGATTCTTCCGTTACAAAATAAAAACCTTGCAGTGTTTATTGTTTTCCATCTTCAATCAGAGACAGTAATACCTTGATGTTTCATATTCAATTGAAAACTCTCTGACATGGTGTAAATCAAAACTTCAGGCTTGTTTCGGTACATTTTCATTTGACTTCAAACACGGTGAACTTGTTCAGTCACCACTCTATTTGAATTATGTCATTACGACACCTTGTGGTGTCATTACAAATTTGTAGCTTGTGCTAATCATGGTCAACTGCTTCACATAAAACTACATAAACTTTTGACTTGTCATTTAAACAGTTCTGATGCAACTACGAATTAATACAATGATACACCAGGTTTGCTTGTACTTCATGCGGTGTATTTTCACAATTCAAAAATGTCAACATGCTAATCCTTACCATTTATTTATTCGAAAATTGACAAATCATTTTCATATTCAAGTTGTTGATTTTGAGTTCATATAGCGGATGCTATGGTTTGTGAAAACTCGTTTGCACATTGTGACCGATTGTTTGAGAATCTTATTGGTCAAAACTCCTCTTTTGTGGAACCCCTGTTTACTGGATTACACTAGACTATACGTCAAATACGCCTTGCACCATTGACATCAAATGCTAAAGGCATACACCTATTAACTATAGGATTCGGGTTGTTATATATTCTTGGACTCACCTGATGTGAGTAAGGTTTGGTTCAGGTTGGTAATTACCTACCTCGGTATTATTCATATACATACACGCATGATGTAACCATAAGGAGCTAAGGTAGTACAAATTTCGAGGACGAAATTTTCTTAACAGGGGGAGAATGTGACAACTGTCAAATTTGCATGCATCCGTACGTTTAATTAATATTGATTTATGCTTAATGACTGTGCTTGATTTCAACTGATGAATAAACTGCTTTCTGATTTTTGTTACATACATACATATGCATCACATTTCATATTGTCACTACATTCATTACATACAAACTTTAGTGATATACTTGATGCACAAAGCACAGTTAGCACAGTGAGCGGATAACTCAGAAACATGCTGACAATACCAGCACATAGACAGACAATATATTGAGGACAGTATGAGCCAGAGACAGGGTACTACACTAGTAGGGAGTGTAGGGAAGTAAGGACCATAAAACTGCATCACTAGGTGATAGTTTAGGTGCCGGAAAGTGCCTAAAACCCATTCAAAATGCAGAATTCTGCATTAACCAACAAAATTCAGCATTTTAATATGTTAGTATTGTGCAAAAACATGGCAAAATGGTCCTGTATGCTTTCCTAAGTGCCGGGAATTAGAAGTGTCACAAAAAGATACATAAAGGACACTATACGGAATAACTTAGCACTTTAACGGAACGGTATCTAACTGAACAACCGGACATTACCCGGAACACCAAAATTATACTAAAGACACTGTTTTATTATTACTGAGCTAGTCATGGTCCCCGAACACCCTAACACCCACTAAAATATCTAGTAACTAATTACACTAACTAGATACTTGAAATATTTATTACAAGGTAACTACATTGATTCAATTTTTACAGTTAGACCCCCCCCCCCCCCACATAGAGGTGGACGGTCACATGTGACCCACCAAAATCCCCATAATCTTGCAAGATATGAATAAGATTTCATTGGATTTGGCAAGAGATATGGTCATGTACTTAGGGGACACTAAAACCAATGGTCATTAATATTGAATGGAGATATAAGAACACTTAACTCACACATTTCACCACACTTCTTTCCTCCTCTTTCCTCCCTTAAGCTCACGGCTATCCACCATCACCATACATTTTTTTTCTAGCTTCCATCCATGTGATCTAAGGTGATTTAAGGGTGTAAGGAGCCATATTAGAAGGTTTGGTGATCTCGGATCTTGAAGGACCTCCACTACAAGCTTTTATCCACTCCATTTTCATCTTGTTTCTTCCCTAGCTTCAAGCTAGTTGTAAGACTTCTTTACACTCTTGTTACTTCACATTTTTTATGGTTAATAGATATATTATGATGAGATCATAAGAACACCAAAAGAGCATAAACATAAATCATGAAAAATAAGCTTACAAAAGATTAAACATAATGAAATAATGCTAGTATGATGTTGTTTTGAATGTGTTGATGATTACTTGTTGATTGCTAGTAATATGATGGTTGATCATCATATGGAACTTGTTAAAGTATGATTAAAAACATGGTTTAACAAGTTAGAGATGATTATGTGCTTACATGAAATAATCATCTTCTAGACTAACATGAACTTGAAAGTAAAAATGATTTTTCTTACAAAGTAATAAACCTAGTGAACTAGTAAACTTGTAAACCCAAGGCTTGTGAATGATTTTTCTAGACCAACCAAGTCTAAAAGACGGTTTTTGAAAGATCATGATCCTTACATACACTTGCACTATTTTTGGAAATAAAATAAGTGTAGAGATGCTATTAAAACAAGAAGATGTTGTAAATAAATATTTTTGTAAATTATGTTTACAAGTTGTAAACACCAAATCTCTTCGAGAATGAGATTTTAACAAAAGTAAATATACTTTGGGAAGTAACTAAGGCTACTAAATATATTACCAAGTTACTACGCGCTTTTACGAAAACTCAAGTTCATGTTATCATGTAAAGTGCATTGTTTTTGCACTTGGTAAGCGTAATATTGCTTAGTGAATCGTTGTTGATTGTTTGAATGATTTTCGAAAAGAAAATGATATGCTAATAGCATGGACACCTCCATTTACAAAGGAGACTATGGCGAAATTTTCTAAAATTCCAACACTTAGAAAATATTTTCTAAACAAGTGTTACGAGTATACTTTTAACTTGTTTTTCAAAATAAACTTCGCCATAGGTTTTGTTACAAAAATACAAAGTATCGGAGGTTGAACTTTGTAAATAAAGTAAGTAAATATATATTTAGAATATATATTTTATGTTAAGACACTGTGTGAATATTTGTCTACTATATGGAATAGTTATATTATTTTAGGGTAAAATAATATAACTTACGAATTATCATTTACAACTCCAAAATAATACCAAAAATCACAAGGAATAAATATTTAAGTTACACATATAATATTGTGAAACCGAACACAAAAACGTAACTTATGAAATATTCCGGGATATACCATTACGCTATATTTTTGGTAAATATTATTTTGGAAATGAAAGAAGTGAAAATATGATTTTGTAAATATTACCAAGCATATCATATTTTTGACAACGAGAAAATATATTATTTTTGGGAGATAAAAAATATAATTTTCTAGTATATTTAGAAGATACATAATTTTTGGAGAAAAAAATATATATTTTCTGGGACAATACATGATTGAACAAAATAAGTTTATATATATTTAAGTGAGACTTAAAATATATGGTTTTGGAAATATATATTGAGAATATATTAACATATTTTTATTTGGAACAAGACACCGAAATACGACGCCAATACATGGCTAAATAAACACATACAAAAATACAAATACACATGTATGAGATACCCCCCAATCCTTGGGAAGGAGATATGAATATAAATACTTGAGAAGTATTGCCACGAGAATATTGATTAACAAATATTCCATAATTTATAAATATAATTTAGAGTTAAAATATTGATTATTTTAACAAATAAATTCTATACTTGGAATACTACCAAAGACACTTTAAAACGTAGCTCAAAGGCACTAACCAATATTAAGACAAGGCACGACCCGCTCGTCTAACGGACCGTAGTACGCATGTAGGTAGTCGTGCGTTCTAGAGGAAGCTTTGAGTTACACCAGATACAAGGAACGCAAAACAGTGAGTTCATGTCCCCCTTTTCTCTTACTGTTTTCAGTTTTATAACTTCGGGGGTGAAATACATGTTACATACTGCTTACAAACAATTACAATGGTATGATTAGCTAAGGAAAGGTACTGCTAGATCACGTGAATGGGTAGGCGATTAACTTAAGACCATTAATCCTTGTATAAGGACCGAGCGGCATGAGTGATAGATCTATTGGGTGTTGCGAGCCCCACCCATGGGCCTGCGAGTGGCTGCATGCGGTGACTATGTCGTTCCGCCGGAGGGGCCGGTACGAAATACACACACAGGTTTGAGTGCTTCCTAGGCCATGTTACTTATTAATGTATTAGCTACACATTAATTGATCTGTTTTTCCTTATCGCTACATACCAGGAACATACATTTATACAGACATACTTTAAAGGCTTATTCATACACATACACATGAACTCGCTCAACTTTTGTTGATGTTTTTCAAACTACATGTATTTCAGGAAATTAAGTATGGATCTGGCGGGCGTTGGAGTTTCAAGTCATGTTAAGTATAAAGATGTCATCCATGGTCTTTGGGTTTGGTCAGTGTGTCTTAATCCTGGACGAGACACGTCTTCCAAACTTTTATTACAACTAATATCTTTTGACGAGTCCTTAGCGAACTTTTACACAATTCATATGGTTTGTAAAACTTGAATTTGAAGTCTACGTTTTAGACAATGTTGTTATGTTTTAAACTCATTTTATGGATGACGAATCTTTGGTTTTATCACATAGTTGTTTGATATGGTTGAATGCAATGATAACAAGAAAGTCACACCATAATCACGCTTCCGCAAAAGTCAGGGTGTGACAGTTTCGGCTAGGGTTTTTCTACATTTCTTCCTGATCTGTTCCGGCTAGGGTGGACAGTGGCCATGGAGTGGTGGTGATGGTTGTGTTGGTCGAGTGGTGGTTCTGTTGGTGGTGGTGGTGATGGCAGGTGGTAGTTGGTAAGGCAGGTAGTGGTGAGGCATTGCCTATTGGTAGCCGTAGAGAGAGAGAGAGAGAGGGAGAGAGAGAGATAAATGGAAGAAAGTGTGTATGAGTATGTGTTATGTGTATATATGGTGAAGATCATTTAGGAACCACTTTTTATGGCGAGAACCGTAGAACCAATGTGAACACAACTAAACTACTTAAAAAACTTTAAAACACACAAAAAACACCACAATCTTCATCACCACCACGATCTCCGTGCAGAGGAGTGAGAAGAACAGGAAGAATAAAGCACTTGTGCTTCCGAGTTCTGATTTTCAGACGCTTTGTGTTGAACATATGGATTTGTTTCTTCGGATTGTAGATCCTGACCTCTGTTATTGGTAATTTTGTGTGTTAAGTTAGTTTCTTCTTTTGCAAGCTGTTCTGGTATTGAGGGGTGTGCAATAACCGAACCGTTAACCGAAACCGAACTGAAAACCGACAAAACCGAACCGAAATTAACCGAAACCGAATTAACCGAAAGTCGGTTAACGGATATTTTTTTACCATCGGTTAACCGAAATTAACCGAACCGAACCATTTATTTTTTTATATATTTCTAGCATTTGTACCTCTATTTCATGTATTTCATGTTTTATACTTTCATTTTGATGTAATAATACCTCTATTTCATTTATTTATGCCTTCATTTCATTTATTTATACCTTCATTTCATTTATTTAAACATCTATTCATGCATTTATACCTCTATTTCATTTATTTATACATCCATTTCATGTATTTATACATCTATTTCATGGATTTATACCTCCATTACATGTATTTCTAAGCAAAAATTTAACCCTTGTTTGAATGGGCTATTAACCAAAATTAACCGAACCGAAAACCGACAAATTAACCGAACCGATGACTTCGGTTACGGTTACGGATAATGCTAATAACCGAACCGAACCGAATAGTGTACACCCCTAGATATTGTTGTTGTTTGATTGATTAACATTCCTTACAGTTACAGTTACAATTACAACAGGTAGAATTTGATTGAATTGGTTGTAGATTGTAGTTATAGTAAGAATAATGTAACATAATGGCAACCTAGGGTTTGATAATATCAGTTGGTGGTGGTTGGTGGGTTGCAGGGGGAGGCGATGGTGGATGCAATTGGTTGGCAGTGGTTGCACAGTCGTGGATGCAGTTGGTGGTGGCTGGATGGTGGTGGATGCAGGGGAGGCTGTAGAAAGAGTGTGATATAGAGAGGAGAGGGTGAGTGAGGACTGGAGCTCATAAATATATATAACTGTATATATTTATAATATTTTAAAATTATTTTGTTTTATTTTTTAAATAATATTAATTAAATGTGTAAAAATACTAAAATACCATTGGGTGACAAGATTTAACAATAAAACTAACTTGGTTAGGGCAAAATGACATACCATGCAAGATTTTGAAACGTTAAGTACAAAACCCGTCAATTTTAAAGGCAAAGAATACCGCCTGAAATTTGGTACAAACTTAAACGACAAAACTTGTAATTTTTTTTGCTTTTTATTTTTATTTTATTTTTTTGCTTCAAAACATTTGAAAATATGTATATTACATGCCCTAATTTTTTATAAAAAAAATTGTTACATAAAGCATTTATAAGTTTTCTTAACTCAATTGGGTTTTTATTCTAATGTTATACGATTATTTTATTCCCTATGCTAGAATTTTAGGCTATGTGGCATGCGTATATGTTGATTGGGCTTCACTTGATTGGGCTATGTGGCATCCATATTTCAAGAACACATAGATGGCCTAATGAGACTTTAATTACCTTTCCATTTAGTATTTAACCACCTTCAAATTTCAAGAGATAGTAATCGAACACTGTAAGGTGTGTGGTGAAGATGAAGTCGGTAGGATATTTATGGATCAGCAGTAGATGCAAAGCGAGGTCCTTTTCTTGGACCGATTGGTGTAATTTTTTGAATATGTGGTTTGTGTTTTGTTTGGCCGCCCCGTTTCGTGGGTTGGTTGCTCTTTTTTATCGAAGTTTACTTTTTTTTTAAAAAGGTGTGTGGTGAAGAAGAACGAGAGTAAGGGGTGGAGTTTAGGGTTTTTAAATTCTTTTTTCCTACACAAATAGGTATAATGATTATTTCACATTAATTAAATTAACAAAGCTTTTAATGTTTATTAATGAAAGGTACCAACAAAACATATCACACGTTACCAAACAGTAAAGACCAAGCATTTGTGTAAATTACACTATGTTGAATAGTAACAAGAATTCCAACATTTTTATCATAACTCTTATGAGAAAGTTAACCAAGAACACATAAGTTTTATTCTAGTATATACCAAGTTGTATGAATAGACAATAGTAGATTAGTATCCGTATCCTGTTCCGTACATGTTACATCAAATCTTTTTTTCGCACTAATACGTCGTAATGATTTTCAGTTAAGCAGTGTAAAAACTCGTGCGATTATTTAGAAATTTGCAGACAACCATAGCGGATAACATAAGGAGAAGAAACATAAGTCTGGAAGAAAGAGAGCATGCCTGACCCTGACCTGAGGGTTAAGTTTCCTTTTGAGGTGGGCTAAGCTGAGTTGAGCCAAAGCCTGCCAGGCCAGGCCCAATACCAGGGTATTCTCTACACCTCTAAAACTAGCCAATCAATAAATATCCGTATATTAATCAAAAGACTGTTATTAAACACCCACAAATAACCAAAACTCAGCCCAGCTTACAAGCAATGCAGGTTTTCTTTATAACAAAAATCTTGAAATACATACTCCCTCTAGAAAACATATACTTGTTGTATATCTTAAATACTCAACCTTAAGACAAGTTATTCGGCTTTACACATTCATCTTTACTATACATTCAACCTGATGGCTCATGGCTAGCTCATTACGCCGCAACAGGATTTGGGCTCGGGCTCATCATCTTCCTTCCGTTCATTGACGAGCTACGGCTAGAAGAAAGCAAACTTGGAAAACAACTCCCAAACCTCTCCCTCTTTGTTTTCAACACATTACCACTGTTTGGCGCCACTTCATCGCCACGCACAAGAGGGCTTTCATTCTTTGAGTTCACCCCACTTTTCACTGCCTCACCATCATCCTCATTATCAGAATCATAGTTTCCTCTTAGACTATCATTGAAAAGATCAGAAAGTCTCATTTTCTTTTCTTGCCCATGTGGAGATGGCTGGTTTGGGGAAACAGCAACCGGAGGTTTATTGTTGCCTGCAGAGAAGTTATGGTGGACCGGCGTATTGCCTCTTGATGGGGTAAATTCTGCACATATACCACCACTTAGAGGGAGACCACTCATTTAAAACTAAAACATAATTTGTGATTAAATGTATCTTACCACCATTAACACTCATGAAATCATCGTCACAATCTGAATCTAACCATGCTTGCGAGTCAAAAAACGTCTCCTCTTTACTACCTGTCACGCGATATAACAAATGTTCGTCAAGATTCCAAATAACGCGTACAAGAAAAAAAGACCTCTAGTGTCATCTATTTTTAATCTTACAATAACAAGCTTTCTTGCATTGATTGTAACTTTATTATGTAATAAATCGCGCGCACGCTAAAGATATTTTGTCTTGCATACAATAAGTATATTCTTCCATGGTAAAGGTCAGAAAAGAGGGATGACGATAACTTGCAACTAGCAATTATTGTTCTTGACAAAATGTGTCTGTGGGCCATTCTTCGCCTATAAGTTTCCGCCGATTCCTATTCGAAATTTTGTTTTCTACTCAATTGATTAACACCATCAAACAAAACCAGCAAAACATGATAGAATTCCCAATTTGAGAATAAACCAATACAAAGATGTAATTAAATAGTGTCTTGAATAAGACCCTACCATTAGAACAAGTGGATTTTACAAGATATTTCAAGATCATAACTTTGAACATAGAAAACAAGAAGTCAACAAATCCATTGTGTAATCCACAAGCAGTGCAAAACTTTTTCATAAAATAAACATAATAATTAAGTTCATAGCATCTTAAACAGGAAAATCTAAAGGCATAAAAAACAGATATTACCAAATCTAATCCCCATAATTATGTCAAAAACATAAAAATAAAAAACTAATAGAAATATATCTAAGCTATGGATTGTTATAAAATTTATATGATCAAATAGTCCTTATCAATGACAATTACAAACCCACTAATACAAATCCTTATTTTAGATTTTCTTGATTGATCAGATTTTGTCAAATAACAAACAAAGCCACCAACTTTACAACAACCCAGAAAAAATCAAACAACCCCATGAAGAATAATTAAGTTCATAGCATCTTAAACAGGAAAATCAAAAAGTAAACAAACACAAATATCACCAAATCTAATCCCCATAAATATGCCAAAAAAAAAAAAAAAACTAATAGAAATACATTTGAATTTTTGAGCTATGGATTATTATAATTTACATGATCTAATATTCAAACAGTCCTTATCAATGACAGTTACAACGTAACACAACTCTTTATTTTAGACTTTCTTGATTGATGAAACTTTTGTCAAATAACAAACAAAGCCACCAACTTTGCACCAACCCACAAAAAACCAAACAAAACCCATGAAGAATCAAGGTCATAAGAACAGAAATCATACCAAAATCTTGAAAAGAAGGTGCTGATTTGGAGGGAGACCACTTGGACTTATTAGCAAGATCACCAGTTATGATGGGAGGTTTAACAATATCATTAGACCCATTATTATATAACGCCTGAACCTTCTTCCCAGAAGGTTTCTGGTGACTTGAAACACAAGCACCCATGAGTTTGATGATGATTGTTGAAGAAACTGATCGAACCCAGATGATGATGGTACTGTTTAAGAGGGAGAGCAAGAGTAAAGTATGAATGAATGGTGTGATTTAGCGTTACGTTTAAGATAAGAGATATGATAAAGAAAAACGGTTGTGAGTAGAAACTCAAAAAATGCCAAAAATGAGAGAGGAAGATGAGATGATTGATATTTGATTGATTAAAAGGGTAGTTGTTTGTATTAACTAAGCCCGTGGTCCCTCCACTCATAAGACCGTGGGTTACGAGGGGCTTGGGTTGGGGCATTTGTTGACACGTGGAATGGGGGCCTCTCCACCACCAAAACCCACGCTCAAGGGGTATGGTGGGGCTTGGGTTGGGGGCATGAGTTGACACATAGCCATTAAGAGCCCGCCATGTCACTTTGCTAGGCGCCCCACGCCCGGCTTGAAACCCAAGCCCCAAGGAGCCACGCCCAAACCCAAGCCCACCCGGGGTGGTGCCTTGGGCGTTTTACCCCAACCCACGCCCAAACCCACGCCCCATACCCCACGGCCTAAGTGTTGCTATTTTTGTTTTGAAGCTAGATATGACTTTAAGATTTTTTTTAATTTCTAGGAAAAAAAGATATCTTTAGTAGATTTAGATAAATAAATATTCTGTATGTGTATTTTGAGTTAAACTAGAATTGAGACCCTTTAGTTATGACTAAGTCGATCTAGGACACGCATGTTATGTTAAACCTGTCAAACGGGGAAAAATAGACGATGTAAAAACGTTCACCCACACACGCACGTTCGGTCATCTTAACTCGCAAAATTTAGAACGAAACGTAAAAAAGTTAAACCAAAGACGCACGTTGCGATGTGTTAAGTCACAAAATTTAGAACCAAGCATAAAGCGAAAAAATTGCGGAAAATGAAAACTGTAAAGGACCAAAGTTGAAAGAAAAAAAATTGTAAGGATAGATTGCAAAAGATAAAAAGTTTTGGGTTAAAAGTAAAAAAAACAAATAGTTTTGGGTTAAAAGTAAATTATGAAATACTTTTGGGTGAAAAGTAAAAAAATCAATTTTTTTGGAAACCCCCAAAGCCAAGGTTACGACAACCATATGCATAACGATTTTTTCTTTGGAAAACCCCCAAAGCACACGCCGCGTTGCGGGGGCGTAAAACGGTTTCAAATAGTACTAATGTCACACAACTGTTATTGACCACCAACACTGACTCGACCTAGTGTCTGCGTGTTGCGACGAACCTGTCAAACATGAAAAAATAGAGGTAAAAACGTTGAACCACACATGTACGTTGCATCGTATTAACTTGTAAAATTTGAAACAAAACATAAAAAAGTTGAACCACACTTGTACGTTGCGTCGTATTAACTCAAAAAATTAAGAACTATACGTAAACCGAAAATTTGTCAAAGATGAAAAATATAAGTGACAAAAGTTGTGAAGTTAAATTGCAAATAATGAAAAGTTTTGGGTTAAAGTTAAAAAAAAACAAATTATGTATGGTTAAAATTGCAAAAGGTAAAAACATTTGGGTTAAAGGTAATGAAAAGTTTGGGTTAAAGTTAAAAAACAAATTATGTAGGGTTAAAATTGCAAAAGGTAAAAACATTTGGGTTAAAATTAAAAAATCAAGTTTTTTTTTTAAACTCTCAAAGCACATGTTACAAGTGGTTATGCACAAAAAGTTGGCTTATTTATATATGGAATAATACTTTTTACTGTTTTTTGATAGTAAGAAACGATGGAGAAACTTTGTGAATCACAACTAAGTGTTTTAGATTTGTTTAGTTATTGTTAATACACATATACAAGTAAGATTAAAGCTTATTAGTAAATGATGGTTTGTAATTTTGTCTAGATTCAGGTGGAGTAATGAATTTAGTCCCAACATTTTACTATCATATAACACATTTGGTCCATAACGTGTTAACTGCCGTTGTATATAAATGTATAATTGAGATAACATGTTAATTTTATTTTTACGTTAAAAAAACTAAATAAAAAAATTTCAACCCCGTGTCATTAAGGTGAGGCTTGATATCAAAGACGTGTAGAAGGTCAGAAGATGATGACCTCATTTGCATTGTCGAGTATGAGGATGTGAAAAGGGTTTGGGGTGGTAGTTAGTGCCCGATGGTACGATATAGGTTGATGGATGTTGTTAGTTTGTTACATTTGTAAGAGAGAAAGTGTGGGGGTTGGGTTTTTTTTTTTTTTCAATTTTCTTACTTTTTAAATCTAAAATATATTTTTCAATTCTTTTCCATAAATATAAAACAAAAATGTATTTTAAACGCTTTAAAGTATAAATAGTCACAATTTATTTGATGTGAAAAATTAACTTTAGCCATCGTATATAACATACAATACAAAAAGTAACCGGATTTAAATAACCTTTTAGTATCTTTATATAAATAATTTCATCAAACTATTGACTTTTATAATTATTAATCTTTTGAGGTTAAAAATATCAAATAATATACATATTTTTGGACGTATAAACCGATAAAATGAAGCAAAGACATGTGATGTGAGTGGGCGTAGCCAATGGCATGTGAATGGCGCGTCAAACCCGGGTCTAAACCGTGGACACATGCTCAAACTCATATAATTATAACCAATCAACACACATTCCTTACTTGGTAACTACTTCTACTTTTATTTTTTGCAATAACCAATGGAGCTAATTCCAACAAATTACATTATTAATTTGAAAAATTAGTTCGAAATTCCAACAAATTATATTATTAGTTTAAAAAATTAGTTCGAAATATATAAGTTTGCGCTCTAAGTGGTGTAAAAATTATCCGATATATGCGTTCTCAATTCAGGACTTATTGATGGTTCATACCGCATACAATATGGGTAAGGTGAATTATACGATATTATTCTTATTGTTTGTTAGTACATATGGAAGTTGAGGAATGATATTGTTTTCTCCAATAAACTAGCTAGCATTTTAAAAACGTTTGAGAATTTGAGATCATGGGTTTTCTTTGGATCAATAATAGTTCTCCAATGGCAATCGAAAGTATTCTATGGTAAAATTGATGTGATTTTTCTTTGTAATTTTGTTTTGTTCCTTGTTTATTTCTAGCATGTTAGTTGTTTTAATGAAAATTTTCATTCCAAAAAAATGATAACAAATAATATTAAATTATTATTACAAAATTTAATATGACTAGTATTTTAATTTTCGGTTGAAACAACTTATTTTTGTCTAAAACGTTATATAATATAATAATGATAGTATTAACAAAACATTGAATCATAACATCATTTTCATGAGCATGCAAACGGCGTGAATATGCCATTTACATGTGTGGGTAACCAACAATTACCAATTAAATATTTTATTACATAAACGAGGTTGGTTATCAAACACCATGAATAATACATTTAAATACTTCAATTTGATTTTGTATTTTAAGACATTGAAAACGAACCTTGACTCCACGCCACCCTGAGAAGATTAATTATTTGTTAACTTTATTTTTTTATTAGTTTTTAAATACTCATAGTAACCAACGTATCTAATCTTCTACAAAAACATATTCTTAAATTTCTTTCTTGCTCATGACACTTAAATAAACAAATACAGGGAACTATTGTAGTTAACGCCTTAACTACTGTCCGCAGTTAATAAACGGTGATTTCTGCGGTGAAGTCGCGAAAGGGGTTGGTGACGAGTGATGGATTCATGAAATATTATTATGTTTCGGTTTTCGAAAGTGAGATTGTGCCACCAAAATTAACTAAAATTTCAATAACAATAGATATAAACTGATATGTGCCCACTACTCCATGTTCATGCAAGCCACGATTTCCATTAAAGTTCATGTTTTGTTTGTTTACTTTTGCAAGTGTCTAAGTAATAGGGTTAGTGGGGTTTAACCATTTAGTCCATGTTTTATTAATTCAGTTTGTAATTAAGCCTATAAAAAGGCATATGTGTTAGTGTTTGATTAGGAATGAAATATGAATTAAGTCTTGATATCTCTCTAATTTTCTTCCGAGCTTCGATCTATTTTCTTTGGATCAATGGGTTAACGACTCGGTTCGTATCATAAACGCTATCATAATTCAAATGATGCTAAAATTCTACAACTACTACTTCAAAATCCCTCAAAAATCCATCAAGATTTCTTGCTAAAGTTTGAAACCTTCTTAGAGAAATTACACATAGTATTAACTAAAAAAACAGGCATAAGTTCAATAAACCACTCTCATACTCGTTGATCTAGATTCAATTTTCCTTACACTTGTGATTGATTGAAGAACCAAACACAAACCTCCCCACACCTACTTCACATCTTCGTCTCACTTTGAAGCAAAGTCTTACGTTCTATGTTTCTTTGAAAATAAGTGGATTCACAAAACATATTTTGACGTGTAAATTACAAGAGATATGTGAATTGAACCAAAAGAGGTAACAAAAAATGCCACAAAACCAAAAGAGGCAACATAAAAAAAATACCATAAAAATTAAACAAGTGTTAGGAAATTCGATCCAAAAAAAATTAAAAATACCATACATATATTATGATTAATAACTACTACCTTTCCTAACTTTTTAAGTTAGTGGTTGGTAGTTCTTTTTTTTTTTTTTTTTTTTTTTTTTTTTTGAACGGCAATTGGTAGTTTAGTTAGTACTCGATCCAGAAAGGTTGCTTTAGTTTGCTTGTTAACCATAGTCTTTGATAAAATTAAAGTAGTGATTGAACTTTGAGTATATTTTTCATATGATTCAATAAAACGGTTTCACCTCATTAAATATGGAGGTGTTAGAAAATAAATACTGAGGAATCACCAAGGGAGTATTCCATCGACAACATCTTAAGGCACGTAGGTAACCGACAACCGGAGAAGATTGCCGGTAACCAAAGTAGACTTCTCAACCGTTAAAGAATACTTGTTGGGAATTTCTCACTAAAACATCCATCACAAATCTCTTGGTATGTCTAGTCGGAAAAAAAAAACTCACCACCATATTACCGACACACTTTCAACGGCTGATTCTCGTCGGTAACGCCTTTCACCAACAGAGTCTTGGCGGGAAGAGTGTTTGGGTGATACTCATTTAGTACTGAATAACTTAAAAGCCATTAACTTAACTGTTTCTAGTTTGGGTCAACTGTGTCATTATTAGAAAGTCATATATAGAGTCTGATTTGCATTTGTCAAAGTCAAGGGGTATGTATATAATATTTAATAGTCAATAACCGGTCTTAGATTGTAGGGTTGTGTCATTTCTTAAAACGACATGTCGGTCTAGGTTATGGTTATAGCACGCTTCATCGTGTATGTGTCGAATCAGTTGAACGAATTCTCAATACAAGCAACTTTATTAGAAAGGTTATCGTTCAATCTTGAAATTGTTTTTCAAATTCATGTCTGATTTACCAACAATTGGTATCAAAGCACTAGTGTTAAACAATCAAGGGAATAAGGAACAAAGAAGAAGGCATCAACTGTCTTTTTTTTTTTATCAAAGCAACGATCAATCAAGAAGAAAAATAATAGTGACATCTCTCATCTTTGCAATCGAACGATCAAAAGGGGAACACGGAAATCAAAAGTTTGTTCTTTTGTTCTTCATGTCAAATCGTTTCTTTCACTCTTGGTTCCAATTGCAAGTAGAACCTTTTTGGTGCAATTAAACAAGTCAGCAAGTAGAACCATTTTTAGTTCAAACAACAAGAGTAAGTAGAATTATTGTGATTCAAATAGAAAGAGCAAGTAGAAAGATCAAATCAATGTGATTTAAATTAGCAAGTAAAGACCAAACTTTGGTCAAAGCAAGCAATTCAATTTCGGTAAAACAAGTATTTTGATCTGTTGGAACCGTTAAAGACCGTTGATACTAGATTAACATTTTAGGGTTTTAGTGGGATATCCAAAAGCCAAGGGGCTTGTTTGTAAATAAGAGATAGATGCTTTTTGGGGCGGTGTATTTACAAGGGCGCCGATGTACTTACAAGTACGCCGAGCTAGGACTATATGTAGTTGTTTAGCGTGCACGCTAGGGTTTGGACGGGTGTTTGTGTGTGTAATCCATAATGTAACGTTTTGGTGCTTAAATTGTATATCCAGGAGCTTATTGAATCTGATCTTTTTGGATTTATATCATTTATATGAGTATTTGTGTCTTAGTTTCTATTTACTACAAGTTTTCTCGGTTTTTCACATTTCTACACATTCAAACACCTAATCAATAGGTGTTTGTGTGTGAATCGATCACCATCACTATGATCCGGAGTGTTTTAGGATCTACAATTTGGTATCACATCCACATAGCTGACTAGGGACGGGAGATTTATCTGTCATGTATTTACAAATTGTATGACACACAAAAATGGAGGTTTTGATGGTTTGAACCTCGACTGGTCTGCAACAATGCTGAGGTTGTGTATGCATCAATATTTTAACTTCTTTAGGCTGATTTTCACAAGCATGGTCGACAACACTAAAAACATTTATTCAAGATAGGCAAGGTATCCAAAATTCCTATAAATCGCCATTAACTCTCAACATAAGGATCTACCACACGACGCTGATCTATACAAGTTTGTCGTAGTCACCGATCATCTCTTACCGAATACCACACTAAGGAATGAGTAATGATGTTCAGATGGATGTATCCTGCTCAAATATATAAATAAGTTGTTGAAAATTTCAAAAAGTAAAAGGGTTTGAAAAAGAATGATGAATTAAAGAAACAAGTAGAGGCACCGCAACCGTCGCCATAGAAGGAAATCGACGCTAAAAGGTTGGCTCAGGGAAAGCAAAAAGCTAATGAGAGTGGATCAAAAGATGTTTATGATAATCCAAAGGAATTTTGGGTGTTGGTAGAAGATCAGGGAGAACTCCAAAGGAAATTCAAAGGATAAGGGAAGCTCACATAGTTCGGGAATTTGAAAAGGTTGAAAAACATCGAAGAAGAGTTGCAATGGCATAGTCTGAAACACCGGTGGTTGTCACCGCTCAACAAGAAGTAGATGATGCCTTTCTTGATACTCTGATTGTCGACCCTAATGAAGCAGCTGCAAGCTCGGGAACTCCTTTGAAAAAGAAAAGGTTCATTTAAAAAAGAAGACTGAAGTTGATTCGTATGTCCTTACTCCCAAATGACCAAGATATTTACGAGTAACTTGCAAAAGAAGTTGATAAGTATGCTGCAAAAGAAATCATCACTTTAAAAAGCCAAGTAGAAGACACTGAGGTTCTCAAAGAAAAGCTGAACGAAGCTAAGCAGAAAAACCATGTATTGGAAAAAGTTGTTTTCTGAACAAACAGTTCATATCTAATTTCAAGTCGGTGTGATGATGAAGTTACATGAAATGATAAGGGAACTTCAAGAAAAGGAAAATGATGAGTCAACAATTAGCTTTGAGGAATTGTTTGACTTCAACAAGTTTAGAGAAGAAGAGAAAGGCAAAAAGAAACAGGAAGTTGAAAACATTGGTTCATCTAAGGCTGGTGGGGAAGAAAATGATGAAGAATCTGTTAGTATGGATGAGATGCCACCAAACTTCAAAGGATGGGGGCTTGAAGAAGAGACCATTTATGAGACGTTAGATGGGAGAAGCTGGAGCCTGAAAGGCCAAGTTGGTTCAAGAAGTAAAGAGAAAAGATCCAAGACTCTAGACACCCCGTGTTTTCACAAGTCAAAGTCAAGGTCAAAGTCAACGACCGGTTATACGGATTTGACTTGTAGAAATTTCTTTATTTTATTTGTATTATGTGGAGTAAGTGTTGTTAATTACAAGCCATCGACGAATTATTCAAGCGACTTACTACTGTGAACTATAGGCAGTAACAATGCGATAAAGTTAATCAACTGATAATCAAGCTATGCTAATCGAATCGACAATGAATCGCAACTCGAGCTACGTATTTTACTTGCTGTTGTACGTGTGTGTGTGTGCCTTACGTGTTATCTGTGCATGTTTATTTATGTTGTGTTGTGATAATCAATCGAAACTCGAATGCAAACGAGCTCGAAACTCGAAATCGAACTCGAACACGAATCACAATCGAACTATGATATTTAGTAGTTGGGACTAAGAGTAATTTGACTAGGAAACCCTATCGTGTCGAACCGCTCGCAATCGAAATTGAAACGCCAAAAATCGTCGCGTCGAACATTCAACCCAGTGCCATCCGGCAGGATAGCCATCCGACCGGATAGCCCCTTGTCCGCAGATCAGACGCCATCCGACCGGATAAGCCATCCGAGCGGTGTGTCATCCGATCGGATAGCCCGTTCCTCATATGGAATCCTATAAATACCCCTGTCATTATCATTCTTTCTACTTTTGGAAACCCTCTGTCCGAACAGCTCGTGCTCCCCACCTTTTCTTCGATTTCTCTCGATCAAGGTAAGATCTCGTCCTAAATCTTGTACTTTCTTGATCTACACGCACTCCTACACCCTTCTATCTTTTAAATCTTAACTTTTAACCGTGAAATCACTAGATTTCGGGTGTTCTAGGGTGACGTCATCATGTGTTCTTCAAGAACTTCATGCTTTGACTTCAATCCACCAAGAACAACTAAGATCTAACCGATTTCCACCCGATTACACAAAGGTCTTGTAAGGATCTCGACACAAGAGCGGTGAAAAAGGATTGAAAGATGGATTCTAACTTTCTTTCAACTCTTTTACACTCAAAACACTCAAAACCGGTAGAATCGGGTTCTGATCTAGTCTCCTGCTCACCCTTAGTGTTGTACTGGCTCAGATCTGGATTCCGCCCACGAGACCACCGACTTCTGGTTAAACAAAACAACCGTCTAGAGCCGGTAACTGACCGAGCTAGGGTGATTCCAGGTCGGTTTAGTCATCTGGGTCAAATGGGGGTTCTATTGGTTAACACGTTGTCAAAGCATCTCGACATAACGACAAACCATCAAAACGATCAAGTGTAGGACGAACGGAACAATCGGAACGGATTGCCTTCCGACCGGATTGTTGTCCGATCGGATAGGTCATCCGAACGGATTGCCACCCGAACATATCACACTTGGGTCCCACCTTTAAACAACCTTATCTAAAGTATGAGTGTTGAACGAAATGTAATCCGAGCGGACGACCATCTGAATGGATTTCTCTTCGGATCACGAGATACTAAGACTTTAAAGACTTGAACAATTTTCAACAAGTTCATTAACAGGGTTGCCACCCGATCGGATGGACATCCGATCGAGTAACACTTTTGCTGTGAACTTGCCTTCACAAAGTAATCTCACCAATAAGTTGCTGTCCGACCGGATGACCATCCGAACGGATTGTCATCCGCACGACTAACCGTCCGAACGACCGACTTAACGGACAGAGATACTTCGATGTTTTCAAAATGCTACAACGAAAACTCCAAAAGACAAGCCATCATACACAAACACATTCTTCTTATAGGAAGAAACAATCCACTCGAATTGCCATCCGACCGGACAAGCCGTCCGACCGGATGACCACCCGAACGGATTGTTATCCGCACGGATTGCTGTCCGATCGGATTACCATCCGATCGAACCACTATCCGACCCTTTCACACTTTGTAACGTTTTACACATCACTTATCATTGTGCTATCGAATCTATTCAGGCTAACCTTACTCGCTAAGCGCTCCCTTCAATCCATTAATCACTGTGAGTATACTCGATCCCTTTTTGCTTTACGCACTTTTGGGTGTTACATACGTTACGAATATTCAAACTACAACAATCACACTACTCAATACTATTTGAACGCTAACCGTTAATGCATGTTATACGTGGCTCATGAATGCTTGTTTGTTATGTTTACACATGGAATGCTGTCTACCTGCCTTAGCAACAATAGTACTATAGTTTGGACTCAGCACCCGTTCACACGGGGGTTGTTAAGGACAATTACTTGCATGGATTACGGTGGTAATCATGTATTGCGAACTGCATTTGGCAGTCAACCCGCAGTCATTGGTATCGATGGATCTATGTCGATAACTAACGTGCTTCATTTCCCTATGTGTACGTGCTGGTTATGCGTAAACGAATTCGAACTCTATATGCTATTATCAAACTTGTATGCTCACCTTTACATTTTATGTATTGACTTTATTTTAACGTATGTGACAGGTGCTTAGGACGCACACTTGGTAGGAAATTGAAGCTAGAATAAAGCTTTAGAGCCCAACAAATAGTTGTCTGCAGTGGTCAAACTAAGGGTCTCTAGAAGCAGATAAACAATTGCTGACTATTTTAAATCTGAGTTGTCGGAACAGAATATTTGCCTGGTTTTTGTCTGTAATAATTATGTTACTGTTTGAGATACGGTATGGGACGTATTATTTAAATTGAATAATATTGATAATTGTTATTGAAACTTCTGGACAATCTGTTTCGCTCAGTGCCATGCCCCGATGTTTCCGCCATCGGTTGGGGTGTGACAGATTGGTATCAGAGCCATAACTATAGGGAATTAGGCAAGACTCGACCTAGTCCGAGTCGATGTCTTAGATACCTAGTCTATAGTTAGGAACCAACAGACCAACTTGAGTACATCCAGTAGGGATTATGTATGAGCTTATTTCTCGTTATTCTCGCTTATACTACACTATCACTACACTCAAATTTTCAGCTATAAATGAGCAATTAAGCCGAGATTAGGTGTGAAAAACCGCAAACTCTCGACTAAAGTTGTTTAATCAACCCGCATTTTATCTACAAACGAGGAGAATTATGCCAAATCAGGAGTGAAATCCATATTTGATGAATAATCTTCTCTATTTTATTAAAACAGGGACAAAATTGTAAAGCTAGGGGTGAATCCCTAACCTTGACTACTTGTTCCGCTCATTTTACAAAGCTCTCACCAAAGTTTCGACGAACTCCAGCGACCTGAAGTCACAACATGACTAACGGGATGTGTGCCTAACGCCCAAGAATCGAGGCAAAAGCATAATCCTGAAGGTCAAATGTGCACACCAGATCCTTGTGAATAGTCGAACCACTTTGGGTAGTCGAAGTCTACTAGCCGCAGACAATCTATTTCTCGATTTTTATGTGCTTCGATTTTGAGCCCGTAACTGCACTCTGATGATTCGTCGATTTTATGTGATTTATGTAGTTTATGTTTATTTGTTAGCGTTTTGAGGTACTATTGGATTCGATCTAACGCCTTTTGCTTCTGCTGATCATACAACACACTACACAACGTTAACAAATCGTTGAATTATGGACGACCTTATACTACGATATACGCTTATACTACGCTATTCTCGAACGATCGCAGACTTTGAATAATAGGTTTCTGTTTTCTGACTGCCTCTAGTGATTAAATGCGTATGTGCTTCCTTGCTTTTGTGTTCTACGTGTTTAGGTGCTATGTGATTATGTGCACTACGTGCTTATTTATATATGTGATTTTGTGCTCTATGTGTTATGTGTTTACGTGAATACGCGTGTTCCTGAGCTTTAGAAGTTAGTAGATGTGTGAGGCGAGATTCGAATACAATGTGTTGAGTCCTGTGACGATGTCTATTGCAGACAATGTCGTCTGGATCCCGTCACATACTTTCTCGTCAAGAAAAGAGGGACAAACGCCTTGCTGCCATCATCGCTAAAAGTGTGGCAAAGGCCATGAGTGATGTTTACGAGAATGCCAGCAAATCATCTGAGGAGTCGAGGACCGAAGCTCCTAAAGCTACCACCAAGTCCTTCAGTTTCAAGCAATTCAAGTCGTGTGGGCCAAAGGAATTCACTTGTGAGGGAGGTCCTACTGCACTATTCCAATGGTTTGATTCCATTGAGGTTACTCTACGACAGAGTGGTTGCCCTGATGACCTTCGAACTCTGAATGCTACCGGCGTTTTCCAGTCCCGTGCACTAGACTTGTGGACGGCCGAGAGGAACAAGCGAGGGAACGATACAGCCTACGGACTGTCGTGGGACGAGCTCAAAGAAGTCAAGCTAGAGGAATTCTGCCCTCCTCACGAACGACAAAAGCTAGAAGATGAATTTTGGCACATACATCAGCATGAGGGTGACAACGCTGCTCTCACTGCTCGTTTCAAACAGCTCAGCATCATCTGTCCCGATCAAGTCAAGACTCCGGAGATCACCATCAAGAAGTACATCCGAGCTTTGCCCGACTGCGTCGCAGATTTCGTGCAAGCGGCTAAGACTAAGACGATCGAAGAAACTTACTTACTGGCCGCCGAAATCAACGACAAGAGGGTCAAGGCTGGTGTCTGGGGTAAAACTCCGAAGCATCTGCATCAAGCTACTACCACCGCACCAACTGCTGAACCCACCTCATCGAGCAACAAGAGGAAGAACAAGAGAAAGAACAGCTCCAGCAACAAAAACTGTGCGATCACTGCTGCACCGATTCAAGCTGTACCAGCCCAACAGCGTCAAGTAGTGGCGCCTGTGGCTAATGCACCACCTGCAAAGCGTGCATACACTGGGCCACACCCGCTCTGCCCTACTTGCACCTACCACCACCCGACTGCCATTTCTTGCCGTTTCTGTGCTCATTGCAATGTATACAGCCATTTTACTGCCAACTGCCGTATTCGACAAGCTCCTGCTCATCAAGCTCTACTCACAGCCCCTCAGGGTCAACAAGCTCCTCCGGCACCCGTGGTCAAAGCCCGAGCCTGCTTCGCATGTGGCAACCCGAACCATTTCGCCAACATGTACCCAAACAGGGTCGTGAAACAAGAGCCCCAGCAACAACCGCCTCAGCAACAACAACAGCAGCAGCAGCAACAACAGGCTGCGCGCGCCAGAACTTTCAACATCAACGAGCGCCAAGCCCAGGCCGACAACAACGTGGTCAATGGTACGTTCCTTGTGAATGGTATTTATGCTTCATGTTTATTTGATACTGGAGCCGATAATTGCTTTATGTCGTTCGAATTCGAGAAACTCCTTAGACGTAAACACTCCCAACTCTCCTCGACATTCGATGTTGAAGTCGCTACCGGAGGAACCGTCGCCGTCAATTCTGTTCTTCATGATTGTACTCTTGAGCTCAACAATCACATATTCCCAATCGACCTTATTCCGATGCAACTCGGAAGTTTTGACGCCATAGTAGGCATGGACTTTCTTCGAGAAAACCATGCTGAAGTTGTGTGCTTCGACAAGATGATTTGATTTTCGCTCGCAAATGGTGATTTATTATGTGTTTACGGTGATACTGCTTCAAAGAATCTCAAGCTCATGTCATGTGTCCAAGCTAGCAAGTATCTCGGCAAAGGAATACAGGGCTTTCTTGGCTAACATTGTATTAGCGGAGAAGGAAAAGAAAGAGAAGAAGGAAGTGAAAGACGTTCCTGTGGTTCGAGAATTTCCTAATGTTTTTCCAGAGGATCTTCCCGGGCTACCGCCAAGTCGTGATATCGACTTTCGTATCGACCTCATTCCTGGAGCCAAACCTATTGCCAAAGCTCCTTACCGACTTGCGCCGTCCGAAATGCGCGAACTCTCAACCCAACTCCAGGAACTACTTGAGAAAGTCTTCATTAGCCCGAGCACCTCTCCTTGGGGCGCGCCAGTTCTTTTCATCAAAAAGAAGAATGGGTCGTTCAGGATGTGAATCAACTATCGGGAATTGAATAAGTTAACTATCAAGAATCGCTATCCCCTACCTCGTATCGATGATTTGTTTGATCAACTACAAGGCGCTACGTGTTTCTCAAAGATCGACCTACGTTCAGGCTATCACCAATTGTGCATACAAGAGGAGGATATACCCAAAACCGTGTTTCGGACTCGTTACGGCCACTATGAATTCGTTGTCATGCCTTTTGGTCTAACCAACGCACCCGCGGTCTTCATGGACCTTATGAATCGCGTGTGTAAACCATATCTCGACCGTTTCGTCATCGTATTCATCGACGACGTCTTGATCTATTCCAAATCGAAGACCGAACACGCGCAACATCTACGTTTGGTTCTCAACTTACTCCAGGGGAACCAACTCTATGCCAAGTTCTCAAAGTGTGAATTCTGGCTGGAGGAAGTTCAGTTTCTGGGTCACAATGTTAATAGTCAGGGCATTCACGTCGATCCTGCGAAGATCGAAGCCGTTAAGAGCTGGGTTACGCCTAAGAACCCGTCTGAAGTCCGTTCTTTTCTCGGACTAGCGGGCTATTATCGACAATTTATCGAGGGATTCTCAAAGATCGTTGTGCCGCTTACCTCTCTCACGCATAAAGACAAGCCTTTTGTTTGGAAAACCGAACAAGAGTCTGCCTTTCAAACCCTCAAGCACATGCTCTGCAACGCTCCTGTTCTCACATTGCCCGACGGAAACAATGATTTCATTGTCTATTGTGATGCCTCCAACCTTGGTCTTGGTTGTGTTCTCATGCAACGGGACAAGGTCATAGCTTACGCATCTCGTCAGCTCAAAGTCCACGAGAAGAACTATACAACCCATGATCTCGAGCTAGGCGCAGTTGTTTTTGCATTAAAGATTTGGCGACACTATTTGTATGGTACCAAGTGTACGATCTTCACCGATCATAGGAGCCTGCAACATATCTTTAATCAGAAGGAACTTAATATGCGTCAACGCCGATGGGTAGAACTTCTCTACGATTACGACTGTGAGATCCGTTATCACCCAGGCAAGGCAAATGTTGTTGCCGACGCACTTAGCAGACGGAGCTATCTGCGTAGCACTCGTAATGTTCAAGCCCAACATGATCTCGAAACCCTCATCCGCGACGCTCAGCATGCATGTTTTAACGAACGCACACTGAAGAAGGAAAGAATCTACCACGATGGAGCCCAACTTGTGAGTAAATCGAATGGGATATTCCACTTTCTAGACCGAATTTGGATTCCCAAACTGACCAATTTGCGACAGATCTTGATGGACGAAGCCCACAAATCCCGGTATTCCATTCACCCCGGTGCCGACAAAATGTACCAGGATCTTCGTTATAAGTACTGGTGGCCGAGTATGAAACGGGATATCGCTCTCTACGTCGGAAAATGCCTAACTTGTTCTAGAGTCAAGGTTGAACATCAAAGACCCTCTGGCTTACTCGAACAACCACCAATTCCCATGTGGAAGTGGGAAAGTATAGCCATGGACTTTATAACCAAGCTACCGCACACGTCATCAGGTCACGACAGCATTTGGGTTGTGGTCGACCGTCTGACTAAATCAGCTCACTTTTTGCCAATACGGGAAGCACCTATCAACCTGGGCGCACGAATGGCTGAGTATTTCGTCAAGAGCTCGGGGCGAACTCCGAACAGTGAGATACATGGCGGTCAGTACGTGACCGAAATAGCGTACAACGAGCGCCTTATGACTGAGGAGGTGCTTCAGAGTCTCACTTTGATTACTGAGGGGGTTCATGTCGATATCAGGTCACTGAAGGCCATGGGGGTGATTGTAGAGCTTGATAGGGGGGATAGGTTGAGGGGATTGAACAACGAGGTCTGGGACCCGTTGCCTCCAGATGAGGAAGAAAATGAGGATGTTGAGATGGGAGAGCAGGGTCCGCAGCAGCAGCACCAGCACCAGCCACCGACACCACCACACTCGCCGCAGCACCATGCATTTCATCAGCATGAGGACTGGCCCACGTTCTACCAGCAGTTCCAGGATATGCGTGTGACGCAGGAGCAGCATGGTACCTACTTCGACGAGATTAGATCTAGCCAGGACCAGATCCGGGCTAACCAGGATCAGCTTCGGGCCACACAGGACCAGCTTCGGCAGAGCCAGGATGCTTTATACCAGGGGGTGTCTGCGGGGTTTTCTTATCTTTTCGAGGAGATGCATCACGCATACCCCGACTATTTTCAGCACCCGCCGCAGTTCCCACCGTGGAACCCCCCTGGTTATGGCGATGCCGGCCCGTCCTATACGAGACACGATGATGATGGAGATGTGTAGTTGCCAGTGGTGATAGCAGTTGGTGGTGTTTTCTATTTCAGTACTTTATTTATTTTAGGGTGTTTATTTTGACTGTTATTTTCAAACACCCCGGTTATGTATTTCAGACATTTTACTTTATGTTCTGTTTGGATTTTAGTATTTATGTATATTATGGTTGTTTTGTGATTTTTTTCTGTTTCTGTTATGTTTTGGGTGCACATGTGACATACTCGCAGGTTTTAGTTATCGGATCTTGGACCGGAGCACGTACCAGATACAGCTTCGGAAGTCTCGTGGCATCAACATCATCTTGAGGGGAGTAATTTTTATCCCTTTCTCTATATTTCGGGTCTCGCATTGGGGACAATGCGAAGTTCAAGTGTGGGGAGTGGGTTAACTTTGTTAACTATGTTTGTCCTCATATAAAAAAAAAACAGAAAACCAGAAAAATCATTTAAAAATACTTGTGTTTTGTATATATTTTAGTAAATAAACCGGTTGGTTGTGTTTTAGAAAGCTTCGGACTTGATAAAAACTCGACAAGCAAAATATTTTTGAAAAAGGAAACCGGAAAGCGTGACAAACAAAGAAAGACTTACATGATAGTTTTCACACTTTTACCCATTTCTTCCGTTACGTGAGCATATTTGAGCCTATTGTTATATATTTGTTCATTTCGGATATAGGAGTGAGCCGGATGTTATGTGCAATTTAGAACTTGTCACTAGTATGCTTGTTAAGACCATGAACTTGTGAATTTGTGTAAAAATGATAGAGGCACTTAGATTACCCCTTTGTTGTGTACTTGTTCTTTGTGTTGTGCTTCCCGTTCACCTTATATTACCCTTTAGGATTAACCATGTCGAGCCTTCCCGTTCACCTTTGTTTAACCACATTATCGCCCACTTAACCAAATTTAGCCTTTTTATGTTTTAAACCTTTTTAGTGTTGAAACTCGGTTAAAATAATAGTTTAACTAGCTTGTTATTGTTTATATTTCATTGTATAGTTTTGTATGTTAAAAAAAAAACAGAAAATAAAACACCCTAAAATAGGGTGAATTTGATAGAAATCGAGCAATTTTGAATGCTTAAATGTTAAAAATTTCGTTGATAAGCTCGATTGCGCTTTAGTCGCCTTTTTAAGGCGTTTGTATGTATAGTTGTATTATTTTCTTGCTAGTTAAACGCTACTACCGAGTTTTAACCATTTTCGCCACTTTAAATGTCCACTTCCATACCCTTCGCCCAAGCCTAACGTTATAACCCGTAAAGACCTCTTGATTTACACTTGTTTGCATGTTAGTTGGTGGAGACGAGATCTTATGACAAGCTTATGATATTGCACATTTCATTGACTAGGCATTGAGTGTTTACACATACACATTTTATGTATGTTTCATAAATAAAACCGAGTGTGTGAACATTGTGAGTCGTGTGAAGATTAACATGTGAGTCAATTAAATGTGAAGTCACGGCTTTTTGGTTGTCGCTTTTTAATTGCATATGCTTGTTGGGTTTGAGTCTTTTGATGTTGTCTTTTGACAAACCGGCTAACCGTTTATAGTAGTTTTCAATAAAATAGTGTGTAAATTATCGTTCTTGTTTGTTTATGTCTTTTATTGCTTTTTAGTTCAGCTTGCTTGAGGACAAGCAAGGTTCA
The DNA here is from genome assembly GCA_030545235.1 of Helianthus tuberosus. Classification (NCBI taxonomy): domain Eukaryota; kingdom Viridiplantae; phylum Streptophyta; class Magnoliopsida; order Asterales; family Asteraceae; genus Helianthus; species Helianthus tuberosus. The sequence continues at coordinate 110,634,258 of CM060402.1, forward strand.
AGTGTGGGGAGATTTGATATTCGCTAATTTACACATATTTTAGTCCCCCGTTTTACCCCTATTTTATGCGTTTTTGGCCGTAAAACCGTCATTCGGATACTTAAATATCTACACTTTTGTTTACAGGCCTAAAACAGCATACCAGACAAGATGATAGCAAAAACGAGGACTTTCCGGACAAAACGACGAAGCTGCGGACATTCTGTTAAGGAAACTGACCTGGGCCTGTGGAACGGTCGTGCGACCTGATGCACGACCGTGCATCTCCGACAGTTGTTGATTTGTCCGGCAATGAACGAGGGTGCGACTAGGAGTGCAAGGCATACAAGGTCATCCCGGGGACGCACGGACGTGCCATCTGAAGAACGACCGTGCGACTCCGAACATCAGCAAAAACCTCGGAATTGCACCACAAGTGCAACAGCTCGTGCAACACTGTCCCGGCGAAGAACGACCGTGCCACAGGAAGAACGGTCGTGCGATTTCGAATCTGGTCAACGATCTGATGACGTCATGCAGTATGGTGTGCCATCCCCAATAATTGCTTAAAGTGCACGGTCGTGCCATAGGAAGAACGACCGTGCCACAGCGAAAAAATATAAAAACAGAACAGAAACATTCTGTTCGACATTCTGGAATTTTGGGAGCTTCACAGGCGAATTTACAGGCTCCGGAGGCTTTGCTTTTGACCCGGATTCAAGCCACATTGTGCCGTTTAGCTCCATTACTACCCGGATCCTTAGTCTAGTACTTGTTTATGGTTTGGTTTTCTAATCTTTCCATGATTTTGTTAATCTTTCAAGTACTTAGATTAATGTTTATGTATTATTGTAGCCTTTGGGCAAAAACACAAACAATCCCTTGCTAGATTATAGCCATTAGTGTGTTAAGCTTTGTTTGTAATGACACTTGAAGTATTTTCTATGTTAATCTTTGATCATTAGTTTGCAACCTTGTTATTGATATTGAATTCTTGATTATAAGTAATTATGTTGGATGATTGATGCTTGGTTAGTTAAGATAGTTGAAAAATGAAGCTTAATTAATCTTGTATTAGTAAACTTTGAACTTGGTTAACTAGTTTAGCTTGGTTTAAATGTATGCATCATGATACTAGAAATGGTTAGTGATTTAATAAAATGTAATTATTGTTAATCAAGAGAGCTTGCCGTCACGTAAGGTCCTTAACGGGTTAGATGGTGTCGTTATAAATTCTTGCCATGATTTATTAGCTTAGTTAGTAGTTTAGGCCAAAATTGCTATCTTGGTGAATTATTGTGCAAGATTTGTAAAATGAACTCGGTTGTGATTTAATCTAGTTTATGCTTGTCTCGGTGGTTGCATTGTGTTTATCGGTGTCTCTTTCCTTGATTAAGTGCGGTTAGAAAACTCCTAACGGATGACTAACTTATTTTTAAGAGATTTTCATAGACATTTATCAATTGCACGTTAAAGAACAATTTTAGGTGGTTAAAGTGTGTTTATCGTTTTAGCTTTCCGAATGATTGTCATGTTAGGATTCCCGAAAGGGATACTGATTGTCTTAATTTGGAAAATTGACCGAATGCTTCTAGTGTCAAAACCGACTTAGTTGACATGCTGTGGTTGTGTATTAAGCAAGGCTTTTTATCTATTATCTATTATGTTTTTATTATGTATTTATTTACGCTTAGTTTAGTTTAATTAAAATCAAACCAAACTTATGTTTTTACCGGTAGTTTAGTGACAAAGGTCTAGTATTATTTCTCCGCCCATTTCCTTGGATCGATACTTGGTTCTTACCGATACTTTATTACATATGTGACGGGGTACAGTTGCCTCTTTCGTGTGTGTTTTGATGTAAAAGTAATAATCACTTTTATAAATTTAAAACCAAATCGTGTGTAAATTCATTGCAAAATTATGTATATATACGCACACGTCAAGTTTTTGGCGCCGCTGCCGGGGAAATGGCGAGTTTTAGGAACGACCCGAGTCATTATGTTATCGGTGTATATACTTGTTAATATTTGTGTATAATTTCTTGATTATTTATTTGTTAATATTTTCTTGTTTTTATTTCATTTATTCGTTTTCCAAGTCATTTTTGGTACATTTGTAAATTTTTGTTCCATTTATTTATTCGATCCGGATTTATTTATTTGTTTATTCTTTGAGTTTTCGGCTTCGGGTATCCATTTTTACTATTAGCCGATTCGATTACTTTTATTGTGTTGATTTTTATAAAATTTTCAGCCCATTTTTAATAATATTCTGCTTCTATTCAGCTGGAAAAAAAAACAGCATTATTTTATTAATAAAATATTCACCGTGTCAAATTTTCGTTTGTAGGTTAATGTTCTCGACCCCCGCTCCAGAAGTTGTTGAACCGTCAGACGAGCCCAAACGTGATCTTAGGAGACGTCTACGCGCGAAAGGTCGGGCGGTTGGGCTACTGCTCGCCAGGGGTGAGCCGGAGCCGGTGGTACCTATTGAAGCCGAGGGCTCAGGAGGAGACGCAATCATGGTAGACGATGAGCGACCGTTGAATGAGACGAATCAGCCTGGAAGGACAGGCCTGGAGCCGAGTATCCTTCAACCTACTATTGATGTACCTACTTTTGAAATTAGATCTAGTATTATAAATATGGTACAAAATTCAGTACAGTTTGACGGACGTGAGCACGAGGATCCCGGGAGGCATATTGCTGCTTTTCTCCATATTTGTTCTACGTTTAAGATTACAGGTGTTTCGGAGGATGCAATTCGGTTAAGGTTGTTTCCGTTTTCGCTACGTGACAAAGCTAGAGCTTGGCTTATGTCACTTCCAGCCGGGTCCATCAGGACCTGGAATCAGTTGGCGGAGCAGTTTATGCAGAAATATTTTCCACCTGAGAAAACGAACAAGCTACGGAACCGAATTGTATCTTTTCACCAGGACGAGGGCGAGTCGTTGCATGCAGCTTGGGAGAGATTCAAGGATTTTTTGATTGATGTGCCACATCATGGCTACTCCAAGAGACAGCTGGTCTTGACATTCTATCAGGGTCTCAGGTACAACACACAGGAGCGATTAGACGTGAATGCAGGAGGCGATCTAGGAACAAAGACGCCAAATGAAGCATACGATGTCATTGAAAAGGCTGCATTGAAGTCTAGCTCACGACGCGAAGGAGATAGAGGCCTGGTAACATCATCATCATCAGCACCTCGAGCAGGAGTTCACGCGGTGGACGATTACACGGCCATTACGGCACAAATCTCGGCTCTTGCTACGAAATTCGATAAATCCCAGATGAGCGCACAAGCTGGTTCACGCTGCGACCAATGCGGGGTGGCACATGCGCCAGGTACGTGTGAGCAGGGTGTTATGTTTACAGGTCACGAGGAGGTGAACTACATGGGGAATCAAATCAGGCCCCAAAATAACCCCTATAGCAACACGTACAATCCAGGATGGAGGAATCACCCAAATTTTGGGTGGAAATCTGGTTCTGGGAACCAAAACGCCCAAGGTTTTGCTCAACATGCTCCCACGCCACAACAATCTCATGGTCAATCCTTCCTGCCACAGTATCATAATCAAGGCTCAGGAAGCAATTCTCAGCCACACGCCTCTCAAAGCAACGCAAAGCTAGAGGAAATGATGGCACAACTACTGAACAACTCCAACAATGCTAATCAAATTTATGAGAAACGATATCAACAGCATGAGGAGCGGTTCTTGGTCAATGAAGGAGAAATGCGGAGTCAAAAGGCTTCCATTCAGACCATCGAGAATCAAGTGGGCCAGCTGGCGAAAATGATGTCGGAGAGACCCCCAGGTGGTCTTCCGGGCAATACCGAGCAGAATCCGAAGGGGCGTGGTAATGGCCCGCACATGTGATAAGTGTGGGGACATGAGTCTTGCTATCGACTCACCGACAAAAATTTAGCATGAGTCTTGCTATCGACTCGCCGACAAAAATTTAGCATGAGTCTTGCTATCGACTCGCCGACAAAAATTTAGCATGAGTCTACGCTACTGACTCGCCGACAAAAATGTAGCAGGAGCATCTTTGGCGCTATAAGGGTAAAATAGTCTTTTTTGTATTTTTGTAGTTTTAGCGTAATTTAGGTAAGTTAGGTAGTTTATGTTAGTTTGTTTAGTTTTCGTACGTGCCGAGCGAAGGTTCTGTATTGCAATATTGTTAGAACAGTTGGTGTGTCGAAAAAATGGCGAAAAACGGCCGAAACAGTTGCTGGAAATAGCTTCTGCGGAAAATTCTGTATCTGCAATTGTTGCACGACCGTTCCTCGGGTCGCACGACCGTGCGTTTCCAAGGGCCGGCACGGTGGATCGCACCCCCGGTGCATTTCCGAGAATAATTGCTAGGGTTTATGAGATGTCGGTGACGCACGACCGTGCCACACGGAGAACGACCGTGCGTCAGGCTGAGGGCAGTTTTGTCTTTTGGCACTATAAATACCCTCATCTGCAGCCCCCATTCATAACTCACGAAACCCTAGTCGCTGCAGGCCGTTCCAGAGCGATACTTCATCAAATCGCACGGTTTTCGCACGATCTCACACCCTTCTTCGCACGGTACGTTCCTAGTTGTAGATTTCTTGTTTCCTTGCTTTCTAGGGTAGATTTCTTCCGATTCTTCAAGGAAATTTTTAGGGTTCTCTTCATAAACAAATCGAAACCCTAACCCTTGTTGAATCGTTGTATCGTGAACATCTGGTGCATTTTTCTGACCCCTGTTTTTGTAAAAACATGAAGATTTGTGAAAAAATCGGGCTACTTAGAGCCTGGGTCAAAATCTGCAGAAAACCAAGTCGCACGGACGTTCCTGTATGGAACGGTCGTGCCTCGCCTACGTTTCACAATAGTTGGTTGTTGGTCGGAGTTGCACGGTGGTGCCGTTGGTCGCACGCCGTGCAGTTCTGACATTTCTGGGCAGATGGTCATTGTCATCGGCGACGCACGACCGTGCGTCTCGTCGCACGACCGTGCCATATGCCCAGATCAGTTAGACAGTTTCTTCATAATAGGCTGCTCGGCTGTTTTCGATTCGAATTTTTCCTATTTCCACCTCTCTAATGTTTTTCCTCATACAGATGGACCATCCCTTCCTTCAGTTTGACCCCAACATTGAGAAAGAGGCTTTGTGCATCCCGAAACGAGACGCATTGTGGGCGAGACGGGGGCAGTTTGGAGTCCCCCGATGGTTAGATTGGGAAGTCATGCGGGAACTAAATCAGTATGAGAGATTAGACGACATGATGAGTCGCCCGCTTGCAAATCTGGTCGCTTGCAACCGACCTGTTTACCTGGAGTTGACCATTGAGTTCTTCGCATCTTATGCTTATGAAAAGCCGGTTGCTCATCGGAGACCCAAATTCCGCTACAAGAACCGGGTAACTTTCAGGTTATGTGGACAATGGAATACATGGTCGGTTGGTCCTTTGGGTAGAAGACTAGGGATTTATACTAGGGACGACATGGATGATGAAGATGTCTTCACTGAACAGTTCACCTTCCCCTCTGATGCAGCTTGGGATGAATTTTGGGCTGAAAACGCTATTGGGGAGCCCTACAACCCGAGGATGTCGAAGGCCTCGCGACTCAGAGACCCTTTGGTGCGAGTGATGCACCATGTATTTAGCCATTAGATATGCGGTCGCATGGACAGTCTCGGTAACTGTCCAACACCTGACTTGATCTTTTTATATGCGTTGGTTGACAAAGCGCCTATCAACCTGGGCGCACGAATGGCTGAGTATTTCGTCAAGAGCTCGGGGCGAACTCCGAACAGTGAGATACATGGCGGTCAGTACGTGACCGAAATAGCGTACAACGAGCGCCTTATGACTGAGGAGGTGCTTCAGAGTCTCACTTTGATTACTGAGGGGGTTCATGTCGATATCTGGTCACTGAAGGCCATGGGGGTGATTGTAGAGCTTGATAGGGGGGATAGGTTGAGGGGATTGAACAACGAGGTCTGGGACCCGTTGCCTCCAGATGAGGAGGAAGATGAGGATGTTGAGATGGGAGAGCAGGGTCCGCAGCAGCAGCACCAGCACCAGCCACCGACACCACCACACTCGCCGCAGCACCATGCATTTCATCAGCATGAGGACTGGCCCACGTTCTACCAGCAGTTCCAGGATATGCGTGTGACGCAGGAGCAGCATGGTACCTACTTCGACGAGATTAGATCTAGCCAGGACCAGATCCGGGCTAACCAGGATCAGCTTCGGGCCACACAGGACCAGCTTCGGCAGAGCCAGGATGCTTTATACCAGGGGGTGTCTGCGGGGTTTTCTTATCTTTTCGGGAAGATGCATCACGCATACCCCGACTATTTTCAGCACCCGCCGCAGTTCCCACCGTGGAACCCCCCTGGTTATGGCGATGCCGGCCCGTCCTATACGAGACACGATGATGATGGAGATGTGTAGTTGCCAGTGGTGATAGCAGTTGGTGGTGTTTTCTATTTCAGTACTTTATTTATTTTAGGGTGTTTATTTTGACTGTTATTTTCAAACACCCCGGTTATGTATTTCAGACATTTTACTTTATGTTCTGTTTGGATTTTAGTATTTATGTATATTATGGTTGTTTTGTGATTTTTTTCTGTTTCTGTTATGTTTTGGGTGCACATGTGACATACTCGCAAGTTTTAGTTATCGGATCTTGGACCGGAGCACGTACCAGATACAGCTTCGGAAGTCTCGTGGCATCAACATCATCTTGAGGGGAGTAATTTTTATCCCTTTCTCTATATTTCGGGTCTCGCATTGGGGACAATGCGAAGTTCAAGTGTGGGGAGTGGGTTAACTTTGTTAACTATGTTTGTCCTCATATAAAAAAAAAACAGAAAACCAGAAAAATCATTTAAAAATACTTGTGTTTTGTATATATTTTAGTAAATAAACCGGTTGGTTGTGTTTTAGAAAGCTTCGGACTTGATAAAAACTCGACAAGCAAAATATTTTTGAAAAAGGAAACCGGAAAGCGTGACAAACAAAGAAAGACTTACATGATAGTTTTCACACTTTTACCCATTTCTTCCGTTACGTGAGCATATTTGAGCCTATTGTTATATATTTGTTCATTTCGGATATAGGAGTGAGCCGGATGTTATGTGCAATTTAGAACTTGTCACTAGTATGCTTGTTAAGACCATGAACTTGTGAATTTGTGTAAAAATGATAGAGGCACTTAGATTACCCCTTTGTTGTGTACTTGTTCTTTGTGTTGTGCTTCCCGTTCACCTTATATTACCCTTTAGGATTAACCATGTCGAGCCTTCCCGTTCACCTTTGTTTAACCACATTATCGCCCACTTAACCAAATTTAGCCTTTTTATGTTTTAAACCTTTTTAGTGTTGAAACTCGGTTAAAATAATAGTTTAACTAGCTTGTTATTGTTTATATTTCATTGTATAGTTTTGTATGTTAAAAAAAAAACAGAAAATAAAACACCCTAAAATAGGGTGAATTTGATAGAAATCGAGCAATTTTGAATGCTTAAATGTTAAAAATTTCGTTGATAAGCTCGATTGCGCTTTAGTCGCCTTTTTAAGGCGTTTGTATGTATAGTTGTATTATTTTCTTGCTAGTTAAACGCTACTACCGAGTTTTAACCATTTTCGCCACTTTAAATGTCCACTTCCATACCCTTCGCCCAAGCCTAACGTTATAACCCGTAAAGACCTCTTGATTTACACTTGTTTGCATGTTAGTTGGTGGAGACGAGATCTTATGACAAGCTTATGATATTGCACATTTCATTGACTAGGCATTGAGTGTTTACACATACACATTTTATGTATGTTTCATAAATAAAACCGAGTGTGTGAACATTGTGAGTCGTGTGAAGATTAACATGTGAGTCAATTAAATGTGAAGTCACGGCTTTTTGGTTGTCGCTTTTTAATTGCATATGCTTGTTGGGTTTGAGTCTTTTGATGTTGTCTTTTGACAAACCGGCTAACCGTTTATAGTAGTTTTCAATAAAATAGTGTGTAAATTATCGTTCTTGTTTGTTTATGTCTTTTATTGCTTTTTAGTTCAGCTTGCTTGAGGACAAGCAAGGTTCAAGTGTGGGGAGATTTGATATTCGCTAATTTACACATATTTTAGTCCCCCGTTTTACCCCTATTTTATGCGTTTTTGGCCGTAAAACCGTCATTCGGATACTTAAATATCTACACTTTTGTTTACAGGCCTAAAACAGCATACCAGACAAGATGATAGCAAAAACGAGGACTTTCCGGACAAAACGACGAAGCTGCGGACATTCTGTTAAGGAAACTGACCTGGGCCTGTGGAACGGTCGTGCGACCTGATGCACGACCGTGCATCCCCGACAGTTGTTGATTTGTCCGGCAATGAACGAGGGTGCGACTAGGAGTGCAAGGCATACAAGGTTATCCCGGGGACGCACGGACGTGCCATCTGAAGAACGACCGTGCGACTCCGAACATCAGCAAAAACCTCGGAATTGCACCACAAGTGCAACAGCTCGTGCAACACTGTCCCGGCGAAGAACGACCATGCCACAGGAAGAACGGTCGTGCGATTTCGAATCTGGTCAACGATCTGATGACGTCATGCAGTATGGTGTGCCATCCCCAATAATTGCTTAAAGTGCACGGTCGTGCCATAGGAAGAACGACCGTGCCACAGCGAAAAAATATAAAAACAGAACAGAAACATTCTGTTCGACATTCTGGAATTTTGGGAGCTTCACAGGCGAATTTACAGGCTCCGGAGGCTTTGCTTTTGACCCGGATTCAAGCCACATTGTGCCGTTTAGCTCCATTACTACCCGGATCCTTAGTCTAGTACTTGTTTATGGTTTGGTTTTCTAATCTTTCCATGATTTTGTTAATCTTTCAAGTACTTAGATTAATGTTTATGTATTATTGTAGCCTTTGGGCAAAAACACAAACAATCCCTTGCTAGATTATAGCCATTAGTGTGTTAAGCTTTGTTTGTAATGACACTTGAAGTATTTTCTATGTTAATCTTTGATCATTAGTTTGCAACCTTGTTATTGATATTGAATTCTTGATTATAAGTAATTATGTTGGATGATTGATGCTTGGTTAGTTAAGATAATTGAAAAATGAAGCTTAATTAATCTTGTATTAGTAAACTTTGAACTTGGTTAACTAGTTTAGCTTGGTTTAAATGTATGCATCATGATACTAGAAATGGTTAGTGATTTAATAAAATGTAATTATTGTTAATCAAGAGAGCTTGCTGTCACGTAAGGGCCTTAACGGGTTAGATGGTGTCGTTATAAATTCTTGCCATGATTTATTAGCTTAGTTAGTAGTTTAGGCCAAAATTGCTATCTTGGTGAATTATTGTGCAAGATTTGTAAAATGAACTCGGTTGTGATTTAATCTAGTTTATGCTTGTCTCGGTGGTTGCATTGTGTTTATCGGTGTCTCTTTCCTTGATTAAGTGCGGTTAGAAAACTCCTAACGGACGACTAACTTATTTTTAAGAGATTTTCATAGACATTTATCAATTGCACGTTAAAGAACAATTTTAGGTGGTTAAAGTGTGTTTATCGTTTTAGCTTTCCGAATGATTGTCATGTTAGGATTCCCGAAAGGGATACTGATTGTCTTAATTTGGAAAATTGACCGAATGCTTCTAGTGTCAAAACCGACTTAGTTGACATGTTGTGGTTGTGTATTAAGCAAGGCTTTTTATCTATTATCTATTATGTTTTTATTATGTATTTATTTACGCTTAGTTTAGTTTAATTAAAATCAAACCAAACTTATGTTTTTACCGGTAGTTTAGTGACAAAGGTCTAGTATTATTTCTCCGCCCATTTCCTTGGATCGATACTTGGTTCTTACCGATACTTTATTACATATGTGACAGGGTACACTTGCGTCTTTCGTGTGTGTTTTGATGTAAAAGTAATAATCACTTTTATAAATTTAAAACCAAATCGTGTGTAAATTCATTGCAAAATTATGTATATATACGCACACGTCACCTATTGTATGGCACGAGATCGGTCATTCGCAATTAACCGGTCCTGAGCTATTACAAGAAACGACAGACAAAATTTTCCAAATTCGAGACAACCTGGTGAAAGCTCGGAATCGACAGAAAAGTTACGCCTATAAGAAACGCAAGCCCCGTGAATTTGACGTTGGTGACTACGTACTCCTAAAGGTATCACCTTGGAAGGTTGTGGTCCGATTCGGCAAAAAGGGAAAACTCGCGCCTCGATATGTTGGACCTTTTAAGATTCTGGAAAGGATCGGAAAAGTCGCCTACAGAATCGAACTACCGGAGGAACTTAGTAATGTCCATCCGACTTTCCACGTGTCAAACCTCCGAAAGTGCCTAGCCGACCACGACTTACACATTCCTCTCGATGATCTACAAGTGAACGAAACATTACACTTCGTGGAAAAGCCTGTCGAAATCATGGATCGCCAAACCAAGCAGCTCAGACGCTCACGCATTCCTATTGTGAAAGTCCGATGGGAAGGCAAACGAGGCGCAGAGTTCACTTGGGAACTCGAAAGCGACATGAAGGCTAAGTACCCGCAGTTGTTTAAGGAAAAAGTCTAGAAAGGGGAAGTTCTCAAACGTGAGTCACGGCGTTGTACAGCTTCCAGTCAAATTTCGGGACGAAATTCCCTAAACAAGGGGAGGCTGTAACACCCCGTGTTTTCACAAGTCAAAGTCAAGGTCAAAGTCAACGACCGGTTATACGGATTTGACTTGTAGAAATTTCTTTATTTTATTTGTATTATGTGGAGTAAGTGTTGTTAATTACAAGCCATCGACGAATTATTCAAGCGACTTACTACTGTGAACTATAGGCAGTAACAATGCGATAAAGTTAATCAACTGATAATCAAGCTATGCTAATCGAATCGACAATGAATCGCAACTCGAGCTACGTATTTTACTTGCTGTTGTACGTGTGTGTGTGCCTTACGTGTTATCTATGCATGTTTATTTATGTTGTGTTGTGATAATCAATCGAACTTAATCGAAACTCGAATGCAAACGAACTCGAAACTCGAAATCGAACTCGAACACGAATCACAATCGAACTATGATATTTAGTAGTTGGGACTAAGAGTAATTTGACTAGGAAACTCTATCGTGTCGAACCGCACGCAATCGAAATTGAAACGCCAAAAATCGTCGCGTCGAACATTCAACCCAGTGCCATCCGGCCGGATAGCCATCCGACCGGATAAGCCATCCGAGCGGTGTGTCATCCGATCGGATAGCCCTTTCCTCTTTTGGAATCCTATAAATACCCCTGTCATTGTCATTCTTTCTACTTTTGGAAACCCTCTGTCCGAACAGCTCGTGCTCCCCACCTTTTCTTCGATTTCTCTCGATCAAGGTAAGATCTCGTCCTAAATCTTGTGCTTTCTTGATCTACACGCACTCCTACACCTTTCTATCTTTTAAATCTTAACTTTTAACCGTGAAATCACCAGATTTCGGGTGTTCTAGGGTGACGTCATCATGTGTTCTTCAAGAACTTCATGCTTTGACTTCAATCCACCAAGAACAACTGAGATCTAACCGATTTCCACCCGATTACACAAAGATCTTGTAAGGATCTCGACACAAGAGTGGTGAAAAAGGATTGAAAGATGGTTTCTAACTTTCTTTCAACTCTTTTACACTCAAAACCGGTAGAATCGGGTTCTGATCTAGTCTCCTGCTCACCCTTAGTGTTGTACTGGCTCAGATCTAGATTCCGCCCACGAGACCACCGACTTCTGGTTAAACAAAACAACCGTCTAGAGCCGGTAACTGACCGAGCTAGGGTGATTCCTGGTCGGTTTAGTCATCTGGGTCAAATGGGGGTTCTATTGGTTAACACGTTGTCAAACCATCACAACGATCAAGTGTAGGACGAACGGAACAATCGGAACGGATTGCCGTCCGACCGGATTGCTGTCCGATCGGATAGGTCATCCGAACAGATTGCCACCCGAACAGATCACACTTGGGTCCCACCTTTAAACAACCTTATCTAAAGTATGAGTATTGAATGAAATGTAATCCGAGCGGACGACCATCTGAATGGATTACTCTTCGGATCATGAGATACTAAGACTTTAAAGACTTGAACAATTTTCAACATGTTCATTAACAGGGTTGCCACCCGATCGGATGGACATTCGATCGAGTGACACTTTTGCTGTGAACTTGCCTTCACAAAGTAATCTCACCAATAAGTTGCTGTCCGACCGGACCACCGTCCGACCGGATGACCATCCGAACGGATTGTCATCCGCACGACTAACCGTCCGAACGACCGACTTGACGGACAGAGATACTTCGATGTTTTCAAAATGCTACAACGAAAACTCCAAAAGACAAGCCATCATACACAAACACATTCTTCTTATAGGAAGAAACAATCCACTCGAATTGCCATCCGACCGGACAAGCCGTCCGACCGGATGACCACCCGAACGGATTGTTATCCGCACGGATTGTTGTCCGATCGGATTACCATCCGATCGAACCACTATCCGACCCTTTCACACTTTGTAACGTTTTACACATCACTTATCGTTGTGCTATCGAATCTATTCAGGCTAACCTTACTCGCTAAGCGCTCCCTTCAATCCATTAATCGCTGTGAGTATACTCGATCCCTTTTTGCTTTACGCACTTTTGGGTGTTACATACGTTACGAATATTCAAACTACAACAATCACACTACTCAATACTATTTGAACGCTAACCGTTAATGCATGTTATACGTGGCTCATGAATGCTTGTTTGTTATGTTTACACATGGAATGCTGTCTACCTGCCTTAGCAACGATAGTACTATAGTTTGGACTCAGCACCCGTTCACAAGGGGGTTGTTAAGGACAATTACTTGCATGGATTACGGTGGTAATCATGTATTGCGAACTGCATTTGGCAGTCAACCCGCAGTCATTGGTATCGATGGATCTATGTCGATAACTAACGTGCTTCATTTCCCTATGTGTACGTGCTGGTTATGCGTAAACGAATTCGAACTCTATATGCTATTATCAAACTTGTATGCTCACCTTTACATTTTATGTATTGACTTTATTTTAACGTATGTGACAGGTGCTTAGGACGCACACTTGGTAGGAAATTGAAGCTAGAATAAAGCTTTAGAGCCCAACAAATAGTTATCTGTAGTGGTCAAACTAAGGGTCTCTAGAAGCAGATAAACAATTGCTGACTATTTTAAATCTGAGTTGTCGGAACAGAATATTTGCCTGGTTTTTGTCTGTAATAATTATGTTACTGTTTGAGATACGGTATGGGACGTATTATTTAAATTGAATAGTATTGATAATTGTTATGGAAACTTCTGAACAATCTGTTTCGCTCAGTGCCATGCCCCGATGTTTCCGCCATCGGTTGGGGTGTGACATACATAATCTTTTGATCACTAGCAAGAAACTGAGCATCTGATAAGAAGCAAGAGAAAATAATTAGAAATCATTCTAATTGGCAAAAGCATCAGGCTAGTCCACAAAAAAAAAAAAAATAGCAACTTAAAGCAAGAATAACAATTAAGTTAGCAATAATTACAAGTAAGTTTGAAGAATTTCAAGATAGTATAACACCTCCACCAAGGCAGAAATGTAGGAATGCGGCGATCGTATATCATAACAATTTATACAAGAGAAATATGCGTTATTTGAGACGTGTCACAATATACGTTCTACATAAAAGTCGACATGCAATCAACAAATACATAAATCTCGATGCAAGTTTCTAAAAAAATCCAGTCGGAGCTATATCAATTGCTATAACCTGAAAAACATGCTAAAATGGTCAACTATAAAGTTGTTGAATACGTAGGTTTAATGATTCGAAAAAATGTAAACCAGTAATGTTTCTGGTTCTGTTCAGTTTTCTCGTACGTAACATGTTTATCACAATTACATAAATAATAGATTCACACGACTCAAAACCAAGCCCATTGACATTCAAGTTTTTGCTTAACTAATGCCCATCACAAAACACTAAAGTTTAAAATTAAAGTTCACAGTTCACGGATCAAGTTATTCTACAAAGGCTTCTAATTGTTAGAAGTGTAAGAAATATTTATAGAATGACAAGTGTCCAATAACCTAAAACTAAACCCACTACATCACCACCAAAAACCTAAACACCCACCCCCACCCCACCACCACCCAAAAACCTAAACCCCCCACCCCCCGGGCAGAAAAAAAAAACTATACCTCACCAAAAAAAACCCCAAAAAACCTAACCCCCCCCCCCCCCCCCGGGCAATAAAAAAAAAAAAAAAAAAAAAAAAACTATACCTCACCAAAAAAAAAAACCCCCCAAAAAACCTAAACCCCCCCCCCCCCTCCCCACCCCCCCAAAAACCTAACCCCCCCCCCCCCCCCCCCAACCCCACAAAAACCTAAAAAAAAATCTAAAAAAAACTAAACACCCACCCCCACCCAAAAAAACCTAACCCCCACCCCCCAAAAACCTAAAAAAAACCTCACCCCCCCCCCCCCCCCCAACCCCCCAAAAACCTAAAAAAAAAAAATCTAAAAAAAACTAAACACCCACCCCCACCCCCTCGGCAAAAAAAAAAAAAATATATATATATATATATATATATATATATATATATATATTTTGGTGGGTGATGTGGGGGGGGGGGGGGATTTAGGTTTTTGGTGGTGGTGGATGTTTAATGTTTTTTTTTTTTTTTTTTTTTAGTGGGTTTTTTTAGGTTATTGGACACTTGTCACTCTATAAATCCTTCTTACACTTCTTACAATTAGGATCCTTTGTATTTGATCCTAATCCCACAGTTCACAATTCAAAGTTCAAAGTGGAGATATTCACTCAAGTGTCAATTAGTGGCGTTCATATACTTTAGCTAGCAATATTACAACAAGAGCAGGGGGTGTCAACTCAAATATTACTACTTAATCTTGTCTATCGACTTCTTGCGTAAGTTAAATAGTTATGAAGTTCAAGTTGTCTCAAATCATGTCTATTATAAATAACACACACATAGCAAGCAAATAAAGTTAAAATAGTTATCCACTAGCATGTTTCTCCCCCAGTTTAAAAGTTATAAAAAGTGTAAATGGGGTCGCGAAACTCACTTGATAGTGTTGTTAGATATCCTAATCAGAGTTCACAAATAAGTTGAGAGGGTCGTCCTACGTGAATGCTACAACACAAGCATCACGCATAAGGACTACTTCAAGTAAAGGATAAACCATTATAGTGAATGATGATGTTTTTGTTAGTGCATAAGTATTAAGACCATGTGTAGTGGTTAACACCCCACCTTTGAGCGTTTTGCGTCATGTGGCAGCCCAGACAGCAATGAGGCATTATGGGGCGTTTTATAAAATGGGTGTAGTGGGGATGTGGGGCATTATGTTAAATGAGATGTAATATAATTAAATAAAACAAAAACCATCAAAAAATCTTATTGGACAAAGAATGGGAAGATGAAGGGTGATTGGACAAACAAATGGGGGCAAGGCGTTGAAAATACAACGCCAAATGCATTTTTAGGTTCAAAAACGCCCCTGGGGCCGTATGTGGGCGTGATTGGGCGTGATTGGGCGTGGTTATGTGAAAAAACGCCCAAATTTTGGGCCACTACGGATGGTCTAAGATTGAAGTGTTAGTGTTAAATCTAGTAAACCATGACCATTTAATTTCACTAAGGGTGAGTTTAGGGGTTAGGCATGAATTATATGTCAAACCATGGTTGACTAGGTTGATGTTTTGATAAGTTTCTGGATCTGAGTTTTAGGCTACATTTAAGGTCATGTTTAGGGATTTTATTAGTTAACCAAACGAAAGAATTAAGTTTTGAAAGTTTTTGTACAATAAACTATACGTTTTGTTGTTCTAAAATTGTTTATTTTATAATTTTTAGACGAGTTTAAGGTTACCAAATTATTAATTCAAATCTAAAGGCAACGATGGCTATTTTTTCAGAGTTATAAAATGTCTAAGATTGGTAAAAATTAAGTCTTTGACTAAATCATGCAAGACAATGTGGGTTAAATTCTAGACTCATAAAAGTAAGTTTTTCAAAAAGAATCAGTTCATTTCAATTAAAATGGAGGGAGTTATGCCCTCGGGAAGTTGACCTAAATTATGCTATCCGAAAACAGTTTTGACCTTTTGTTTGGTTTTTCACTCTTGGGTTACCAAATCTTACTGAAAAATTATCAAACCATTTGATTTTTTTAGTCAATCTTTAAACTTAGATTTAGACTCAAGAAACGATCAGCTTGGTTTGGTTATAACTAAGTTATGCCACTTACAAAGTCGATTTGGGGATTACATTAGAATATGTTCTTCATAGATTACATACAAAAGCGTGTTTATGTCTTAATTTAGGGTTTGTAGACCATGATCAAAGTTCATAAACATCAAATAAATGTTATGGTTCGAAAAATCACACTGATCACATACTTGAGTCTTGAAACTTTGAGTTTTATTTGATTAATTAATTTGGGTTGAACCCCCGGTTTATTTTGATCTAAATGTGCATCTCGACTCTCAGGTAAAAAACGGTAAAAAGGAGGAAATCCGTATTTGTGGACGTATTGCCAATGCTTGAAAGTAATGTAAAAAAGAATTAAAGAATACTGTTTTTAAAAAAAGATAGATAATATTCCACCTATTACTAGATGAAAACTAACATTATCTTGTGAAAATTCAAACTAATCTATAGATTTTTTTTAACATAAGGTCAAATTGAAAAGTCAAATTTATGGGTGAGATATTTGCAAGTGGCCCCCAAAGCCACAAAGTAATGCCCCTGGATTTGAAAAATAAGCAATTTTATTCAATACTGGATGAATCCACCAAAGTTTGAAAAGTAAAGCTTCATCATGGAGTGATTATGTATTAAAATACGCTTATATGAATGTAGATGTAACTATGAAGCTAGATTTGGCCAACGTGTTTGACTATTTGAGAACTTTCACCCTAGATGACTTTCAATTTAAAAACGTGTATAAATATTGAACACTTATATTACTTCCAATATGTGGCTGTTTGTGTGGAGGCATGGGCGGACCTACTTTCTAAGGTAGGTGGGCGGCCGCACCCCTTGAAAAAAAAATTTAGTGGTATTTTTTGTGAAAAATCTCGACCACACCCCTTGGAAATTTTCGTTCGCACCCCTTAGAAAAAGATGTTAGGAATTTATATAAAAAAATTGTGAACACAGATTGAAACCCGATCAAATTATGTAAACAAGTTAGCCCACTAACCCCTTTAATAAACTTTAATTCAATCCAATCCATCAAGCCCAATAATTTAATACCCATTCAAGCCCCATTCCAGCTACTAGTTTTGTTAAACAAAATCAGTCCACGTAATAAAAAAAAACCCAAATCGTTGGTGGTTTTGTTGATTATATCATTGTTGGTTGGTAAATAACAATACTAGGGCTTGAAATTCAAAATTTTAAATTGAAAATTAAGGAACATGTGCTATGGTTGAACACTTGAAGATCCTTGTTTATTTTGTATGTGATAGGATTAGGAAAGATCAATGAGTAGGGAAATTATGTCGCAATTTCTCAAGAGGAAAGGGGTTGAGCCACTTTTCTTCGTCGGATTCTTCTAATTAAAGACCAATGTATGTTTTAGATAAGTTTTTTTGTTATTTTATTTAATGATTAGGAGAAATAGAAGTAGGGATGATTTGAATGTTGATGTTTTTTTGTTTGTTAATGTGATAGGAAGTTAGGAACTAGGGTTTGATTGTTTGAAAATTGAAATGGATCCGACCCGATCTGATTTGACCAGCTATGAAACTTTGTTTGTTTGTGTTTACTTGTTTTACATGACCCGACCCGACCCGATCCGACCCGCTATGAACCGATTTTTTATATAGCTAGGGGTCTAAAATTTTTAAAAAATTTCTGCACCCCCAGGAAAAAAATCCTGAGTCCGCCAGGAGGGTGGATAGTTCTTTTGGCAGCAGGGGTGATATTATGGGGCTGTTTGTAACCTTCTGGGTGGTGTATGGTGTATTTTTATTGTCTAGTTTCTTACTAGATATTTTGTTTGTATGTTTTTTGGTTTTTAATACATCAGCCGTTCAAAAAAAAAAATTGCTTCCAATATGTATGCTATCACATAAGAAACTGGGATTACCAGTTATCACAAACTAGGCAATTTGTTTCATTGAAGCTAAATGATTGAAATGGTGACACGTATTGATTAAAACTTGGTGTTGCCGCTATTTGATATTTGATCATTGGTGTAGAAGTCATCTCTGTATAGTTGTCGAAACATAAATTTAGGGCTGTAAACGAACTGAACGAACACGAACAAGGTCTTGTTCATGTTCGTTTGTTAAGGAAATAATGTGTTCACGAACGGTTCATGAACACTTACCGAACGAGATTTTATGTTTGTGTCCGTTCATTAAGGATATGAACGTGTTCACAAACACACATAAAATCAACGCAAACGGTGGATGCTAGAAATGTATGGCCGAGGGAGCAGCGCTAGTGCTTAAATAACTAATAGTTGAACATATGTTAGTGTATTCATTGATGTGAATAATGAGGAAGAATGAGAAACGGTGCAAAAAAACAAGGTGAGAATATTGTTAGGGTATTAAATTAAAGAATATAAATGTTTAAATAAAATAAATAAATGTACAAAAATCATTCATGAACAACATAAACAAATGGACATGAATGATTGTAAATGAACAACCGTTCATGAACACCTTACCGAACGTTCACGAACACAATTGAACGAACGAGACCTTTGTTCGTGTTCGTTCATTTAACTAATCGAATGAAATTTCCTGTTCATGTTCGTTCAATTATTAAACGAACGAACATAAACGAACTTCCCGCCGAACGGTTCACTAACTGTTCGCTGAACTTTCATTTCGTTTACAGCCCTACATAAATTCATTGGAATTGTCCTGACGATCCACTTAGTCATCCCTGTCGCCCAAGCTAGGACTTAACATGAAAAGCCAACAAGATTCCCTTAGAAAGGGTCTCGAGACTGTAGCATTAAGGACCCTCATCTTACGGCCTAAGTTAGTATAAAGAATATATGTATACAATGTGTGTAAACAGGAGCGATGCTTTGAAGGGGGCGGGAGGGGCGCCCGCCCCCCGAACTTTTCGGCCAGTAGTGTTATGTATGTAGTTTTCGTATAGAAATTTTTGGGTATATATGTTTTCGACACCCTGGTTCTATAGAAAATTTTTGGGTATATACGTTTTCGACCCCCCCACCCTCCCGTAAAAAATTTCAAGCTTCACCACATGAGGAGAAGAGTGAACCCAGACTACAATGAGCAAAATCACATATTTTGTAGGTTTAGCCAAACACAACTTGTTTAATCCGATTATTTTTTTTAAAGAAGAGGCCTAATTATATAAAAGGCTATTTCGGCACCGACCACGGCTTGGTTGGTTGCCGGCTAGCCTTTTAAAGTTCATGCCCGGGGTTTGATGTTGTCATCCTTCATTTTTAAGGATCTGTAAATTGTTTCACAATTAGTGGGCTTTGCTTTTTAGTAATTGGTGGGCTTCATACAATTAGAAGCTATACTAATTTGCTTACACAATTGGTTGGCTTTCCTTCTAATAATTTGTGGGCTTCATACTTTTGGTGTTCAAGAGTTCCTCAAATTTACATTTTAGTTTTTTTTAATTAACTGAAATCAAAATTTTATTTATAATAATTAATATTTAAATGAACTTGCAAGACAATTTACAGTCGATTTTTTTTTTATCATTACAAACTGGACGGATGTCGACCAATGAACATAGGTCCTAGTATCATATTCGTTTTTATGGTTTTTTTGTCGTGCTGGTATAAAATCTGCGTATACATTTTTTACCGTATTCGTAATAGAGTATTTTTTGGGTATCGTAAGCTATATCTTGTAGTGGTATATCGAACTCATACCTACCGAACAATACCGGATCTGGTACCAATATTCATTTTTATGGTTTTCGATCGATGTAAAACTAATGTCGATTGCTATACCGAGTGCCGATATCGTACTGTTACTGTAATGAACCGAACAGATATTAACTGACCGTCGCAAACCATAGGGAATCCAACTTATCTATACTATATTATAATGCATTAGGGAGGGACATTTTAAGATACCCAAATGGAACTTTTTATAGTTTAATGCACACACTACAAACCTAAAATGAGCGTAAATTAGTCTTTCAAACACTAATTACACTCAGGGGCGCAACTCCCCCTCCCGCCCCCTCCTAACGTTTCGACGTGTAGTGTTATGAACAGTACCTTCGTATAGAAATTTTTAGGTATATACGTTTTTGCCCCCCAGAATTGGGAAAAATCGACCCCCCAACCTTCGCCAATGATTACACTTACATCCCCTTATCTTAATTACACTTTAATCACATTATCTTTAACCAAATTATAGATAATAATTAATAGTTACACTATATCCCCCTTATAAAAAAACTAACTACCTCAAACGACAATAAGTTTTACGTAAGTTAATATTTTTTTTTAAATTACATTATAAAAACGAGTATTTTATTCCTTTCCATTTAAGTATAGTATTGCTATAGTTTTTTTAATAAAAAAAGTTGGCATGTTACGTGATTGACAGTCTTTAAGGGTGAGCAATAACTAAATCGTTAACCAAAACCGAACAAAAACAGACCATACCAAACCGAAATCAACCAAAAAATGAATTAGCTAAAACCGATTAACCGGAACACGAATTAGGATATCGATTCTTTTGTACCCTTTTATTTCACGTATTTATACCTTAATTTTATGTATTTCTAAACAAAGGTTTTAGCTCAAGTTGATTAACAGAAAACCAATTGATTAATAAAATAGACTAATCGATAACTTCGATTTCGATTAAAAATAACTAGGTTTTACCCCCGCCGCGTTGCGGCCGGGTTTACAATTTAACGCACAACGTATACAATGTTAGATTGAAGGGCCACGCTTTACAACGGTGAAGGTTAAATAACATCAAACATTAACCATGTAAAGTCTATCACAACACAAAACTTTAAAAACATCAGTAAACTTGAATTGCACAAACGAAAAAACGACCTGCTAAGCTTTCACAGCCAACCTGCTGGTAATTTGATCCGGAAAAAAACATGCTCTTCGCCTGTGCATTAATAGCCAAAAATCAAAGCACCGTACAAAATTTCCAGAATCACCAACGTAAGAAGCAAAATTGGCAAATGAAAATCATCAGAATAAAACTATGATGTAGATAGAAGTGAACAACAACCTTCAATCGGTTGTCGGAAAACGCAAGAACGTCGGAGAACACTAACTGGTGTTACTTTCTTGTTCTAGAGAGAGAGCGCACGCTTATTGTGAGATGTGGAATGAGAGAACAAAACAACACAACCATAACAAATCAATCACATATACAAAACAAACATTATGCACATGATATAACTTGTAATGCAACATTATATTGTAAATTTATATTATAACACCACCATAACAAACCAATCACATATAAAAAACTAACATTATACACATGGTACAAGTTGTAATGCAACATTATGTTGCAAATTTATATTATATAAACTAGGATTAAGACCCGCCCGCGTTGCGGCGCGGGTACATCGTAAACATTGAATGGATTAGTCCAAACGTTATATGATGCATTAACCATATGAAAACACACATTCGACGTATCCAGTTAAACTCAATGTAACCTGTATAAACATTGTGATTGGATCAAACATAAAGTAAATCAAATTCACATCGAACAATCATAACATATTATATGTGACCCAACTCATACATAGAAAACGTAACGGGTATGAAGGAAAATCTGCACATGTAATCGAAAGGGATTAATTAGAGCTTTCGAAAAAAGGGGAGAAAAAGAAACCATAATTTGACTCCACTCGGTTCGAAACAAACTTTACGAAACATACATAAAATAAACACGAAAACATATTATGTTTGACCTGAATCATTTCCCAAAAAAGTTTACGTCGAAACGTAAAACAACTTGAATTTATACCCAAACGTACATAAAATATGCACGTAAAAATGGTGTCTTTAAACGAAAACGTATTATATTTGACCTGACTCGTCTATAAAAAAAATTACGTCGGAATGTAGAACAAATCATATTTATACCTACCCGTACAGAAAATATGCACGTAAAAAATAGTTTATAAGTAAAGGAAGTATACGGGTAAACCGAAACAAAATATTAGTAAAAAAATTAATAGGTTAAAACGTTCGTAAAACCGTGCCAAGTAGCACCAATGACACAACAGCATCGACTCTCAACATCGTAAAAATAAAATAGATAAAATGGGAAAATTACACTGAACGAAAAGCAGTTTTAAAATCGTTGAACCACGCACACCCGTTACAGTGTGTTAATTCGAAGAAATTAACCAGAAACGTAAAACGTAGAAAATAATAACTTAGTCGATCTAGGACCCGCCCGTTGCGGCGAACTTGTCAAAAGGGAAAAAATGGACACGTTGCGACGGGTCTGTCAAATATGAAAAAATAGAGCAAAAAACGTTGAACCTCACATGCACGCTACGACATGTTAACTCGCAAAATTTAGAATAAAACGTAAAACGAAAAACTTGCGAAAAATAAAAAGTATGGGGGGCCAAAGTTGTAAATAATAAAGTGTTTGTTTTAAATTATAAAAGATGGAAAACTTTATGTTAAGAGTGAAAAAATTACAAGGGTTAAGATACAAAATATGAAAATACTTGGATTAAAAGTGAAAAAAAAAAAAAAAATTGAAACACTCCCCAAGCATGGGGTACTACACACAATGCAACAAAAAGTTGCTAATTTATAATATATAATAACCGAACCAACCAAACCTAGATTGAATAAAGAATTTTGCTGAGAGTAGGTAAGACGATCAATTCTAGGGCATTTGGTATCCTATCTACTTCAACAAAAAGTCATAATAATAACACATCAAAGCTAGACTATTCAACAATCTCTAATCACAAAACCTCATCGGAGCTCGGAATAATGGTGGAAGCGAAGATCGCACCGTCGATGCTCTCGTCGGACTTCGCCAATCTCGCATCAGAGGCTGAGCGCATGCTCACTTTGGGTGCCGATTGGCTTCACATGGACATCATGGTAATTTTAACTCATTTTGAAGATTTAAATTCATTTTTATGTTATAATTGTTTATTTATTTACTAATTATTATTGCTTGTTGTTAGTCTTATAGATCATGTAATTGTTCATGTTTAGGTTCATCATCATCATCATACTCAGTATATCCCACCAATAGCAAAGCTAAGGTAGGGTCTGAGGAGGGTGAGATGTAGACAGCCTTACCTCTACCCCATAGGAATAGAGAGGCTGCTTCCAATGAGACCCCCGGCTCGATTGTAGTTTTGCATCAAGCCTTGGACATAAGGCACATAACACTCGGCAATTGAGACAAACACCGATTAGTGCATGTACCCCCTTGTCTTTTGGCTATCAACGCCACCACATGATACATGATTAACCATCCCCCTCTTTTAACGTTATTTTCACGAAATTAGTAAAATAACGTTAAAATTAGTGCCTTTTCACTTTTGCCCCCCGAGCGCCCACACATATATACATTATATGAGCATACCACAAGCGGGGCGTATTCATGTTTAGGTTATACTTGTTTATTTATTTACTTACAGACAGTTAGACTTATGGCCTTAAGATATTTGTATCTATTTCCTGCTGTAACTGTTGATCATGCTTATTGAATTCTGTCATTGATAGATTTATGTTGATATGCAGGATGGGTATGTGTTATTCTCCCTATTGTGAATATTTATCAGAAACTAGCAGATTGTTGTCGTGTCGAACTGTCGATTGCCTTCTATCCTGCAGTTGTGTAACGCTTATGCTATACGTTTTCTGCAGTCATTTTGTCCCAAATTTAACAATAGGCGCACCGGTTATTGAGAGTTTGAGAAAACATACCAAGTAAAAGTTTTGTTCTTTTTTACCATGCTCAAGTTTTGCCCTTAGATTTATGGCATTGACTCAATGAGAAGATTGTTCGTTCTTGTGCAGAGCGTATCTTGATTGCCACCTTATGGTGACAAATCCTCTTGATTATGTCGATCAGTTCGGAAAAGCTGGTGCTTCCGGTTTCACATTTCACGTTGAGGTGTCAAAAGGTGGGATTAATATGTTATTTGCATAAATTGCATTTTCCCTGTTCATTTTTTGGTGATTTCTGTTTTAATTTTATTCAAACATGTTACTTTGTTGCAGATAACTGGCCTGAACTTGTTAAACGAATCAAGTCCAAGGGAATGCGACCTGGTGTGGCGTTAAAGCCAGGAACACCCATTGAAGAAGTGTTTCCGCTGGTATCTTATCTATTATCTTGTTCTCAAATTAATTTTCTCATTATAGCTTTTGCACAGACGGTGCAAACAGTAAAAGAACCCATTTTGTCAGTAGATTAATAATTTTCTTCTATGTGCTCATAGCTTGAAGGTGAACATCCTGTTGAAATGGTTCTTGTTATGACTGTGGAACCTGGATTTGGCGGGCAGAAGTTCATGCCTGATATGATGAACAAGGTACACGAGTTGTGTTTAAGGGAAGTTTACTAAATTCCCGATTTGAGTTTCTTAATTGATTTTTGTTATTTCTCAATTTGGTTTAAGGTACGCACGCTGAGAGAGAAGTACCCAACACTTGATATAGAGGTTAGTTATTTCATACCTGCAACCTTTATTGTAATAAAATGCTTGAACATATTCATACTTGTACGTCTTTTCTTTCTTGTGAGCAAATTTATATGTCATGAAATTATGTATTACCGGGATGCAGGTTGATGGGGGTTTAGGGCCTTCTACTATTGATGCAGCAGCAGCTGCAGGTGCAAACTGCATTGTTGCTGGTAGTTCAGTATTTGGAGCTCCAGAACCAGCTCAAGTTATATCCCTACTGAGAACAAGTGTAAACAAGGCCCAAAAAACTTGTTGAAGCATATAAACGCAATAAGATTTCCAAATATTTAATGAGTGAGCAACACATTTACTATATATGCAACTCTCTTTGATGTCTTAATATTCAAGTTGTTATTTGATTTGCCTTAATGCATGCACTCCTCATTGTACTTTCAAGATTCAGAAACAGAGAATATGTGTGTGAGTTGTTCAATATGGATATTTTTATGCCACTTACCTGATAGTGATTGGTAATTTGTTTATTTTTTTGTTTGCTAGTTAGTTGTATACACATGACACGGAACTCAGGGGTTTGAGTTCAGTCTAAACAAGTTCGGGGCGAGTATAATTGATGTGCTAAAGATGGGTTAATTAAAAACAACTAAAATTACCCTAAACTAGACTCTCTAAGTTTTAAATTTATAAAACTAAGACTCTCTAAACCCTAAACCACACGATCGGCAAGTGTACCGATCGATGCAGTATAGCCTAAGGAAGTCCGAGTATCGAACCCAAGAGACTCTACTGATTACGCTAATGACTCAATTCTAGACTTAGACTGACACGACTTAACTATTTGTTTATTGATTGGGGGGGGGGGGGGGGGGGGGGGTTTCTAAAAATCCTAAAGAATGCAAATAATGAAAAATCTAGATAGCTAAAGAACTAACACGAACTCGAACAACGACTGCACTCAAGAGATGATGAAGGCTACCTAGGCTAGACTCCTGTTTAACTTGGATTGGATTTCTAATTGATAGTTTTGTGGTATGGAACCGGGATCTTTGGATACTGAACCTATTAAAACACCACTAAGCCCCTCAAACACTCTCAAGGCGATTCTTATGGCACTACCTAGGTTGTTACGCTCACCGGTTTTCTAGATTTCTTTTCCGTCCTCTAGTTTCTTGAAAGTGCCTATATAAGACGCTCTACCTTTCAGCGCGAACGTCTAAAGCAACTACGGGTTTTAATCTTGGTTTAATAGACAATGGAATGTTAAGTCCTTATAACCAAACCGAGACCTATTAATATCCTCGAGCCTTTCCGCGACGAGTCTAGCAGAACACTTGATTTTATTGAATTACCGATTATTACTTCTAAGGTTAGTTACGTAATTTCACCCTAAAGGATCAAAGATTTATTATGTGATATAGACACTCACCAAAACCTAAAACCCTAGCTCGACTCTATTCCGTGATAAAGACCGTCACCAAGAATCAAACGAAGCAATAAACAATAATAAAATAATCACAAGCACGCATACGCACCAAGTTAAATTCCCATAGCTTTTACAGTACAAGAAAAATCCATAACCACGCCAAAAATCCAATAAAAATCCAATCTTTGTTAATCATTCATCATAGCCTAGGTAGTAAAGGTTTCTAGCCGATAATCATATTCAAAAACAACGCATAAATCCTAATCAAATCTGAATTCATCATTAAACAAATAAAAACAAACGAAAAACGAAGAAACAAGATATTAGAACCCGTAAACTTCGATCCCGAGTGCTCCCGAATGTTCCCCGATGATTCCTTGACTTCCCGAACCTTCAAAGCACTTCAATCAGCCTCCAAGATGTTCAAAAGATGTCCAAATTCGTAATAATTCGTAATGTAATTCGTCTGTTGTCGATCATGATCATTTATAAGTCAAAAAACCCTAACAACCGTTGCTGTTTCAAGTCGGTTTCACGAACATCATGTCCTCGCGGCCCGCCTGATGTATAAGGGTTAGTTAACGCGGGCCGCGCGCGAGTTATGATCCGAAACTGTTGTTTAAGTTAAAACGGCCCGCCTTCGAATGTGTTATAAGTTGATGCGAGCCGCCTGGGAACTCCAGGTTTGATTTTTCGCCTTCTTTTCACTCACGAACTTTCGGTTCTTGACCCGACACTTTCCCTTGTTTCATTTTACTCGTTTCCGCTTCTTTTCAGCTTCAAATACCTGAAAACACAATTAAATCAAAAGCATATACATTCTAATCTAAAAACGGACACAACCAACTATCTAACGACTAAAACTAGACGCGAATAAAGATGTATTTTGCGATACATCAAATATCCCCACACTTAACCTTTTTTCGTCCTCGAAAAAGAATTATGCAAACGGAATCATAGTCGGAATATTCGTACGGGACAAAAGCTTAAGTCATTTTATTAAAACCGCAACTCGTGTTAGCCGCGATTGCAAGTATATCGATCCTCGTAAACCCAACCCGGTTCCAAGCCCTTATCATGCAATTTAGTTCAAGTTCGGTCAATCACCTAGGGTCTCACACTAAGAATTGCAAGTCCACCTAATCCCCCCTCAAGCTTATAGGACAAAAGGAACAACCACTGGGTTATTTCCTAACCGTTTTATACCAAGATCAAGAGAGTTTAAAATAAAATCTATTTTTTTTTCATACGAGCTTAGACTTTGCTTTTTGCTCTTTTTTTTTTTCTCTCGTGAGTCTAGACGATGCTTTCCCTAACCAAGAGGTATTCCGGCTGTAGAGTCGCGATCCCCAACCACAGATTACTTAGGTTTCGGTACTTTTATTCGGCAAATCGATTTCACACATCCCAGAGGCATTCCGGCTGTAGAGTCGCTATCCCCAACTCGGATTACATAGACCTGTGCTACTTTCATTTAGTTTCTAGCTCACTTATTTTTTTTTCTATCTTTTCCAACGAGATAATGACCAAAAACTCTAACGATCTTAGCTTATAACGGCATCCCTTATACTATTTTTGACGGTTTCAATTTCCCCACTTTCCCTAAATGAGAACCCACTAGTAGACCGACAATTAGGTATATTTAAGATCAAAGGAACCCAGAACCGAACCGAGCCTACCCGCACATCCCAAACTAGACACAAGCACGATTATTTATTCTCGTATTATCATTATTTGAACCCGAACAAAAACCCAACTTTTCTATCATTTTCCGTTTTTATTTTGCAAACTTCTCGTTTCAAAAGACATTTTTTTATTTTTTCAATTTTTTTGGATTTTTCGACTTTTATGACTCAAGACTCTACTAACTATAGACACTAAACGATAGTTTCCCATCCCCACACTTAAACTCTACATTGCCCTCAATGTAGGATGGAAACCGACTCAAAAATACTAAAAATAAATAAGAAATAAAAAACCAAAAGGGCAAATCGGAAAGGACTTAGCTGGTTTTTTTTTTTTAATGCATAAGCTCCAAATCTCTCGTCCAATCCCGCTCGATCGTATAGCATTTCATTCGCGATCGGCTTTGACACTAACTATGGTACGTTTGATAAATGCCTGATATCTGATAAGCAGCTCCAAAATCACCCGAATGGAGATTGAGTACGAGTGGTACATATTCAAACCTGCACAAACAAAAACAAGCAAACACCAAAGCAATACCGACTCGACACAAACGACTCAAAAACAACTAAATTAGACTCATGGTACAAAATATAAAAGTATAATGCAAACACATACCCCGTGTACGACGACTCGAACCAGCGATGGTGATATTGTGAAAACGAACAATGGTGATGATGATATAAATGGTGGTTTAATGGTTAATGGATGAATGGATGGTGATTTGTGAAACAAATTTGGGCCTAAAACTGCTGTTCATCGAAAAACAAGACCCACGCGGCCCGCTTAGGGATTAAAGCTAAGTCGACCCGGCCCGCGAGTGTCCAAGGGTTTCAAAATTCTCATTAAGTCAAAGCGGCCCGCTTAAGTATGTATGTTAAGTTGATGCGGGCCGCCTGGACAGCAAACAGCAGCGATTTTGTTAACAGCAACAGCAGATTGCTGATTTAAGCTTTTAATTAATACCCAAAATGCCCCCAGCCCCGTATTTCGTCGTTTTGAACAGTAAACGTACATGGGAACTTTTCGTCAGCTGCATTCGGATTTCGTGAAAGGACATGTACCTGCAAAAACTTTTACGACACACAAAAAAAAACGCAAAAACACGAAACGACGCAAACGACACTAACAACCTAACTAACTAACGACACGACACGAACTACGACTCAAGATACAAACTCTACAAGTAATTCACAACTGTTCACGCACTTACGGAGGATCAAATAAGCGGTGCTCCCCTCCAAACCAACTGGTACGGGCCGTAGCACTACCATCCGTAAAATCACCCACATCTCTCCTAAATCTCTCATACTCCCTCAACTCGTCATCAAACGGTTTGAACCTAAATGTATCATCTTCATACCTATCCCCACACTGAGCCTTGCTCAGTATCTCTAACTTAGACTCTAACCTAATCATTCTTTCTTCCAACTCGTCGACTCTCCTATCAGGTGGATCCCCACACTTGGGTTTTAACACCTTTTCAAGACTCGGCTCACTTAACACCTCTTTCTCGTCTTTCTCATTCTTCTCACCCTCATCCACCGATGCTATCGCCTCGACTTTCTCACTCGACCCTCTCGCATTATTCACCTCAAAAACTACCGACTCGTCGCCCGCTCTAAGTGTAATTGTACTTAAGAAGACATCTATAAGCGCTTTAGCAGTGTTCAAAAACGGGCGCCCTAAAATCAACGGAACTTTATCATCGGCCTCCATATCTAGCACGACAAAATCAGCCGGAAAAACAAACTTATCAACTTTCACCAACAAATTCTCTACAACCCCTCTAGGATACTTAACTGTCTTATCCGCTAACGAGAGGGTCATACGAGTTGGCTTCAAATCACCAAGGCCTAGTTTTTCGTAAAATGAATATGGCATCAAATTAATACTAGCACCAAGGTCTGCCAACGCGTGGTTTTTAACATCACCACCAAACAAACAAGGGATCGTGAAAATGCCTGGATCGGTAAGTTTCTCAGGAAGTTTATTTAGGATCACAGCAGAACACTCTCCACTCAATGAATTACTCGAACACTCTCCTATCCTATCCTTACGCTTGAGAAAATCCTTAAGGAACTTGGCGTATTTAGGCATGGATCTCAAAGCCTCTATGAACGGAAGATTCACCTTCAGCTGGGTGAACATCTCAAGAAATTTCTCGTATTCCCTAGCATATAACTGCTGCCTAGCACGAGCGGGAAACGGAAGACGAGAAATATCAATCACTGGCGGTGGCCGAACCTTCGTCGGCTGCTTCTCTACTGTCTTCTCTATTGGCGACTTCTCGGCGTGTGTTGTACTTGCTGGGTCTAGCCGCATGTGCACCTTGCCTGGAGCCTCCATCTCAATCTCCTCATCTACCTCAGCATCACTCTCTTCTTCAACTCTCTCTCTCACAACCTCTCCTAGACTCATCCCACTACGAGTAGTAATTTCTTTCACAGAATGGTTAACTGGGTGAGTGGTACCCGAATACTGACCAGAAGGGTATTCTTTCAACTGCCTAGATATATCCCCTACTGTTCTCTTAAGATCTAAAAGAGTGGACTCTTGATTTTTAAGCTGCAGATCGTGACTCTTATTAATTTGATCTTGAGTTTGAATAAATTCAATGAGGGATTTTTGCGTCGCCTGATTTTGTGTCATCATCGCCTGTTTTTGTGTCATCATCTGAGCGAACATCTCCTCCATCCTACTCATACTACCCTCTGAACCCTTTCCACTACCTTGACCCTCTTGATTCGACCCTCCACTCGCAAACTGACCTCCTGAACCACTATACTGACCCAAACCACTACTCGTATAAAGTCCCGGCCCCCTATTTTGATACTGACCAGATGGAAAACCAGGGGGATTGCCAGAAGGGCGGAAACTACTACCACTACCCTGTCAGTTGGGGTTAAAACCATTATTACTACAACTAAACAAACCCCTAGACTGACCTGCTATGTACTCTACCTGCTCTAACGTAAGTGTGGGACAATCGAGTGTATCGTGACCTCCCCTACAAACCTCACACCTATCAACTTTCTTCTTAATCTCATCCAACTCTCTCCTCATCTCTTGCCTCAAATCTTTCCTCACACTCTCGACTACAGCAGCTACCGATGGATCCAAGCTAACTTGGTTTACCCCTCGACCGGCCGAGGAGGTAGTAACAGGAATGGAAGTCCTGCTGGTAGTGCTGTAATCCATATCAGAATGGGCGAAACTCTCAAACAAATCATTACACTCAGTCACCGTCTTCTTTCCCATAAGCTGACCTCCTGCTGAAGTATCGAAACGAGCTCTAATCTCAGGAGTAAGACCATTGTAAAACTTCTCAACTAACGCCCAATCAGACAAACCATGCTGCGAACAACGGGAAAGAAGCGTCTGAAAACACTCCCAAGCTAAGTGATATGGCTCATCAGGCTCCATACGGAAGGAGTGAATCTGATCACGAAGGCGAGATGCCTTGGCTGGCGGGAAGTATTTTGCTATAAAAGCATCGCGAAGACCAGCCCAAGTAGTGAAAGTGCCTGCGGGCTGAGAATCGAACCAGACGGCTGCGCGTCTAGCGAGAGAAAAGGGGAAGACCTGTAAGTACCTAGCATCTAGATTGACACCCTCTATGGAGTAGGTGCCACAAAGACGAGTGATGCGATTTATGTGAGCGGGTGCATCCTCGTCGTCACGACCATGGAACTGGCATGAATTAGTGATGGCGGTCATGATGTAAGAAGGAATCTGCCAAGACCTATCATTTGCAATGGCGGGAAGGGTGATGGGTGACGTAGCACCGGTGAAACCGGTGGTAGCCTGCTGGTAAACGGTGCGGTTCTCCATGGCGGGTGAAGGACTTGGTGAACGAGAACGGGAGGGTGGCGGGGAAACGTGTGGTGATGGCTTCGGTGTGAAGTCGAACGCGGGGGTGGACTGCGCAACCGAAGAAGAGCTAGAAGCACTAACCTCTGACGCAGAAGACGAAACGGACGACTTGACTGTAAACAGAAGCGGCGGAAGTCCCTGCGAGCGCGTATGGGGCATCCACCAACTACGAACAACGAAAAGACTCTAACACAGACTCGCTAACCTAGAAAAGACACTAAAGCAAATATTTTTTTGATTTTTTTAATTTTTAGACTCCTACGACTCAACGAACACACAAATAGCACGTAATATGTCAAGTAAGTCCAAACAAAGCCAATGAACGCAATCGCCAAAGAATCCCCGGCAACGGCGCCAAAAACTTGATGTGCTAAAGATGGGTTAATTAAAAACAACTAAAATTACCCTAAACTAGACTCTCTAAGTTTTAAATTTATAAAACTAAGACTCTCTAAACCCTAAACCACACGACCGGCAAGTGTACCGATCGATGCAGTATAGCCTAAGGAAGTCCGAGTATCGAACCCAAGAGACTCTACTGATTACGCTAATGACTCAATTCTAGACTTAGACTGACACGACTTAACTATTTGTTTATTGATGGGGGGGGGGGGTTTCTAAAAATCCTAAAGAATGCAAATAATGAAAAATCTAGATAGCTAAAGAACTCACACGAACTCGAACAACGACTGCACTCAAGAGATGATGAAGGCTACCTAGGCTAGACCCCTGTTTAACTTGGATTGGATTTCTAATTGATAGTTTTGTGGTATGGAACCGGGATCTTTGGATACTGAACCTATTAAGACACCACTAAGCCCCTCAAACACTCTCAAGGCGATTCTTATGGCACTACCTAGGTTGTTACGCTCACCGGTTTTCTAGATTTCTTTTCCGTCCTCTAGTTTCTTGAAAGTGCCTATATAAGACGCTCTACCTTTCAGCGCGAACGTCTAAAGCAACTACGGGTTTTAATCTTGGTTTAATAGACAATGGAATGTTAAGTCCTTATAACCAAACCGAGACCTATTAATATCCTCGAGCCTTTCCGCGACGAGTCTAGCAGAACACTTGATTTTATTGAATTACCGATTATTACTTCTAAGGTTAGTTACGTAATTTCACCCTAAAGGATCAAAGATTTATTATGTGATATAGACACTCACCAAAACCTAAAACCCTAGCTCGACTCTATTCCGTGATAAAGACCGTCACCAAGAATCAAACGAAGCAATAAACAATAATAAAATAATCACAAGCACGCATACGCACCAAGTTAAATTCCCATAGCTTTTACAGTACAAGAAAAATCCATAACCACGCCAAAAATCCAATAAAAATCCAATCTTTGTTAATCATTCATCATAGCCTAGGTAGTAAAGGTTTCTAGCCGATAATCATATTCAAAAACAACGCATAAATCCTAATCAAATCTGAATTCATCATTAAACAAATAAAAACAAACGAAAAACGAAGAAACAAGATATTAGAACCCGTAAACTTCGATCCCGAGTGCTCCCGAATGTTCCCCGATGATTCCTTGACTTCCCGAACCTTCAAAGCACTTCAATCAGCCTCCAAGATGTTCAAAAGATGTCCAAATTCGTAATAATTCGTAATGTAATTCGTCTGTTGTCGATCATGATCATTTATAAGTCAAAAAACCCTAACAACCGTTGCTGTTTCAAGTCGGTTTCATGAACATCATGTCCTCGCGGCCCGCCTGATGTATAAGGGTTAGTTAACGCGGGCCGCGCGCGAGTTATGATCCGGAACTGTTGTTTAAGTTAAAACGGCCCGCCTTCGAATGTGTTATAAGTTGATGCGAGCCGCCTGGGAACTCCAGGTTTGATTTTTCGCCTTCTTTTCACTCACGAACTTCCGGTTCTTGACCCGACACTTTCCCTTGTTTCATTTTACTCGTTTCCGCTTCTTTTCAGCTTCAAATACCTGAAAACACAATTAAATCAAAAGCATATACATTCTAATCTAAAAACGGACACAACCAACTATCTAACGACTAAAACTAGACGCGAATAAAGATGTATTTTGCGATACATCAAATATCCCCACACTTAACCTTTTTTCGTCCTCGAAAAAGAATTATGCAAACGGAATCATAGTCGGAATATTCGTACGGGACAAAAGCTTAAGTCATTTTATTAAAACCGCAACTCGTGTTAGCCGCGATTGCAAGTATATCGATCCTCTTAAACCCAACCCGGTTCCAAGCCCTTATCATGCAATTTAGTTCAAGTTCGGTCAATCCACCTAGGGTCTCACACTAAGAATTGCAAGTCCACCTAATCCCCCCTCAAGCTTATAGGACAAAAGGAACAACCATTGGGTTATTTCCTAACCGTTTTATACCAAGATCAAGAGAGTTTAAAATCAAATGTATTTTTTTTCATACGAGCTTAGACTTTGCTTTTTGCTCTTTTTTTTTTCTCTCGTGAGTCACCAAGAGGTATTCCGGCTGTAGAGTCACGATCCCCAACCACAGATTACTTAGGTTTCGGTACTTTTATTCGGCAAATCGATTTCACACATCCCAGAGGCATTCTGGCTGTAGAGTCGCTATCCCCAACTCGGATTACATAGACCTGTGCTACTTTCATTTAGTTTCTAGCTCACTTATTTTTTTTTCTATCTTTTCCAACGAGATAATGACCAAAAACTCTAACGATCTTAGCTTATAACGACATCCCTTATACTATTTTTGGCGGTTTCAATTTCCCCACTTTCCCTAGATGAGAACCCACTAGTAGACCGACAATTAGGTATATTTAAGATCAAAGGAACCCAGAACCGAACCGAGCCTACCCGCACATCCCAAACTAGACACAAGCACGATTATTTATTCTCATATTATCATTATTTGAACCCGAACAAAAACCCAACTTTTCTATCATTTTCCGTTTTTATTTTGCAAACTTCTCGTTTCAAAAGACATTTTTTTATTTTTTCAATTTTTTTGGATTTTTCGACTTTTATGACTCAAGACTCTACTAACTATAGAAACTAAATGATAGTTTCCCATCCCCACACTTAAACTCTACATTGCCCTCAATGTAGGATGGAAACCGACTCAAAAATACTAAAAATAAATAAGAAATAAAAAACCAAAAGGGCAAATCGGAAAGGACTTAGCTGGTTTTTTTTTTAATGCATAAGCTCCAAATCTCTCGTCCAATCCCGCTCGATCGTATAGCATTTCATTCGCGATCGGCTTTGACACTAACTATGGTACGTTTGATAAATGCCTGATATCTGATAAGCAGCTCCAAAATCACCCGAATGGAGATTGAGTACGAGTGGTACATATTCAAACCTGCACAAACAAAAACAAGCAAACACCAAAGCAATACCGACTCGACACAAACGACTCAAAAACAACTAAATTAGACTCATGGTACAAAATATAAAAGTATAATGCAAACACATACCCCGTGTACGACGACTCGAACCAGCGATGGTGATATTGTGAAAACGAACAATGGTGATGATGATATAAATGGTGGTTTAATGGTTAATGGATGAATGGATGGTGATTTGTGAAACAAATTTGGGCCTAAAACTGCTGTTCATCGAAAAACAAGACCCACGCGGCCCGCTTAGGGATTAAAGCTAAGTCGACCCGGCCCGCGAGTGTCCAAGGGTTTCAAAATTCTCATTAAGTCAAAGCGGCCCGCTTAAGTATGTATGTTAAGTTGATGCGGGCCGCCTGGACAGCAAACAGCAGCGATTTTGTTAACAGCAACAGCAGATTGCTGATTTAAGCTTTTAATTAATACCCAAAATGCCCCCAGCCCCGTATTTCGTCGTTTTGAACAGTAAACGTACATGGGAACTTTTCGTCAGCTGCATTCGGATTTCGTGAAAGGACATGTACCTGCAAAAACTTTTACGACACACAAAAAAAAAACGTAAAAACACGAAACGACGCAAACGACACTAACAACCTAACTAACTAACTAACGACACGACACGAACTACGACTCAAGATACAAACTCTACAAGTAATTCACAACTGTTCACGCACTTACGGAGGATCAAATAAGCGGTGCTCCCCTCCAAACCAACTGGTACGGGCCGTAGCACTACCATCCGTAAAATCACCCACATCTCTCCTAAATCTCTCATACTCCCTCAACTCGTCATCAAACGGTTTGAACCTAAATGTATCATCTTCATACCTATCCCCACACTGAGCCTTGCTCAGTATCTCTAACTTAGACTCTAACCTAATCATTCTTTCTTCCAACTCGTCGACTCTCCTATCAGGTGGATCCCCACACTTGGGTTTTAACACCTTTTCAAGACTCGGCTCACTTAACACCTCTTTCTCGTCTTTCTCATTCTTCTCACCCTCATCCACCGACGCTATCGCCTCGACTTTCTCACTCGACCCTCTCGCATTATTCACCTCAAAAACTACCGACTCATCGCCCGCTCTAAGTGTAATTGTACCTAAGAAGACATCTATAAGCGCTTTAGCAGTGTTCAAAAACGGGCGCCCTAAAATCAACGGAACTTTATCATCGGCCTCCATATCTAGCACGACAAAATCAGCTGGAAAAACAAACTTATCAACTTTCACCAACAAATTCTCTACAACCCCTCTAGGATACTTAACTGTCTTATCGGCTAACGAGAGGGTCATACGAGTTGGCTTCAAATCACCAAGGCCTAGTTTTTCGTAAAATGAATATGGCATCAAATTAATACTAGCACCAAGGTCTGCCAACGCGTGGTTTTTAACATCACCACCAAACAAACAAGGGATCGTGAAAATGCCTGGATCGGTAAGTTTCTCAGGAAGTTTATTTAGGATCACAGCAGAACACTCTCCACTCAATGAATTACTCGAACACTCTCCTACCCTATCCTTACGCTTGAGAAAATCCTTAAGGAACTTGGCGTATTTAGGCATGGATCTCAAAGCCTCTATGAACGGAAGATTCACCTTCAGCTGGGTGAACATCTCAAGAAATTTCTCGTATTCCCTAGCATATAACTGCTGCCTAGCACGAGCGGGAAACGGAAGACGAGAAATATCAATCACTGGCGGTGGCCGAACCTTCGCCGGCTGCTTCTCTACTGTCTTCTCTATTGGCGACTTCTCGGCGTGTGCTGTACTTGCTCGGTCTAGCCGCATGTGCACCTTGCCTGGAGCCTCCATCTCAATCTCCTCATCTACCTCAGCATCACTCTCTTCTTCAACTCTCTCTCTCACAACCTCTCCTAGACTCATCCCACTACGAGTAGTAATTGCTTTCACAGAATGGTTAACTGGGTGAGTGGTACCTGAATACTGACCAGAAGGGTATTCTTTCAACTGCCTAGATATATCCCCTACTGTTCTCTTAAGATCTAAAAGAGTGGACTCTTGATTTTTAAGCTGCAGATCGTGACTCTTATTAATTTGATCTTGAGTTTGAATAAATTCAGTGAGGGATTTTTGCGTCGCCTGATTTTGTGTCATCATCGCCTGATTTTGTGTCATCATCTGAGCGAACATCTCCTCCATCCTACTCATACTACCCTCTGAACCCTTTCCACTACCTTGACCCTCTTGATTCGACCCTCCACTCGCAAACTGACCTCCTGAACCACTATACTGACCCAAACCACTACTCGTATAAAGTCCCGGCCCCCTATTTTGATACTGACCAGATGGAAAACCAGGGGGATTGCCAGAAGGGCGGAAACTACTACCACTACCCTGCCAGTTGGGGTTAAAACCATTATTACTACTACTAAACAAACCCCTAGACTGACCTGCTATGTACTCTACCTGCTCTAACGTAAGTGTGGGACAATCGAGTGTATCGTGACCTCCCCTACAAACCTCACACCTATCAACTTTCTTCTTAATCTCATCCAACTCTCTCCTCATCTCTTGCCTCAAATCTTTCCTCACACTCTCGACTACAGCAGCTATCGATGGATCCAAGCTAACTTGGTTTACCCCTCGACCGGCCGAGGAGGTAGTAACAGGAATGGAAGTCCTGCTGGTAGTGCTGTAATCCATATCAAAACGGACATAACCAACTATCTAATCTAAAAACGGACACAACCAACTATCTAACGACTAAAACTAGACGCGAATAAAGATGTATTTTGCGATACATCAATAATCTATGCAGTTAATGCAGTAAAATATCGATTATCAGTCAAGGACCGATATAGGTTATCTCGGTGAGATATCGGTGATTTTAGTATCATGCAGAATTTGTATATATTGCAATTTAATACTAACAATTCAGCAATATATCGGTTATATCGGTCAAGTATTGGTGATATATTGGTTATATCAGTTCATATTATCGGTCAAGTATTGCAATCTATAAATACCCTCATATCTAAGGACCCTAAGGACCCTGGCCTTTTCCGAATTTTCCTCGATTAATAATATATTATTATAATCAGTTCATATTATTATTTGATTCATGTTCATATTTTCATATCAATTCTAGAATTATGCTTACCTGTTTATAAGTTTGTCACTCAAAATCAATTCGTTAGTTGCAAATTAAAAGGACCCTGGCCTTTTCTAAACTTTCTTTGATTAATAATAAATTATTCCAGCATACAAGTCTTTATTTAATTAACTAGCTGTACATAATTATAAATGTATCTACTTAGAGCACTCATAATATAGTGCTTATTGTTGGGTTATTGGGCCTAGCTTAAAGAACGTTCAAATTAGAAGCACATAGGCCGAACCACGTTATAATTCTTGTGTTCCTTTGTTTGTTTTGTGTTGTTTGTGTGGTGATTCACTTTCGCACGCCACTTGAATTCTAACAAGTGGTATTAAAGCCACATTCATTAAACACACGGTGTTTGCACTGATATACGATTCGCAGAAAGTTTGATGAAGTCGTTTTGGAAGATTGCAAGTCCGTAAGGGTTTTGGGATAAAACACTTTTGGAGTCGTGATCTAAAACCCTTCGCTTGGCGGAAAACGTGAGAAAAAATGTTGTTATGTGAAGAAATGTTGGGTATGGAACTGAAAAGAGGGGGGGGGGGGGGGGGGAGCCGGAGAAAATGGAACCAACGGAGTAGGACTGTTTTGAATAAGAAATCAAAGGCAGTGATTTCTCTTGCTTTGATGAGGAGCGTTGCTTTTAGTATCATAGAGGAAGCCATGGTTTGTGGTATGATGAAGGCTTTGTCAAGCATGTATGAGAAACCACATGTGGATAGTGGATAAAATGTTTCGTTGTGTGAGCTAGTGACAACATGACTAGAACAAGTGAGAGAAGATATGGGACCTAATCACCCTTCTCAACGTGTCATGGCTTATACTGCTCTTATACGTTAAACTCAAAAGAGATTATGATAGTTTCTGTATGTCAGTTTTCTTTGTATTTCTGTATCCATCTATTTCAATTTTGAAAACGAAAGTATACCTGATACATTGTGTTGTAATAGAAGCCACTTGGGTATATTTTGACAAAATCCCATTGTGTTAGTATTTTTATAATTTCTTTTCAAAAGTTGGGTATTTTGGGCAAACTAACAGGAGTTTTTGGTTGGAAATAAGCGTATAAAGGAACCGAATTCACTCGAATGGAAGTTTGTTCGTCTTCTTTTGTTCAACTTTAACGGAACAAGCACAAACATTTGTATCATTTTCGTGTTCATGTTGGTTTACATTTGTTCATGCTAGTTTATATTCTAAACGAATAAAGAAAAGTAAAAAAAAAACAAAAAACACAAACCAACACAAACCTGCTGAAAGATTAAACAAACCAAAATCAAATTGTTTATCAGGCCATGTGTAGCGGTAGCACCACATAACCCGTTTTATGGGGGTTAATGTGACAAATGACAAAAAGTAAAATGTGGGGGTTATAGAGGGTTATAGGGGATTATGTGAATATAAGGTTATATATGTATGTATATATATGTGGATGTGAGAGAGCCAAATCTAGTCACCCCATTATAATTTTTACAGGAGAAACAATTTGGAGGGGTATGGCACCCCTCGAGGCAGTGTGGGGAGACGCTATGGTGGCCTCCGGCGTTATATCACATTCCACTACGGAAGGACTAAGTTTGGACTAATGAACTTATGAGGCTAAACAAAGGTTAGAAAATTTCAAATTTATACAATATTAGAAAATTTCATATTTATACAATGTACTCATGTTAAACAAATATAGTTAGAAAACACTTGAATATATTTGTTAAAAACCATTTAAATCTTTAAATATACGCTTATCTTTTTTCAACTCTTTTATTTTATATAGAACACAAGAAACTATCATGGTATTAAAGAAAAAGACACGTAACAAGTAAAAGTTAAGCAAAACTTTTGATTTTTTTTCAATTTCGTATAATTTTATAATTTTGCAGTTTTGAATCAAGTTTATCTTTACTTGATGAGATTTAAAACACACACCGAAGAATATGTTTTTTTAACAAATATTTGTGTCATGACTCATTTTCAAAAAACGTGTATGACCAGACACGTTAGCCGGGCCTGCAACCCCGGTCCCGTCATGTTGAGGCAGGTGGTTCCTCCAGTCCTGGTCAGAAACGAAGGAAAGGAGTCAGGGAAACAGGTGGGAACGACAACTGCACGGGTTTATCAACTCCAACGGTCGTGCTAAACATTCGAGCACAATCGTAAATCAAGCGCCTCTTTCATATTTATATTTATGAACCCTAGCTAGATCCTAAATCACCCGAACCCTTTTGTTTGATTAATGAGCGAGAAAACAAGAAGAATTGCGGGTTTATTTAGGGTTTCTCAATTGCAGAGTACAAAACCACACACCATACATACATCGGCTGTTTCATATGTCTGATCTTAAAAACCCCTCTTCGAGTATCTAGGGTTTTTCAGTCAACTTGATGTCGTCGAGAATCACCAGGTACGACAACCAGTTTATCCTTCTTCCTTTCAATTGTACGTTACAAAACCCCACTATACATCAGTTGATCTTTGATTTGTTTTGAAATAAACAAGAATTTGCAGGGTTTTGTGAGAATTGCGAGTTTAAGGTTTTTCAATCATGGAATTTGACGATCATCTGACGTGTTCTTGGTCTGCCGTAGAATTAATTAACCGGTATGTTTCTTCTGCAAGGATTTACGTTAATCTTGATCTTTTGGATTTGTTAATTTTCTGGGTTGATTAGTGATCAGATCTGCAGGGTTTGTAAAGATAATCATGATCTTTTTTTAAAATTTTAAACAAATCACAACCATTTTCTCTTGTTTTTTCAGCCTTTTCCTTTGTTTTGAACTCGACTTCAAAACTTATTTGATTTTGTAGTTTTGTGAATTTTCTTGTTTTGTATGGTGTTTTATAATACTGAACTCACATGTGAGAACTTGTGATCCTGTTACAAGAACACTTAAAAACCCATTCCAATTGTTATGTACTTGTACTTTGCAGTTGATTGGGCTGATGTATGTTGTGTATGTAGCGTGAATTGCTTTATCGATGGAAGTTCTTTCTGTTGTTTTCATGTTTGTTATTGTTCTATACCTTCCTGAATCTTTTTGATTTTACGTTTTTTTTTTGCTAGCCGCGTTTGTTCAGCACTCTCATATTATTGAAGTTGTTTCACTTCTCAGTTGTTTTAATGTTTTCAACACTCCCATATTATTTTTGATGTTTTCTGCTTGTTCTTATTTTAGTTTTGAATTTAAATTCTAAACTTATTTGATTTTGTAGTTCTGTGAAGATATTGTTTTATTTATAAACTATTGTACATTTCGTGTTCTATATCGTGTTTTACAAGACTGAACTCACATGTGAGAACTTGTGATCCTGTTACAAGAACACCTAAAAACCCATTTCAATTGTTTTGTACTTTGCAGTTGATTGGGTGTAAGTAGGTTGTGATCGTAGCTTGTATTGCTTTCTTGATGGAAGTTCTTTCTGTTTGATTTTACGTTTTTTTTTTTGGGCACTCCCGTATTGTTGAAATCGTTTCACTTCTCAGTTATTTCAATATTTTCAAAACTCACATATTATTGTAGATGTTTTCTGTTGTTTTTATTGTTCTTGAATTTGAATGTTAAACTTGTTTGATTTTATAGTTTTGTGAAGTACAAACTGTTGTTCTTTTATTGTTGTTTTTACTTGGTTTTTAACAAGACTGAGCTCACTTCGAGAAATAGCAACCCTGTTACCGGAGCACCTAAAACCCCATTTTAACCTGTCACTGTACTTTGAGGCTTGTACTTTGCGGTTGATTGGTGACGAAGGTAGCTACTATAATGTGAATTGCTTTCTTGATAAAGTTCTCTCTTTTGATCTTTTTGATGATTTTTACTATGTTACTATCATATTTTTTTTTATTTCTTGGTAATGAGATTTTTTTATATATTTTAATAGCTTTATGGTTTGACATTTTTATATTGTATTTTATAAGACGGAACTCACTTCGAGAAATAGGAATTCCATCGCCTAAGAACCCAATTCAACTTGTCTTTGTACTTTGAGGCTTGTACTCTGCGGTTGGTTGGGTGACGAAGGTTGCTATTGTAACGTGAATTGCTTTCTTGATAAAGTTTTTTCTTTTGATATATTTTTTATGATTTTGACTATGTTTTATATAACTTTTATTTCTTGGCGATGCGATTTTTTTTTATATAATGTAATAGCTTTTTGGTTCGATAGTTTTATATCAGTCTTTTCCTTTGTTTTTAACTTGACTTCTAATCTTATTTGATTTTGTAGTACTATGAAGGGGTTGTTTAAGTTATAAACTATTGTAATTTTCTTGTTTTATATGGTGTTTTACAAGACTGAACTCACATGTAAGAACTTGTGATCCTGTTACAAGAACACCTAAAAACCCATTCCAATTGTTTTGTACTTTGAGGCTTGTACATTGTAGTTGATTGGGCGTACGTAGGTTGTGTTTGTAGCATGGATTGCTTTCTTAATGGAAGTTCTTTTTGTTATTTTCAGGTTTGTTTGTTTTATACTTTCCTGAATTCCGTTTGATTTTACGTTTTCTTTTTTTTGGCACTCCCATATTGTGGAAATTGTTTCACTTCTCAGTTATTTCAATGTTTTCAAAACTCCCATATTATTGTAGATGTTTTCTAGTTGTTTTTAATGTTTTTGAATTTGAATGTTAAACTTGTTTGATTTTATAGTTTTGTGAAGTACAAACTGTTGTTCTTTTATTGTTGTTTTTACTTGGTTTTTAACAAGACTGAGCTCACTTCGAGAAATAGCAACACTGTTACCGGAGCACCTACAACCCCATTTTAACCTGTCACTGTACTTTGAGGCTTGTACTTTGCGGTTGATTGGTGACGAAGGTAGCTACTGTAACGTGAATTGCTTTCTTGATAAAAAGTTCTTATTTTTGATCTTTTTGATGATTTTTACTATGTTACTATCATATTTTTTTTTATTTCTTGGTAATGAGATTTTTTTATATATATTTTAATAGCTTTATGGTTTGACAATTTTATATTGTATTTTATAAGACGGAACTCACTTCGAGAAATAGGAATTCCATTACCAGAGCACCTAAGAACCCAATTCAACTTGTCTTTGTACTTTGAGGCTTGTTTTTTGCGGTTGGTTGGGTGACGAAGGTTGCTATTGTAACGTGAATTGCTTTCTTGATAAAGTTTTTTCTTTTGATATATTTTTGATGATTTTGACTATGTTTTATATAACTTTTATTTCTTGGTGATGGGATTTTTTTTATATAATGTAATAGTCTTTTGGTTCGATAGTTTTATATCAGTCTTTTCCTTTGTTTTTAACTTGACTTCTAAACTTATTTGATTTTGTAGTATTATGAAGGGGTTGTTTAAGTTATAAACTATCGTAATTTTCTTGTTTTATATGATGTTTTACAAGACTGAACTCACATGTGAGAACTTGTGATCCTGTTAC
This sequence comes from Helianthus tuberosus, assembly GCA_030545235.1. Lineage (NCBI taxonomy): Eukaryota > Viridiplantae > Streptophyta > Magnoliopsida > Asterales > Asteraceae > Helianthus > Helianthus tuberosus. Next base: position 110,677,829 of record CM060402.1, read on the forward strand.
AAGAACACCTAAAAACCCATTTCAATTGTTTTGTACTTTGAGGCTTGTACTTTGCAGTTGATTGGGTGTACGTAGGTTGTGATCGTAGCTTGTATTGCTTTCTTGATGGAAGTTCTTTCTGTTATTTTCACCTTTGTTTGTTCTATACTTTCCTGAATTCGTTTGATTTTACGTTTTTTTTTTTTTTGGGCACTCCCGTATTGTTGATCTTTTTATTTAGGATCTTTTTATCATCTATTATATGTATATCTTTGATTACATACATGTTAAAAGTAGTTTACATATGTTTAATTGCCAAAATTATATATATGTGTCATAACTAATTACATATATGTAAAAAAACTAGTTTACATATGTGTAATTATAAAATTACATATAAAAAATGATAAAATTACTCTTATCATGTATGTAATCGTAAAAATACACATAAAATATGTTAAAATTATCCTAAACATAAAAATATATAAATAAAAAGATTGTTTGTTAGGAGTTCTGCGAGTTCTGTAAATATTTATGGTTCTGAAATGATCCTGGCCCTATATATATATATAGGATTAGGTTCAAGAGTGAACACTAGTGTAGTTTGCGAACTGAGCGAACTAATCCTGGCCTTACATGTGTGTAGATCAATGGCCAGGATTTGATGATGAAATACACTAGTGTATTTTACGATTTGATAATGAAATCCTACCCATCCACGTGTGTAAATCAATGGCCAATATTTATTCACTCAGTTCGTAAATACATTAGTGTTCACTCTAGAACCCCACCCTATATATATATATGTGTGTGTGTGTGTGTATTTTACTGCAGCCCCATATATTTGGTGTTTTGAGGAGTTGCGTGTATGATGATGGGGTTAGTTGCATTCGTAAATCGTAACTATAGGTTTTGTTATTTGTATATGGTAAACATGTTTATTTTTTCAAGCTATGAAACCTTTATAGCTTCTTTTAAAGCCAGTTTGGATATCATACACTGTAATTACTAGTTATTTTTCCAAAGTAATCCATTTTATATTATTTGTATATTTGCCATTATGGGAACCTACTAAAGAACCATGATATCAGTTCTGTATCCTATGCAGTTAATGCGGTAAAAAATCGGATATCGGTATCGGTGATATATATCACTGATATATCACGATATTAACTGCATAGTCTGTATCTAAGGAAGTCAAGTATGAGCCACTTGCAGAGAAAAACTCTGCTGGTAAAAAGTCCACATTCTATCTTAGAGTTTTCTTCATTTGGAAATAATTTTATAAAGTACCAACTTTTGACCTGTTTTTAAAGATGCCAATTTTGACTATTCGAACATGAATTGGTCAATTGGGGGACTTGGGGTTTATTTCATATCTCTAGTGGAAAAATAGCTTTTATATTGAAACGGGTCAAATGTGATGAATGGGTTGAAAAAAATACCCAATGTATACTATAATGTATAAACCCTCCTAACTCATTCTGTTCTAGTAAAGTGATTTATAAAGAAATAACACAATATTGTAATCATACTTAAGACACTAATTATTCATAAAAAAGTGTTTCAAGCCAACACCATCCGACCTGTTTTGGCTTGGTATTCGGGCCTTCCACATCTACATGTTTGTTCTTCCATTGTGGCTTTTTATTGTATTCATGTATGTTAGTTCAAATCTGTAACAATCCTCAGCCCTCGTGGAGCTAACTGAAGCTGAAACATAATATGCAGTAAACGCTATGAAGCAGTTACTGGATATGTAAGCTTATCTTAGAGAAAGCTGCTTTTTCTAGTAGATTATATATTAAAAAAAATTAAAAAATCTCCCACCTTAATCATGGACGCTTGTTTACATCATTGTTGTTGTAGATGCTTCTGAAGCGGAACCAAGTCATTGAATGCCCTTCCATATGATACATCTGGTCAAACCTTATGGCATTTGAGAAACCATAAGGGGCCCCACCTCAGCTGTTGGCAGATTTTCTAACGCCTTGAAGTTTATCGTCGAAGAGGTAATAATTCTCATCTCATGTTATTACAGAGTACTAGAGTCGGCAAATTTGACCCATTAACTATTAGATCGGTTGATTTGGGTTACATTTGCCAAATGGTCCAATTGGTATTTTTAGTATGTAAAATGTTCTAAAACGTTTTTATTAAACAGATTAGGGTATTAAGTGAAATAATATAAATGCTGTAATCGTATTGGACAAAGTGGTTCATTTCGATCTTGTTACCTGACTTGTCCGACGTGCCAATTTCCACCTTTGTTAATATCATACCATGTCTTTCGTTGAACTCCTACACGACTATATAAGTCCCTAGACTTCATTTTAACATGACTATTTCCAACTAAAAAATCTCCGGACGTTATTTTTAACAAATTTATTCTTGTTTTTGCGTGTTGAAGTCTATCAACTTATAAAAAGATTATGAAATATGTTTCTTCTGTGTGTATGGGTCCCTAAACTCATATGAAAACCAAAATGCAATTATCAGCCAAACTGGTAAGTGAACATGTTAGGAGTTATCTTCTTGTATCTTTTTGATAGAGGTAGCCAAATGGATGGGTTGGGTAATGGGTCAAAACGGTCAATTTTTTTGATCTATTCAACCTATTTTCTTTTCTATTAAACCATTTATCTTAGACTATTTGCCCTGTTAGATGTAAGACACATATGGGTTGAAATTGCCACCTCACCATTTTAGGTGTAGGTTCGTGATAGCATTACTGGTCACAACCAAGAGATGATATTGTGTGCCACAGTTATGCATTTTTATTATTTGATGCATATGGTTCTATTCAAAAGGTTTTTTTTTTTTTTTATATATAATCTGGGCAGTGTTTGTTTATACAGAGGTGGCAATTTGGACCATTTAATAACAAATTGATTGATGGGGGACTGGGGTTTATATTTTATCTCGAACAAAAAAAAGCTTATAATGAAAAAAAATGTGTTGGCCCTGTGTGCAAAAATGTTTTAGCTCATTCCCCGAGCTGCCCATTTTGCCTCTTATACCTGCATTCATTTGTCATGGCTGATTTTCATGTTCTTCTATGTGGCTCAAACTTTTTACTTGTTTTTAGAGGTGGCAATTTCGACCCTTCGTAAATGATATGATCGATGGGGACTCAGGGAAATATTTTAGCATTAGTGGAAAAAAAGCTTATCAAATGGGATGAACGGGTTGAAAAACGTCCAATGTGTTGTGTGTTATAATGTATAAACCCACTAAAGTCATGCTATTCAAGTAAATAGATTCTCTTTAAGATAATACGATATTTGTAATCATAATTAGGCACTATCGATTCATAAAAAAGTGTTTTAGGCCAACCCAATCCGACCTGTTTTGACTTGATTTCTGGGCCGCCCATTTTGCCACCTCAACTAGTTTTTCTTCCATCATTGCTTTTTGTAGTGATCCTATATGTTGGTTCAAACCTGTAACAGTCCTCAACCCCCTGGAGCTAACGGAAACTGAAACAGATTATGCAATAATGCTATGACACACGTATTCGACAAACTTGTCTCGAAATACAGTACTGGGGCAGTTACTGACTTACTGGATATGTTAAGTTTATCTTAGAGAAACCGCTTTTCTGGTAGTTTATATATTAAAATAAGTAAAAAAATTCTCACCTTAATCATGGATGCTTGTTTAGGTCATATAGTTGTTATAGATGCTTTTGAAGCGGAAGAATTTGCTGAGGTGGCAACGAAGCCACTGAAAGCCCTTCCATATGACACACCTGGTTGAAGTTTATGGCATTTGAGTACCCCATAAGGGGTCCCAGCTCATCTCATGTTATAACAAAGTACTATAGTTGGCAACTTTGACCTATTTACTTTAGGATCTATTGATTCGGGTAACGTTTGTCAAACAGGTCCAAACAATTCTTTTTAACTTCGTAAAATCTTATAAATCATTTTTAAACAGGTTAGGGTATGATTGATATAGTATATGTGTTCTAATAATATTGACCCTTGTTTATATAACAATAGAGATTCTGGACTGTAAAATTACTTCTTTTTTTACCTGATTCTTGTTACCCTACTTGCCTGACGTGCCAATTTTCCATGTCTATTAAAATTGTTCCATGACTTTCATTGAACTCATACATAAGTCCTTGGACTTTATTTTTACATGAAAATTAAAAAAAAAATAGTAAATTGCAGTTTTGGTCCTTGTGGTTTAGTGGTTATTGCTATATTTTAAAAAATTAAAATGTCTTGCAATTTTCATACCAAGGTTTCTATTTTATTGCGGTTTTGGTCCACCACACTAACTCCATCTAACTTATAGTTAAATCCTGGTCACATGAGAGGCATATATGTGCAAGGGTATTTTGGAAAATGGAAAATAACCATTAAAAATGAAGAAACCATGGTATTATTTAAATAACCTGTTATAGGGATTTATTAAGCGCGGTACGCTAATTCTTATGGTGTGGTTTGGACTTGGTTTAAAAAAGCGGGAAGCGCGCAAAAATGATGTGGTCTAAAACCGATTTTTAAAAAGCGAAGCGCAAAAGCGGTGAGCTTTTCGTACGCAAAGCGCAAAGTGATTATATAATTTATTTTATATATCCCATAAGTGTTTAGCATCCAACACCTATGATTTAGCTATAATTAAGCTTTATATATGTTTTAAAATGAAAAAAAACATAAATGTACAGCATAAAAAGCCTGTTGTACAACACTCAGAAGCATAGAAACACCCCATGTACAAAAAGCGTGCGCCTCAGCTGCGCCTTAGGTCGATTTTCACCCTAAAAAGCGCGCCTCAGCTGCGCTTCTTGTACATCGTGCGCCTTATGTCACACAAGGCGATGGGGTTTGCGCCTAGATGCACTTTGCGCTTAAGTATATAAATATTGGTAGGATTTATTTTCTTTTTCATGTCAGTTATTTTAATGCACATATACATCTTAAGGCCGCTCCATATACATCTTAACGTTAGTTATTTTAGTAAAATCATAAATTTTTGTATGCTTATATCTACAAGAAAACCAATAATATCACCCCATCTGAAAATTTTACCTTTCTTAGAGCAAACATGTTGTGTGGTGGACGCTTACCTTGTATTCTCATTGTATCGTTGTTTGCTACAAACAGGATCCGGGCTACCATCTTCTCATGTGACTAGGATTTAACTATAAGTTGGATGGAGTTAGTGTGGTGGACCAAAACCGAAATAACAAAGATACCTCAGCATGAAAATTGCAAAACATTTGGATTTTGTAAAATATAGCAATAACCACTAAACCACAAGGACCAAAACCGCAATTTACTCAAAAAAAATCATACCTGTTTTTAACAAAATTTTCTTTTTTTTTTGCGTGTTGAAGTCCTAAACTTATAAAAAAATATCAAATATGCCCCTTTTGCATGATTAGGTCCCTAAACTTGTATGAAAAACAAGATGCAAGCATTAGCCAAATTTGTAAGTGAACATGTTAGAAAATATCTTCATTTGCCTTTTTGATAGCGGTGGCTGAATGGGTGGATTTGAGTAATGGGTCAAAATGGTCAAATTACGGGCTAGGCCAACCTACACTCACTCTTTCTGTTCATTTCTTCTATTTTTAAAGTTATATATGTGTACAATATGACTTAACTAAATTAGTTAGATCTTCTATTAATAAAAGTATTTTAAGAAAAAGGGCTTGTAGCCTAGCGGTATCAAGGTTTACCTCCTTATGTGGTTGAGGGCTTGGTTTAAAAAAGCGGGAAGCGCACAAAAATGATGAGGTCTAAAACCGATTTTTAAAAAGCGAAGCGCAAAAGTGGTGAGCTTTTCGTACACAAAGCGCAAAGTGATTATATAATTTATTTTATATATCCCACAAGTGTTTTGCATCCAACACCTATGATTTAGCTATAATTAAGCTTTATATATGTTTTAAAATGAAAAAAACATAAATGTACAGCATAAAAACCTGTTGTACAACACTCAGAAGCATAGAAACACCCCATGTACAAAAAGCGTGCGCCTCAGCTGCGCCTTAGGTCGATTTTCACCCTAAAAAGCGCGCCTCAGCTGCGCTTCTTGTACATCGTGCGCCTTATGTCACACAAGGCGATGGGGTTTGCGCCTAGATGCGCTTTGCGCTTAAGGCGCGCTTTTTTAAACCAAGGTTGAGGGTTCTAGTCCTGTGATTTTTTTTTTGAAGATTTAGGAGTAGGTTTAGAGGGTGCGTGAGTTAGCCATACAAAAATAATAATAAACGCATTTTAGGTCTTTAAGAATTTGAGTACAATTCATATAGCTTCCAACTTGTTTGACCCATTTGATCCATTCTCCTTTTTGTTAAACCATTTGACCTGTTAGATGTAAGACATACATGGGTTCAAACTGCCACCTCACCGGTTTATGTTTAGGTTTGTGGTAGCGCTATACTGTATATTAAATTCTCAATACTCTTGGAGGAGATGGTTTAGTCGTTGAAACTGATAAAGATGAGGTTCTTTAATTGGACATTATCTTTTAAAATACAAACTTTATACCTATTTATAGAAATAGCAATTTCAACCATTTGATAATGAATTGGTTGATGAGGGACTGGGGTTATATTTAGACCCGGCAAAATCAACCCATACATTCAACTTTGGGTTAGGATGGGTATTATTTTTGTAGTAGATGGGTTATGTTGGGTTAACAAGAATTGTTAAGAGGGTCAAGATAGGTAACTTTAAAAAATAACATCGTGGGTCAGGATGGGTTTCTCTGGGTAAACCCTAAAACCAGCGCATTCTTCTTTTTTCTCATCTCCCACGCCCAAATCACCCAAATCACCACCATCCTACAACCTCCATTCCACCATCTCCGACCAACACAACTCCGCCTCTCAACCAACACCGTATTCGGAGCACGCCTAAACCACCATACTCCGACCATCAACCACCGCTTCTGCTCATGACCATCGCCGCCAGCCCGCCGCCTTTGTTTTAGTCCAACTAAATAACCAATTTAGACTGCATTCGGTCGAGCCTAATTGGTTGTTCAACATCACGATCCCTTATCTCCGTCGCTTGTTGAGAGGTAGGCATCTTAAATTACTGACTTTTTTAATTTTTAACACTCTTGAACATTCGCAATTAACGAGAAACAAACTTCTGGTACATTTGTTTGACGGTACATTTGTTTAGTGAACGAGAAACAATTAACGAACCAAATGATCAACAATCGTTTGATGGTACATTTGTTTAGTTAACGAGAAACAAACCTTTGGTTCGTTCATTTACACTCGTGAACATTCGCGAACACACACATTCACACCCTAACCATATGAGGTTTACATGATTGAAATCTCAATCCTAACAGAACATAATTTCTGTTTTGTCCTCTGATTATCATATTATTTTTCATAACAAAATAAGTTCTCAAAGCAAACTTATTGACCTCTCATTCTTTTGACCAACTTGTCATTTTAAGCATAAAGAAAAGTTATAAGTGAAGCCTCAGTTTATTAATATATTGTTGTGAAAAGTCATCTTGTATTTTTTAACTTGGTAAAAAGGCCTAGACTTCTTCTATACCAAAAACAAAAGAAAAGCTAACCTGTCTTGTTATAATTTGATCATCTTGAGCCCCCAAAGCTTTGACACATAATATAACAGAATTTATGTCATCAAACATTGCCCCATACTTCAACAGTTTTGTGGTCTCCAATTTTTGTATTGTCGATATAAAAAGTTGGTTTGGACCATCTTCCATGTTCCCAGTTCTCACTACTTTCACTTCCATGATCAATCATCCTTAGCTCATCATAATCTTGGATCCATGATCCACTTCCTGTCATTGGTTTGATATCATCTTGGTAAACAACACACCCCAAGGACATCAACTGACAGATACCCAGCCCACACAGCATCAGTGCCTGTAGCGGTATGTGCTGCTGACCTACCAATCAAATTTTCCTCACCTGACACTTTGAAATTGATTTTAAGAGATGTCGTCAATTTGTCTAATGGTGGTAAAAAAACGACAGCATAAGGCAAGGCCTGTATATCAGAAGTCTAGATTAAAAATTGGTTGGTGTCATTATCATACACTTGTCCTAGGCATATACATCGTATTCGATATTAGGCTGCTGTAACCTTTTTTTTTTTTTTGATTTTTCTTTTGAATTTTTAAAAATTTTTTGAGTGAAAGAGATGAGTTGAAAAGTCAAGTACAATTAATAAACTTTTTATTTATCCGAATTCTGACAAAAGTGTGGGCTAGGGTGAAATTTGCAAGTTTATTTTGGGCCATATTGTAATTTATGGTTATGACCATGAGCTCTTCTAAATATAGACTATGTTTTATATAATATAAATTATTAAATTAAATATAACGTCGCCCGGTTCTTAATTCCGGTCCGACCAGTGGACCACATAGGCGTCCGGTTCGATGTCCGGTCCGGTATTAAAAACATTGATAACAACCCTTGATCTATCCCACATACCATGAAACCATAATCTCAAATCGTTGACATTAACATTTCTTGATGTTTTGTAGTCTTTACTTTTCTTTATTTTAGTATGAACCGCAGGATCAGTTTTTACCTAACCGTGTTTACAGGTAAATGGTGTATTAGTAATTAAGATTTATGGGTTTGATTTCTTTTTCCATTTTGGAAACTAAAAATTTAATCTTTTTATGTTTAATTTTCAGCCTTGCTGTATCAAATAGGCAGTGTTGATTCAGTGGTGGTGCCTGCAACCAATTGCTATGTTCTTGACAACTCTAGTCACATTTATGATTTTGTATACTGCTTATATGTATTTATAGCAATAATATTAGTGTTTTTATATGATGTTTTTGGAGTTTAAATGGCGGTTATGTAGTGAAGGAAAGATTTGTTTTCTTTAAGATATTATGCAGAGTAACTGGAATGGGCATCTGTTCGAGTATGCGGTTTTTTGAGATGGGGTTTTTTAATCCCTGCTGAATGCGGCTGATATTTGTTTCGTTTTGTGTAGAGTACTGACTGTGCTATTCGGTTCTGTAAAGATGTGGAAACGAGATCACAATCGGTAACCTTTAGTGCCTTACTTCCTTTAAGTTTGACAACAAAAAGTCCACTTTGATGTTTTGTATGTGTGAGTGAAAGTGGTTGCTCTCACAATTTCATTAATGCTTAACATTTAAAATATCTCATATTCAAGTGATGGAAAGTGTATATATATCTTTTGAATTTTTGATTTGTAAATGATGGCAACTGTATATGTATGGGCTTACTGCAGGGATATGTTGGTTTTGGCAAATTTGAGGGCTTCAACTATTTTGTTGCCGGTTCAGAATGTTATAATTTTGTTCAAGTAAGCGGAATTTGAGAATTTGTATAAGAAATCCATCAAAACTTTTTTTCTTTTTTTCGTCTTGCTTAATTGCTTCCTCAAGATCTGTTATTCAAATATTCATTTGAGAGAAATCTTGAACGTAGACACTTTCTATTTTTCTTAGGTGTATTATACCTTTAAGTTCATTTCTGATTCACACATGTAGTCATAAGATACTTGAATCTGTTACATTTGTGTAGCAGAGGAAAAGAGCCTCATGTTAGGTAATAACTCGTGCAACAGACACCTCTCTTTGTTTCTTGGAATATCACGCCTCATCATCGATTGCAATATTTGTGTGTTTTTTTAATTCAAATAACAAATGAATAAGGATTAAGGCAAGTAGGTGAGGGAACCTTGGGGTTTTTCATGCCTTGAAATATGAAACCGTCTCATATTTATATTCTTTGGCGGAACCGAAGGGGCTATAGAACTCGAATGCAGGATATCATGTTATCATCCAAGACGCTTCTTCATTTTTGGTACCTTAATACGCGAATCTGGTGTATTCAAATCATGAGTAAGGCGTATATTGAGGATGTTAGGTAACTAAAAAAAACATAAGCGGAATAGTGTCGTGTATCATAATGAGTTTAGTTCATTATTGATAAAACAAAGTCTGAAAAGTGAACATATAATTGTATCAAATCCACTTATGTTATGGCTATATGTGTGAAATTATTTTCTCTATATTTTATATGTGAGTTAGGAATTTTGGTCACTGTGGTACCAACCTAAGTATCAAGCTAAGATATAATATTTTGACGATTATATATTTATTTAGACTCACAGTCTTCTTAACTCTTATGCATCAGGAGTTTTACAATGGTGATCTTCAACACTGTGAAACAAGTCATGACAAAAGGGGGCGTACGGCTCAGGTAAGCATCTGCAGAAGTTAACATCTAGTCTAGTTTATTCAGAGTTTATTCATTGATACGGTTTGTGTTGTTTTTGACTACCTACTTTTTACTCTTGTTTGAATCCAGTTAAATATCATATGTGGTGATTGCCCAAATGCACAGTGCAAAAGTATGTGAGTTCTTTTGGATTTATTTTTGTTTTGGTTGTTTAAAATAGCTTGGCATGCTTTAGAAATGTCTGCTGGATCGTAATAATTAAATACATATTTGTATTTAATTATTTGCGTAACAAGTTAAAAAAATCACATGGTAATTTAGGTATAAATATGTAAATTCTTAATTCAGATGTAGTAAGTAAATAATACTGGCAAGGTCAGATTTCCATAGTCTGTTTTTTTACAAAAACGGTTAACCGAACATCTTTTTGGTATTTAAGATTAACAGATGCGTAAGTTGTAACGGGTTATACATGTATGATTTTTGTGACTATAGGTTAATTATAACCCATACTGATTACTATTACTTTTTCCGTCTTTTCAGGTGAACTTGGATGTGTTTGTAATGTTTCATTTGAGTCCGATTGCAGGTTTTTTCTTGGCCAAAACTCTTTTTTTTTCTACATGATAACTTGAGTTAGACATATTAATGATATAGTATGTAATTATTTCCTATATTTGAGTGCAGAATTATCGTTGAACTTGCAATTCCGTGTGAGAAACCGGGCTCACGAGTGTTTGAAGGATTCACAGTGGGCTATCATCCACGGTCATGGGAAATTGTAAGATAATATATAATATAATAATATATAATACTCCCTTTCTGCACCATTAGTTGGAAGTCACATTAGCAAAATATTATTTATCATTAACCCACTGCTAACGACTCATAGGTATACAACGGCATGACTCAATACGGTTACGAAAAGGCTTACAAGGACTACAGGTCTTGCCCCTTGTCTAAGTTAAATATATGGACGGACATTTGCTATAATCCATATTTCATAAATATTATTATTACTTTCCATGTTTTTTCTAGAAAATCATTACCTTTGTTTATTGCAGTTTTGATACGGACCAGAGTCGTGTATCTCTGTATATGACTGCAGTTGCTTCTCTTTCTCAATTAGTTCAAAAACCAACTGTTACGGTATATTCGTGTACATAAACTAATTTTGTTTATAGTGATTAGCTTCAATTTGACGATAGTTTTCTTTTTGTATTTTTACTAGGTTTCTCCTAAGATCGGTTTGGAGGTTACTTTGTCTGGCTCCGCAGCAACAGGGAGTCCACCGACAACTTTGTCTCCAACGTTGTTGAATATCGATTGCAGATGTACAAAATCTTCTATTGCTATATTTTAGAGGTCAAAACGGGTTATTACGGGTCGAGGCGTGTTTCCCAGACACTTCTCTTAAAGTATAATCATTTATAAACAGACTGTGTGTAAAATAATAATCTAATATAGGAGCCCTTATGCATTAAAAGCTCACGTTTGGCGACTTTTGATCCATATGACCAATTTGACCCGTTTTAGCTGTATTTTTATTTGACCCTTTTGACCCGTTCAAGATAACGCGCAACCCGAATGGGTCAGAATCGTCACCTCAACTATATTTCACTGTCTACATCTTCTACAACTCGGATATCTGAATTCATGATGTATATTCAGGTCAAACGGCACGTGATGACCCGTATGAGGTTCAGCTAACTATACCAGTGGAGGGTTATGATCCCATCCAATTTAGTCTTACAAAAATGTGCGGTAATGTTCAGTTTTTTTATCTTCCTCCTTTTTTGAGATGCAAATCCACTTTCGACGGATCATTTAATCTGATGAATGATTTTTCTTAATAATTTAGAATCCAAGCAAAATGAAGCAGGAACATCTTCGAAAGGATGGGCTCTATTTGGAATCTTTTCTTGCATGTAAGTAAATTATCTTTATTTGCACAATTCTTTTATCATGACCAGTCACATATTTGAAGATGGTTTATTGTTATTTACAAAATTGAGGTGTTCATTAACAAAATGTGGTGGAGCAGATTCTTTGTCATTTCAACATTGTTCTGCTGCGGTGGCTTTATTTACAAGACTCAAGTACAAAGACAGGCAAGCATGCTATTTACTCTTTCATTTAAGAGATTTTTTAAAATATGTATATTTTCTCCTGAATTATTGTTTAACAAAAGCAGCATGGGATTGATGCACTGCCTGGCATGACCATTTTATCTGCATGTTTGGAGACTGTAAGTTAACATTTTCACATATAGGCATATGTATGTATATATAAAATACAAAATATAGTGTTTTTAATTCATTTTGACATGGAAACAATGCAGGTGAGTGGTGGGGGAGGTTACATGCGGGCGGTTGATTTTAATGGTGCGTATGCAAGTCAAGCCTCATGGACCCGTGAGCCTGTTTCGGATGCAGGATCTTCAAGAACAAGTGAGAGAAGATATGGGACCTAATCACCCTTCTCAACGTGTCATGGCTTATACTGCTCTTATACGTTAAACTCAAAAGAGATTATGATAGTTTCTGTATGTCAGTTTTCTTTGTATTTCTGTATCCATCTATTTCAATTTTGAAAACGAAAGTATACCTGATACATTGTGTTGTAACAGAAGCCACTTGGGTATATTTTGACAAAATCCCATTGTGTTAGTATTTTTATAATTTCTTTTCGAAAGTTGGGTCATTTTGGGCAAACTAACAGGAGTTTTTGGTTGGAAATAAGCATATAAAGGAACCGAATTCACTCGAATGGAAGTTTGTTCGTCTTCTTTTGTTCAACTTTAACTGAACAAGCACAAACACTTGTATCATTTTCGTGTTCATTTGTTCATGCTAGTTTATATTCTAAACGAATAAAGAAAAGTTAAAAAAAAAAAACACAAACCAACACAAACCTGCTGAAAGATTAAACAAAACGAAATCAAATTGTTTATCAGGCCATGTGTAGTGGTAACACCACATAACCCGTTTTATGGGGGTTAATGTGACAATTGACAAAAAAGTAAAATGTGGGGGTTATAGAGGGTTATAGGGGATTATGTGAATATGAGGTTATATATGTATGTATATATATATGTGGATGTGAGAGAGCCAAATCTACTCACCCCATTATAATTTTTACAGGAGAAACAATTTGGAGGGGTATGGCACCCCTCGAGGCAGTGTGGGGAGACGCTATGGTGGCCTCCGACGTTATATCACATTCCACTACGGAAGGACTAAGTTTGGACTAATGAACTTATGAGGCTAAACAAAGGTTAGAAAATTTCAAATTTATACAATATTAGAAAATTTCATATTTATACAATGTACTCATGTTAAACAAATATAGGAGTAAACTTCCGTTTTGCTCCTTGTGGTTTGGTCACTTTAACGGTTTTGCCCCAAACCTTTAAAAATAGCCATTTTCCTCCAATAGTTTGATATGGTTTCTCCATTCTGCTCCCCGCCTCTTACTCCATCCAAATTGTCCGTTTTTCCATTTTGCTTCCCGTAGGGAGCAGAATGGAAAAACCACAGCAAACTATTGGAGGAAAATGGCTATTTTTAAAGGTTTGTGGCAAAACCGTTAAAGTGACCAAACCACAGGGAGCAAAATAGAAGTTTACTCCAAATATAGTTAGAAACCACTTAGAATAGATTTTTCAAAAACCATTTAAATCTTTAAATATACGCTTATCTATTTTCAACTCTTTTATTTTATATAGAACACAAGAAACTATCATGGTATTAAAGAAAAAGACACGTAACAAGTAAAAGTTAAGCAAAACTTTTGATTTTTTTTGTTCAATTTCGTATAATTTTATAATTTTACAGTTTAGAATCAAGTTTATCTTTACTTGATGAGATTTAAAACACACACCGAAGAGATAAACTTGATGAAATTTAAAACACACACAGAAGAATATTTTTTTTTAACAAATATGTGGTGGTGGTGGTGGTGGATCAAATCTTGAAATTGTATGTATTATTATTTAATAAAGGAGATTACAACGGTTCTATATATAGATAATACTAATTACAATTGAATACCCTTAACAATAAATAAATTGGCAAACCAATAACTTAGTTTAACATTCCTCTGCAAGTTGAGGGCGGGGAACGACCTGCAACTTGGACCGTAATGATAAGAATCTCTGTGTGGACAATGGCTTTGTAAAGATATCAGCTATTTGATCATCAGTAGAAATAATGTTAACCTTCAACATCATTTGAGCAACTTGTTCACGAATAAAATGATAATCGACTTCAACATGCTTTGTTCGCGCATGAATAATCGGATTTGCAGAAAGATAGGTCGCACCAAGGTTGTCACACCAAAGTGTCGGTGGTTTATCAACCATACCAAGTTCACGAAGTAGGGATCTTAACCAGATCAGTTCTGCCACAGTATCAGCGATAGCCTTATACTCTGATTCTGTAGAAGATCGAGATACGGGGTGTTGCTTTCTAGCAGCTCATGAAACACGATTGGAGCCCAAGTAAATAGCGTATCCCCTCGTGGACCGACGATCGATAGGGCAACCAGCCCAATCTGAATCGGAGAAAGCTTGAAGATTGGGCCATGTTGAATCAGAAAAGGCTTGTAGATGACAACCTGAATCATGATGGAATAGTAAACCAAGTTGAGTCGTTCCTGTTAGGTAACGTATAATGCGTTTGACCGCAACCCAATGGTTTTCAGTAGGTGCATGCATAAATTGACAAACTTTGTTAACTGTAAAAGCAATACCCGGTCTGGACAAAGTGGCATACTGAAGCGCACTTACAGTTTGCCGATATTTAGATGGGTCATCAAGGAGGGGACTATCATCTGGAAGCAAAACATCAGAAGTACTCATACGAGAAGAAACCGGTTTGCAATCAGAGAGACATGATGTAGAACTTCAATTCCTAAAAAATAATGCAGTTGTCCAAGATCCTTGATAGCAAATAAAGAAATGAGACGTTGAATGATATCATCCACATACACAAGGACATAGATAATAGTGCCATTTGAGTTAAGAATAAAGAGTGACGGGTCAATTTTGGACCCGTAAAAACCCAGCTGCTGAAGTGTCGTGGACAACCGAGTAAACTAGGCACGTGGAGCTTGCTTGAGCCCATATAAGGACTTGTGTAATAGGCACACATGATCAGGTTTGGTGGGATCAACGAAACCAGGAGGTTGTTTCATATACATTGTTTCTTAAAGATCACCATGCAAGAAAGCATTTTTGAACGTCCAATTGGCGAAGTGACCACTTATTCATAACAGCAATAGACAAAACAGTGCGAATAGTAGTAGGTTTAACTACTGGACTGAGTGTTCCATGATCCTCCCATTTGGATCTGTTTTCAACCTGTAAACCCATCTGCAATCAACAATATTAGCATTCCTAACAGGAGGAATGTTGTGCAGTCAACTCTTCAGCCATAGCTTGACGCCACTCCGAAGATTTGTTGGCAACGGTAAACGAGGTAGGCTCAACAGGTAAAGTGTGAGTGGTGGTGGTAGTGTAAGCAGCAGGGTTATAACGGGTGGTAGGTTTGGGGTTGGGCCGAAGGTTGGTGGTGGGTTGGAATGGGTTGTGTTGGGCTGTGGTGCTGGGTCGGTCGTAGGACTGTTCTGGGCTGGTAAGATGGGTTCGGTAATGGGTGACGGAGTCGAAGTGGGATCATGATGAGCTGTGGAAGTGGGTTCGGTAGTAGTAGGCTGAATTTGATCGGTGGTAGTAGTAGAGGGTGGACGGGGGCGGGGTGGTTCGGTGGGAAAACCTGGTGGTGGGTTTAGAAAAAATAGAGATGTATGGTGTGTTGGTGTGTGAGGATGTTGATTTGGTATATGGGACTTTATGGTAGGGAAAAACATGTTCGTTGAAGCGAACATGCCGGACAATATACACCCGTTTGGTGCAAGGGTCGAAACAACGGTAACTGTGGTGAACAAGGCTATAACCAAGAAAGACACACGGGGTAGAGCAAAACTCGATTTTGTGGTGGTTATAAGGACGAAAATAAAGGAAACATTGACATCCAAAATCTCGAAGGAAGGAATAATCAGGTTTGCGTTTAAAAACATGTCCAAAGGGAGACTTGTTGGAGGAGACACGAGGAGGAAGCCGATTGATCAAATAAACGGCGGTTTCAATAGCAAAATGCCAGAAACGTTGAGGAAGACTGGACTGTGCCAAGAGAGTAAGTCCGGTTTCCACAATGTGTTAATGATGGCGTTCTACAATCCCATTTTGTTCACTTGTATGGGGACAAGAACGTCGGTGAAGTATGCCACAGTTGTGACAGTAGGACGCGAGACTACGAAACTCCCCTCCCCAGTCCGATTGAATACTTTGTAATTTGGTGTTAAATTGTCGCTCAACCATTTTAATAAAGTTTGTTAAAATAGGATAAACATCGGATTTATGAACTAGTGCGTAAAACCACATGTACCCAAGGTTGGAGAACTCGCTAGTCGGCCGGTGAGGTAGGGACTAGCGACTACTCGGGATTAATCGGATCGGAATTTTTATATGTAAAGTTTATTATTTTTATAAATATATATATATATATATATATACATACTCACACATCCATATCAATATAATACTTAAAAAGGTAAAAGTAGTTCAAAATACAAACTAAACTTACATATAAGTCATAACATAACAAGTCACAGTACTTAAAATTCAAACATTAACAAATAGCTCAAATGTAATCGTCATCCCCGTAGTGTTCAATGATTTCGACACCATCAGACTCGTATTCAATCTCCTCGTCTACTTCATCCTCTTTCTCCGACTCAAATTCTTCGTCATATTAGGGTAAGGGATAAGGAAAATGGGCTAAAGTTGTAATCTTGGGCCTGTTTTGTAAGGATTTCAAATGGGCCGACTAGGGCGGCTTTGACCGACTAGCGTTTTTTTGACTAATTAGTGAAAAATTACTCAGTAGGAGGCCGACTAGCGACTAGTCGGCGATTAATCGCCGAGTAATCACGATTTTTGCAACACTGCATGTACCTAGAGTGGTGTTCAACACAAAGAAAAAAAACGACAACCATCACTAGACAAATTAGGGGCAGGGCCCCAAACATCACAATAAACAAGATCCAAGAAATTTTTGCTATGAAATGGGAGGTGTCCGATGCCACAGCGGTTTGCAGTGTCCATAAACTGTGTTTTGAGTGGAAGCCCAAGAGAATTGGCGTGTGCCACCAGTGTCTCGACCACGATCGTTTAGTCGTGAGTTGCCACGTCATCCACGGTATCCACGATTACCCCGATTGCTATTAGATGTCCGAGGGGTAAAATAGGCCTTAGGCTGAGAATAAACTGTTGTATTTGCCGGTAAACCAATCTGATTTTGAATCTGTGCAGCCATGAGTTGAAGACTTTGAAGCTGATTCTGGAGTGCAGCAATGTTAGGTGAGTTGGTGGCGGCTGGAATGGCTGGGTCAGCATTAGAAAGGTGGGCAACCGCTAAAAAGGCATAAGGGTTGTTGTTAGACATGGCTGAAGGTAAAACCTTTGCTATCATACAGTTATGGTCACACAGGAGACCATGGAGTTCATTGAAACTTACCGGTGGTGAACGTGTTAAAAGATTGGCCTTAAGACCGTTGTACTCTTCACGAAGGCCCACGAGAGTGAGCATGACTGGTGATTCGAAGGTTGTTTCATATTCTAGAGCCCGACTTAGGTATTCATGGGTTTTTCATCACCTTTCATGGTGATTCGAAGCGATTGACCTTTAAGAGTAAATTCATGTGAGGACGTTACCGGTGCATAGGCTCGTTCTAGAGAGAGCCATACCTCACGAGAAGTGCGACCCTGAATGTGCTGAAAATATTCCTCAGAAACTGTGGACGTGATGAGCATTCGGACATGAGCATCGTTTGCAATCCATGGAGCATAACTCGGATGATCAGTAACAGCAGACTCTGTTGTGACCTTTGATTCTGGACAGGGAATGAAGCCATCGACATAACCAAACAGATTGTGAGATGTGAGAAACGGTTCAACCATTGACCGCCCATAGTTTGTTGGTTTGAGGGAAAAGGCAAACTTATGAGTGTTATGTATGGTTTTCTCTTGTGTTGAAAAGGGTAGTATAACAGCCATTGATGTGTAAGTCGGCTGAAGAATGGACGAAAAAGCAGGACGGTTGTTAAGGTTTCTTAGAAGCAGCCCAGATTTTTTTTAAATGTCGATGTTTTTTTTTTTTGCCAGAATTTTTGGAGTGGGATATTGATTTGATTTGGCTCTGATACCAAATCAAATCTTGAAATTGTGTTATATAATAAAGGAGATTACAAAGGTCCTATATATAGATAATACTAATTACAATTGAATACCCTTAACAATAAATAAGTGGACAAACCAATAACTTAGTTTAACATAGTGTTACACTAGGTTAGTTCCCCGTGTGTTACACGGGTTGAACAATTTAAACTATATAGTATAGATATTTCCTGTAAATGCAAAACAAAGACAGAGACATTTACATACCATATTGACGTAAATGAGTTAGACCATGCGTAGTCGTTGGGGGTGAATAATGCCCCACCCTAAGGCATTTTGCGCCATGTGGCAGCCCAGTCAACAATGGGGCATTATTGGGCGTTTTTACAAAAGGGGTGTAGTGGGGATCTGAGGATTGTGGGGCATTATGTTTTATAATAAAATAAAATAAAAAACATTTAAAAATCTTATTGGCCATCAAATGGAAGCTTCAATGTGATTGGCCAAGAATCCCCCCATTTGGCGTGATTATAAACACGCCTAAACCAAAAAAACACCAAACACGCCCATGCGTAGTGGTTACGCGGCGTGATTGGGCGATATTGGGCAAAGAAAACGCCCCACAAGTAAGCCACTACGGGTGGTCTTAATATAAATGTAACCCATCAACTCGTACATATTAATTAATGTCGTAGAGTTCGATATGAAGGCTCTAATGTCGGTTGAATGAGGTCAATCAGAGTCTATTTGATACCCTTTGTACGACTTCTTATTTTTTGAATCTTTGTATTTGATTCTAAACCTATTATTAATATTATTGATAATAATTTTAGTTATATAGATCAATAATATATTATATATATATATATATATCAATAATATATTTAGTCTAACATATTAATATTATTATGAATTTCGAAACTTGTTTAGCTAAGATTTAAGATTCTATTGAAGTTTTAGTTTAACAATAGGTTATTGAATTAATAAATAAGAATTTGTATTAGATTAGATTAAATATTATTATTATTTGTATTAGATTAGATTAAATATTATTATTATTAGTATTATTAATAATTTTAATCAATTAAATGAGAGAATGACAAGTGTCCCAAAACAAGTTTCTTTTATTATATAGTATAGATATTATGTATCTGGCTAGGAGTTGGCTATAAAGTCTAAATTTCCTAAAAAGTGTAAAAAGTCATAAAACACCATAATGTCAACCATAAAACACACCAAAAACCCACAAATAACATAATGAAGATTACTAAAACATCATGTATGTGGGTTTTGTGTTGTGTTTTAGATGTTAAGGCTCTGATTATGGAATGACAAATATTATTGTGTTTTATGTTGTTTAGCATTTTGTGTTTTAAATTCATAGTTCTATGATGGTGTGTTTGAAGTTTTTATGGACTATTAGAGTTTGAATATAGTGTTTTAGTAATCTTCATTCTATTATTTATGAGTTTTAGGTGTGTTTTATGCCTGAAATTATTGTGTTTTATGACTTTTTACACTTTTTAGGAAAAACACACCTTCCGTAGGATCCCCACTCTTATGTATCTTATGTTGTGTTCGTATGTTTTTTTTTTCATGTATAATGGGCTGGAGTTGATTGGGCTTCAGAAGACAGCTTGAAGATTGCTGGGCTGCTGGACTTAAAGAATGCTGTTGGGCTGAGGTCGGGTTCCAGTCGCGTATGGGGCTCTGGATGCGGGTTGATATAAAAGAATATTGTCTGAGTTCAGATCTTAGATTTTTGAGATTTTTTCTCTCTCAAAATTTCTTCATTTCTCTCTTGAAAGTTAGGGTCTCTCATTTTTGTTGCAGCTTCTTTCTAATTTGTTCTAAAGATTTGAACATTGTTTTTTGTTCCTTTATCAATTAGTTCGAGTATTAGTGTGTATAGATCATTGTGTTGGTGATCTAGTAGGTTAGCTGTAAGGTGTTTGTTGAGAGTTTTGTATTTGAACAGATCTGTTATTGTAATTCCTTTGAATCTTGATTGTTTTTAGTAAAGATACTATAATTTTGACAGTTTTCATTTTAACATAGTCGAGTATAATTGAGATAATAATATAAAGGTTGTAATCATGTTGACACTTATTAAAAATACTTATAAAACAATATATATTTTGGCCAAATGAGTCGGTCGGCGTTGGTTGAGTAATTGATCAAAACGGTCAAATTTTAGGTGCGGGTCAACACGGGTTAGGCTAACTTACAATCTCTTTTATCCATTTTTTTAATTTTTGAATTTTTTATTGTGCAAAATACAACTAAAAAATGCTTTGTTACTACAAAAATAAATAGGTATTTTGTTAATAAAAGCATTTTAAGAGGTTTATTATGATTTTGAGTAGACTTGCTATGACTTCCAATCTCTTTTTCCCATTTGAACCTTTTTTTAGTATCACTAGTTTATCAATACTTGATCTAGAGATTTTCAAACTAAACACCGTTAGCCTCGTTTGGATGTGATATAAATAGTTGTTGTGTGATATCAAATGTCTTTATAAGTCTCGACTTGTATTCCACGCTTGTAGTAAATGTTTAATCCAACCTTGAGCTCGAACTACATAGTTTCAGCCGGTGTTATTAAAAGAGTTTATGAGAATATTAAAAACTTTTATATATTTTGTAACTGTGTTTTTGTTACATCACAATGGAACCTGACATGATATATAGAGATGAATACATGAACGTAAAAGAATGTATACTAAGGGGCTGTTTGTTTACCTCTTAACTAGGGCTGCCTTAAAAGCTCGCGGCTCGGAGCTCTCTCGGATTTAGCTCGGAAAAAGCTCGCTCGATATGGCTCGGTTTGAAAGCGAGCCGAGCCGGCTTAGCTCGGTTAGAAAGTGAGCCTGGCTCGGCTCGTGACGAGCCAAATTGGCTCGATTTGGCTCGCTTGGTAGCTCGGCTCGGCTTAGCTCGAATTATTTTACTTATAATATATTTTATTTTTATATTTTTATATACATCTAATATATTACAAAAAAGTGATTATTATTTACATGTATTTAGGCTTGTAGTTTGATCTCTATGACATATTTAAAGGTTGATTGTAGTGCTAATGAACAAATGTTGTATTTACTTGAAATATAAAACATATTTTGCGTTGTTGAACGTGATTTTGGCTTGTAATGTATTAGGTTGAACTTATTTTGAATATGTTCTTTTGAAGTATTGAATAATATTTTAGCATACTGAATTTTGAGAGCCATGTATTAATTTTTATTTTTAAAATCAAGCCAAACCAAGCCGAGCCGAGCCAGCTTGGTTTAAAACCAAGTCGAGCCCGAGCTTAGATTTTCAGCTCGGTTTCAAATCCGAGCCGAGCCGAGCCAACTTGGTTTATAATCGAGCCGAGCCCGAGCTTGCCCTCGGCTCATGAACAACCCTACTCTTAACGAGGCTCTTAATGGTTCAGACCTCTTACTGGTTCAACACTTAATGGTTTAGACTGTTTGTTTCACGAGCAGATCTCTGAATGGTTCAAACATTTGCCTCTGAATGGTTAAGATTTATACAGAGTCTGAATGTTTAAGACCTCTAATCTGAATTGGTCAGACATTTGACTCTGAATAGTTAAGCATTATACAGGCTCTTAATGGTTCAGACCTCTTACTGGTTCAACACTTAGGTGCTGTTTGTTTTTTGGCCAGAAGCACTTCTGGCCACTTATGTCTGCGTCGCGCAGACGCGCGCAGACCTTTGGGTCCTGCAGCTTGTTTGTTTTCTCACAGACCTTTCATTAAAAAAGGTCTGCGAGACCTCTTCCCCACGCAAACATCAACCCATGTCTTCTAACCTCTTCTCACCTCTTCTAAACACTCATCTTCACATCACAGACCCCTTATCCTCACCTCACCCGCAGCCACCCTCCCACCTGCTGCCACCATCCCACCGTCGCACCCCATCCCACCGCCGCACCTCTCCCACCTGCATAAGCCCACCACCACCGCCACCTGATACATTACCACCACCATCATCATCGCTGCTACACCATCCACCACCATCATCATTGGAGATCGTAGAACAAAACCCACAAATCGAACAAAACCCCCAAATCGGTGATGGAACAAAACCCCCAAATGGCGGTGGTGGGTTTTGACGTTCTTGGCGGTGGTGGAACGACAAAGGTGGTGGTGGTTGCGACGGGGGTGGGTGGTTGTGGTTGTGGTGGTAGATGAAGGCAGACGGGGGTGGTTGTGGTTGTTCTTGGCGGTAGATGATGGCGGTGGTGCTATGGCGGAGGTGGTGCGGTGGTGGTGGTGCTATGGGCGGTGGTGGTGACAGATTGTAGAGAGAGAGTTTGTAGAGAGAGAGAGTTCAAGGCAGAGAGAGAGAGTAGTGGTCTGTGTGTGAGAAGAGAAGAGAAGGGTTTTTGTAGAAAAAAAAACAAACCCTCTTCTCCTTGCAGACTGCAGACATTTGGTTCACCTCTTCTCCTGCAGATGCCTGCAGATGTGGTCCACAGACTGCAGACCTTTTCCTGCAGAAAAAAACAAACAACACCTTAATGGTTCAGACATCTTACTGGTTTAGCACTTAACCATTCAGATGTTGTCAATCAGTCCCTAAATGTGAATAATACATGATTGAATATGGCTGATGAACAATGAGTAAAGCATCCAGTATCTAATAGGTAGATGTAGACGGATGCAGACCGTCGGATCGAATCGAGAATTGGCAACATGATGGGAACCATAGGATCAAGAGTTGGCAACATTATGGGTCCGGCTAAACCGGATTTCAAGAAAAAATTATGTTTTTCTTTTTTAATCCAAAATTTTATTTGCTAATTCTTTTAAATCCGAGTAACATAGAGGTGTATAAGAACATAGAATAAATTACTTTTTAAGTATTTGTGTTTTAGTGGTTTTAACCATTTAAGTCTAAAATCAAAATGTTTAACGCCTTGAGTCCCTAGACATTTTTTTTATAACCATTTGAGTCATTTTGAGTCCAAATTTTAACCTTTTGAGTCAATTAAAAAAAAATTGGACTCAAACCGTTATAAAATAAACAAAATTAGACTTAAAATGTTATAAAATAAATGTCTAGGGACTTGAAATGTTAAACTTTTTAATTTTAAACTTAAGTGGTTAAAATCACTAAAGATATAAAACGAGTTCGTTGTATTATTATATTGACACTCTAGGGTAACGTTTGGTACGAAGGAATAGAAGGCGGAATGGAATAGATCATTCTATTGGAATGAAAAGAAACAAAAAGAAACATGTTTGGTTGTCAAGTGGTAATGGAATGGAGCATTCCACAAGGAATGTAAACTTTCCAAATATAATAATTTTCATTCCTTGGTAAGGTGGTGTTTTTCTTTCATTCCTTCAAGGAATGGAAAGATATATTATTATTATTATTATTATTATTATTATTATTATTATTATTATTATTATTATTATTATTATTATTATTATTATTATTATTATTATTGGTTTTAATAACTCACTCACGGGCGACACCACTACTGCCATAGCTGCCGCCGTGACTACCGTTGCCGCCGTCACCCACTTCCGCCACCACCACCATCACCCACCTCCACCCCAGCTGTCTCCCGCCACCACCCACCTCCACCCCAGTCGTCACCCACCTCCGCCGCTACCAACAGTCACCCACCATCCACACCTCCATCCCCGCCGTCACTCGCCACCACCCACCACCCCCGACACCACCGCACCACAGCTGCCACCCACCCCCGCCTCCACCGTCAGTCGCCACCCACCACCGACCACCACCGTCGCCGTCACCCACCACCATTGTCGTCGCCACCACCTACCTCTGCCCCCGCCACCACCCACCGCCGCCACCCACTGCCACCACCTCCGACAATCGCTACCATTGCCACCTATCACCACCCACCACCACCGACTACCATCACTCATCACCGATTTTTTTCCTTCGTCTATTCTTTCCTACCAAACAACACAAAGTAATGATTCATTTCATTCTCACATGGTAACCAAACAAGACATGGAATGGTAATGATCCATTCCATTACCTCGTTCATTCCATTCACCCGTCTATTCCATTACGCCATACCAAACAGACCCTAGGGTTTAAGAAACCCGCATATTTCTGAAACACCTTAAACCCTAAACTAATAATACTCACTTTCACCACCACCATGGTCCTTAAAACCCTAATTTCCTTGGTTGCAGATGGGTTATGCTCCTCCTACCAACAACACCAATAACAACCGCTTGATCAATCTTTTGAAGAAGTAGAAGACTCTTTTCTTGACACTCTATAGTTTTGAGGATTGGGTTGAAGATCATCCGAATTTATTATCACTGGCTGAAGTTAACAAAACCCTAATTTGGAACAAATGAACACTTCAGAAGAGGTTTGTGGGTCTAAAAATTTAGGGGATTTGATTGAGGAACAGATTGGTAAGGTTTGTTTAACATCTGGTGCTGAATTGAAGGAAGAGGTGAATAATAATAATAATAATAATAATAATAATAATAATAATAATAATAATAATAATAATAATAATAATAATAATAATAATAATATTGTGGATGGTGTAAGTGCCGGTGCTGTTGATAATGGTGAAGTGAAAACTGTTGTGGAGGATTCTGAGGAGGAGGATGAATCGAGTAGTAGTAGTAGTTCGAGTAGTGATAATGATGATTCGGAGGAGGAGGAAGATGGTGATTCGAAGGATGAAAGTGATGAGGAAGAGGGTGTGAAATATATACATAGGAGAAGGATCCGTTAGGAACCACCCTTTATTGCAAGAACCGCGAGAACCAATGTGAACACAATCAAAAAATACCTTAAAAAAATCTAAAAAACACCCCAATTTTTTTTTTTTACTTTTTTTTTGGAAAATCGCTATATTTCGTCAATAATAAAAAAAAATTAAAAAAAAAAAATTCGAGTAACTGTTATCCATGCACATGTGCATTTGTATCATTTCTTTGACAAATTCCGTAATTCATTACAAATATCAGACAATTGCACTTTCATTTACACTACCATTCATAATACACTACTTTTTACATTAACAATAATAGAAATGCACATGTGCATCTATATGTATGAACTTGTTATAACGTGTTTTAGTACACCACTTTGAATACACATTCCTTTTCATCTATCATACCATCCATACTACACTACTATTACCTCCTACCATCTGTAATACAATACCATTGCTTTTTACCATCCATAATACAATATTATTACTAATATTTCACTTTTTTATATGTACATCAACACCCTTTATACCATCCAAACAACATATTACATTATAAAGTGACAAATGTAATCAAACCACCAACCACTAGATATAACTAACCAAAACACATGTATATGGGCCTACTTCATCATTTAAAATCACAAACTTTTTGTACCAAAACACCTTATTTCATGTTGATACATATAGATGCACATATGCATTTCTAATATTGGTAATGTAAACAGTAGTGTATTACATATGGTAGTGTAAATGAAAGTGCATTTTTCTACTACTGGTAATATATTATGGAATTTGTCCAAGAAATGATACATATGCACATGTGCATCCATAACTGTTACTTGAAAAAAAAAGTTTTTTTTTTGTAACAAAATATAGCGATTTTTATTATAAAAACATTAAAAAAAAATTGTGTGTTTTTTGGATTCTTTTAGGTATTTTTTGTGTTCACATTGGTTCTCGCGGTTCTCGCAATAAGACTGGTTCTCAAATGAACCTTACCCTATATATATATATATATATATAGGGTCAGGATTTAGAGAGAACGTTGGAAAGTGTGAGAACGGTGAAAACGATTTTGGTGGTGACATGTGGCATTGATGCTAAATTACACCAAGAGGTAATATTGTCAAAAAACCCACTCACATGAACCGGGTGTTCAAATCAAACGCCATAAAAACACCCAATTCAGAAAAACGATATGAAAATACTCAGTTAAAAACGCCATAAAACACCCAGTTCAGAAACACCATGAAAAAACTCAGTTGAAAATACCATAAAACACTCAGTCCAGAAAAACGTCATGAAAATACCTAGTTAAAACACCATAAAAACACATAGTTCAGAAAAACACCATGAAAATACCTAGTCTAAAATTGTCGTTTAAATATGATGGGGGAAAATGGCATGTGATTAGCATGTGCACCTTTGTTTGGATCTTCCTATTTTACCCCTCCTGATAGTTCCAAGGCCCCTATTATTTACAAAAATGTCACCGCATCAATCTCAGCCACAAACCACTAAGATCTTGTGGCTGAGAATCGTTCTCACCGTTCTCACACTTTGAGGCGTTCTCTCCTGATCCTGTTCCTATATATATATATATATATATATATATAGGGGTGTTCATGAGCCGATCCGGTCCGATCGAGGGTCTGCTCATGCTCGGATTGAATTACAACCGATCTGATTCGATCGGATCGAATTTGCAATACCGAGCACAAAAGTGATGCTCATGCTCGGATTGAATTTGAATCGATCGGATCATTTTCGCTCGGTTTTGCTCAATTTTTATCAAATCCTAATTAAAATCGAGCGGATCGTTTTTGCTCGGTTTCACTCGATTGAATTATAAAGTTGCGTTCAACAAAAACAAATCCTAACTTAATTAAAACATGTCCAACACTTTACTAACAAAGCAATACATAACTAAAATCATGAGGTTAATCGAATATGCACATACACAGAAGTTGAATATGCACATAAACATAAATTTTGTTAACCTTGAATATGCAGAACAACAGAAGTTTTCTGCTCCCTGTAACGCACATAAACAGAAGTTGAATATGCAGAAGTTTTCTGCTCCCTATAATGCACATAAACAGAAGTTTAACAAACAGAGCAGCATACTCTTTAACAATGAGAATAGAAGATTAATAAACAAAAGTTTAACACACATAAATGTTTCTTTTGTTCTATCGGGCAACTTTTTGGATGTTTAATCCGTCAACAGTTAATATGACAACGAGACAGAACAACATAAACAGAAGTTTAACAAACAGATCAGCATACTATTTAACAAAGAGAACAGAAGTTTAATAAACAGAAGTTTAACAAACATAAACAGAATGAACATGTGGAACTGGCAGTGAGTTCGAGCTGGATCGAACAATCAGAATGGCAGCGAAGAGGGCTTGATTGTGTGGCAGACTGGCAGCGACGAGGGCTTGATCTTCGAATTTAGGGTTAGATTTTGGTGTGTGGCAAGGCAACTGGTAGCGGCGATATGTAGACCTTCGAAGTTCGAACAATCAGTTTATGAGTATTGTTTTAGGAATTAGGGATTTAGGGTTAGATTTTGATATTAACTATTAAGTTGGGCTAGTATATATTTTGGGCTTTTAATTGTTTTGGGCTAGTATATTTTTTGGGCTTTTAATCTTTAAAATATATAATATATATATATATATATATATAATATATATATATATATATTATTAATAAAAATAATTCGAGCGAAACCGAGCGATCGACGAGCGAGCGGACCTTTGCTCATGCTTGGATTGAATTTGAATCGAACCGATCCGAGCGGCTCATTTACAAACTGAGCGGGAATCGAACAAGCATTTTTCGAGCATTTTTCCAGCGATCCTCGATCGTCGAGCAGTTTGGACAGCCCTATATATATTTGAGAGCGAGAGAGGGTTAGGTTCATTTGTGAACAATCCCCTTGATTGTGAACATTAGTGAACTAATCCTAGCCCTTGATTATCAATACACAAGTGTAAATCAATGACTAGGATTTGATGATGAAATTACACTAGTGTATTTTACAATTTGATGATTTAAATCAATGGCCAGGATTTGTTCACTCAGTTCACAAATACACTAGTGTTCACTCTAGAACCCCCTATATATATATATATAGGGGAGGGTTATCTTGAGAACGCTAAATATTGCGAGAACCGTGAGAACAAATGAATAAACCAACCAAAACAAATTTTTTAATACAAACCTCATCGTAATTAAGATACAACATCAAAAAAAGAATTTACAACATCAAATAATTCATTTCTCCTTTCAAAATCACTCTTTTTAGATTTTTTACACATGTGTAAATATAACAGATTTACACATGTGTAAATGGCAAACTTACACATGTGTAAATTTTCTTTATTTACTAATTCACGTAAATTTAAACGTGTAAATTAAATTTCTAACATTGTATTCGAATAATAATGATAAGTGTAGAAAAAAAATTTGAATTTGAATTATTTTTGACCAAGTTTTCACGGTTTTTTCATTCGTTCTCACGGTTCTCACAGTATTTAGCGTTCTCATTTAAACCCTATCCTATATATATATATATATATATATATATAAAGAGAGAGAGAGAGTGAGAGAGTAGGGATCCTGCGGAAAGTGTGTTTTTCCTAGAAAGTCTAGGAAGCGATCTTGTCCATCCGATTGGTGTGTTTAATGGATGAGATTAAATCAATGGCAATCTTGTAATATTTAACTTTAAATAATAGATTGTTTTAAATGAGTAGGGGCATTTTTGTCATTAACCGTGTTTTAAATCAATCAAAATAACCGTCAGGATATCACATCTCCTTATTGCACGCGAATTTCCCTCTCTCTCACTCTCTCTCTATCTAAACCCACAACGAAAACCCCCTAAATCATACCAAAAATACCTAAAATCATGGATGAAGATAAGAGATTTTCCTTGTTCTATATACGTAAGAACAAGTGGTCATTGCATTCCGTGTTTTACTAGCCGATTAGGGTTCAATTGTGTTTTACATTGAAGTATTTGATGTTTGCAGGAAAGAGATTCAAAAAACAGGGACCTTTGAACCAGATGGATGGAAGCGACGTGGTGGTCGGAAGCAAAGGCAAAGTCGCCGGAACCGCAGGTGTGTGTTTGAAACAACAAATGTTTGTAGGGTTACAGTTTATTTACGATTAATGTGTGTTAAGTGTCTGTGGTTGGTAATGTGTTGATGTTGGTGTGTTTTACTAGCATAGAGTATGGGTTGGGTACATAGGAAATGGAAAATGGTTGTTAAGCGTAGTATAATGTGTTTTACAGTATGATTATGTAGGTTTTGTAATGAGGGAAGTTGGGTTTGTTGATTGTGTTTTAAAATCTGTGTTTGTTACTGGGTTTTGATAACAAGTGTGGTTTACTGTGTTTGAAGAAATGTGTTTTACTATCATAGAGTATGGTTTGGGTAAATAGGAAACGGAAAATGGTTGTTAAGCGTAGTATAATGTGTTTTACAGTATGAATAGGTAGGTTTTGTAATGAGGGAAGTTGGGTTTGTTGGTTGTGTTTTAAAATCTGTGTTTGTTACTGGGTTTTGATAACAAGTGTGGTTTATTGTGTTTCAAGAAATGTGTTTTACACACTTCGATGTGTTTTAAGAACTTGTTGTGTGTTTCAGAGTTAATAAAAATTGTGTTTTGAGTTGTACATGTGTGTTTTACAAATTATGTACAGGTATGTTTATATAGATGGGTTTTACAATTATGATTGATTTGTTAACTTTTGAAAGCATATTGAACTGTGATTTATAAGGGAAACGTGTGGTTGTGAAATTTAGAAAAAATTTCCATGAATGCTACAAACAACAGTTTTTCAGTGAAACGGAGAAAGAGTGAGAGATTCAAAGGGAAATGGCTTTCAAAAAAACCCGGAAACAAACCTGACAAACCAATTAGGCTGGATGAATCAGACACAGAAGAAGCATCACCTATACAAGGTGCGGTTAGTTGTGGCAATCTGAAGGGTGGGGGGTTACTAGAATAGTTAGCTGTCCTGACCAGTTGTGTTTTTTTGTTACTAACAGTTGAACCTGTTAACAAAAAAGTAGAATGTGCACAATAACCGCCTGTTGGCACACTTCTGTCTGACATTGCAAATCTGTTTCCGGCCGTAATGGATAAAAATGTTTATTTACAATCGGAACCCGTCCAAAATCGTGAAATGCCCATATGTAAGTTAGATGATCAAACGGCAAACCATATGTTTGTCGTGGTAAAAGGCAATGCATAATAATAACATCAACTTTTGTGAGTTTTCTTTCAGCCGACGCAAGCAAGATATGTAGCGAAACCGGTAAGAAGCGGAAGGAGAATAAAGTTGGAATCGAAACGAAACAAAAAAAGGCTGCGGTTATACGAACAGTCAATAAACCTAAAGAAGTAGCACACGGTAAATTGAAATTATGAACTACTTTTATTTACTAAAAAGTCTGACTTGCTGATCGGGTTTCTGTGTTGGTGTTACGTCAGGTACCACGATAGAAGATTCTGATGATGATTTTGACAACCCACCTTGGAAAAAAACGAGGTCGAGTGCTGTAACACCTCGAAAATTCATGTCCAATATTATATTGACTCGTGTCATGGACTTTAAACGTGTAAAGAATTAAGTTAGAGGGACTAAAGTTGACAAACAAGGAATCTATGTGTATAAAAGGATTCAAAGTGTCAACAATGGATAAATATATCTTTCAATAACCCTACACAACGTTTATACCCTTAAACGAATGAATCATGGATCATACGAAGCTAATTGTGGAAGAAAGTGAGAGATTACAAACTACAAGGGTTAAAAGTGTCAACATGTTTAAGTTGTACCTCTGAGTGATCTTTTAGCAAACCTGAAGCTTTGTAACGGTTAATTATACTCACTAGAATAAGCGATAAAAATTTCACAAGGTTTCGATAAAGTATGAGAAAGTTATGATAATATTCGCATACGAGGGGTTAAAAGCGTCAACGTTGAAATTAAAGGCTTTTCGGGTGATTACAAAGTTAACCAAGGACTTAACAAAGTTTAGTTATGCCTTGGAGCCCTTAAAAGTCAAGTTAGAGGGTTGAAATTGCAATAAAACAAGTTAAAAACGAGTTTAGAAGGACCAGGGACCAAAATTGCAATATTTGAAACTTGCTGACCGGAGAGCCACCCTCACACGGCCCGCGTAGACCCTCTATGGGATCTTACGCGGCCCGCCTAAGGTGCCCAGATGCAGATTCCTTGGACAGGTGTCTGTTTCAGCAAGTTTAACCGACTTAAGGAGCTTGTTTTCGATTCTATGGGCTTGTTTGATGGTTTATAAGGGCCTAGGGACACTTGGGATGATCAGGAATCATCCCATAGACTTATTTGTCATGATCTTGTGCAATCAAAGTCCCTATATAAGGTGTTCTTGTTGCATCATTTGAACACACTCCCTTGAAAACTTCACAACTCATTTTCTGGAGGTTCCTGGAGCTCAAGACCCATTCCTAGTGATCTTTAGTCGTGCATAGGACCTTGGTAAGTGTCATTAACCTTCCTTAATTCAGTTTTACTTAGTTAATTAGCCTAAAGTCAAACCGTCGTAATTAAGGTTTGACTTCGTCATTAACCTTAATTTGTCCAGTCAAATTCCAAATTGAAAGTACCTATGAGTTGGTAATTATGTGGGCAATAAACCCTTAAAAGTGCACCCTCTGATTCCCACTCTAGCTAGGTCAATTGTCGGGTCAAACTTGTTTATAAAAAGTCAACATATAGCTTAATTTCAAATAAATGCATAATTAACAATGTAGAAGCTATGCAACCTATTTTATCACTAATATAACTTGGTAATTAATGTAAGAACATGTCTACACATGTTCAACCCGACAATTTTCAGTTTAAGCTCGGTTCGGAGCCGAAAGTCGCAAAAGTAGACTTTTGCTTTGACTTTCAGTTCTGACCCATTAGAGCATAGTTTAGAAATGCCTTAGAGCTTTATTAGGACCAGGTTACATGTTAGTATAACCCTCTGTGATTATACAACTTGGTTCATTAGTTATCCGATTCATATGCATGTTTCCGTTAAATGCTTAAATGTTGACTATTATGCCCTTTTGACCTTAAAACGTGATATTTGAAAAAGTAAATGAATAGAAACCTTCATTACTGATTTATAGACTTGTCCCTAAAATTTGACATCAGTTTGAGGTCTAGATTAGGAGTTATGCTCATTAGCGTAATTAGAAAGCTTTTTATTAATTAAACGGCGTAATTAGCATATAGCCTATTTAAACCCAAATTTTTATACCAAACTTTTTATCCACTGATATAAAATAATATTTTGGGATTTTTGAAGATTTTTATTTATTTTTAGGCTGAGCATAACACAGGGTTCTAAGCTTGATTCGGTAATTGCCGGTTTTGCCCTTTTGGCCATAAAATGAGTTTTACATAACATTTTGATACCAAACTTTTTGCTACTGATTTTATATGATAAATAAAAAATTTTAAGATTTCTGGAATGATAAAAATATCAGCTTTTCTTATAAAACCCGGAAATCGCTTAAAATCGCCTTTTTACGCGTTTTTAACGCATAGTATATGTTAAAACTATTTTTAACATATAAGGTTTGATACCTACTGATGTTCTAAGTAAATTTTCATAATTAAACAGTAGGAAAAAGTTTTAAACTCAGAATTCTAATTTTGACCTTTAAAGCTTAAGTGAAATTACCAAAATGCCCCTTCGGTGCATAGTTTGGTTATAATTAATAAATTTCACATATATGTAATACCCTACTGATATAACTTATTAAATTGAGTATTTTACGGATTATATCAGACCAGGACCTCAGATTATTATTTAACCTCTCTTATAACCTTTAAAATGACCAAAATACCCCTACGGGGCATAAATTGGTTTTAAATTCGTTTTGGGCATAATGGAAGGTATCATACTGATATCACAACATATTAAAGGCATATTAACTTAGGAAACCTGTTCATGATTCATTTGGTTACCCGTTACGCACTTTTCGCGTTCGGATCGGTTTATGTAACTAGTTTGCATATATTAGCCGAAACGGGTCCAACCTTATCATTTTCATCTCAAAATACAAAATGTGTTTAGTTTACCCTTATTACACAAGTATACAAGCTTGTCGGGTCTAAACCACATTCTAATCCGGTCTTCGCTTAATCTTGCGTTTGAACCGTATATCCTCCTTTAAAACTAACCGGTCTAAGCATAGGCTTAATTAAGACCCGTTAGGAATCTAATAGGTTATTAAAAACCTTCGTTCCAGATTTAGGAGCCCAGTAAAAGCTACCTGTACTTGCTTGGTGGTATACGGCTGGGATAAATTGTATAAATTTGCTCAGGTAAATACTCTTAACTTATTTTCCCTATACGGGCTTGGGATACGGTATTATAATAATACCGCTTGGTCAGATATGTAGTCATTTAAATCGGATTGTGATTAATGTATTTACATAACCTGTTTTAATCTGTATTATTTGGTGTATGGCCCTTGGGGGTTAAATGACCATGTCCCGGATATCCTTGGCACCATTCAAAGAAATGGCCACGAGCTAAGCACGGGGTGTAGGCGTACACCTGACAGTTGCATTATGTAAAAACTGGTAATCCACTTAAAGGAATCAACCTTGTGGGCATTATACCTGTGGCGTGTCAGTTAATCTTGACCGGCTCTACCAACCGGCCCTGACGGACGACAAATAAGTAAAACTGTATACAAGATTATTTTTAAATAATTGTCCTAAGTTATAAAAGACTTTTTGTGCCATGTGCATTCAAATCAATTTTTCTAAACATTTTCAAAATGAGTCAGTTAATTGTATTTACCAGTGTAAACTGACGTATTTTCCAAAAAGGTTAAGTGCAGGTACTAGACGAAATAGGCTGGCTACTCCTGGCATCATTAATTAAGTCTCGCAAGCTCTAGATGCTAAAGTTTGTTGAAAAAGTTTCCTTTTTATTCGATCCGCCTGTGGATCTGTTTCAACTCTTTTGTGATACTTAATATTACAATTTTATCCAGTTGAAATAAACCTATCTTTTGCTTCCGCTGTGCATTATAATTGTGTTGTTTGACTATGATGATATCAACTACGTCACGATACTCCCCACCGGGTCCACCGGTAATACGTGGAAATATCGGGGTGTGACAGGTTGGTATCAGAGCCAACATTGAGTGAATTAAACACTAGCCTTTTGTGTTTAATCTCAATGACACAGTAGCACATTCCTTGACCTTCTGAGTCTAGACTTAACATAGGAATACTCTCGTCTCTATTCGGAGGATTATTGCTTTCAATTCTATATATTTTAATATGTCGCCAAGCAAAGAAGCCGTAATGGAAATTCTCCCCATTTGAAGCCTAGGAAAGGCCGAGCTTTGTACTGCGACTAGGATTAACGTGCAACCAAGGAGAAAACATTTAGAAATAAAATGAAGAAGAAACTCCTTTTGCTGAAGATCGTTTCCTTAGTAGTCCTTATAAGGACATACTTATCTTTCAGTCCCTTCATGGACAACATCATTTCTTTCAAGTCTTGTTTAGGGCAATTCTGTACCTCTTTTTATATCATTGTATATGAATGGAGTATATGAAATAAATTAAAATAACATTCCTTCTAAAAGATCTACCATTATAATAAAATGGCAAAATCTAAAAAGGGACAATGCCTAGCCCATGTGTCATTTTAAGACAGGGTCAAGATGGTAATTCCTCAATTAGATTCAGATCCTTATTAACATCTCAATTTAGGATTGTTCTGCGTTACATATTAAAAAGAATATTAAAGGTAAACCTAGCCACATGTCATTTCAGACAAGGCCAAGATGGTAAAAACCTATTCAAAAGATTCAAATCCTTGTTGACATTTGTAAACATGTTAACATTCCTGGCAAAATGTGATTCGATAAAAATCGCACAAATCATCCTTATACTGGATTCTCCCGAAATCCTTTCCTATTTTGAAGAATTAAACATCCATTAGGGATATAATGCCTACGGGCTATACCCATTGTCATATAAGACAAAAGACAGTCATAGCCTACAACTCCCTGTCAAGAAAAGGCAATGAACAACGTTCAAGCCTAAATACCTTGATTCTACAAAAATCATGGCTTATAAATTAAAGTTGTCCTTGTGACTTGGCCTTTTGTGCCATAATTATATTTTAATTAAATTTAGGATGATTTCCTTTTCTGCCAGTATATACATTAAAAAGAATCTTAAAAGGTATAACCTAGCTTGAATGTCATTAAAGACCTAGCTACGATGGTAAAACCTGTTTAAAAGAGATTCAGATCCTTGTTAACATCTGAAAACATGTTAACACTCCTGACAACAGTGATGCGATAAAATCACACTTGTCATCTTTATATTGGGGACTTTCCAAACCCCTTATTTAGCGTAAATGATCAAGAAGAATCATGGCTAATAAACGTCGAGCATGATGAACACATCAAAACATCCATTTAGGATGTATGCCTACGGGCAAAGATGTAATCATGACAAAGATAGTTTTATTTCATAATTTCCTGCCAAAAGGCAATGAACTATGAAATTTATCCGACCCAAAGGATCATTGATTATGTTTTAAAATTTCCCTAGTGACAAGGCATCCGTGCCATCAAAAAGTCCTTTGGAACAAGCTCTTGTGCTATATAAAATGTCGGTACGACATGGACAGTCGTGACTTATGTCCCCTGTCTAATAAATATGAAGGATTATATTCCGTTTAAACGCCAAAGATGGTTTATTTAAAAACCTAGGCAAAAAATAATCAAATAAATTAAATACTATCTATTGGCCTATATGGTTTATTTGCACCATGGCTATTTAATCATCAAATTCGACAATTCACTATATAATTAAACAAATTATTACTACTTGGTCTGTAGCCTTCAAAGCTTCACCATGGCAGACTCATCTGAAGCTCACAATCATCCAGTTGATCAGAATAATGATGCAAGACTGAACTTGACGGGCACCGAGTTACAGGATATGATAGATACAACCGTAAACAACGCCGTGGACCATGTATTAAAGGATTATAAGCGAAAGTGCGATAATACCCCAAATAAAGGTTATAAAAAGGGTAAGACCGGTTCAAACTATGACCAGTCCAAGCCAAAGGAGGCAAAACCCAAATGTAAAACCTGCGGGAAGAAGCACTTCGGAAAATGTTTCTATGAGCAGACTAGGGGATGTGTCATCTGTAAAGAGATGGATCACAATACTCTTGAATGCAAGGACTTGAAGGACGCCACATGCTATGGTTGTGGCGAGAAGGGGCATATAAAAACCCGCTACCCAAAGAAGGTGACTAAAGGGAAATGCACTTTAGAGTCACAAGCTAAGCCTTGTGGAATTTGTAATAAGGAAGGGCACAAAACTTTGGAGTGCCAAAAAATAAAGGACGCAACCTGCTATGGTTGTAATGAAATAGGGCACATCAAAACTAATTGCCCAAATAAAACCAAGAAGCCTGGAAAGGCTAAGAAGACCGAAGCTGGAGTCTTTCAAATGAATGCTCAAAAGGCCGTTCAAGATGACAATGTCACAACAGGAACTTTCCTTATCAATGACAATAGATTTAGTAAATTGTTAAATCTACACTGTTAAAACTCTAGGCGTTAAGTATGAAGTAGAATTGGCCGATGGTACCTCAGAGCTTACTTCAGAAATATTAGATGGATGTTTTATATCCATTAGGTACCATTCTTTTCCGCTGTCCTTGTTTCCATTAAAATAGAGGGACTTGATATAGTGATAGGAATGGATTGGTCGTCTTAAAACCAAGCCTATATTGTGTGTGATAAGAAGCAAGTAGTTATCAAGACTCCTTATGGTGAGCCTTTGACAATTCAAGGAGACACTGGGTATGGATTGCCTAAGCACTTGTTGAATATGGTATTTAATACCAAAGATTCGAGTATGGAAAACTCAGAAGACACAAACAACAGTCGCGATGCTGGAGATGCGACAAATGTTAATAGTGCATCCAATGTGAACCTCAATATTAATGGAGTTAATCTCCAAAACTGTAATTAACGCAGCTATTAGATAGGCCATGAGAAATGTCATGAAAAGGTTCAAGAAGCTGAATGATGCTTGCTTTAAAACACATGTCGCTGCTCATGGGAAGAGCTATACTCATACTTCAAATGCGAAGAATAAACCCAACAAAAGCATATAGGGCAAGGAGCCCCATTCTTTTAGGATGTACTTAAAAGTACTTCGTTTCTTGGAAGTCAAGAGACTTCAATGATAAAAAGGGGCCATCGATTGCAGGAAATTGTTTGATGAAGTAGAAACCATTAAGTGTATCAGCGGTTATGCGGAAAGGGACACAGCGAGGTATGCATCATAGTCATACGATGGCAATACCCTTAATTAGTGAAGACATTAATGAAATCCACAAGAAAGATCCTCTTATACTATATGGGATGGTCCAAGTTTTAAGGACCTTATTAGAAAAACCTATTATCCGTATCGCGAGATGGAAAAAGATGGAATAAGAATTTTCTGACTCACATCATAAAAGTTCTAGACTGTCGACAGTATGTTACAAATTTTGATTCATTGGCTGAGATAGTACCTTATTCAATCTACCCAAAAATCTAAGCTTAATGCAAATAATTATTGGTGGTTAGCATCGGCAATAAGAGGGCACATTAAGGTTTCAAAGCCTGCTTATTATAAATCCATTATGGATCTACCTCAGCTACTCACGTTATATAAATTAAGAAACAACCAGTCAAAGCTGAGTCTGCCCAAAAATTTGTCAAAGATTTTACAGCTAAGTTTAAAAGGATTAAGAATGGAGGCGTTTAACCCTCCTAATGAATGATTAGAGGCAGTTCACATTAATAATAACACCAGATAAACCCCTTATTGTGATTTTATTGCTAAGAGTTACGTTTGGTTTCAGGTACCGCTGAGTCTCTTATAAGACCATAAGCTTAGCAAAACTTTTAGAAATTTTCCCGTAAGAACCCCAGATATTAAGTGTAAGGTAAAACTTACAGGCAAAAATCATAAGAACCATTTCTTCTGTTCCTATCAGAAACCTCCAATCGTAGAATTCTAGAAGTATCCTCTCTCTAGAGAAAGTGCGTCAGCATGTATAGTTGATATCTCCTTGATCTCTATCGATTACGAATACCAGACGGTATGACAAAAGCGCCACATGAGGATTGATGTATCTTAATAAGCTCCATAGATTGCTTCCATGCCTGATCAGTATGGAGGTTTAATGCATGGAACCGCAAGGATGTTCCAATGGTCATATGGTACAAAAGTCAACTAATGGTATTCAAAGAAGATATCCAGAATGGAATTGTCCAAGTAAATATCTCCAATTAGGGATTTCGTGGACTCGTAACATAAATGTGTCACTTATCTGACACAGAGTATGATAAATGAACTGGAGCCTGAGATTTGGAAAATCTCTGTAACCTCCTTATAACTTGATTATCTTCTCATAGGACTACCCTGTTTACCTCCTGAAAGGCAAGTAGAGTTAAGACTTATATCCCATTTAGGGCTGTATTAGTGTGAAATCTCCAAGACGGCTAGTACCATCATTGGAAGAATCGAAACCCTGATTAGGTGAGATTTAAAATAGAGGATTCATATAGCCTAACTCAATATTCTGAGAATTCGGTATAGTCAATTAAGAAAGACGGTCCATCTTTTTTATACAATGATTACCGCAACCCTACTTAAGCAGCGATTAATAATCGCCATCAGCTACCCAGGATCGTCGATTGGTTCGAATATCGGCAAGGATTAGCTATTCCTTAAGATTGGTTTTAAGCTATAGTCGAAATAACCATCTCACCTTAAATAAGCTATTTTATAACTAATAGTAGATATATAAGTATCAAGGCTGCTCCTTTGGAGACCTTGTATAGATGAAATGTTATACATCTGTTATTGGACGGAAGTTTGGTAAGTCCAATTATCAGGATCTGAAAGTTGCCTTGGAAAACAACGAATAAGATCATACAAATCCATAATCGTCTAAAAGTTTCCAGTAATCGGCAGAAAATTGAGGATTGATGAAAGTCGCAACCCTCTTAAGTCCTTAATAAGAAATAAGGTTCAAACAAAGGTATCGCCCTAAGAAGGGTGTGCTAAATTTTAATTTATCAGGGTAAGTTAAGCCCTGGATATATAGGAGCATTTGGGGAATCGAATGTATCAAGATCGAATAGCTTATAAGCTAAAACCTATTTAAGGAGCTTGGCGGAGCTCGCAATGCATTACACACTAATGATTTAAGGATGTGTTTCACCAATAAGTCGAGAAGCACTATCACATAATGATATGCAAATTTATGATATGATGAGCAACCTGTATCAATTAAGGATCGACAGGTTAAGAAACTCCAAAATGATACATGTACCTAATATAAAGGTTACTTTGGGAGCTTGGAGAGGTTCCAGATATGCTATAGAAGTTAAGTCCATTATGTGACAAAAAGTACTTCCAACATTTTAGTAAATCTCGAGGTCGAGATTTCTTTTAAGGGGGTGAGGATGTAACACCTCGAAAATTTATGTCCAATATTATATTGACACGTGTCATGGACTTTAAACGTGTAGAGAATTAAGTTAGAGGGACTAAAGTTGACAAACAAGGAATCTATGTGTATAAAATGATTCAAAGTGTCAACAATGGATAAATATATCTTTCAATAACCCTACACGACGTTTATAGCCTTAAACGAATGAATCATGGATCATACGAAGCTAATTGTGGAAGAAAGTGCGAGATTACAAACTACAAGGGTTAAAAGTGTCAACATGTTTAAGTTGTACCTCTGAGTGATCTTTTAGTGAACCCGAAGCTTTGTAACGGTTAATTATACTCACTAGAATAAGTGATAAAAATTTCACAAGGTTTCGATAAAGTATGAGAAAGTTATGATAATATTCGCATACGAGGGGTTAAAAGCGTCAACGTTGAAATTAAAGGCTTTTCGGGTGATCACAAAGTTAACCAAGGACTTAACAAAGTTTAGTTATGCCTTGGAGCCCTTAAAAGTCAAGTTAGAGGGTTGAAATTGCAATAAAACAAGTTAAAAACGAGTTTAGAAGGACCAGGGACCACAATTGCAATATTTGAAACTTGCTGACCGGAGAGCCACCCTCACACGGCCCGCGTAGACCCTCTATGGGATCTTACGCGGCCCACCTAAGGTGCCCAGATGCAGATTCCTTGGACAGGTGCCTGTTTCAGCAAGTTTAACCGACTTAAGGAGCTTGTTTTCGATTCTATGGGCTTGTTTGATGGTTTATAAGGGCCTAGGGACACTTGGGATGATCAGGATTCATCCCATAGACTTATTTGTCATGACCTTGTGTAATCAAAGTCCCTATATAAGGTGTTCTTGTTGCATCATTTGAACACACTCCCTTGAAAACTTCACAACTCATTTTCTGGAGGTTCCTGGAGCTCAAGACCCCTTCCTAGTGATCTTTAGTCGTGCATAGGACCTTGGTAAGTGTCATTAACCTTCCTTAATTCAGTTTTACTTAGTTAATTAGCCTAAAGTCAAACCGTCGTAATTAAGGTTTGACTTCGTCATTAACCTTAATTTGTCCAGTCAAATTCCAAATTGAAAGTACCTATGAGTTGGTAATTATGTGGGCAATAAACCCTTAAAAGGGCACCCTCTGATTCCCACTCTAGCTAGGTCAATTGTCGGGTCAAACTTGTTTATAAAAAGTCAACAGAAAGCTTAATTTCAAATAAATGCATAATTAACAATGTAGAAGCTATGCAACCTATTTTATCACTAATATAACTTGGTAATTAATGTAAGAACATGTCTACACATGTTCAACCCGACAATTTTCAGTTTAAGCTCGGTTCGGAGCGGAAAGTCGCAAAAGTAGACTTTTGCTTTGACTTTCTGTTCTGACCCACTAGAGCATAGTTTAGAAATGCCTTAGAGCTTTATTAGGACCAGGTTACATGTTAGTATAACCCTCTGTGATTATACAACTTGGTTCATTAGTTATCCGATTCATATGCATGTTTCCGTTAAATGCTTAAATGTTGACTATTATGCTCTTTTGACCTTAAAACGTGATTTTTGAAAAAGTAAAAGAATAGAAACCTTCATTACTGATTTATAGACTTGTCCC
Organism: Helianthus tuberosus; assembly: GCA_030545235.1. NCBI lineage: Eukaryota > Viridiplantae > Streptophyta > Magnoliopsida > Asterales > Asteraceae > Helianthus > Helianthus tuberosus. The sequence goes on from CM060402.1 coordinate 110,719,172, forward strand.
TAAAATTTGACATCAGTTTGAGGTCTAGATTAGGAGTTATATTCATTAGCGTAATTAGAAAGCTTTTTATTAATTAAACGGCGTAATTAGCATATAGCCTATTTAAACCCAAATTTTTATACCAAACTTTTGACCCACTGATATAAAATAATATTTTGGGATTTTTGAAGATTTTTATTTATTTTTAGGCTGAGCATAACATAGGGTTCTAAGCTTCATTCGGTAATTGCCGGTTTTGCCCTTTTGGCCATAAAATGAGTTTTACATAACATTTTGATACCAAACTTTTTGCTACTGATTTTATATGATAAATAAAACATTTTAAGATTTCTGGAATGATAAAAATATCAGCTTTTCTTATAAAACCCGGAAATCGCTTAAAATCGCCTTTTTACGCGTTTTTAACGCATAGTATATGTTAAAACTATTTTTAACATATAAGGTTTGATACCTACTGATGTTCTAAGTAAATTTTCATAATTAAACAGTAGGAAAAAGCTTTAAACTCAGAATTCTAATTTTGACCTTTAAAGCTTAAGTGAAATTACCAAAATGCCCCTTCGGTGCATAGTTTGGTTATAATTAATAAATTTCACATATATGTAATACCCTACTGATATAACTTATTAAATTGAGTATTTTACGGATTATATCAGACCAGGACCTCAGATTATTATTTAACCTCTCTTATAACCTTTAAAATGACCAAAATACCCCTACGGGGCATAAATTGGTTTTAAATTCGTTTTGGGCATAATGGAAGGTATCCTACTGATATCACAACATATTAAAGGCATATTAACTTAGGAAACCTGTTCATGATTCATTTGGTTACCCGTTACGCACTTTTCGCGTTCGGATCGGTTTATGTAACTAGTTTGCATATATTAGCCGAAACGGGTCCAACCTTATCATTTTCATCTCAAAATACAAAATGTGTTTAGTTTACCCTTATTACACAAGTATACAAGCTTGTCGGGTCTAAACCACATTCTAATCCGGTCTTCGCTTAATCTTGCGTTTGAACCGTATATCCTCCTTTAAAACTAACCGGTCTAAGCATAGGCTTAATTAAGACCCGTTAGGAATCTAATAGGTTATTAAAAACCTTCGTTCCAGATTTAGGAGCCTAGTAAAAGCTATCTGTACTTGCTTGGTGGTATACGGCTGGGATAAATTGTATAAATTTGCTCTGGTAAATACTCTTAACTTATTTTCCCTATACGGGCTTGGGATACGGTATTATAATAATACCGCTTGGTCAGATATGTAGTCATTTAAATCGGATTGTGATTAATGTATTTACATAACCTGTTTTAATCTGTATTATTTGGTGTATGGCCCTTGGGGGTTAAATGACCATGTCCCGGATATCCTTGGCATCATTCAAAGAAATGGCCACGACCTAAGCACGGGGTGTAGGCGTACACCTGACAGTTGCATTATGTAAAAACTGGTAATCCACTTAAAGGAATCAACCTTGTGGGCATTATACCTGTGGCGTGTCAGTTAATCTTGACCGGCTCTACCAACCGGCCCCGACGGACGACAAATAAGTAAAACTGTATACAAGATTATTTTTAAATAATTGTCCCAAGTTATAAAAGACTTTTTGTGCCATGTGCATTCAAATCAATTTTTCTAAACATTTTCAAAATGAGTCAGTTAATTGTATTTACCAGTGTAAACTGACGTATTTTCCAAAAAGGTTAAGTGCAGGTACTAGACGAAATAGGCTGGCTACTCCTGGCATCATTAATTAAGTCTCGCAAGCTCTAGATGCTAAAGTCTGTTGAACAAGTTTCCTTTTTATTCGATCCGCCTGTGGATCTGTTTCAACTCTTTTGTGATACTTAATATTACAATTTTATTCAGTTGAAATAAATCTATCTTTTGCTTCCGCTGTGCATTATAATTGTGTTGCTTGACTATGATGATATCAACTACGTCACGATACTCCCCACCGGGCCCACCGGTAATACGTGGAAATATCGGGGTGTGACAAGTGCTAGCCAACAAGCTGTTGAAAATCCACACCGACCCACAATTGCTAAGTCAATAAAAGACCCAAAAACACACAAGAGGTCAACAACGGTCAAAAATTACATACCACTTTCAGATGGGAAACTAACCTTGCGATTAGCTCTTAAGCACATGGGGGAGCTGGTGGAATCTTTCAACGAGAATCAACGGCAAGCTGTCAGAAACATAGGTTTCGGGGCAATACTTGGGTTTAAAATGGGTCCGATTCCCTCAACTCTGGGTTGGTGGTTGGTAAATAACTACGACCCTAAAACACGGGTTTTGAATTGCGGTAGCCACCACATCCAAATAACGGAGGAATTGGTGAACGATGTGTTCGGCGTACCGAGAGGGGATGAAAAAATAAAGGAGGTTGAGAGAGCAAGATCAGATTTTCATGAGGTTGTTGCGGAATGGAAAGAACAGTTCGAAAACGTTCCTGCATGTTTAGCGCCTGTTCAATTCAAGACATACATGAAGGGGCAACAAGCGAGCGGGAGAATCTTTGTGTTAAACTTTCTACTATTCTACAGCACACAGCTAGGAGAGACAACTACCAATTCATCAATTAATATGAGGTTTCTACCAGCCTTGCGTCGAGGGATGGATATCAAAAGTTTTAACTGGTGTGAATACATGATCAAGTGTCTGGATCGAACAGTGGAAGCATGGATACCAAAGGAATGCTTTCTTGGTCCAATGCCTTTGCTAGTGGTATGTTCTGAATTCATATATAATTTTCTAATCACACACTTGATTTGTGCATGCAAACACATGTGTTTGCAGTAAAACACATCTGACATCAGTTTGTTCTTCTTATTTACAGGCAGCGTTGATACGTGACCAAAAGAAAACCGAGGAAGATAAGCCAAGAGCAGCTCATCTCATCGAAGATATCACTGATGACGATATCGAGGCAGTCAGCATAAAGTTGGACACGATCAGGTTTGAACAAATGTTAGTGGATGCATATGACTTGCAACCGAAACAAAAATATCCGTTCGCAAAAATATCTGATGAAGAAGTTCAATCAAAAGAAGTGAAAGCAGATGAAAAAGATGTAACGAAGAAAGTAAAACACAATAGCACATCTGAACCAGTAAAAAACAAAAAGTCTGTTGTGAAGCCGGCCTGTAAAACACATGGTAAACCTACGGTCTCAAAGGTACCGATAAAAAATCAAATTGAAAAAGAACGGGCGAAAAACGATCAGGTTGGGGAGAAGACCGGTAAAACACATGATAAACCTGCAGTCTCAGAGGTACCGAGAAAAAATCAAATTGAAACAGAATGGGCGAAAATCGATCAGGTTGGGGAGAAGACAGGTAAAACACATGGTAAACCTACGGGCTCAGAGGTACCGAGAAAAACTCAAATTGAAAAAGAACGGGAGAAAACCGATCAGGTTGGGGAGAATAAATCTGATGTTGAAGGTGGCACGGAACCTGCGCCTGTTGTCGAAGAAATCCCCATTAATGCAGGTTTCACTGCAGCCTTTGAAGACGACATGAACGAAGATGTTGGCCCGGAAACAGTGCCTGTTGTCGATACATCTGATATAGAGAAGTACTACATTGAAACCGGCGAGTGGGGGCAAACACAACAAAGTTAGCGGGGGATTAACTCACCTATTGTATCTCAATATGGGTCGACACCACCAGCGAGCCAAAGCGACGAGGTACTCTTATAGTTTTTCAATAATTCTATTACACACAATATAATGTATAAGTGAACACATTTAAACACAAATAAGAAATACCTTAAAACACAATGTAACCCTTAAAACATATTTTTATGAAATGTGGCACAAGCAACACCTTAAAACACAATCAGATTGCCAAAAAAACATTTTAGATGGTAAAACACATTACAGATTGGTAAAACATATTTTCAGGTTAGTAAAACACATTTCAGCTTAGAAACAACACAATGAACCTTCTTTTCACATTCTTATGAAGTGTAAGACAGACAACACCTTAAAACACAACCAGCTTGATAAAACACAATACAAAATGCTTAAAAAAATTTTCAGCTTGGTAAAACACATTGCAGATTGGGAAAAAAACAATGAACATTCGATACACATTCTTATGAAGTGTGAGTCAGATAACACCTTAAAACACATTCAGATAATTATAAAATACGAAGGATTTGTGAAAAGACAACACTAAAACACAATTAGATGTAATTCCACACAAATATCATGTTGTTGCTTAATGATAATTTGTAAAGTGTGATTGATGTGAATCAGGTGCATGCGGGAATGTTGGAAGTGTTCTTGAATCAATTCGACGAATGTGTGAAAAGGATAAACGACACTTTTACGGAAGGTTTCCAATTGTACCCCGAAAGTGAAAAAATAAAAGAGATACATAAAATGTGGACTGAGAAGCTGAAAACGGTTGGATCCACAAGTACGGCAACTGGACAACCACAAACTCCTACGGATAAAACACCAGAAAAAGAGGCAAATAAGGAGAATGTGGATCTGTCACAGTTGTCGCAGTGGACACCTTCATTGCTCGAAGAGATATGTAAGACGGTTGACAAGACAACCACACCGACGACTCAGCTTGCAGTAGTGGAGCAGCCCGCACTCGTCATCACACCGATCTCACAAAAAACACAGGAGGAATATGAATATTCGATTAGACGTGGGCAGCTTATACACGAGTTGGACCTTGGAAAGCGGAAAGTAAGACCGCAAAGACAAACAGAGTTGACCGATGCTCTAAGGTCTCCATACGTGAAGCGGGCAGTAGAGATTAGGGCAAAGCTTGAAAACGCTGAGGTCTCAGTCAGCTCATACATGTTTTCAGCCTGGGGTTCAATGTGGTATGTTATAAAAATGCCATTTATAATACGAATGTTTCTACAAAATATGTTAAGACACAATGTTTGAAAGTGATTCGTCTGAAATTATTATAACACATTGATTAAAACTTGTTTGTATACGTTAGGGATGTTGTGTTTAGAACTAAGAGAGGAGCGCCGGTTATGAGATCTCCGCTCGAATCATTAATGCCGGGAATGGAATTGCACATTTTGGTAATAAGCGCATGGGCGGATTTGTTGAATTATGAAGAAAAATTCAAGCAAAAGGGGAGCATCACACGGCTGTTCTGTTCAGTAAATATGTTGGTAAGTCTGATCATAATGACCTTGTAATATAAGTTTACTACTTTTGTAATATTGTTTAACACAATCACTCTAAAATGCAGAATGAAGACGACTACAAAAAAAGTGCAAAATCGATGTCAAAATCATTCGCAGAAAACATGGAACCGGTCTTAATTTCTGCTGATGTGAAAAAGATACCTGACAAGTCGCTCATCTTTGTACCAGTCTTACACTGTTATGGGTCATTTTCTGAGCATATATCCTGACTAATATTCTGCTTTTGATTGTTTACTTGTGATCAGGATACCGGATCAGGATATTGGTAACATCCTGGTGTGATATCCTAGTATTGACTGAATTAACCACGTGCAGGTTAGAAGATGTGGGTCACTAACGGTCAAATGGACCTCTTCTCCTTAAGACTCGGGCAAACCAGTTATATGAGAGACGTTGAACCCGAAAGACCAGGTCTACAACGTTCGTATGGGGAATATCCGCCGAATCCCGGTTTAATAGGGTAGTTTGTTATATTTCTTTTACTATAAATAGATGGATCGGATCAGATTAAGGCACACAACTTTCACTCACATTCTTTCTCTCTAGCTACTAGCAATCACTACACACAAACACTTGTACTTGAATTACATTGTAACACCTAGTTGATCCGCATCACATCCTGCACTGTATCCTGATATTCGAAGTAATAGAAGAACAAGGCAGCTGCGATTGTCAGCTCCCGAGGTTTTATGCCGGCGATCTAGATTGATCAAGGGCTTTCCTCGTATATCTCGTGTCACCCTTTACATTTTTGCTCATTGTTTGATCATAAATACAGATCTATATCCTGAGCCGTATCCTGAAACTGTTTTTACAAATAACTTAACTAACATATTTTCAACACACATTTCAAGCACACTACCTCACTTAACTAATTTGATCACTAAATTGCTTCGGTAATTTTTGACCAAAACAATTTGGCGCCCACCGTGGGGCAAGTGGTGCTATTTTTACTAAAAACTTTAGTAAAATCATTACTCGGTTTTCTATTTTCAAAACTTTTTGTTACATTATTTTCAATGGCCTCGAGATCAAACATGAGCTCTTCCACCATGTCTGCTACAACCTCTGCAACAATTGGTTCGGTGCTTCCACCTCCTCCTCCGAGAATGCAAGCCTCCTCATAGGGAACTGAAAGTCATGTGGCTCGGGATGTTATTCCCACTCGCAGTGCACAGGGATCTGGTCCTGTTTTAGCTTCTAATGATGAAATTCTGAATTTGTTTGGTAGTGTACAAGAACAGATGAGGCAGCAGCAGGAAACTAATCAGATGCTGATAAGAGAGATACAACTCTTGAAATCCGGCCCAAGTAGGCCTGCTGAAGAAACTGTCACTCCTTGGCAGCCCAGGGCTTTGAACTTCAGTTCTGCAGTTTACACTAAGGATAACCGGGGGAATATCGTGCCGAGCCATTCCCAGAATCATACTCCTGAGATACCCTCTTCAATAAGAGTATCAACCGTGAGAAGCTCAGGATATGCTTCAGGATATGGCCAGAATCCCCAGACTGGTAATGTATCTAATAATAATAACACTCTTGCTACTAATGGTGTTGGATCTTTGCAGGATGCAGGCATGACATCGGCATTTTCCAGAGAACTCCAAAAGCTGAAAGACATGATATCCAGTGTGCCTGGGGTGGTCCAGCCGATCCCGGAAGTATCCCAAGACAGTCAGAGGATATCCCGGTTTTCGCATCCTATCTGTGATGCTGAAATCCCGAAAAGATTTCAAACCCCCAACATGAAACTCTATGACGGAACCACGGATCTTGAAGAGCATATCGCCCAGTATAGGGAAAGGATGGAAATCAACCCTATCCCTCCAGATCTCAAGGAAGCATGCCTCTGCAAGGGTTTTGGTTCTACCTTGACAGGATCAGCCCTAAAATGGCTGTAAAATGTTCCTCCTCACTCAATTACTTCGTTTGCTCATTTGGTTAATTTATTTAATAGTCAGTTTTCTTGCAGCCGGAGTTTTGAGAAACTAACCAGTGATCTTTACAGGATAACTCAAGGGCCTCAGGAATCCTTGAGGGATTATGTGAACAAGTTTAGTCGGGAATCCTTGGATATCCCATATCTTGATATTGCAACAGCTGTGCAGGCTTTTAAGATGGGATTACAAAAAGATTCTCAGTTTTATCAGGATCTCGTAATGAATCCCTGCAGGAATCTCGACGAAGCTCGTAACAGGGCCTTGAGATATATTCGCTTGGAGGATGATAAAAAGATGCAAGAGAGGATGAATTCCACCTCAACCTATGAATCAACCAATAGGAAATCAGAATCCTCGTATAAACCATACCGTTCTAAACCGTATGGCAGAAATGATAGCAAAAAAGTGAATGCTGTTGAAGACGAGGATCCTGAGGAGTATCCTGAGTTGTCTGAATATTGTTTTTCTGTTAACATACCAGAACTAATGTATGCTATGCAGGGTTTAGGGGACAGAGCCAGATGGCCCAGGAAAAATCAACAAAAAGCTGATTGGAAGGATAAGTCCAAACGGTGTGCTTTCCACGAGGATTTCGGGCATGTTACAGAGGATTGCATTGCTTTAAGAAAGGAAATAAGCTATCTCTTGAGTAAGGGATATCTGAAAGACCTCTTGGGAAGAAAGCAAAATAAGGGTCAGGATCCTGAGAAGGATCCTGAGCGAGCAGCACCACCTCCTACGGATGCAAAAATAATCAACTTTATTTAAGGAGGATCCGACATTTGTGGGACTTCGTATTCTGCAGCTAAGAGACATGCAAAAGAGGCTAAGGCCGAAAGAGGGGATAAGCCAGCTAGGATGTCAACCCTCACAATTGATAAAGTGATCACGTTCGACAGCGATGACAGGGATACTGTCCAGGATCCTCACCATGATGCTTTGGTAATAACGTTATATGTTGCTAACCATTTTGTGCGTAGGATATTAGTGGATAATGGCAGCTCCGTCAATATAATTCAGCTGGAAACATTGAAGAGGATGAACGTATCCCCGATGGATATTACTTCGAAGTCCACTGTGCTCGTTGGTTTTAGTGGGGAAGCTAGAAACACAGTGGGAGAAATAAAGCTACCAGTGTATATTGAAGGGGTTAACTCAATGCAACGCTTCTCTGTGATGGACTCCCTATCCTGCTATAATATCATATTGGGTAGGCCATGGATCCATGATATGAAAGATGTGCCATCAACATATCATCAATGCATTAAGATCCCTACACCTTGGGGGGTTGTCAAGGTAGATAGTGATCAACAAGAAGCGAAGGAATGTTACTCATCCTCGATGAAATCCTCGACCAAGCCTAGTACAACATAGCAATTAAAGATGCGGGCCCAAGATATCATAGAGGCTTCGGAGCAGGATGTAAAGAGAATTATCCTGGATCAGGATAAGCCGGATATCTTGGTGCTCATAGGAACCAATATCCCTCAGGATATTGAAAATCAATTGACTAATTTTCTTAAATGCAGGATGTCGACGTTCGCATGGAAACACGAGGATATGACAGGTATTTCCAAGGATATTATAACACATAAGCTAGGTATTGACAGGTCATTCAAGCCTGTCCAACAAAAAAGAAGGAAATTTGCTCCGGAACGAAACGTGATCATCCAAGAGGAAGTTGAAAGACTACTAAGGAGCAAGATGATTAGGGAAGTGAAGTTTCCTAAATGGCTGGCAAATGTAGTCGTGGTACAGAAGAAAAATGGGAAATGGAGAGTTTGTGTAGATTACACGGACCTGAATAAAGCTTGTCCCAAAGACCCATTTCCTCTTCCTCATATTGATTCAATGGTGGATGCTACTGCCGGCTACGAGATGTTAACCTTCATGGATGCATCCTCAGGATTTCAGCAGATCCAAATGGAACCTTCAGACCAGGAGGATACTGCCTTCATGACACCGACAGGTATTTATTGTTACACTGCTATGCCCTTTGGTTTGAAAAATGCAGGTGCAACATACCAAAGATTGGTAAACATGATGTTCAAAGACAAGCTGGGGGACACTATGGAGGTGTACATCGATGACATGGTAGTAAAATCTAAAAAGGCTGAGGATCACCTCCAGGATATTAAGGGAGCATTCGATATCCTGGATCAGTATAACATGAAGCTAAATCCTGCCAAGTGCCATTTTGGAGTGGGGGCAGGAAAGTTTCTGGGATATATGGTGACTAAAAGAGGAATAGAAGCAAGCCCGGAGCAGATTAAAGCTATCCTGGATATCAAGTCACCTTCAAATATGAAGGATGTTCAACGATTAACAGGGCGAGTTGCAGCATTAAACAGATTTATCTCAAGATCCTCGGAAAAATGCAAGGAATTTTATGATATCCTAAAGAAGAATAAGAAGTTCGAATGGGGAGAAAAGCATGAAGCAGCCTTGCAGGATTTGAAGCAGTATCTTTCAACTGCACCCCTATTGATGAAACCCGAGGATGGTGAACCATTATCCTTGTATCTTGCAGTATCAGGGAATGCTGTAAGTGCTGTCCTCGTAAAAGATCATGAAGGTCAACAGTATCCTGTTTATTATGTTAGTAAAAGCTTATTAGATGCTGAAACTAGGTACTCCCATCTAGAGAAATTAATATTAGCCCTAGTTATGGCATCAACAAAACTTAGACATTATTTTGAGACACATAGGATTCATGTTAAGACTAATTATCCTGTTAAGAATGTGCTTAGGAAACCTGAGATGTCGGGTAGGATGGCTAAATGGTCAGTGAAATTAAGTGCATACGATCTAGTATATGAGCCTAGAAATGCCATAAAGTCTCAGGCTTTGGCTGACTTTGTGGCTGATTTCAGTAGTGATATTCAAAATGAAGTAGACCTAGAAGTACAGCAACTAGGAGAAAACTTAGAATCCTGGACATTATATACTGATGGTGCATCTAATGTAAGAGGTGTAGGTTTAGGTATACTACTAAAATCGCCACAGGGGGACATATTACCCCAGGCTATTAGATGTGAGTTTCCTGCTACTAATAATGAAGCAGAATATGAAGCTTTAATTGCAGGATTAGAATTGGCTAAAAGTATGAATATCAAAAGTTTGCAAGTATATGTCGATTCCTTGTTAATTACTAATCATTTTTAGGGATCATATGCAGTTAAAGGTGATAAATTAATCGAGTATCTCGAAATTCTCAAAAAATTAGCAGGATATTTCGATATTTTCACACTTGAACAGGTACCGAGAGAGTATAATGCTGAAGCTGATGCCTTGGCGAATCTAGGATCATCAGTCAGGATACCGGAAGGAACCCAAATACCAATATTACATATCTTATATCCTGCGACGAATCCTCAGGATAAGGAAGTACTAAGTGTTCAGGATCCTGATGAGTATCCTGAGAAGAATCCCAAGTCCTGGATGGATCCAATTATAAGATATCTCACGGAAGGACACATCCCAAAGGATGAGAATCCTAAGGCCTTTAGAATGAAGGTATCACGATTCACTATTATAAATAATGTCTTGTATAAGAAATCTCTTGCAGGACCATATCTGAGGTGCTTAGAGGATCCCGAAACTAAGGAAGTGCTTCAGGATATACACGAAGGGGATTGTGGTAACCATACTGGGGGCAGGTCATTGTTCTCAAAGGCACTAAGAACAGGGTATTATTGGTCGACGATGAGAAAATATGCTGCAGAATATGCTCGGAGATGTGATGCATGTCAAAGATACAGTAACATATTACATCAGCCGGCCGAACCATTTTATCCTATAGCTTCCCCTTGGCCATTCATGAAGTGGGGAATGGATATAGTAGGAAAATTGCCAAAGGCTCCAGGAGGAAAGGTCTTCATGCTGGCAATGACCGATTATTTCTCTAAGTGGGTCGAAGCTGAAGCATTTGTTCAGGTTAGAGATCAAGAAGTGGTATCCTTCATAAAAAGGAATATCCTGACCAGGTTTGGAGTACCAGCTGAGATAATTTGTGACAATGGATCTCAATTTATAAGTAAGAGGACTACTGACTTTTGCAAGAGTTGGGGAATCAAAATGATTACATCCACACCGGTACATCCTCAAGCAAACGGGCAAGCAGAATTCTCAAACAAGATAATTGTCAACAACTTGAAAAAGAGACTAGGAGCTAAAAAAGGAAGATGAGCAGAAGAACTACCCTTTGTTTTGTGGGCTTATAGAACAACGGTAAAGAGTGCAACTGGCCAGACCCCGTTTTCCTTGGTATTTGGAGCGGAAGCGGTGATCCCGACAGAAATGGTAATACCTACAGCGAGGTCCAACCTTCGGGATCCTGAGCAGAATCCTGAAGCCTTATGCCAGGAATTGGATACTATTGATGAGACAAGAGACGCAGCAAGACTAAGGATGGCAGCATATCAACAAAGGATATCTAAAGCATATAACAAGAATATAAGGACTAGAAGGTTCCAGGTTGGAGATTGGGTATTGAGAAAGGCTTTTCAGAATACTACTAATCCTGCTGATGGAAAGTTGGCTCCAAAATGGGAAGGACCCTATGAGGTTGAATCAGAATGAGGAAAAGGAGCATACCGACTCAAGAATATGGAGGGGGATATGCTACCAAGATCCCGGAATGCTATACATCTAAAACTCTATTTCAAGTGAGTATGGAATTTAAATCCTAACTCAGGATGGTATGGATTCTGTCTCTTTTATTAAATTTTAATATTATTTACTGTTTTGAACCCATTACTGACTTAAGCATCGGAGGGGTGTTAGCCAGGCTAACACCCACCTTAGCTTACAGTTGTTTTGCAGTATATGCTTTGAGATATAGCTCCAGGATATACATTCAGGATACTTCGGAAGATTAGAGGATTGGCCCCCTCTCTCACGTCTAAGGGATCCTGATCCCTTCACAGGTTTAAAGGTATTCACTGTTTTGGTAAAAAATCAAGCAATGACAATGCAACCAAACTTTCTGTTGTGAGGAATGATGCTTAAATTGATGAATATCACTGAGGATCACTCTGAAATGTAAATGACAAGTGACACAAAGATATATACGGGGAAAAAGCCCTTGATCAAGAGTTGATCTCCGGCACAAAAAACCCCGGGTGATGGAAACTACCGATTACCAACTCCAATTAAACAAGAAAATGTGTTACAACTTCGGATGATAGCGAACTAAGTACAAGGATCACTATAGTGTATTGTGTAAAAAAGTGTGTATTCGCCAAGCGAGTTAACGAGAGCTGGTGAGAGCAGTTGTAAGAGTGTGTGTGTAGCCAAAAATAGCCAAGTGTTTTCTAGTTAGCTCGCTACCCCTTTAAATATAGAAAATATCTACACTAACTAACATCCCGCAAATGGTGCAAGTCCTCCACGACTCCATAACGTCCACTTTTGGCCAAGCACGTGCGGAATAGGTATAGAATATTCTCCAGGAATATCGCCAAGACCAAGTCCAATTTGATACTCCTGCAAAACAGTTTCGAATTCAAAATAGACAATCGTTAGTACAAGGATCCTTATGATGATCCATGATCCTGATCCTCCAACACTTCTGAGGATCACTACTTCAGACAGAAGTGAGGATCACTAAGTCCAACAGCAATTGAGGATCACTGGTCATTTAGAAATCCACCCCTAACAATTGCCCCCAAAATATAAGGAGTAATTATGTAAATAAATGAGTTATATTTTGTTCTTATCCGCAACAAACTTAAGGGATATATAGCCGTTAAAATTGAACTATCCGTTGCAGATCTTACGTCACTTGAAGCGACATCCCTGCAAAATCATGATTATAAATAGGAGTTAGAGATAGGGATCATTTCACATTTAAATTCAAGAGAGAGACTCCCTTTAAATTTACATCCGCAGATCAAACAGGTAATCCTCTTCCTCTTCTTCCTTTACGTTTTCTTTCTCTGCTCCTTCTTTCTTCACCTTCTTCACATTCATGATGATGCTACGATCCTCACCGGCTAAGGACCACAAGAAGGACAGTCCTCTTAAAAGCCAGGGGATCATCAAAGATTCACCGAAAGAAAGATGCTGCTTCAATGATGCACAAATAGACAGAATTCGCCACTGTTTTCCGGCGAATACCGTCATCAAGCCATTTGACCCCACCGTTCTAAGTGATTTCCTTTCAGAAACTTGGGTAGCTTTCCCGGTCACCCCTTTCACAATAGGATATCCGTATCCTTTCCCTGAATTCACCCAGTCTTTCTTCTCCCTCACCGGCATTTCCTACATTCAAGCTATGCCAATGATCTGGAGGGTCTTATATACCCTTGAGAGGATCATTGAGCAAGAAGGAATCAACCTGGGAATGTCGGAATTGGCAGAGATGTATGATCTCACCACATTTGGATCCCATCGATACTTATTCAAGCGTAAACCTGGTGAAGAACATCCCATCTTCAAAGCCACTAAGAATGATACAAACTGGAAACGGCGATTCTTCTTTGTCAGAAGGGATTCTATCCCGGATGGAAAGGATCTGCCAAGGAAATGGAGCACCCATGGTAGGATAGAGGATCCTTAGAAGGATCACTGAGTAAGCTCATTTCTGATGATGATTACTAATATGCTTCTGTTTCTTTTGTGCAGCTATCACAATCTCACATATTATACCTTCACCTGCCACCAAGGAGAGACTTGCTGCTTTCAGAAAACTTGATCCTGCAACAAGATCATTCAAAACAAACACCCAGGATTCACAAGAAGTATCCTCAGGCTCTGTCACCATGTCAAGTAAGTATCCTATTTTTTGTATAATTAAATATTTAAATAAATAGTTAAATAGAAATTGGATAAGGATACTTATCTGTTTTGAATGTGTAGGCGCTGGGAAATCATCAAAATCTGCCTCCAAATTCAGTGTCACTGATCTAGACACTGTCCGATCCTCCAAGAAGAAGTCTGCTGCTAGCCCCTCTGTTGTAATCCCCAAAGCTACCACTTCGAAGGGAAGAGGTGGAAAGAAAAGAAAGACCTCTGAAGCTGACAACCTTCAAGGCTTACCTCTGATCCGTCATCAATTCCTCGAGTACTTCAATGATGTAAGGATCACTGACTCTGTCTAGTTATCCTATCCACTTGAGGATCACCTGACTCTAATCTTTGCATTGTCTTCTTTGTAGAAATTTGCTGAGATCGAGGACTATGTGGGGAATGTTGAAGAGCTTGAGGAGAAGTACTCTGACCTCCAAAAGGTTGCTGTGCTCAAGGATCACAAGATTGCTTCCCTTGAAAAGGATCTCACTGATGCCAAAGCTCAGACAACTGCAATCCTGATCAATTTTGATTATGAGAAGCACGAGATCACAGAGGATGCCAAGGTCTCCGCTGCCATTTCCATGTACAAGACCAAGCTACAGATGGCCCAGGAAGCTCAGGATCCTGCCTTTGACAGGAGCAACTGGGACGTGGAAGGCTGGAAGGCCAGGCTGGCTGAATTGGAGGATGAGGATGAGGCTGATGAGGTTCTGGCAATCGAAGCTAGTGGCAGTGGCGAGGATCAGGTGAAGGATACCGGAGCTGGAGGGGATGATGACGCAGCGAAGGTGTAGGCTGCATGAATGGGCGATGAAGGACATTTCTAGACGTAGCCGGAGCCCATTTTTTAATTTGGTTATGGTTTTTATTTTGATGATGTTTTAATGGACAATGGTTGGTCTGTACTTAAACAATAGTAATTAGGGTTGAGGATCATGGATGATCCTTTGAACAATAGGTAGGATTACAAATGGTGGAGGGATCCTCTGTTTGGGGGATGAAGCCATTGTGATCCTGCCATCTTTATTTTCCTGCACTACCAAGGCCTTTAGACAATGGACACCCTTTGCCAACCCATGTGGACGGGCCACGTTTTGCTGGTAGAAACATGGGTTGGCAATTTTGACAACCTTAAAAGGGTTTAAACTTTCGTTAATAAAATGACTTTAACTTTTTGGCTATTTCTCGTGTTGTTATCCTTGTAAATATTTTTACTTTTCAATTGTTGTGGAAAATATTATGTCTGAACTTATCAAGTAAAGAAAATTTAATAAATATCCTTAAAAAGTTTAGGATATGATGAAGGATCACATATCCTATTGTTAGGGGAGGATTTTCTAACAATTAGTGATCCTTACTCGTTATCCTAATTAATGATCCTTTCTTCTGTGACAGATAGTGATCCTCAGAAGAGCTTCAGGATCAGGATCAGGATCATGGATCACTTTAAGGATCCTCGTACTGACGATTGTTTGTTTGTGTTTTGTATTACTTCGCAGGAGTTACGAGCTTGACTTGGTCTTGGCAACGTTACTATGGAATATTCCACGGGTATTTCGCACACGTTTGACTGGAAATGGACGTTGTGGAGAACGTGGAAGCTTGGCACAAAAGTCGGATAGTTAGTTATTGTAGTTAACTTCTATTTTTATAGGGGTGACGAGCTAGAATTAGAACATTTAGTCATTTTTTCAGCTACACACACACTCTCATATAATCGCATTCGTGAAGCTCTCGACGAACACTTATTAGTTTTCACTCACTTTTACACATTTCATACTAGTGATCCTTGTACCTAGCTCGTCATTATCCGAAGTTGTAAACATTTATTGATTTATTTGAGCTTGGTGATCGGTAGTTTCCATCACCCGGGGTTTTTTGTGCCGGAGATCAACTCTTGATCAAGGGCTTTTTCCCCGTATAAATCCTTGTGTCGTTTGTGCAATTTACCTTGAAGTGATCCTTATCATTGTTCGACATTTCAAGCATCATACCCCGTAACAGAGAGTTTGGTTGCATTATCCTCATCAGATTTTTTGACCAAAACAGTTTGGCGCCCACCGTGGGGCAATTGGTGCTTCATTCTTAGAAAAATTCGTATTTCTGTGCTCATTTCAGTTCACTACAACCAAGCACATGGCTTCCTCAGCGAAGAATGCTTCAAATTTGATGCCCTCATTCACTTCTTCACAAGGCGTTCCCCCTTTGCCTCCACCACCTTCTGGATCCCAGAAGAATGCTGAGAATGCTGCGAAGAAACCAACTCCCATTTTCTCAAAACCTCCAACTTCTTCTGCTTCTTACACTCCCACTACTAGTGACATGTTTACTTTGATTTTGCAGATGAAGGATCATATACAGCAACAGGATAAGACCAATGAAAGGATTCTCAAAGAAATCGGAGATCTCAAGAAACAAAAGAAAACGGCAGAGGATCATTCCCCACTGATGCCCAGATCTTTGAATTTTGACACTCCGGTGATTACTTCTCAGCCATCAGTGGTTCCAGATGTTCAATATGTGCGTGGACCAAAAGGAGTGCACTACGGAACAACAACAGTGACCCAGGCATTAGGTCCATACTTCCAGCCAGCAGGATCCTATCCTCAGCATATGGGATCCTTTATGAGTGCAGGAGGGTACTCAGGAGCGCAGCAGATTCAAGGATCTTCCATTGTTCCAGGATCATCCTAGGTTCAAGGATCCTCCTTTGTTCCAGGATCATCCCAGGTTCAAGGATCCTCCTTTGTCCCAGGATCATCCCAGGTTCAAGGATCCTCCTTTGTTCCAGGATCATCCCAGGTTCAAGGATCCTCCTTTGTCCCAGGATCATCCCAGATTCAAGGACCCTCCTTTGTTCCAGGATCATCCCAGGTTCAAGGATCCTCCTTTGTTCCAGGATCCTCCTTTGTTCCAGGATCGTCCCAGTTTCAGGGATCCTTCCAGATGCCAGGATCCTTGAGGAGTTTGCAAACAGGAAGTTCAGATGTCCATCAGGGAGATTTTATTCCAATGCAGACCAATGCTTCTACTGGTCCCTCGATCATTCCAGAGCCCCAACAATATGGATTAACATCCATTCTTCCTAACTTGAATCCAATGGGAGGTAACACTTTTAATAATTCTTATACTACTAACCATGGTCTTATGCAGGATCCAGGTATCAATCATGCCATGGCCAGAGAATTGCAAAAGCTAAAGGATATGATATCAAGTGTTCCGGGAGTGGTCAAACCTATCCCAGAGATTGCAGATGGGAGCCACAAGATATCTCGTTTTGCACCACCAATCTGTGATGCTGAGATACCCAAGAGGTTCCATGTGCCAACAATGAAGCTGTATGATGGTTCGACGGATCCAGAAGAACACATAGCACAATACAGGGAGAGTATGGAGATCAATCCAATCCCAGAAAGATTAAAGGAAGCATGCCTGTGCAAGGGATTCGGATCCACTCTTACTGGATCAGCTCTCAAATGGCTGCTAAGTCTTCCCCCTACTCTATTACCTCATTTGCTAATCTAGTTAACTTGTTTAATAATCAGTTTTCTTGTAGTAGAAAATTTGAACGATTAACTAGTGATCTATATAGGATAACCCAGGGTCATAATGAATCATTAAGGGATTACATTACCAAATTCAGTAAAGAATCCTTAGACATTCCCAACTTAGATATAGCCACGGCTGTTGAGGCCTTTAAAATGGGATTGCTTAGGGATTCGTTGTTCTATGATGATCTTGTTATGACACCATGCAGGAACTTAGATGAGGTAAGAACCCGGGCACTTAGGTTCATTCAGCTAGAGGATGACAAGAGGATCCAGGAGAGGTTAGCAGGATCCTCAAAGCAAGATAAGCAAGGATCCTCATTCAGGAACAACAAGTTCAGATCCTACAACAGATCTGATAACCAGAACGTGCATGCTGTTGATCAAGAAGAGGATGATGAGGATTATCCTCCAATTTCTGAATATTGTTTTTCTGTTGATAACAATGAACTAATCCTTGCGATGCAGAATCTAGGTGATAAAGCTAGATGGCCCAGAAAGAATGATAGGCCAGCTGCAACTAAGGATAAGTCAAAGTGGTGTGCATACCATGAAGATTTTGGGCATCTCACAGAAGAATGCATTGCACTAAGAAAGGAAATTGGATACTTGTTGAGCAAGGGGCTTCTAAAAGAATTGTTGGGAAGAAAAAAGTCAAGGACTCAGGATCCTGAAAGGATCCCTGAGAAGGCTCCAGCCCCTCCAACAGATGCACAAGTAATAAACTTTATTTCTGGAGGATCAGACATTTGTGGCACATCCTTCTCAGCAGCTAAAAGGCATGCAAAGGAAACTAAAATGGATAATGGAGAAAGACCCGTTCGAACATCAAGTGTCTCCGAAGGAAAAGTCATAACCTTTGATGAGGATGATCGTGTTGATATCCAGGATCCTCATCACGATGGTTTAGTTATTACTCTTTTCATTTCTAACCATTTTGTCCGTAGGATCCTTATAGACGGAGGAAGTTCAGTGAACATTATCCAGCTTGATGTTCTAAAGAAGATGGGTATCCCTGAATCAGATATCATACCAAGATCCTCCGTGCTCGTAGGATTTAGTGGCGAAACTAAGAATACTCTGGGGGACATTAAACTCCCAATATACATTGAAGGCCTATACTCTTATCAAAAATTTTGTGTTATTGACTGTTTATCTTGTTGTAATGTTATCCTTGGCAGGCCCTGGATACACGATATGAAGGCAGTCCCATCTACCTACTATCAATGTGTGAAGCTCCCTAGTCCTTGGGGAATAGTGAAGATTGATAGTGATCAGCAGGAGGCTAAGAATTGCTATACATCATCGATGAAACCAGCCTCGAAGTCAAGGGAGCAATAGCAATCAAAGTATCCTCCAAGGGATGTCTTGGAGGCAAGAGAGCAGGATGTGGTAGAAATCCTCATGGATCCTGATGATCCTGAATCCAAAATCTATATCGGATCAGGGATCCTTGGCGGTATGAAGGAAGACCTCATATCCTTCCTCAAAAGGAGAAAGACTACCTTTGCATGGAAACATGAAGACATGACCGGTATATCTAAAGATGTGATCACTCACAAACTTGGCATTGATAGGTCCTTCAAACCTATCCATCAAAGGAGAAGAAAGTTTGCACCGGAAAGAAATGCCATTATCCAGGAAGAGGTAGAGAAATTGCTCCGGGCAGGTATGATTAGAGAGGTCAAGTATCCAAGATGGTTGGCCAATGTGGTTGTTGTTCAAAAGAAAAACGGAAAGTGGAGGGTATGTGTCGATTTTACCGATTTAAATAAGACATGTCCCAAGGATCCTTTCCCATTACCCCACATTGACTCCATGGTGGATGCAACTGCGGGTCATGAACTGTTAACTTTTATGGATGCTTCATCTGGATTTCAACAAATCCAAATGGAACCATCCGATCAAGAGGATACAGCCTTCATGACTCCAACTGGTATATACTGCTATATTGCTATGCCGTTTTGACTAAGAAATGCAGGTGCAACGTATCAAAGGCTGGTGAATATGATGTTCAAGGATCAGATTGGATAAACTATGGAGGTTTACATAGATGATATGGTGGTAAAATCCATAAAAGCTGAGGATCACCTAAGAGACTTGGAGGAAGCATTCGATATCCTTGACAAATATAACATGAAGCTTAATCCTTCAAAATGTCACTTTGGTGTTAAAGCAGGTAAATTCTTAGGATATATGGTGACGAAGAGAGGCATTGAAGCTAGCCCGAAACAAATCAAAGCAATAGTGAACATCAAATCTCCGGCCAATGCTAAGGATGTTCAAAGGCTAACAGGCAGGATAGCAGCTTTGAACAGATTTATATCCAAATCCTCAGAAAAGTGCAAAGAATTCTATGATATCCTAAGGAAGAACAAGAAATTTGAGTGGACTGAGAAGCATGAAAATGCTTTAAGAGCCCTCAAAGATTATCTATCCTCAGCCCCGGCCTTGATGAAACCAGAAAAAGGCGATGTGCTATCCTTATATCTTGCAGTATCCTCAAAAGCAGTAAGTGCGGTCCTTGTTAAGGATCATGAAGGTACACAACATCCTGTCTATTATGTAAGTAAAAGTTTACTTGATGCCGAATCCAGGTATTCACACCTTGAAAAGCTTATTCTTGCATTAATTATGGCATCTACTAAGTTGAGACACTATTTTGAAACTCATGTTATTGTTGTTAAAACTAATTTTCCAATTAAGAATGTCCTCGGGAAACCAGAGATGTCAGGAAGGATGGCTAAGTGGGCAGTGAAACTAAGTGCATATGATATAAGATATGAGCCTAGGACAGCCATCAAATCCCAAGCATTAGCCGACTTTGTGGCTGATTTCAGTAGTGATTTACAAAAAGAAGCCGAGTTAGAAGTCCAGCAGCTAGAGGAGACTAAGGATCCTTGGATACTCTATACTGATGGATCCTCAAATGTTAAAGGCACAGGGCTTGGAATACTACTAAAATCACCACAGGGGGACATAATACCCCACTCTATAGCTTGTGAGTTCCAAACCACTAACAATGAGGCTGAATATGAAGCCTTAATTGCTGGTTTGCAAATTGCTAAGCATATGGGGATCAGGTATCTTGAGGTACATGTAGATTCATTGTTAATTACAAACCACTTTAATGGATCCTATGCTGTTAAAGGTGAAAAGCTAACCAAATATTTAGAGATAGTCAAAAGTTTGGCACTCTCTTTTGTTTCCTTTAGTTTGACACAGGTACCAAGGGAAGAAAATACAGAAGCTGATGCATTGGCAAACTTAGGATCATCTTTGAAGATCCCGGAGGATATCAAGATCCCTATTATCCATATCCTGACCCCAGCTATCGAGGATCATGTGGCTATGGAGATAGGAAATGATTCTGCAATTATCCCTAGTGAGGATACTCAATCCCATTCAGGATCATGGATCTCACCAATTATGAGATACTTACAACATGGAGAGATTCCTACAGGAGAAAATCCTAGGGCTTTCAAATCTAAGGTATCTCAATTCACAATTTTAAATAATATGTTGTATAGACGATCTCTTGCAGGACCATACTTGAGATGCATTGAGGATCCTGAAATCCAAGAAGTTTTAAAAGACTTCCATGAAGGAGATTGTGGAAACCACACTGGGGGCAGGGCATTATTCTCAAGGATCCTGAGGACAGGATACTACTGGCCAACCATGAAGAGAGATGCTGTGGAATATGCTAAGAGATGTGATCCTTGTCAGAGACACAGCAATATCCTTCATCAACCAGCTGAATTATTGCATCCTATATCCTCCTCTTGGCCATTTATGAGATGGGGTATGGATATAGTTGGTAAGCTTCCTAAGGCACCTGGTGGAAAAGTATTCATGCTTGCTATGACTGATTACTTCTCCAAGTGGATAGAGGCTGAAGCTTTTGCCCAAATCAGAGAAAAGGAAGTTATATCCTTCATTAAAAGAAATATTATAACTAGATTTGGAATTCCTTCTGAAATTATATGTGATAATGGTTCCCAATTTATTGGGGGCAGAACCACTAACTTTTGTGACAGTTGGGGGATTAAGATGATAACATCAACACCAGTCCACCCACAAGCTAATGGTCAAGCAGAATCATCCAACAAGATCATCATCAACAATTTGAAGAAGAAGCTTGGATCCAAGAAAGGCAAATGGGCAGAGGAACTACCTTATGTGCTTTGGGCTGATAGGACAACCCCTAAGAATGCAACTGGTCAAACACCATTCTCTTTGGTATTTGGGGCAGAATCAGTGATCCCAACAGAAATGGTGGTTCCAACTACTAGAACAAGTACTCGTGATCCTGAGGAAAATGATGAGAACTTGACTCAAGATCTGGATACTATTGAAGAAATCAGGGATCTGGCTAGGATAAGGATGGCCAGTTATCAACAAAGAATGGTTGGTGCTTACAACAAAAATGTCAGGATCAGGAAGTTTCAAGTTGGAGATATGGTATTAAGGAAAGCATTTCAGAATACCACCAATCATGCCGATGGAAAATTGGCTCCAAAATGGGAAGGCCCTTATTTGATTGAAGCGGAAGCAGGAAAGGGGGCATATAGGTTGCTAACCATGGAGGGTGATTTGCTACCAAGAGCTTGGAATGCTGTCCACTTGAAGAAATATTTCATGTGAGTAGGATCCTCTTGGCACAGATGATCCTTATGTTAGGAGTATCCTCGAAGGATCCTTAAAGTATCAGTGATCCTTACTTTGGTAATATCCTAACCTTGAACTATTTCATTTCTTTATTTTCTCATATAAGGATAAGGATCATGTGTCCTTTATCCATCTCTCACGTGATTTCAAGTGTTGAAAGTTCAGGTATCCTTAGCATAACATTGGTTATCTGCAGAAGCAATCCGTTCCTTGGGTTTGACCCCAGTTATTTGGGCTTGACCCCAGTTCCGCCTGTAGCGCATGATGATCCTGGTATAGTTCAAGGCAGTGGGACCAGTACTCGCTTTAGGGGCTGATAATTCCATTGTACTGGCTATGCCTAGGATCCTACGTATAATGGTAGACGTACCATACATCCGTTCCTAAGGTTTCTAACGTTTTCACGTTAGCTAAGGTTTCTAACGTTTTCACGTTAGCTAAGGTTTTGGCATTTTCATGTCACTAAGTTTGGATAGTCGCCAGTTAGGGCCATACTCCAGTTTACATACGATCCTTGGGCTTATCCCCAATTATCCTTGGGCTTGTCCCCAGTTATCCTTGGGCTTGTCCCCAGTTGCTAACTCTTTTCTTATATTGGCTTAGTCCTAAGTTATGCTCTATTTCAGGTCCTTGAAGATAAGCAACTAGGGATCCTTGATCCTTACTTCTTTCTAAGGTTTATTTTGTAGTTATCTTGATTATGGTTAGGATCCTAACTTGGATCCTCAGGTATGATCCTTAACTGTTTTGATTTTATTCATTATTCATTTGAATAACCCGTATACTTGACAACTGAACTTGGAATTCTTAAACTATACCACTTTTTAGAACTTATCAGTTATGGGATATGTGGTCCGTGATCATATCCTAAACTTTTTGGATATCTTTTTTAATTTTTCAAGGCTTGATAAGTATAAATGGAATAAACATTACTACAGTTGGAAAGTAAGATATTAAAAAGGATAACAACACAAGATAAGCGACGAAAGGTTAAGATTTTATTTATTAACAAAAGGCTAACCCTTAAAAGGTTGTCAAAATTACCTACCCCGAGCTTCTACCAGCAAAACGTGGCCCGTCCGCTGGGGTAGGTAAAGGGTGTCCATGATAATAAGTTCAAAAAGTAGTGCAGGAATATAAAGGCGGCAGGATCACAATGGCTTCATCCCCTAAACAGAGGATCCCTCCACCAATTGCAATCCTGCCTATTGTCCAAAGGATCATACATGATCCTTAATCCTAACGACTATTGTTCAAGTACAAACCATTAAATTGTTTAACATCACAACCACAAAAAACTACTACCAAATTTAAAAATTGGGCTCCGGCTGCGTCTAGGAATGTCCATCATCACCCAATTGTGCAACCTACACCTTTGCTGCATCCTCTTCCCCTCCAGCTGCGGTATCCTTCACCAGATCCTTCCCACTACCTCCAGCCTCGATCGCCAAAACTTCCTCAGCTTCCTCATCATCTTCAAGATCAGCTAACCTTGCTTTCCAGCCCTCAACATCCCAGCTGCTTTTGTCAAAGTTAGGATCTTGAGCTTCCTGGGCCATCTTCAATTTAGTCTGATACATTGTGATGGCAGCGGAGACCTTAGCATTTTCTATGAGATCATGCTTCTCATAGTCAAGGTCAATCAGAAGTTTAGCCGTCTTAGTCTTGGCATCTTGGAGTTCCTTCTGAAGATCAGCAATTGCAAGGTCCTTAAGCACTGCAACCTGTTGCAAATCAGCAATCTTCTTGTCCTGCTCCTCGACATTCCCCACATAGTCCTCAATCTCAGCGAATTTCTGCAAAAGAGATAAAAGATAAGGTCAGGACCGAGTGATCCTCAAATCAGCAGGATATATTAGCAGGATATATCAGCAGGATATGCCAGCAGGATATACAGGCAGATACGGTGATCCTTACATCATTGAAGTACTCGAGGAATTGGTGACGGATCAGAGGCAGACCCTGCAAATTCTCACCCTCGGAGGTCTTTCTCTTTTTGCCACCCTTTCCTTTAATGGGTGCCTTGGGAATGGAGATGCTAGGACTGGTAGTGGCCCTCTTCTTCCTGGACCGAACAACATCAAGATCAGCTGTGTTGAACTGGGATACAGGCTTGGCAGATTTTCCGGCACCTACACATTCAAAGCAAGATAAGTATCCTTATCCTATTTCAATTTACTTATTTATTTTAATATTCAAACTATGCAAAAGGCAGGATACTTACTCGACATGGTGATGGAACCTGAGGATACTTCTTGTGAGTCTTGGGTGTCTATCTTGAATGTCCTTGTTTCAGGATCAAGCTTCCAAAAAGCAGCAAGCCTATCCTTGGTTGCAGGTGTCGTGATGATGTGTGAAACAGAAATAGCTGCATAACACAAGACAAAAATGGGTTAGTGATCCTCATACAAAAACAAGACTACCTGGTGATCCTTCTCAGGATCCTCTGGCCTACCATGGGTGGACCATGTCTTTGGTAGATCCTTTCCATTTGGAATGGTATCCCTCCTGACAAAGAAGAAGCGACGTTTCCAATTTGTGTCATTCTTGGTGACTTTAAGAAGGGGGTGTTCTCCGCCGGGTTTTCGTTTGAAAAAATAACGATGAGAACCAAAGGTGGTAAGATCATACAATTGTGTCAGCTCTGACATTCCTAAATCAACGCCTTCCTGCTCGATGATCCTCTCTAGGGTATACAAAACCCTCCAAATCATCGGCATGGCTTGGATGTAAGAGATGCCGGTAAGGGAAAAGAAGGATTGTGTAAATTCAGGGAAAGGATAGCTGTATCCTATGGCGAATGGAGTAACTGGAAAGGCAACCCATGTTTCTGAAACATAGTCGCTCAGAATAGTAGGATCGAAGGGTTTGAAAAAGGCACTCGCCGGAAAGCAGTGACGAATCTTGTCTATTTGAGCATCGTTAAAGTAGCACCTCTCATGTGTGGAGTCTTTGATGATCTTTTGACTCTTCAAGGGACTATCCTTCTGGTGATCCTTGGCGGGGGAGGACCGGAGCATCATTCTTGAAGAGACGATAGTAAAATAAGAAAAACAGAGCAAGAGAAGGAAGAATATGAAGAGAGGATACCTGTTTATCTTCGGAATGCAGTTATAAAGGGAGTCTTTCTGAAATTTTAAATGCATTTGATCCTATCTCTATCTCCTATTTATAATCATGATCGTGCAGGGTTGTCACTTCTGTGACGTCATGGTTGCAACGGCTAGTTCAACAATAACGGCTATATTTACGATAGTTAGTTGCGGATAAGATCAGGAAAACATAACTCGCTCATTTTACATATTACTCCTTATATTTTGGGGGCAATTGTTAGGGGAGGATTTTCTAACAATTAGTAATCCTTACTCGTTATCCTAATTAATGATCCTTTCTTTTGTGACAGATAGTGATCCTCAGAAGAGCTTCAGGATCAGGATCATGGATCACTTTAAGGATCCTCGTACTGACGATTGTTTGTTTGTGTTTTGTATTACTTCGCAGGAGTTACGAGCTTGATTTGGTCTTGGCAACGTTACTATGGAATATTCCACGGGTATTTCGCACACGTTTGACTGGAAATGGACGTTGCGGAGAACGTGGAAGCTTAGCACAAAAGTCGGATAGTTAGTTATTGTAGTTAACTTCTATTTTTATAGGGGTGACGAGCTAGAATTAGAACATTTAGTCATTTTTTCAGCTACACACACACTCTCATATAATCGCATTCGTGAAGCTCTCGACGAACACTTATTAGTTTTCACTCACTTTTACACATTTCATACTAGTGATCCTTGTACCTAGCTCGTCATTATCCGAAGTTGTAAACATTTATTGATTTATTTGAGCTTGGTGATCGGTAGTTTCCATCACCCGGGGTTTTTTGTGCCGGAGATCAACTCTTGATCAAGGTCTTTTTCCCCGTATAAATCCTTGTGTCGTTTGTGCAATTTACCTTGAAGTGATCCTTATCATTGTTCGACATTTCAAGCATCATACCCCGTAACAGAGAGTTTGGTTGCATTATCCTCATCAGATTTTTTGACCAAAACACCTATAGTCGACAAATTCTGAAAAGTAACATATTTTAAGGATCAGTTGTCAAAGGATAAGGGTTATTCAAATGAATAATGAATAAAATCAAAATAGCTAAGGATCATACCTGAGAATCCAAGTTAGGATCCTATCCTTTAACACTTATAATCAGGATAACCCAAAAGACAAACCTTAGTAGAAGGTAAGGATCAAGGATCCTTGGTCATTTAACTTCAAAAACCTGAAAGAAGGATATAACTTGGGACTAAGCCATTATGAGATAAAGTTAGTAACTGGGGACAAGCCCAACAATTCTGGGGACAAGCCCAATATACTGGGGACAAGCCCAAAGGTTAACTGGGGACAAGCCCAAAGGATAACTGGGGACAAGCCCAAAGGATAACTGGGGACAAGCCTAAAGGATAACTGGGGACAAGCCCAAAAGATCGTGTGTAAACTGGAGTATGGCCCTTACTGGCGACTATCCAAACTTAGTGACATGAAAATGACAAAACCTTAGCTAACGTGAAAACGTTAGAAACCTTAGGAACGGATGTATGGTACGTCTACCATTATACGTAGGATCCTGAATATAGCCAGTACAATGAAATTGTCAGCCCCTAAAGCGAGTACTGGTCCCATTGCCATGAACTATATCAGGATCATCGTGCGCTACTGGCGAAACTGGGGACAGACCCAAACTGGGGTCAAGCCCAAATAACTGGGGTCAAGCCCAAATAACTGGATACTTCTGTGGATACTCAATCCTTAGTTAAGGATACCTGAACCTTCAAAACTCAAAATCAAGTGAAAGGAGGATCAAGGATACAGGATCCTTATCCTTATATTGGATAATTATAAAAATGAAATAGTAAGTGATCAAAATATTACCAGAGTGAGGATCATCTGTCCTGTGAGGATCCTTCAAGGATACTTGTTAGGTAAGGATCATGGATCCTTCTCACATAAAATATTTCTTTAAATGGACAGCATTCCAAGTTCTTGGTAGCAAATCACCTTCCATTGTTAGCAATCTATATGCCCCCTTTCCTGCTTTAGCTTCAATCAAATAGGGGCCTTCCCATTTTGGTGCCAACTTTCCATCAGCAGGATTGGTGGTATTCTAAAATGCTTTCCTTAATACCATGTCACCAACTTGGAATTTCCCGATCCTGACATTTTTGTTGTAAGCTCCAGCCATCCTTTGTTAATAACTAGCCATCCTTATCCTTGCCAAATCCCTGATTTCTTCTATAGTATCCAAGTCTTGAACCAAGTTTTCAGCATTTTCTTCCGGATCACGAATGCTTGTTCTTGCAGTTGGAACCACCATCTCTGTAGGGATCACTGATTCTGCCCCAAATACCAAAGAAAATGGAGTTTGACCTGTAGCATTTTTGGGAGTTGTTCTATCAGCCCAAAGCACATAAGGTAGTTCTTCTGCCCATTTTCCTTTTTTGGATCCAAGCTTCTTCTTCAAATTGTTGATGATGATCTTATTGGATGATTCTGCCTGACCATTAGCTTGTGGGTGGACTGGTGTTGATGTTATCATCTTGATCCCCCAGCAGTCACAAAAGTTAGTAGTTCTGTTCCCAATAAATTGGGATCCATTATCACAAACAATTTCAGAAGGGATACCAAATCTAGTAATAATGTTTCTTTTAATAAAGGATATAACTTCCTTTTCTCTGACTTGAGCAAAGGCTTCAGCCTCTATCCACTTAGAGAAGTAATCAGTCATGGCAAGCATGAATACTTTTCCACCAGGTGCCTTAGGAAGCTTTCCAACTATATCCATTCCCCATCTCATGAATGGCCAGGAAGAGGATATAGGATGCAAGAGCTCTGCTGGTTGGTGAAGGATATTACTATGCCTCTGACAAGGATCACACTTCTTGGCATATTCCACAGCATCCTTCTTCATAGTAGGCCAATAGTATCCTGTCCTCCGGATCCTTGAGAATAATGCTCTGCCCCAGTGTGGTTTCCGCAATCTCCTTCATGGAAATCCTTTAGGACTTCTTGGATTTCAGGATCCTCAATGCATCTTAGATATGGACCTGCAAGAGATCGTTTATACAACATGTTATTCAATATTGTAAATTGAGATACCTTAATTTTGAAAGCCCTGGGATTTTCTCCTGTAGGGATCTCTCCATGTTGTATGTATCTCATGATTGGGAGGATCCATGATCCTGAATGAGATTGAGTATCATCACTAGGGATGATTGCAGAATCCTCTCCTATCTCCATAGCTAGATGATCCTCGATAGCGGGGGTCAGGATGTGGATAATAGGGATCTTGATATCCTCCAGGATCTTCAAGGATGATCCTAGATTGGCAAGTGCACCAGCCTCTGCATTCTCTTCCCTTGGTACCTGTGTCAAACTAAAAGATACAAAAGAGAGTGCCAATTCTTTGACTATCTCCAAATATTTGATTAGCTTTTCACCTTTGATAGCATAGGATCCATTAAAGTGATTAGTGATTAATAATGAATCTACATGTACCTCAAGATACCTGATCCTCATATACTTAGCAATTTGCAAACCAGCTATCAAGGCTTCATACTCAGCCGCATTGTTGGTAGTTTGAAATTCACAAGCTATGGAGTGGGATATTATGTCCCCCTGTGGCGATTTTAGTAGTATTCCAAGTCCTGTTCCTTTTACATTGAAGGCTCCATCAGTGAATAATATCCAAGGATCCTTGGTTTCTTCAAGCTGCTGGACTTCTAACTCTGCCTCCTTTTGCAAATCACTACTAAAATCTGCCACAAAGTCAGCTAAGGCTTGGGATTTGATGGCAGTCCTTGGTTCATATCTTATATCATATGCACTCAGCTTCACTACCCACTTGGCCATCCTTCCTGACATTTCAGGTTTCCTGAGAACATTCTTAATTGGAAAGTTAGTCTTAACAATAATGGCATGAGTCTCAAAATAATGTCTTAATTTAGTAGATGCCATGATTAATGCAAGGATAAGCTTTTCCAAATGTGAATACCTAGATTCAGCATCAAGCAAACTTTTACTTACATAGTAAACAGGATGTTGTGTACCTTCGTGATCCTTAACAAGGACCACACTTACTGCTTTTGAGGATACCGCTAAGTATAAGGATAATATATCCCCTTTTTCTGGTTTCATCAAGGCCGGGGCTGAGGATAAGTAATCCTTAAGAGCTTTGAGGGCACTTTCATGCTTTTCAGTCCATTCAAATTTCTTGTTCTTCATCAGGATATCATAGAATTCCTTGCATTTTCTGAGGATTTGGATATAAATCTGTTCAAGGCTGCGATCCTGCCTGTCAATCTTTGCACATCCTTAGCATTGGCAGGAGATTTGATATTCACAATAGCCTTGATTTGTTCTAGACTTGCTTCAATGCCCCTCTTTGTCACCATATAGCCTAAGAATTTACCTGCCTTAACACCAAAATGACACTTGGAAGGATTTAGTTTCATATTATATTTATCAAGGATATTGAATGCTTCTTCCAAGTCTTTGAGGTGATCCTCAGCTTTCTTGGACTTAACCACCATGTCATCTATATAGACTTCCATAGTGTGTCCAATTTGTTCCTTGAACATCATATTGACTACCCTTTGATAAGTAGCACCTGCATTCCTTAATCCAAATGGCATAGCAATATAACAGTATATACCAGTTGGGGTCATAAAGGCTGTATCCTCTTGATCAGATGGTTCCATCTGAATTTGTTGAAATCCAGATGAAGCATCCATAAAAGTCAACAACTCATGACCCGCGGTAGCATCCACCATGGAGTCAATGTGGGGTAATGGGAAAGGATCCTTGGGACATGCCTTGTTTAAATCAGTAAAATCGACACATACCCTCCACTTTCCATTTTTTCTTTTGAACAACAACCACATTGGCTAACCATCTTGGATACTTAACCTCTCTTATCATACCTGCCCGAAGTAGTTTATCTACCTCTTCCTGGATAATAGCATTCCTTTCAGGTGCAAACTTCCTTCTCTTCTGATGTATAGGCTTGAATGACCTGTCAATGCCAAGTTTATGAGTAATTATATCTTTAGATATACCTGTCATATCTTCATGCTTCCAGGCAAAGGTGGTTTTTCTTCTTTTAAGGAAGGATACTAGCTCCTGTTCAATGCTGCTAAGGATCCCTGATCCTATGAAGATCTTGGATTCAGGATCATCAGGATCCATGAGGATTTCTTTCAAATCCTGCTCTCTTGCCTCCAAGACATCTCTTGAAGGATACTTTAATTGCTATTGCTCCCTTGGTCTTGAGGCTGGCTTCATTGATGATGTATAGCAATTCTTAGCTTCTTGCTGATCACTCTCAATTTTCACCACCTCCCAAGGACTTGGAAGCTTTACACATTGATGATAAGTGGATGGGACTGCCTTCATGTCATGTATCCATGGCCTGCCAAGGATAACATTACAACATGATAAGCAATCTATAACACAAAGCTTTTGATAAGAATGTAATCCTTCAATATAGATTGGGAGTTTGATGTCCCCCAATGTATTCTTGGTTTCTCCACTGAATCCCACAAGTACTGAGGATCTTGGGATAATATCAGACTCCGAGATATTCATCTCTTGAGGACATCAAGCTGAATGATGTTCACAGAGCTTCCTCCATCTATAAGGATCCTGCGAACAAAGTGGTTAGAAATAAACAATGTAATTACAAGACCATCATGATGAGGATCCTGTACGTCAACACGATCATCCTCATCAAAGGTTATGACTTTATCCTGGGTGACAACGGAGGTCCGGACGGGTCTGTCTCTATTATCCATTTTGGTTTCCTTAGCATGTCTTTTTGCTGCTGAAAAGGAGGTACCACAAATGTTTGATCCACCGGATATGAAGTTTATGACTTGTGCGTCTGCTGGAGGAGCAGGGGCCCTTTCCGGGATCCTTTCAGGATCCTGGATCCTTGACTTCTTTCGTCCCAAAAGCTCTTTCAAATGCCCCTTGCTCAGCAAGTAACCAATTTCCTTTCTTAGTGCAATACACTCTTCAGTGAGATGCCCAAAATCCTCATGATATGCACACCATTTGGACTTATCCTTTGTAGCAGCTGGTTTATCACTTTTCCTTGGCCACCTAGCTTTCTCACCTAGATTCTGCATTGCAAGGATTAGTTCATTGTTATCAATAGAAAAACAGTATTCAGAAATAGGAGGATAATCCTCATCATCCTCTTCTTGTTCTACTGCATGCACATTCTAGTTATCAGACTTGTTGTAGGACTTGGATTTGTTATTTCTGAAGTAGGATCCTTGTTTCTCCTGTTTCGAGGATCCTGTCAATCTATCCTGGATCCTTTTGTCATCCTCTAGGCGGATGAACCTAAGGGCCCTGGTTCTTACTTCATCAAGATTCCTGCAAGGTGTCATAACAAGATCATCATAGAAAGGTGAATCCCTAAGCAATCCCATTTTAAAGGCTTCTACAGCCGTAGCAATATCCAAGTTGGGAATTGTTTTGGTCAAAAATTACCGAGGCAATTTAGTGATCAAATTAGTAATGTGAGGTAGTGTGCTAAAAAGTTTATGGAAAATATGCTTGTTGAGTTATTTAGAAAATCAGTATTCAGGATACGGCTCAGGATATTGAGCTGTATCTGCGATCAAACAGTGAGCAAATAATAAGCAAAAAGTAAAGGAAATGACACGAGATGTACGAGGAAAGCCCTTGATCAATCTAGATCGCCGGTATAAAACCTCGGGAGCTGACAATCGCAGCTGCCTTGTTCTTCTTATTGCTTTAAACTTCAGGATACAGTGCAGGATATCAACCAGATCGCTAAGTGTTACAATGAATTCGTGTGAGAGTACAAATTGCGAAAGAACAAGTGTTAGTGTGTAGTGAGTGTGATTGCAGTGAAATTGTTGTGTCCTATTCGATCTGGTGTTCCTCCTATTTATAGTAACGAAATACAAACAAATATCCCTATAAATATGGGATGCTCCGAATATTCCATCACGAACGTTGTAGACCGAGTAATAAGGCTTCAACGTCTTTCTTTGAACGGTTTGGACCGAGTCTTCCGCAGAATAAGTCTTTGTGAACGTTGCTAGCTTCCAGCCCACGTACCTGCACATAATCCGTTAGTGATCCTGAGGATACCATTCAGGATGTTACCAATACCCTGAATCTGCACCCCGGATATGAACAGATATTATTTAATCAGGATATAAGCCAAGATATTTCTCAGGATATGAGCTCAGAAATTAGCCCACAACAATTGTCCCCAAAAATGTTACCGTTTAGTATCCCCATTACTAACGGTTACATTTTTTACGCATACCGAGGCATTTAAGAGATAAGACCTGTGATGTGACCGTTTGCAACTACCCAGCCTATATCTACTCATCATACCCTATATCTTCTCATCCTCATCTTCTTTTTTAATCATAATCGACAAGGAAAAGGTACATTTTCTCTCTATCTTTCATACTTATCTTCATCTTTTCTCTCCGGCGAAAAATTCAGTCGATCAAATGCCGCGCCAAACAAGATCCAGTTCAGGTGACTCGGAGGCAAAGCTGTGTCACTTCCTGCTGAAGCCGGTGAGTCTTCCAAGTCAACGGAGGTAGTGGTCCAAGCTGGAGAGAAGAAGGATGCTGGAGGTGATGCTGAGATGGACATTGGTCAGGATGCTGCGCAAGATGCTGGTAAAAATGCTGGAGCAGAGAAGTCTGAGAAGGTTGGAGGCGATGCCGCTGTGTGAGGGCATTTAGGTGGGCGATGACGGATATACGTGCCAAGGCCAGAGCCCACCTTTTTGAATTTGAATGTTGGTTTGTAGTCCCAAAAACAATTTACTTTTCTGCACTTTACTTTCCTGTATCTGAACAATTTACATTTCCTGCATGCTTTTTGAACAATACAACAGTTGAAGGTGGATGGGTCTCGGTTTGAGATGAATCCTTCAACTGTTGGGTAAATATGGTAATGAACTTTAGTGCTCTTAGTGGATGGGCCCTGTTTTGAGGTGAAACTAAGAGCACACCTTTTGGCATGTTAATAATATGACTACCCTTTTGACTTTATTATTGTTGTCATTAACATACAAATTTTACTTGTGAAAATTGTTTGGTTTGAACATATATCATAAATGTATCCTGGGGGATATCCTGAAAGATATCTTGAAAAGGATATTGAAATATAACCCATAAATTGTCCAAATAAAAAGGAGAGATCATACCAGAGATTCTTAGAGAATCAGTTCTAATCCTTTATCATAAATTTGTCCCCAGTGCATACTTATAAACTTGGATCCATCCTTTGAATTAGAATAATGTGTGTCCCCTGCGTTTGACAAAGACACAAATGTATTTACCTTTTGACTCGAATGAATTCCGAATGCCCAAGGGCAGAACCCCTGATATCCTGAAAAGAATCCTTAGCATATTGGGGATAAACCCTCATATCTGGGGATGAACCCTGAATTTCATGCGCTACAGGCGAGAGTGTATAAACTCCTAGACTTAGAAAGGTGAAAACCTTTAAACCTTTGAGAGTATGAAAATACTCTTTCGTGAGAGAGGGTGATCAATCCTCATATACCTTTTGGATCCAGGATATAGCCAACAGTAACGAAATTGTCAGCCACTTTTACATGAACTGGTCCCGCTACCTTGAACTACACCTAGATAACTTGCGCTCCAGGCGAGGTGTTTAAACCCAATTCGAAAGAAAGGTGAATACCTTTAAACCTTTGAAGGGATCAAGATCCCTTGATCGTGAGAGAGGGGGCCAATCCTCTAATCTTTCGACTTATCCTGAGTATATATCCTGGAGCTATATCCTGAAACATATCCTGCAAAACAGTTCTAAACTAAGGTGGGTGTTAGCTTGGCTAACACCCCTCCGATGCTTAAGTCAGTATTGGGTTCAAGATAATAAACAAATATATTTTAAAGAGATAGAACACATACCATTCCGAGATAGAAAATAAATTCTACTCTTACTTGAAATAGAGCTTCAAATGTATTGCATTCCAGGATCTTGGTAGCATATCCCCTTCCACATTCCTGAGTCGATATGCTCCTTTCCCTGCTTCTGACTCGATTTCATAAGGTCCTTCCCATTTCGGAGCTAGCTTGCCATCGGCAGGATTAGTGGTATTTTGAAAAGCCTTTCTCAGCACCCAATCACCAACTCGAAATCTTCTAGTCCTTATGTTCTTATTGTATGCTCTGGATATTCTTTGTTGATATGCTGCTATCCTCAGCCTTGCTGCATCTCTTTTTTCATCTATAGTATCCAGATCCTGACATAAGACTTCAGGATTCTGTTCAGGATCCTGTAGCATAGATCTTGCAGTAGGTATCGTCATTTCTGTTGGAATCATTGCCTCTGCTCCAAATACCAAGGAAAACGGGGTTTGGCCAGTTGCATTCTTCACCGTTGTCCTGTCAGCCCACAAAACAAAGGGTAACTCCTCCGCCCATCTTCCTTTTTTGGCTCCAAGTCTCTTCTTTAAGTTATTGACTATTATCTTGTTCGAGGATTCGGCTTGTCCATTCGCTTGAGGATGTACCGGAGTAGATGTGATCATTTTGATTCCCCAACTCTTGCAAAAGTCAGTAGTCCTTTTGCTTATAAACTGGGACCCATTATCACAAATGATCTCAGCTGGTACTCCAAACCTAGCCAGGATATTCCTTTTTATGAAGGATACTACTTCTTGGTCTCTTACTTGAACGAATGCTTCAGCCTCGACCCACTTAGAGAAATAATCCGTCATTGCTAACATAAATACTTTTCCTCCCGGAGCCTTTGGTAACTTCCCTACTATATCCATCCCCCACTTCATGAATGGCCAAGGGAAAACTACAGGATATAGTGGTTCAGCTGGTTGATGTAGTATGTTACTATGCCTTTGACATGCATCACATCTTCGAGCATATTCTGCAGCATCTTTTCTCATTGTTGGCCAAAAGTATCCTGTTCTCAATACTTTCGAGAATAATGATCTGCCCCCAGTGTGATTACCACAGTCCCCTTCATGTATATCCTGAAGTACTTCTTTGGCTTCATGATCCTCCAAGCACCTTAAATATGGTCCTGCAAGAGATTTCTTGTATAGAATATTATTTATAATAGTGAACCGTGATACCTTCATCCTAAATGCCTTAGGATTTTCATTTTCGGGGATGTGACCATCTTTAAGATATTTCAGAATTGGAGTTGTCCAGGATTTAGGATCCTGTTCAGGATATTCCACTCCAGGATCCCGAATATCCGCTACTTCTTTACCCTGAGGATTAGTTGCAGGATATAAGACATGTATTATTGGTACTTGGGTCCCTTCCGGTATCCTGATTGATGATCCCAGATTTGCTAAGGCATCCGCTTCAGCATTATCCTCTCTTGGTACCTGTTCAAGTGTAAAAACATCGAAATATCCTGCTAATTTTTTGAGAATATCAAGATATTCAGTCAATTTCTCACCCTTAACTGCATATGATCCATTAAAATGGTTAGTAATTAACAAAGAGTCAACATATGCTTGTAAATTTTTTATACTCATATTCTTAGCCAACTCTAATCCTGCAATTAAAGCTTCATATTCTGCCTCATTATTGGTAGCAGGAAATTCACACCTAATAGCCTGGGGTAATATGTCCCCCTGTGGCGATTTTAGTAGTATTCCCAATCCTACTCCTCTTATATTAGATGCACCATCAGTATATAATGTCCAGGATCCTGAGGATTCTCCTAATTGTTGAACTTCTAGGTCTGCCTCATCCTGAATGTCACTACTAAAATCAGCCACAAAGTCAGCTAAAGCCTGAGACTTTATGGCATTCCTAGGTTCATATACTAAATCATAGGCACTTAGCTTTACCGACCACTTAGCCATCCTGCCTGACATCTCTGGTTTTCTAAGCACATTCTTGACAGGATAATTTGTTTTAACATGAATCCTATGAGTCTCAAAATAATGTCTAAGTTTTGTTGATGCCATGACTAATGCTAGTATTAATTTTTCTAAGTGAGAATACCTAGTTTCAGCATCTAACAAACTTTTGCTAACATAATAAACAGGATATTGCTGACCTTCATGGTCCTTTACAAGGACGGCACTTACAGCGTTCCCCGATACCGCGAGGCATAGGGATAATGGTTCACCATTCTCAGGCTTCATTAGTAGAGGTGCGGTTGAAAGATATTGCTTTAACTCCCGTAGGGCCGCTTCGTGCTTCTCACCCCACTCGAATTTTTTGTTCTTCTTCAGGATATCATAAAAATCTTTGCATTTCTCTGAGGATCTTGAGATAAATCTGTTTAATGCTGCCACTCGCCCCGTTAATCGTTGAACATCTTTCATATTTGAGGGTGATTTAATATCCAAGATGGCTTTGATCTGCTCCGGGCTTGCTTCTATTCCTCTTTTGGTCACCATATATCCTAGAAATTTTCCTGCCCCCACTCCAAAATGGCACTTAGCAGGATTCAGCTTCATATTATACTGATCCAGGATATCAAACGCTCCTTTAATATCCTGGAGGTGATCCTGAGCTTTCTTTGACTTTACTACCATATCGTCAATGTACACTTCCATGGTGTCCCCCAGTTTGTCTTTGAACATCATGTTTACCAATCTTTGGTATGTTGCACCTGCATTTTTCAAACCAAAAGGCATAGCTGTGTAACAATAAATACCTGTTGGTGTCATGAAGGCAGTATCCTCCTGGTCAGAAGGCTCCATTTGGATCTGTTGAAATCCTGAGGATGCATCCATGAAAGTCAGCATTTCATGCCCAGCAGTGGCATCTACCATCGCATCAATATGGGGAAGAGGAAATGGGTCTTTAGGACAAGCTTTATTCAAGTCTGTGTAATCCACACAGACTCTCCATTTTCCGTTCTTCTTCTGTACCACTACCACGTTTGCTAGCCACCTTGGGAATTTGACTTCTCTAATCATTTTGGACTTCAACAATCTTTCAACTTCTTCTTGAATAATTGTATTGCGTTCAGGAGCAAACTTTCTTCTTTTTTGTTGCACGGGCTTGAATGATTTATCAATTCCAAGCTTGTGAGTAATAATATCTTTGGATATGCCTGTCATATCCTCATGCTTCCATGCAAACGTCGACATCCTGTATTTTAAAAAGTTAATTAATTGTTCTTCAATATCCTGAGGGATATTGGTTCCCACGAGCACCGAAATATCGGGATTATCCTGGTTCAGGACAATTTTCTTCACATCCTGCTCTGGATCCTCCACAATATCCTGGGCCCGCGTCTTTAATTGCTATGCTGCACTAGGTTTAGTTGAGGATTTCATTGAGGATGAGTAGCATTCTTTCGCCTCCTGCTGATCGCTATCAACTTTAACAACTCCCCAGGGGGTAGGTATTTTGATGCATTGGTGATATGTTGATGGCACGGCTTTCATATCGTGAATCCACGGTCTTCCCAATATAATGTTATAGCAGGATAGAGAGTCCATTACACAGAAACGTTGTATCGAGTTGACTCCTTCAACGTACACCGGCAACTTTATTTCTCCTACTGTGTTTCTGGCCTCTCCACTGAACCCAACAAGCACGGTGGACTTCGAAGTGATATCCATTGGAGATACATTCATTCTTTTAAGCGTCTCTAGTTGGATTATGTTGACGGAGCTGCCATTATCAACCAATATCCTGCGTACAAAATGGTTAGCCACATATAACGTTATTACCAGAGCATCATGGTGAGGATCCTGGACAGTATCCCTGTCATCGGCATCAAATGTGATCACTTTGTCAGTTGTGAGTGTAGTCATCCTGACAGGTTTGTCTCCCCTTTCGGCCTTAGCTTCTTTTGCATGTCTCTTTGCTGCCGAATACGAAGTCCCACAAATGTCGGATCCTCCCGAAATGAAGTTGATTATCTTGGCATCCGCGGGAGGTGAGGCTGCTCGCTCAGGATCCTTCTCAGTATCCTGACCCTTATTCTTCTTTCTTCCCAAGAGATCTTTCAAATATCCCTTGCTTAGAAGATAGCTTATCTCTTTCCTCAAAGCAATGCAATCCTCGGTCATATGTCCGAAATCTTCGTGGAAAGCACACCATTTTGATTTGTCTTTCCAATCCGCTTTTTGTTGATTCTTCCGAGGCCATCTTGCCTTGTCCCCTAGACCCTGCATGGCATACATCAATTCAGGAATGTTAACAGAAAAGCAATATTCAGATAATTCAGGATATTCTTCAGGATCCTCATCATCAACAGCATTCACTCTTTTGTTCTCATTCCTGCCATATGGCTTGGACCGATACGACTTGAATGAGGATTCCGACTTCCTGTTAGTTGACTCATAAGTGTTGGATGAGTTCATCCTTTCTTGCATCTTTCTGTCATCTTCCAATCGAATGTATCTTAGGGCCCTGTTCCGAGCTTCATCCAGGTTCCTGCATGGGTTCATTACAAGGTCTTGGTAGAATTGAGAATCCTTTTGCAACCCCATCTTGAAAGCTTGCACAGCTGTTGCAACATCAAGATGAGGAATGTCTAGTGATTCTCGGCTAAACTTGTTCACATAATCCCTAAGGGATTCCTGAGGCCCCTGCGTTATCCTGTAGAGATCACTTGTTAATTTTCAAAGCTCCTACTACAAGAAAACTGACTATTGAATAAATTTACTAAATGAGCAAAAGATGTAATTGAATGTGGGGGAACATTCAAGAGCCACTTCAAAGCTGATCCTGTCAAGGTTGAACCAAAACCCTTGCACAAGCATGCTTCCTTGAGATCCGGAGGGATAGGGTTGATCTCCATCCTCTCCCTATACTGAGCAATATGCTCCTCAGGATCCGTCGTTCCGTCGTAAAGCTTCATGTTGGGGGTTTGGAACCTCTTTGGAATCTCAGCATCACAGATAGGATATGCAAAGCGAGATATCTTATGGCTATCTTGAGACACTTCTGGGATTGGCTGGACCACCCCGGGTACACTTGATATCATGTCCTTCAACTTTTGAAGTTCCCTGGTAAGTGCTGACGTCACACCTGTATCCTGCAAGGATCCACTATTGTTAGTAGCATGAGTATTATTATTATTTAATATGTTACTCGCTGGAGGATTCTGCCCATATCCTGAAGCATATCCTGAGCTCCTTATGGTCGATATCCTGACCGAGGAGGGTATTTCAGGAGTATGATTCTGAGGAAGGCTGGGCACAATATTCCTCCTGTTATCCTCTGTATACACGGCTGAACTGAAGTTCAAAGCTCTGGGTTGTAATGGAGTGACAATATCCTCAGCGGATCTGCTCGAGCCAGACTTCAGGAGTTGTATTTCCCTTAAAAGCATTTGGTTTGTTTCCTGCTGCTGCCTCATTTGTTCCTGCACACTTCCAAACAAGGTTAAAATTTCGTCGTTAGATGCTAAAATAGGGGCAGATTCTTGAACAGTGCGAGTAGGGATAATATCCTGAGGTCGTGTAGAGGCTGGCATTCTTGGAGGAGGTGGTGGAAGCACCGAACCTGTAGTAGCAGAAGTCGTAGCAGACATAGTAGAGGAACTCATGTTTGATCGTGAGGCCATTGTGGACAATGTAGCAAAAAGTTTTGAAAATAAAAAACCGATTAGCGATTTAACAAAAATTTTTAGTAAAGAGAGCACCACTTGCCCCACGGTGGGCGCCAAATTGTTTTGGTCAAAAATTACCGAGGCAATTTAGTGATCAAATTAGTAATGTGAGGTAGTGTGCTATAAAGTTTATGGAAAATATGCTTGTTGAGTTATTTAGAAAATCAGTATTCAGGATACGGCTCAGGATATTGAGCTGTATCTGCGATCAAACAGTGAGCAAATAATAAGCAAAAAGTAAAGGAAATGACACGAGATGTACGAGGAAAGCCCTTGATCAATCTAGATCACCGGCATAAAACCTCGGGAGCTGACAATCGCAGCTGCCTTGTTCTTCTTATTGCTTTAAACTTCAGGATACAGTGCAGGATATCAACCAGATCGCTAAGTGTTACAATGAATTCGTGTGAGAGTACAAATTGCGAAAGAACAAGTGTTAGTGTGTAGTGAGTGTGATTGCAGTGAAATTGTTGTGTCCTATTCGATCTGGTGTTCCTCCTATTTATAGTAACGAAATACAAACAAATATCCCTATAAATATGGGATGCTCCGAATATTCCATCACGAACGTTGTAGACCGAGTAATAAGGCTTCAACGTCTTTCTTTGAACGGTTTGGACCGAGTCTTCCGCAGAATAAGTCTTTGTGAACGTTGCTAGCTTCCAGCCCACGTACCTGCACATAATCCGTTAGTGATCCTGAGGATACCATTCAGGATGTTACCAATACCCTGAATCTGCACCCCGGATATGAACAGATATTATTTAATCAGGATATAAGCCAAGATATTTCTCAGGATATGAGCTCAGAAATTAGCCCACAACAGGAATATCCAAGGATTCTTTACTAAACTTAGTGATATAATCTCTAAGTGATTCATTTTGACCTTGTGTTACCCTATATAGATCACTAGTTAAACGTTCAAATTTTCTACTACAAGAGAATTGACTATTAAACAGATTAACTAGATTAGCAAATGAAGTAATAGAGTAAGGGGGAAGACTTAGCAGCCATTTAAGAGCTGATCCTGTGAGTGTGGATCCAAATCCCTTGCATAGACATGCTTCTTTTAACCTTTCAGGAATTGGATTGATCTCCATCCTCTCCCTGTATTGAGCTACATGCTCTTCTGGATCCGTTGAACCATCATACAGTTTCATGGATGGTATCTGGAATCTTTTGGGTATCTCAGCATCACATAAGGGTGGTGCAAAACGAGATATCCTATGGCTACCATCTGCAATTTCAGGAATGGGTTTAACCACTCCTGGTACACTGGATATCATATCCTTGAGCTTCTGTAACTCCCTGGCCATAGCCTGATTGATACCTGTATCCTGCATTAAGCCATGGTTAGTGTTATATGAATTATTGAAAGTGTTACCTCCCACAGGATTCGCGTTTGGGATCCCAGGTGTGTATCCATATTGACGAGACTCTGGCATGATCGAAGGACCAGAGGAAGCAATGGTCTGCATTGGTATGAAATCTCCTTGATGAACATCCGAGCTCTGGGGCTGCATTCTTCTTAAGAATCCTTGATCCTGAAAGACGTTGGATCCTTGAAGTTGAGATGATCTTTGAACCTGAAAGGATCCTGGATCCAGAGAGGATCCTGGGACAAGGGAGGATCCTTGGACCGGGAAGGATCCTTGGACCTGGGAGGATCCTTGGACCTGGGAGGATCCTTGGACCGCATGCATTCCTGAATATCCTCCTGACGTGAAGTATCCCTGATGCTGAGAAGTGGATCCTGATGGTTGAGAAGAGAATCCTTGAGGCTGGAAGTGACAGCCAAATGCCTGACTCATGGTTGTTGTTCCATAACGCCTTCCTTGTAATTCACCCAAGTATTGCACGTCCGGAACTGCTGAGTGTTGGGAAGTTATGGGTGGAGTGTCGAAGTTCAGCGATCTTGGCATCAGAGGAGAGTGATCCTCCACTGATTTCTTCTGTTTCTTGATCTCATCGATTTCCCGGAGGATCCTTTCGTTGGTTTTGTCCTGCTCTTGTGCATGATTCCTCATCTGCAAAATTAGAGCATAAAGATCATTAGTAGTAGGATTAGTTGAAACAGAAGAAGTTGGTGGTTTTGTGAAAATGGGGGTTGGTTTCTTCGGAGCATTCTCAGCATTCTTCTGGGATCCAGAAGGTGGTGGAGGCAAAGGAGGAACGCCTTGTGAAGAACTGAATGACGGCATCAAGTTTGAAGTGTTCTTCGCTGAGGAAGCCATCTGCCTGGTTGTAGTGAACCGAAATGACCACGAAAATACGAATCTTTCTAGGAATGAAGCACCAATTGCCCCACGGTGGGCGCCAAACTGTTTTGGTCAAAAAATCAAGCAATGACAATGCAACCAAACTTTCTGTTGTGAGGAATGATGCTTAAATTGATGAATATCACTGAGGATCACTCTGAAATGTAAATGACAAGTGACACAAAGATATATACGGGGAAAAAGCCCTTGATCAAGAGTTGATCTTCGGCACAAAAAACCCCGGGTGATGGAAACTACCGATCACCAACTCCAATTAAACAAGAAAATGTGTTACAACTTCGGATGATAGCGAGCTAAGTACAAGGATCACTATAGTGTATTGTGTAAAAAAGTGTGTATTTGCCAAGCGAGTTAACGAGAGCTGGTGAGAGCAGTTGTAAGAGTGTGTGTGTAGCCAAAAATAGCCAAGTGTTTTCTAGTTAGCTCGCTATCCCTTTAAATATAGAAAATATCTACACTAACTAACATCCCGCAAATGGTGCAAGTCCTCCACGACTCTATAACGTCCACTTTTGGCCAAGCACGTGCGGAATAGGTATAGAATATTCTCCAGGAATATCGCCAAGACCAAGTCCAAGTTGATATTCCTGCAAAACAGTTTCGAATTCAAAATAGACAATCGTTAGTACAAGGATCCTTATGATGATCCATGATCCTGATCCTGCAACACTTCTGAGGATCACTACTTCAGACAGAAGAGAGGATCACTAAGTCCAACAGCAGTTGAGGATCACTGGTCATTTAGAAATCCACCCCTAACATTCACCTTTCTTCCGAATTGGGTTTAAACACCCCGCCTGGAGCGCAAGTTATTCAGGAATAGTTCAAGGTGGCGGGACCAGTTCATGTAAAAGTGGCTGACAATTTCGTCACTGTTGGCTATATCCTGAATCCTCACCCTCTCTCACGAAAGGGTATTTTCATACTCTCTAAGGTTTAAAGGTTATCACCTTTCTAAGTCTTGGAGTTTATACACTCTAGCCTGCAGCGCATGAAAATTTGGGATTTTCCCCAGGATACTAATGGGATTTTCCCCAGGGTACTAAGGATTTATCTCCAGTATGTTTTTGGGTTTTACCCCAGTAACCCGAGAACTGTTCAAACAGTTAGAACTTGGATCCAAAAAATTAACTAAGTGTTTGAAGAACTTATGCACAGGGGACATTTCTCCCAAGGCGATTGTGTAAGGCTCGAAGAGTCAAACTCAAACCTAATGAACTAAGTATCTCGGACTAGGGACATCTTAGTTAAAGAAGTCGCGAAAGGATTGGAGTTCAATGCTAAGGTTACACTCGATTCCTGGTATGATCTTTCCTTTGTGAACCTTACATAAGTTGTTTGAATTTTTGAAACTCTGTTTAAGGCTCAAAATATCCTGATTAGGATATATCTTTGGGATATGTCCACAAAATGTGTTTTTGGGATACGTTTCGGGATATTTGATTAGAATACTTGGGAAATAATACTTGGGTTGAAAATTAGTACCCTGATCAAACAAGTGTTATCAAAACGGATTTTGGAAAATAGACTGTCTTTTATTCTTTAGAAATTTTGTCTAAAATTATTTGGATTCTGAGGAGTTCTATTTGACAAAGGACTTCATAGGATATCACTGAGTATATTGATCAGGATATTTTCAAAAAATGCTTGCACAAATTTTGCAGAGCTAAAATCTAAACCAAGGAATGCATAACAGAAATTAAAAGGCAACAATAAATAAGTCAAAAGGTGGTATTATTTAAAGTAAACGATGCCAGCCGATAACCGAAGGCTTCGTCCTAAAATCTAGGACCCATCCACCCTTGGTTATCAAATTGTTTTGATGCAGGAAATAAAATGGTTCAAAGGACAAAGAAAATAAAATTGTTCTAACAAGCGTAACTCTCAAATTTAAGGGAAATAAGTTTTAGGAGGCAGCTCCTTCTTCGTTCGTGGCATTCTCAACAGCATCCGTCTCGGGATCAACCTGAGCATCCCTCTCAGCACCGGTTGGTTTTTCGACTAACTTTGAAGATCCTTCAGCTGCAGGTTTAACAGAAATGCCGCCGAGACTCCTTAGCTTTGTGTCCCAGGCATTGATGTCCCAAGAAGGGCATTCGAAGCCCAGTGCTTTGGCTTCGTGGGCCATCTTTAGCCTGGCCTGGAGAAGGGAAGTGACGACAGAACTTTTAAGGCTTTCCCGGTAGCTAATCATATCCCGTTCATGTTGAGCATGGGCAGCATCAAGATCGGCTTGGGCCTGGAGAGCAGCTTTGTTGAGGGCGGCCTGGTGTTCTTGGGTCATAGCCTTGAACTTCTCCTCGTAATGCCGAGATTTGGCGGCTGCAATCATACCCTGATCGGAGATGGTAACCTCGGCTTTCTTCAACTTGGATTCAAGTGTCTTGTTGAGCCCACAAGATTCTTGATATAAATGAACCAGACGTTCAAGACCCTGCAAAATAAGAGGACAGGTATTGGTTTTAATAAACACTTATAAGCGGCATAAGGTGCAGGATATGGCTCAAGGATATTAACCTGGTTGAGAAAAGAAGTCATGAATCCGCTTGCCTCAATGAACCCATGATTCTCATAGGGGAAT
Source organism: Helianthus tuberosus (assembly GCA_030545235.1). Taxonomy (NCBI): domain Eukaryota; kingdom Viridiplantae; phylum Streptophyta; class Magnoliopsida; order Asterales; family Asteraceae; genus Helianthus; species Helianthus tuberosus. The sequence continues at coordinate 110,763,825 of CM060402.1, forward strand.
GTATCAGAGATAACAGGAGAATCAGGCTCTTTCCTTTTGCGAGAACTTGAACTCCGGGGCTTGGTGGCTGGCGAAGGTTTGGGAATGATGATGGCCTTGGAGCTGCTGGGCTTGGATAAGGCCGTGGCCTTGGGACTAGGTTCCTTCTTGATCTGGACATGATCGGAATAACTGTCCAGCTCATCAAGGTCGAAGACTTCAGGGATCTTGGCTGGTGCTGCATAAATGGAAAAGTCCTACATCCTTATTACTCTTCATTATGTTATATTACACTAATCAGTCATTTCAAAAGTAACTCTTACCAGACATTTCGGATGATGAATATTGGCTGGAACTCGGGATATGTGTGGTAAAACTCCTGTCACTTGCAGGCAATTGGTAAACTGCTTCGATTCTTTTTTCTGATTCCGCAGTAGGGGGAGCTACTTCCTTAAAATTCACTACAAAAAGATCAAATAAGAAGATATTAGCACAAGATAGAAGTCTAGAAGTACATGGGGACATTCATGATCCTACCAGTGGTTAACCACTCCACCGGAAGACTAGCACCCTCATGGATGGAGTCTCGTTTGACGAAGAAGAACTTGCGTTGCCATCCATCTTCGTTTTTGGTGGCTTTAAGTATAAGGGGTTTGCTGGAAGTTGAAAAGAGCAGGAACCGACAGGAACCGTGAGATCGGAGGCGGTAAGCAATTGGCATATCTTCGATGCAGAGGTCGGGATAGTGAAGGTTTTTGATTTGGTTGAGCACGATTAATACTCTCCAGACCATAGGCATAGTTTGGGCAAAGGATATACCAGTAGTTCGGAATAATTGCATCATGAATTCGGGAAATGGATATCGAAGACCTAGCGAGAAAGGGTATGCCGGAAAACAGACCCAATCGGTAGAAGAAACATCTGATCGAATTGTTCGATCAAATGGTCTAAAAATCATGCCATCAGGGAAAGCGCCGGAGGCTCTCAACGCCGCAATGTCTGCGTTGTCAAAAGCACAGACCTCCTTCTCGGGATTTTTGAGAAGGTTTTGCTGAACAAAGGATTCTGACGATTCACCGGTCTGAGAATGGACTATGGTAGCCATCGGAGGAAGAATAAAGTTAACAGAAAACGAGGAAGGGATGAGTGATTACCTGGAGATTCTGTTGATGATATCTCTTTCTCAAACAAGAAGAGAGAAGATATAGGGGCATGGTAGATATCCATCGAGTGAAAAGCGCGTTGGAAGTTACATAGTGCTATCTTGACCGTCGTTTCAATTTAATTGCCTCGATTTGCGAGACAGGGTTTTTGAAATATATCCGTTGGATTGGTATACCAACAGATATATTTGGGGACAATTGTTATGGGTCATTTTCTGAGCAAATATCCTGACTAATATTCTGCTTTTGATTGTTTACTTGTGATCAGGATACCGGATCAGGATATTGGTAACATCCTGGTGTGATATCTTGGTATTGATTGAATTAACCACGTGCAGGTTAGAAGATGTGGGTCACTAACGGTCAAGTGGACCTCTTCTCCTTAAGACTCGGGCAAACCAGTTATATGAGAGACGTTGAACCTGAAAGACCAGGTCTACAACGTTCGTATGGGGAATATCCGCCGAATCCCGGTTTAATAGGGTAGTTTGTTATATTTCTTTTACTATAAATAGATGGATCGGATCAGATTAAGGCACACAACTTTCACTCGCATTCTTTCTCTCTAGCTACTAGCAATCACTACACACAAACATTTGTACTTGAATTACATTGTAACACCTAGTTGATCCGCATCACATCCTGCACTGTATCCTGATATTCGAAGTAACAGAAGAACAAGGCAGCTGCGATTGTCAGCACCCGAGGTTTTATGCCGGCGATCTAGATTGATCAAGGGCTTTCCTCGTATATCTCGTGTCACCCTTTACATTTTTGCTCATTGTTTGATCATAAATACAGCTCTATATCCTGAGCCGTATCCTGAAACTGTTTTTACAAATAACTTAACTAACATATTTTCAACACACATTTCAAGCACACTACCTCACTTAACTAATTTGATCACTAAATTGCTTCAGTAATTTTTGACCAAAACATACACGACGATCATTTCTATTGCGTATGTTTTAATTTGAGGGACATGAAGGTAGAGGTTTTGGACAACAGCGCTAAGGATGTGTCGATGAAAGACAAATACAACAAACGGCCGGAAAAATTGGTACGCCCCTCTATATATAAACTACAAACGTCCATAGTTATACAAATGCCTGCCATTTGATTACATATTTGTTAAAACACAATGAACAAACTGCATGAACTTGTATCTTAAGTTCTCTCATAACCACTTAAAACACAATTAATGGGGACAAACATATCTTATGACGCATGTTAGTATCAAAAATACCAAAATGATGAGATAGTGCATAAAGTTCTATATATATATATATATATATATATATATATATATATATATATATATATAAAGGTTGATGTTAAAACACAATTGACAATGAATGATACGTTATCTGCACTATTAAAACTTTAAAACACAGTGTGATATGACACTACATAATAACAATATTATGAACTTAAAACACACTTCATCAGAATTTTAATTTGTTCCCTTTGTTAATAACGGGTATACGTAAACAAACCTATGCAACAATATGTGCATTTACATGAATTTAGTTTAAAACACAATCTGATTAAATTATTTATCATGCAGCGTGATGCTTTATCAGTGTACTTGGAAAAAAATGGGCATCCAGTGGGCGGGGTGATCGATAAAGTTGAGCCGGTACGATTGGAGATGCCATGGCGTACAAAACATAATGTAATCGATTGTGGCATTTTCCTGATGCGCCATATGGAAACATACAAGGGCGTAGCTGGAAAAGGTTGGGAATGCGGATTCTCAAACGAGTGCACTGATGCGGGTGAGATTACATACAAGCAGCGCAAAGAAATCGATGATCTCAGGCATAAGTACATTACGAAGATGCTCCTAAGTGACGCAAACGAGTACAGAGGTTTTGTTGAATCTGAAGTTGCTAAATTTAAAAAGTTGCCGGCCTATGAAAAAAAGAGACTAGCAGCAAAAGCCTTCGACGCAATCAATCAAAGATTGGATAAGTAACTTAAAATGGGATGTTTTCAACTTAAAACACTTCGTTGGCGGTGGTTTGTTGAAGTAATTTGGGATGTTTTACAATAACAGTTTTAACATTTTGTTGGTGGTGTTATATTTTGGAATTTTATATATTAGAATATGTTCAGTGTGTTCAGTTATCTTTTTTTTTGTTTCCTGTAGATAAAAATGTCAACTATAACAGTTTGAACCTCTTTAAGAATGTGAATTTATGTCGATAACGTTACTTTGTTTGGATCTACATAAGGCATACAGTTTGTATTAATGTATGACCTCTTAAAACACAGCCTATATACATTATGAAAAATACTGAGATCTGGAAACCAGCCTATCTTTTTCATCAAGTCTCTATAATTTAAAGAAAGTTAACACTACATTTTAACAAACTGCAAAGAACTTGTAAGTATGTTAATTTCTCTCATAGCCACTTAAAACACAATTCACGAGGACAAACATATCTTATGACGCATGTTAGTAGCAAAAAAACCAAAATGATGAGATAGTGCATAAAGTTCTATATATAAATAAAGTTTGATGTTAAAACACAATTGACACTGAATGATACGTTATCATCACTAATAATACTTTAAAACATAGTGTAATAATAATATTATGAACTTAACACACAAGCTGATTAAATTATGAAAATACTGTGATCTGGAAACCAGCCAATCTTTTTCATCAATTCTCTATAATTTACACAAAGTTAAAACACATTTTAATAGCTTTGCAAATTATACTGAATACCAAAACCACGAACAATGCAAAGCATCATATAAAACACCGGAGGCTATTTAAAAAACAAAGTTAACACTAAAACACAAACCAACAAGAACTTAAATGTCAAACCCAACAAGTCTTAAAATCATCAAAAAAAAAAAAAAATCCAAAAACAAACACACGAGAAAAATAAAACAGAAAAATGAATAGTTCAGCAAAAGACTTAAAATTTTGATAAAAAGGGTCCTACTCTGCCATGTCTTCATCATCCATATATGCATCGTTTCCAGATGTGTAAAACACATCATCAGCATCGTTTGATCCAGGACCATCACCTTCAACAACTGTAGCAGCGTCTCCTTCACCAATTGTAGCATCATTACCTGCAGCATTCCGCGAAGCACCTACCTCAGGCCCAGCCACGGTGTATTTCCAACACGTTACTCTGTTATGACCATATTTTTTACATGATGAACATTGACGACGTTTACTTCTAAGCTGACTTATGGCTCGCTCCTTTTGAGATTTGAGTCGTTTATGAGAACCACAACCCTTGAACCTGGTACCAACTGGAACACGGATAGTGGCCGTGCTCTCTGGAGCAACTCCCAGCAGTTCAGCAAATCGATTACGTCGTGTCTTGGGAGGTGCATTTATCTGAACTTCGTCGGCAACTGACATAAACTGCTTGATATGATCACGAAAATTACACAACTGATCAAATTTTGATATCAACTTGTTCACAACATACTCAGTTGCGTGACTAATCTCACGAACACAACGGTTAACCTTCTCACTACGATCTGGATCTCCACCATCCGTAAGAATGGACCCGGGGGAACTATTTGGAACAGCTTCACGCGTCCAACGCCTCAATATATATTGTTTCGGAAACTCCCTTACATCAAGAATCCGTAACACACAAAAAATATGACTGCACAACAATCCAAACTGCTCAAACCTGTTGCAGTTACACTTAACAGTAACATCCTCCTCACGTTTCATAACCTGTAACAATGAATATTCATAAAACACAGTGCATATAAAAAGATGGATAATTAAAAAAACACAAAAATAATATAAAAATAACCTAAAACACAATATCACCTCGAAGAACGAAGAACATGGCTGATCGAGATCCTTTATAAAAAACTTGATGAAATCACCGACATGATCTAATCTGACACTAGTACAACGATGAATAGCATGTTGAATCTCGAGTTGAACATCAAAAAATATAGTTCTGGTATATATCTGAGCTGCTTGCTTCTCGAGAACAAAATCACTCCACTCTCCAGGGTTGGTGTATCGAGTGTCATGATCGTTTTTTCGATGCTCGTATCTTTGCGCTTCAATAGCTGTGTCAAAGTGGCTAATAAATTCAACCAACGTGCACTTTGGATTGCTAATCTTGCCAAAAAAGTGATTCTCGCTTTCGGACCTAGATGATGTCCGCATAAGACCAGACATTTCTTCATCACGATAGTAAGTTGGAATCCATGATTCACGGAGCCCGTATATATACGTCAGCCATTCATGGTCGGTTAGTCCGAAATCATTTAAAATAGCTGCCCATTCAGTGTCAAACGCTTCGGGCAATAGAGAATCAGTCCAAACAACTGCAGACAATCTTCTCCTGAAATCTGTATTTGAACACAGGGCAGCCCCGACCTAAAGGAAGATTTTAGCATGTATGTTAAAAAAAAATTAAAACACAGTAAAAATACATATGTAAAAAAAGTAAACCCTGTCATAGAAAAAACAGACCTTTGTAGTTAGTTTATCCGTGATGTGCCACATACATAACCGATGCCTCGACTCAGGCCAAACATCCGCTATAGCCCTTTTCATCGCAGGGTCTTGGTCAGTAACGATTACGGGAGGCGCGTACCCATATGCGTTCTTGATCGCCTTAAGTAACCAGCTATACGTCTCTGCCGTTTCAGAACCAAGAATTGCAGTACCAAGTGTGACGTTCCTATTGTGATTATCAATCCCAGTGAAAGGGTCAAACATCATGTTATATCTGCAAACAAACAATCAGGGATGACAAAAGATCATAATGTATTTATAACACAGTAGGGTTTAAAAACACAATGAATATATAAAAAATTAATCTCGTCGTTACTTGTTCCGCTTGTAGGTAGCATCAAATGATATAACGTCTCCAAACATATAATAATTCCTCTTCATATCCTCGTCGGCCCAAAAAATGCACTTCAACACACCTTCGTCCGTCGTTTCATATTCGCAAGAGAAGTTCGGTAAAAACTCCTTTTTCCTCATTAGTCGCTTGACAAACATTTCAGCATCAAACTCTCCGATAAACATATTAATTCTTTCTTGAAATTTTTGAAATCAACTTTGGTCGCACCGACTTTGTCGAACCCACCATACACTTCCTTCATAATGTTAAATGCACGAACTGGACCAATGTTGAGATTTGACATCTTGTTTATCATCTCTTCGTGCGCACGATTAACACCCCTGTTTTCCTTGAGAAGATGTAAATCTTCTTCGCGCACAAAATCATGGTTGTGCGCCTCTGTGAAATGATACAGCTCATACTTCTTGGCATCGTTAAGCTTTATTCTGATCGCCGCTTGGCATCCGGTCCTTTTAGATGGTACCCTACGTACAAACCTATCAGAAGGCTGTTCGGCTAAAGTATCAACCGGTCGAAACTCTTTGTGACCCTCTTTAGAACAAAAAAAATACTTATTTATAACAATTCCACGGTTCTCATGCTGTGTGCCCTTCCTAACAGTCCAACCTCCAGCTTCTGCATAAGCTTTGTAAAATTTATACGCAGCATCAACTGTATCAAATAACATGCCCTCTGCTGGCGTCAACGAAGAGGGTGAATCTGGAATATATCTCTTTGTTCCAGAGTTTTGAGAAACTTGTTCAACACCACGTAATTGGTAATTGGGTGCATCTACAAAACATAACAAAAAATGAGCATAAAACACATTTGTAATACAAATAAAAAACATATAACCTGATAGCTAAGAAACTAATAACAATGGGCAAAAACAACATACTGCAAGTTAAAACACATCATTCAAGGAACTATAAAAAACATTGACTTCAACCTCAATATCTATTAAAACACATTACTGTTAAAACACACCATTCAAAGGAAACTATAAAAAAACATTGACTTCAACCTCAAAAACTGTTAAAACACATTACATATAAACAGTCTGATGGTTTCTCAGAAAGAGATTAATAAACAAAACATAAAACTACAAATATGGAAGTTAAAACACACCATTCAATATAAAAAAAGGGATGATCTTCATATTACAAACCATCAGTCACCTTATGGAATCAATAAACACAAATACCTCAACCTCTATGACTGTTAAAACACAACACCAATAACAAGCTGACGGTTTGGCAGATAAATGACAAATATGGAATTTAAAACACACCATGAAAAATCTAAAAAAAAATGTGATCTTCAGAACACAAACCATCGGTCACCTTATATAATCACTAAAACACAAAAACCTCAACCTCCCTGGCTGTTAAAACACAGCACCAAGAACAATCTGACGGTTTTGCAGAAAATACTACAATAGTAAAGAAAAAAATAACTGTAATTACCATCTCCACAATCAACAAGAGTGTTTGAAGCCATAATCTTTCACTCTGAAAAAATTATTGAATATGAATGATTCTGGTGAAGAAGAAAAGGATCGAAATAATCCTATATAGATATGTCTTTCGTGATATTTGGAAGAGATTTGGATTCAAAATCAACCATAATCCCTATATTCATGGACATAATCGGTTACGTAATAGGTCATGCAATTTAATTACTGAATATAATTTCCAAATATAAAATTAAAATATGAAATTACATGTTTGCCCTTCTAGTTAAAATACATCTATGACACATGTCCAATTACTATTGCTTCCTAGACTTTCTAGGAAAAATAGACTTTCTACACCACTCCTCCTCTCTCTCTCTCTCTCTATATATATAGAAAGGTTTAAATGAGAACGCTAAATACTGTGAGAACCGTGAGAACGAATGAAAAAACCGCGAAAACTTGGTCAAATATAATTCAAATTCAATTTTGTTACACTTATTATTATTCGAATACAATATAATAAATTTAATTTGCACGTTTAAATTTACATGAATTCGTAAATAAAGAAAATTTATACATGTGTAAGTTTGCCATTTACACATGTGTAAATTTGTTATATTGACACGTGTAAAAAATCTAATAAGAGTAATTTTGATAGGAGAAATGAATTATTGGAATTATGTGGAAAACAAAGTTAACCCTTATATTTGATGGTTCGTTATCATTCTCTATTCCATATTTTTTGAGTTGTTATAAGTGAAAATATATTATTTAATTGATTATGAATATACGGGGAATGGGATTTGGATAGTTTTTTTAAAGTCTGCAAATTTTATAAGTAAATATGTATTTTTAAAGTAAGGATTCTATTGACGTGTGCCTCTTTGAACTTTCTGGAATGTCACTAAGGTCATAGGGTGTGGTCATGACCCTCGTGACCACCATGACCCTTCACGTCAGTGTCATCTAACCCATCTCTAATCCAACATCTAAAACCACTACCCTAAGTGTGTGGTCATGACCCAAACCACTAGTATCTTATTTATTTAATTTATTTTTGTTTAAAGAAAAAGAAAATGATTTCTTAAAAAATGGAAATGAGAACCATGAGTGTCATGGTTTAATCCATGTAAATCATAGTGAATCAAAGAAGGGGGTGGTGCTTCTTCAAACTTTGAATATTGTCACTCTATTTATTTGGTTGGGTTTGGGTGAGTAGATTCAGAAGGTTCTAGAGAACCGATACCTCCAAAGTGTCACCACTTTCTAACCACAATTATTTTTATTATTATTATTTTTTTTTTTTCGTGGAAACTTATAGAAAAAAAATACAATAAATCCATAACCATAAAGTGATTTAGTGGTACGATTGCGGTCAAATGTGGGAGATGGAGCGAAGAACTTGTAGTTTTAATATTAAAAAGACAATATATCTTCCTGATTTGAACTTGATCTTGAAATGAGCTCGTAACAAAAGTTTAAGTCAACACATGAATTAATTTAAGATATATAACTTCATATCAATTAATAATATTCTTCGTTTTGTGTACGAGGCAAAACGAGAAGCTGACTTGTTTGTTTTTGCTTGTCTGATTGAATTCGTAGGTCACCCATCATGAATTGTTTCCACTCAAAAACACCTAAATATAAAGTTCTCCAATTATCCACATCAATACGTCCAAACACGTTATTGATATTTGAGGCAGAGATTTCCTTATGACCCATAGCTAAAGATAACAATGTGGGATTTGTTTACCGAGAGTCTGAGACCATGCTGCAATAAAGTTCTGGAAATCTGACCGGCCTGATGCTTTTTTTTACAACAATTTTATACGCCTAAATACCATCCAACCATACACTTGCAATGATTTGAACATACACCACTTTTATGGAGGACAAGTACCAAACCACTAGACTACTAGGTCATGGGTGCTCGATACCGAGATACGCACCAAACTACTTGGATAGAAATCCGAAATCTTGTAATTCTGCAAACGCTGCCATTCGATGCACTACCCACCGAGTCTTGAAATTATGAAGTTGATAAAGCCATAACAAGGGTATGTATGTATGTATATACAACTAACTGCAAAGGGATATTTACAACTCGAGGATTAATGAATCCTTATAAACACAAAATAACAGGTAATGAACTAATCACAGAAACAGCTATGATCCTTATAAGAATGAAATAACACAAATTGATTAAATCAAATATACATCTCAGTTAATCATACCATGTATGCATGCAACCTATCAATACATTTGTTCTGTACGTTGAATTAATTGGTTTTCATGTAACTCACGAGTCACGAGCATGCCATCATGTGATGAAACTCATCGAAATCAACAACGCCATTGCCATCGAGGTCAAACTTCGCGATCATCAACTCGCACTCTTCGACAGTTCGCGACTCGCCTAATCTACTAAGCATTCTCCTCAAACTTTTAGGAGTTATACAACCACACCCCTCTACTTCTTCATACATTTTAAAAGCCATTTTTAAGTCATTCACTTTCTCATCCTCATTTGCACTTTCAACCACTTTAACTAGATCCTCAAAGCTCAACAACCCATCACCGTCGGAGTCCATCAACTCCGCCACCATCTCCGCCTCCTCCAACGACAACTCTTCACCGATCTTCCCCATGCAAACTTGGAGCTCCGGTGGCGATAGTTTACCGTCACCATTTTGGTCCAAATGTGTGAATACACGTTTGTATTGTTGTCGTTTGTCCATCACCAAAACTGAATATACGAAGCTTAACTGTTTATCTACGTGTTCGATCGATGATTCCTTGATGAGAAGTTGAGTTATATATATATTGGGTTGGGCTGCAGTTCCAGAATATCCTTAGCGCGTGGTTGACGAAAATGATAGGTTGAAAATAATAATTTTAATATAAAGAAATTTGGAATGGACCCTCTCCGTTTTTGATATTACTATATCGTGACATCAACATAACATATTGGGTTGAACTAAGTCAAAGCATATTTAAATGATGTCTACTCTCTTTGTATATGTGGCTATAAATGTTCAAGTGTCATAAGCAGTGACGCTTGTATGTTGTGTAGGTTCATATTAACACTTTTGTTATCATCGAGTGTAATTTTTGCGAATACTTAAAATAAGTTTCATTACCGAAAATAAATGTATTTGAATGTTAAAATTTTTTGAGCCAAAATCATGACGATCTTAGAATCTTTCTCAAGTTACACTCGAGTTTGCATTGTGAATACGTATCAAGCTTAGCCTCAAAATTTCGTTCCTATGCAACCTAAATGTGTAAAGTACTAAAGTTCACATATATATGGGTTTTACAGAAGTGAAGGAGAAATTTTTTTTTTTCGAATTTTGTTTGCCTCATCTTCTTAAGTATGATGCTTTGTTGCAAAAATGTATGGAAAAAAAAAATCTTGTATTTATTCTAGTATAGTAATTATGTGTAATCACTTTAGGGTAATTATTATAATTACTTTACTAGTGTAAATATAATTTTTTTATTTTTAGATTTTAAGAATAAAATACGTGTTTAACAAGACTATAAAAAAATTTCAAAAAAAATAAATAAATAAATAAAAATTCACTCCTTCACTTTGTATATTAAGACACATCTCTACCGAAACCTATCCATATAATCATAATCAATTCATTTGTTTATTTCATGTTCATGTTATCTTATCAAACCTAAAATTATGCACCTATTTATAAGTTTTTTTTTTTTTTTTTCAAAAACAAATCATTATATGAAAATTAAAGGACACTGACCTTTTATTAACCTTCGATTAATAATAAAGTATCTTAGCATACAAGTCTTTATGTTGATGTATTAAAAATAAGTTGATAAATAGTTTGTAGATGTGCTTCATTCTTTTTCGAACTTTCTAGAATGTCACTCAATAATTTTATTTTGTCGTGTGGAGTAGATTCAATGTATGAAGGTTCTGGAGGACCAACATCATCAAAATTCTATCAATGCATTTCTAACCATAAATTGCTTTTATTGTTTCATTTTACTTCTTCGTGAAAATTGAAGGTATGCAAATTATAATGGATCTAAAGTGATCAGATTGCGGTCAAATGTGGGATATCCACTACTAGAAAATCTAAAATTTCTATCATCGGTTTTCATAAGAAAAAATTACACCGTTAGTCTTTGTGATTTCTGTAAAATTTCAATGTTGGATACTAATAATTTTTTATTACACAATCAGGTATTAACATTTTAATTTGTAACAATCTTAGGCTTTAAGCCTTAATACCGTCATTAACTAACGTCCAAGGCCCTCACGTGCAAAAAACGTGAGGGTATTTTCGTCCTTTCCTTAATAACCTCTCAAACTCCATGCAAAACGATCAACATTGCAAAACCCTTTCACATTCCCAAACTTCCTGATCAAAATTGAATATCACACACAGCGATCAACAAAGAAGACGACGATTAGGGGCAAAATGCTTGCATCTTGGCACATCAGAGCAGATGATCATGACGATTATCAAAAAGACATTTACGGTAAGCACAGTTTGTGATAAAAAACAGAGCAAAATTTTAATGTTCCTAAAAAATAAATGCCTTTTTCAGGTATATATGAAGAGTTGTTCTGCTTCAAGGTTTTTCATGGTGGAAAGTTTACTGATTTTCCTAATAGGGTTTACGAGGGAGGTAAGTCTGATTATATTGATTTGCTAAACATGGAGCATTTTAGTCTTATTGATATGCATGATATTGCACAAAAGTTAGGTTACAAAGATGGCTCAATTCTGAACTACCATTACTTACTGCCCTATCATGACCTAGATTATGGTTTGAGACCTTTATATAAGTTTGATGATGTGAAGAGTTTGTTGAAACATACCCTTGTTCATAGGGAATTGAATGTGTACATTGAAGAGGGGGAAAGTAGGGTTGGGATTGCATGAAACTTGTTTAGTGTTTTTTAGGACATAGATGAACCTGTTTATGGTCTCTTTTGGTTATGGTTGCTTATGGTTAACTTTTAATGCCTTTTTTTTTTACTTTTTTTACATTTGTTGACTTTGTTGGCTTTTAGTTAATGTTGACTTTTGATGACTTTTTTTTACTATTGCTGAATTGAATTGTCAAAACAGTTGAGATTGGTCAATCTGCACAAAATGGTCACATATGTTTAGGCTGGAAGTGTTTGTAATATTCACATACAGTTTCATGTTTAGGCTGCATGTTTAAGCTGCAAGTTTAGGCTGCACATATGTTTAGGCTGCAAATTTTGGTAACCTAATTATTTAGGCTGCACATATGTTTAGGCTGCAAGTTTTGGTAATGGTCACATATGTAACCTGCTTGTTTAGGCTGCAAGTTTTGGCAATGGTCACATATGTAACCTGTTTGTTTAGGCTGCAAGTTTTGGCAAGTCCTATATGCACTTTATAATGGTCATATTGAACAAACTGTATATTTGAACAAACTGGGTAAACTTTGCAATGGTCATATTGTGCAGTTTGACTTTTAAAGTCAAAATACAGTTTCATGTAAACTTGATTTGTGCATAACTCATATAACCTGATTGTGCAGTCAAACTGCAGTTTTATATAACTTTTCAACTGATTATTCAGGCTGCAAGTCTTTGTAATGGTCACAATTGTTTTACCAACTGTTGGCTCATGTGAATCCTTTCTTGAGAATAGATGATACAAAGCCAAAACAGTTCTGCAACAACTGATCCATAATAACAGTGCTTTGGATTACATACTTCCTCCAATGGCAAAGGCATTCTAACCACTGTTGCTTCTAAGGTCTGCTGAATGCTAAGCTCTGCTGATCTACTAAGTACTGTTGAAGATAAACCACTGAAGAAGTCAAAGATCTTCTGGAAGTCAAAGGTCTGATCACCCTTAGCTGAAAGTCTGCTAAAGCTTCATCAGAGGTTGAGCTCATCAAAGGATAGAACCAACAGAGTCTTGTAATCAATGTTTGTAATATGTAACAGTGTTTAGCCTAAGCAGTGTTTAGAGGTTGTTAGTATTGTTAGATGTCACTGTCTAGGTGATGTTAGCAAAGATGCCACAGTGGTTAGGATTGTACTATAAATAGACAGTGCTTGTACTGTTCTATTAGATCACTTCATCAGTTACATTTTGTACGAACAATCACTGTGATCTCAGGCTAAGGGGGAGTTGTAATTCAAGCATACGTGAAGCATTGTGTAATACAATCTTTCGACTTAAAGTATTCATGATGAAAACATTTCTTCCATTGTTTGTGTTATAAAGTTTTCTTCATTTCCGCTGCATAATATTCATCTTATTATCATCTTTCATCTTTTAAAACAAAGACAAACAATTAAACTCAGATCCTAACACCAACTCATTGTCAATGGTCTTTATATAACTTTTTAAAACCCATGTCCCTTATCAACAATTGTTATACCAATTCATTGTCAAACTGAACATGTCAAACTGCCATACACTTCTCAAAAACTGTTGACTTCATTAGAATTTGAAAAAGAGAGAGTTCATTACATTACAAACCACATAAGTAGCATTAGTACCACATCCTATAATACAAGGAACATTATCTGGCAAAGACAAATACAACAACTAAGATAAACATAAACCAACTGATTATCAAGCATGCATCCCTCTTTCGAACAGCCCTGGAATGCTTGATTTCCATTTCTGTGACTAGCAACTTGTACATCTGGACTTGATCTTTTAGATCCATAACTTCGAATTCAAGCACATTCTTGGAATTTAGCAGGCCTGTGATGACTTGGCTAGCACGATTACACAATGGAGGATCATGCCATTCGAAGAATTTGCACCTAGACTTCTGAATGCAAAGTGTAAAAGTTAGGGCTTGAATAACCAGTTGTTAAAATTAGGGCTACAAATACATACCAGCTGAGGGCATGTGTAAAACTGTCATCCTGGATTACTTTGAGTCCACAAAGTTTTCATTTTTTCTTGCCTTCCACATTTGCACATAACCATACTTTTTTGATGAAGGCCACAATGTTGAAGATGATGAACCAGGTGTGAAAATAAAGGGGTCTGGGGTTTTATAAAGGTTTTTCAAACAAAACTGGAAAAGGACGAAAATACCCTCACGTTTTCTGCACGTGAGGGTCTTGGCTGTTAGTTAGTGACAGTGTTAATAGCTGATTGTGCAACAAAAATTTATTAGTACCCAACATTGAAATTTTGTAGAACCCACAAGGCACAAGGACTAACGGTGTAATTTTTTCGTTTTCGTAAATACATCACAAATCGGGCATTCCGACACATTTGTGGTAAAACATGATGTAGCAAAACGCCTTGTAGGAAATTTGTTTCCAACGCAAGTTCCTACACATTTCCTGCAAAACTACCGCGTCACAAATTGCTACACATCTCCTATAACAATTCCTAATTATTATTAATCTGTTATCTATCATGATAAGATAATAATTATTAATTTTTAGTATTTTTTTAGCCACACATTTCCGACAAAAAAAATATCAAAAAATAAAAAAAATATTTAATACAACATTATATGTGACACATTTCCAACAAATAAATAAAAATTCATACTTTAACATTAACATAACATACATTCAAACATGATTCCTACTAAATTCACAAGGAATTTCCATAATTTCATACAAGACTCCCATAATCAAAACCATCTAATATACGTCCTCATTTTTTAAGATTCTACAACTCACCTCATGCTTATTAAGGTTGGCTGATGAAGAATTTCATTCCATGCAAGAGATTCGGGTTCAATTTCATCACCAATTTGAGGATTTGGGAGAATCCCCTTTCTTCCTCCGTTGTGTATGTTAACACATACACCCAAACATTTAAATGCAGATTTTTAATGAAGTTTGCTCATTTGTCACTTTTGGTCCCTCTTTTTGGGTTTTTAGTTAATCGTAACCAACATTTCCAGTCCCATCCATGTTTAACCCTTAAAACCACACCATGTGACAAACTAACTCTCTTCAACATAGATTTATAGGATTTTAACTTAGGCATTATTACAACTTTAGTCTCGTAGTTTGGCTATTTCTCACTACTAGCCAAAACTTTCACTTTTCTTACGATTTGCTAGCGTTGTTAGTCCCATTAACCGTATAACGAGTTTACCCTCGTATTCACATAAGCACGTAACCATAATTATTATCTTTTGGTCTTTGACATCATGGACCCAAACTACAACTTTCGTTTTCCTGTCTAGTGTAATTCCCAAAATGGGATGTTACATTGAGATTGAGTACCGAGTTTAAACTCTTTGAAAACGCCGATAAGGGTTTGTTAAAAACTTTTGGATTCTCTAGCTAAAGCATAAGGTTTTGTGTTTTAAGTTCATTTTTTGACTGTTTATTATCAACCTTGTTTTGGGGAACCTTGCTTTGTGAAGAATAATTGTTTTGGGTCAAATTTGTCTTCAAGGGATCAGTCAGAGGTAACTCTTTGCAATTTATTAACTTATTTATAGATTTTGATTTATCAATTATTTCAAGAACATAGTGGTTATTTTGACAGTGTTTAGTAGAACAACCATCAAGTTTAGGCTCGTGCCATCATTGTGTCTTTCACTGTCTCAGTTTGTTTCTTGTTTACTAACGTGATAGCTGAAGATGGGAAGGTATATATTGAAAAGTTTAATAATTATGATTTCGGTTGATGGAAAATGCAAGTACAAGTGTTGTTATGTCAAGAGGAGTTGGATATGGTAATGACGAGGGTAATGTCACACCCCAACCGATGGCGGAAACACCGGGGTGCGAGCACTAAGCGTTCAGATTGCTCATGAGATTCCATAACACTAGATAGTTTCATTATAAATTAGATTGTTTCAAACATTGTCTAAAACCAAACAACCAACACAAGTATCAAATACATCAAGTCTCAAATATTGTTTAAAAACTTAATTAACTAGATGAGTTTCTAAGCATCATCCTAGCTTGATTCCAAGAATCCTAGCATCTTATCAGCCTGCAACATGTATTAAAATAAAATCAGTACAAGACGTACTGGCGAGTATACAAGTTTGGATAATAACATAATAGATTAAAACAACTCATATCCATCGTGCATATGTTAACAAAATAGTTTCAGCCATGCTAGTGTTCGCAGTCCAACAAGTGATAGCCCAAGTATCCCGATGCTTTGTTGTTTTCCCAAGTCTCAAGGAAAACTAGAATCCTCCTAACAATACCCATGAGAATAATGGGGAGGTTGTAACACCTCGAAAATTCACGTCCTATAATGTGTAGACACGTGTCATATGTTTAAACGTGTGAAAGAATATTATGAAAGGGCTAAAGTTGACAAACATGGAAAGTATGTGAATATACGGGTTCTAAATGTCAACAGTGAATAAATATACTTCATAATAACCCTACATGATGTTTATAACATCAAACGAATAAATCATGGATCATGCGAAGCTAAAAGTGAGAGATTACAAACTGCAGGGGTTAAATGTGTCAACATGTTTAAGTTATACCTCTGAGTGACCTTTTGACAAACCCGAAGCTTTGTAACTGTTAATTTTGCTCACTAGAATGCACGATGTAAATTTAATAAAGTTTCGTTATCGTATGAGAAAGTTATGATCAAATTCGTATGCGAGGGGTTAAAGCGTTAACGTTGAAAGTTAAGACTTTTCGGGTTAACCGGAAGTGTCCAGGGACTTGGCAAAGTGGGTATAAGTCCTAAAGCCCTTGTAGGTAAAAATAAGGGGGTCAAATTGCAAGAATTAGGCTTAGTTGCCCTTTCGAAAGGCCAAGGGACAAGATGTGGAAACCTGAAAATGAAAAATCTGATCAGAAGGGTTAAGGCGGGCCGCGTAAGACATCTTAAAGTCTTACACGGGCCGCATCAGGACGTCAGATGCAGAAACTTCGACTAGCAGCCTGTATTCGCGGGTATTCGACTTTTAATCGATCTTTTTGCATTATGGGCGACCCCTAGGCACCCCCTAAGCCTTAGGGACACATGTTGGTGGGTTGTGGTCAGTGATAGAGTTGTGTGTCAACTTCTTGTGGTGAGAAATTCACTATATAAAGGCCATAACTTGCAACCCATTGATCACACCTTCATCTGCACATTTGGAGCATTTCTGGGGCTAAGGATCCCTCTCAAGTGATCACATTTCGTGCATAGGACCTTGGTAAGTCTGCTAAACCTTTCTTAATTAAGTTTTAGCTTAAAAGTCAAACCGTCGTAATTAACGGTTGACTTTAAGATTAATCACTAATGGTCCAGTGATTAGTCGAATCAAAAGTAGTTGTAAGTTGGTAATTATATGGGTAATAAAACCTCAAAAGGGTTCCCCCTGATTCCCACTCTAACTAGGTCTAATGTCGGGTCAAACGTGTAATTAAAAAGTCAACAGAATGTTTAAAATGCAATTTATGCATGATTAGCAATGTAGAACGCATACAACCTGTTTGATCATTAATATAACTTGGTAATTAGTGTAAGAACATGTCTAAACATGTTCAACCCGACAATTTACTGTTTAGACCCGGTTCGGAACCGAAAGACGCAAAGCTTTGACTTTTGCCTTGACTTCAGTTCTGACCCGTTTTGGTATGTTTTAAAAATACCTTAGAGCTTCATTTGGACCAGGTTACATGCTAGTATAACCCTCTGTGATTATACACCACGGTTCATTAGTTAACCAATTAATGCGCATGATTCCGTTAATTGCTCATATGTTGACCATTATGCCCTTTTCACCTTAAAACGTGATTTTTGGAAATGTAAAAGAGTAGAAACTTTAATTACTGATATATAAACTTGCATACAAAATTTGACATCAGTTTGAGGTGTAGGTTAAGAGTTATGCTCGTTAGCGTAAAATTAAAGCTTTATGTTAATAAAATGGCGTAATTAGCATATAGCCTAGTGAAGCCTACTTTTTGATATCCAAATCTTTACCCACTGATGTAATATATTATTTTGGGAATTTTAAAGATTTTTAATTAATTTTAGGCTGAGCATAACTCATAGTCATAGGCTTAACCCGGTACTTGTCGGTTTTGCCCTTATGGGCCATAAAATGAGTTTTACATATCTAAACGACTCCAAACCTTTTGCTAATGATCACACATGATAAATAAATTATTTTAAGCCTTCTGGAAATATAAAAATATCAGATTTATGTATCAAACCCGAAAATGGATTTTAATCGCCTTATTAAGCGTTTTTAGCGCATAGTATGTACTAAGAGTATTTTTAAACATACAAGGGTGATACCTACTGATATTTGAGGCAAATTATAATATTTTAACATTAAGCAAAAGTGGATAAACTCAGACTTCAGTTTTGAGCTTTTCGGCTAATGTGAAATTACCAAAATACCCCTACGGGGCATAGTTTGATTATAATTGATAAATTTCACATATATACCTTAACCTACTGATATAACTTAGCAAATTGAGTATATTTTCTGATTACATCAGACCTGTAACCCAGTTAAACACTTAAACTCTTTTATAACCTTGTAAATGACCAAACTACCCCTACGGGGCATAGTTTGTGTTTAAACTCGTTTCGGGCATAATAAAAGACATCTTACTGATGTCACAACATATATGGAGCATATTAACTTAGGAAACCTGTAAATAGCTCTCATGAATACCCGTCACGCTTATTACGCGTTCGGTTCGGTTTATGTAACTAGTTTACATAAATTAGCCTAAACAGGTCAAACCTTATCGGTTTTATCTCAAAATCCAGAATGTGTATGAAATTCCCATATAAAACAAGTCTCTGAACTTGTCGGGTCTAAATCACATTCTATCCGGTCTTCGCTTAATCGTGCGTACGAACCGTATCTTTGAAACTAGCCGGTCTAAGCTTAAGCTTAATTAAAGACCCGTTAGGATTCTAATAGGTTATTATAAAACCTTCGTTCCAGATTAGGAGGACCAGTAAAAGCTACGTGCATTTTGCTAATTGTGAATTATACTTTGGTCAGGTAAATACTTTTAACTTATTTTCCCTATACGGGCTTGGGTTACGGTATATAGCATACCGCTTGATCGGGCATCAAATCCTCCACCGTTGAGTGGGTAATTGAATAAATTTGATCGGCTCGTTTAAACAGTCTTGTTACTTAAAGCCTTTGGGGGGTTAATGACCATGTCCCGGATATCCTCGGCATCATTTTACGAAATGGCCACGACTTAAGCGCGGGGTGTAGGCGTACACCCGTCAGTGCACAAAAGAATATTGTGGTGTGTCTATTGATCTTTAACCCGGACAAGATCCGGGCTACTGAACGCACAAGGAACATGTAATTCGTTCACAAGATTATATATTTAAAATAATTCTCCCAGGTTAAAAAGATTAATCTTGCCTCTGTGCATTTTAATCAAATTATAAAACCTTTATGCCATGTGCATCCAAACAAATTTTAAATCATTTTCCAAAATGAGTCAGTTGATTGTATTTACCAGTGTAAACTGACGTATTTTCCCAAAAAGACTAAATGCAGGTACTAAACGTAATTGGCTGGATTGTCTCCTTAGCATCGATAAAGAGTCTCGCAAGCTTATGATGCCTGAAGTCTGTTGAACTATTGTTTCCATTTTATTTTCGATCCTTCTGTGGATAAACTTCCGAATATTGTGACATTTGGTATTACAATATTAAATTCGGTTGTCATAATATCTTTTAAATTGCTTCCGCTGTTCATATTAAATATTGTGTTGTTTGACTATTATGTTGCCAACCACGTCATGATAATCCCCCACAGGGCCCACCGGTGACACGTGGAAAGTCAGGGTGTGACAAAGGTGCATCTCCTATAGCGTTACTATTGTTAAGGCAGAACTACACACCCTGGATTAAACGTCCACATAGCACAAATAGAATACAAGAATCGTAAGTTTCACATATACGTAGGATAGAGTTTAGTTTACAAAGTCTCAAGTATCATAGTTTGATAGAATACATGGTGCATCCCAAAGTTTAAAACAAAAAGGGATCGAGTATACTCACACTGATTGCTTAACAGATTAACTGTTATTGGATCAAAGGGAGCTCTTTAGGTTTAGCCTGATTAGATTACAACAGATAAGATTCGGGCAGAATAACGAGATTAAACCAAGTGTCGGATCAGTCACTGGATCGGATGGCTGTCCGATCGGATGGCTATCCGATCGGGTTGCCACTCGATCGAGGTGACATAGTGTGTGGGGGAACGGATGGCTATTCGATCGGATGGCTATCGATCGGATGGCAGTTCGATCGGATGGCAGTTTTCAAAATTTCAAGTCTCAAAAGATTCCAAGTGTTGAAACGTTCAAGGTTCAATGTCACTCGATCGGATGGCAGTTCGATCGGATGGCTATCCGATCAGATTGCCACTCGATCGGGTTGTCCTCGTCTCGTTTCTAAACTTGTAAAGTTTCTAAGTTTCTGTTTAAACAACGAGAACATGGTACGTATTGAGACAACTATAAACACATCAATATACAACCGTTCTGATTGGGTGGGAATCACCCCAGTCCATTCAGCCGACTGTTCGTGATGGTGCTCATGTCAGAATCCGTATTCCGGTCATCTTCTCCGGCAGCAATCCGTTCCAAGCTGACTCAAGACTAAATATCAAGTCCTCAGTCCGTTCAGATCCGGATTCCCCCGTTTTAAGTGAAAAGTTAAGAAGAAGATGAGAGAAAACATAAGTTTTAGTTGAAAAGTATAGATTTAGTAAAGATTTAGTGTAAAAACACATGAAATTCCTTAGATCTGAGCTAGATCTTGGCAGAAATGACATCACACCATAGTTTGTACAAACCACCATGATGACATCACCTTCAAGAGCTCAAATCTTAGAGATTTCACGGTGAAAACTAAGATTTCAGAGGAGAATCATGTAAAGAATGATGCGTAGATTAAAGTTGTACAAGAATCTAGTGTAAAACGTACCGAAATCGCCAAGAAATGAAGAAAAGTAGGAGTGCGTGCCTCTGAATCGAGTGAGGAGGCTGTCACATCAATGAATGATGTGACAGGCCTATTTATAGTGTTAGAGTGAGGAAGTAAGGCGGTGTACTCGGATCAGATGGCGGCTCGATCGAGTGGCCATCCGATCGGTTGGTCATCCGATCGGATTGCCACTTGGTCAATCCTATCCTTTCCGTTTAACCGTCTTTGACTCGTTTCACGAGTTTGATTTAGCGTTGCGTATTATAGGATAATAGTATAACTAGATTGTAGCAATAACACAAAAGTTTCCAAAGTTTCATAGTTTCCGCCAGTGACAAGACTCCAGTCCCTCGTTCAACTAAGTCTCAAGTTTCACGAGCCTCAAGAGTCAAGCACCAAAGTATCAAGAGTCAAGAATCTAGACATTCCAAGTATATAGATTTAGGCATTCCAAACAGGTAGATTTAGGCTTTCCAAACATGTAGATTTAGGCGTTCCAAGTATCTAGAGTTAGACATTACCACGTGTCTAGATTTAGCATGCAATGCACCAAGTATCAAAGTATCAAAGACCATATAGTCTAGGGACTAAGATTGACAATATATAAAAGTCTAGGGACGCAGGCGTTACAATCTCCCCTCGTTTAGGAGATTTCGTCCTCGAAATCTAAGAGGAAGATTCTGGAAACAAATGTGGGTACTTGGTCTTCATCTCGCTTTTCAGTTCCCAAGTGAACTCGGCGCCCCGCTTTCCTTCCCATTGAACCTTGATAATGGGAATTTTGATGCGCCTTAGTCGCTTTACACCTTGATCCACGATTTTGACCGGTTTCTCCACAATGTGTAGCGTCTCATCTATTTGAAACTCTTCAAGGGGAACCTGCAGTTCCTTATCGGCTAGACATTTGCGTAGATTAGATACGTGGAACACTGGATGTACGTTGTTTAGTTCTTGTGGCAGGTCGAGTTTGTACGCCACCTTGCCAATCCTTTCGAGTATCTTGAAAGGACCCACATAGCGAGGAGCGAGCTTTCCCTTCTTACCAAAACGAACTACTCCCTTCCAGGGAGATACCTTGAGAAGAACTCGATCACCAACATCAAATTCCAGAGGCCTACACCTTTGATCAGCATAGCTCTTTTGCCTGCTCCTGGCCTTGATCAAGTTATCACGGATCTGAAGAATCTTATCCGTTGTCTCTTGAATTATTTCAGGGCCAGTAAACTGGTTGTCACCAATCTCATACCAACTGAGAGGAGATCGGCACTTACGGCCATACAAAGCTTCGAAAGGAGCCATTTGAATACTAGAATGATAGCTGTTGTTGTACGAGAACTCAATCAATGGTAAATGTACATCCCAATTACCACCAAAGTCGATGACACAAGAACGGAGCATATTCTCTAGGGTCTGAATAGTCCGCTCAGTCTGTCCATCCGTTTGAGGATGAAAGGCTGTGCTAAGATTCAAATGCGAACCCATAGCGGATTGAAAAGTTTGCCAAAGATGTGAAGTAAAACGACCATCACGGTCAGAGATTATGTCTAAAGGGATGCCATGACGGCATATAATCTCATCAGTATAGATTCGAGCAAGTTTCTCCACTTTATAGTCTTCACGAATAGAAAGAAAGTGGGCGGATTTGGTCAAACGATCAACAATCACCCAGATACTATCGTGACCAAACGGTGTACGGGGCAATTTAGTAATAAAATCCATAGCAATGCTATCCCATTTCCAAACAGGGATTTCTAGTTGTTCAAGAAGGCCAGAAGGACGCTGATGCTCAGCCTTGACCTTCGTGCAAGTAAGGCATTTCGAGACATACACAGCAATGTCCCTCTTCATACCAGGCCACCAATAGATCGTACGCAAGTCATGGTACATCTTATCAGCACCCGGATGAATAGAGTATCGGGATTTGTGAGCCTCGGTCATAATGAGCTCACGAAGATTGTCGCGATATGGCACCCAGATGCGATTCAGATAATATTGGAGTCCATCAGGTTTAGTTACAAGCTGATCAACAGAAGCACCTCGTACTTCCGCGAATATACCACCTTCGTTTGCTGACGAATACTGAGCGTAACGAATACAAGCATGAAGATCACTAGAGAGGCGAATAGATTTAACATGAGTTTTACGACTAAGAGCGTCGGCCACGACATTCTCCTTGCCAGGATGATAGCGAATTTCGCAGTCATAGTCGTTAAGTAATTCCACCCAACACCTCTGTCGCATGTTCAGTTCCTTTTGGTCAAAGATATGTTGGAGGCTCCTATGGTCAGTGAAAACCACACACTTAGTTCCATATAGATAGTGTCGCTAAATGTTTAACGCAAACACGACTGCACCAAGCTCCAGATCGTGAGTAGTATAGTTCTTCTCATGTATTTTGAGTTGTCGGGAGGCATAAGCGATTACCTTGTCTCGTTGCATGAGCACACAGCCCAATCCACGGTTCGATGCATCGCAGTATACCACAAAATCGTCATTCCCATCAGGGAGGGTGAGAACAGGAGCATTACAAAGTCGATCCTTAAGAGTCTGAAAAGATTCCTCTTGCTCGGGACCCCAAGCAAAAGGTTTCTCTTTCTGAGTCAAAGAAGTAAGTGGAACGGCAATCTTTGAAAAGTCCGAGATGAATCGACGGTAATAACCCGCCAATCCCAAGAAGGAACGAATCTCAGATTCAGATTTAGGTGTACTCCAATTCTTCACGGCCTCGATTTTGGAAGGGTCAACATGAATACCCTATTTACTAACGACATGCCCTAAAAATTGAACTTCATTGATCCAAAACTCACACTTAGAAAATTTAGCGTACAGTCGTTCACCATGTAGCAGTTCTAGCATCAAGCGTAAATGTCGTGCATGATCAGCCTCAGACTTAGAATAAATAAGAATGTCATCAATAAAGACTATCACAAAATGATCAAGATAAGGTTTACAAACACGATTCATAAGATCCATGAACACGGCGGGCGCGTTGGTCAAACCAAAAGGCATAACCACGAACTCGTAGTGTCCATAGCGAGTGCGAAAAGCCGTTTTAGGAATATTTTCGTCGAGAACACGTAGCTGATGGTATCCAGATCGAAGATCAATTTTGGAGAAATAGCTTGCGCCTTATAGTTGGTCAAATAGATCATTAATACGAGGGAGAGGATAACGATTCTTAATGGTAAGTTTATTAAGCTCTCGGTAATCGATACACATACAAAACGAACCATCTTTATTCTTGACGAAAAGCACAGGAGCACCCCAAGGAGAGGTACTTGGACGAATAAAGCCTTTGTCGAGCAGTTTCTAAAGTTGGCTAGACAGCTCTTGCATCTCGGAAGGTGCTAGTCGATAAGGAGCTTTGGCGACAGGAGTAGCACCAGGTATGAGATCAATACGAAAGTCGACAGATCTAGGAGGAGGAAGACCAGGAAGATCTTCAGGAAAGACATCAGGGAAGTCACACACTACTGGAACATCACTTATGTTCTTCCCTTTGCCCTTTTGTTCCACCACGTGGGCCAAGAAGGCAAGGTTCTGTTTACGTAAGTATCTATTCGCTTGAGTGCATGACATCAACTTCAGTCCTCCAGAAGGTCGGTCTCCATAGACGTGTGAAACATCACCGGACGGCAAAGGTAGACGAACAAACTTCTCGTGACAAGCAATCTCGGCATGGTTCTTACGCAACCAATCCATGCCGATAATGACATCAAAACTACCCAGCTGCATGGATATTAGATCAATAGTAAACATGTGGTCGTTAAGAATCAAGGAACAACCATAGAGAATAGAATCAACTAGAATAGACTTCCCATCGGCAATCTCCACCGAAAACGACTTAGGTAACATAGAACGCGCACAATTTAACAAGGATTCAAATTCTACGGACACAAAGCTTCTGTCGGCACCAGTATCAAATAGTATCGAAGCGTAAAGGTTATTGACGAGAAACGTACCATTCACCACATCATTGTCGTTACGAGCCTGGTTTGCATTGAGGTTGAAAGCACGGCCCCTCGGGGCTTGTTGTTGCTCCTGGTTCAACTAAGGGCACTGGTTACGAAGATGGGTAGTATCTCCACACTTAAAGCATGCACGAACACCGTTGATTGGTCTTGGATTCTGTGGAGGAGCTGGTAGAGCCGGTACAGCTGCCTGAGCTGGTACTTGCTGGCCTGGTTGAGCGGGGTTAGCTTGGCGACAGTAGGGAGTCGTGTGACCATAGCGATTGCAGTTGGTACACAAATGACAAGCAACAGTAGCAGGATGATGATAGTTGCAAGTTGCACACTTGGGGTAAGACCCAGTGTACTGCTTCTTAACTTCAGGAGCAGGAGGGTTTGGTGCAGCAGCAGCAGTGGCAGGCTTAGCACCAGGATTAGCAGCAGAGTTAGCAGCAGGGGTAATCGCATTACACCCTGAACCCTGAGATTTCCTCTTCTTGTTTCTGCTGCCACTAGACTGCTGGGTAACTTGGTTTGCTGACTTTGATGATGCAGAACCTCCAAACTGTTTATCACGCACGCGGTTGTTGTTTAAACTTGCTGCCAAATGGTAGACTTCCTCAATAGTTCCTAGTTGAGCTGCTTCGATTGAATCACGCATAGCAGGAGGCAGACCGTTGATGTACTTGGTTATCATGCGCTTCGGAGTAGAAACCAAGTGAGGAACGATCAAGCTGAGTTGCTTGAAACGGGTAGTATAAGCCAGATTGTCATCACCAATCTGCTTCAAGTGCCAAAACTCTTCTTCAAGCTTCAACTGCTCATAAGGAGGGCATAACTCAAGCATCATTAGTTCACGCACCTCGGCCCATGGAAGAGCATAGGCTTCTTCATTTGAACGAATGTTTCTCTCGTTCGTCCACCACTCTAGGGCTCTGCCTTGAAACATGACAGTTGCGCTCCTAGTCTTCAAATGCTCTGGGCACTCGCTGTTAATGAAGGTAACCTCGATACTGTCAAACCATTCTAACATCGCGATCACCCCATCACTACCCGTGAAG
Organism: Helianthus tuberosus; assembly: GCA_030545235.1. Classification (NCBI taxonomy): domain Eukaryota; kingdom Viridiplantae; phylum Streptophyta; class Magnoliopsida; order Asterales; family Asteraceae; genus Helianthus; species Helianthus tuberosus. Next base: position 110,790,200 of record CM060402.1, read on the forward strand.
GACTTAGGGTGGCAAGAGACAAAGTGTTTATAGTTGAACTTTGTAGACTTTGGTTTCTCCGTCTTTGAGTCCGCAGAGGAGGGTGGAGTACTTGATCCTTGGATCTCAGTGATGATCTTTGGCATGACGCGAGCAATCTGGTCAGCCATAAATGAAATCATCTTCTTCTGAGACTTCTCCCTGGATCTCTTGAGAGTATCAGACATCTTTCGGGAAGACATCTAAAGGAAAGGACCGTATAAGTCTATATTCACAAAGCTTCACAATATAGATTCACACACGATAGATTAAGAATCAAGATTCAAGTAGATTCACATGGATTAAGATTCAAGTTTCACATAGATTCCATTAGACTCAACACCGCAAAACCCACGACCTTCGCATGGCACGTTGTACGAAGTTTAGCAACATGTCAGAAACGCTTATATATAGGAAGTACCAGCGGCGTATCCACCACGCTTCGGGCATATCACTTCCGCCCCGTACTCGGTGTCATGTTACGTGTCGCAATTGCCTAACACACTCATCATCATCATCATCATAGGTTCACAGGGATTCCAATAGCTTCCAATACACTCAAAACCACCATAGATTCCAATAGATTCCATAGATTCCAATAGATTCATAGTTTACCATAGACAATCCATAAACAACGAATCCCGCATGGCACGTGCTACAAAAGTTCGGCAACATGGCGGAAGCACTTATATATAGGAAGTACCAGCAGCGTATCCACCATGCTTCAACCATGCCACGTCCGGCTCGTCATCGGTGTCATGCTCCGTTAACCGCAACAATAGATTCAACATAGATTAACATAGTCTAACCAATTAGATTCCACGACTTCAACCCGAGCCTACAAAACTACGAACTTCACTTAGCACGTGGTACGAAGACTTGGTAACATGCTAGAAAAACTTATATATAGGAAGTACCAGCGGCGTATCCACCATGCTTCAGACATGCCACGTCCTCCTCGTCTTCGGCGCTAGGCTACGTTTCGCATTTTGTTTCTCAAAACAACACATACATAGATTACACATAGATTATACTAGAATACACATGGATCACGCATAGATTACACAAGTAGTTTCCCATAGCTTAGATTTCAACACCGGTCTGCAAAATGCTAAGTTTCGCATGGCACGTGATACGAAAGTTGGTAACATGCCTGAAACACTTATATATAGGAAGTACCAGCGGCGTATCCACCATGCTTCAGACACGTCACTTCTCTCTCGTACTTCTATGCCATGTTATGTTTAGTGTCTTGCAACCACAACAACACATAGATTCATCAGATAGCTTCACATAGTATCGTAGTCGATCAAGATTCCCACATAGATTACTCGAGTAGTTTCACATAGCATACCAAAAGTCTCTCGTAGCATGAATCAAGTCTAATCAAACAAATCATCCCCGTGTCACCAAAACACCAATTCCTCATGGCACGTGGTACGAAACTTGGCAATCATGGCATGAACACTTATATATAGGAAGTACCAGCGGCGTATCCACCATGCTTCGGCCATATCGCTTCCATCTCGTACTTCGGTGTCATGCACAGTGTTTTGTGACAACACATCCTCAACATAGATTAACACAACGAGTAAAGCATCATAAATTTAGTTTGATCCAGAGAGGTTATTGTCGTTGTAGATTGCGGACAAACGTGTGATATGTGTGACAACTTTCCCGAAATAGACAAGAATCAAGTTTAAAACCACATGAAAATCAAGATAACATAAAAGATAGGCTCATAAAACATAGAGTGTTCCGGGTAGAGGAACGGTGACTAACCAAAGTGTTTCGAACCCCTTTCGAATTGGAGCAACGTGTCTTGACTTACTTAGACAAATACGTCATCGATGTTAGGCCTACGATGTTCGTCCTTTTGGTTATTTCACGTTCCCATTTGATTGGAAATTTCGAGACTCTGGCGAGACATAAAGTCAAAGAGTGGGACTAGCTATCAAGGTTCGAGTTTCACCTCTATCTTGACAACATCATACCCTAATAGCGTCGGTGCTTATCAACAGATAAGACCTACTAGAATATAATATGGAAATTTCCCGTCAAGGTTTGGACATCACTCCTGTCTTGAGGGCAAATCTCGTGCAAAAGTATAAACACCGATTAACAGCGTTTTCAAAGTATCAAGTGTATATTGTATCAGCCTTAGGAAAGGCTTGTAAGTTTATGTGTTACTAGGAAGCAGGTATGGTAGAATGCATAAGTCTTAAACAACAAATAAGAGTCAAGATTCCTAGAACTATAGACTAGGGCAAGTATTCCTACTCATCCTAATTCCCTATAGTTATGGCTCTGATACCAATCTGTCACACCCCAACCGATGGCGGAAACATCGGGGTGCGAGCACTAAGCGTTCAGATTGCTCATGAGATTCCATAACACTAGATAGTTTCATTATAAATTAGATTGTTTCAAACATTGTCTAAAACCAAACAACCAACACAAGTATCAAATACATCAAGTCTCAAATATTGTTCAAAAACTTAATTAACTAGATGAGTTTCTAAGCATCATCCTAGCTTGATTCCAAGAATCCTAGCATCCTGTCAGCCTGCAACATGTATTAAAATAAAATCAGTACAAGACGTACTGACGAGTATACAAGTTTGGATGATAACATAATAGATTAAAACAACTCATATCCATCGTGCATATGTTAACAAAATAGTTTCAGCCATGCTAGTGTTCGCAGTCCAACAAGTGATAGCCCAAGTATCCCGATGCTTTGTTGTTTTCCCAAGTCTCAAGGAAAACTAGAATCCTCCTAACAATACCCCCGAGAATAATGGGGAGGTGCATCTCCTATAGCGCTACTATTGTTAAGGCGGAACTACACACCCTAGATTAAACGTCCACATAGCACAAATAGAATACAAGAATCACAAGTTTCACATATACGTAGGATAGAGTTTAGTTTACAAAGTCTCAAGTATCATAGTTTGATAGAATACATGTTGCATCCCAAAGTTTAAAACAAAAAGGGATCGAGTATACTCACAATGATTTCTTAACAGATTAACTGTTATTGGATCAAAGGGAGCTCTTTAGGTTTAGCCTGATTAGATTACAACAGATAAGAGTTGGGCAGAATAACGAGGTTAAACCAAGTGTCGGATCAGTCACTGGATCAGATGGCTGTCCAATCGGATGGCTATCCGATCGGGTTGCCACTCGATCGAGGTGACATAGTGTGTGGGGGAACGGATGGCTATTCGATCGGATGGCTATCCGATCGGATTGCCATTCGATCCATAGTCCTAAGTTTCAAAATTTCAAGTCTCAAAAGATTCCAAGTGTTGAAAGGTTCAAGGTTCAATGTCACTTGATCGGATGGCAGTTCGATCGGATGGCTATCCGATCGGATTGCCACTCGATCGGGTTGTCCTTGTCTCGTTTCTAAACTTGTAAAGTTTCTAAGTTTCTATTTTAACAATGACGACATGGTACGTATTGAGACAACGGTAAACACATCAACATACAGCCGTTCTGATCGGGTGGGAATCACCCCAGTCCGTTCAGCCGACTGTTCGTGATGGTGCTCATGTCAGAATCCGTATTCCGGTCATCTTCTCCGGCAGCAATCCGTTCCAAGCTGACTCAAGACTAAATATCAAGTCCTCAGTCCGTTCAAATCCGGATTCCCCCGTTTTAAGTGAAAAGTTAAGAAGAAGATGAGAGAAAACATAAGTTTTAGTTGAAAAGTATAGATTTAGTAAAGATTTAGTGTAAAAACACATGAAATTCCTTAGATCTGAGCTAGATCTTGGCAGAAATGACATCGCACCATAGTTTGTACAAACCACCATGATGACATCACCTTCAAGAGCTCAAATCTTAGAGATTTCACGGTGAAAAGTAAGATTTCAGAGGAGAATCATGTAGAGAATGATGCGTAGATTAAAGTTGTACACGAATCTAGTGTAAAACGTACCGAAATCGCCAAGAAATGAAGAAAAGTAGGAGTGCGTGCGTCTGAATCGAGTGAGGAGGCTGTCACATCAATGAATGATGTGACAGGCCAATTTATAGTGTTAGAGTAAGGAAGTAAGGCGGTGTACTCGGATCGGATGGCGGCTCGATCGAGTGGCCATCCGTTCGGTTGATCATCCGATCGGATTGCCACTTGGTCAATCCTATCCTTTCCGTTTAACCGTATTTGACTCGTTTCGCGAATTAGATTAAGCGTTGCGTATTATAGGATAATAGTATAACTAGATTGTAGCAATAACACAAAAGTTTCCAAAGTTTCATAGTTTCCACCAGTGACAAGACTCCAGTCCCTCGTTCAACCAAGTCTCAAGTTTCACGAGCCTCAAGAGTCAAGCACCAAAGTATCAAGAGTCAAGAATCTAGACATTCCAAGTATATAGATTTAGGCATTCCAAACAGGTAGATTTAGGCATTCCAAACATGTAGATTTAGGCATTCCAAGTATCTAGAGTTAGACATTACCACGTGTCTAGATTTAACATGCAATTCACCAAGTATCAAAGTATCAAAGACCATATAGTCTAGGGACTAAGATTGACAATATCTAAAAGTCTAGGGACGCAGGTGTTACAGGTAAAATGGAAGAAAATGGAACCATCAAAGGGGAATGTTTTGGATAAAAGAGCAAAGGCATTGATTACTTTTGTTTTGATGAGGAGCATTGCTTTTAGTATCATGGAGGAAACTACGACTTGTGGTATGATGAAGGCTCCTTCAGCATGTAGCATATATGAGAAACAATATGTGGATAAAATGTTTCTGTTGCATGAGCTAGTGACAACAAGAATGAAGGAAAGAAGCTCGGTGACAAGTCATGTAAACAAACTAAATTCATATTTGCAGAAATTAGAATCTATTGGGATAGACTTAGTTGGTGAATTGAAAGCTCTATATTGTTACGATCTTTGTCGGATACCTAGTCCAAAACAATGACTACTTTTGTGGGGACTAGTAGTATGACATTTGAAAGGATTCATGATCTTGTATTGGGTGAAGATATATGTCGGGGAAGTACGAGTCGAGATTCATCTCATGGAGTGTTGGTTGGCGGGGGTTGGGGAAATAACTAGGGCAGTGGGAGCAGAGCAAGAAGTCCGTTAAGAACTTAGAAGATGACTTGGTGGGGTTGCATGGACGTGAGACATGTTAAGATTCAATGTCCAAAGAAAAAGTTAAATCCTGTTGCTAAGGATGTGTCCGAGGATGATGCATTGATACTCAGTGTTGAACGCAGTGAAGGCTCTTGGGTTATGGGTTCTAGAGCGTCGTTTCATGCCATACATAGTAGTGAGATTATGGTGAATGTAAAACAAGTTGACTTTGAGAAGGTACGGTTCAAGGTACATGTTTAGTGGTTGTGAGTGGAAAAATATATTATTTAATTGATCTTATATATATATATATATATATATATGGGGGATTGACGTGACGAGTTTTTTAAAAGTGAACAAAATTTTATAGAATCATGTGTATTTTAGATAAAGTAGTATGAGGATTTCATTGTAAATGCTCTTTGTTGTGTGTTTCTTTGAGAACTTTCTAGAATTTCACTCTATGTATTTAGTTGTGTTAGTAGATTCAGCGTAAGAAGGTTCTAGAGGAAAAACACCTTCAGAATTTCAACAACGCATTTCTAACCGTAAATTAATTTTATTCTTATTCTTTATTTTCTTGGAAACTGAGTAAAAAATACAATAAATCTTGATTAAGTGGTTCGATTGCGATCAAATATGGGAGATTGAGCGAACAAATTGTAACTAAAATAATGATAAAAAACAATAAATTTTCCCGATTTGAACTTGATCTTGAATCTCGAAACGAGCTTGCAACAAAACTTTAAGATGAGCATATGAATTAATTTAGGATGTATAAGAACTTTCATATCAATTTGTTCGTTTTGTTTTCAAGAAGCTGACGGGTTTGTTTTTGCTTATCTGATTGAATTCGTCGTAGAAGGTCACACATTATGGATTGTTTCCATTCAAGGACCCTTAACTATAGAGTTCTCCAATTATCCACAACCAATATGTCCAAAACACGCTATCAAGGACAATTAACTGTAGAGTTCTCCAATTATCCACAATCAATATGTCGCTATTGAAAATGAACACTTTAGTGCTCGCCCGAACTGTAATGCGCATTGCGGTTGTTTACCAAGACCATGCTGCCAAAGAATTCTGAAGATCTGCAAATCGGCCAAATACATTTTTTACACAACAATTATTATAGCTAAATACCATCTAACCTTATACTTGCAACGATTTGAACACACACCACTTTAACGATTTGAACACACACCACTTTTATGAGGAGCAAGTACCAAACCACAAGACCACTAGGTCATGAGTGCCCGATACTTAGATACGCAACAAACTACTTGGATTGAAATCTGAAAACCTGGAATTCTGAACTTGATAAAGCCATAATTAACAAGGGTATGTATTGGAATTCTGAACTTAACAAGGGTATGTATGTATGTATGTATATACAAAATACAACATATAAGAATGGTATTTATACAACTAAATGCAAAAGGATTTTTACAACTCGAAAAAATGAATCTTCACAAATACAAAACAACACACATTAAGCAACTATGATCCGTAGAAAAATGAAATAACACGAATTGAATAAATCAAATATATCTCAGTTAATCATACCATGCATGCAAACTATAAATTCATTTTTTCTACGTTGAATCGATTTGTATCAAACTCGTGTAACTCATGAGTCACGAGCATGCCATCATGTGATGAAACTCATCGAAATCAACAACGCCATTGCCATCGAGGTCAAACTTCGCGATCATCAACTCACACTCTTCGACAGTTCGCGACTCGCCTAATCTACTAAGCATTCTCCTCAAACTTTTAGGAGTTATACAACCACACCCCTCTACTTCTTCATACATTTTAAAAGCCATTTTTAAGTCATTCACTTTCTCATCCTCATTTGCACTTTCAACCACTTTAACCAAATCGTCAAAGCTCAACAACCCATCACCGTCGGAGGCCATCAACTCCGCCACCATCTCCACCTCCTCCAACGACAACTCTTCACCGATCTTCCCCATGCAAACTTGGAGCTCCGGTGGCGATAGTTTGCCGTCACCATTTTGGTCCAAATGTGTGAATACACGTTTGTATTGTTGTTGTTTGTCCATCAAAACTACTTGCTTTACACACAAAAACTGAATATACGAAGCTTAACTGTTTATTTACGTTTTTTGATGATTCCTTGATGAGAAGTTGAGCTATATATATATATGCCGTTGGGTTGGGATGCAGTTCCAGTATATTCTTTGCGCGTAGTTGACTAAAATGATAGGTTGAAATAATTCTAGTTTAAAGAAATTTGGAAGTTACTAAAAAAGGGACCCTTTTATTATATCGTGACATTATCGTGACATCAACATTACATCTTGGGTTGAACAAAGTCAAAGATGTTTACTCTCTTTATATATGTGGCTCCAAGAGTTCAAGTGTTATCAGCAGTGACGCTAGTATGTTAACGTGTAGGTTCATATTAACACTTTTGTTATCGGGTGTAATTTTTACGAATATTTAAAATACCTTTTATTACCGTAAATAAATGCATTGTGTCATATTTTTTGAGAAAGTATTCATAACGATCTTAGAATCTTTCTCATGTTTAAACTCGAGTTTGCATTGTGTTAAGGCCTGTCGAGCTTAGCCTCAAAATTTCGAGCCTATTGTCATGGGCCGAAAGTTCGAATGTCATTTTGTTTGGGTTGTACTTGAACGTTTGGGTATACTGGCTAGTCCGGAACTTTATCAGGGACGCCTTCAGCAGATTAAGAAGGTGTACGTGTCTAGTCATGTCTATCCGATGAACATATCACTGGTTGAGAGTTGTTGCCGCTTTCCTGATGAGTCTAAGGCATGACGAAACCAGTAAATAGATCAAGAGCGAAATGGATTGGTTTATCCTCGGACAACCAGGGATGCCATACGGGGATCTAAAGATAACTCCGTGACACCAAATAGCCTTAAAATAACTATTATTTCAAAATCGACTCTAATGATCAAAAAGTTAAAACTCAGACTAAGCGTACGTTTCAAGTCGATATAATTTTACAGCTATACAAAGCAGTTTTGAATGTAGAAGTGAATTTACGGATTGTAACATTTGATTTTCAATCGTAAGCTTAATCATAATCGGTTCATTTACTTGATTCATGTTCATGTTATCGTATCAAACCTAAAATTATGCACCTATTTATATGTTTTTTATGGCTAAATGCAACCCCTCTTTATACTTTTTACACCCCTTTTCTAAAAATATTATTTTAAAACTTTTTAAATTCTATCCTTTAAAAATCCATTCTCACACGTTTATGAATAGCACATATATCTTAATATTCAAATTATGGTAACTAGATAAACCCCTATAAAATTTGAGATGTTTCCTAATGCAATTTTTCAACAAATAGAAAATACATGGGTTGATTGTATTTATTTACAAACTTCAGGGGAGAAATGCAACCAATAAAATTAAGAAAAGGGAAGGAGAGTGCATTTAGGAACATTTTTTTTTTTCAAAATCAAATGTTTGTATGAAAATTAAAGGTCGACTCTGACCTTTTATTAACCATCTTCTATTAATAATAAACTATCTTAGCATACAATGAAGTCATTATTTAAAAAACTATCCGTATTTTGATTCATTATAAAAAAGTTGATAAATAGTATATATATCTTTCATTTACTTAGATGTGGTTTGTGCATCTTAGAACTTTCTAGAATGTCAATAATTTATTTGGTAGTGTGGAATAGATTCAACGTTAGAAGATTCTAGTGGACACCTTCAAAATTCTATCAATTCATTTCTAACCATATATTATTTTTTTTTTCTTTTTCTTTTCCGTGAAAACTCAAGTATGAAAATTGATAAGGATCACTAAAGTGCTCCAATGCGGTCAAATATGGGAGATCGATCGAACAACTTGAAGTTAAAATAATAATAAATAAAACAATAAAATCTTCCCGATTTTTATTTGATCCTGAATCTTGAAAAGAGCTTGTATGAGCAAATGATCGTGCCCCATAATGAGGGATGTGTATCTATCAATGGAACAATAATTTACAAATACTTACAAGAAGAAAAAGAAATTACACATGAGTACAAAAGTTGTATAAAATTAATTTTGAGTGTGTCAAACATCCCTTTCAAATGGAACGGTAGCGGACGATGAGAAGCGTAGAGTGGAAGAACTCGAACTGAGGCCGAGGTATGCCTTTGGTGAATATGTCTGCCACTTGAAGCTTGATCAGTAGGAACTTTGTATGGAGCTTGCTGGAAGCAACAAGTTCACGAATAAAGTGATAGTCGAGATCAATGTGTTTGACACATTCATGTGAAACAAGATTTTGGGTAAGAAATAAAGCACTAGGGTTGTCACATAGTAAAGTGGGTTGATCAGGAGAAAGAGCATGAACTTCCCTGAGCAGATGTCTAATCCAAATTATTTCAGCAGCAGTGTTTGCCATGGTACGATATTCGGACTCACAGTTGGAGCGGGACACAGTGGCTTGCTTCTTGCACTCCAGGAAACAAGATTTCCTCCATGAAAAATAGAATACCCGTAAGTAGAGCAACGAGTTTCAATGCATCTGGCCCAGTCCGTATCTAAGTAGCCAAAATGTTAGTATGATATTGTTTAGAAAAGGTGAAACTGAAAGCTAACATGCCTTTCACATACTGAAGAATGCTTTTAACACATTTGAAGTGAGTCATGGTTGGGCAATGAAGAAATTGGCTAACTTGATTGACAACATAGGCGATGTCATGGCGAGTGATTGTGAGGTACTATAAAGCACCAACAAGTGATTGGTAATGAGTAGGGTTTGAGTATGGTTCACTAGTGGCGTATAACGACTCATTGGCGGCTAGAGCTGTGTGGACAAGTTTCGAACCAAGAGGATCTGCATGCTCAAGTATGTCACGCACAAATTTAGATTGGGATAAAAATAAACCATCCTTTGTGGTAGTTATCTCGAGGCCGAGAAAATAGTTTTGGTTACCAAGATCCTTGATTGCAAATTTATTGTGTAACCGCTTGATAAGTGAGTACATGATGATGTCTTGATAACCGGTTAAGATCAGATCAACAACATATACTAATACGAGGGTGTTTGGGATTACGTTTTGAAGTGATTATTTGATTATTGCGTTTGTAAAACATAAATAATCTAAAAAAGTGTTTGGATGAAAAAGTGATTATCTGCCTCCAAAACGCAGGTTTGGAGAAGCATGTACCTACATGTTTTTTCAAAACACAGTTTTGAAAACGCAAAATCTATTTTGAAAACGCATAATCTATTTTGAAAACGCAACACCAAACACCCCCTAAATACATGATTGTGGAGTCACGTTTAAAAATAAACAATGACGGATCTGCCCGGCTGCACATAAAACCATGGTGAATGAGGAATGTACTGAGGTGATGAAACCAGGCTCTCGGGGCTTTCTTAAAGCCATATAAAGCTATATTTAGGCAACAGTCACGTGTGGGGAATAGAGGGTTGACAAACCTAGGTGGTTGCTCCATGTAGACAAACTCTTTTAAATTTTCGTGTTAGAAGCCATTATTTACATCTAATTGATGAAACCAACTACTAATAACAGCCAAAGCTAACACAACCCGTATGGTGGAGGTTTTTACGACTAAACTAAAGGTGTGAGAATAGTCCATACCAAGAACTAGGCTAAATCCTTGGGCTAATATGTGGGCCTTGTACCGATCAATGGAGCCATCAGACTTGTATTATGCGTGAAATAGCCATTTGGAACCGACAATATTGTGTGTGGTAGGACGTGGAACTAATGTCCATGTATTGTTCTTGTTTAGGGCATTTATTTCATGATGCCTGGTATGGAGCTAGTGAGAGTGCTTGGAAGTGGACTTGAAACCACTAGAAGCGGACTTGAAACCAACAAAGAGAGATAAGAACGGTGGGTGGCCTTATGTATGAGAAAGATTAGCATCGTGTTTGGGTTTAAATATCCCAGCCCTAGCCCGAGTTATCATCGGGTGTGAGGGAGCAAGAACTTGGTTAGGAACGGGAATGAGAATAGGTTAATCGTCCATGGAGGGTGTTGATTCGGGAAAAGGGTCTAAAGTGGAGGAGGCCGACTCGAGTGTTGAGGTAGGTAAGTCAAGTAGATGTGTCGGGCTGGTTATGGATGGGGTAGTATTTGGGCTAGGGGTTATTGGGTAATAGGTGGGGTATTCGTGGGTTGGTCACTGGCATGGGAAGTGGTGTTTGAGCTGGACCGAGGCCCAAATGAGTTGGAACAAATGATGCATGGTGGGTTGGTTCGATGTATCGGGTGGTGGATTAGAGAGTGTAGTGGGTGGATGATTCAACAAGGTGTCTTCTAAAAAGGTACGAATAGGTAAGAGGTTCGTGTTTGACAGAGAATCACCACCCTTGAACAGGAATTGTAGCTCGTCAAAGCGGGCATAGCGTGTGATGTAAACACGTTTGGTTGATGGGTCAGAGCATTTGTATCCTTTGTATCGAGAGCAATATCCCAAGAAGATACACAATACACTTCTAGTTAGGGCTAGCAATGGGTCGAGTTTGGGACGGGTTTAGGTAATCCCAACCCCAAACTTGGTTAGATAAGTTTGTCCCAAACCCGTCCCAAAACCCGTCAGGTTTCTAGCGGGTAAGTATCCATCGGGTATACCCGCGGGTTTCGGGTAAACCCGTTAATTTAAAAAAATTACCCATTGGGTATACCCGACTAATTACCCATTGGGTATCTACCGGGTACCTACTAATTAGTTACATTTAATATTATCACTATAAAAATATATTAAATAACTACAATGTATACGAAATAAAATACATATGGCGGAATCACACAAACAAACTGATTCAAGAATGTGTAGAGATGAACACCAAATAGATAACAAACAAAACTTGCATACGAATATTATATATCGTCTGATACAAGTTCTGCGATATTCTTTTCAAGATGTTCAACCTAACAATAACGAACTAAATGTCCTTATATAGGCTAACCCTTACATGGATACCCTAAGCCCGAGTAAAACCAAAAACCTAAAACCCCTTGGCCCATCTCGAGATCTAATAACAATGATCTCGAGATCCATAATCCACACAACCGTGCCCACTAATAATTGTATAAACCTTAAGGTCCTAACAAAACTAAATGCTTCGACTGATTAAGATAGAGGAACATGTCCATTAAACGATGCAAGGTGCCATTTTGTTCAAATAAATCATGAACATAGTGATTCATAAATTTTGTTTCGCCGTCACTTCGAAACACGTTAAAATTTCGAGAAATTGTGTCTGAACGAACTTCATAAAGACTAATAAAATAGCTTGAAACCTAGATTTAGTTTTAATGGGATAAAATCAAATTAATCTAGAAAAATCATCCACAAATATAACATAATAACAATAGTTATCAACGGATATAACCGGAGATGGTCCCCACAAGCCACAATGTATCAAGTCCAAGGGTTGTTTGGCCCGTTTTTCATTTAAATCGAAGGGTAACCGTCAACCCTTAACTAGTTCACAAGATGAACATAAAGCTAGTTTGGGAAAAATAGAAATAACAGATAAACACCCTGTTTTATTAAAAGATAAATTAGTGTCAAATGACACATGTCCCAACCATAAATTCCAAAGTTCAAAAGAGACTTCTAAAGGTAAATTAGATTGTGCAGCAATGGCTTTGGAATCCATCTTCAAGACATATAAGACATCTTGACATCTCCCCTGGGCTAGGACCTGCTTAGGTTCGATCCTGAATATTGAAGTGAGGTTGGAAAAACAAAAAATCAAAATTGTTTGTTTTCAGTCATTAATTTACTAATAGATGGTAAGTTTTTATTATGGTAAGGAACCACTAAGACATTTTTTAACGGGATGTTGTGTGCAACAATTGTGTCACCAATTTGGGATATGGGAAGTGATGACGGGGGTAGCCCAAGACTAAATAAAATGACTAAATGTGTAAACGTTCAAATGGTTAAACGGTTCAATGGTTGAAAAGCTGTAAGATGGGAAAAGCAATACGGAAACAGTGGCCAGTCACATCCGGAGATCGCTTCACCAACTCACAGCCGCAAAAGCAAAGCAGGTCTGCACAATGCACGCTATTATCCAGGGGTCAAAAGCCTTCAACCCCCGAAAGGGGAAACCCTCCACTGCAAGCAAGGTTACTAGTCTAATACATTCTACTTCGGGAGATGTCTTCTCTTATAAATTGACACTTCATTTACTTCAGAAAACATCTCCTGACCAGCCCTGATTCTCTAATCTCTGGTCATTCGCATTGAGTGCTTATTTCATACAAGTCACTCCCTTTCACATCCAACACACACATTCCCTTTGCTACCACTACCGAATCTGACTGCATTTCAGAGAAGGATCTATAGCAAAGAACAATAATAAACTAGTAAACCTCCTTCCACGTCTTGCAAACGTGGGGGGACCCCACGACCTGCGTTAGGCAAGGTTGAACCCTTCAACCATTTTGCCTAGCCAGTCCAGCTACCACCGTTGGTCTTATATTTGTTGCATCAACAAGTTGGCGCCCACCGTGGGGCTACGCCGCTATTTCTTCTCAAAAAGACCTAGTAGTGTAGCTCTCTTCACTTAAAACCACCATGTCTGAAAGTGGATCCCCGGGAGAAGTAAATCAGATCCCAAACACTTCTACTCCGGGTAGTAGCCAAGCTCATGTGGCTATACCAGCTTCTTTTTCAACTCCGGGGAGCACACCCGAGTTCCTCACCTTCAACACACCAACTCCGTCCAGATCCGGAGTTCCTTCACCCAATGTCGGCGTCTCTGACACCCCGGCACGTGTTGAACTTACCCCTGAAGGGGTTGCCAACAATTTCCTTGAGTTGAGATCCCTTCTCAACCAACATGTGAGCAAAGAAAGAGAAAAAGGAGTGAGGATCCGTTTAGATTATGATGAGCCTGAACCAACGTTGTCTCCTGGGCCACCACCCCTTCCTTTAACAACTAGAAATGAGGTTGGTCCCAGCAGTGCTCCTAACCCTCACCCGTATCTGTCCACAATGACAAATCCCACGGTACATCCTTTCTTCTCGTCCCAACCAATTACTAGTGGTGCTCCTTTGGGACATGAGCTAACTCTTGACCAGATCCTACAATCCCCAGCAACAAGCTTTCCAGCATCCACAACAACCACATGGGAGCAAGCTCTGTCCGTGCTCCCTTTGGCACGAAGTGCTGTTATGAGCACTCCCTTTGGAGTAGGCTGCTCAGCTGTACCCGGAAGCCTTCAAGGCTTCAACCTTATGCCAAACATGATGACCCAGATGATGGCCAACTTCCCGTGGCAACACTTCATCAACCAGGTGCTAGCCTCCCAGGGAAATAACGGCAACGGCAATAATGTAGATGAAAGGGCTGAAGAGGACTTGGCTAAACCATATAAGCCAAGTAATCTTTCATGCTTTTCAAGGCAGATAGCCGATTATGATTTCCAAGCAAAGATCAAGATGCCATCCCACATCAGGACGTATGATGGGACTGAAGATCCTGAAGATCATCTTCAAATCTTCACCGGTGCAGCAAGGATAGAGAAATGGTCAAACGCAGAATGTTGCCTAATGTTCATGCAAACTCTTGTTGGATCCGCTAGAATTTGGTTTAATGACTTACCTGCTCAAAGCGTTCGAAGCTTTGATGATCTTAGCAAGGGTTTCCTGGCCGATTTCTCCCAACAGAGGCGATATGTCAAAGACGCAACAGTGATCTTACAGATAAAACAACGGGATGATGAAAGCCTTCGTGCTTTCATTGAACGATACAAGAAGGAAGGCCTGACTTATGTAGGGGCCGACGAGAAAATGAGAGTGGCCGGTTTCATGAACGCCATCACCTCTAAATATCTCACAAGAGATTTCAATAAGTCCTTACCCAAGACCTTGGAAGAAGCTCTCGAAAGGGCTGAAGCCCACATTCGGGGAGAGGAGGCGGTAGACATTAAAGAGCAAAGAAAAAAGGGGGTCCGGCTGGCGAAGCAACAGCCCGGCTAGAAAAAGGGGAAACTTTAACTCCTTTGACAGGCGGTCAAAGGGTTCAGACCTTCGAAGGTCTGAAGGTCGGAACCCTTCGAGCAGAGAGAGAGGCATAAGTTTCACTCCCCTCACAAAGACCCCTCAAGAGATCCTTGCAACGGAAGAGGTTAAGCAAAACTTTCGACCTCCTAGGCCTCTCCCCAAAAGCAGAAAAAATGAGAACTCCACACAATACTGTGAGTTTCATGAAGAAAAGGGTCACCACACCAATGATTGCTTCCAACTCAAGAAAAGAATTGAAGAAGCTGTTAAGTCCGGAGAACTTGCTCATTTGGTAAAGGGAGTCTGGGACAAAATGGCTGAAGGAAAAGGTAAGGAAGTCAATATGGTGGATTTTGATGGAAGGGTTCCTCATAAGAGGCAGAGGTTGGAAGCTTGGGAGCTTCAGTGTGTCTGTTTCCCCCCTACGGAGAAATACCCTCTCTCTAGCCCTCTTGTGGTAGAAGCTACCGTGGGAACGTTGCAAACATGCAGGGCATACATAGACACTGGGGCTGCCACGGAAATCATGTTTGAAAAATTCTTCAACCGTTTGGGTAATGAAGAACGCTCAAGGCTCCAACCCTCTGGAACCTCCATAAAAGGTATAGCTGATATACCTCTCAAGCCTTTAGGGCAACTGACACTTAATGTTCGTTTCAGCGATGGTTTGAAAGAAAGGACCCAACCACTAACCTTTGTGGTTATCAACATCCCCTCAAGCTATGATGTGATCATTGGAAGACCAGGACAGTGTGCATTTTACATGGCCGTGTCTGTTGGCCACGGCACAGTCAAATTCCCTACCGAGAGGGGCATAGCAACCCTTCAACCCTCTCAGGAAGCCTACATGGTTGAAGGTGAAAGTTCAAATAGTGAAGAAGACAGGCAAAGGGTGGTCATAAACCCTAAGTACCCTGAACAAAGAATAAGGGTCAACCCAGACCTTTCTCAAGAGACCCTTTCATACCTTGAAAAATTGCTAACACACTACAGCGATGTATTCGCTTGGTGTCCCGAAGATATGACCGGGATCCCCCGGGACATTGCCGAGCATGAGTTGAGAATACCACCGGATGTCAAGCCTGTGGTCCAAAAGAAAAGAAGCTTGGCACCTGAGAGAAGTCTGGCAGCCTGCCAAGAGGTTGAAAAGCTTGTGTCAGCCGGTATTCTCCGAGAAGTCAAGTACCAGTCATGGGTTGCAAACCCGGTTATGGTCAAGAAACCAGACAACTCTTGGAGGATGTGCATAGACTTTAAGGATCTTAACAAAGCTTGTCCTAAGGATTGCTATCCACTACCAGAAATTGATCTCAAAGTTGACTCCCTCACCGGATACTCGTTCAAATGCTTTCTAGATGCATACAAAGGTTATCACCAAATCCTCATGAAGGAAGAGGATGAGGAAAAAACAGCCTTCCACACGGACAGATGAATCTTTTGTTATCAAAATATGCCTTTTGGTCTCAAAAATGCCGGAGCAACCTACCAACGACTCGTGGACAAAGCCTTTGCAGGCCAAATCGGTAAAAACATGGAGGCATATGTCGACGACTTGGTGATCAAAAGCAAGACGGAGTATCAAATGCTCGATGACATCCAAGAAACTTTCAAGAACCTCAGAAAAGTCAACATGAAGCTCAAGCCTGAAAAACGTTCGTTTGGATTTGAGGAAGGAAAATTCTTGGGTCACATTGTTGGAAAGCAAAGTATCAAAGCCAACCCAAACAAGGTGAAAGCAGTCCTTGAAACCAAGCCACCAAAGACCAAGAAGGAGGTTGAAAGCTTGAACGGGAAGCTTGCAGCCTTGAAGCGTTTTACCTCAAAATTGGCCGAAAGATCTCTGCCCTTCTACAAAACGCTCAAGAACTGCTCAGATAAAAAGGATTTCAAATGGACTGAAGAAGCTGAAGAAGCTTTCAACCAGATGAAGCAACATCTAGCTTCCCTACCAGACATTGCAGCACCAAAAACCGGGGAATTAATATCGGTGTACCTCTCAATCGCGGACGAGGTCATCAGTGCAGTCCTCACCATTGAGCGAGACAAGGCCCAGGTACCCGTTTATTTTTTCAGCAAAACTTTAAAATTAGCTGAAACAAAATATCCTCCCCTTGAGAAACTTGCCCTAGCCTTAGTTCAAACAGCTAGGAGGCTTCGAAGGTACTTTCAAGCACACCCCATACAGGTAGTTACCGACCAACCTATAAAGAGTGTGCTTGAAAAACCTGAAAACTCGGGGCGATTAGCCAAATGGGACATAGAACTGGGTGAACATAACATCACCTATGTCCCAAGAAAAGCTATCAAGGCCCAAGTCTTGGCCGATTTCATTGTGGAAGTCCCAAACCAAACAGCCACTGAAGTAAACACTACCACCACTGAACCTTCCAACCCTGAAGCCTGGAAGCTTTTTACCGACGGGGCTTCAAGCGTTGAAGGGTCAGGGGCTGGATTAATTTTGATCAACCCAAAAGGTTTGGAATTCACATATGCTCTCCGTTTTGATTTTCAGACCACCAATAACGAGGCTGAATACGAAGCACTAATAGTCGGCCTAAGGCTGGCCAAAGAAATGAAGGTTGAAAAGCTTGAAGTGTTCACGGATTCGTTGCTGGTCTCAAGCCAAGTGAATGACAGCTACATAGCTAAAGAGCCCAACATGAAAAAATACAGAGAAAAATCCAAGGAACTGATGAGTACCTTCCAAGCGTGTAACATCAAACAGATCCCCAGATCTCAAAACAAAAAGGCCGATGCCCTAAGTAAGCTTGCATCTCTCACTTTTGCCCACCTCACCAAGAAGGTACTGGTAGAAGTGTTGAAGGCCCCATCCATTAATGAATTGGAGGTTCAAGACGTGGTTACCGAAGAAGATCCAAACTGGATGACTCCCATAAGAAAGTTCCTCAAAAATGGTGAATTACCCAATGATCAAGTGGAAGCCAAAAGGGTTGAAATCAAGGCAAGGCAATACATACTACAAGGAGAAACCCTTTACAAAAAGGGTTACCTTGCTCCCTTGCTAAGATGTGTCGGTCCCGAGCAAAGTAAATATTTGATCAAGGAAATTCATGAAGGTGTATGCGGAGCTCACTTTGGAGCTAGGTTGGTAGTTGCAAAGTTCATGAACGTCGGATATTTCTGGCCTTCAATGCATCGCGATACAGCCGAAGAATTGAAGAAATGTGATGCTTGCCAGATCCATGCACCGATCCCAAAAAGTCCCAAGCACGACTTAGTCCCAATAACCTCAGCGTGGCCATTCCATAAATGGGGAATGGACATTGTTGGTCCATTTCCCCCTAGCTAAGGAGGGGTAAAATTCTTACTGGTGGCAGTAGATTACTTCACTAAGTGGCCCGAGGTCAAACCACTTGCTAAGATCACAGGAAAGCAAGTCATCGACTTTGTTTGGGAGAACATCATTTGCCGTTATGGATTGCCGGGAGTACTTGTCACCAACAACGGGAGGCAATTTGCTGAGAAGCCTTTTAGCATTTGGTGCAAGGAATACAAAATCAATCAGGTTTTTAGCTCAGTGGCTTATCCGCAATCAAACGGTCAGGTTGAAAGAACAAATAGAAGCATAGTAGAAGGCATCAAGAGAAGATTGGGAAGATATGAAAGCAATTGGCTTGAAGAATTACCTAGTGTCCTATGGGAAATTAGAACAACCGAAAAAACAAGCCATAAGAAAACACCGTACAGCTTGGTATTTGGATCCGAAGCTATGATCCCTGCCGAGATAGGAGTTGTAACCCAAAGAATTGTCAACATGGATCCCGAAACAAACCAAAAAGAGACTATGTTGAATTTACAACTCCTAAAGGAAGCAAGAGATCAAGCCGCAATTCAAGAGGCCAAATACAAACAACAGATGGAAGCTTACTACAACAAAAAAGTCAAGAACGAACGTTTCAAGCCAGGGGACTTGGTCCTCAGAAACAACGAAGCCAGCAAAAAAGAAAACCAAGGAAAGCTTGGCCTAAAATGGGAAGGCCCATACACCATCCTTGAAGCACACAAAGGTGGATCTTACAAGCTGGCTGATTCAGAAGGCAAAAAGCTTCCAAGGCATTGGAACGGCAAAACCCTGAAAAGGTTCCATGTTTAAACGGGAAAGTTTGGTTTGTATCAAAAATGTATTTCAAGCAAGATTATGAATACCTTTTGTAAAAAGCAAGTATTGCTTTAATGAATGAAGTTGTTTTTATCAAACTTGTCTTTCTATCCCAAAATCAGGTTGAGAACCTAGCAAAAAAACTCCCTGGCAAGGGCCATGTAAGGGGATGAGCTCCCAGGCCACATCGCTCAATAGGTTCAAGGGTTGAATGAGCCTATATAAGGGGTGAGTTCCTAAATCAATACAACTCCATGAGACTTGTTAAGAAAAAATAAAATTGTCTCATAGACGGGTATGAGCAGCCTACACCAAATGTTCTCTAAGCCTTAAAAATATAGTCCACAAAGAGGCTAAAAAACCAAAAGAAATAATAAAACGGATAGGTGTTATCTCTTCTTGTTAAAAATGCCAAGGCTAAGTGTCTGCAGTACTGACCCCTTTTAGGTATAAAAAACATAAGGGCAGCACAAACCCGACAAAGACAAAGTTACAAAAGAACAAAGCAAATCTAAAATAACAAAATCACTCAGGCAAGAATCACAAAGATACAAACCAAGTCATGACGCAAAACTAAGAAGCCCTCAAGGCTTCAAGCCACCCGGGCAATATCTCGAAACCTTAAATGCTTCAACCTATTAACAGATAGCTAAAAGGCTTGGAAGGTTAAAAGCCAAATAAACTGCCTTGTCCAAAAAGGCACAAGCATAAAACCATAATACAAGGAAAATAGTTAAAACATAACATCATATAAAGGAAAGCCCCAAAAGACTTTCAAACATAAGTTAGAGCAAGTCCTAATAACTTGCAAGCTTAAACTACTGTTCCAGCGGCCACAAGGGCCTTAAAACACAACCAAACAGGAACCTTAAGGGTTCCTAAAAACCTAATATTGTTCAGGTTAACATTACAAAACATAAATTGTTTTCAGTGCTAAGAAAGCTACGAATTAAGCATCAACAGGCTTGGAAACTCCAGAACCCTCGCCCTTGGCCTTCTTGGTCTTCTTCAGTTTTTTAGTCTTCAAACCCCCATCACCACCAACCGCTGAAGCCTCCAAACTTGCATCCTTGGGAACATCCAGCTGACCGGAAGGGGTATCATCACTATCCCCCGAGTAGGATCTCTTCCTTGAAAGAGAACCCAAGATTTCAGCACAAACCTTTTCATTTAGACCCTTCGGTTTCAAGTCCTGCAACACAGCAAGAGGCTTACCAAAACAAGCAGAAACTTGATGGATGTAAGGATAGGTCAACTTCTCCATTTGCTCAACGGAGCCTTTAAAACATCAGAAGCTTCGGGACGGAACAGAGGTGACTTCTCCAAATGATGGCCGGATTCATGAAGCTTATACCCAGCAATGAGGCCTTGGTGTTTCCCCAGGTTGAGAAGCTTAGTGTAAACGTCACCAAGGGCAGAATTGAACTCCTTGGAATGTAGAAGGTAAGTAACAACCTGTTGGAAACCTTGCTCAATCAACCACTGATTGTCAGCGGTAGAAGGAGCAACTGAAGCTTTCAACCCCTCTTTCTCCTTACCAAAAGCCTGTTGCTGAACAAACAAAGTTTCCCGGTCAGCCCTAAGCTTCAACCTATCAGCCTCGAAGCTCTTTTTCAAATCACTCATCTCAATCTCATGCATCTTCTTCAAATCACTAACCTTCTTTTCCCATGCTGCTTCTTTCTCGGTAAAACTAGCTATCTCCTTTTTCATCACAGCCATGGAGGATTTCATCTTATCCCTCTTCTTGGAGAATTCTTCATATTCCTGCATTCTTTGACGAAAACGGGCAATGCCTTGAGGAAGCATGGCAGCAAGGTTGCAAGTACTCAAAATCATACGGGACAACATCAGGTCATCATCCATCCCAGCAATGGTCTTGTGAACTGAAGGAGGAGCAATGTGACTCAGAGCATCCTCACAAACAGCAGCATCTTTGAAGCTGTCATCATTCTTCACCGACCAAGCAGGCACATAAATCCCTTCCGGATCCAACCCTTCAACGTCCCTGCTTGAAGATTCCTGAACAGGAGTGGCAACAACCTTCTTGCCTGAAACCTTTTTACCATGAACAGCCAATTCTTTATCCTTCTCAGCACCTGCTTCAACACCTTGATCTTCCGAAACTTCAATATCATCACTCAAGTCCACTGGTTCAGTAGAAGTGGATTGAGGACCAGCCTTCAACAACCGACGAGAAGATCGGCGGGTTGAAGACTTAGGAGCATTAGACTTAGAAAAACCCTTGGCAGTAGCAGCACTAACATAACCTGAGCCCTCAAACCTTTGATTAACAGTTCTAACCACAACATTCTCACCAGGAACAGACGGAGCATCCTCAAAAACATCATCAGAAGTATCGTCGCTCTTAATAAAATCCAAAGCAGACATGACTGCAAAAAAACAACAGCATATAAGTCATAAGTTAAGAAAAACATAAAGAGGGCAAAAAAGGAAAGTGCATACCCATGCCACTCCTCATAAGAACCGGATCCCGATCAACATTCCCCCAAATTTTACTAACCCCTAAAAGAACTAGTAAGTGTTCAGGAAAGGGACGAACCCTCGAAGGGCACCCCCGGATGGCTTTGAGAAAAACAGCATTCAATTCAGACTCGGAAGGTTCCGGATCATTGAGAACGGCATCTGGATTCCTCCACACCATTTTAAATGGGAGAATAGCATCGGAAACCCAGAAAAAGCGATCTTTCCAAGCCCCAAGCGTAGTAACCATCGACGAAATAAGGCAGGTATCAACTTTGGATGTTTCGAAAGTAAACCAATCGCCATTCTTAGCCAAGCGAAAAAACCGGCGAAAGAGTAAAAGGGAAGGATCATACCCAAGAGCACGACACAAAACCTCAAAATGCAAAACCCTAGCCATCCCCTTTGGATGAACCTGCCCAAAAGAAACCCGATAATACTCCAACAAGTTCAAAACAAAAAACGAAAAGGGATAACGAAGGTTCGAGAACTCAAAATGACTACAATAAAGGGCAATCGAACCAGAAGACGGTTTATCAACAGGAACATCACAAGCAGGGGCAGTTGGGTTAAACTTCCTATCAATACCATATTCCATACAAAACAAATCTACCTCCTCTTGTGTTAACCGGGAAAAAGATCTTGCTAAGTCCTTACGAGCACCCATTTTTGAAAACAGAAAATGAAGAATGCAAGATGTAAAGAAACCGGAACTAACCTTAGAAGAGGGAGAAAATGGCGAGAAACTTGGAAAAGTTATGAAGAAAATGGATAACAATTGCAAACATAAAATAAATATAAACCCACAATAGGGGTAGTAATGGCAAATAGTAACTTCTGCAAAACCGCCACCCTATCAACTGCCATACATCACTCAAATCAATTGTCAGTTATTTAAAATTCAAATTCAAAATATTAACTGCCTTCAACCTTTCAAACCTTCAAGCAACGGACCCTTGAAACCTTTAGATTTAGTTTTAATGGGATAAAATCAAATTAATCTAGAAAAATCATCCACAAATATAACATAATAACAATAGTTATCAACGGATATAACCGGAGATGGTCCCCACAAGCCACAATGTATCAAGTCCAAGGGTTGTTTGGCCCGTTTTTCATTTAAATCGAAGGGTAACCGTCAACCCTTAACTAGTTCACAAGATGAACATAAAGCTAGTTTGGGAAAAATAGAAATAACAGATAAACACCCTGTTTTATTAAAAGATAAATTAGTGTCAAATGACACATGTCCCAACCATAAATTCCAAAGTTCAAAAGAGACTTCTAAAGGTAAATTAGATTGTGCAGCAATGGCTTTGGAATCCATCTTCAAGACATATAAGACATCTTGACATCTCCCCTGGGCTAGGACCTGCTTAGGTTCGATCCTGAATATTGAAGTGAGGTTGGAAAAACAAAAAATCAAAATTGTTTGTTTTCAGTCATTAATTTACTAATAGATGGTAAGTTTTTATTATGGTAAGGAACCACTAAGACATTTTTTAACGGGATGTTGTGTGCAACAATTGTGTCACCAATTTGGGATATGGGAAGTGATGACGGGGGTAGCCCAAGACTAAATAAAATGACTAAATGTGTAAACGTTCAAATGGTTAAACGGTTCAATGGTTGAAAAGCTGTAAGATGGGAAAAGCAATACGGAAACAGTGGCCAGTCACATCCGGAGATCGCTTCACCAACTCACAGCCGCAAAAGCAAAGCAGGTCTGCACAATGCACGCTATTATCCAGGGGTCAAAAGCCTTCAACCCCCGAAAGGGGAAACCCTCCACTGCAAGCAAGGTTACTAGTCTAATACATTCTACTTCGGGAGATGTCTTCTCTTATAAATTGACACTTCATTTACTTCAGAAAACATCTCCTGACCAGCCCTGATTCTCTAATCTCTGGTCATTCGCATTGAGTGCTTGTTTCATACAAGTCACTCCCTTTCACATCCAACACACACATTCCCTTTGCTACCACTTCCGAATCTGAGTGCATTTCAGAGAAGGATCTATAGCAAAGAACAATAATAAACTAGTAAACCTCCTTCCACGTCTTGCAAACGTGGGGGGAGCCCACGACCTGCGTTAGGCAAGGTTGAACCCTTCAACCATTTTGCCTAGCCAGTCCAGCTACCACCGTTGGTCTTATATTTGTTGCATCAACAGGAAGAAAATTACCATTTCCAAATATGATTTTGGTGTCACCCGAAGCCGGTGATGCATTGTGAACATTATTGACAGAAGTGGTCAGGTGGCACTTGAGTCGGTACACCAATCCGGACCCATGGTATATTGTATGGAAAGCTTTGGCGAGACCCGAATCTGCGGTGACTAATTTTGAGGCATTGGTGGGTAGTGAGGGACAAGAGTTAGCAGAGTGTCCATTGGTACGCCATAATTAGCGAAGGCGACTTGGGAGGATCCATCAACTTGTGGTAACAATTTATAAAGAGAAAAAATAGGAAGCGTCTAACTTCACCACATTAAGTGATTGGATGAGGTCTGTTTGGTGGTGATCACGTGAGCAACGGAACCAAGATTGAAGGAGGTTTCATTGGCTGGCGGATGATGAACTAGCCATGGAGAACACAGACTGAACGATGAGAGGGAGAGGAGGGAAGAAGATCAGATAGGGAAAGGAGAAAGGATCAATGGCTCTATACCATATGAATCGTGCCTAACAGCTTGCAACAGTTAGGAACTTTCATATCAATTAATAGTGTTCGCTTTGTTCTCGAATAGCTGGCTGGTTTGTTTGATTGGAAGCTTCGTATGAGGTCATCCATCATGGAATGCTTCCATCCAAAGACACTTAACTGTGGAGTTTTCCTATCATCCACAGTAAGTGCGTTCAAATATCGTTGGTGAAATTTGAGGCAAAATATCCTTATGACCTGTCTATCGTATGGACAGAACAGATAACAATGTCGATTTGTTCCGTTACTTGGACGCACAAAGAATTACTTGAATGAAATCTGAAAACTTCTATACCCGGCCACTCGATGCACCACCAACCGAATCTTAAAATTATGAACTTGATAAAGCCACAATAAGGGTATATGAGTATATGTATTATGTATATATACAAATAATTAGGATACATATGCAATAGATATTTACCACTAGAGGAATGACTCACATATACAAAACAACACTAATCACATAAACAACTGATCTGGAGAAGAATAGAAGACCACGAATTGAATGAATCAAGTATATATCTCAGCTAATTATATACCATGCAACCTATCAATGCATTTTTCTATACGTTGAATCAATTAGTATCAAAAACTCGAGTAACTCACGAGTCACGAGCATGCCATCATGTGATGAAACTCGTCGAAGTCAACGACCCCATTTCCATCAAGGTCAAACTTCGCGATCATCAATTCACACTCGTCGACGGTTCGCGACTCCCCTAATCTACTAAGCATTCTCCTCAAACTTTTAGGTGTTATACAACCACACCCCTCTTTTTCCTCATACATCTTAAAAGCCATTTTTAAGTCATTCACTTTCTCATCCTCATTTGCACTTTCAACCACTTTAACCAAATCGTCAAAGCTCAACAACCCATCACCGTCGGAGTCCATCAACTGCCCCACCATCTCCACCTCCTCCAATGACAACTCTTCACCGATCTTCCCTATGCAAACTTGGAGCTCCGGTGGCGATAGTTTGCCGTCACCATTTTTGTCCAAATGTGCGAATACACGTTTGTATTGTTGTTGTTTGTCCATCAAAGCAATTTACACACCAAAACTGAATATAAAGAAGGTTAAGTGTTTATATGTTTATTGATTTGAGAGAATTTAAGTTATATACGTATATATAGATATTGGGTTTGGGCTGCAGGTCCAGAACAATCTTTGCGCGTGCTTGACCAAAATGATAAGTTGAAAAAAAAAAATTAATTTTAAGAAATTTGGAAGCTACTCCGAAATGGACCCTCTCCGTATTTAAAGGTACTAGAAAAACCTCGTTCTTACGTGGGATGATGTAGTGTCTTGCTAGACTGGTTTTGACGGAAATATTTGGTTTTAGAAAAATAAAAACCAAAGATACCGGTTTTGACGATTTTATGGTTTACAGTTCAGTTTTTGACAAGTTAGTGATTTTAAAATAAAAATTATTTTTTGAAAGCATACTTTTTGTATTAGCATTAAAAAATATGAGGATTGTTCATGATCGAAAAAACATATGTACATAACCAGTGACGGACCCAGGAATTTTTTGCTAGGAGTGCGGAATATTTTTAAAGATTTTAGACCCATAACTATATAAAACAATCGTTCATAGCGGGTCAGATTGGGTCGGGTCATGTAAGACAAAAGAACATCAAACTAAAATTTATATAGTCATCAAAAACATGTCAAACGGCATTACAAACGTATTTAAAATTGTGTCCTACAGATTTTCATTTATTAAAATCTAAAGAAGTAAATAATAAATGTTAAACGAAAAGAAGTAAATAATAAATGTTAAACACATGTTCCGTAAACTGAATTGTAAACCCTCAAACCATTTGAACCGGATTGTATAGATACAAAGTAATAGACTCATTTTTGTTAGCGACCTATTCAAATCTAATGTATAAAGTTTGGACTCGAGTTCGTTTATTGAAAAAGTTTCAATAGCTCGATTTAATTAAAAATTTAATTTGTTCATCTCTACTCGTTTACACTAGCAATCTTAAATGAAGGATGACAAGTCTTAACATATTAACACACACATTTATATTAGAAAAGAAATACTAATAAGCCTTAGATGGTCTTTTCTATGAAAATAAGCCTTAGATGGTTGGAGTACAACGTGCCACTTGTCCAGCACGTGAATCACATGTCCAGATTCTATAGGAAATGTCTGTGTATTATATTACACGCGATGTCTTCCGGACAAAACCGAGTAGATTTCGTAGGGGAGACCTCTCTTAGGGGAGTCCCCTCTCTTACGCACGGCCAATCAGCACGCGCCACGTCTAGGGCTGTGCAACGGTTCAGAACCGGACGGAACCGAACCGAACCGGAACCGAACCAGAACCGTTAATTGCTAAATTTAGGAACCGAAACCGAACCGTATTATAACGGTTCCGGTTCGGTTCCGAACCGGTTAAACGGTTCTCCCGGGAACCGGTTGACAATTAAATCGTAAAATTAACAATTCAATAAAAACAAATCAAACCATTTAAAAAATTAACTAAGAGTTGCAACATTCAAAGTTCAAACCAACAAAAATAAAACTAGCAAAACAACAATAAAAAATTTCAAGTCATAAAACAAACTCTAAATAAAACTATTACAACCATCGTGTTAACAATTAAAACAAACATATTCAAAGTTCATTCGATCTTCATCCTCTCAATCTTCTCATAAACATCTAAATTAAACCAAGTGTTAGCAATTAAAAAAAATAAATGAACAATACATCTACTGTATTTGGTTCACGTGAATAGATTGATCAGTAATGCATCAACTGTATTTACCAAGCGATACACTATTTATATACACATTTACAATTTGATCAACATTGATTTGATTATTTTTGTTCATTTTTATTTTCACATACAGAAAACTATATGTATTATAAATCAAACATCTAGAAAGAAAATATATGCAATCATAAAAAAAGTCATGTAGAATAGCGTACCTGTATTTGCAAGGTGTTGATGGAGATGAACTTGTATGATAGCAATTAGGGTTAGGGTTAAGAGATGGAGAAGAATTAGAAGATGAAAGATGAGATTGTGGAATGAATATAAGAGGAGGGAATAAGAATTAGGATGGTCGTATGATGTTGAAAAGCCCATTAATAAAATACGGTTTTAAATACTTATAATCCCAACTGGTTCTAGCGGTTCTTTAACCAGAACCGTGGTTTTAACCGGAACCGAACCGGGAACCGTTTTTACCCAAATTTAAGAACCGGAACCGGACCCTATATACAAAAATACGGTTTGGATCTAGCGGTTCCGGTTCGGTTCCACGGTTCTGGCGGTTCTGAACCGTATACTGCTCAGCCCTAGCCACGTCAACTCCTCTCTTAACTCACCTCACACCCTCAATTTGATGGCGGCACTCCACTCACACAATTATTTTTTATAAAAAAAGAAGAAAAAAATATGATTGGTGGAAAAGGGTGGACCCACATTAACAACCAATCACCCCCTCTCTCTCTCCTCTCTCTCAAGCGGTGACTACTTACCGAGCCAAGCCATCACCGCGCGGTAAACCTTTGTTGGTGGCGGTGTACCCGCACGGTGAAAAGAGTCCCCGCATGGGGTCACCGAAGGTGCCCCGCTTACCCTTATATTATAAAAAAAAATGATTGTTTGAATGCAGTCAGATTCTAAGATGATTTATTAGTTTATTGTAACATGTTATTGTAGGTGATAAAGCAACAACATTGTTTTGTCAAAAATCGGTTTAAAGATAATGTAACTAAATCTGATTTATAAGGTAGAGTTCTTGAGGGTAAAACAGTAATGTAATCGAATATGAAATGAAAATGAAAATGAAAATGGCAACGAACACAATGATTTATACAAAGAAAAAATCATTGATATTTAGAAGATCTCCGACATAAAAAAACCCCGGGTGATGGAAACTACCGATCACCAACTATATTAATCAATGAATAATGCAAAATCCGGTACAACTTTGGATGATGATTAAGCTCAGTACAAGTAGTCATTAGTGTGTGTTTCAGAGAGTATTCGAAAGTTGCTAAGTGTGCGAGTTGCTTATTATGTGTCTTATGAGCTCATCATCCCATAAATGTAATTAGAAACTATCTAGCTAACTAAACGAAAAAAGGTGGAAGAAAAACGTGAAATTAGTGCGAGTTGCTGATTTAGTGGTCCGATTGCATTTAGTGGGGGAGATCGAGCGAACAACGTGAAATTAAAATAATGATAAACGCAATAAATCCTCCCAATTTAAACTTGATCTTGAATCTTAGGTTATACAATTTGTGTTTGATAATTACCTCTGACCCTTACTCTCTACATCACCTCTATGTCATCACATTCCCCTCTATCCCTATCCAGATGGTTTTACCCCTAATCCCCTTCCCCTTTCCCTTCCCCTAACCACCAATTTAAGAGAGAGAGGGGCCAAGGAGGTTGGCGCCAGCTCCACTATTGCACCAAATCCCCGTCAAGGGGTGTTCCCCCTCCTCCTGACTACTAGATCAGCCATCCCGCACTTCTTCTCGACTCCACGCCTCAGTCTCCGAAACGAGCTTGCGACATAATTTTTGCTTCTCTGACTGAAAAATCCGTAGAAGGTCATCCATCATGGGTTGTTTCTACTCAAGGCACTTAAGAGTTCTCCAATCATCCACAATCAACATGTCCAAAACACGAAGATTTTCTTATGACCCATGGTTGAACATGCCAACGTGGGATTTGTTTAAAGTGTCACACTTAGGGTTATGATCACTGATCACTCACAACATCCAATCAAGTTCCGTCATGTCATCAACCATTATTCTATCACTCACAACTTTTTTTAGTAGAAAGGGTCATCACTCACCACACACTCATCTCTATCATCAAAATCATTCACAAAACAACAAACAAGTTGAATATACAACGCGTGATAGTGGCCACGCGTTGTCAAGTTAACGCGTGATGGTGGTGACCGGCGCTGGTGTATCACTCGTTATAAATGTTCATCACGGGCTACAATTGCTCCACCCCGTGTCCCCTTAGGCTATTGGAAATGAAGACTTTAGTGCTCGCCCGAACTATAATGTGCATTGTGGTTGTTTACCAAGACCATGCTTCTAGAGAATTCCGGAAATCTGCAAACCGACCCGATACTTGTTTTCTTTGAACAACATTTTTTTACACCTAACTACCATCTAACCTTACACTTGTAAGGATTTGAACACACAATACTTTTATGGGAAGCAAGTACCAAACCACTAGACCACACTGCCGATACTTATTATATACGCAACAAAGTAACAAACTACTTAGATTGAATCCAAAAACCCGGAATTCTGCAAAAACCAGGCCATTCGATGCACCACCCACCGAATCTTGAAATTATGAACTTGATAAAGCCATAAAAGTGGTATGTAAGTATATAAAATACAACATATAAGAATGGTATATATACAACTAACTGCAAAAAGGATATTTACAACTCGAGGATTGATACAAAACAACACACAATGCAGTCAGTAATCACAGGAACAACTATGATCCGTAGAAGAATGAAATAACAAATAAATTAAATATATATCTCAGTTAGTCATGCCATGCATGCAGCCATCTGTTTTGTACACGTTGAATCAATTAGTATAACACTCACGAGCATGCCATCATGTGATGAAACTCTTCGAAATCAACGACCCCATTGCCATCGAGGTCGAACTTCGCAATCATCAACTCACACTCGTCGACGGTTCGCGACTCCCCTAATTTACTAAGCATTCTCCTCAAACTTTTAGGAGTTATACAACCACAACCCTCTTTTTCTTCGTACATCTTAAAAGCCATTTTTAAGTCATTCACTCTCTCATCCTCATTTGCGCCTTCAACCACGTTAACCAAATCGTCGAAGCTCAACAACCCATCACCGTCAGAGTCCATCAACTGCGCCACCATCTCCGCCTCCTCCAACGACAACTCTTCACCGATCTTCCCCATGCAAACTTGGAGCTCCGGTGGGGATAGTTTGCCGTCACCATTTTTGTCCAAATGGCTGAATACACGTTTGTATTGTTGTTGTTTGTCCATCAAACACCAAAAATGAATATAAGAATGTTAACTGTTTATGTGTTTATTGATTTTCTTGATGAGAATTTGAGTTATATATATACTGACTTAGGGCTGCAGGTCCTAACAATGTTTGCGCGTGGTTGACTAATATGACAAGTTGAAAAAAAATTTTAATTTTAAGAAATTACTACGAAATGGACCCTCGCCGTATTCTAGACAAAGTTCTTTCATACGTGGGTCGACGTAGTGTCCAGCTAGGCCGGTTTTCACGAAAATGTTGTGCTGGATCATTAACTATAGTTTTTAGAAAAATATAAATCCAACAGACCAGTTTTGACAGTTTTATAGTT
This sequence comes from Helianthus tuberosus, assembly GCA_030545235.1. NCBI lineage: Eukaryota > Viridiplantae > Streptophyta > Magnoliopsida > Asterales > Asteraceae > Helianthus > Helianthus tuberosus. Next base: position 110,821,019 of record CM060402.1, read on the forward strand.
TTATGGTTCTGTTTTTGGCAAGTTAGCGATTGATTGTTCATATCAAAATAACATATAAAATTATAAATATATATCGGGTAGGGTTCATGCAGGAACCACCTTTATTGCTAGAACCGCGAGAACCAACGTGAACACAACAAAATAAACTCACTATACCACCAAAAACCTAAAAAGACCTAACCCCCCCCCCCCCCTCAAGCTAAATGCTAAAACTAAACCATAAGGACAGTAGGGGTGGTTCCATGATGGGCAACCATCACGAGTGATGGCCAATTGCACACCGCCGCCACCTTCAAAAGTAACGCGAGGAATTAACAACGTGTTGAACTTGTTTGAGTGATGGGTTGTTGAGTGTTGTGAGTGATGAATATTGTTGGGTGTTGTGAGTGATGACCATTGCCACTAAAAAAGGTTGTGAGTGATGGAATAATGGTTGATGACATGGCAGAACTTGATTGGATGTTGTGAGTGATGGAATTCTTCCCACCCCCACTCCCCTAAAGCTAAACCCCTAAAAAACCTAAAAAAAAATTAAAAAATTCTAAAAAAACATACGAATTTTTGTTATTAAAATCGCTACTTTTAGTATCAAAAAAAAATATTAACGAAATGTAGCAATTTTTATAAAACAAATATAAAAAAAATTGTGTTTTTTAGAAAATTTTAGGTATTTTTGGTTGTACTCACACTAGTTCTCGCGGTTCTCACAATAAAGGGTGGTTCCTAACGAATCATTCTCTTATATATATATAAACGGGTTCAGGAGAAAACGGCAAAAAGTGTGAGAACGGTGAAACGCATACTGGCCCAACATGTGGCGCGGGACATGATCAGGGTCCGAGGGGTTTTTTTATCTTTTTAGTATTCTTCTCCCTTCCCGATTTTCGCGTTTGACATGCTGCTTTATTTTTTGCGTGCAAGATAATTTTGGCGTTATCTTGAATTATTAATTACTTGGCGTTTTAGTGTTTTTCTCAGACTTCTTCTCGTTGAATTAATTCTTTTTGTGTCACATAGTTATTTTTTTTTGGCGTTATGGCTTTTTCCATGTCATTTTTTGGCGTTTTGTATCTTTTTGTTAATAATTGATTACCATAGATTAATATTTTATAAAATTACAATAATACGAAATCAAAATAAACTAATAGTCTTCCGTAGGTGGGATTACATCAGAGATGTACTCATCGCTTTGTTCATCACTTTCTTCAGATTCATCATCATCAAATTTTAGATTTGTGTATAACGCCATTAGATCGTCTCTTCTTTGCTGCAGCTTATTCTTGAATATAACCCTGTCTTCAACATTTCTTCCATTGGCAATGAATATTGCATCTCGTTTATATAAGTCACTTCAAGCGTTCATTCTTCCTCATGTATCACCCAACTGCTAAGTTTTGGTAAAGGAGTATCGTCAATATCATCATCATCTTCTGCCGGAAATTTTCTCTTCAGTCTTTTTATTACAGTTCTGGTTCTTTCACAATTGTTGGCCATTGGAACCCCAAGGGCCAGGATATCCTTCTGAACCCCTTCATTCATTCCAAGCATAGCTTTGATTGTCCTTACCTTTACCCTTCTCCTATCAAAGAACTTTATGATGAATCATTTCTCTTTCCTTTCAAACCTCCATGCAATAACATTAGCCATTTTTAAAGTTTTTGGCGTTTTGGACAATATGTGGCGTTTTAGTCAATTTTTTTGGCGTGTTTGAGCTTGTGTTCTCATGGTCTTTTTTTATATTGACTTTTTTTCCCGCGCATGACAGGTAATTATGGCGTTTTAAAAAATATAAATAAATTTACGTTCCCAAGTATTTTGCTTTTAATAAAATAAATGTTAGTAATTATGTTTTCTGTCGTTTCATTTTTACTGTTTTTTGCAGTTACCGTGTTTTGTTTTCAAACTTAACTGTTTTTATGGTGTAACACGTCTAATCTTGACGGCTGTAATTATGGTATTTTGTTTTCCAATGGCGGTTAGATAACGATTGGACTTTTTTGTTTTATATTCTTTGCACATTGTTTCACGTTTTTTTATAATAGTAGTTCAAAGTAATTTTATTATAGTTTGGTAGTTTTTTTGGGGCATTTTTATGGCATCATGGTGTTTTACAAGCATTTGCTCATTTTGGCGTTTTATTATATATTTCATTATAGTATTAATGTGCTTTTGTTGTTTATTAACTGAAATTACAAAACAAACAAGAGATAAAGAAAATAAAAAAAAACAAAATAGAAGCAATTTATGATTTAAATCTTCAGTGTCATCAGTCTCTTTTTTCTTTTGAAACTACAAGAACTGTGACAAATAAATGGCGTTTTGGGTTTGGCGTGGTTTATTTTCTTTGTTCATGTGTTGAAGTTTCTTTGTGGATGTTGGATGTAACACCTCAAAAATTCATGTCCAATAATGTATTAACACGTGTCATAAGCTTTGAACGTATGAAAGAATACTTTAGAGGGACTAAAGTTGACAAACAGAGAAAGTATGTGAATATAAGGGTTTAAAGTGTCAACAATGGATAAATATATCGTACAATAGCCCTATACGATGTTTATAACCTTAAACGAATAAATCATGGATCATACGAAGCTAAATATGAAAGAAAGTGAGAGATTACAAACTACAGGGGTTGAATGTGTCAACATGTTTAAAGTACACCTCTGAGTGACCTTTTAGCAAACCCGAAGCTTTGTAATGATAAATTATGCTCACTAGAATATGTGGTAAAAATTTTACCAAGTTTCGATAAAGTATGAGAAAGTTATGACAATATTCGTATATAAGGGGTTAAAAGCGTTAACGTTGAAATTTAAGGCCTTACGGGTAATCACCAAGCTAATCAAGGACTTAATAAAGTTTGTATAAGTGTTGGAACCCTTAAAAGTAAGGTTAAAGGGCCAAAAATGCAAAAACAAGACTTAAAACCACGCATACAAGGACCAAGGACCTAAAATGCAAAGTGTCACACCCCGATTTCCACGTATCACCGGTGGGCCCGGTGGGGGAGTATCGTGACGTCGTGGTTGGCAACGTGATAGTCAATCAACACAATATCAATATGCACAGCGGAAGCAAATTTAAAATATGATACAACCGAATTTATTATTGTAATATCAAGTATCACAACGTTCGATTGTTTAACCACAGAACGGATCGAAATAAAATAGAAACAATGGTTCAACAGACTTCAGGCATCCTAAGCTTGCGAGACTTTTTATTGATGCTAAGGAGACAATCCAGCCAATTTCGTTTAGTACCTGCATTCAGTCTTTTGGGAAAATACGTCAGTTTACACTGGTAAATACATTCAACTGACTCATTTTAAAAATGGTTTAAGAAAATTGGTTTGGATGCACGTGGCATAAACATTTTATAATTTGATAAAAATGCACAGAGGCAAAATTAATCTTGTATAACTTGGGCAATTATTTAGCTATATAATCTTGCGAACGAATTACATGTTACTTATGCGTTCGGTAGCCCGGATCTTGTCCGGGTTAAAGATGAATAGACACACCACATTTATTCTTTTGTGCGCTGACAGGTGTACGCCTACACCTCGCGCTTAAGTCGTGGCCATTACTCCGAATGATGCCATGGATATCCGGGACATGGTCATTAACCCCCCAAAGGCTGTAAAGTAAACAAGACTGTTTAAACGAGCCGATCAAATTATTCAATTAACCACCTAAGCGATGGAAGATTTGATGCCAGACCAAGCGGTATTTTATATACCGTCACCCAAGCCCGTATAGGGAAAATAAGTTAAAAGTATTTACCTGAGCAAGTATTAATCACAATAAGCAAAATGCACGTAGCTTTTACTGGTTCTCCTAATCTGGAACGAAGGTTTAATATAACCTATTAGAATCCTAACGGGTCTTTAATTAAGCTTAAGCTTAGACCGGCTAGTTTCAAAGATACGGTTCGTACGCACGATTAAGCGAAGACCGGATAGAATGTGATTTAGACCCGACAAGTTTGAAGACTTGTTTAATATGGGTTTATTATTCACATTCTGGAATTTAAGATAAAACCGTTAAGGTTTGACCCGTTTCGGCTAATTTATGTAAACTTGTTACATTAACCGAACCGTACGCGTAATAAGCGTGACGGGTATTCATGAGAGCTATATACAGGTTTCCTAAGTTAATTATGTCTCAAATATGTTGTGACATCAGTAAGATGTCTTTCATTATGCCCGAAACGTGGTTAAGCACAAACTAGGCCCCGTAGGGGTAGTTTGGTCATTTTAAAGGTTGTAAAAGAGTTTGAGTGTTAACCTGAGTTACAGGTCTGATGTAATCAGCAAATATAATCAATTTTCTAAGTTATATCAGTAAGTTAAATTATTTATGTGAAATTTATCATTTATAGTCAATTATGCACCGTAGGGGCATTTTGGTACTTTCACATAAGCCAAAAAGCTCAAAACCGGAGTCTGAGTTAATCAACCTTTGCTTACTGTTAAAATATTTTAATTTGCCTAAAATATCAGTAGGTATCAACCCGGGTATGTTCAATATGATTTTAAAACATACTATGCGTTAAAAACGCTAAATAAGGCGATTAAAGGCCATTTCCGGGTTCGATACTTAAATCTGATATTTTTATATTTCCAGAAGGCTTAAAATAATTTATTTATCATATGTGATCAGTAGCAAAAGGTTTGGAGTCGTTTAGATATGTAAAACTCATTTTATGGCCCGTAAGGGCAAAACCGACAATTACCGGATTAAGCCTACGACTACTAGTTATGCTCAGCCTAAAATTAATTAAAAATCTTTAAAAATCCCAAAATAATATATTACATCAGTGGGTATTAAGTTTGATATCAAAAAGTGGGCTTAACTAGGCTATACGCTAATTACGCCATTTTATTAACATAAAGCTTTAAATTTGCGATAATGAGCATAACTCATAATCTACAAGTCAAACTGATGTCAAACTTTGCATACAAGTTTATATATCAGTAATCAAGGTTTCTACACTTTTACATTTTCATAAATCACGTTTTAAGGTAATAAGGGCATAACGGTCAACATATGAGCAATTAACGGAAACATGCATATTAATTGGATAACTAATGAACCGAGGTGCATAATCACAGAGGATTATTCTAACATGTAACCTAGTCCAATTAAAGCTCTGAGGCATTTCTAAAACATGCCTAAACGGTTCAGAACTAAAAGTCAAAGTGAAAGTCAAACTATGTGACTTTCGGTTCCGAACCGGGTCTAATCAGGAAATTGTCGGGTTGAACATGTTTAGACATGTTCTTACACTTATTACCAAGTTATAACAATAATCAAACAGGTTGTATATGATCTACATTGATAATTATGCATAAATAGCATTTTAGACTTCCTGTTGACTTTTTAAATATAAGTTTGACCAGACTTTTGACCTGCTTAGAGTGGTAATCAGGGGGGACCCTTTTAAGGGTTTATTACCCACATAAATACCAACCCATAACTACTTTTAATTCGAGATATGACTGAGCCATTAATCCTTAATCTCGAAGTCAAACCGTAATTACGACGGTTTGACTTTTAGCTAAAATACTAAGCTAAACTCAATTTAGAAAGGACTAGCAGACTTACAAGGGTCCTATGCACGAAATATGATCACTTGGAGGCAGGCTTGAGCTCCAGAATCGATCAGAAATGCAGAGAATGGTGTGAGGAATGTTTGTGAACTTGAAGACCCTTTTATAGTGATTTCAATCACCACAATTGGTTGACAACAAAGCCTAGCACACACCACAACTGATCAACACTTGTTTCTAGTGTCTAGGGGGTGTTTTAGGGGTCAAGTGATGTGGAAAATCGGTTAAAGATCGCGCACAAAAGCCATGGCAGACCACAGCCCATTTTTCTCGGTACTGGGGGTCGGACGCGACCCGCCTCACGATTAGCCGGACCCAACGCGGGCCGCCTGGGCCTGATAAACAGATTTTCAATTTTCTTTTGTTTTGTTACTTGACCTTTGGCTTCACGAAGGGGCAATCAAGGTTATTTCTTGCATTTTGACCCCCTTATAATTACCCACAAGGGCTTTAGGACCTATACCCACTTTGCCAAGTCCCTGAACACTTCCGGTTAACCCGAAAAGTCTTAACTTTCAACGTTTGCACTTTAACCCCTCGCACACGAATTTGATCATAACTTTCTCATACGATAACGAAACTTTATGAAATTTATATCGTGCATTCTAGTGAGCATATTTAACATTTACAAAGCTTCGGGTTTGTCAAAAGGTCACTCAGAGGTATATCTTTAAACATGTTGACACATTTAACCCCTGTAGTTTGTAATCTCTCACTTTTTGCTTCGTATGATCCATGATTTATTCGTTTGATGTTATAAACATCATGTAGGGTTATTATGAAGTATATTTATTCACTGTTGACATTCAGAACCCGTAAAATCACATACTTTCCATGTTTGTCAACTTTAGTCCTTTTATAACATTCTTTCACACGTTCAAACTTTATGACACGTGTCAACACATTATAGGACGTGAATTTTCGAGGTGTTACATCCTCACCCCCTTAAAATAAATCTCGACCCGAGATTTACTGAAATAAATAAGGGTACTTTTCTTTCATCGTGGATCCAACCTCCCACGTGTATTCGGGACCTTTACGGGCATCCCATTTGACCTTCACAATAGGCACGTGCTTCCTTCGAAGCTTCTTTACCTGTCGATCTTCAATCGACAAAGGTTTTTCCACAAATTTTAAGCTCTCGTCTATATGCACATCTGTGTGTGGTATAATCAGTGATTCATCAGCGAAGCACTTCTTCAGATTGCAGATGTGGAACACATTATGAATTCCACTGAGCTCTTCTGGTAAGTTTAACTTATAGGCAACTGACCCGACACGTTCGATAACCTCGAAAGGTCCTATGTATCTCGGGCTTAGCTTGCCTTTCTTACCAAACCGCATCACCCCTTTCCAGGGTGACACTTTAAGTAGGACTTTGTCACCTACTTCGAAGTGAAAATCCTTACGCTTAGGATCAGCGTAACTCTTCTGCCTATCCCGGGCAGCTTTGAGACGGTCACGGATCTGGGCAATCTTGTCCGTTGTTTCGAACACTATCTCCGGTCCTGATAATTGGACATCTCCAACTTCCGCCCAACAAATAGGCGATCTACACTTTCTACCGTATAATGCCTCGAAAGGCGCAGCCTTAATGCTGGTATGGTAGCTATTGTTGTAGGAGAATTCGATTAATGGTAGGTTCTTATCCCAACTACCACCCAAATCGATCGCACATGCACGTAGCATGTCTTCCAACGTTTGAATAGTACGCTCACTCTGACCGTCAGTCTGAGGATGATAAGCCGTACTAAAGTTCAAACGTGTGCCCAAAGATTGTTGGAAACTCTTCCAAAAATGCGACGTGTACCTAGTATCTCTATCATAGATAATAGCCACAGGTATGCCATGTAAGGCTACAATCTTATCAACGTATAACTGGGCTAACATGTCGGAGCTATAAGTCTCCTTGATGGGTAAGAAATGTGCTGACTTAGTCAGTCTATCAACTATAACCCATATTGTATCATTGCCTTTCCTTGTCTTGGGCAACTTGGTGATAAAATCCATCGTCACCATTTCCCACTTCCACGTAGGAAGTTCAGGCTGTTGTAGCAAACCTGACGGTTTTTTATGCTCGGCTTTGACTTGCGCACATGTCAAGCATTTAGCTACATGGGTGGCTACAGACTTTTTCAAGCCTATCCACCAATAATTTGCCTTTAGATCCTGGTACATCTTATCAGCTCCAGGATGAACGGAGTATTTGGAACTATGGGCTTCTTGGAGGATGACATCACGAAGTCCTCCATAAATTGGAACCCATATTCGTCCATTCAATCGTAAAATTCCGTCCTTGCTAAGAGTTAACTGCTCCTCAGTTACTCCTAGCTTTTCATTAGGATAGTTAGCTTCCAACACAGCTTCCTTCTGTGCAGCTAACAACCTTTCAATCAAATTATTCTTTATCTCCATGTGCTTGGCACTGATTCGGATGGGTTTCACCCTTTCCTTCCGACTCAAGGCATCGGCGACTACATTCGCCTTGCCGGGATGGTACTTGATTTCACAGTCATAATCGTTCAAAGTCTCCATCCAACGGCGTTGCCTCATGTTTAACTCTTTCTGATTAAACAGATGTTGGAGGCTCTTGTGATCAGAATAGATCACACACTTGATTCCATAAAGATAATGCCTCCACAGTTTTAGTGCGAATACAACGGCACCCAACTCCAAATCATGGGTGGTGTAATTCTTTTCATGCACTTTCAATTGTCGTGAAGCGTAGGAAATTACCTTGCCTTTCTGCATAAGCACATACCCCATGCCAGTGTGCGAAGCATCACAATAAACCACAAATTCTTCTATTCCATCTGGCAATGTCAGTACTGGGGCGTTGCTCAACTTTTGCTTCAGAATATCAAAGGATTCTTGCTGCTTAGGGCCCCAAACAAACTTAACCTTCTTCTTAGTTAAGGAGGTTAGGGGTGCAGCAATCCTTGAAAAATTTTCAATGAAACGCTTGTAATATCCTGCCAATCCCAGGAAGCTACGAATCTCTGTAGGCGTCTTCGGCTCTTGCCAGTTCATTACGGCTTCAACCTTAGCGGGATCCACCTGGATACCACGCTCACTGACCACGTGTCCAAGGAATTGGACTTCTCGTAGCCAAAATTCACACTTAGAGAATTTGGCATAGAGCTTTTCCTGATGTAGAAGTTTGAGAATACAACGAAGGTGTTTCTCATGGTCAGCTTGATTCTTAGAATAAATGAGAATGTCGTCGATGAAGACGATGATGAATTTATCTAAGTAAGGCTTGCAGACGCGGTTCATGAGATCCATGAACGCGGCCGGTGCATTAGTGAGCCCAAAAGGCATCACTAGGAACTCGTAGTGACCGTAACGAGTCCTAAATGCAGTCTTGTGAACGTCTTCATCTTTAACCTTCAACTGATGGTAGCCTGACCTCAAATCAATCTTCGAGAAGTAACTTGCTCCTTGTAGCTGATCGAACAAATCGTCGATCCTGGGCAGAGGATACCTATTCTTGATCGTGACTTTATTAAGCTCGCGATAGTCGATGCACAGGCGCATCGACCCATCCTTCTTCTTGACAAACAAGATTGGCGCTCCCCAAGGAGATGAACTAGGTCTAATGAAACCTTTAGCCAGTAATTCATCTAGCTGCGTCCTCAACTCCTTCATTTCTGTGGGTGCCAATCTGTATGGTGTTCTAGCAACTGGTGCTGCTCCGGGGATGATATCGATTCTGAATTCCACTTGTCTATCTGGTGGTAAACCAGGTAGATCTTCAGGAAACACTTCTGGGTATTCAGAAATGACAGGTATGTCTTCTATCTTTGGTTTAGGCTCATCTATAATCACTTGCGCCATGTAGATGACACACCCCTTCTTCAAACACTTGGAAGCCTTGAGCGTAGTCACTTGCTCAGGCAGCCCATACTGGGTATCTCCCCGAATGGTAAGTGATTCACCAGACGGAGTCTTTATTACCACTTGTTTCTTGTTACAGACAATTTGGGCCTGGTTATGAGATAACCAGTCCATACCCAGAACTATGTCGAAACCAGCCAACTTAAAGGGAAGTAAAGACAGAGGAAAAGAATGGTTCTTAATGGATATAACACATCCATCTAACACAGTGGAGACGATTTCTAGGGTGCCATCTGCTAACTCCACCTCATAGTTCACTTTTAGGGTTTTGACAGGTAATTTCAACAATTCACAAAACTTATTGTCTACAAACGACTTACCTGCGCCTGAATCGAAAAGTACTCTAGCAAAGACGTCATTTACAATGAAAGTACCTGTAATAACGTTGTCGTCTAGAACCGCTTCCTTTGCGTCCATTCTGAAGACTCTAGCATTAGTCTTCTTGGCCTCTTCAGGCTTCTTGGTGTACTTAGGGCAGTTGGTCTTGATGTACCCCTTTTCATTGCAACGGTAGCACGTTGCGTCTTTTATCTTCTTGCAATCCAAGGTTTTGTGTTCCTTGGACTTGCACAAACCACAAGCAAAAGATCTTGACTCATTATTCGAGCTCGATCCGAGTCTGCACTTTCCAAAGTGTTGTTTCTTGCAAATATTGCACTTGGGCTTCTCACCAGTCCGGTGCCCATCTCTTCTTGACTCAGACCCCTTCTTGCTATCACCGTTCCCACGGTGCTTCTTGCTCGACTTTCGTGAACCATCATCTTCACGCTTCCTCTTCTCAGCCTCCTTATTCCTCAGCGATCTCTGCCTGACCGCATCCAGAGTGAGGGATAAGGAAATGTCAGCTACTGATCTAAAAGTGGCTGGCCGAAAGGCTTTCACGCTTGCCTTGATTTCGGGGGCTAAACCACCGATAAAACGAGCTATTCGCTTTGGTTCCGGGGTTACTAAATATGGAACCAATCGAGACATAGTGTTGAAGCTCGTTAGGTAAGCTTGACAGTCGAGGTTTGTCATCACCAGGGATAGAAAATTAGATTCTATCTTCTCCACCTCATGCTGAGGGCAGTAATTTTCCATGATAAGGGCAACAAATTGATCCCACGACATATTGTACAATGGGATTTTTCCGGTGGCCTCAATCAGAGATCTCCACCATGCTAACGCTTCACTCTTAAAAGACTGCGACACAAACTTGACCGCGTCTCTCTCAGCACATCCGCTGATGTCTACAACCGTATCCATCTCATCCAGCCATGTCATACAGTCAATGGCTCCTTTCTCCCCAGTGAAATCCCGGGGCTTGCAAGAAACAAAATATTTATACGTGCAACCCTTGTCATGGGGCCCTTGATTACGTATAACCTGCTGAGATGGAGCACTGTGGTTCGAGGAGCGTCGATCATTATCTTTCTTCGGGTCGTCCTTCTTGGGCGGTGGCTTTGAAGGCTGTGTAGATTGGGTCCTACTACGAGTCCCACTATACTCTTCATACTGCCTTTCCAAAGCCTGTGTAACAGCGTCGTCTATGATCGCTTTTAATTCAGCACCCGTTAGATTAACTCGGGCTTCATTATTAACCTCCACTGGATGGCTATTAACCTCGTCTGAGTTAGCCATTTAAAATTGAACTGTTGCAGAAAACAAGGACAATAGTTTATTTGGGAGTTTATGGAATTGTCTTTTATGGCAATTCATTAACCATGGTACAGAGACCATATTTGGTTAATTTATAAATCATATTTATTTAGGATTTCTATTATAATTTATCCTAATTATAAAACATTAACAGTTTTATTTATGGCCCAAAAGGCCTAGTCACGTGGACACTTTTAATTTAATCTATGATTTCAGAGAATCAAAACATTAAGGTATACTGGCACAATAGGCCTAGTCACAAGGACAATTATAAATTATATGCTAGGATTTCAGAGAATCAAAGCATTTGAGGTTTGAACCTAGTTCATTACCTTTATTTGACAGGGAGTCATAGCTACCACTGTCTTTTGGCTCATATGGAAATGAGTAGGGCCCGTAGGCACGCATTACCACGTATGGTTAAAATGTGATCATCTTAATTGATGATGTAAACCCAGGATTCAGAGATCATTAAACTGGGTTAGGAATCTTCTAAAGAATTCCCTTATAAAAATGACGTATGTGATTTTTAATAAATCACGTCTGCCAGGAGTGTTAACATGTTTTCAGATGTTAACTTAGACTTGAATCTTTCGAACAGGTCTTACCATATTGGCCCGGTCTTATAATGACCAAAAGGCTAGGTTTCACACTTTAAGATTCTTAATTTATAATTACATAGGCAGATTAGTTCAAAAGGAATGATTTTAATTTATTTATTTCATTTATAATTTATTTATGCACAAAACGGCAAACATGAAATTTATAAAACAAACATTCCATTAATTTATTCAAAATATTACATACTGCCCTAAACGGGTCTTTTCAACAAACCATTACCCACGCAGGGGTTAATCAACATACTTGTCCACGCAGGGACTTAAACAAACAACTAGTCCACGCAGGGACTTTAAGCAAACAGACTAGTCCACACAGGGACTTTAAGCAAACATCATACCCACGCAGGGGTTAACGGAAAATAGACCCACGCAGGGGTCAAAACAAACACACATACATACCCACGCAGGGGCTTAAACAAAACAAGAATTACAGGCAATACAGGCCCACGCAGGGGCTTAACAACAATCGAAAGGATTTAGTGATCCTTCTTGTTCTTCCCTTTGATCAAACTAGCTAATCCTTGGAAGAAAGTCTGTCTCTCCCTACGGTCCCTGTGCACTTCCCGTTCAACCTGATCCATCCTCTGAAGGAGTTCTTCACGCTCAGGTGGGGAGAACCTAGGCGGCTGCGATTGAGCCCGTATAATAGGCCTAGGTGGTATCTGGTACCCATGTGTTGGGTACCCAACTCCCCATGGAGCTCCGTATGGTCCTTCCGGGTGCAGGGCATTGTAGTTGGCTGCCACCAAGTAAGGGTCGGCCTCTGCGTACCCATAGTTGTTGTGGACCGGCGGCTCGAACGGGTTGTATGCCATGGAACCCGTATACGCTGGGATTGGGTTATCAAAACCCATTGGCGGTGGCTGCGGCATCGCTGGTTGTGAGGGTCCACCCATTTGTGGGTCCTCCTGATGTGGCGGGTAGTGGCTGCCACTTGATTGACGTGGGGAACTAAAATGGAAGTCCCCTGCTCGTGTCGACATGCGGGCACCGGTTCTCCTACGCCTTGGCGGTTGAGGAGGTGCCGGCTGAACTGGTGGCGGTGGAGGTGGTGGCGTAACTGCCACAAATCGGGAATCCCCCGAGGAATCTTGATGATGTTGCTGCTGCTGCGGCTGTTGCTGCTCATGAGGCGACGAGTGGTGAGGAGGTGTGTAGTACCACTCGTGCCGAGTGAACATGTCTTGGAAGCTGTCTGGACCACCATAGGGTGATCCGTGGAAAGACGATCCGTCGGAGATCTCGATCGGATGATTTGGAGTGCCACTTGCGGGTTCGACGGGATCAGTATCCTCGTCCATGTCATCCGCGTGATCGCCAGAGAAGTGATCGTCTGGCCCCAGTGGGTTAAAACCCACGGGTTCTTGCACGAAGCCTACCGGATTAAACCGGCCCCGAAAGAATGGGGTGGGGTCCCCGAAAGAATGATGAGATAGGGATCGTTGTAATGGTATGAAGGAAGGCTGAGGGTTGTTCGGCTCGTAGTCCGGTTGTGGCCCATACGGGTTTTGGACCGGAGGTGTCGAGCTATGTGAGACCGACCTTCTAGCCGGCTCAAATAGGTTCCTTCTGTTTTGTCGTGGATCATCACTCTCCGTGGTAGACGGAGCTCGAACATTTGAGGGTCCTGCCTCGTTGTCGTTGGGGGCGGTAATAGGCCCCTTGCCTCGTCCTCTCCTACGGAAGAATCTTGGAGGCATTTTGTCCTGTCAATACAATATAAGATAACAATACAAAATATAAAATTTTAAAGGACACAACAAAAACCGAATAAGGTGGAATTTGTCCTATGTTATATGTCTAGACTCGAAGATTTAGAAATGTGCAATTGTGCAACTGAGATTAAACACAAAAAGGCTAGTGTTTAATTCACTCAGAGTTGGCTCTGATACCAACCTGTCACACCCTGATTTCCACGTATCACCGGTGGGCCCGGTGGGGGAGTATCGTGACGTCGTGGTTGGCAACGTAATAGTCAATCAACACAATATCAATATGCACAGCGGAAGCAAATTTAAAATATGATACAACCGAATTTATTATTGTAATATCAAGTATCACAACGTTCGATTGTTTAACCACAGAACGGATCGAAATAAAATAGAAACAATGGTTCAACAGACTTCAGGCATCCTAAGCTTGCGAGACTTTTTATTGATGCTAAGGAGACAATGCAGCCAATTTCGTTTAGTACCTGCATTCAGTCTTTTGGGAAAATACGTCAGTTTACACTAGTAAATACATTCAACTGACTCATTTTAAAAACGGTTTAAGAAAATTGGTTTGGATGCACGTGGCATAAACATTTTATAATTTGATTAAAATGCAAAGAGGCAAAATTAATCTTGTATAACTTGGGCAATTATTTAGCTATATAATCTTGCGAACGAATTACATGTTACTTATGCGTTCAGTAGCCCGGATCTTGTCCGGGTTAAAGATCAATAGACACACCACATTTATTCTTTTGTGCGTTGACAAGTGTACGCCTACACCCCGCGCTTAAGTCGTGGCCATTACTTCGAATGATGCCATGGATATCCGGGACATGGTCATTAACCCCCCAAAGGCTGTAAAGTAAACAAGACTGTTTAAACGAGCCGATCAAATTATTCAATTAACCACCTAAGCGATGGAAGATTTGATGCCCGACCAAGCGGTATTTTATATACCGTAACCCAAGCCCGTATAGGGAAAATAAGTTAAAAGTATTTACCTGAGCAAGTATTAATCACAATAAGCAAAATGCACGTAGCTTTTACTGGTTCTCCTAATCTGGAACGAAGGTTTAATATAACCTATTAGAATGCTAACGGGTCTTTAATTAAGCTTAAGCTTAGACCGGCTAGTTTCAAAGATACGGTTCGTACGCACGATTAAGCGAAGACCGGATAGAATGTGATTTAGACCCGACAAGTTTGAAGACTTGTTTAATATGGGTTTATTATTCACATTCTGGAATTTAAGATAAAACCGTTAAGGTTTGACCCGTTTCGGCTAATTTATGTAAACTTGTTACATAAACCGAACCGTACGCGTAATAAGCGTGACGGGTATTCATGAGAGCTATATACAGGTTTCCTAAGTTAATTATGTCTCAAATATGTTGTGACATCAGTAAGATGTCTTTCATTATGCCCGAAACGTGTTTAAGCACAAACTAGGCCCCGTAGGGGTAGTTTGGTCATTTTAAAGGTTGTAAAAGAGTTTGAGTGTTAGCCTGAGTTACAGGTCTGATGTAATCAGCAAATATACTCAATTTGCTAAGTTATATCAGTAAGTTAAATTATTTATGTGAAATTTATCATTTATAGTCAACTATGCACCGTAGGGGCATTTTGGTACTTTCACATAAGCCGAAAAGCTCAAAACCGGAGTCTGAGTTGATCAACCTTTTCTTACTGTTAAAATATTTGAATTTGCCTAAAATATCAGTAGGTATCAACCCGGGTATGTTCAATATGATTTTAAAACATACTATGCGTTAAAAACGCTAAATAAGGCGATTAAAGGCCATTTCCGGGTTCGATACTTAAATCTGATATTTTTATATTTCCAGAAGGCTTAAAATAATTTATTTATCATATGTGATCAGTAGCAAAAGGTTTGGAGTCGTTTAGATATGTAAAACTCATTTTATGGCCCGTAAGGGCAAAACCGACAATTACCGGATTAAGCCTACGACTACAAGTTATGCTCAGCCTAAAATTAATTAAAAATCTTTAAAAATCCCAAAGTAATATACTACATCAGTGGGTATTAATTTTGATATCAAAAAGTGGGCTTAACTAGGCTATACGCTAATTACGCCATTTTATTAACATAAAGCTTTAAATTTGCGATAATGAGCATAACTCATAATCTACAAGTCAAACTGATGTCAAACTTTGCATACAAGTTTATATATCAGTAATCAAGGTTTCTACACTTTTACATTTTCATAGATCATGTTTTAAGGTAATAAGGGCATAACGGTCAACATATGAGCAATTAACGGAAACATCCATATTAATTGGATAACTAATGAACCGAGGTGCATAATCACAGAGGGTTATTCTAACATGTAACCTAGTCCAATTAAAGCTCTGAGGCATTTCTAAGACATGCCTAAACGGGTCAGAACTGAAAGTCAAAGTGAAAGTCAAACTATGTGACTTTCGGTTCCGAACCGGGTCTAAACAGGAAATTGTCGAGTTGAACATATTTAGACATCTTCTTACACTTATTACCAAGTTATAACAATGATCAAACAGGTTGTATATGATCTACATTGATAATTATGCATAAATAGCATTTTAGACTTCCTGTTGACTTTTTAAATATAAGTTTGACCCGACTTTTGACCTGCTTAGAGTGGTAATCAGGGGAACCCTTTTAAGGGTTTATTACCCACATAAATACCAACCCATAACTACTTTTAATTCGAGATATGACTGAGCCATTAATCCTTAATCTCGAAGTCAAACCGTAATTACGACGGTTTGACTTTTAGCTAAAATACTAAGCTAAACTCAATTTAGAAAGGACTAGCAGACTTACAAGGGTCCTATGCACGAAATATGATCACTTGGAGGCAGGCTTGAGCTCCAGAATCGATCAGAAATGCAGAGAATGGTGTGAGGAATGTTTGTGAACTTGAAGACCCTTTTATAGGGATTTCAATCACCACTATTGGTTGACAACAAAGCCTAGCACACACCACAACTGATCAACACTTGTTTCTAGTGTATAGGGGGTGTTTTAGGGGTCAAGTGATGTGGAAAATCGGTTAAAGATCGCGCACAAAAACCATGGCAGACCACAGCCCATTTTTCTCGGTACTGGGGGTCGGACGCGGCCCGCCTCACGATTAGCCGGACCCAATGCGGGCCGCCTGGGCCTGATAAACAGATTTTCAATTTTCTTTTGTTTTGTTACTTGACCTTTGGCTTCACGAAGGGGCAATCAAGGTTATTTCTTGCATTTTGACCCCCTTATAATTACCCACAAGGGCTTTAGGACCTATACCCACGTTGCCAAGTCCCTGAACACTTCCGGTTAACCCGAAAAGTCTTAACTTTCAACGTTTGCACTTTAACCCCTCGCACACGAATTTGATCATAACTTTCTCATACGATAACGAAACTTTATAAAATTTATATCGTGCATTCTAGTGAGCATATTTAACATTTACAAAGCTTCGGGTTTGTCAAAAGGTCACTCAGAGGTATATCTTTAAACATGTTGACACATTTAACCCCTGTAGTTTGTAATCTCTCACTTTTTGCTTCGTATGATCCATGATTTATTCATTTGATGTTATAAACATAATGTAGGGTTATTATGAAGTATATTTATTCAGTGTTGACATTCAGAACCCGTAAAATCACATACTTTCCATGTTTGTCAACTTTAGTCCTTTTATAACATTCTTTCACACGTTCAAACTTTATGACACGGGTCAACACATTATAGGACGTGAATTTTCGAGGTGTTACACAAAGTTTAAAACTTGTTTGGCCTGTTCTGATCATCCACACGGGCCGCGTAAGGTATCAGGGAACCCTTACGCGGGCCGCCTGAGACTGCCAGTATCAGAAAACGCGAACAGGTGTCTGTTCAGGCCTGTTAACCGATTTAGAATGCTTGTTTTACATACCAGGGGCTGCCCCAATGGTATTTCATGCATATGGGGCACTTGTCTTGATCTGGAAACAATTATAGACTACCTTGGCATCATCTTATGAGATCAAATTTGCTATATATAGAGCCCTTTAGTTGCAACTCTCGTGCCAATCATTTGCAAACTCTCATAAGCTAACTTCAAACTTGTCGGGTCTAAATAACATTCCATTCCGGTCTTCGCTTAATCGTGCGTTTGAACCGTATCTTCCTTTAAAACTAACCGGTCTAAGTTTAGGCTTAATTAAAGACCTGTTAGGAATCTAATAGGTTATTATATTTCGTTCCAGAATAGGAGACCCAGTAAATGGGGGTTAATGACCTTCGTTCCAGAATAGGAGACCCAGTAAAAGCTATCTATACTTGCTGATTTGATACGGCTGGGATTAAATTTATATTTAGCTCAGGTAAATACTTTTAACTTATTTTCCCTATACGGGCTTGGGGTATGGTATATAAAATACCGCTTGGTCGGGCATTGAATCTTTAATCGAATAGAGGTTAAACTATTGATATGCTCCGTTTGGAAATGTTTTGTTTGCTTAAAGCCTTTGGGGGGTTAATGACCATGTCCCGGATATCCTTGGCATCATTTTACGAAATGGCCACGACCTAAGCACGGGGTGTAGGCGTACACCCGTCAGTGCCGAAATAAATAATGTGGTGTGTCTATTGATCTTTAACCTGGTACAAACCGGGCTACTGAACGCATAAGAAACATGTAATTCTTTTACAAGATTATATTAAATAATTATCCCAAGTTATAAAAAGTTTTGTGCCACGTGCATTCAAATCTTTTTTTTTTTACTTTTCAAAATGAGTCAGTTAAATTGTATTTACCAGTGTAAACTGACGTATTTTCCCAAAAGGTTAAGTGCAGGTACTACTCGAACTAGGCTGGCTTTCTCCTAGCGTCCACAATAAGTCTCGCAAGCTTGGATGTCATAAAACTGTTGAACAATGTCTCCTTTTTATTTTGATCCGCCTGTGGATCTATTTCAACTATATCGTGATACTTAATATTACAATTTATTAAAGTTGAAATGATTCTATCTTTGCTTCCGCTGTGCATTTACATATTGTTTTGTTTGACTATGATGATATCAATTACGTCACGATACTCCCCACCGGGTCCACCGGAAATACGTGGAAATATCGGGGTGTGACAGGTTGGTATCAGAGCCAACACTGAGTGAATTAAACACTAGCCTTTTGTGTTTAATCTTAGTTACACAATTGCACATTTCTCGAATTTTCGAATCTAGACAAAGAACATAGGACAAATCCTGATTTGGTTTTATTTTTGTCTTTTATATTATTCTTTGTTGTTATCTTTTGTTTATATTGACAGGTCTAAATATGCCGCCAAGATTCCTCAGAAGATAGGGAAAGTCGCCTGTAACAGGCCACGACCAGGAGGCCGTTCCTTCTCAAAGGCGAACCTCACATGTCCCTATTAGCACCAGCCCACAGGGAGACTGGAGGGCACACCTACAGCCAGCGAGGCGATCTGTCTCGTTAGCTTCGTCACCTCCTTACTTACACTCTTTTGGACCCCATTCAGAAAATGAGCCCGAAAACCCACAACCTTCGTTTATCCCTCTCCAGCAGTCCAACTCACGCCATTCCTTTGATAACCCGTCCCATATCTTCAGAAGCCGGTTTAACCCGGCGAATTATCTCGAAGAACCAGTGGGTGTTAAGCCATTGGGACCCGAAGATCACTTTTCCGGAGATCACGCCATGGATATGGACGAGGATACCGACCCTACTGAACCACCGACCGGTACCCCCACACATCCTATTGAAATCTCTGACGGATCGTCGTTCCATGGATCACCTTACCGTGGTCCAGATAGCTATCAAGCAAGGTTCAACCAGTGTGAATGGTATTTCACACCTTCTTACCATTCAACGCCTCAGCAGCAGCAATCGGATCCTTCCAGGGACTCTCGCTTTGTGGCAGTTACCCCGCCACCACCACCACCTCAGCAGTAGCCTCCTGAGCCACCAAGGCGAAGGAGAACAAACGCACGAATGTCTGTGCAAGGAAGAGGAGTGCATATCAGCACCCCTGAACCATCGAGTAGCAGCCACTATCCGCCGCTCCGAGAAGACCAGCAGTTTGGGGGACCTTCAAACCCCAACCCGGAAGTAAACTCTGCACATGTCATGCCACCACCGTTGGGCTTTGACAACCCAATTCCCACATACACTGGCCCAACAACATATAATCCCTTCGAGCAGCCGGCTCACTCCAGTTTCAACTATGCGGAGATCGACCCATACCTGGCGGCGTGGAACTACAATGCTGTTAACCCCGAAGGGCCTTACGGAGCTCCTTGGGGAGTTGGATACCCAGCTTATGGATACCAACAGCAGCCGTCTCTTCGACCTCCACATCAGCCGCAGCCGCAGCTACCTCGGTTTTCCCCGCCTGAGTGGGAGGAAATTCTCCAAAGACTGGACCAGGTTGAACATCAAGTTCACAGAGATCGTAGGGAACGACAAGGTTTCTTCAAGGGATTAGCAAGTTTGATAAAAGGAAAAAGCAAGAAGGACCATTGAATCCTTCAATTGTTGGTTGTATTCCCTTATTTCTGTTGAGCCCCTGCGTGGGCCTGTCTTTCTGTTTTAACCCCTGCGTGGGTATGTTCTGTTTTCTGTTTTAACCCCTGCGTGGGTATGTTTTGTTTGTTATGCCCTTGCGTGGGCAAGTCTTTTGTTTGACCCCTGCGTGGGTATGTTTGTTTGGTTAGGCCCCTGCGTGGGCATGTTATTTCAGTTAGAAGACCCGTTTAGGGCAGACTCGTATTTTTAATTTATGTGATGAAATGATTGGATTTAAATTTCTATTTTTAGTTATATGCATGAACAAAAATATAAAATAAATAATAACAATATTTTTACAAGATCTATCATTATATTAAAATGATAAAATCTAAAAGGACAAGACCTAGCCTTGTGTCATTTTAAGACAGGGCCTAGTCGGTAATTCTCCAATTAGATTCAGATTCTTATCAACATCTCAATTTAAAATTTGTTCTGCGTTAAATGTTAAAAAGAATCTTAAAAGGTAAAACCTAGCTTGCATGTCATAATAAGACCTGGCCAATATGGTAAAACCTGTTTTAAAAGATTCAAGTCCCTGTTAACATCTGCAAACATGTTAACATTCTTGGCTAATGTGATCCGCAAAATCACACAGGTCACCCTTGTGTTGAATTATTCCAAAATTCCTTATTATTATCCAAACATCCGCTTGTGATGTAATGCCTACGGGCTATAATTATTGTCATATAAAACAAAAGACAGTCGTAGCTTATGAACTCCCTGTCAAGAAAAGTGATGAACCTTGATTCAAACCTTAATAATTAGATCCTATAAGATCTTGACCCAAAAATTTAGAAATGTCCATGTGACTAGGCCTATTGTGCCATTATTATAATTCATTTTAGAACTAAGGGTTACTAATGAAAAGTCCCAAATGAAATTTCTTAACAAATTAACCAATATGGTTCTTTAATTACCATGGTTAATAAATTTTCAAGATGACAAACCTATTAAAATTCCCTAAATAAATCATTGTCATCACTTTATGTAGCAATCCAACTACATAGCCGAGTCTGAGGAGGTCAACAGTCGGCCAAAGGAGAATCATGACGCCACCAGGATCAATGTAACTGGTGCAGAACTCCAAGAATTAATTGACAATGCGGTCACTAAAGCCATAGAGAGGCAGTATAGTGAATCGAGTAGTACTCGAAGCAGGACTCAATCAGCACCCCATTCTAAGCCAAAAACACATTCTGAGGCTCATAGTAAGCCACCCTCTAAGCTAGATAAGCCAAAGAAGGACGATGACGAGCATCACTCCTCGAACCAGCAAAGTGTCCCGTAAAAGAAGATCGAGCTTAAGCAGGAACCGAGTGGTAAGTCCTGTACGTATAAATACTTCGTCTCATGCAAACCCAGAGACTTTACTGGGGAGAAAGGAGCGGTTGACTGCATGACCTGGTTGGATGAAATTGATACCGTGGTTGATATCAGCGGGTGCGCTGATAAGGATGTAGTAAAGTTTGTATCTCAATCGTTCAAAGGTGAGGCCTTAGCCTGGTGGAGATCGTTGATTCAAACTACTGGGAAGATTCCACTGTACAATATGACATGGGAACAATTTGTTACCCTCATCAAGGAGAACTACTGTCCTCAGTATGAGGTTGAAAAGATTGAGTCAGACTTTCTATCATTGGTAATGAAAAATCTGGATTGCCAAGCTTACCTTACGAGCTTTAATACCCTGTCAAGGTTCGTTCCTTATCTTGTGACCCCGGAACCCAAAAGAATAGCTCGTTTCATTGGGGGTTTAGCCCCAGAGATTAAGGCAAGTGTAAAAGCCTCTCGGCCAGCCACATTCAGGTCTCCCGCTGATATATCCTTGTCCTCACACTGGATGCGGTCAGGCAGAGATCGCTGAGGAACACGGATGCCGAGAAAAGGAAGCGTGATGATGACAATTCACGACGGTCAGACAAGAGGCATAAAGGAAACAATGACCACAAGAAGGGGTCTGGAGCTAAGAAAGATGGGCATCAATCTGGAGATAAACCCAAGTGTAAGGTTTGTAAGAAGCACCATTTTGGGAGGTGCAGACTCGAGTCGAAATCCCAGTCACAGCCGAGAGCTTGTGGGATTTGCAAGTCTTCTGAGCATAAGACCTTAGACTGTAAGAAGATCAAGGATGCTACGTGCTATAGCTGCAATGAAAAAGGGCACATCAAGTCCAACTACCCAAAACTCGCAAAGAAGACTGAGGATGGGAAAAAGACCAATGCTAGGGTCTTCAGGATGGATGCAAAGGAAGTTGTTCAGGACGACAATGTGATCACAGTTACCTTCCTCATAAATGATGTTTATGCGAGAGTGCTATTTGATTCAGGAGCTGATCAATCATTTGTGGATAATAAGTTTTGTAAGTTACTGAATTTACCTGTTAAAGCCTTAAGTGTGAAGTATGAAGTGGAATTAGCTGATGGAACCATAGAAACCGCCTCAACTATGTTAGATGGATGTGTTATATCCATTAGGAACCACTTTTTTCCTTTGTCCTTACTTCCCTTTAAGCTAGCCGGTTTTGATATAGTGATAGGTATGGATTGGTTATCGCGTAACCAAGCCCAGATTGTGTGCAACAAGAAGCAAGTGGTAGTCAAGACCCCGTCTGGTGAGCCACTTACCATTCAGGGGGATACCCAGTATGGATTGCCTGAGCAGGTGTCTATGCTCAAGGCATCTAGGTGCCTGAAGAAGGGTTGTGTCATTTATATGGCACAGGTTACTATCGATGAGCTGAAACCTAAGATGGAAGACATCTTCGTCATTTCTGAATATCCTGAAGTTTTCCCTGAAGAACTACCTGGTTTACCACCAGATAGGCAAGTGGAATTCAGAATTGACATCATCCCCGGAGCAGCACTTGTTGCTAGAGCACCTTATACATTGGCACCAACAGAAATGAAGGAATTAAGAACGCAGTTAGATGATCTGCTAGCCAAAGGTTTCATTAGACCTAGTTCGTCTCCTTGGGGAGCGCCGATCTTGTTTGTCAAGAAGAAAGATGGATCGATGCATCTGTGCATCGATTACCGTGAGCTTAATAAGGTCACTATCAAGAATAGATATCCTTTGCCCAGGATCGACGATCTGTTCGATCAATTACAAGGGGCAAGCTATTTCTCTAAGATCGATTTGAGGTCAGGCTATCATCAGTTGAAGGTGAAAGATGAAGATGTACACAAGACTGCATTTAGGACTCGTTATGGTCATTACGAGTTCCTAGTGATGCCTTTTGGACTCACAAATGCACCTGCCGCGTTCATGGATCTCGTGAATCGCGTCTGCAAGCCCTACTTGGACAAATTTATCATTGTCTTCATTGACGACATCCTCATTTACTCAAAGAACCAAGCTGACCATGAAAAACACCTTCGCTGTATTCTTAAACTTCTACAACATGAGAAACTCTACGCCAAATTTTCGAAGTGTGAATTTTGGCTTCGAGAAGTCCAATTCCTTGGACATGTGGTTAGTGAGCGTGGTATCCAAGTGGATCCCGCTAAGGTAGAAGCAGTTATGAACTGGCAAGAGCCAAAGACGCCTACAGAGATTCGTAGCTTCCTGGGTTTAGCAGGATACTATAGGCGATTTATTGAAAACTTCTCAAGAATTGCAGCACCCCTGACCTTACTCACCCGCAAGAAAAGCAAGTTTGACTGGGGGCCTAAGCAGCAAGAGTCTTTTGATATTCTGAAGCAAAAGTTGAGCAACGCTCCTGTATTGACGTTACCGGATGGAATTGATGAATTTGTAATATATTGTGATGCATCACACACCGGAATGGGCTGTGTGCTCATGCAGAAAGGCAAAGTCATTGCCTATGCTTCACGACAGTTAAAGGTGCACGAGAAGAATTACACCACCCATGACTTAGAGTTGGGTGCCGTTGTATTTGCACTAAAACTGTGGAGACACTACTTGTATGGAACCAAGTGTGTGATCTATTCAGATCACAAGAGCCTTCAACACTTGTTTAATCAAAAGGATTTAAACATGAGGCAACGACGTTGGATGGAAACTTTGAATGATTATGACTGTGAGATAAGATACCATCCAGGCAAGGCAAATGTGGTTGCTGATGCCTTAAGTAGGAAGGAAAGAGTGAAGCCTATAAGAATCAATGCCAAGAGCATTGAGATAAAGAATAGTTTAAACGAAAGGTTGTTAGCTGCACAGAAAGAAGCTGTATTGGAAGCTAACTATCCTGATGAAAATCTAGGAGTAACTGAAGAGCAGTTATCCTATGACAAGGATGGAATCCTGAGGTTGAATGGACGAATATGGGTTCCAGTTTATGGAGGACTTCGAGATGTTATCCTCCAGGAAGCCCACAGTTCTAAATATTCCGTTCATCCTGGAGCTGATAAGATGTACCAGGATCTAAAGGCAAACTATTGGTGGATAGGCTTGAAAAAGTCTGTAGCTGCCTATGTAGCTAAATGTTTGACGTGTGCACAAGTCAAAGCTGAACATCAGAAGCCGTCAGGTTTACTACAACAGCCTAAACTTCCCACATGGAAGTGGGAAATGATGACAATGGATTTCATCACTAAGTTGCCAAAGACAAGGAAGGGAAATGATACTATATGGGTGATAGTAGATAGATTGACTAAGTAAGCACATTTCCTATCCATTAAGGAGACTTATAGCTCCGACATGTTAGCCCAATTGTACGTAGATAAGATTGTATCTCTGCATGGTGTACCAGTATCAATTATCTCTGACGGAGATACGAGATACACATCACATTTTTGAAAAGTTTCCAACAGTCTTTGGGCACGCGCTTAAATTTTAGTACAGCTTACCACCCTCAGACAGATGGGCAGAGTGAGCGGACCATCCAAACTTTGGAAGACATGCTTCGTGCATGTGTAATTGATTTAGGTGGTAGTTGGGATAACCACCTGCCATTGATCGAGTTCTCCTATAACAATAGCTATCATACGAGCATTAAGGCTGCGCCTTTCGAGGCATTATATGGTAGAAAATGCAGAACGCCTATTTGTTGGGCGGAAGTAGGAGAAGTTCAATTATCAGGACCTGATTTAGTCTTTGAAACGACGGACAAGATTGTCCAGATTCGTGACCGCTTGAAAGCTGCCAGGGACAGGCAGAAAAGTTATGCTAATAAAAGGCGAAAACCTATAAAGTTTGAGGTTGGTGATAAGGTTTTGCTAAAGGTATCACCCTGGAAGGGAGTGATGCGGTGTGGTAAGAAAGGTAAGTTAAGCCCAAGGTATATAGGACCATTCGAGATTATCGAATGTGTTGGGTCAGTGGCTTACAAGTTGAACTTGCCTGAAGAGCTCAGTAGTATTCACAATGTATTCCACGTCTGCAATCTGAAGAAATGCCTAGCTGACGAATTGCTAGTCATACCACATACGGATGTGCATATAGATGAGAGCTTGAAATTTGTGGAAAAACCATTGTCGATTGAGGATCGACAGGTAAAGAAGCTTCGAAGGAAGCATGTGCCTATTGTAAAGGTCAAATGGGATGCCCGCAGAGGTCCCGAATATACGTGGGAGGTAGAGTCCACAATGAAAGAAAAGTACCCTCAATTGTTTTAGTAAATCTCGAGGTCGAGATTTCTTTTTAAGGGGGTGAGGATGTAACACCTCGAAAATTCATGTCCAATAATGTATTAACACATGTCATAAGCTTTGAACGTATGAAAGAATACTTTAGAGGGACTAAAGTTGACAAACAGAGAAAGTATGTGAATATAAGGTTTCAAAGTGTCAACAATGGATAAATATATCGTACAATAGCCCTATACGATGTTTATAACCTTAAACGAATAAATCATGGATCATACGAAGCTAAATATGAAAGAAAGTGAGAGATTACAAACTACAGGGGTTGAATGTGTCAACATGTTTAAAGTACACCTCTGAGTGACCTTTTAGCAAACCCGAAGCTTTGTAATGATAAATTATGCTCACTAGAATATGTGGTAAAAATTTCACCAAGTTTCGATAAAGTATGAGAAAGTTATGACAATATTCGTATATAAGGGGTTAAAAGCGTCAACATTGAAATTTAAGGCCTTACGGGTAATCACCAAGCTAATCAAGGACTTAATAAAGTTTGTATAAGTGTTGGAACCCTTAAAAGTAAGGTTAAAGGGCCAAAAATGCAAAAACAAGACTTAAACCCACGCATACAAGGACCAAGGACCTAAAATGCAAAGTTTAAAACTTGTTTGGCCTGTTCTGATCATCCACACGGGCCGCGTAAGGTATCAGGGAACCCTTACGCGGGCCGCCTGAGACTGCCAGTATCAGAAAACGTGCACATGTGTCTGTTCAGGCCTGTTAACCGACTTAGAATGCTTGTTTTACATACCAGGGGCTGCCCCAATGGTATTTCATGCATAGAGGGCACTTGTCTTGATCTGGAAACAATTATAGACTACATTGGCATCATCTTATGAGATCAAATTTGCTATATATAGAGCCCTTTAGTTGCAACTCTTGTGCCATTCATTTGCAAACTCTCATAAGCTAACTTCTGGAGCTCCTCTGATCAGCAACAAGTCTCCTTAGGCTTCCTAATCATACTTAGGACTTTTGTGAGTGTCCTTAACCCTTTCTAATTCAGTTTAGCTTAGTTAATTAGCTAAAAGTCAAACCGTCGTAATTAAGGTTTGACTTAGAGATTAATTAAAATTTGTTCAGTCAAATCTCGAATTAAAAGTACCTATAAGTAGGTATTTATGTAAACCCTTAAAAGGGTATTCTCTGATTCCCACTCTAACTAGGTCAATTGTCGGGTCAAAGCTAACTTTAAAAAGTCAACAGAATACTTATTTTCAAATTAATGCATAATTAGCAATGTAAGATCCATGTAACCTATTTTATCATTAATATAACTTGGTAATTAATGTAAGAACATGTCTAAACATGTTCAACCCGACAATTTTCAGATTAGACTCGGTTCGGAACCGAAAGTCCCATAATTTGACTTTCAGTTATGACCCGTTTAAGCCTAGTTTAGGATTGCCTTAGAGCTTCTTTTGAACCTAGTTACATGTTAGTATAACCCTCTATGATTATATACCTTGGTTCAATAGATATCCGATTCACATGCATGTTTCCGTTAAATGCTTATATGTTGACCATTATGCCCAAATGACCTTAAAATATGATTTTTTGAAAATATAAAAAAGTAGACACCTTGGTTACTGATTTATAAACTTGTACCCAAAATTTGACATCAGTTAGAGGTCTAGATTAAGAGTTATGCTCATTAGCGTAATTAGAAGACTTTTTATGAATTAAATGGCATAATTAGCATATAGCCTATCTAAACCCGGTTTTTAATACCAAACTTTTTACCCACTGATGTAATATAATATTTTGGGATTTTTGAAGATTTTTAATCAATTTTAGGCTGAGCATAACATAGGGTTGTAGCTTTAATTCGGTTAATGTCGGTTTTGCCCTTTTGAGCTAAAAAATGAGTTTTACAAATCTTTTTGACCCTAAACCTTTTGCTACGGATTTTATATGATAAATAAATTATTTTAAACCTTCTGGAAGAATAAAAATATCATCTTTCTATATAGAACCCGGAAATGGCTCCAAATCACCTTTTTAAGCGTTTTTAACGCATAGTATGTATTAAAACCATTTTTAAACATATAAGGTTGATACCTACTGATTTACTCAGTAAATTTTTATATTTTAACAGTAAGCAAAAGTTTTGAACTCAGATTTTCAGTTTTGCCCTTTTTAGCCTATGTGAAATTACCAAAATACCCCTAAGGTGCATAGTTTGGTTTTAAAAGATAAATTTCACATATATCTAGTACCTTACTGTTATAACTTAGTAATGTAAGTATATTTACTAAATAAATCAGACATGTAACTCAGATTACTAATTAAACTCTTTTATAACCTTTTAAATGACCAAAATGCCCTTACGAGGCATAGTTTGAGCTTAAATCCATTTCGGGCATGATAGAAGATATCCTACTGATGTCACAACATGTTTAAGGCATATTAACTTAGGAAACCTGTATATGACTCTTATGGTTACCGTTATGCATTTTTCGCGTTTGGTCCAGTCATAAATTGACCGAAACGGGTCAAACCTTATCATTTTTGTCTCAAAATCCAGAATGTGTTTAGTTTGCCCATATTATACAAGTCTTCAAACTTGTCGGGTCTAAATCACATTCCATTCCGGTCTTCGCTTAATCGTGCGTTTGAAATGTATCTTCCTTTAAAACTAACCGGTCTAGGTTTAGGCTTAATTAAAGACCTGTTAGGAATCTAATAGATTATTATAAACCTTCGTTCCAGAATAGGAGACCCAGTAAAATCTATCTGTACTTGTTGATTTGATACGGTTGGGATTAAATTTATATTTAGCTCAGGTAAATACTTTTAACTTATTTTCCCTATACGGGCTTGGGGTATGGTATATAAAATACCGCTTGGTCGGGCATTGAATCTTTAATCGAATAGAGGTTAAACCATTTATATGCTCCGTTTGGAAATGTTTTGTTTGCTTAAAGCCTTTGGGGGGTTAATGACCATGTCCCGGATATCCTTGGCATCATTTTACGAAATGGCCACGACCTAAGCACGGGGTGTAGGCGTACACCCGTCAGTGCCGAAATAAATAATGTGGTGTGTCTATTGACCTTTAACCCGGTACAAACCGGGCTACTGAACGCATAAGAAACATGTAATTCTTTTACAAGATTATATTAAATAATTATCCCAAGTTATAAAAAGTTTTGTGCCACGTGCATTCAAATCTTTTTTTTTAACTTTTCAAAAAGAGTCAGTTAAATTGTATTTACCAGTGTAAACTGGCGTATTTTCCCAAAAGGTTAAGTGCAGGTACTACTCGAACTAGGCTGGCTTTCTCCTAGCGTCCACAATAAGTCTCGCAAGCTTGGATGTCATAAAACTGTTGAACAATGTCTCCTTTTTATTTTGATCCGCCTGTGGATCTATTTCAACTATATCGTGATACTTAATATTACAATTTATTAAAGTTGAAATGATTCTATCTTTGCTTCCGCTGTGCATTTATATATTGTGTTGTTTGACTATAATGATATCAACTACGTCACGATACTCCCCACCGGGCCCACCAGAAATACGTGGAAATATCGGGGTGTGACATTGGAGATATAGATCAACCCTTTGTGGGTGGATGCTATCTGCCTGTCGCCTTCATTATAATCATCAAGGCCAAAGTAGCATTTTCACTGGTATAGGTCTCTTCTACTCATTCAAACCTTCTTCAAGAACAAAGATGACAGAATGACATATGGGTGTCATCAGTCCCTATTTTTTGAATTTTGTCTATCTCATGCAGCAAAATCTTAGTACACTCACGTAACAAATCATTAAGCGAAACTTCATGTAGAACATTACTGAGTATAAAAAAAAAGATGTTTGCCATCGTTGTATATTTTGGCGTTTTACATTGAGTTGTATTTTTTTAGGAAGCACTATGTTTTTTGTGTGTGTTTTTTTTGTGTGTGATAAACGGAAGGTGGTGAGTCGTTTCTATTTATAGAATTTTTTTGGCGCGTAGTTTAGGCGGGATATTATTTTTATAACAAAAAAAGTAATTAACATTTATCCGGATGTAAGGTTTGGCGTTATATATTATGGCGTTTCATATTTTGTGGCGTTTTTGTAGCAGAGAGCTTAAATAAAAACACAGAAAAAAAGTACGCAGTGATAAAATTGGCGTTTTGTATTTACTTGGCGTTTTATTTTTCAATGGATTTTTATGTGAGAAATGATGTTTTACCCTTTTTACCCTTAATAAAGCGCGTCCACGTAATAAAATTGATGTTATTTACGAAAATGCCATCGCGCCAATCTAGTCCATAGATTGTTTTGATCGGACGATCAATAAGCGTTCTCACCGTTCTCACACTTTCTACCGTTTTCTCTAATTCCTGACCCTATATATATATATATATATATATATATATATATATATATATATAGGGTGGTTCATTGGTGAATAACCCTCTTGATTGTGAACACTAGTGAACTAATCCTAGCCCTTGATTATCAATACACAAGTGTAAATCAATGGCCAAGATTTTATGATGAAAATACACTAGTGTATTTTACGATTTTATGATGTAAATCAATGGTCAGGATTTGTTCACTCTGTTCACAAATACACTAGTGTTCACTCTAGAACCTCACCCTATATATATATATATATATATGTTAAAAATAAATGTTAAATGCATGGTTTCCTAAACGGGATTGTAAACCGACAAAGCATTTAAACCGAGCTGTGAATCGGATTGTATAAATACAAGTACGTAATAGACTCATTTATGTTAGTGACCTATTAAAATCTAAGGTAGAAAGTTTGGGCTCGGGTTCAGAAAGTTTTATAGGCTTAACATCTACCGGATCTTGTTTAAGCTTGATTAATTTCAAAATTTAATGTGTTGGTCTCGACTCGTTTACACTAGCAATCCTAAATAAAAGATAACTAGAATTGATTCCCCGCGTTGCGGGGCCGGTTATTTTAATGTGATTTGTATGTACGATGTTTTTTTAGATTTTTGCAATTGTCTTTAAAGAGAATAATGAGCGATTACATTTCCAACTCTTTGCATACTTCTAAAGTTGTTTAAGAAATCAATTGTAGTCGGATCTCATTGTGTATTAACGCGGTTGAACCCACATCTTACCGCAATTTTGTATTTATTAATCATAGTTGAATCTTTTTTAACGGCAAATTTTTAAACCCCCTTAATTCCAATCGTAGTTGGATCTCATGGACTGTTTCAAATCGAACTTTTCAACTAATTATATAATTTAGTAAATATACACACTTCATAAAAACTAAACTAATATCACTTCATAAAAATTAATTCTATTTATTATTCATTTTAATTATAAAACAAGGATGTTACCTAGAATAATAAAATTAAATAAATATAGAAATCATGAAATTACAAACAATATGTTAATTTAGATTTTTCATGTAAAATATGTATGAATTTATGAGATATCAAATTCCACTTGATTAGATATGATTATATTTAGGATAAATTACAATTTTCGTCCTTTATGTTTGTATCAGATTGCAATAGATAGTCTTTAACTTCAATAATTACAATCATAATCCTTTATTTGGAAAACTCAGTACATCTATCGTCCTTTAGCACTAACAAGGTTAAAATTTTCAGTTAAATCTAAACATGTGAATTACACATCAGGGTAGATTGGTAATTTCATTCATTTCTTTATATAAAACCCTATATCTTCTCTCACCGGTATCCCTCTCCCTCTTTCTCTTTCTCTCTCCCTCTCTCTTCAACCAATCTCCACCACCAACACCAAATCTGTCCACCAAACCCCACCACCGTCACCATCAAATCCAGCCAACACCAGGCTTAAGTTAGCACTTAGCCCCATCGTCTCTCTCAAACAAACAGTTACATGAACACTGCAATTTACACATCTACTATAATCTAGGTTCGACAATTCCTAGATAATCCCTCGTTTTTTCGTCTATTCAACCAACGAATTGGGGTTTTGTTGTTCTTCATTCTTGATATCGAATTCGGAGTTTGTGTAAGGTAAATTTCTCATCTTTTTTTCGTATTTGTAATGGGTCTCGTATTACCGTGTGTTCGTTCAGATCCGCCTCTGAATCTTTATCCATTGCTGCACTTCAGATCCATCTCCGTATGTTCCTCACATCTGGTGCACAGCAAATGGTACACGCAATTTAAGATCTCCGGTGATTGCTACTTAGTACATCGATGTGGGTTCAGTGATTTTGGTTTATTGTGAGGGCATCACACAGGCTACTTTGTACCTAGAAAATGGTTTTTTGTTGGGTTTTTTTACCTCCAAACATGTTGTTTTTGGTTTTGTAAATAGCATGGTTGCAAAAATCGCGACTAGCCGGCGATTAATCGCTGACTAGTCGCTAGTCGTCCATCAACTGAGTAATTTTCAGCTAATCAGTAAAAAAATCGCTAGTCGGCCTAGTCGGCCCTAATCGCGACTAGTCGGTTGGGAAAAATCGGGAAAAAACAAAAAAAATCAAAAAAAAAATCAAAAAAAAAATCGGAAAAAAACACATATTCCGGCCAAAACCTCCCAGATTCCGGTCAAAACTTGTCCACTTAAAAAAATTACGTATAAAAATATATGTATATATGTATAAAAACTTAAAATTATACATAAAAAGTCCGATCCGATTAATCCCGAGTAGTCGCTAGTCCCTACCTCACCGACCCGCTAGCGACTAGCGAGTTCTCCAACCTTGGTAAATAGTGGGTTTGGAATGTCATAAATAAAAAATATGTTTGTTTTTTTTTCCAATTCGATTGGTCACTATTGTAACCAGGGTGATGATGGTGGTAGAACTTGGTGGGTTACATGCCATATATGCAGGATCTGAGTCGTGTTTTGCTTTCGTTCTTCAAAATGAAATTTATGACCATAGATCCTAATTTTTGAGAGTGTAGATTATGAACTTTTTGTTTGAGAATTGTTTTTTTTTCTTTTTTTTTTTTTGCTTTTGCAGACGATGAGAAAGAGAGATAAGAGAGAGAAAGAAAGAAAGGTAAAAAGTTAAAAAAAATGTATTTTAATGTTGGTTGTATTTTAATCTTAGTAAATAAATACTATAAATAATAAAAAGACTAAACTGCCCTTACATGTATAAACTAAACTGAAAACTGTAACCTGGTTAGTGCTAAAGGACGAAGAGTGTAATGAGTTTTACAAAATAAAGGACTGTGACTGTAATTATTGAAGTTAAAGGCTATCCATTGCAATCGGATATAAACATAAATGACGAAAAGTGTAATTTACCCTTATATTTATGAGTCACCTACATGTCAATATAGCTTTTACTATAGCTAACAACTTCTACAATTAAATATATAATAACAAGTCTATAAATATTAACATAAAAAACAGTTAAATGTCATTTTAGTCTTTGTGGTTTTGGTCATTTTGCCAGTTTAGTCCAAAGTTTCATTTTTCGTCTGGGGTCCAAAAAAGTTTCACCGTTGCCATTCTAGTTAGCATAATTACATATTTTATATGGCAGAATTGCCATTCTTGTTAGCAGAATTACATATAAAATGACCGAATTGTCTTTCTCGTTAACAGAAAAAATGGATGAAGTTAACCAAGTGGACTAAAATGGCAACGATGAATCCTTTTTGGAACCATAGACGAAAAATAATTTTTTTTACTAAACTGGCAAAATGATTCAAACCACGGTGACTAAAATGACATTTAACCCTCAAAAATACTAAGAGCATCCACAATAACAACACCTAAAAAAATGTCCAGTTAGCTGCCACATCAGAAAAACACTCACCCTTCAAAAACATTAAAAACCCACCCAATAAGAAAACACAAAAACACTTAAAAACATTGCCACATCATCACCACCTTTTACATTTAATTTTAATTACCTGTCTTTTTCTTTCAATAAAATATTTAAGAATCCTTTAAATTATTTTGATGGATAAAAATTTAAAAAATTTAAAAATAAAAAATTTTAATTTATTTTTAGTTATCAGTTTTTTACTTTAATAAAAAAATATAAGAAATATTTAGATACTTTTATGAAGGGAAAATTATAAAATTTGAAATTTAAAAACATTTCGAAAGTTAAAACATTATATTAAACATTACAATATTTAAAATTACACAAACTAAACATTACAATAATTAAAATTACAAACTAAACCTTACAATAATTAAAATTACACAAATTAAACATTATAATAATAAAACATTACATAAATTAAACTTGTTCCTTAAGAGACCATATATGTTCCACCAAATCGGCACGAAGGGCATGATGAGCCTCTTCATTACGTAAATCTTTGAACCTCTGCAAGTATTGTTCAAATGCTGCTGGGGCTCCATGTTCGTAAGTTGGCGGTACATCTTCATCATCATCAGGCGACCAATTACCTATAGCGTAGCCTTCATCCTCTACAATCATATTATGCATTATAATGCATGCATACATGATATCACTTATTTGTTGCAAGCTCCAAGCTCTTGCAGGACCACGTACGATTGCCCATCGAGCTTGGAGAACACCAAAAGCTCTCTCGACATCTTTTCTTGCAGACTCGTGTCGTTTTGTATATTCCTTCATTTTGTCACCTTGGGGATATGTAAAGCTTTTCACTAATGTAGTTTTTCACTAATGAAAGTTGGGAAGAAGTAAGGTGTGGAGTACATGAAAGGTGAGTGATTGTATTTATAGTGAAAATATAGCCGTTTGGAGAGGGAATTTTTGAAATTTTAAAATTCAAAACAGGAATATTTTAACGGCTATATTTTGAATTTAAATTCCAACGGCTATATTTTGAATTTAAATTCCAACGGCTATATTTTGAATTGAAATTCAAACGTTACATCGACTTTTCACATTCCATCCTTACATCAAATTTTGAAACTCAAACATCACATAAATTGAAATTACAATAACTAAACATAATAATTAGAATTACAATAATTAAACTACCTAAATACCATACTTTGCCCTAATTTTGTCACAACAAATTTTATGTATTGCGAGTTGCTCGGGAGTCATGAAGCTTGTATCCTTACAAAGGATTTCGTATTCGCGCAGTTCGTTCTCTTTGCGCTTGACGTCGACATATTCACGCATTTGGGTTTTGATATCATCATAGGCAGATATCTTAAGGTCACTAAAGTGTTGAAAGCGTTCCATGGCGTCTTCAGTTTTTGATGACCCACCCTTATTCTTACATTTAGCCTTTTTAGCCTTATCCATTGCTTTGGCCTTCTTTGTGTCGATAGGGCGAGGAAGCTCTTCCACATTGAAGTTATAATCCTCAACCGACACATCATTATCATCGTTGAGGTCAAAGTTGGGTTTTGATATCATCATAGGCATGTTTGTTCCTTCCATTTAGGCTGGTCTCTTACAATCTCCCAAACATGATGGTACATAAACTGCGAGGCTGGGGTTGGGTCTTTCCCTTTACTCCATACTACTTGGTACATTTCACGGGCACGATTAACTAACACGTCATCAGAACAGCCACTTATTTTTTGGCCCAATAGTTGATTGTAGATGTTGTTAAAAGACATCACCTTTGGTCTTATCATATGTCAATGAGTTCTCACAGTGTCCACTGTTCTCTCCACATTGGTACCCTTGGTGAAATATGCATGGACGCGCTTCCAAAAGTCATTTTTACTTTGGGAGTTCCCGGTAATCTCGTTGCTTGAAATATGTAACCACCCCTTTGTGAGAATGACTTCTTCCTCAGTTGACCACAATTGTCTTTTTTTGTGGTTCTGAAGATTCACCTGCTTTGCCCTTTTTCTTTTTGGTGGCCTTGAGCTGTGGGGATGTGGATTCATCTACACTACCAGTGAGTGGTTCAACCGTTGATGTTTTAGTGGTTGAGATGGCTAGACTTTGCGGGAGGTTTGTTAATGGTTGAGAGAACCCATTATTTGGGAATTGGGTAAACCCGAGATTTGGGTATTGGGTGAACCCAAGATTCGGGTGTTGGGTGAACCCAAGATTCGGGTGTTGGGTGAACCCGGGATTTGGGTACTGGGTGAACCCAGGATTTGAATAGTGGGTGAACCCAGTATTTGAGAATTGAGAGAAGGTGGGATTTGGGAATTGGGTGTTTGGGTATCCTTGAAATTGTGGATACACAAAGTCTTGATAAGGGTTTGGGTTTTCATCAGGATTGGAATCGTCAAGTAATTGCAAAAACGAATTCGTGTTTGAATTCATGGTTTCTAATTCGGGAGAGGTTTAGGAGATAAAAATGATTGAGGTATGAAATTTATGAAAGATGAAGGTTGTATTTATAGTGAGCAGAGCGGAGGGAATTTGGGAATTTGAAATTTGAATGTATGATCGTTTGGGTGGGAAATTTTTAAATTTGAAATTTGAAAATATAGCGGTTTGGAGGAAAATTTAAAATTTGAAAATATAGCGGTTAGGAGCAAACACTCACCCAATAATGAAATCTAAAAACACCTAAAAATATTGCCGCATCATCACCAACTTTTACATTTATTTTTAATTACCTATTTTTTATTTCAATAAAATATTTAAGAAGCCTTCAAATATTTTCGATGTATGAAAATTTATAAAAATTGAAATTTGAAAATTTTTAAAACGTAAAAACTAATTTGAAATTTATAAAATGTAAATAACGTTTGAAAATCTGAAAAAAAAAATCAAAGTAGTAAAAATAATAGATTATTTTATTTAAAGTGAAAATTAATAAATCCTTTTAGTTTAACAATATTTATTATTTATAAAATTTCAAGGTTTAAATAAAGTGTTTATATATTTAAAGGTTTTTTTTTTAATTTATCACCCAACCCCCTACCCTTTGGCCCCACCACCTGACAAAAAGCTTTTCAAATATGCATTCTTCGTGAAATATGCATCTCAAATACAAAGGGTAAAAATGATACCCACAATAATAACAAACTGATGAGGTGGATAAATTCCAAAAAAATAACCCAAACAAATGTGTTATTGGAGATGGTCTAATAAGACTTGGATGGTCTAGATGGTTGGAGTACAATGTGCAACTTGTCCTGCACGTGTATCACATGTCCAGATTCTGTAGGAAATATCTGTGATCAATTAATTATACACGCGATGTCTTCCGGACAAAACCGAGTTGGTGGTTGTTGGAATCCAGTCACTCTTTAGGATGATTTATCGTAACGTGTTATTGTAGGTGCTATTCAAAAAGGGTAGCGGTGCAGTTTGTTGCCCGTTTATCAACTATCTCGATGTAAATTTCTAATTAATTAATAAAAGATATGGATTTTGTCATTGATAAATTAGTTTTTCATAAAAATAATTATTTATTACATGGAAGATCATGTGCATGGCCGGCCCTGGGGTGGGCGGGGAGGACCACCGGACAAGGCCCGATATTTTGAAAGGCACTTTATTTTATGAAAAAACCCGATATGTATATGTAAAATATATTTTTTAATAGGGTATACTCATACAAATACCAACATATGCCCAGTTACAAAACTATTTTTATGGTTTAGATTAGTTATTAGCCCATTGACATTAGGTTTAAACATTTAGTGAGCCCAATACCCAATTTCGTTAAGACGTAAGGGCACATTTTTTCGAGCTCAAATAGGGTACACGAATTTACAGGGCCGGCCATGTGTTAACGTTACACTTTTTATATCCAGTTTTCATGAATTACATTAATTTTATTCATTTGAGTGAATGTTCATTTGTTTCTAACTATAAAAGAATCACAAACAATTCATGTGGAATGCCTATATTATGGTTTTAGTTCTAAAATTACATTTATTACAAGACAATTGTTTGTTAAACGTAATACTGATGGTCCATGTAATGGATGTTTGTTCTTTTTTTAATTACCTTGTTTTAAATTACCATTATAAGACCATGTGTAGTGGTGAAGAAATATAATGCCCCCACCATTGGGCATTATCCGACACGTGTCATCCCAGTCAGCATGGGTCATTATAGCATAAAGTGGTGTAGTGGGGCATTATTCCAATAACCCTCATATTATTTTTAATGAAAAAAAAAGCACACGAAATACAAGGTTGTCAGAGCATGTGGGTAACTGATTGGTGGGTCACATTTCCACAAAAGCAATTCAGCGTTTTAATTATAACGCCAACAACAAACTTTAAAAAAAACGTTGGGTAACGCCGGGTGTAGTGGGGGGAGGGGCGTTTTGGGGCGTTTTTTTTTTTTCAATTTTTTTTTTAAAATCACGCCCCACTACGGGTGGTCTAAGTAGGGGTGGCAATTCCCAATACGGTCTTAAACCAAACTGGAACCCAACACAAAAAGATACAGGTTTGGGTCATTTAAGACGACTGGTTTAAAAAAACAGGCTGGATTCGGGTTGATCTGTTTTAAAAACAGGTCGGGTTAAGGTTGACCCACGTAAAAATGGGTTGATGAGTTAACCCATTTAAGTATTTTAAAAGAAACTAATTGCCGTATACATTTTTTTTCCTTTTCTATCTTTTGAAATACACTTGCAATTTTCAATCCTTTTTCAAGCTTTTCAATTTTTGTCAAAAAAAATATTCATATTACTCATGTTACAATCCAATAACCCATACAGTTATGGTTTTAAGAATTTTGACTTCCTTTTATTAGATTCTCACTATTTTTTTTTTTTTTCAAAACATACAAGGTTCTTACTATTTTTTTCATTTGTTCCAAACCAAGTGGGTTTTTTGGAACCCATAAACTGCACTTAAGCTCATCAACATGTATGTCATCTCATTTAAGAAAATGGATTTAACGGGTCATGTTCAGGTTGACCAAAATTATGATGTGTACGGGTTAGGGTTGAGTTATTTGACACAAAAAAAATAATATGAGTTGGGTTTGGGTTGCACATTTTCATCCGTCAATCCAACATGATTGACACCCCTAATTTTATCCCTTATAGTAATTTGATTGTATATAATGTATTGGTTATGAATCTTCATCTTGAGTGACCTTGGTCTCACTGGAATTCCATATGGGGAGGGGTTTCTATAAGCGGTTAATCGAAGAAAGAAAGGGGTTTGATGTCAAGACCGAAATCAATAGTTGTGACCCTGAGGTCTACTTGCATCCTTTACCAAAAAAACATATGCAAGTATATGGTTAAACTCTTAAAACATTTCCCAATTTCTAAACGTTTTTCATTTGACTGTTCTATCCAATAGAAAAGTATAATCAACCATTTGATGGTTTTGCTAAGACTTATGTGAAACCTCCCTTCTTTTGTTTCTTACAACAACCTATTGTTTTTTTTTTACCACCACACCAACTTTCCTTTTCACAACCTATTGTTATAATAACCATAATTTTATGTGAAACTATTACCAAGTATAGAACTGAATTGTACAAGATGTATGTGATAGTATAGTTTGTGATGATATTACAAGGTACAAGACTAACAATTTATAGGGAAAAACATGATGGTAAACAAGGAAAAGTCATAAATCTTGGCTATGATTTACAGCTGGAAGATTGCCCCTTGATTGTTGTGATGGTCAACTAATCTTATTTGCTCCTTAAATATCTTTGCCTTCTTAACACTCCTCCTGTAATCGGATCTCCAATGCTCAACTTGACTAAACAATCGTTGAATATTCTTCCATTAACGGCTTTAGTCAATATGTATGCTAGCTATGCTGGAAGCTCAATAATCCTGGTCTCTAGTTTTTCTTTTATGAAGTGTCTATCAACTTCTACATGTTTCATTCTATCATGTTGCATTGGATTTTCTGATATTTGAATTATTGCCTTGCTATCATACATAATCTTGCTAGTATCCATTGAAGGACAACCATCTTTAACTAAGAGCTTTTGTATCCATAGAACTTCTGCCAAGCCCGATGTTATTCCTCTAAACTGTCACACCCTGACTTTTGCGGAAGCGTGATTATGTGTGACTTGCTTAATATCATTGCATTCAACCATAACAAACATCTATATGATAAAACCATGATGTTCATCCATAAATTATATTTCAAAACATTACAATCGTCATTGTTTAACCACAAACCAGGACTTCAGGTTCAAGTACATAACTACCCAAGTTTTAAGTTCCAAACTGGACTTAACCAAAAGACACTACTAAAAGCTAGGCTTTGAACTATGTATCTTATCCAAGATAAGATGCACAATCCAAACCCTTCGACGCTGGATGACATCTTTTATTTGAAAACACAACTTGACATCTTGAACGCCCGCCATATCCATAATCAATTTCCTGAAATACATGTAGTTTGAAAACATCAACAAAAGTTGAGCGAGTTCATGTGTTTTGTATGTGTGCACGAACATCCTTGTAAACATTTGTAAGTATGTATGTATGTATGTATGTACTTGTAAACAGGTATGAAAGCAACAAGGAAACAGATCAATTAATGTGTAGCTAATACATTAATATGTGTGTAATGGTGTAGGAATGGCTCAATCCTTTATGCGTATTTCGTACCGGGCCATCCGGCGGGAACGACATAGTCGCCTCATGGTCCAACCCGCAGGCTCATGGGCGGGGCTTGCAACACCCAATAGATCTATCACTCATACCCCTAGGTCCTTAAACAAGGATTAATGGTCTCTAGTTACTCGCCTACCCATTCACATGATCTAACAGTTCATTCCTTAGCTAACCATACCATTTGTAATCGTAATCGTTTGTAACATGTATTTCACCACTGAAGTTATAAAACTGAAAACAGTTAAAAGAAAAGGGGGACATGAACTCACAGTCTTGCGTTCTTCGATCAAATAACTCAAAGATTCTTCCCAATTGCACGACTACCTACAAACGTGCTATGGTCTATTAGACGGATGAGTCGTGCCTTGACTTTAGTCTTAATTAGTGTCTTTGAATTACGTTTATTTGCGTCATCAATATTATTCCAAGTTATATAATTATTTGTTAAAATAATAAATATTTATTAAATTTTGGAATATTAATTAAAATAATAAATTTTAACTTGACAAATTCATGTATTTGTACACGTATAACTTCCCCAGGGATGGGTGTATTCATCCCCGTATTCTTAACCTTGTATATTTTTGCCAAGTATCGGTGGCGTATTCCGGTGTATTTATACGTACGAGAATACGTATTCTTATTGTGTTCATTAATTATTCTTATACTTAATTTTCGTGTTAATTTTTCCTGAATAATATTTCTAATAAAAATTCACCAATATATATTCTTAAAATATATTTTTTAAAAACTGACATAGAAAAATTATCTATAATTTTTTTTCATTGGCAAAAATAATTTGTATTTTCATATAACCTCAAAATAATATATTTTCAAGATTATCTTTAGAAAATATTTATAAATCCATTTTTCTCCCAAAAATAATATATTCTAAGTTTGTTTAATAAAACATATATTTTCTCCAAAAATAGTATATTTTCTAGTAATTCAAGAAAACATATATATTTTTCTTTCCCAAAAGTAATATGATTTCTTCTTGTCAAAAATATGATATAATTTTGAAGTAATTGTAAAAATCATATTTTTGTTCTCTTGGTGTCCAAAATACCATTTACCAAAATATACTCATGAACTTATTTCCGGAATATTTATGTAGGTGATATTTCTTGTTTGGTTTCTCCAATATTTTGGGTATAAATTAGATATTTATTTTTGGAATTTTGGTAATGAAGGGGTAAGGTCCCAAAAACCTCGTAATAAGTACTTGGGACCATACCACAACCTCGTCTCTTAAGCCCTTTTTACCTTGCGCGGCTGCACACTGGTTTTATAAAAGAAAGGCTTAAGGCAGACAGCAGACAACACCCGCGCGCCAAAAGGAAATCATAAATCCTTGTGCTTTCATAAAGGATAAAAATCCTGAGACAAGCACTTCCGCTTAACAATATCCAGACTTGGATATTGTGTACTTAACTGATACCACATGGTAAAGAATCACACCAGATTACAGCAGTAATCTTCTAGAAGACTTAATCATGCACCACCCAGACGGTTACAACCGTCTGGGCCACGTGTCATCTCCTCAACCTCCCTTAGAGTCACGGTGATGGCATGGAAATAGAAAGAAATCATCACTTGTCCACTTTGCACGTGGTAAAACCCCAGCCTTTGATCTAAACAATGATCCGTGTGCTCTTACGTCGGATCAAAGGAATTAACGATGGAGAAAAATAACCGCTACGGCGTTAGCATCTTCCGTTAACTTTTCAATAACAGGTTTTCCCTCCCAAAAACTCCCGACTATAAATATGATAATAAATCAGGTATGAAACCCAAGTTACTCACACTTCTTCAATACTTCTTCTTCTTCTTCATAAACCCATACTTATTCTCACGCCGGATTCGGGTCAAGGAGAGAACCCTTCTTCTCCCCTTGACGAGGCTAACGGTGCTTTGTTTTGCAGAGTTTACCAAAGAAGAAGGACTGTTCCATCAGATCGAAATGAGAGAGAACAAACCCTTTTATGCGGATTCAAACCCCCTAGATAACTTAATTCCGGTCAATTATCTAGTGTTTCTTCAGGTAATATTTTGTATTGTATTTTTTTTATTTTGGTGGGTTATATTATTTCAAGTCCTAAAATAATATAACTAATACACATGATATACAAATAATCACACACAAGGTGACATCTAAATATATATATTCTCCTAAATACATATTTAGTCACTTTTATTATCAAAAACCAACCTCCAATATTTATAATTTTTGTAACAAAAATTATGGCAAACTTTATATGAAAATTCATGGTTAAAATATACTTGTAAATATTTGTTTAAAAATATTTTTCTAAGTGTTTAATTTCTAGAAAAATTTTGCCATAGTTTCCCCTTAAAAATGGAGGTTTCCATGCTTTTAAAGCATATCATTTTCTTTTATAAATCACCACAATCAACAACAAATCAAACAATACTTACCAATTTGCCAAAATCAAGCTATAATCACTACTTCATGAACTTGAAAATTTGTAGTAACTTACTAGTGTGTTTAGTAAGCTTAGTTACCCTTTAAAGTGTGGTTGTTTATTTAAAAAAACATCTTTCTTGAAGAATTTGGATGTTTACAACTTGTAAATTATTTTTCTAAAAATATTTCTTCTTGAATTTTTCTTGTTAAATACATGTTCCTACACTTGATTAACCACTAAAAATGTGGTTAGTTTCTTTAAGAACCAAGCTTAAGTAAATCTTGTGTTTTAACTTAGTGTCTTGATAAATTAGTTTTGAAATCATCCACTTACATGATTTATATCACACTTTGATCATTTTTATTCAAGAAAAAACATTTTATACTTCAAGTTCATGCTTTCACATAAGGATGATCATCTTGATTTCTAACATAATCATCCCCTCATCTTGCTAGATTTCGGGTAGTGTCCGGTTGTTTGGTTGGTTACCGGTTCGTTAAGGTGCTAAACTATGCAGTTTAGTGTGCTTTATGTTAGCTTTTGTGACAGTTTTGATTCCCGACACTTAGGAAAGTATTTTGGACCATTTAACCATATTTCTGCATGATATTAAGTTGTTTAAATGCAGAATTCTGCAGTTTATGTGAGTTTTAGGCACTTTCCGGCACTTAAACTATCACTAGGAAGACAATTTTATGATCCTTTCTTTCCTACACACTATACTAGTATAACTCTTGGTTTCTAGCTCAATTTGTGTCTCAATACCATGTCTGTCTATGTACTGAACTCCGTCAGCATTTTTCTGATAACTGTGCCATCTTTGTTTCGTGCATCATTTGAGTCAATATAGTATTGTATGTAATAATGGCATGACATTATGCCAAAATGTGATGCACATGTATGTATATGACAATAATCAGAAAGCATTCATGTCATTAATTTAAATCAGCACAGTCATTAACGCACT
Source organism: Helianthus tuberosus (assembly GCA_030545235.1). Lineage (NCBI taxonomy): Eukaryota > Viridiplantae > Streptophyta > Magnoliopsida > Asterales > Asteraceae > Helianthus > Helianthus tuberosus. The sequence goes on from CM060402.1 coordinate 110,864,484, forward strand.
AATTACTGTTTAATCATTGTACGGACACATGAAATTTTGACAGTTGTCACATTCTCCCCCTGTTAAGAAAATTTCGTCCTTGAAATTTAGACTATGTTAACTTCTTAAAGTTACGTTATGCGTATATGGACATGAATAATACCAAAGTGAATAACCACGAAACCGAATCAGAACTTATTCGAATCGGGTGAATCCAAGGACATATTACAACAATAAGAACCCAACGGTTAAAAGGTATGTGATTCAGAATTTGATGTTACGGTACAGGCGTATTATCTCATGTAACTTTGTTAACAGGGGTTCAATAAGAGGAGTTTCGACCAATACAATTCCCAACGACCTTTCATAATATGCAAATGAGTTCTTAGAAACAATACCACCCACTGGATGAACTCATAATCAGCAAGCTCAAATGTAATAGTAACATGAAAATGATCTGTCAACTTTCGAACAAATAACTGAATAAAATTAGTGTGTTGACATTATTGAATTGTGAGAATACACCGAAATAAAATACAACCGAATCTGGAGTATCATCGTCTTAATTCGCAGTTGCATTAAGAGTGTTTAAATGATGAGTCAAACGTAAAGTATACGAAGTTTCGTATGAAACGGTTGACCATGATTAGCACAAGCTACAAGTTTTTACCGACGCCACAAGGTGTCGTAGTGAATGAAATAATTCATTAATGGCGGTGACCGAACAAGTTCACCGTGTTTGAAATCAAATGGAAGTGTAGTGAAGCAAGTTGGAAAATTTGATTCCAACGACATCATAGGATTTTCAATTGAATATGGAACACCATAGGACTACTGTTTTCGAACGAAGATGAACAAGCAATAATTATCGCAAGGCATTCGAACGATAATGAAAGAAACGTTAATAGGTACACCAGAATATAAAAATGAATTTGTGTACCATTGTCTTAACACACGATTGTGTTAAGCCTGCTTTAACATGATAAATCAGAGCGAATTTAGAGCAAGTCAATAATTAATTCAATCCGTGCATGAGATGTGTGAATGAGATTAGCGCAAGCTCCAATTTAGTGAAAGCATCATCACAAGGTGTCGAGATCAACAAATGACTTAATGGGGTCGTAGACCAAACAAGCCAGCCTACTACGACCCAGAACAAGTGAAACGCTTGTTAATACGAATTTGAATATGATGTTTTCAATACACCATATGGTGTCTTGAATTGAATATGTGTAATGGACAAGTTCAAACAACCAAACTTGGTTTCAGCGCAATCCGACAATATACATATGTATCGACAAGGAAATTTCGGCATGGTTACAAAGATAAACCATGTATGTAACTGGAAAGGAAAAGAAGTGTCAAGAAAGTGTGTTGACTTGATAACCAAGGAGTCAACCATTACAATAATGCGGGTCATTCGAATCACAAATCACTAATTAGATTTAGCGAAATAATATTTGAACTTTGATGAAAACAATCATTCGAAGGGAAGTCACATGCGTAACAAATGATGCATGTGTAACATAGGAGATAATCAAGAACCGAAGCAAATAAGTATTCGCTCTAAAGAAGAAAATTGTTGTGTTACAACTGCCATTAAGAGGAGTAGAGATGTAAAAATCTACTCGCTAGATGCAAAAGTAGAAATTTTCAATAAAAGAAATTTGAGTACTTTACCTGTCCGGTTAACTAAAATAGCATACATGACAGAATAATGACATTTTCCCGAGTTAATAGATGTGGTTCTTACGTGGTAACCTTTAATGAACTTCGACATAAGTTCCCGAAGGTCCTAAGTGCATGTTTCCTAAATTCTCAAAGTTTGTATTCTATGTGTAACTGCTTTGTGTTCCGTGTATAAAACACAACACTAGCGCATGTCTAATAACAAATTTTAACTCGCTGTTCTTCGGTATACTTTCTTCCTGTATTCGCAGCTGATGATAACCCGATCAAAATCAATCTTAGAATAGTAGTTGGATCCTTGCAGTTGGTCGAATAAGTCATTAATCCTTGGCAAGGGATACCGATTCTTGATGGTTGGCTTGTTCAGCTCCTGGTAGTCGATGCTCCTTCGAAAGCTACAATCCTTCTTTTTTACGAACAACACTGGAGCTCTCCAAGGCGAGAAGCTCGACCTTATTAATTCTTTGTCTAGTAACTCCTGAAGCTGTGTGGATAACTTTTGCATCTCTGAAGGCGCAAGTAGATAAGGCGCCCTGGCTACAGGCGCGGTGCCTGGAACCAAGTTAATGCGGAATTCGACTTGTTGTTGAGGAGGTAATCCTGGCAAGTCTTCGGGGAAGACCTCAGGATATTCCCTCACCATAGGGATATCTCCAAGCTTTATAACACAACCTCTTAATCACTTCATTCGTCTCTACTAGCCTCCCGTTAGCCAATTCTTTCGAATACCGGATGTCTAACTTACTAGCAACTAAATCAAGCATGTTCTTAAAGTCTAGAGATACGAAGCTAAAATCGGCACCAGTATCAAACAACACAGAAGCATAACGTTGACTAATAGGAAACGTACCGATAACCACATTTGGATCCTGGCGTGCTTCCCTAGCTCCGATTTTGAACACTCTTCCATGTGCCTGATTGTTTTTAGGGCAATACTTCCTCAAATGCCCCACATCACCGCAGTTAAAACAACCTTGACCACGTCCTTGATCATCACCATTTCCGCCTTGATAGTTTTTGTTGTCGTTGTTTCCTCCGCAATTTCCACTATCATCTTGACCTCCATTTCCACGTCCAGTACCATGCCAACACGTCTCCTTGGCATGCCCCACCTTGCCACAGTTATCACATTTTCCATATCTACATCGCTCGGTATGATGACGTCGGCAATTGTCGCACTTAGGTAGGTTACCCATGTACCTTTTTCCCTTTTTGGCATTGTTTTTGTTATTCGCCCGAGTACCCTTCTTGAAATTGGTAAACTTCCTCTTGTTCTCACCAGATGTCTCCACATGAGTCTCCTTTTTCTTCCCAGAGATTGAAAATTTTCCCATCCTAATCGCTTCCTCCGTGAGCGCCACACTTAAGTTAATAGCTTCGGTAATGGTTGGAGGCTTTGATGTTGTCACCATGCTCAGAATCTGAGGTGCCAATCCCCAAATGAAACATTCGATCCTTTTAAATTCTGGTTCCACCAGATATGGAACAACTCGCGACAAATCATGAAATCTCTTCACGTACTCAGCTATCTTTGGACCTTCTATTTTCAAGTTCCAAAATTTAGTTTCCAACTTCTGGATTTCTGCCCTCGAACAATACTTCTTACGAGTTAGCTCTTTCAGCTCATTCCATGTCAAAGCATACGCAGCAGCCTCGCCCAACGTCTGAACCTGAAGGTTCCACCATGACAGAGCCCCATCTAGAAACAATCCAGAAATGTACGTGACTTGTTGCTCCGGGGTACATTTGCTCATTCGTAAAACAGAATCCGTCTTCTCAACCCAGCACACAAAGACAACGGCACCCCCAGTGCCGTCAAAATTAAGGGGCTTGCAGCCCAAGAACTGCTTGTAGGTGCAGCCTGTGACATAAGCAACATCATTCACATAAGGCATTAGCGAAGCACACTTGGAAATGTCCAAACGTTTTGTAATGTGTCTTAAGTAACTAGACATTACCATTTGGTGGGTTATTCCCTGAGGTACCTCCGCTGTGTTCGGAGCGAAGGGCCTCGTGCTGTGCGATGGCCTGTGAGATGCGCTCTTGTAATTCCGCCTCTGTCGTCGGCAGAGGGTTGTTGGTATCGATGTTCCTTCACGGCGGCATCTTTCTTCTAAGAAGAAGATTGGATAGGTCAGGTCTTATTTGCTAATTAAATATATAGTTGTCTAGAGGTCGTATGTACATACATATAAACAATCATCATATCAAACAATCAAGCAACAACGCAATCATAGTATAAGCAAGTATTCCAACAATGTGTTTAGTGAGAACATGACGATTTGAGCTTTCATTAATTACCGACCACATTTACATTGTTTGCAAATGTATCACTTCAAAAGGGACACAGGGTCACACTACCCTTATCAAATGAGTCTGTCAATATACAAAAATCACATAGTCAAGAAGTGATCTTCAAAAGTCTTCACAATCTCGGCTCAATAGTAGTGCTCTCACCAAAAGTAATGCATTTGCATAAGACCAAAAACCTACTGTACTGATGGCGGAGGTGGAGGAGGAAAGAAAAGCAAGATGTGGGTAAGTGCGAGCTCCTCCTCGAGCTCGTATACATGGCGAAGTAAGTAACTGATTTGCTGCTCGACAGTAAGGAAACGAGCATCAAATCCTGGAAAAAGTATAAGAGCAGCAGGTGGATGTGCAAAAGGAGATGGTGATGAATGTGGAGGAACAAAAGTAGACTGGCAGGGACACGGTGGGGGACATGGAGTCAGCTCAAGCTCCAAAACTCTGCGACTCAATACCTTAAACTGTAGCTGGAGTGACAGGAGCAACTCATCCCATGTGTAGCCTCCATGATGTGAGGGATGATAGGGGTCTGAGATCGGCATAGTGTATGGTGGGAACCATCGGAGTGGCTCGTCAAACGGTGTAGAAGTGAAGGAAGCAAACGGTGCAGTCTGAGGGATCTGTGGAAAAGCTGCCGAAGCAAAAGGATCGTAACTAGGATGCTGGCCTGAAGTACTTTCCCCTGGACGGGGTGCAGGAATGTCCTATAAGAAAACGATACGCAGATCAGTGCGATGGACATCAGACTCGATAGGAGGGAGAGGAGCAACATCAGCGGGTGCGGGTGGAGGAATAAATGGCTCAACAACCGGAGGATCAACAGGTGCAGGAACTGGGTCAGGAATAAGAGGTGCAATGTCTGGTAAACCAAAAGGAACATGGTCAGGATCAGGTATCGGCTCAGGGTTAATAGGTGCAACATCCGGCTGATCAAAATGAATAGGGTCCAGCTCGGGGACATGTTCGGGGTCATGTGGAGGCGTGGGATCACGAGCAGGAGATGTTGTAGCAGACATAGCAGTGTCATCGTCGGAGTCAGTAGCAAAGAGCTGCAATCTGGCCGCCCGTAAAGCTGAAGAAGTCACAGACTCAAAGGAGTCTGAGACCGAATGCAAACTGGTATCAGAAGATATCTCAATGACAGGAACAACAGGAGGTGGGACAGCGACAACATCCTCATTTATCTCCCCATCACCCTGGGCGTCGACTGGAGGACCATCAACAAACAAATCGATATCGTCATCAAACAAATCATCGAAAGGCCAATCCTCGAGAGGAATGACCACGAGAGGTAAGGCATCGAGGATCGGAGCCACGATGGGCTTACCATCGGGGTAACCAATGATGAGGTGGTCGTAAGCTGGAGCAGGAATGTCAAAAGGATCCTCGTCGGGGAAACCATCAGCAATAGGTAAATCATCGCCAAAGTCTGGTAGCGCGAACGGCTGGAAGTCGTCCTCGTCCTCTGATAGCATATCAGGATCACTCTCAAATGGTCTGCAAGGCACCGAATTTCTCATGGCACGTTTTACGAAATTTGGTAATATGGTGAAAACACTTATATATAGGAAGTACCAGCGGCGTATCCACCATGTTTTAACCACATTACGTCCGTTCCGTATTCGGTGCCATGTTACGTTCCGTGTCTTACCATACACAGTAGTACACTCTATGGTTCTCACACGCCTATCACTATAATCCCGTGTGCACCCGCGATTATATCGATTGTCGCATGATCCGCATAGCTTGTACTAGTTGAGTATGAATCAGGGTATACATAATTTTAAAATAAAAATAAAAATGTGTATGTATAAGAATAAAGTAGGTAAGCAAATCCATGCTTAAGTATGTATCGGACCCACGTAAGCGAATCCCTCGGATTACGCTTGCGTACGGGTATGAATGTATGAACCGTGTGTATGGATGAAAGTATGAGCATGAGTATAAGTTTGAGTATGAATAAGCACGCAAGTATGTGTATCAACATAAAATGTACGAGTAGTATAAGCATACGTATAAGCATGAAACGCATGAGTGTAAGGAAAAACATGGAATACGTGAGTGTATAAGTATAATCATAAAATGTATAAGTGTAGGTAAGAGTAATAAAATTTACGTATATAGTGTATGTTGGAACATCACGGATTTATGTTCATGAAAGCGTTAAAAGGGTTAAGTATGTAAACACGAACGATATAAGTGATTTTATCGCGAGATATCGACTAAAATGTGTATGATGATACGTGGGTATAGTTGTTTAAATGAAACGTTGAGTTTATCGTATCAAAATTAGATTGAGCTTGGTTTGAAAGGTAGAATGTAGTTGCATATGTAAAAGGACATAAGGTACTCATTGGTTAAGCATAATGCATTTTGTAAAGAATGGAAATGCTACTTTTGTTTTAAAAGAGTTTACGAAATCCAAGGGTGGTCGGCCTCCAAGAAGTCTTCTTGCCCACGTGTTTTGTAAATTGGTGTAAAAAGGTTTTCAATCAAAAGTAATTTCATTTCATCAAACAAGAGGTTATGAATTTAGGAGGTTCTTATGAAAACGAGGATTCTTAGAAAAGAATTTTAGCAAAAGGACTTTGAGATTGTTAAAAGTTCCAACAAATGATTTGTTCATGTGAAAAGAATCTTTGGTAAAATGATCATATAACATCCATAAGATTTTATAGGTGTAAAAGTAAGGTTGGTTTGATCCTCCGATTGAGAACGAAAGTATTTAGTTTGGTGATATATATTATGAGTGCGTTTTAGTGATTAAGTCGAATATGAAGTTCATGGGCAAAAGATTTGTTTGACCGGTTAAAGTGATAGGTAGCATTTCGTAAGGTTTGGAAATTTGTGTAGTAAAGCGTTTAAGTTAAGTTAAGAATCCGTGTATGTGAGTTAGGTAAAAATAGGTTGTAGGATAGAAAGTATGCTTGATAAAACAATGTATTTTGAAATCGTACACGTATGTACTTTGAATAACGATCAATAATTTAGATATAAACATGATCGAGTTTGCATAATAAGATATTTTGAAGAGGCTGTTTGGTAACGATCACCTAGGTAAGGGAATCACCCCGAACTTGTTGGTGAGGTCGTTTTAAGAAAAGGGGAGTGGAGTTAATCGTCAAGGTAAGGAAATCACTCCTATCTCGAGGATATGTCTCCACTTGTCGTTACAAGGAATATGAATTTAAATTACATGAAATCATGCATATGTATAAATGTATGGAAAAGATTTCAATATGTTGTGTGTGTGAGAAGAAAATATCAAAAGTAAATTCAAATTTGAAAGATTGCATCATATAAAATAAATAATAGAAACACACGTTTGATTAAAATTCGGATGGTTCCAAAACGGAACTTTTGACTAACCAAAGTGGTCGGAAAGTCTTTCGAACTTGAGGAGCATGCTTTGGCCTAATAGGTGAAATACTCTCGCCGACAAGTCGATTGACGGTATTTACCCTTCCAGTTACTACATGTCCCCAATTCAATTGAAATTTCGAGACTTGGCGGGATTAATGAAAATCAAAGAGTGGAACTAGTCGACAAGGTGCGGGTTTCACCCCTAACTTGGCGATTTAGTATCCTAAGTGTGGTTGGTACTCGTCGGGTCAAAAGTTAATTTTGACACTTTGACGAAGGTCCACTAGAATTTGAAATTTGAATTTCTCCATCAAGGTGTGGATTTCACTCCTAACTTGGTGGTGAATTTCGTGTAAGAAAGAAAGTAGAAGGATCGAGAGTCATTCACCAAATTGTGGGTTTCACGCCTATTTTGGTGAAGTCGTCTCATTTTGTAATATGAGTGTTGTCGGATTTAGAATAATCGAGTAAAATGCATGAGGGAAACGTATGTCAAGGGAAATATATGAACAAGTATAAACACATAAGAGAGCATATCAAGAATGGTGCTTGGATTACGAAATGATAAAACATGTATTAGCACATAGAGAAATGTGTTTAGAGTACCACGTAATGAATCGAACAATGAAGCAAGTATTAACACATAATAAGACAAGCATTAATGCATAAGAGTAACATGTTGAATATTTCTCATGAGTGATACATATGTCTAAAATAGCATAAATAAGAAACAAATAAGGTATCATGTAGTAGTTCAAGCAAACATACAAATAAGGCTCTAAAACTATAGACAAGGTAAAAGCATTCCTACTTTTCCTAATTCCCTATAGTTATGGCTCTGATACCAATCTGTCACACCCCAACCAATGGCGGAAACATCGGGATGAGACGAAGTGTGAAGATTGCTCGAGACATCATAACGCTAATTGTGACAATAGAATTAAAGATAAATTGACTTCTTTCATAAATAAATGTTACAATACATGAAATTTGAAATACAACATGTTAAGTACAAGAAAACAATATGACATTTATACAATGTATTTGACCTAAACGTCTATATGTGTATCTAGGTATCAACGCTACTTCATTTCATGGCATCATCATCCTCAACCTGTAACATGTTTAAAATAAAGTTCAATGCAAAAGCAAAGGCGAGTATACAAGTTTGGTACATACATAGCAAAAGATAAGTTTCGAACAATTCCTCATAGCAAGCATGTGATTCAAGATAAACGTAAAAACATGGCATGTGTCTAACATATCAAACCAAGGAAACGCAACAGGCTCATGACATTACCACAAGTTTCAGGTGGCGGGTCGTTAATCCTATAGCGCTACATATGTCACGGTTTGGCTCGTACGAAGTTAATGATAAGTTCAACACATAAGATTCGCCCAAGTTTAAATATCAAGCCATCACGTATACAAGCATGTTAATAGGAATGTTCATGTGTTTAAGCAAAATGTTCATGTGTAAGTTGTTGATAAGTAAACATGTTACACCCCAAAAGTGGTAAAAGTAAAAGGGGGAAATACGAGTATACTCACAAAGTTTTCATATGCTTTCCGATTATCCAATTATTGACGAGTTGATGAGGTTAAAAGATTGAATGTGTAAGGGTTAAAGTTCAAGTATGCATAGAGACAAGATTCGGTATTTAAAACAACATAAAAATAAGATATGAGAATAACATGTGAAAATAATCATCTTCAACACTTAACACTTGTATGACACTTGGTAACCACAAGGGTTATGATAATGTTTTCATGAGTTGAACACCCATAAGAATCACAACAAGGTTTAGGTCTTATATGATGTTCTACTACTTTAACATGTAAACACAAGTTCAACATCAAAGGTTCGAATGAGTGTATATATATATATATCTAGGTTAAGTATTACATATTATTTAGTCCAATAATTCAAGTAGGAGGTAGAAGATTAGAATCTTCATTTAGGCACCTCGAGTAGTCATGGATGTCAAGTATGGGGTAGGAAGAACTAGCTTCCGTTTAGGAACCCCTTGTATGTTCACCACTTCACTTGATGTAAAAACAACCAAGGAGGGTCACGAACTAGGATTAGTACAATAATATAATTAATCTAATCTATAAGAAATCATCAAATCATGTGAGGATTGTATGTAGGACAGCCCAAGTTGTTCCATAATCACTCATTCATCAAGATCTAAGCTTGACATGATTTGTGGGTTAAATACCCTAACAAAACAGAAAGTATTTGAGGTTTAATCCTCTGATTTCAAGTGTCTCAACCTTGTTTTTAAGCTTAACCAACCATAGAAGAGGTTGTAGGCATTGGGACATAGGTATGAGATGTGTTAGACACAAGTTTGATGAAGTTTAAACAAGTTTGAAAGAACATACATCAAAACAGAAAGTTTTTGGATCATTTCAGGGGATTTCCAGGTCTGATTTCTCCAAGGATAAGTCAAGGAATCATACCCTATGATTATCCAAGCAAGTAGGAAGAAGAATCGGGTGATTTCGTTAAGAAATGAGCAAGTTATGCTCACTTTTGTAAAGGTGTATGAATCTATCCGAAAATGCAGATTTGCAACTGAATTGAGAGTGAATTGTGAGTTGTAGAGAGTTGTGAAAGTGTAAAAATGCTTGGAGAGGGTGTATATTTATAGTGGAAGAGTTTAGAGGTGATTGGAGGTGATTAGAGGTGGCTAAATGGTGATTGGGGAGTGTTGGAATGGCGGGATTCGTGCTAATTCGCGTCTGATTGCAGCTGAGTTCATTTTCTGCGAAGATGAAGGCCATGCGGCCCGCATTAGATATCAAGTAAGCTGAAGCGGGCCGCCCGGAGGTTGCTTATTTGACATAAGTTTCAAAAATTACACTTTAGCCCCCAGACTTGTTTATTTTGATGTTTTTAGGACTTTTAAGGACCATTCTTGCCATAAAAGCATATTTTAAGATAAATCCAAGTATGAGGAGTATAAACCAAGTGTAATTGAGTGTAAAAGTATCATAATCAAGTGTCGTTTCACGTTCAAACACGTTTTATGCATAAGTTTCATGTATTTACAAGTTTAGCACAAAGTTTCCAAGAATTACGAATAAGTGTCAATTGTTCCACGAAATTGAATGTACGAGCTGGTATAAAGTGTGTATAACATGTATTTAACAAAATACGAGTTTCATTAATGATCCAAGTCTCGGATTTAACAACGATTACAAAGATAGAACCATTACAAGAACACAAAGTTTCCAAAAATAGTTTTACAAACGATGGTTTCTAAATATAGAAAGTATGAAAACGCGGGGCGTTACAGTCTCCCCTCCTTTAGGAAATTTCGTCCCGAAATTTATTCAAGAGGTAGACTTGAAGAGTTTTAGTAAAAATTTGAGACTTGAAAATTTTGGAACAATTTGAAAGGCACAAAACTTAGGAGAGTGACATGGTAAATTTGTGGGTGAGTTCATTGTCTGAAATAATTTGAGGTATCTAACATAGTTGAAAACATGTAGGTGCATATATAGGTGAAGTGGGTCTAGGCAAGTTCGAATAACTTAAAGCGACGACGTATTTAAAATTGGTGACGTATATAAAAAAGAACGACGCATTAAGAAAGAAGATGTTGATAAACGGTTTGTATTTTGTTGGGACGTGGTAACGAATCACATTTGTAGAAGATTGTTTATTGAGTGGAACGAGAAGGTTTGGTACCTTAAATAAAGTATTAAAGGTATACTAAGTATAGTTACACAAGAATCCAGAATAAGAAGACTATTTTATAGGTAAGTTAGGACTCGAATGTTTAAATAAGCTTAATTGAGAACGAGGTTTGTATGAACTAAAAGGATACGGAGAGTAATACGAGTATGGAATGAGCGAATGACTAAAAAAAAATGCAAGTATAAGAATAGCGTAAGTATTGGATAGATGAACGTAGTGTGTTAAGGATGAAGTCTCGTCATTGGATAATCGGATATAATGCGTTTGAGAGTTGTATAAAGTTGTATTAGGTCCAAATGGTCTGCAAGGCACCGAATTTCTCATGGCACGTTTTACGAAATTTGGTAATATGGTGAAAACACTTATATATAGGAAGTACCATCGGCGTATCCACCATGTTTTAACCACATTACGTCCGTTCCGTATTCGGTGCCATGTTACGTTCCGTGTCTTACCATACACAGTAGTACACTCTATGGTTCTCACACGCCTATCACTATAATCCCGTGTGCACCCGCGATTATATCGATTGTCGCATGATCCGCATAGCTTGTACTAGTTGAGTATGAATCAGGGTATACATAATTTTAAAATAAAAATAAAAATGTGTATGTATAAGAATAAAGTAGGTAAGCAAACCCATGCTTAAGTATGTATCGGACCCACGTAAGCGAATCCCTCGGATTACGCTTGCGTACGGGTATGAATGTATGAACCGTGTGTATGGATGAAAGTATGAGCATGAGTATAAGTTTGAGTATGAATAAGCACGCAAGTATGTGTATCAACATAAAACGTACGAGTAGTATAAGCATGAAACATATGAGTGTAAGGAAAAACATGGAATACGTGAGTGTATAAGTATAATCATAAAATGTATAAGTGTAGGTAAGAGTAATAAAATTTACGTATATAGTGTATGTTGGAACATCACGGATTTAAGTTCATGAAAGCGTTAAAAGGGTTAAGTATGTAAACACGAACGATATAAGTGATGTTATCGCGAGATATCGACTAAAATGTGTATGATGATACGTGGGTATAGTTGTTTAAATGAAACGTTGAGTTTATCGTATCAAAATTAGATTGAGCTTGGTTTGAAAGGTAGAATGTAGTTGCATATGTAAAAGGACATAAGGTACTCATTGGTTAAGCATAATGCATTTTGTAAAGAATGGAAATGCTACTTTTGTTTTAAAAGAGTTTACGAAATCCAAGGGTGGTCGGCCTCTAAGAAGTCTTCTTGCCCACGTGTTTTGTAAATTGGTGTAAAAAGGTTTTCAATCAAAAGTAATTTCATTTCATCAAACAAGAGGTTATGAATTTAGGAGGTTCTTATGAAAATGAGGATTCTTAGAAAAGAATTTTAGCAAAAGGACTTTGAGATTGTTAAAAGTTCCAACAAATGATTTGTTCATGTGAAAAGAATCTTTGGTAAAATGATCATATAACATCCATAAGATTTTATAGGTGTAAAAGTAAGGTTGGTTTGATCCTCCGATTGAGAACGAAAGTATTTAGTTTGGTGATATATATTATGAGTGCGTTTTAGTGATTAAGTCGAATATGAAGTTCATGGGCAAGAGATTTGTTTGACCGGTTAAAGTGATAGGTAGCATTTCGTAAGGTTTGGAAATTTGTGTAGTAAAGCGTTTAAGTTAAGTTAAGAATCCGTGTATGTGAGTTAGGTAAAAATAGGTTGTAGGATAGAAAGTATGCTTGATAAAACAATGTATTTTGAAATCGTACACGTATGTACTTTGAATAACGATCAATAATTTAGATATAAACATGATCGAGTTTGCATAATAAGATATTTTGAAGAGGCGGTTTGGTAACGATCAACTAGGTAAGGGAATCACCCCGAACTTGTTGGTGAGGTCGTTTTAAGAAAAGGGGAGTGGAGTTAATCGTCAAGGTAAGGAAATCACTCCTATCTCGAGGATATGTCTCCACTTGTCGTTACAAGGAATATGAATTTAAATTACATGAAATCATGCATATGTATAAATGTATGGAAAAGATTTCAATATGTTGTGTATGTGAGAAGAAAATATCAAAAGTAAATTCGAATTTGAAAGATTGCATCATATAAAATAAATAATAGAAACACACGTTTGATTAAAATTCGGATGGTTCCAAAACGGAACTTTTGACTAACCAAAGTGGTCGGAAAGTCTTTCGAACTTGAGGAGCATGCTTTGGCCTAATAGGTGAAATACTCTCGCCGACAAGTCGATTGACGGTATTTACCCTTCCAGTTACTACATGTCCCCAATTCAATTGAAATTTTGAGACTTGGCGGGATTAATGAAAATCAAAGAGTGGAACTAGTCGACAAGGTGCGGGTTTCACCCCTAACTTGGCGATTTAGTATCGTAAGTGTGGTTGGTACTCGTCGGGTCAAAAGTTAATTTTGACACTTTGACGAGGGTCCACTAGAATTTGAAATTTGAATTTCTCCATCAAGGTGTGGATTTCACTCCTAACTTGGTGGTGAATTTCGTGTAAGAAAGAAAGTAGAAGGATCGAGAGTCATTCACCAAATTGTGGGTTTCACGCCTATTTTGGTGAAGTCGTCTCATTTTGTAATATGAGTGTTGTCGGATTTAGAATAATCGAGTAAAATGCATGAGGGAAACGTATGTCAAGGGAAATATATGAACAAGTATAAACACATAAGAGAGCATATCAAGAATGGTGCTTGGATTACGAAATGATAAAACATGTATTAGCACATAGAGAAATGTGTTTAGAGTACCACGTAATGAATCGAACAATGAAGCAAGTATTAACACATAATAAGACAAGCATTAATGCATAAGAGTAACATGTTGAATATTTCTCATGAGTGATACATATGTCTAAAATAGCATAAATAAGAAACAAATAAGGTATCATGTAGTAGTTCAAGCAAACATACAAATAAGGCTCTAAAACTATAGACAAGGTAAAAGCATTCCTACTTTTCCTAATTCCCTATAGTTATGGCTCTGATACCAATCTGTCACACCCCAACCAATGGCGGAAACATCGGGATGAGACGAAGTGTGAAGATTGCTCGAGACATCATAACGCTAATTGTGACAATAGAATTAAAGATAAATTGACTTCTTTCATAAATAAATGTTACAATACATGAAATTTGAAATACAACGTGTTAAGTACAAGAAAACAATATGACATTTATACAATGTATTTGACCTAAACGTCTATATGTGTATCTAGGTATCAACGCTACTTCATTTCATGGCATCATCATCCTCAACCTGTAACATGTTTAAAATAAAGTTCAATGCAAAAGCAAAGGCGAGTATACAAGTTTGGTACATACATAGCAAAAGATAAGTTTCGAACAATTCCTCATAGCAAGCATGTGATTCAAGATAAACGTAAAAACATGGCATGTGTCTAACATATCAAACCAAGGAAACGCAACAGGCTCATGACATTACCACAAGTTTCAGGTGGCGGGTCGTTAATCCTATAGCGCTACATATGTCACGGTTTGGCTCGTACGAAGTTAATGATAAGTTCAACACATAAGATTCGCCCAAGTTTAAATATCAAGCCATCACGTATACAAGCATGTTAATAGGAATGTTCATGTGTTTAAGCAAAATGTTCATGTGTAAGTTGTTGATAAGTAAACATGTTACACCCCAAAAGTGGTAAAAGTAAAAGGGGGAAATACGAGTATACTCACAAAGTTTTCATATGCTTTCCGATTATCCAATTATTGACGAGTTGATGAGGTTAAAAGATTGAATGTGTAAGGGTTAAAGTTCAAGTATGCATAGAGACAAGATTCGGTATTTAAAACAACATAAAAATAAGATATGAGAATAACATGTGAAAATAATCATCTTCAACACTTAACACTTGTATGACACTTGGTAACCACAAGGGTTATGATAATGTTTTCATGAGTTGAACACCCATAAGAATCACAACAAGGTTTAGGTCTTATATGATGTTCTACTACTTTAACATGTAAACACAAGTTCAACATCAAAGGTTCGAATGAGTGTATATATATATATATCTAGGTTAAGTATTACATATTATTTAGTCCAATAATTCAAGTAGGAGGTAGAAGATTAGAATCTTCATTTAGGCACCTCGAGTAGTCATGGATGTCAAGTATGGGGTAGGAAGAACTAGCTTCCGTTTAGGAACCCCTTGTATGTTCACCACTTCACTTGATGTAAAAACAACCAAGGAGGGTCACGAACTAGGATTAGTACAATAATATAATTAATCTAATCTATAAGAAATCATCAAATCATGTGAGGATTGTATGTAGGACAGCCCAAGTTGTTCCATAATCACTCATTCATCAAGATCTAAGCTTGACATGATTTGTGGGTTAAATACCCTAACAAAACAGAAAGTATTTGAGGTTTAATCCTCTGATTTCAAGTGTCTCAACCTTGTTTTTAAGCTTAACCAACCATAGAAGAGGTTGTAGGCATTGGGACATAGGTATGAGATGTGTTAGACACAAGTTTGATGAAGTTTAAACAAGTTTGAAAGAACATACATCAAAACAGAAAGTTTTTGGATCATTTCAGGGGATTTCCAGGTCTGATTTCTCCAAGGATAAGTCAAGGAATCATACCCTATGATTATCCAAGCAAGTAGGAAGAAGAATCGGGTGATTTCGTTAAGAAATGAGCAAGTTATGCTCACTTTTGTAAAGGTGTATGAATCTATCCGAAAATGCAGATTTGCAACTGAATTGAGAGTGAATTGTGAGTTGTAGAGAGTTGTGAAAGTGTAAAAATGCTTGGAGAGGGTGTATATTTATAGTGGAAGAGTTTAGAGGTGATTGGAGGTGATTAGAGGTGGCTAAATGGTGATTGGGGAGTGTTGGAATGGCGGGATTCGTGCTAATTCGCGTCTGATTGCAGCTGAGTTCATTTTCTGCGAAGATGAAGGCCATGCGGCCCGCATTAGATATCAAGTAAGCTGAAGCGGGCCGCCCGGAGGTTGCTTATTTGACATAAGTTTCAAAAATTACACTTTAGCCCCCAGACTTGTTTATTTTGATGTTTTTAGGACTTTTAAGGACCATTCTTGCCATAAAAGCATATTTTAAGATAAATCCAAGTATGAGGAGTATAAACCAAGTGTAATTGAGTGTAAAAGTATCATAATCAAGTGTCGTTTCACGTTCAAACACGTTTTATGCATAAGTTTCATGTATTTACAAGTTTAGCACAAAGTTTCCAAGAATTACGAATAAGTGTCAATTGTTCCACGAAATTGAATGTACGAGCTGGTATAAAGTGTGTATAACATGTATTTAACAAAATACGAGTTTCATTAATGATCCAAGTCTCGGATTTAACAACGATTACAAAGATAGAACCATTACAAGAACACAAAGTTTCCAAAAATAGTTTTACAAACGATGGTTTCTAAATATAGAAAGTATGAAAACGCGGGGCGTTACAGTCTCCCCTCCTTTAGGAAATTTCGTCCCGAAATTTATTCAAGAGGTAGACTTGAAGAGTTTTAGTAAAAATTTGAGACTTGAAAATTTTGGAACAATTTGAAAGGCACAAAACTTAGGAGAGTGACATGGTAAATTTGTGGGTGAGTTCATTGTCTGAAATAATTTGAGGTATCTAACATAGTTGAAAACATGTAGGTGCATATATAGGTGAAGTGGGTCTAGGCAAGTTCGAATAACTTAAAGCGACGACGTATTTAAAATTGGTGACGTATATAAAAAAGAACGACGCATTAAGAAAGAAGATGTTGATAAACGGTTTGTATTTTGTTGGGACGTGGTAACGAATCACATTTGTAGAAGATTGTTTATTGAGTGGAACGAGAAGGTTTGGTACCTTAAATAAAGTATTAAAGGTATACTAAGTATAGTTACACAAGAATCCAGAATAAGAAGACTATTTTATAGGTAAGTTAGGACTCGAATGTTTAAATAAGCTTAATTGAGAACGAGGTTTGTATGAACTAAAAGGATACGGAGAGTAATACGAGTATGGAATGAGCGAATGACTAAAAAAAAATGCAAGTATAAGAATAGCGTAAGTATTGGATAGATGAACGTAGTGTGTTAAGGATGAAGTCTCGTCATTGGATAATCGGATATAATGCGTTTGAGAGTTGTATAAAGTTGTATTAGGTCCAAATGGTCTGCAAGGCACCGAATTTCTCATGGCACGTTTTACGAAATTTGGTAATATGGTGAAAACACTTATATATAGGAAGTACCATCGGCGTATCCACCATGTTTTAACCACATTACGTCCGTTCCGTATTCGGTGCCATGTTACGTTCCGTGTCTTACCATACACAGTAGTACACTCTATGGTTCTCACACGCCTATCACTATAATCCCGTGTGCACCCGCGATTATATCGATTGTCGCATGATCCGCATAGCTTGTACTAGTTGAGTATGAATCAGGGTATACATAATTTTAAAATAAAAATAAAAATGTGTATGTATAAGAATAAAGTAGGTAAGCAAACCCATGCTTAAGTATGTATCGGACCCACGTAAGCGAATCCCTCGGATTACGCTTGCGTACGGGTATGAATGTATGAACCGTGTGTATGGATGAAAGTATGAGCATGAGTATAAGTTTGAGTATGAATAAGCACGCAAGTATGTGTAT
This sequence comes from Helianthus tuberosus, assembly GCA_030545235.1. Taxonomy (NCBI): domain Eukaryota; kingdom Viridiplantae; phylum Streptophyta; class Magnoliopsida; order Asterales; family Asteraceae; genus Helianthus; species Helianthus tuberosus. Next base: position 110,882,180 of record CM060402.1, read on the forward strand.
CAACATAAAACGTACGAGTAGTATAAGCATGAAACATATGAGTGTAAGGAAAAACATGGAATACGTGAGTGTATAAGTATAATCATAAAATGTATAAGTGTAGGTAAGAGTAATAAAATTTACGTATATAGTGTATGTTGGAACATCACGGATTTAAGTTCATGAAAGCGTTAAAAGGGTTAAGTATGTAAACACGAACGATATAAGTGATGTTATCGCGAGATATCGACTAAAATGTGTATGATGATACGTGGGTATAGTTGTTTAAATGAAACGTTGAGTTTATCGTATCAAAATTAGATTGAGCTTGGTTTGAAAGGTAGAATGTAGTTGCATATGTAAAAGGACATAAGGTACTCATTGGTTAAGCATAATGCATTTTGTAAAGAATGGAAATGCTACTTTTGTTTTAAAAGAGTTTACGAAATCCAAGGGTGGTCGGCCTCTAAGAAGTCTTCTTGCCCACGTGTTTTGTAAATTGGTGTAAAAAGGTTTTCAATCAAAAGTAATTTCATTTCATCAAACAAGAGGTTATGAATTTAGGAGGTTCTTATGAAAATGAGGATTCTTAGAAAAGAATTTTAGCAAAAGGACTTTGAGATTGTTAAAAGTTCCAACAAATGATTTGTTCATGTGAAAAGAATCTTTGGTAAAATGATCATATAACATCCATAAGATTTTATAGGTGTAAAAGTAAGGTTGGTTTGATCCTCCGATTGAGAACGAAAGTATTTAGTTTGGTGATATATATTATGAGTGCGTTTTAGTGATTAAGTCGAATATGAAGTTCATGGGCAAGAGATTTGTTTGACCGGTTAAAGTGATAGGTAGCATTTCGTAAGGTTTGGAAATTTGTGTAGTAAAGCGTTTAAGTTAAGTTAAGAATCCGTGTATGTGAGTTAGGTAAAAATAGGTTGTAGGATAGAAAGTATGCTTGATAAAACAATGTATTTTGAAATCGTACACGTATGTACTTTGAATAACGATCAATAATTTAGATATAAACATGATCGAGTTTGCATAATAAGATATTTTGAAGAGGCGGTTTGGTAACGATCAACTAGGTAAGGGAATCACCCCGAACTTGTTGGTGAGGTCGTTTTAAGAAAAGGGGAGTGGAGTTAATCGTCAAGGTAAGGAAATCACTCCTATCTCGAGGATATGTCTCCACTTGTCGTTACAAGGAATATGAATTTAAATTACATGAAATCATGCATATGTATAAATGTATGGAAAAGATTTCAATATGTTGTGTATGTGAGAAGAAAATATCAAAAGTAAATTCGAATTTGAAAGATTGCATCATATAAAATAAATAATAGAAACACACGTTTGATTAAAATTCGGATGGTTCCAAAACGGAACTTTTGACTAACCAAAGTGGTCGGAAAGTCTTTCGAACTTGAGGAGCATGCTTTGGCCTAATAGGTGAAATACTCTCGCCGACAAGTCGATTGACGGTATTTACCCTTCCAGTTACTACATGTCCCCAATTCAATTGAAATTTTGAGACTTGGCGGGATTAATGAAAATCAAAGAGTGGAACTAGTCGACAAGGTGCGGGTTTCACCCCTAACTTGGCGATTTAGTATCGTAAGTGTGGTTGGTACTCGTCGGGTCAAAAGTTAATTTTGACACTTTGACGAGGGTCCACTAGAATTTGAAATTTGAATTTCTCCATCAAGGTGTGGATTTCACTCCTAACTTGGTGGTGAATTTCGTGTAAGAAAGAAAGTAGAAGGATCGAGAGTCATTCACCAAATTGTGGGTTTCACGCCTATTTTGGTGAAGTCGTCTCATTTTGTAATATGAGTGTTGTCGGATTTAGAATAATCGAGTAAAATGCATGAGGGAAACGTATGTCAAGGGAAATATATGAACAAGTATAAACACATAAGAGAGCATATCAAGAATGGTGCTTGGATTACGAAATGATAAAACATGTATTAGCACATAGAGAAATGTGTTTAGAGTACCACGTAATGAATCGAACAATGAAGCAAGTATTAACACATAATAAGACAAGCATTAATGCATAAGAGTAACATGTTGAATATTTCTCATGAGTGATACATATGTCTAAAATAGCATAAATAAGAAACAAATAAGGTATCATGTAGTAGTTCAAGCAAACATACAAATAAGGCTCTAAAACTATAGACAAGGTAAAAGCATTCCTACTTTTCCTAATTCCCTATAGTTATGGCTCTGATACCAATCTGTCACACCCCAACCAATGGCGGAAACATCGGGATGAGACGAAGTGTGAAGATTGCTCGAGACATCATAACGCTAATTGTGACAATAGAATTAAAGATAAATTGACTTCTTTCATAAATAAATGTTACAATACATGAAATTTGAAATACAACATGTTAAGTACAAGAAAACAATATGACATTTATACAATGTATTTGACCTAAACGTCTATATGTGTATCTAGGTATCAACGCTACTTCATTTCATGGCATCATCATCCTCAACCTGTAACATGTTTAAAATAAAGTTCAATGCAAAAGCAAAGGCGAGTATACAAGTTTGGTACATACATAGCAAAAGATAAGTTTCGAACAATTCCTCATAGCAAGCATGTGATTCAAGATAAACGTAAAAACATGGCATGTGTCTAACATATCAAACCAAGGAAACGCAACAGGCTCATGACATTACCACAAGTTTCAGGTGGCGGGTCGTTAATCCTATAGCGCTACATATGTCACGGTTTGGCTCGTACGAAGTTAATGATAAGTTCAACACATAAGATTCGCCCAAGTTTAAATATCAAGCCATCACGTATACAAGCATGTTAATAGGAATGTTCATGTGTTTAAGCAAAATGTTCATGTGTAAGTTGTTGATAAGTAAACATGTTACACCCCAAAAGTGGTAAAAGTAAAAGGGGGAAATACGAGTATACTCACAAAGTTTTCATATGCTTTCCGATTATCCAATTATTGACGAGTTGATGAGGTTAAAAGATTGAATGTGTAAGGGTTAAAGTTCAAGTATGCATAGAGACAAGATTCGGTATTTAAAACAACATAAAAATAAGATATGAGAATAACATGTGAAAATAATCATCTTCAACACTTAACACTTGTATGACACTTGGTAACCACAAGGGTTATGATAATGTTTTCATGAGTTGAACACCCATAAGAATCACAACAAGGTTTAGGTCTTATATGATGTTCTACTACTTTAACATGTAAACACAAGTTCAACATCAAAGGTTCGAATGAGTGTATATATATATATATCTAGGTTAAGTATTACATATTATTTAGTCCAATAATTCAAGTAGGAGGTAGAAGATTAGAATCTTCATTTAGGCACCTCGAGTAGTCATGGATGTCAAGTATGGGGTAGGAAGAACTAGCTTCCGTTTAGGAACCCCTTGTATGTTCACCACTTCACTTGATGTAAAAACAACCAAGGAGGGTCACGAACTAGGATTAGTACAATAATATAATTAATCTAATCTATAAGAAATCATCAAATCATGTGAGGATTGTATGTAGGACAGCCCAAGTTGTTCCATAATCACTCATTCATCAAGATCTAAGCTTGACATGATTTGTGGGTTAAATACCCTAACAAAACAGAAAGTATTTGAGGTTTAATCCTCTGATTTCAAGTGTCTCAACCTTGTTTTTAAGCTTAACCAACCATAGAAGAGGTTGTAGGCATTGGGACATAGGTATGAGATGTGTTAGACACAAGTTTGATGAAGTTTAAACAAGTTTGAAAGAACATACATCAAAACAGAAAGTTTTTGGATCATTTCAGGGGATTTCCAGGTCTGATTTCTCCAAGGATAAGTCAAGGAATCATACCCTATGATTATCCAAGCAAGTAGGAAGAAGAATCGGGTGATTTCGTTAAGAAATGAGCAAGTTATGCTCACTTTTGTAAAGGTGTATGAATCTATCCGAAAATGCAGATTTGCAACTGAATTGAGAGTGAATTGTGAGTTGTAGAGAGTTGTGAAAGTGTAAAAATGCTTGGAGAGGGTGTATATTTATAGTGGAAGAGTTTAGAGGTGATTGGAGGTGATTAGAGGTGGCTAAATGGTGATTGGGGAGTGTTGGAATGGCGGGATTCGTGCTAATTCGCGTCTGATTGCAGCTGAGTTCATTTTCTGCGAAGATGAAGGCCATGCGGCCCGCATTAGATATCAAGTAAGCTGAAGCGGGCCGCCCGGAGGTTGCTTATTTGACATAAGTTTCAAAAATTACACTTTAGCCCCCAGACTTGTTTATTTTGATGTTTTTAGGACTTTTAAGGACCATTCTTGCCATAAAAGCATATTTTAAGATAAATCCAAGTATGAGGAGTATAAACCAAGTGTAATTGAGTGTAAAAGTATCATAATCAAGTGTCGTTTCACGTTCAAACACGTTTTATGCATAAGTTTCATGTATTTACAAGTTTAGCACAAAGTTTCCAAGAATTACGAATAAGTGTCAATTGTTCCACGAAATTGAATGTACGAGCTGGTATAAAGTGTGTATAACATGTATTTAACAAAATACGAGTTTCATTAATGATCCAAGTCTCGGATTTAACAACGATTACAAAGATAGAACCATTACAAGAACACAAAGTTTCCAAAAATAGTTTTACAAACGATGGTTTCTAAATATAGAAAGTATGAAAACGCGGGGCGTTACATCGGTTCATTGGTATCAGACAACCCACTTTCTGATGATGACAGATGCCTGTAACATAACAATCATAACATGTGCACATATAGTAACCACTAACACTTAGTATGCAAACAAGACATTCATCACTTAGACATGTATTCACGTGATCCTTCATGAAACTTTCTCTATTTTCCTAGTCTACCCCATGCAGACTAAACCACCAATGCAATCTTGCATTGTTTTTCTTGTCTTTCCTTTTGTAAATCGCTTGTTCCATGGATCTGGGCATTTTGTGTATGCAATGAAAACATGTTGTAAAAGTATTTTCGTGAGAGCCCTAATGATTGTAGTCTAGACTCGAGAAAGAATCCTAGTTCGCTACAATCCAAGCTCAGATACCAAACTGTCACACCCTGACTTTTGCGGAAGGGTGATTATGTGTGACTTGCTTAATATCTGAAGAAACACTGACCTTAACAGTAGTATCCAACTAGGGCTTCAACTCTCAGTGACCCGAACAGTTAACTGCAAAAAACAGAAACACCGTTAGGACTCGTTACAGGAATGGGGTTATTCCTGTAACCACCCTCCGGCGTGAGAATAAGTCTCGGTTTTGGGAGTATAAGAGAAGATACGGAGAATAAAGTTGTATGAGAATAAGATGATCATACCTTATACGTTTACCTTTATTTATAGTTTATCATTTAGGTTTCCCCTAACTTAGGATGGGCTCTGATAAGTTAGGGATTTGCATGATCTTCCCAAAAAGTTGGAGATTCGATTGCGTGATCTATCCATGCAGAATGGAATGTTCTAGAACAAATGTCTATACTTATTTATTTATAATAAAATAATAGGTAATGACCGGGTCGGTTTTTCCGATTCGGGTCATACCTCGTCATGTCCCCCCAGTCCGAAGTTATGAAATGAAATTCATGAGATCGAACTAGAAGAAAAAAAAGTCCACATACCCTATTTGGGGCAAAATTATTAATTGAAGTGCCACTATGTGTTATGAGAAAATGTCGGCGATGGGATAGGATATGACAGTTAAGTCATCATTGGGATGACAACTGTGTTTACCCTGCTCTGACGCGTATTTCCATCCTTTCATCTTTTCGAATTTGAAAAGTCACCTTCCTGTATAAATAGTATCCCCGTTTGCGAGATTTGAACTACATTTTCTCAAAACACCTTCTTTTACTTCCCTTCTTTCGAACAAATGGCCTCTAAGACCACTGAATCTTCCTCCTCTGCCTCAGCCAGTTCTGATGCCCTGTTCTGCAAATGGGGAATCGTGTCTTATAACAACCTTATGCAAGATTATGGGATCAGGGCTGAATGAAATCCTGTGTTGCCATCAAGAATGGACACATCATTTCCGTTGAAGGAAGGTAAAATCACGTTGTTTAGTGATTTCTTCAAATTTTGCAATTTCCGGCTGCCTATTACCAAGTTTTGCAAATTGGTTCTTGACCATTACTGTGTTCACATCTCCCAACTGCATCCATTAGGACTTGTGAAGCTTCGACAGTTCGAATTTGCTTGTGCAGCTTTAGGGCACATTCCGGAACTTATTGTTTTTAGGGCTTTCTTTGTGCTTGTGTGGAAATCCCCCTTTTTCACTTTTGACCGGAGAGATACCGATGCGTCTTGTTTGAGGGACATTCCTACCAGTTCTAGGGACAAGGATTGGAAAAAGATATTTTTCTATATCGATGCCTGTGTGATTCCCGGCGAGATGCACTGGAGAAATATGGGCCCAAAAGACAAGGTTAAGGACGATAGTCCTTCTGAAGATGCTTATATTTCAAACGCCCTATATACAAGACTGTGTGGTCGCCCTTTCGAGTGCACAATAATCCCAGAAGGGGCCCTGGTAATGGCGGGGATGAGTCTACTGTGGCGCGATATCAAGCAGTATCCCTCATTTCGAAGGGATGACGAAGGTACTGCTATGTTTTACTAGTTATGTATTCTGCTAATTTTGAAAATAACATATGTGTATCTTTCAGGGGAATGGAGCTTGTTTGACTTTGTGGACCCTCCGCGGCATCTGGCGTTGAGGGCCGCAGACTGCGTGCTCGATGAACAAGAACCGGATGTGTTGAAAGTTCACCTTGAGCAGTTTTTATTACCCGCTCTGCCTGTGGATCCTGTTGCATACATTTCCCCTCTTACCCTCAGCGGGGGTAGTAACGTTACCCTTCCAGAGAAAAAACCGACCCGGATAAAAGTTACTGGGAGGAAATATATGGCAGCTGGGGCGGCAACATCTTCCGCTGGTGGGGCGGCACTCGCCAAAGGTGATATCACTACTACTGCTGAAATGACAAGCCCCACGCATGTGGCGAAGAAACGAAAGTCGTTTGTTACTCCTACGCTAACTGCGTTTGAGGCTATGCAAGCCGCCTATGCCCTGCCGTTTGGTGTGTGTTTTATGTCTTCAAGTGTCATTGTGAATTATGAGCTTCGTGTTACTAAAACTTGTCGTTGATACAGGTACTACTGCCGAGGTCTAAACTGAAAATGTGACACCCACGCCCTTGTCATCTGTGGGGGCGGTGCTTCCTATTGCTAGCAGCCTTTCAGAGCTTATACGTTCGGCGAATGTTACCGCCGCTGTTAGTTGTGCCATACCGCCGCCTACGCTTACCGCTGTCGTGACTGTAACAACTAGTCCAGTTTCCACGCCTCTGACCTCCAGTGTCGTTCTTTCCACTCTGTTTGATTCTGCATTGAGTATATTTTCCGCTACTGGGAAGGAGATGCCTGCCGTATCTCTTGCTCACGAGGCGACGAGTGCTGGAGATCACGCTGCTGGCGATACTGGGGGGTCTAGCAGTGGTATTGTTGACGATGGGGCCCGCTTGGGTGACGATCTTTATTTTCCTACCATTAATTGGGATCCCAACGCTCGGGATAAACGTTACCAGCCGTAGTGGAAAATTACGGAGTCTTCTAGGTTGATTTTTCCCCAAATGGTTCAGCACTGGGTTGAGCGGGCTTACCCTCCAGCAGAGGAGGCATATCTTGAGGGACTGAATTACGAGAATTTGATGAATTTTGCAATTGTTGACTCTGCATGTCTGCCCCGGAGGCTTTCAGAAATCCGGCGCAGGTGGATGCATGACAAAAATGAGCTCCACCAGGCACGAGCCACTATTGAAGAGCTCAAGGATGAGAAATACCGCCTGGAAAGTCAGCTCCAAGCCGCTGGGTTGAGGGAGAGTCGGTTTTTGTCAGAGAAAAACAAAGCTGAGGATGACTTGAAGAGGGTAACTGCCCACCTTGCTGAGGAGCGGCTTATGTGGGTTCGCGATATAGCGGAGAAGGACCGGGTCCTTGCTCACGCTAAAAGCGTACAAGAAGAGCAAGAGCGTAAAGCTGTTAGTGAGGATCAGAAGGTGAGATCTGAGATGAGTACTATTGTGGAAAAATTCCGAATTGACACTGACTTTGTGTCTCAGGTGCAGGAGCGCTATCAAGCTTTGACCGTTGAGGTGGAAACTTCGAATGCTAAAGCTCAGGCAAGGCAAGGCAAGCGGAGCTGGAGGAGCGGGAAGGACAACTTAGGGAGCTCCAACAGCATTGTGATTCCCTTCTTTCTGAAAGAAATACACTTACCCAATCCTCTGCTGCACGCCTGGAGGAGGTGAAAAACGCCCTGGAACAAGCGAATGCTAAGGTGGATAGCTTAACTAGCCAACTGGCTGCTATACGGGGTGACAGGAATTGGTTGATAACGAACGGGTTGGTAGGGGCGTTTGAATACCTTCGCCAATCAGCGCCTTTTACCGCGCTGATAGACCGCCTCTCAGCTGTTGCATACCAATCCGGTCATCATGATGGCGTTTACAAAGGATACTTCGACTGCCATCAGTCGGAAAAAATTGCTTCGGACTTCCATGTGGCCAGGGGAAAATTTCAGGGTGACATGACAGATGCCTTGGAGGCAGCGTACAACAAGCCATTGCCTGAATATGTTGTCCTGATGGACAAGGTGAATGAAGAAGGCATCGAGTCTTTGCGTTTGATGCTGGACCCCGCGGAAGAGACAGAGGAGGAATAAATAATTTGTTTTGTTTATGTATCTTACATCCTCATGCCTTTTGTAATGACACTGTTTAACTTGGTTTTTGTGAAAATATCTGCATGGCTTGTCAGACAATTAATGCTAATGTAATGATGTATACCGCTGCCATTCTTCTGAAATGTGGCGAGTTGACCTGTAATGATTATTTACCATTAATGTTGCTATCGTCATTACTGTTAAACTGTTTGCCCTTCTATAAATTGTGGTTATCTTTCCAAATTTGGTAACCCGACAGGATGAGCCGGAGAAGTTATAGGCAGAGACTTTCCGACATTTTCCGGCGTTTGGATGACACCGATGGTCTGGTTCAACTGCAAACTCTGGTAACGAAGTCGATGATTCGGAGAAGAAGACCACCTTCTAATGTTGTTCCATCCCGGGCGAACCGGTCGTGCAAAAGTGTTACTTATGAAGATCCTTTGTCAGCTAATGCTAATATGGCATCACTATCAGCTGATAGTCTGATGAAAATCATCCCTGCTGATAATGTTAAACGTTGCCATTTGGTGTATGAGCGTCGCCGAGGTGGTTGTGCTGTGAAGGATTCTGTTGATAATCCGAGTATGATAGCTCCACCGATGATTGGAGGATCGACCGATGACTTGGCCGCTGATCCTTATGTGCTGAGCTGTGGTGAGGTGCTGCATACCCCTGCAGAGGTGATGGTGACTTGTTCCCACAAGTAGGTGTTAGAACATGTTCTTTTTTGGTTCCCCCATGTTGGTTTTTATCAACAGGGACAAGTACTTGGTTTGTGTAAGATAGTTCGTATGTATTTATTACGAAAATACCTATCTTTTTGTAGCGGTTAGCTTATCTATAACCAAGATACCCGCTTTCAGCGCTGTATATTTTGACCCTATGACTTATATGTATGAAAATATTTCGTGTTTAAGGGTACTTTTGTTGTTTACCGTTATGTGCAGTTCGTTTGCGGTGGTAAATTTTATTGTATGTTTAAGTAATGAGAGAAAACAAAAGGAAATAACTTTTATTAAACTCAAAACTTAGATGAACAGAAGCGACATCGATGTGGATGGATAACACTTGTTTATTGAAAAAAGAAAAGTTTGCTCTTGCCGTTAGGAGCAAGGCATTACAGGTAACATTTTTTTCAATTGAGCTATGTTCCAGCTGCGCGGTACAGCGGTGCCATCTAGTTTGGATAAGCGGTAGGCCCCTTTGCCCAGATCTTCTTGAATGACTTAGGGACCCTCCCAGTTGGCTCCCAGTTTGCCTGCGGGTTTCGCTCTACTGGCTTCGTTGTCTCGCATGACGTAATCGCCTTCTTTGAAAGTGTGATGTGCCACGCGTTTGTTGTAGTACTTTTCCAATGTTTTCTTGTACTTTGCCTCATTAATGGCGGCAGCTTCACGCCTGTCTTCGAGTATATCCAGGCCTTCCCTTAACAGCCTATCATTATCATCGCCGGTAGTGAGGCGACGTAATGATAGCAATCCCGCCTCCGCGGGTATCATTGCTTCCGCACCATAGGTTAGGCTAAAAGGGGTTTCGTTATTGCTCGTCTTGGGCATTGTCCGGTGTGCCCATAGGACATTTGGCAGTTCTTCCACCCAAGAACTTCCTTCATAATCTAACCTTCTTTTCATGCCATCCAGCAAACTCCTATTCGCCCGCTCTACCTGACCGCTTCCCTGGGGATGCGCTACAGATATGAAGATTTGCTGGATCTGGAGATCGGCGCACCATTCTTGCAGGACTTTGTCTGTGAACTGTGTTCCATTGTCACTCACCAGGTATAGCGGTAATCCGAACCGACATACTATGTGTTCCCAAAGGAACTTTTTTGCATTTTCCGCCGTGATTTTAGCCAAAGGTTTGGCCTCAACCCACTTGGTAAAGTAGTCGATCGCCACAATTAAGTATTTTAGCCTTCCGGGAGCCAGCGGGAATGGTCCAACAATATCCACCGCCCATTTTTGAAAAGGCCAGGCCGCTGTAACTGGGATTAATTTGTTTTTGGGCCTGAGTGTTTGAGGGGCGAATTTCTGACAGCTGCGGCATTTTCTGAGTTCTTGCACCGCGTCTTCGTGCATCCCGGGCCAATAATACCCGGCATTATGGATTCTAGCTACGACTGCCCGGGGTCCGGCGTGGATGCCGCATATGCCTGCATGAATTTCTTGGATCAGGTACTTAGCTTCCCCCGGGGAGACACACCGTAGGAGGGGTCCCAAGTACGACTTTCGATATAGAACGCCAGTGTTTACTTCATATTGCAATGCCTTTGTTTGTACTTTCTGAGCGTCTCCCCTAGCGGGGGGTAACTCCCCCTTAGTAAGGAACTTTAATATCGGGGTGTACCAACACGGTTCCTCCGCTGTGACGGCAGAGACGTTCCGGGGTTGAATTGAGGGTTCAATTGAGGGTGTTTGCAATGTTTCCACCTTTACTTCTTTTTCCGTGCCTGAGGTAGCAAGTTTGCTCAAAGCATCCGCTATTTGGTTTTTTCCCCTATGTACGTGATTGAGTGTGACATTATCGAAGGAAGCCATGAGTTCCTTTGTTTTTGCTAAGTATCTTGCCATTGACTCGTCTTTGGCTTCATACGCCTCATTTACTTGATTATTAACCAGTAAGGAATCGACATATGCATCGACCCGTGTAGCTCCCATAGATTGGGCCATTCTTAAACCCGCGAGTAGCGCTTCATATTCTGCTTTGTTGTTGGAACATTCGAAATCGAAGCGTAAAGCGTACATCAGTCTTATCTCGTCTGGGCTTATTAACATTAAGCCCGCCCCAGATCCTCTTCCACTTGATGACCCGTCAGTATAAAGTTTCCAGGTCTGTCGGGCAGTGCTGGATTCCGGGATGTCCCGGATGGCGGGGTCCAGTATAGTTTCTCCTTCAGGGATCTCAGCTAAGAAGTCGGCGATTACCTGCCCTTTGACTGCCGTTCGTTTTCGATATTCAATGTCCAAAGCGCCCAATTCAATCGCCCATTTGGCCAGTCTCCCGGAAATTTCTAGCTTGTGCAAAATTTGATGTAGCGGGTAATTCATTAAGACCTGTACGCAGTGCGCTTGAAAATATCTTCTTAATCGCCGAGTGGCGTGAACTAGTGCAAGGACCAGTTTTTCAAGGGTTGGATACCGCGTTTCGGGTCCCGCCAATACTCGGCTGATGTAATATATGGGTGTTTGCTTCCCATCTCTTTCCACCATTAGTACCGCGCTTACCGCATTATGAGCTGCTGCCAAATACATCTTAAGCACTTCATTAGGGAATGGCGCTGTCAGCATGGGTAATTTCTCAATGAAACGTTTCATGTCTTGCAGGGCTTCCGCTTCACCGGTCCATTTGAAATTCTTTTTGTTAAGGCAATCTTTTAACGTCTTAATAAAGGGCAAGGATTTTTCAGCATGTCTTGCCAAGAATCTGTTGATCGCCACTAAACGCCCATTCAACGCTTGCGCTTCTTTCAAGGTTCTAGGAGAGGGCATCCGCGTTATAGCGGCTACCTTTTCCGGGTTAGCTTTAAAGCCGTCCCGTGTGACTATTACGCCTAAGAACTTTCCCTCCTCAACCCCAAAAGAGCATTTCTTGGGGTTGAGTTTGATGTTGTATTCTCTAAGCTTTTGGAAAGTTTCCTCAATGTCTTCCAGCATTTGTTTCTCTTCCCTGCTTTTGATCACAAGATCATCGACGTATACTTCCAAATTTCTGCCAATTTGTGTTTCGAAAGCTTTGTCCATGAGTCGCTGGTAAGTGGCCTCGGCATTTCGTAGGCCGAAAGGCATCTTTGTGTAGCAAAAGATGCCAACATCAGTGTGAAACGCCGTTTTTTCTTCGTCTTCCTTAGACATCTTAATCTGGTGGTATCCTTTATACGCGTCTAAAAAGCACTTATACCTGTAGGGGACCAGTGAATCAACTTTGAAGTCTATCTCAGGCAGTGGGTACGCGTCCTTGGGGCATGCTTTATTTAGATCTTTGAAATCGATGCTCATCCGCCATGTGCCGTCTGGCTTCTTTACCATTACCGGGTTTGATACCCACATATGGTACTGTGTTTCTCTGAGAATTCCAGCTTCCACCAACTTTCGTACCTCTCTAACAACTGCTGCCTTTCAATCCGGAGCCATACTGCGTTTACCCTGTGCGACTGGCTTAATGCCTGGGAGTGTTGCTAACTTGTGTTCTGCCTTATCGCAGGGTATTCCCGTCATGTCAGAATGTTCAAAGGCAAAGATATCTACATTCCTTCTCAGCAGCTGTTTCAAATCATTTTTAACCTCGGGAGAGAGGCTGTCTCCGATTGTAATTGTCTGGTCTGGATGGCGTGTGCTTAATACCCATCTTTCTGGACCAACGGCTCCGGTGGGGCCCTGGCGACATCTTTTGGCGTTTAATACCTCCCCTAGTTTGTCCCGAAACACCGTCGCGACACCCCGCGGGGTAGGGAACTTCATAAAACCTCGCGCCGTAGAGACTATAGCGTCTAATTTACCCAGAGTAAACCTTCCGATGATCACATTGTGGTACGATTCGGCACGTACCACAAGGAATGTTAGGACTATGGTTCTTTCCCGGGGCTCTTGTCCGAATGTGACCGGGAAAGTAATCTGACCAATAGGGTCCACCTTTTCCCCTGTGAAACCTTTAATGGGGGCGTGTACTGACTCTAGCAACCTTTTGTCCTCGGGTTGCATTCTGTTGAAACAGTGTTCGTAAATAATGTCTTCTGAACTCCCGGTATCTACCAAGATTCTTCTCATCGATAATCTCCTACTGCGGCGGATATGATCAAAGCATCCGTAGTGAGGTGTAAATCTTCCATGCGAGGCTCAATGGTCATGGTTGCTAACATCCAGGGTTCGAGCGTGGAGAAACTCCGTTTTGGCCCTTTTCCTTTGTCTGCGTATACCATATTCAGCTCTCGCGGCCTCTTACCCGCCGCCTCGTCATTTTCTTCCTTAACAGGGAGCGGCCCCTGCTTGATATCTCTCACTAGATGTGCCAGTTTACCGGCTTTCACGAAGTATTCAATCTGCTTCTTTAGTTGAAAGCAATCGTTCGTATCGTGGCCGCTCTCTTTGTGGTACTCACAATATTTACTTGTGTCTTTGTTGGGATTGTCTTTCAGCGGCTTTGGGGGATTAAACTTGAGGTTCTCTGAGGCTAGGATCTCTGCTGGTGTCTTGCTTAGGTTGGGGTAGTCGGATCGAGGTTTTGAGGACTCATTCCTTGGATAGGTGCCTCTGGGTCTATCGTACCGTGAGTCCGTCTTATCACTCCTCTGATATCGGTCTCCTCTACCCCTACCTTTAGAACCTCTCTGTTCCCTGTCTTCTTGGTTTTTCAGAGCCTCCTTCTTTCTATTGGCCGCGTGACTGGCGGCTACTGCCTTTTCCTGTATGACATAAACTTTAGCTATCCGCAGTATTTCATCGATGGTGGGAGGCACGCCATCCCTTCCATGTAGTGTTCTCAACAACTCGTCGTCATTTACTCCCTGTAGGAAAGCTCCACACGCTAGATCGTTTGTTACACCCGGGATTGCCAGGCTTTCTTTGTTGAATCTAACAATAAAGTTTTCCACCGTTTAGTTGTCTCGCCGACGGATATGGAGGAGCTCGTTCCTATCCTTCGTGTGCCTGCGCTGCTAGCTGAACTGCAAGATGAATTTGGACTCTAGATCTTCGAAACTGTCAATCTCCCCAATGGGCAGACTGTCCCACCAGACCCGAGCCGCGCCTACCAGCGTTTGCACAAACATTTTACACCATAAGGGCATAGGCCAACAGGCTACTTCCCCTGCACTTTTGAATAGGTTAAGATGGTCATCGGGGTCGCCTAGACCATCGTATTTGCCTACGGTTTGAGGCATCTTGGGTTTTTCCTTGATAGGAGCTTCCGCTATTCTTCTGGTGAACTTGGATTTGAAGGTTGCATCCACTGGCTTGTAGGGTCTGGTGAGTTCGTCTTCTTCTACGTTGATAGGTTGTACTGGAGGAACGATTCCGCTCTGGCTTATACCCTGAGTGGCTGAGGGTTGAGCCAAAGTGACGTTTAGCAAGGAACCAGAGCCTCCCCCCGGAGAGAATCTAGGTCTGGATGTGTTTCCTCTATCGTAAACAGGTTCCGCCATTGGCGGGGTTTGAGTGTAAACTGGTTGTGACGTTGGATAGGTCCACCAAGGCGGCATGTAAGCCGCGTATGGCAATTGAGTATGGCCTTGCGTGGCTCCCTGGGGTGTGTACATTGAATTACAGTACGGGGGTAAGTACCCATACGGGGGTGCGCAATAGTCCCCAGGGAAATAAGCCTGATTTCCCGGCGTAACCGGAGCGTTCATAATTCCTGCTGGTATGATCACTGGTTGGTGAGGTGGCGTTGACAATGCCGCTGTTAGTGCTGCAGAATACAAGGGCGGCATGGCATAAGTGACTGAGGGTTGGTAATACTGAGGCATACTTGCCTGTGGTATAACAGTGCTTGGGTTTGCCGATGTAATAACTGGCATAGAGTTAAGGCGCGGGATCTGCGCACTAGTGGTTGCCACCGTGGTGAACATGTTACCACCAGTGATACTTGGCTCCCCTGACTGTAACCGTAAAGATGTGTATGGAAACCAATCTGCCGCCGTGGTCACGGAGGAGACGGCGGTAATGCCTGTGAAACCTGGTGGTGGTCCTTCCGCCTCAAACTCCAGGTTAAGCGACCTGGTGACAGCTGGCGATGCTGGCGTGATGGTGACAGCCGGCGAGGCCGTCGCAATGGTGACAAGGTCTGCTCCCGACATCATATTGTTGTCTGTCATTGTTTGGTTTGGGGTAACTGCTACGTTCTGATCACTTGCCATGGGGTTCAATCTAACTGTTACCGAAAAGGTCCCACGGATGGCGCCAATGAAGAAACACTGACCTTAACGGTAGTATCCAACTAGGGCTTCAACTCTCAGTAACCTGAACAGTTAACTGCAAAACAGAAACACCGTTAGGACTCGTAACAGGAATGGGGTTATTCCTGTAACCACCCTCCGGCGTGAGAATAAGTCTCGGTTTTGGGAGTATAAGAGAAGATACGGAGAATAAAGTTGTATGAGAATAAGATGATCATACCTTATACGTTTACCTTTATTTATAGTTTATCATTAGGGTTTCCCCTAACTTAGGATGGGCTCTGATAAGTTAGGGATTTGCATGATCTTCCCAAAAAGTTGGAGATTCGGTTGCGTGATCTATCCATGCAGAATGGAATGTTCTAGAACAAATGTCTATACTTATTTATTTATAATAAAATAATAGGTAATGACCGGGTCGGTTTGTCCGATTCGGGACATACCTCGTCAATATCATTGCATTCAACCATAACAAACATCTATATGATAAAACCATGATGTTCATCCATAAATTATGTTTCAAAACATTACAATCGTCATTGTTTAACCACAAACCAGGACTTCAGGTTCAAGTACATAAAAACCCAAGTTTTAAGTTCCAAACTGGACTTAACCAAAAGACACTACTAAAAGCTAGGCTTTGAACTATGTATCTTATCCAAGATAAGATGCACAATCCAAACCCTTCGACACTGGATGACATCTTTTATTTTAAGACACAACTTGACATCTTGAACGCCCGCCAGATCCATAATTAATTTCCTGAAATACATGTAGTTTAAAAACATCAACAAAAGTTGAGCGAGTTCATGTGTTTTGTATGTGTGCACGAACATCCTTGTAAACATTTGTAAGTATGTATGTATGTACTTGTAAACCGATATGAAAGCGACAAGGAAACAGATCAATTAATGTGTAGCTAATACATTAATATGTGTGTAATGGTGTAGGAATGGCTCAATCCTTTATGCGTATTTCGTACCAGGCCATCTGGCGGGAACGACATAGTCGCCTCATGGTCCAACCCGCGGGCTCATGGGCGGGGCTCGTAACACCCAATAGATCTATCACTCATACCCCTCGGTCCTTAAATAAGGATTAATGATCTTTAGTTACTCGCCTACCCATTCACATGATCTAACAGTTCATTCCTTAGCTAACCATACCATTTGTAATCGTAATTGTTTGTAACATGTATTTCACCCCCAAAGTTATAAAACTGAAAACAATTAAAAGAAAGGGTGGACATGAACTCACAGTCTTGCGTTCTTCGATCAAATAACTCAAAGCTTCTTTCCAATTGCACGACTACCTACAAACGTGCTATGGTCTATTAGACGGATGGGTCGTGCCTTGACTTTAGTGGTAATTAGTGTCTTTGAATTATGTTTCTTTGTGTCATCAATATTATTCCAAGTTATATAATTATTTGTTAAAAAATAAATATTTTAACTTAAATTATATTTATTAAATTTTGGAATATTAGTTAAAATAATAAATTTTAACTTGACAAGTTCATGTATTTGTACACGTATAACTTCCCCAAGGATGGGTGTATTCATACCCGTATTCTTAACCTTGTATATTTTTGCCAAGTATCGGTGGCGTATTCCGGTGTATTTATATGGACGAGAATATGTATTCTTATTATGTTCATTAAGTATTCTTATACTTAATTTTCGTGTTAATTTTTCCTGAATAATATTTCTAATAAAAATTCACCAATATATATTCTTAAAATATATTTTTAATAAACTTACATAGAAAAATTATCTATAATTTTTTTCCTTGGCAAAAATAATTTGTATTTTCATATAACCTCAAAATAATATATTTTCAAGATTATCTTTAGAAAATATTTATAAATCCGTTTTTCTCCCCAAAAAAAAAATATTCTAAGTTTGTTTAAGAAACATATATTTTCTCAAAAAATAGTATATTTTCTAGTAATTCAAGAAAACATATATATTTTTCTTTCCCAAAAATAATATGATTTCTTCTTGTCAAAAATATGATATAATTTTGTAGTAATTGTAAAAATCAAATTTTTGTTCTCTTGGTGTCCAAAATACCATTTACCAAAATATACTCATGAACTTATTTTCGGAATATTTATGTAGGTGATATTTCTTGTTTGGTTTCTCCAATATTTTGGGTATAAATTAGATATTTATTTCTTGGAATTTTTGTAATATTTTGTATTGTAATTTTTTTTTATTTTGGTGAGTTATATTATTTCAAGTCCTAAAATAATATAACTAATACACATGATATACAAATAATCACACACAAGGTGACATCTAAATATATATATTCTCCTAAATACATATTTAGTCACTTTTATTATCAAAAACCAACCTCCAATATTTATAATTTTTGTAACAAAAATTATGGCAAACTTTATATAAAAATTCATGGTTAAAATATACTTGTAAATGTTTGTTTAAAAATATTTTTCTAAGTGTTTAATTTCTAGAAAAATTTTGTCATAGTTTCCCCTTAAAAATGGAGGTTTTCATTCTTTCAAAGCATGTCATTTTGTTTTATAAATCACAACAATCAACAACAAATCAAACAATACTTACCAATTTGCCAAAATCAAGCTATAATCACTACTTCATGAACTTGAAAATTTATAAAAAGTTGTAGTAACTTATTAGTGTGTTTAGTAAGCTTAGTTACCCTTTAAAGTGTGGTTGTTTATTTAAAAAACATCTTTCTTGAATAATTTGGATGTTTATAACTTGTAAATTATTTTTCTAAAAATATTTCTTCTTGAATTTTTCTTGTTAAATACATGTTCCTACACTTGATTAACCACTAAAAATGTGGTTAGTTTCTTTAAGAACCAAGTTTAAGTAAATCTTGTGTTTTAACTTGGTTTCTTGAGAAATTAGTTTTGAAATCATCCACTTCAATGATTTATATCACACTTTGATCATTTTTATTCAAGGAAAACATTTTATACTTCAAGTTCATGCTTTCACATAAGGATGATCATCTTGATTTCTAACATAATCATCCCCTCATCTTGCTAGATTATGTCTTTAATTACCATCTAGCAAGTTCATATGATGTTTAACATCATTAACATAAACAATCAACAATCAAGAAGCATATCAACACTGAAACAACATGATTCATGGTGATTTTTAGTCTTATGTTAAGAATCATGTTCTTGATCATTAGTGTTCTTCATGATTATCAACTTATATAATTTTTAACCAACTTAACAAGAGATAAAATGAGATTTAGATGATGTTACTACTAGCTCAAGGCTAGGGATGAACACAAGATGAAGATGAATGAGGTGGTTAATAGCACTTGAAAGAGGTCCTTCACTTTCCAATGGCTCCTAGCTCCTTAAACAAGCTTCTTACACCTTAATATCACTAGAGAATGGATTGATTTGAAGTGAAAAATGGTGGTGGTGTGGTGGTGATCTTGGCCGTAGGTAAGGAGGGGAGAGGGAGAGTTCAAGAGTTTGTGAAATGTATGGAATGAGAAGCATGAAGGCACTTGTGGGTATAAATTATAATCTTCCAAAATAATGTGATCTAATGTATATTATGTTTCTAAAAGTAAAGACATGATCTAATAAACTAATCAAATAAAATCAAGGTGGGACCACCCTCATGTAACCGTAAGTTGAGGGGGGGGGGGTGTAGTTTGGTTGTAAATATTAGTTAAGCTTGTCTAGTTGAAATATAATGTTTAAGTTAGGGTATTTAGTTGTTATGATGTTATATAGTGTGTTATGATGTTCGGGGACCATAACTAGCTTAGAAGTGATAAAACAATGCTTCTAGTGAAAATTTGGTGTTTCGGGTAGTGTCCGGTTGTTCGGTTGGTTACCGGTTCGTTAAGGTGCTAAACTATGTGGTTTAGTGTGCTTTATGTTACCTTTTGTGACAGTTTTGATTCCCGACACTTAGGAAAGTATTCTGGACCATTTAACCATATTTCTGCATGATATTAAGTTTTTAAATGTTGAATTTTGCTTAATTCTGCAGAATTAGGTAGTTTATGTGAGTTTTAGGCACTTTCCGGCACTTAAACTATCACTAGGAAGGCAATTTTATGATCCTTACTTTCCTACACACTATACTAGTGTAACTCTTGGTTTCTGGCTCAATCTGTGTCTCAATACCATGTCTGTCTATGTACTGAACTCCGTCAACATTTTTCTTATTTGTCTGATAACTGTGCCATCTTTGTTTCGTGCATCATTTGAGTCAATAGTCTATTGTATGCAATAATGGTATGACATTATGCCAAAATGTGATGCACATGTATGTATATGACAATAATCAGAAAGCATTCATGTCATTAATTTAAATCAGCACAGTCATTAAGGCACTAATTACTGTTTAATCATTGTACGGACACATGAAATTTTGACAGTTGTCACATAAACTTGACTACTGCACTTGAAAAAGCAAATATCTTTTGTTTTTGTAACATGGTCACCAACCAAAGTGAAGTACCCGAATGTCGATCATTGATTCCCTTCATCACATGCCTAGTATGCATCGATATATGCTTGGATCTCTAAGTTACCATTCAATTTAAATAGAACTCCAGATTAGCAATTCCTTTGAGATACCTAGCATTTCTCCGGACTGCTTCCATATGAGAAGCTTGGGGTTGTGTAATATCTATACTTTCCATTAATTGTAATGTTGTACTTTCTCATTTTAAAATCTTGTAATCATTACCGTTTGGATCAATGAATATCATTTAAAATCTTATATACGACTATCAACATTATTGATATCGTTCTACACTCTTACGTATGGTTACATTTACTTAAACGTGCTTCAAACTGAGTTTTTGACCAAAACGGATCACACTAACAACTTCTGGGACCAAAAATGAAAAATCCTGAAACTGTCCCTCCCATGCCACGCGGAGGAGATACTGCTCCCTCCCTCAACGCGTAGGAGAAGCCAGTTTGACCTGTTGACTTTTACCTCTTCGCGCCACGTGGAGGAACCCATGTTCCCCCCCGGGATGCGCGGGAGAGATTCATTTGCAGCAAAATCTGCCTAGTTGCGGGTTTTAACTTTCTCACCCAACCATCAACCTCCAACCACTATTTGCATTCACTAGACCCTAATCTGGATTATCCACTATAAATACAACACTCCCAACACCCCATTTCCCTTTACACACTCCAATTTCACTCTCAAATCTCCCCCAAATTCTACATTTCTTGAAGAACATCAAAGTCAAAACCAAGAGGTTTGACTTCAAGATCTTGTTCTTTTTCTCTCATTTCAGTTTGGTTATTGATTATACTTATGTTTATCATAAATCCAAGGCCACAAACCTCCTGCTTAAATCCATAAACACTAATGGTTGAGGCTCATTTCTGGATTCTCTACTAATTATGCATGTTTTTGACAATTATAACCTTCTAACTCTAACTTGACTTCCAACCCTTTACCAAACCAAAACATTGTGTTTGAATGTTCTTGTGTTACGGTTGGGACTTGTAGAAGTGCATACATAACCTAACATCTTGGATTCATGTTCATTCTCACTTATTCATCTTCATGCATATGTTTGACCCGTTTGGGCTATTTCGCCAAAAAAAAACCAAACCTAGACATCAAACCATTCAAATGTTTGAATATCTTGTGTTAAGGTAAGCATATGTAGTGATGTAGATGCAATACTTGAATGAACATGCCGTAGTTATTCATTCATTTTGCATACTTTCCTCAAAACCGAACTGAAATCCCACCAACTAAATGGATGGAAATTTCATGTTATGCTGAAACTCTTATGAGATCTATTGGGAAAATTATTCCCTATTTTTAGTTCTGAATTTTCTTAAATTTTTACCATATTATATTAATTTTTTTGCCATTTTTAATAATTTTGTCACCTTAAACCTATTAAAAATATAATAAATAATTTAGGGCAGAAAATAAATACTAAAGTTAAATAAAATTTTGTTCTAAATTTATTTTTCGGAATTTATTTATTTACTTAACAATTAAGGAATAATGGATTTTAATAATCTCAACTATTGCCAATTGGCCAGCAACGGTCCCAACTTCAAAAATTCCCACTGGCGGTCTCATATTTTCACATATTAGCCTTCAATGGACCCTAACGTCGTTAGTCTTCGGTTGCCGGAAAAACGTTTTTGGGCGGAAAACTCCTTTTTGGCCGGAAAACTCAACCTTTTCGTCTCAGATCTCTTTGTAAACTTATTACGGACCTTTAAGAACATTTTCTAGTAACAGCACTAATTATTAAGGTCATCGGAAAAACTCCTTTTTCGCCAAAAACTTCTTTTTGGCTGGAAAACTCAATTTTTTTGCCGGAAAACTCAAAGTTTTCGTCCCAAACCTGTTTGTAACCATAGATCAGACCTTTAGGAACCTTTTTCCGACCAAAAACGTTTTTTTCGGTGACCGGAGACTAATGACGTTAGGGTTCTGTTAGTAAGGGTCCATTAAAAGTCAATATGTGAAAAGATAAGACCGCCAGTAGGAATTTTTGAAGTTGGGACCGTTGCCGGACAACGATCAATAGTTGGGATTATTAAAATCCATTATTCCAACATTTAATTACTTATATAAAACTTAGTTTTAAAAATCTTAAACTAGATACTAAACACTTCATAAAACAAGGACTATTAGTATTTTAAGACTTAGTGTCCTTATATTATTTAAATATTATTATATACCATTTCATACATAGTAGTTTTGCATAGAATCATATAATAATTTATATGATTATTTAAACCGCTATAAATCGTCATTTCGTTAATCATTTTTATGGAGTTCATTCATTTCACATTTGCATTTGATTTCTTTTTACGATTACTTTTCGTTTATTCCTTACCTTATCAATACACTTATACCTCTCATTTTACCCTTTAGGCTAGACTTCGTTCGCCCGTCCTACTTGTTCGCTTGTTCGTGACTTATCCCGGTTTAACTTCGCAAACCGTAAGTATACATGATCTATTTTTACTTTTCACACTATTTGGGATGAAAACTAGTTTGTATATCAAAACACTACAAATTGCACATGCTTACACACTTACACACTTACATATCCACTTACATGTTTAATATACGATATGCTTTATGTGTTACATACTTGTTTACAATTATTCCTATGCATATTCATTAACCTTGCAAGTCACCCTTAACATGTATAGCGTTATAAGATTGACAACCCGCCTAGATTGATCCTTTCGGATCTGTGGTCATTGTTAAGTTTACACTTTGACATAGCCTTTTATGCTATGGTGCACACAATGTCTTACATTTAGGTTTGAATATTGCCTTCTATACATGCATGTTACATATTGCCATATTAGTACTTTTTGACATGTGGATTATACTCTTTTACACTTATGCTATATGTATTAAAACTTGTATACTCGTCAACTTTTTGTTAATTTTTATTTTAACATTTTTTCAGGGAATACATGAGATGATGTTGACAAGATTGCTATCACGTAGGGCATGGATTTAGACTTAAAATTTAATCAAATGTTATGTTGTTGTTTCTTTTGTTGAACACTGTGTTTCCTTTTGAGTATTGTATGACAATTTAAATTTGAGTAATTAATATATTTCAACTTCATGCTATGATGTCTATGAACAATCTACTTCGTCTCCCTCCAATGTTTCCTCCATCAGTTGGGGTGTGACAGGTTGATGCATGAATGACTCACCGCACCTACAACATATGTTGCACAGCTTTCCCACCATCCGTTGGTATCGTTTTTTGTGTGCTAACTCCGCTCTTTTCCCATATATATATATATAGATACATATATATTGACATTATCGTATATTTAGTCACATTATTAAATTTTCTTATATAAAAATATATTTCACATGTACATCTATATCTCTTAATAAAATATATAAAATCATATATGAATTATTTTCTTATTTTATGCCAACAAAAGAGTAAAGAGATGAAGAGTTGGTTTATAAATAATTTATATATATATATATATATATATATTCAATAAAAAGGTAAAAAGACTAAAGTGGCCTCATGTATAAGGCTCATGGTGAACTTAATACCTCAAAATATAATATCTGTGAAACCAAAGAACTTAATGTGTGACAGGGATAATCCGTTGAAATTTTGAAATTTAAGAAGGAAGATGAAAAAAAAACCTGAGTTAAATTCTTGGTTGGTTCCTATAGTTTGCAGATATTGCAGACTTGGTTCTGGTGATTCAATAATTACAGAATTGGTCCTAGTGGTTGTAATTTTTGCACTTGTGTGATCTTTATCACTAACCTATGTTAATTTTTCTCAGTTAAAAGTGTGAAATTACTATATTACCCCTGAACAACTGAAAAAAATAAAAAGAATATAAAGATGGGCCCACCCTCATGTTCTCTCTCTCTCTCTTTCTAAAAATCCCTACCACCACTACCATCTCCAACCCACCACCACCGTCACCTTCAACCCAACACCTCCACCATCAACCCACCACCACCTCCACAATTAAAATTGTTCCATTTTTTAACAGGATGATCACTGGTTAACTTTCCCCAAATTACAGATCTAACCTATTTTCTCGCAAATTCTACATAGAACTTTTATCTTATCTACAACCGAAACAACTTATGGACGAATAGAGTTAAACACACATATTGCATTACACAATAAATCAGTATCTACACTTGTGTAGATACCGTAACCTAATATGTGAAATACACAAGTATATAACGAAAGACGGCAAAGCATACTAAATAAACTAGCATCAGATGATGAAATCTGGAAGTTGCCAGCAGAGAACGGTTGCGAATGGAAGTTTCCGGTGGTGGCGTTAGTTTGCTTGTTTTATGATTCAATGTGGACGGTGGAGGTGGGTGTTTAGTGGTGGTGAGTGTCCGGTGGTGAAGGGGAAACGCTGGTGATGGGTTTACGGTGGAGGTGGGTGTTCAGTGGTGGAGGAAAGGAGATGGTGGTGGTGGAGGTGAGATGATGGTGGGTGATCGGTGGTGGATGAGAGATGGTGGTGGTGGTGCTTGTAGTGGTGGTGGTGGTTTAGGGTAGAAAAAGAAGAATTGGTGGTAGGGGTGAGCATACAACCGAATTAACCGAACCGTAACCGAAATAACCGAAAAAACCGAACCGAAATAACCGATAACCGAAATAACCGAAGGGTTGGTTATTTATATCTTTAATAACCGATTTTTGCGGTTCGGTTATGGTTATTCTCATTTTTATAACCGAAAATAACCGAACCGAATATTTTAAACATAGCCAAATCCGTAGCACCGTAAGTCTTTAAGTTTGAATTTAAATGCTTAACCATGGCCTAATCTATATGTATCTTTGGTGAAGTATTTGAATGTTTTAACTTTTAACCATGACCCAACCTTATTGGCCCATTATAGTTTACACTAATAAAAAAAGAATGGGTCCGACCCTAGTTTATTGTTTGCGCATTAATTTTGCACGACCCACACATTTAAAGTCCAACATTAGAAACAATGAAAATAACCGACCTATAACCGAACCGAAATCATATTCACCGAGACCGAACGGTTATGACTTTTTGATACCCGCAGTGTGCGGTTATGGTTTCGGTTATAGGTAATAACCGAACCGCACCATGCTCACCCCTAATTGGTGGTAGGGTAGTAGAAGATATATTATTTTATTTTTTATTTTTGTTATTCTTAGTAAGTAAGGGTATTATAGTCATTTAACAAGATTTAACTGAGAAACTTAACATAGGTTAGTGATAAGGACCACATGTGTGAAAAAATTACAACCTATAGGATTAACTCTGTTATTATTGAACTACTAGGACAAAATCTGCAATATCTACAAACTACAAAGACCAGCAGGCATTTAACTCAAAAATTTTGGTACAATCCCAAAAACGAAAATTTCAATTTACTCAAATTAAAGAACGTATTCAACCCTCCCACCAAAAACCTATTTCAACTAGGTTTATGTAAGACCCTTGGTTCATTTTATACTATTATCAAATAAATTTCTATTATATTAGTGTATTTAAAATTTATCATACACTTAAAATATGAGTTTATTAAAACATTATACTAAATAAAACGTTACAACATTTTGTAAACTTGAGTCGCCATTTAAAATTTGACAACGAAACTATTCGCGGAAGCTTTGTTCTTTGTGTGTTCGGTTCATCGCTTAGCTTGATCGTCTCATAAAACATGAAATGAGTTAGTCATATAGCGTTTATAACATGTCAAAACAAGTTCGCGAATCAAAACGTAACCAACAAACAATTTTTCGCAAAACCTGCACCCTGTCGCGTCGCGCGACGCCCTTAAATGGGCAGAAGGTTTGCAGCTCGTTGCTGCATTTTCCTAGTTCCGATTTTTTTTTTATGAAAACGTGCATAACTTTCAATCTACACATCCGTTTTACACGATTCTTTTTCCTACACGTCCGTAATTAAATTACGGACCCGTTTATCACCTTGGTTTGCATAAAAATCTGATTTATCCAATGTTGTCTCATAAATCCTTTAGGTGATTATTCGACCCGTTTGGCATTATTATTTCACTACATGCTCTAAAAAGAAAATAGTTAATTCCTATCATTTTACCTATCCCAGGCTTGTCAAACCTTAACGTTTTCGCTCCCATCCTAGAGTTTACGTAGGCGTTTACGTTCACCGATTCATTTGTATCTATCTAAGCATTTAACCACAATTTACTTCTTAGTCTATTTTGACCCGTTTAGCGGACTTTTAAGCATCTAAGCATCGAACTCGCTATTTTCTTTTCGCACCTCGTCTTTTCTTGCTAAATAACTACTTATCTTCCACCACAACTATTTTTGTGGTAGATTTAACATAAGGAACCCAAAATCCCAAATTTTACCCTTCGGCTAGTCCTTTTTCGCAATTGTCTATTTCTAGACATTCGTCCCACAACGTTTTTGCCTATACTTTTTATATGTATCTAAGGGTTTCAAAATCAATAAACAAGTTTCTAAACAAACTCTAACAGTCGTTTACCCGGTTCGCCCGTTAAGGGCTTTTTGGTCAATTCTATTCTCTTATTTTACGACGAAAGACTCTCACCAATTATTGACCAAATTAGCACTTTTAACTACAACATAATTATACGTACCTGGCTCGGATCAATACATTGACCCGTTTTAATACCTTGTCTCGAAAATTTGATAATTCATAGCAACGCTAATTCATAAGCCGCTTTATCCTATAAGCATAACACTCGACAAGTGCTTATTAGTCAATATTTGTCAAATGGTATCCACATTACCATTTGACCCGTTTTACTCTTTTTATTCATTAAGCTTACTTATAGTAACCGTTCAAAAACCCATTTTATAATTAGTTTTTCATGGCTAATTTACCGTTCTATCTCTTTTACCATTAAACATGTTTTTTTATCATTTATATTAGTTCCGACCCGTATTATTTCGCATCGGGAACCATATCTTGAATATTATCCTTATTGTATTTGAAACTTATAGGATGAACATTTATTTTACTAAAAGGTGTAAGTTTCACTTACCTTGCATCAGGTTATGTCCTTTTTCCGCGTACTCGATCCGTTTGACCCGCTTCTTTCCCAAGTCTTCATCTAGCTTATCTAGAGTCAAACTATCATCATCACAATTCGTAAGACGGTTAGATTAGTCATAATTGTTTACGACTATTCCATCCTACGGGTTTTATGTCGAATTTATCATTCGACCATATCAAATTATCATTCGATCTAATCATTGGTCGGTTTAACTTTTTAAAAGTCAATTGACTTATCAACATATTCAAATGCACATTTGGTTCATTGAACTCACTTGGGCATATTTCATCCGAACTCTTAATGAAATCAAATTTTACACACAACCAAGTAGACCGCGATTTCATTCAGGCATTTCATATCACTGAAAAATGGGTTGTTTTTGGTGACTTGTTTAACCTGTTTACAAGTCTTCAAAAATTGTGATTTTTTATGCGGCGTACCTCTCGGAGGGTTAGGCCTTGTGTTAAATTTTCATGATCTAACTCTTTACCAAAAATACGAAAAAAAATCATTTACTAAGCTGCAATCAGATTCGTCACTTCTGACTGCAGCTTATGGAAAAATTCATTAAAAATTCCTCGTTTATCCGATTGACGAAATTCCAATTGGCGATTCTTTTAATCGCTTAAAACTATCAACAGTAAAAATTTGAGATCATAACTAAATTCCTAAATTGAGTTGTGACATTCGTAATGGGCTGCAAATTCTGCCAGAAAACGCAGCTTGAACCTTTGATACGGAAAAATTCATAAAACACTCAATTTTGGTCGAAAAAATGCGATTCCAGTGGGGTTTTAAAGATATTTCCTGGAATTACATTTTTGACTCAAGAAACACATGTTTTTGTCACGTTTTGTTCAGATTACAACCAATACAAGTCGGCTGTAAATTCTGATCAGAAGCTGTTTGAATTCAACTTTCAATTAAAGCATGTTCATGACATCATAACACTAGTTTTAGCAATCAAAACCCTAAAAACATCACATACATGAATTTAGCATCAAAATTCTAAATTTACTTCATATTTCTACTTAGGGTTTGTTCCTAAGCAATCACACTTCATTAATTCAGCCATAGCCTCTATGATTCATACTTAGATCGCATCATGCAAAGTTAACTAATTTTCACAACTTCATGAATGTCAAAAATTCGACATACCTTGTGATCCCCTAAGCTTGGTGATCACGATTTTAGTTAAAGCCCTAATTTCTTTGCTCGATTTCTCCTTTATTTTGCTGGATTTCATGAGCTTTAGGGTTTTGAAAGAACCCCCTGGTGCTCCTGATCGTTCCTGCGCACACACACACACTTACCAAGTGTGTGTTGTGTTTTATTTTTTGTTTTAATAAATAAGTTTCCTCCACTTGGCACTATTAGCCCCTCATGTTTTGTTTTTATAAAAGGTTTAACTATTTCTAGTTTCCTTTATTGTTCTAACAACACATAACTAACTAGGTTAATATTCCTAGTCACTTAGTGGGTTCGGAAAGTCATAACCCGTTTTATTTTAAGTCCGGTTAACTCGAGCCTTCTATATACTTTGTTTTCTCAAATTATTTATCCTCCTTTTTAATTAACATCAAGTTTATTTATTTAAATCCTAATATTTACCGGGTTAATTTTTACCACTAACGGTATTTTTCCCGCCTTTACTATTAACGTGGTTTGATTACCAAACCCGTTTTTGGGGTGTTACAGTTTATCACCCTAGCCGCGTTGCGGCGAACTTCTTTTGTTATTTAGTCTGTATTTACATGTGTCTTAAAATCACTACGAGCGCGTTGCACACGGAACCACTAACAAGAATAAAAAGAAAATGTAAAAAACTGTAAAAAATAATCGAAAGAAAATCAACCAAAAAAGTTGTATGTCAATGATGTTGTTCGTATGAAACTCGTGGTCAGAGATGAGCAAATAATATTGAGTACCGGTACCGAATTTCCCAAACAGAAGGATCCTAAGTACCAATTCGGTACCGACTTTTGGCGTTTTCTGTATCAGGCTGGTACCAATTTTTACCTTCATGTATCGATAATGAACCGGGCCGTACCGGTATTTTCGATACCAGTATTGATTGACACCAAACTTATCCAACTTAAAAAGTAAAGAAAATAATAATAATTATTAATAAATTAATATATGATTATAATATATTATAATAACTGTTCATTTCAATTGTAATTTTAACTAGTAATATTCCCCGCGCGTTGCGGCGGGTCTATGGTTAGTATCGGTTCGATTTATGATAAGATCGGTATGGTTTAGCACTCGGTATAGTAACTAAAATGATGTTCACGCGTGTTTTACAATGCTTGAAAACCATAAAAACAAATAGTGGTTCCAATAATAACGATATAGTACCAATGTTGTTCGGTCGAAATCGACAGGACATTGATGTTGCTAAGACGGTGTCAGTTTAGTTAGTCATGGTAGGGATATGGTACCAACACTCGCTATAGCTTACAATATATAAAATATACTCTATACTGCTACCGAAGTTGTGCACACGGTATTGGTTCATTTCGTCACAATAAAAAACAAAAAAAAAATCAATTATATTTTACCCGTTCTATTCAAACAAAACTTATATTGAAATATAAAAGGTCGCATCAAAATTTATAAGGCATTACTTATATTATTAAAATAATGTAAAGGATAAACGACGTCGACATATAAAAAAATAAATGTAGATAAAAAATAGACACGTCGTAACTACATACTCAAAAAATTTATAAAATATCGTTTTGATAAAACTTATAATACAAAAAAAATATATGTGTAATTAATATAATAAAATAATTAAAAGGTAGAAAAATATAATAACAAATAAAAAATTGTTTACTGTTCATCACCAGTTTCTTTTAATAGTTACTAGTGATATTTCCCCGCGCTTCGCGGCGGGGATTAAGTCGGTATCAATTTAGTTTGTTACAGTATCTGTACTCGATATAGTAATTGAAAGAGAAAGCACTGCATCGGTCGAAAACAAAAAAAACACATATTGATATGGTATCTATATATGTTGTTCAGTTGATATCGGTTCGGTTCGCTTGCATTTTATGTTTATTTTATTGTTCCTATTTGATAACGGGTACTTTGATCGTATTTTAAAAGTTATATAAGAGAACAAAATATTCTTAAATCAATTAAAGTAATAAACCAATAAAATAATAAAACCTTAGAAAAAACAATATTGAAAAAAATCAAAAACAATTGTTCCTCTCTTTTTATTTCAACATTACGATATATATTTTTTAAACGGATATTGTGTCGCTATCGTACCAAATTCAATCAAACCCAATTGATAACATCTGTATCTGTATCAATATTTATTTTTAGTGTTTTTGCTTTCGATGAATTAATATCGTATCGATACCATATCGTACAGAACAACATCGGTACCAATATACATTATTTTTATGATTTCTTGTTTGATAATCGTGTCTTAAAAGTTATATAAAAATATATGTTTAAATCAATTAAGCTAATAAAACAATAGCGTATATTAATGGTTATATAAAAATATATGTTTAAATCATTTAAACTAATAAAACAATATAATAATAAAAACCTAGAAAAAAAATTAAAAAAAAAACAAAAAGTAACTATTCTTGATCTCTTTCTATTCATATGTATAATAATATATGGTAATGGTAATTTTAATATATGGTAATATCAAAATGATAAGAAAATGGCATAAAAAACATTTGAGTTTACAATGTGTTATTAAGCATTTTAAAAAGTTTGCATGTGATAAAATTAGTGATATTTGAAAAACTTTTTTAACAACTCATCAAGAAAACACTCAAGTTAAAGAATTGAATTTGTAAATAACTCCATCGCTTGATCTTTTTCATTCATACACTCGAAATATTTATACATGTACTAGAGGTTTGTAAACTAAGAAAGTAAATCACAAAATAATTACATAATAATAATAATAATAATACAAATTATATGCATGATTGAGTAAATCAACTAATTGATTTACGTATAGCTGTTACCCCCCCCCCCCCTTCAATCGAACAGGTGGAGGACCAACGCGAAGCATGTCCCGAAATTTTTCAAAGAGAGGCTTGGAAAGGCTCTTGGTGAAGATGTCTGCAACCTGGAGATTGGATGGAACAAACTTGGTGTGCAGCTGACCAGAAGAAACTAGTTCACGAACAAAATGATAGTCAATGTCAATGTGTTTAGGACACTTATGAGATACTGGATTCTGGCTTAAAAAGATAGCACTTTTATTGTCACTGAGAAGTGTCGGTCGAGCCGTAGGGAGAGCATGCAATTCACGAAGTAGATGTGTAAGCCAAATAATTTCTGCAGCTGTATTCGCCATAGCACGATATTCTGATTCACAGCTGGATCGAGAGACCGTAGGTTGCTTCTTGGCACTCCAAGATACTAAGTTTCCACCCAAATAAATAGAGTAACCATACGTCGAACGTCGTGTTTCAATACAGTGTGCCCAGTCCATCAGAATAGCCAACCAAAGTTGTCTTTTGCGGTCGAGAGAAAGTTAATCCAAAGGAGATAGTGCCTTTAACATAACGCAGGATGCGCTTCACTGATTGAAAATGGGCCGTTGTGGGGGATTGCAAGTGTTGACTGACCTGATTAACCGCATAGGAGAGATCAGGACGAGTAATAGTTAAATACTTTAGAGCTCCAACCAATGATCGATACAAAGTGGGATCATGAAACGGATCACCATTGGAGGATTATGTTTCAGTGGTAGTTAAGGGAGTAGCAACCGGCTTGGCATCCAGTAAACCTGCACGAGCCAAGATGCCATGAGCATATTTCGCCTGGCTGAGGAATGTGTCGTTTTCTGAATAAATCACCTCGAGACCCAAAAAGTATCCAAGAGCACCTAAATCTTTGACAGAAAACTCCTCATGCAGACGAGTAATAAAAGACTGAATAAGATTAGGATCACTACCAGCAATAATGATGTCATCGACATAAACCAGAAGATAGACAATTGCATTCCCTTTTTTGAAAATAAACAAGGAAGTGTCTGCTTTGCTGCAAAGAAAGCCATTTTGTAGTAAAAAGGTGCTAAGTCATTGAAACCAGGCACGAGGGGCCTGTTTGAGACCATAGAGAGCCTTCTGCAAGCGACAGACATGATCAGGAAACTGAGAATTAACGAAACCAGTCGGTTGTTCCATGTAAACTGTCTCAGTGATATTGTCGTTTAAAAAGCATTTCGAACATCCAACTAACGAAGTGACCAACCGTAGATAGTGGCAAGAGCAAGAACAACTCGAACTGTAGATGCCTTGACAACTGGACTGAAGGTATGAGAAAAATCAAGACTAGGAACCTGAGTGAAACCTTGAGCCACCAGACGAGCCTTGTACCTGTCAACAGACCCATCAGCCTTATATTTTGTTCTATAAATCCACTTTGAGCCAACGATATTTGCATTCTTTGGACGCGAAACCAGAACCCAAGTGTTGTTTGCCCGTAGTGCATGAAGCTCCTCCTCCGTAGCTTTAACCCATTTAGAATGTTTAGCTGCAGATTTGTAGCCGCGAGGATCCTGTGCTGCAAGTAAAGCATAATGTAAAGAACCTGAAAACAAAGCAAGATTAGCATAATGTTTTGGTTTGTAAATTCCATTTTTCGATCGAGTCCGCATGGGATGCGATGGTATCGGCACAGCAGAGGATCCTGTTTTAGAGTTGGGTTGGATGGAAGGATGGGGGCCGAGTAAACTAGGTGTGGAATCTGAGGAATGGGTAGTATGGGATGGAGGTTGAGATGTAGGAGCGTGAATACTGGGTTGAGGTGAATGGGCCGAAGACGGAGGATCGGACAGAGTAGTGTGAATCGTAGAGGGGGTGTGCGGTGGGCCGGAAGGAATGGTTTAGGCTGGAATAGTGTGGGCCGAAGGCTGTTGGTGGTGAGGTGGTGTTTGGGCCGAAGGCTGTTGGTGGTGAGGTGGTGTTTGGGCCGATGGTGGTGGAACAAGGAAGGGAGGATGAGAACAAAGCGAGCACGAGGAAGGATTTGATGAGTATTTTTGGACCGATGGTGGTTCTTGGGAAGCATTGGGTAGAACGGGCGCGGAGGGAACGGGTAAGGTTTCATCAAAGTTTGAAAATACAAGAGTGGCTTCATCAACAGGTTTGACAGAAGTGCTAAAGAGAAAGTTGTCCTCATCAAACTAAGCATGTCGTGTTACGTAGATCCGATGAGTAAGAGGATCTAAGCACCGATAACCTTTATATTTTGCATCATACCCAATAAAGATACATTCGGCACTACGAGGGGATAATTTGTGCTTTGCATAATCCCTCAAGTATGGAAAAACATGACAACCAAAAAATTCGAAGATTTGAGTAAGTGGGACAATGACCATATATGATTTCATATGGTGATTTAAAGTCGAGAACCGATGATGGGAGGCGATTAATAATGAAAGTGGCAGAGGCAAAAACGTCCGTACACAAGGTGGCAGGTGCATGGGAATTAAAAAGCACAGCGAGGCCGGTTTCAGTAATGTGTCTATGCTTTCGTTCAACTCGCCCGTTTTGCTCAGGAGTGTAAGGGCAGTAGAGGCGATGATGAATGCCTTGAGTTTGAAAAAATTGTTGCACTCTATTGTTTGTAAACTCAGTGCCGCCATCACTTTGAAACACTTTAATTTTGCAAGACAATTGGTTTTGAACAAAGGGTGCAAAAATTAATAATGAATCATAAAATTCAGATTTGTGTTTAAGTGGATAAAACCACGTGAAACGAGAATGATCATTAATAAATATAGCATAAAAACGATAACCATTCGTAGAAGTAACAGGCGCAGGTCCCCACAAATCACAATGTATTAAATCTAAAACATGCAATGAACGTTTTGAGTTTAATACAAATGGCAAGCGATGAGATTTAGATAATTAGCACGGAGAACAAACAGTTGGTTTAGGTAATAAAGAGGTAACAAACAAAGAACCATGTTTATGAAGTCTGGAAATAACATCAAAAGACACATGTCCAAGGCGATTGTGCCATTTTTCAAACGAAGCTTTGAGATGATGAGCCGAGTAGGAAGCAATAAATGCATGATTTCCTTCTCGAAGAACATAAAGGCCATTTTCACGGGTGCCCTTTGCCAGGATTTCCTTGGTTTTTCGATCCTGAATATGAAAGAAATCATTAGAGAAAAGGACGTCAATAGGCGAATCATGAGTAAGTTTACTAATGGATAAAAGACGTTTAGTGAGATGCGGTACGACAAGAACATTTTTTAAGTGAATGTTATTAGAAAGGGATTTTGTACCGACGTTCGTTACTGGTAAAGTGTGACCATTACCAAACCGAACAAACTCATTACTAGGAGGACTAGAAGTGTCATCAAGATCCTCAACAAAGGGAGTCATATGTGCCGACGCACCTGTATCACCAGTCCAATCAGGGTGGTCCTCATCAGTGACATGGCACTGTGCATGAAAAGCTTGTGCGAGATTCGCATCAATAGGAGCAGCCTGTTTTGCAAAACTGGCCAGATTGGGGCAAAGATTTGCATAGTGTCCATCAGTCCTGCAAAGTTGGCAATGAGGTGGTCTTCTGCCACGACCACGACCTGCACTACGACCACGGCCACGACCACGGTTTGAATAAGAGGAAGTAGGGTTAGGACGAGATTGGTTACCAGAACGATGGGCCTGAGCCGCTAAGGCAACCGAAGGTTGCTGAGAGCCATGTAGGGACTGCATAAATATTTCTTGATTTTCGGTCTTGGCCAATAATTCACGGAAGGAGGTAGTACCAAGAGCACGATAAGTAGTAGAAAAGTGCTCATAGGAGGGGCTGAGACCGCAAAGAAACCAATGGCACTTGTCAGTCTCAGCGACAGGGTGACCGATTGCGGCTAGTTGGTCACATATAGCTTTAAACTTGCGGCCAAAGTCAGCAACCGTGGACGAGCCTTTCTGAAGAAGACGAAGGTTGTCACGTAACGTGTGCATCCGGTCGGTAGATTTGTGACTATAGGCACTTTCCAAAGCAAGCCAGATTTGGCGTGCATTGGAGAGGCCTATAACCTTAGACATGGCTTCTTCGGATAGGGACGATTGCAAAAGAAGACAAACCGTCTGATCATCGGCTGTCCAGGAGGTATATTCAGGGTTTGGTGAAGGTTTATCATTGACGAGAACAGTTTCGGCAGGGGTTGAAAGCGCGCCATCTATATGGCTGATCAGTTTTTGCAGGTTGAGAACAAGGGTAACCTGTTGGGACCAAGCAAGGTAGTTGGAGGCTGTTAATTTATGTGGAATAAAGTGAAGAAGAGAGTGGAGTTGTGTGGTGAGGGAGGTCGAACTGGAAGAACTGGAAGAAGCCATGAGTAGCGGCGGCAAAAGGGGTAGGGCAGGAAAAAGCGACAGGGATCAAGAGAAGAAGGGAGAGGATCGCCGTTTGGCTGATACCATGTAAATAACTCAATCGCTTGATCTTTTTCATTGATACACTCGAAATACTTATACATGTACAAGAGGTTTGTAAACTAAGAAAGTAAATCACAAAATAATTACATAATAATACAAATTATATGCATGATTGAGTAAATCAACTAATTGATTTACGTATAGCTGTTAGAATTGTTTCTACAAGAATATAAACAAATCAATATTTTCGATGATAAAAAACAATGATGTTGGGATTCCTAGATTTAACCAATATTATTACTAGCATTAAATATTAGTAATAAAATAAAAACTATGTGAGAATTACATACGGCTCTTCCAACAAAATGAAGTGTAGATGCATGAACTTATTGAAAGAGTAAATTACACAGATTGTCCTTTAATTATACCCTAAATTGCACTCCCTGCTCTTTCCCTTTAATTTGTGCAGGCCATGTCCTTTAAATAACAAATTTGCACACTCCTTGTCCTTTGCTCCTAACCCCATCCAACAACCTAGTTAAATGCACCCATGTGCCTCTCACATGATGGGTAAAAATGTAATTTACCCTCCACCTACCCTTTAAAACCCCATTAAAAACCTCTGGAGTCTTTCTTCCTCCCAGAACACACTCTCAAAACCCTTCACTCCACACGATCAACCATAGAAACCCTAATCAAATCGATCAAGTTAAACCCCAACTGTTAAAAAGATTTGATCGTTATCTGTTTGAATCCATCAAACATCAATGGCTGTTGTTGAAAATGTTCGGAGTATCAACGTTGTTGCATCAGATGTCGATCGATCAAATGATTACAACAGCCACCATCAGCAACAGCTGAAGATGACGTCACTGCAGTCGCCGCCGGCGAACGGTGGCGTCGCCGGAAACGGTTACAACGGCGGTGGTGGATATGGGTTTAAGGATTTGGAAGAAATGTTGTCAAAACTTAACCCTATGGCTGAAGAATTTGTCCCTAATCAAAGACCTCCGTTGCTGACGTCATCTGGTTCTCATTTTGGTTATGCTGCTGTTAATGGTTTCTTGGGTCAAACTAACAACACTGCTTTTACTAATGGCACTCCCACAAGAAGGGTATAAGTTTTTTTTTTTTTTTTTAATAAGCTTGATGATTTTCCACTTTTGGTTTCTTGATGGGCGTTTGGATAGAAATAGAAATAAACTGGTTATGATTTGATTATATGTTGTTGTTTTGAGGTTGAGGGTGAAATAATATGTTTGGGTATAATTGTTTATGCTACTCACTGTAGTAATTGTCAACCGTTTCTTGATCAACGTTTGCACGAATAGACCACCTTGGTCGCAGTTCGTAAGTGTCCGTCATCGCATTTGATCGATTTGATTAGGGTTTCTATGGTTGATCGTGTGGAGTGAAGGGTTTTGAGAGTGTGTTCTGGGAGGAAGAAAGACTCCAGAGGTTTTTAATGGGTTTTAAAGGGTAGGTGGAGGGTAAATTACATTTTTACCCATCATGTGAGAGGCACATGGGTGTATTTAACTAGGTTGTTGGATGGGGTTAGGAGCAAAGGACAAGGAGTGTGCAAATTTATTATTTAAAGGACATGGCCTGCACAAATTAAAGGGAAAAGGCAGGGGGTGCAATTTAGGGTATAATTAAAGGACAATCTGTGTAATTTACTCTTATTGAAATTTGAGATTCTTGAGCTTATCATTGAAATGGATGAGTTGGCATGTCAATCCGCGAAGGAAGTCCATAGCATGAATGACCCGAATAGCTTCCAAGAAAAACCTAAACACGTATAATCTAATGAAGTAAATATGATATTTCTATATATCATATGTCGATTGACTGATACGTGTTTATATTTAGTTAAACATAAACTTGCATCTATGGTAGGTGTGCACGCTTGCAAGTTGTTTGTCAACGTCAGCACAGTTTTGATTTATTATGTATACTTGTTCCAAGAAAATTATAAAACTAAGTGTGCACGGTTTTTATAGATTAAAAAGGAGACAATTGGCATGGTATTGACCTTGAAAGAAATCTGTTCGAGATTTAGATGAATCAGACGATGTAAGCAAATTGGTAGATGTTTCTGGATACAGATAATAATAGCTTGAGTAAATTACAAGTTTTGTCCTTTATGTATGTCCTAAATTGCAGGCGCTGTCCTTTGTCTTTAAAATTGATGAGTTTTGTCCTTAATGTTGGAAAATCTTGCACGTTATGTCCTTTAGGCCAAACCCAGTTAGATTTTTTGGTTAAAACTGATCATGTGCAAGGCACATGAGGGCATTTTAGTCTTTTTACCTCATTTATTTAATAGTATTTAAAAAATAATTAAAAATAATTAAAAATATTATTATTATTTTAACTAGAGTAAATTACAAGTTTTAACCTCCATCACCACCACCCTTCACCACCACCAGCACCCTCCACCGCCACCACCCTCCACCTCCACCTCCTCTGCTCACTGCTACTTGCATCAAAACCCCCCAAAAATCAAAAACCTAAATACCAAATCAAAAACCCCCAAAAATCCCCAAAACCAAAAATATCCAAAACCCCCAACAACAATTGATGATCAAGAGAAAAAAATCCATAGCAGAGGTCATCATCCAGAATCATCTGGTCATCATCCAGGCTAAGAACGACGCCGTTTGGTTTGTTTGAAACGAGATTCAGCACCACCACCACCTCTGTTCACCACAACCACCACCTCTGTTCATCTACAATGTTTTCATGGATAAAAATGGCTAAATTTTTTATATGTTGTGCGAAAATGTGTTTTGAATAACCCCACAAAGTTTCATAACAAAATTCAACCTAAATCTTGTTCAAATTCGTGAAAAAACCTGTCGAAAGTAACTGGTTGCGTGCTGATGCGTTTCATACGGATCTGGATCTGTTGTTCTTGATTCGTACGAATCAAGGGTATTTGGTATAGGTTCGTACAGATCTAGATACCGGTTTATACAAATCAAAAACAGTTTTTACGAATCTGAAAGTGTTCTTGGAATTTTCATACGAATCAAGATCTGAAAGGTTTTGTACGAATCTAGAAGGATCATAATCACGAATCAGCATAATACATTACATACGGACCAAGATCAGGCATGTTTTAGTCTTGTTGTCTTTCGAAAAAACCGGAGGGGGTGAAGTTTGGTTGGTTTTGTTCAGGTGGCCGGAAATTGCAGGAGGTGATGGTGGTGGTGGTTGTGGTGGCTGGGAACGATGAGAGAGATCAGATTAGAGAGAGAGAGAAGAGAGAAAGTTAGAGCGAGAGCGAGAGAGAGAGTGCAGAAGGTAACTGGTAATTATCTTTATTTATTTTTACAAATAGTCCCTATCTATATATATTATTTACATAATAACCCCTGAAATGGTGAAAAAAACTAAAATGCCCTCATGTGCTGATAGAGACTGAATGTAATTGAGATGATGAAAGCAATATGTAACTATATTTGTTTGATTGAAGAAGAAGACAATACAGAATAATAACCACCCAAGTGGCCAGGGCTATGCCCTTCTCAATGCCATTAGCATGAGCCTAACAACTTACTAATTTCTCCTTATTTTCTATAATGACTAATGCCTTATTTATATAAGTAGTAATTACACTAACCCCCCTTTACAATTACAATATACTATTACGTATGCGATTCTTATCATGTGCCTTGCACATGATCAGTTTTAACCAAAAAATCTAACTGGGTTTGGCCTAAAGGACATAACGTGCAAGATTTGCAAACATTAAGGACAAAACTCATCAATTTTAAAGACAAAGGACAGCGCCTGCAATTTGGGACATACATAAAGGACAAAACTTGTAATTTACTCTAATAGCTATTATAGCATGACAGGTCACGAGTTGTAAGATATATGGATGACTAGTCAAATCATTCTAACATGAATTAGAAGTTGAATTCTGACCAACTCAACCAACACATATTAAACTGTTTAACGATGATATTGTAAGATAATATCGTTTATAATTATTAGAGGAATACGGCTTTCCTTAAAGGCACGTACATTCTTGACAGTCCGTTAATATTAAATGAGATCATCACCTGGATTAAAAAGGATAAGAAAAAGGCTTTTCTTTTAAAAATTGATTTTAAGAAGACGTACTACAATGTATGTTGGAGTTTTCTCCTAGACATCATGGGGCAGATGAGTTTTCCTGATATCTGGTGTAAATGGGTTGAAGGGATCTTAGCTTCGGCTAGATCCGCGGTTTTAGTGAATGGATCTCCCACCTTCGAATTCAATTGTTCCAAAGGGATCAGACAGGGAGATCCGTTGTCTCCGTTTCTATTTCTTTTGGTTATGGAAGCACGGTCTTGTATTTTTTGCAAAGCAAGGCTCGAAGAGTTTTTTAAAGGTATTCAAACTCCTAATAATGGTCCGATCATATCTCACATTTTTATGCTGATAATGCTCTGATTTTGAGAGAGTGGGATAGGGGTAACGTAACGAATGTGGCTAGATGTTTTAGAATTTTTTTACTTAGTGTCTGGTTTAAAGATTAATCTGCATAAATCGAATTTAGGGCATGTTTGACTAAGCATTTTGAACCAACTTATTGACTTATTGGCTTTTTCAAAAAGTCAATAAGTCAAAATATTGTTTGGCTAATTGAAAAGTCATTTTCAAAACAACTTTTCAGTAGGGAGAAAAAGTCATTTTTGAAAAGTAAGAAATTTGTGACTTTTTAGAGCTTTTCAACACAATTACAAATTTACCCCCTGCAAACAACTTTTCAATATGAAGAATGTCCTTTTTTACTAAACTCTTTTTCAAAAAGTCAATAAGTCATTTTAACAAAAAGTCATTTTAACAAAAAGTCCTTTTTGAGTTAAATACGCTTAGCCAAACATGCCTTACACAGGTTGAGGGTGGAAAATAGTGATATCAGAGAAATGGCTAAGGTTATTGGGTGCAACACGGATAACATACCGCTTTCATATTTGGGTATCAAGTTGGGAGTCAATATGAATAGAATAGAATTAGTAATTGGGACCCTATTATAGAGATTTTCGACAAAAGGCTATCGGTTTGGAAAACTAAAACCATGTCTATAGGGGGAGGCTTATTACGATTCATTCGGTTTTAGAAAGTCTCCCTATTTATTACTTCTCTTTATATAAAGCTCCGTTAGGTATTATTAAGACTCTCGAAGCTAAAATGAGAAAGTTTCTTTGGGCGGGTACGGGTGAAAATAACAAAATGAATTGGGTGCAGGGGCGGATTTAGACTTCGTTAGGGAGTTCCCGGGAACCTGTTCGATTCAAAATTTATAGTATTAACGTATATATAATATTCTGAAGGAACCCCTTAATACTTTGTAGAGGAACCTTATAAACAAATGTATAGAGTGGTTCACTGGTTACTCTTCACGTTGTGTAACATGACTTCGCAAGTTCGAATCTGGTTTAAACCCGTTTTTTGCCTTTTTTTAAGTGAAAAACAAATTAGGGACAGGGTTTAGTTCCTTATTTGCGCCCCTTTCCTTTTTACTCTCAAACGAAAAACGCAGCATCATCGATTCATCTCCACTCTCCAGCCACTCATCCACCATTGTTCCTTCATTGAAGATCAGTCATCCACCTTCATCTCTGCAGGTAAATTTCTCCATTTCAATCTAGATATTCATCAATTTAGCCACTCTCAATCTCATATTTATTCCATTTTATACAGTCAAGTATGCTTCTGTTTGAGGTTTGTGTATTTGAACGAACAACAACTAATTAGGTCTTCTAATTTAGGACTTGTTTAGATCTATCTACTTGTTTATTAAAAAAATCTAGGCGAGGCTTGAATTATCATTTGCAGAATTTAACTTTGCCAAACCCATTTTGATAAGCTTCCCTAAAACTTCAAGTTTTCAAATGAAACCCATCTAGTCGACTGTATGCATGGTTGCAAAAGTCGTTAGGCGCTCCCTAGTCGGATTCGGGAGTACTTAGGAAGTACTCGGCTTAGGCGGAGATTACTCAGGGAGTAATTGGCCTGGGAGAATAGTACTCGTGCCTCGGCAGCCTACCTTGTAGCGAGTACTCGGGGAGTACTCGGAGCCTAGTCGGGACTTTTACAACCATGACTGTATGTAGCTAGAAATTAATGATAGATACATTTTCACAAAATTCAAATTAATTTTATTATGTGAATTAATATTATGTTATGAACTTTACCCGACCCGAATCGTCGAACCGTTCCGTATTTTTTTTTATGTTCGGACACTTAAAAAAGTGAACCCCTTGGAAAAAATTCCTGGATCCGCCACTGATTGGGTGGCATGGGATTGGATCACTTGACCTAGGAAAAAAGGGGGTTTAGGTATTAACAGACTTAAAGATGTAAATGAGACTCTTCTTGTTAAATGGGGATAGAGATACAGTGTTTAGGTATTAACAGACTTAAAGATACAATACTCCATTTATTTCCAAAAAGTTATAATTACAGGGATTAAGTTGTGGCTATCTTAAATCACTGGCTAGTGGGGTATTGTGCACATTACTAATTTCTCACGGCTAGGCTAATAAATCCTAACAGTGATAAACGTCACTACTTGGGGAAGGACCCAATAGTGGTATGACCATCGTCACCAGGTGACACGGCGCCAGATAAAATAAGATAGAAGCCATTGTAATCGTTTTTATGCTGTAATTAATAACTATGTGTCATTTTATCAAAGCTTGAATAACTCACCAGTATTTCCCCGCTAACAAAATAATTTTTAAAACATGTTTCAGGCGATCTGCTGTAAATCAAGGAAAACGTGCTACGGAGCACTAACCAGCTTGAAGAGGTGGCTCAGTTAAAATAAATAAATATGTTTTATAAATCCGGGAATTTCCTAGTAAAATTCCTCTATTGTAAATTACGGGGTTTATCCCGAATTATGAAATAAAATAATCGGGCATTTTCAAGTTTTAAAAGATCCTGTTAAATCTTCCGTTGTCGTATCAATTAATAAATACCACGCGAGTTCCTGCCCCGCGGCTCCTGGACCGGGTCAAACCGGTGGCGGGGGCCGTGACAGGAAAAGGTGGTATCAGAGCCACTGATTTAAGCCTATTAAGTATTTAAAATACTTAATTTTCCTGATTGCCATCATGTGATTATGTGTTTCTATCTTGACTATCTGTTAATTTACAGTATGGACAAGCAAAGAATTTCGGATATCTATCTTAAATTAGATAGTTCACCGAAAAATAAGGGAACATCATCCCAATCAAATTCCTCAAGATACTCAGCAGCTACTGAGGAGGGAATATTTGTTCGTAAAGCACAGTATGAGAACCCACATACCCCTAATAAAAAAAGTTTGATTATTAGGAAAAGTCAAGGGGAAATAAGAAAGTCACAATCAAAAGGAGTAGACATCAACCCACCATGGGAAGATGAGTTAGACGAAAAATGGGCAAATCTCTATATGTTAGCCACTACAGCAGTAAATGCTAACTTATAGTTAAATCACCAAACCAGTATCATCACCTATGCTACCTACAAGCCAGAAACTTTAAAAATTTAGTTGTAATAAATATGTGTTGTTTCAATAAATGGTTTGTATAAATTAGATAATTATCATCAGAAATTAAATTTTCTTATTTCCATTATGTGATTATGTGAAAATTCAAGTTACAAAATTTTAACGTAGAATTTTGTGTGTTTCTCCATATCTACTAAACAGCATGAATGAGTTGTCTGAAGCCCTTCAGAATCTCAATCTCTATCCTGTGAAAGTGGAAGTTTCCAGAGACTTTACTGGTTACATAGCCGATGTTGAGGAACCTATGGAATTCCAAGCTCCACCTCCGAAGAAACAAAAACCAAATAAAAGAAGAAGATTTGTGGGTTGGAGGCGTGTGCGTAGAAGGAAACCAGCGACTAGGAGAGTTCCCAAAATAGAAAATCCTATGAAAAAATGAAAAGAGATAGAAATTGGGGAAAATTCTAGGCAAACAGGAATAGAAATTGTAGAAAGTTCTAGGCAAGCCGAGGAATAGCCACTACAGGAGGAATTAGATCGCATCCTGGCAAGTTGTGATGTTATTAGGCCTATTAATGAAAACCTCTTCCCTTATCCTGCTAAAACCCAACTTCCAATAAACTTGGAACCAGCTATTCCAGATCCCCTTATCACCACATATTCTAGGGTTTGCAACCACCACCGTCAACAACAACAACCACGATCACCGCAGGTTCTAGGGTTTGCCACCATCATCCCTCTTTATCCCTCTTTTGCAGGTTGTCAAAGTTTACATGTTATAGGATTTTCACTGAGCCCTAAACAGGGTTTGCAACAACCACCGTCCATCCCTTAATCGATGGTCTGAATATCCTCCATAGGAGATGTGGTATTAGGAGAAGGTTGCAGGGATTTAATTTGCAGGTGTGTAGATGGTTGCATGGATTCGATTTGGGGGTGTGCTTTTGATTTGGTTGCAGGGCTTTAATTTTGGGGTTATACCTTCAATTTAGTTGTAGGGGATTCGATTTGGATGTTGTATTTTTCATTTGGTTGAAGGGATTTAGTTTGTAGGTGTGTATTTGGTGGAACGAAGACAGTGTAACACCTCGAAAATTCATGTCCAATAATGTATTGACACGTGTCATAAACTTCAAACGTGTAAAGGATTACGTTAGAGGAACTAAAGTTGACAAGCAAGGAAAGTATGTGAATATACGGGTTTAAAATGTCAACAATGGATAAATATACTTTACAATAACCCTACATGATGTTTATACCCTTAAACGAATGATTCATGGATCATACGAAGCTAATTGTGAAAGAAAATGAGAGATTACAAACTATAGGGGTTAAATGTGTCAACATGTTTAAAGTATACCTCTGAGTGACCTTTTAGCACACCCGAAGCTTTGTAACGATTAATTATGCTCACTAGAATGCATGATAAAAATTTCACCAAGTTTCGTTATCGTATGAGAAAGTTATGATAAAATTCGTATACGTGGGGTTAAAAGCGTAAACGATGAAATTTATGACTTTTCGGGTAATCAAAAGTTAACCAAGGACTTAACAAAG
The DNA here is from genome assembly GCA_030545235.1 of Helianthus tuberosus. NCBI lineage: Eukaryota > Viridiplantae > Streptophyta > Magnoliopsida > Asterales > Asteraceae > Helianthus > Helianthus tuberosus. The sequence goes on from CM060402.1 coordinate 110,926,781, forward strand.
TTGGTATAAGTCTTGAAGCCCTTGGAAATCAATTTAGAGGGCTCAAAGTGCAAAACAAGAAGTTAAAACAACTTTTAGGAGGACCGGGGGCCAAAAATGCAATAATAAAAAACTTGTTAACCTGAAGCCAGGCCTCAGGCGGGCCGCGTAAGACTTGCCCAAGGTCTTACGCGGGGCGCCTCAGCCTCCCAGATGCAGAAACCTTGGACAGGTGTATGTCCAGCCCTTCTAACCGACTTAAATCACTTCCTACCAATACCATGGGCTGTCCCAACTGGTTTTTAGGCACTAGGGGCACTTGTAATCATCTTGGACCAATCCTAGACATGTTTGGCATCATCTTGAGCAATCAATGATCACTATATAAAGGAACACATGTTGCAACTTTTGATCATCCATTCCCAACTCAACTTCTGATCATTTCTGGAGCTCAAGGCCACTCCCCAAGCATCATTAGTCGTGCATTAGACTTGGGTAAGTATTCTTAACCTTCCTTAATCGAGTTTTACCTAGTTAATTAGCTTAAAGTCAAACCGTCGTAATTAAGGTTTGACTTAGCGATTAATCGCTAATGGTCCAGTGATTAGTCAATGTAAAGGTAGTTATAAGTAGGTAATTATGTGGGCATTAAACCCTTAAAAGGGCACCCTCTGATTCCCGCTCTAACTAGATCATTTGTCGGGTCAAAGTTTGTTATAAAAAGTCAACAGAATCTTAATTTTCAAATTAACGCATAATTAGCAATGTAGATGACGTGTAACCTATTTTATCACTCATATAACTTGGTAATTAGTATAAGAATTGGTCTAAGCTTGTTTGATCCGACAATTTTCTGTTTTGGCTCGGTTCGGAACCGAAAGTCGCAAAACTTTGACTTTTGTTTTGACTTCAGTTCTGACCCGATTTAGATGGTTTTAGAAATGCCTTAGAGCTTCATTAGGACCAGGTTACATAATAGAATCATCCTCTGTGGTTGGTTCATTGATTGTCCGATTCATTTACACGTTTCCGTTAATTGCCTAATGTTGACCATAATGCCCTTTTGACCATAAAACGAGAATTTTGGAAATGTGAGAGGACAATAATCTTTGCTACTGATTTATAAACATGTCCCTAAAATTTCACATCAGTTGGAGGTCTAGATTAGGAGTTATGCTCAATAGCGTAATTAGGAGGTCTTTTATTAATTAAACGGCGCAATTAGCATAAAGCCTATCTAAACCCAATTTTTGACACCAAACCTTTTACCCACTGATGTAATATAATATTTTGGGATTTTTGAAGATTTTTAATTATTTTTAAACTGATCATAACCTAAGGTTATTGCCTTGATTCGGTAAATACCGATTATACCCTTTTGCGTATAAAATGAGTTTTACATAACAAATTGATACCAAATCTGTTGGTGCATGCGTCTGTCGACTTCGTCTTGTATCGAGTCTAGGATTAGAATTGTTAGATTAGATCTTGTTATACGAGAGTATAAGAGGTTTTAGAGTTTGTTTATGGTATTTAGCTTGAATGAAGAGGTTTCCCTTGAAAGTGACACATGACAGTTTCAAGCTAAACCTACAAGAGAGGTTTCCCTTGAAAGTGGCAGGTGACAGTTTCAAGCTAAATCTAAGGTTTCCCTTGAAAGTGGCATGACACTTTCAAGCTAAATCTCCTCACTATAAATACCATTCAAGCTAAATCATTTGTAACCTTTCAGAGATTTTCCGGTCAGAACAACGAAGTGCTGCCGAAGTGTTGTCAGGTTTGTCAGGTATTTTACAAGGTGATACAGCTCATTTGAAAAATTCGAAACATGGAGAACGAGTTCTACAATGCTTTTGCTAGTCCAATTACAATCACCCAGAGTGCTTTGCATGAAAATGAAACCGGGACGTCTCAGAAACCACCCAAGCTCTTGGATATTGATGATTACAATGTGTGGTCCGAACGCTTTGGAAATTGGGTTGAAGCGTATCATTTGGATGCGTGGGAACACACTGAGGAACCATATGTTAGACCCACAACAAATAATGTGCAGCTAACAATTCGAGAAATGAGTACTGAAGATAAAAAGAAATATAGGGATGAGAAATTGATGGTGAGTCTGCTTCAGCAAGCGATAAAAGAAGATATCTTGATACTGCTTCAACATGATGGAACTGCTTATTCAATTTGGACAGAATTGGAAGCAAAATTTGTTGGAAGTGATGATATGCTCAAAAACAAGATGTCTCTCATGAAGAAAGAGTTTGATTTATTCCGTGGTTTAAAATCTGAAAACACCAAGCAAATAATTGATAGATATTGTAACTTGGTGAGAAATATGACAAAACTTGGTATTAAAAAGGATACTGATGAATTGATTGAAAAACTTGCAGATGCACTACCTCATGAAACTTGGGGAACGTTTCTGATGATGCTGAGATCCAACAGAAAAGATTACAAAAATATGACACTGGGAGATTTCATCAAACACCTGGAAGCTCAAGAGATGGAGCAAAGGAAGATTGCCAGAATGAAGAACTACGATGGAGAACAAGATATCAGCTTGTATTACAAAGGTGGTGTCAACGAAAAGTCAATTTTTTCTCCAAAAGTCGAAACTGCTTACAATGCAAAGGATTCTTCAGAAAAGAAATCATCCCATGGATCAAGCAGCACAAGATTTTCATCATTCGATCCAAACATTTCTGCAACAAAGAATGGACGAAAACTTCAGTGTAACATTGTATTAAATCTTGAAAGTGACCAAGATTATTCTGAAGAAGTTGCCAAAAGTCAAATGTATTTGTTGGGAATGGTTCTAAAGTCTTATAGTAGTTTTGTGGCCGGAAAGATCGGTAATCCAATGCTCACAAAAGAGGATTACGATCAAATCGATGCTGAGGAAATGGAATTGATGGATATTAAATGGTGCATGGCCAGTGTAATGAGAAGAGCTGAGAAGTTTAAACAAATTACGGGAAGAAATGATTTTCTTGATGCAAGTGTTTCAAATTTAGGCTTTGATAAATCTAAAGTTACATGTTTTCGTTGCAGGGAAAAGGGGCATTTCAAGAGAGAATGCAAAAATCGTGAAGCTACTGGAGCCCAGAATCCTTTTGGAAACAACGATTATCACAAAAAGGCGATTTATCATCAAATCACACCACCAGCACTGCATCAGGCACAAACTGCACATGGAATGATGGAGATTAAAGATTCAAAGAAAGCTTGTCTGGGAAAGGATGGTGGATTCAGTTGGGATAAATATGTTCCAACAAATAGCAAAGTGTGTTTGGCAGAACAATACGATGAAAAACTGGCTGAAGGTTTCAGTTGGGACAATTTTTGCCCAGATCAAGAACTTATGGCCAAAGAGATGTCCAAAAACACTTCAAATGTTAACGCTTTCATTGCAAATGCTTATGATTTGAAATGTGCTGAAAAGTGCAGAAAAGTCATGGAAGCTGCTGAAGCAAGACGGAGAAAACTTGAAGAAGAGGAAGAAGAGGAAGAGAGATTAAAAGCTGAAGCTAAAGCTGAGAAAAAGAGAAGAGCTGAATTTTTACAATCAAACCGAACAGTCAAAGAGGTTCCTGAATTTGAAGTCAAAGTTGATGCAGAACCTGTCAAAGTTCCTGAAAAGTGTTTGAACTGTGATTCTTTAATCAAGCAGAACAATGAGTTGCTGCATAACATAAACAGATTGAAAGAATCCTATGATACAGTGAACAGAGAAATCAACAAGTATACTGATTCAAACGGTGAACAATTTGTGGCAATGAATACGCTGAAGAAAGCGTACCTGAGACAACTTGATGATGTCAACTTTCACATAAAGAAATGTGCTGATCTAGAGTTGAAGTTGGCAACTCAAAAGATAGAAACTGAGAGAGTCAACAAGTTATTAGAAAGTTACTCATGTTCTACTTTTGTTGTTGACAGGATTTATCCGATCGTGGAAGAATTGAAGACGTTTAAAGAAGTGAAGATGTCTGAAGAAAAGAAATCTGTGACAAAAGATGAAGTGAAGATTTCTGGTAAGAAACCAAGTGTGGTCTACACTAGATGTCCGCCCCCGGTCGAAAATGGATTTTTACCTCGAAATCCAAATTCCGAAAGAGTCGAAAAGGCAATAAACTTACAATGGGAGTCTGGGCCGTCGGATAACTTTCCAGAAAATATTGATGTCACATACATGTCATCCGACACTGATCATGAGTCAAAGTTGATAAAAATTATGGTCGATCAGGTGTTAGATAAAGATGACATAGAGGAGTCAAAACCGGAGTCCAAATCCGAGTCAAAGTCTGAGTCTGATGTGTCAAAGTCAACAGTCAAACAGGACAAACGGGTTTATGATAAAGAGTTTTTGCTATCGAAATCTAATTTGAATGATGAATCAGTCAAAGTAGCATATACTTTGAAAGGTTCTGACAAATTATATTCTGATGAGAGTTTTCCAATAAGAAGTGTTAGATTTGAAATGATTCAAAAGGTTTTCAAAATCACAGAAATTAATATTTCTGAAATAAAAGATTTAAATCTTAATGGAAAACCTAAACAATACACTTCAAGAGATCAACAAAGATTTAACAAGAAAATGGGTTACAATTGTGGTTACAGTTTTCAAAAGAAACCAAACCATAATCGTAATTACAAAAAGAAAGGATTAGGTTTTGTACCACCGAAAAATTATAAAAATGAAAAATTTTCTAAACCAAAAACTGTGTTTGTTTCAGGAAAATCTTTAGATGATGAGAAAGAACAAGCATTCAGAAAATAGACGAATCAAGAATTCCTTGCCAAGAAGCAAGAAGAGTTGAAGAAAAATGCTGTTCCAAAGAATATAGAAACTAGAACCTGTTTTCAGTGCAAGATTGCTGGTCATGTTGCTAGGAATTGTCCGAAAACATTCAAACCAAAACAGGAAGTATCTGGTAAATTGAAAGAGAAAGTTGTGGAGAAAACTGAACTTACAACCAAACCATTTACTGACTTTGAAAATTCAACCTTTGAGAAGGGAGAATGTTCAAAGAGTGTTTTGAAAGGAAAAGAAAATGTAAAAAATAAAAAATGGGTTGTGAAAGGTTCAGGTAATAATTCTGGTGATGAATCTGATTCCACAAAATCAGAGGAGCCACGTGTTGAGAAAAAGGTTGAAAAATCAGTTCCAACTATGAACGATGAAAATTTTCCACCATTGTGTGCTGAAAATTTTATGAAGAAAGTTAGAAAAGTTGAAATATCAAATCAATTTTATTCTGATAAGAAGAAATTTGATGTTGATAAGGCTTTCAATGGAACTGTGAAACATATTTTTGGCAAAATGGTCAATGGTAAAGTCAAAAGTGTCAAAGAATTTTATGCTTCTAAAAGACGTGTTCACAAGTCTGTTGAAAGAAAAGATGAAGAAGAAAATGTTGTAACACCCAAGGAAGGTCAGGCTTGGGTGGATATATTTTTCAAACAGTAAAAACCTGACTTGCCGGAGATCCCAAGTTGGTAATCGCGGATCATGAATCGGCATCATTCTTTATCATGTTTGTATAATGTGTTTTTGAGAAGTTTTGCAGGACTTGCCGGAACTCCCAGGTTTGTAAGCGAGGAGTAGGAATCGGCACCTTGAGAATTCAACCAACAGATGGTAAATTGGTTGAAAAACAGGTTGAGTTGTATGTTTGTGATGTTTACAAGTGGTTCAGAAGTTGAATTAGTTTGATCTTACAAGTGGTAAATCAGGGACATTAAGCTGTATCTGATTTTCTACAAGTGGTTGAAAAACAAAATGATGAGTTTATCCCCTAACCTACAATTGGTTAAAATCAATCAACAAAACTTATTTTCCGAAAAAACCATTTTGATTAAACAAACTTAAGTGTTTTGAGATCATAATGGGAAAATAGTTTGTTGTGAGGGGGAGTTCTGATTATTTATGCCAAGTGAATGGAGAATTGAGGCAATTCGATATCAGTTGTCATGTTACTTGTACAGTTTGTTTTCAAATTTCCTAAAATGTGTTTGCATTTTAGGGGGAGTAAGATTTTTTAGAAAATCCAAAAACATTTGAAATTTTGATAAAGTAAAAAACATGATAAAATGAAAATGAGTTTTTGTTGCATAAAAGAGGAAATGATAGTACATCAGTGGACTGTCACAACATGCTAAAGATTTGGTAAGATAAAAAAGTGATAAACGGTCTCACTGATGATGTGCCAGTAGGGTTTTACACATTTAGTAAATTGTGACGAGATATAAACCTAAATTCAAACTTGCTTATATCGTGGGGAATCATCTCTCGGATATATGGGTAACCCCCGAAATCTTGTTTGAAAGATTCTTTTTTCTGATATACTAGGTCTTTATACTCAATGATGTCTGGGGTATTATTCCGGGACTTCTGCTGAACGATGGTTCTGACCTAGTCCTTGGATAATACTTTCCGCAAATGCTTGAAACATAGCATAAACCCTCAGCATGCTGATGAAACAATAAAATTGATAGTCGCTGCTGTTGTAGCTAAAAGATCCTCTAAAGGGGACATACCGAAAAGTCGAAGCTGATATCTCTCTGCGTATACGGAAGTATCGACCTGAGATCCCTCGGCCCTCGCATTACCTAATTTATGTATAGATATCATTTGTGTCATAATTACCTGTAAGACTGAATATTGGGATCTGGATACAGGAGTATATTCTGAGGTGGGACACGCGATTGAGTTTAAGTACTTAAGACATTAATTTCGTATCTCGAAACAGTTGAACTTTGTGTGAAAATTTAAGTGGACCAGTATACTGACAATCTAAGTGAATCGTTTAGAACTTAAAATGAAATGAAGCTTAACGGTGTTGGTGATTTGTCTCAAAATCTGATATGATCCTCTTGCATGAACTCACAAAAATATTGTCTGTAAATATTTCATTTCTGTATTTTCTTGTTTCTACAAGTGGTGTTAGTTATTTTCTTTCAGAAAATCCAAAAAGATTTTAGTGTGTTTTAGCATAAAATTTTGAAAAATTCAAAAAGATTTTCGACAACTGATTTTGGAAAGCTGATTTTCAAAATTTCGAGTGCTAAACATGATGAACAAATGGTTTGGGTGAATGTGTTTGAGGAATGTTGAAATGAAATGAGAAAAGTTTTTGCAATAAAAACGTTATTCCTGCAAGTGGTAATTTAAATTTGAAAATCTTATCCACAAAGGATTATCAGAAAATTTATTTTTGGGTAGAGTTTATGCAGGTTAGCCAAGTTCCGAAACTTGAGTTAGATGAGTACCAGGTTACGATCTAAGAACCTGTGGAAAGTGAATTCCAGACTACGATCCCAGCAGATTGAGAGGGGGAGTCTGAAGACATCATGTTATTCAACATTTGAGAGAGAGGAGTTTGTTGATGATGAAGATAGAGATTGAGGATTCTTGCAATGACAAATACTTCAGAAGAAGAGCGAGCAGACTGATAAAGACTGAAGACGTTGAAGACTCGACACTCAAGACTCGTCAACATTCGAGGGGGAGTCTGTTGGTGCATGCGTCTGTCGACTTCGTCTTGTATCGAGTCTAGGATTAGAATTGTTAGATTAGATCTTGTTATACGAGAGTATAAGAGGTTTTAGAGTTTGTTTATGGTATTTAGCTTGAATGAAGAGGTTTCCCTTGAAAGTGACACATGACAGTTTCAAGCTAAACCTACAAGAGAGGTTTCCCTTGAAAGTGGCAGGTGACAGTTTCAAGCTAAATCTAAGGTTTCCCTTGAAAGTGGCATGACACTTTCAAGCTAAATCTCCTCACTATAAATACCATTCAAGCAAAATCATTTGTAACCTTTCAGAGATTTTCCGGTCAGAACAACGAAGTGCTGCCGAAGTGTTGTCAGGTTGTAAACGTCATCAAATCAATAGAGACAACAGTTTTAAGTGTATACTCGCTGAATTGACCTCGGTTTGTTTGTTTCCGCCGCTCAAACTGAGTTAAACTCTTCTGAACGACTCGTTTGGGTCCGAATTCGATCCTACAAAATCTTTGGCCACTGATTTTATATGATAAATGAAGTATTTTGAACCTTATAACCTGATCAGAAAACTCAGATTTCCTGTTTAAACCGGAAATCGTTTAAAACGGCTTTTTACGCGTATTAAACACATAGTATAGGTTTAAAACCATTTTGTCATATAAGACTTATTACCAACTGATGTAACCTATTAATTTAAGTTGTTTTACTGATTATTTCAGACCCGAATCACAGAATTATAATTAATCTCTTTTATAATCTTTAAAATGACCAAAATACCCCTACGGGGCTAAAATTGAGATTAAACTCGTTTTGGGCATAATGGAAGGTATCTTACTGATATCACAACATATTTAAAGCATATTAAGTTAGGAAACCTGTTCATGACTCATTCGGTTACCCGTTATGCGTTATTCGCGTTCGGTTCGGTTTATGTAACTAGTTTGCATAAATTAGCCGAAACGGGTCAAACGTTATCGTTTTTATCTCAAAATCCAGAATGTGTTTGGTTTACCCATATTATACAAGTCTTCAAACTTGTCGGGTCTAAATCACATTCTATTCCGGTCTTCGCTTAATCATGCATTCGAACCGTGTCTTCCTTTAAAACTAACCGGTCTAAGTTTATGCTTAATTAAAGACCCGTTAGGACACTAATAGGTTATTATAAACCTTCGTTCCAGATTTAGGAGCCCAGTAAAAGCTATCTGTACTTGCTGAATTGATATACGGCTGGGATTGAATTTATATTTAGCTCAGGTAAATGCTTTTAACTTATTTTCCCTTATACGGGCTTGGGGTACGGTATCTAAGATACCGCTTGGTCGGGCATTCGACCTTAATCGATTGGTGGTTAAGTATTATCGAGATGACCCGTTTAAAAATATGTTTTGTTTGCTTAAACGCCTTTGGGGGGTTAATAACCATGTCCCGGATATCCTTGGCATCATTTTACGAAATGGCCACGACCTAAGCACGGGGTGTAGGCGTACACCCGTCAGTGCCTAAATAAATAATGTGGTGTGTCTATTGATCTTTAACCCGGCACGAACCGGGCTACTGAACGCATAAGAAACATGTAATTCTTTTACAAGTATTATATTCAAATAATTATCCCAAGTTATAAAAAGTTTTGTGCCACGTGCATTCATATCAACTTTTTAAACCTTTTCAAAATGAGTCAGTTGATTGTATTTACCAGTGTAAACTGACGTATTTTCCCAAAAAGGTTAAGTGCAGGTACTACTCGAAATAGGCTGGCTATCTCCTTAGCATCAATAAGAGTCTCGCAAGCTTGGATGCATTTGAGTCTGTTGAACAATGTTTCTTTTTGATCCACCTGTGGATTATTTTCAACTATTTTGTGATACTTAATATTACAATTTTATTCGGTTGAAATGAATCTATCTTTGCTTCCGTTGTGCATTTAAATATTGTGTTGTTTGACTATAATGATATCAACTACGTCACGATACTCCCCCACCGGGCCCACCGGTAATACGTGGAAATATCGGGGTGTGACAGGTTGGTATCAGAGCCAACACTGAGTGAATTAAACACTAGCCTTTTGTGTTTAATCTCAGTTACACAGTTGCACATTCCAAAAATTTTGAGTCTAGATAAAGAACTTAGGACAAATCCCGATTTGTTTTTATTTTGCTTTCTATATATATATATTCCTTGTTGTTATCTTTGTTTATGTTGACAGGTTAAAGATGCCACCCAGAATAAGAGGAAGAGGCAAAGGGCCAATTGTTGCCCCAAATGATCATGAGGTCGGGCCTTCGCACCGGCGAACACCATCAGATTCCAATAACCGGAGTCCTCAAGATAACTGGAGGACCTTTAGTGAACCAGCGAGGCGCTCAGTTTCTTCGAGCACCTCCCCTTTGTTTCACAACTCCTATGGGCCTCATTCTGAAAAAGCCCCAAAATTCCCACCAATCCTACATTCCCCTCCAGGGCCATAACTCACCTTTTGATGACCCAACACCCTTCTTTCAGAGCCGGTTCAACCCGGCAAACTACCTTGGAGAACCCGTGGGTTTTAACCCACTAGGACCTGAAGACCATTTTTCAGGAGACCATGCGATGGACATGGATGAGGACACCGATCCTGCAGAGCCACCGTCCGGAACCCCTAACCACCCCATCGAAATCTCGGATGGGTCACCTTTCGTGGGATAACCTTACAATGGTCCCGACAGTTATGAAGAAAGGTTCCGACAGATCGACTGGGTGTTTACTCCCAGCTATCACAACTCTCCACAGCAGCAGGATCCCTCTGAGGATTATCGTTATGTCGCGGTCACTCCGCCACCACCACCAGCTCGGCAACGGCCTCCGGCGCCACCAAGGCGAAGGAGAACAACCGCACGGATGTCCGTGCCAGGAGGAGTGCGTATCAACACCCCTCAACCATCAAGTGGCAGCCACTACTCGCCACTCCATGAAGACCCGCAGATGGGTGGACCTTCAAACCCCGTCTCGGAAGTAATTTCAGCGCCTGTCGCGCCACCACTGGGTTTTGGAGACCCAATCCCTACATACACTGGTGCGGCAGCATATAACCCCTTTGAGCAGCCGGTCCACACGAACTACAACTATGCAGAGGTCGACCCTTACCTTGCAGCAGCGGCAAACTACAATGCCCATCATCCGAAAGGATACTTTGGGATCCCATATCAAACCGGATACTCACATTATGGGTACCCACCATATAGGTATCATCAGCCGCCACCTTCTCAACCTCCGCTATATCAGCAACCACCGCAGCCGCCAGTGATGTCACCACCACAGCATCAAGAGATCCTTTAAAGGATTAATGAGGTGCGGCAGGAAGTACGAGAAGACCGTAGACAAAACCAAGGGATGTTCAAAGGTCTGGCAAACTTAATTAAAGGAAAGAACAAGAAGGATCGTTAAATCTTTTATTTGTTTGTTGTTAATGTTGTAATCATGTCCCTGCGTGGACATTTATCTTTGTACTTAGTCCCTGCGTGGACTTGTCTTTTTAGTCCCTGCGTGGACATCTATATTAGTAATCAGTCCCTGCGAGGACTTGTATTATCAGTTTAGCCCCTGCGTGAGTAAGTTATTTCTGTTAAAAGTCCCGTTTAGGGCAATGTGTACTCCTTTTAATGATTAATGGAATGTTAAGTTTTAAAATTTTCATTTTTATCATTATATGCATAATATATTATACATGAAATAAATAAATTAAAAATCATTCCTTTTAAAAATAATTTGCCTATTAAATATTGAATAAGAATCTTAAAGGGGTAACCTAGCCTGCATGTCATTAAAACACCTGGCCAAAATGGTAAGACCTGTTTAAAAAGATTCAAATCCCTGTTAACATCTGAAAACATGTTAACGCTCCTGGCAGAAGTGATTCGTTAAAATCACACACGTCATTCTTATAATAGGATTCTTCAAAAGATTCCTATCCTAACCTAATGATCTATAAATCATGGGTTTAAACCATCAATTAAGATGACTATATATTAAACATCCATAAGTAATGTAGTGCCTACGGGCCATACTCATTGTCATATAAGACAAAAGACAGTAGTAGTCTACGACTCCCTGTCAGAAAAAGGTAAAGAACTATGTTCAAACCTTAATGCCTCGATTCTTTGAAATCAAGGCTTATGATTTAGAATGTACCTGTGACTAGGTCTTTTGTACCACTAATAATACTGTTATTGTTTTATAATTAGGATAAATTATAATAAATCCTAAATAAATATGATTAACAAATTAACCAAATATGGTCTATGTTTATCATGGTTAATGAATTGCCATAAAAGACAATTCCATAATAAACTCCCAAATAAATTATTGTCAATATCTTATGTAACAGTTCAAGCTACATGGCTGACTCGGATGAGATCAACAGTCACCCAAGGGAGAATCATGATAATACCAGAATTAACGTAGCGGGTGCAGAACTGCAAGCAATGATAGACAATGCCATTACTCGAGCTTTGGATAGGCAGTTCCATGAATTCAGTGGTACCCATGCAAGGACCCAATCTGCACCACACTCTAAAACACCCTCTAAAACTCGCACTGCTCACAACAGTAATTCCCATCACTCATCAAACCAAAGGAGTGTTCCGTCTCAAAGGATCGTACCGAATCAGGGACCCCGTGATAAGGGTTGCTCCTATAAGTATTTTGTTTCATGCAAACCCAGGGATTTCACTGGGGAAAAGGAGCTATAGACTGCATGACATGGTTGGATGAGATGGACACTGTGGTGGATATCAGTGGTTGCGCTAATAAGGATGTGGTGAAATTCGTGTCTCGGTCTTTCAAGGGTGAGGCATTAGCTTGGTGGAGGTCTTTGATCCAAGCTACAGGGAAAGTCCCATTGTACAATATGACTTGGGAACAATTTGTGTCACTGATCAAGGAGAACTGATGCCCTCAACATGAGGTTGAGAAGATCGAAGCTGATTTCTTGTCTCTGGTTATGAAAAACCTGGATTGTCAAGTCTACCTTACAAGCTTCAACACCATGTCAAGGTTGGTTCCTTATCTTGTGACACCGAAACCCAAGAGGATAGCTCGATTCATCGGGGGTTTAGCCCCATAAGTTAAGGCCAATGTGAAAGCCTCTAGACCTGCTACTTTCCGGTTTGCAGCTGATATAGCATTATCTCTTACTCTGGACGCGGTCAGGCAGAGATCGCTGAGAAACACTGATGCTGAGAAAAGGAAGCGTGAGGATGATAGCTCACGACGATCGGATAAGAGACATATGGGAAACAATGACAACAAAAAGGGTTCTGGATTTAAGAAAGATGGTCGTCAATCGGGTGATAAACCCAATTGTAAGATCTGTAAGAAACAGCACTTCGGGAAGTGTAGATATGAGTCGAGATCCCAGTCACAGCCAAGGGCATGTGGGATTTGCAAGTCTTCTGAGCACAAGACCTTGGACTGTAAGAAAATCAAGGATGCTACGTGCTATAGCTGCAATGAAAAAGGGCATATCAAGTCCAACTGCCCAAAATTTGCAAAGAAGACTGATGATGGGAAAAAGACCAATGCAAGGGTCTTCCGGATGGATGCAAAGGAAGCTATTCAGGACGACAATGTGATCACAGGTACCTTCCTCATAAATGATGTTTATGCAAGAGTGCTATTCGATTCAGGAGCTGATAAATCATTTGTAGATATTAAGTTTTGTAAGTTACTGAATTTACCTGTTAAAACCCTAAGTGTGAAATATGAGGTGGAATTAGCCGATGGAACCATAGAAACAACGTCAATCGTGTTAGATGGATGTGTTATATCCATTAGGAACCACTCTTTTCCATTGTCTTTACTTCCTTTGAAATTAGCCGGTTTCGATATAGTAATAGGCATGGATTGGTTGTCTCGCAACCAAGCCCAGATCGTTTGTGCTAAGAAGCAAGTGGTTATCAGAGCTCCTCATGGCGAGCCTTTGACGATCCAAGGAGATACTAAGTACGGAATGCCTGAGCAAGTGTCCATGCTCAAGGCATCAAGGTGTTTGACGAAGGGTTATGTTATCTACATGGCACAAGTAACCCTTGATGAACCAAAGCCTAAGATCGAAGACATACCTATTATCTCTGAATATCCAAAGGTATTCCCTGAAGAACTACCTGGTTTACCCCCAGATAGGCAAGTGGAGTTCAGGATTGACATTATTCCTGGAGCAGCACCTGTTGCAAGAGCGCCTTACAGATTGGCACCAACGGAGATGAAAGAATTGAGAACTCAACTGGATGATTTGTTAAGCAAAGGATTTATTAGACCTAGCTCATCTCCTTGGGGAGCACCAATTCTGTTTATGAAGAAAAAGGATGGGTCAATGCGTCTGTGCATCGATTACCGAGAACTTAAGAAAGTTACTATCAAAAATCGGTATCCATTGCCCAGGATTGATGAGTTGTTCGATCAGCTTCAAGGAGCGAGTTACTTTTCCAAGATCGACTTAAGGTCAGGATATCATCAACTGAAGGTCAAGGATGAAGATGTACATAAGACTGCAATTAGGACTCGTTATGGTCACTACGAGTTCTTAGTGATGCCTTTTGGACTCACGAATGCACCAGCCGCATTCATGGATCTCATGAACCGCGTCTGCAAGCCCTACATGGATAAATTTGTCATCGTCTTCATTGATGATATTCTTATTTACTCTAAGAATCAAGCTGATCATGAGAAGCACCTCCATTGCATTCTGAAACTGCTTCATCGAGAAAAGCTCTACGCCAAATTCTCTAAGTGTGAATTTTGGCTTCGTGAAGTCCAATTTCTTGGACATGTGGTTAGTGAACGCGGAATCCAGGTAGATCCCGCTAAGGTTGAAGCTGTCATGAATTGGCAAGAGCTGAAGATGCCCACAGAGATTCGCAGTTTCTTGGGATTGGCAGGATATTACAGGTGTTTTATTGAAAAATTTTCAAGGATTGCTGCACCCCTAATTTCTTTGACTAGGAAGAATATTAAGTTCGACTGGGGACCGAAGCAACAAGAATCCTTTGATATCCTTAAGCAAAAGCTAAGCAATGCACCTGTGTTGACATTGCCTGATGGAATAGAAGAGTTTGTGGTATATTGTGATGCATCACACACCGGGATGGGATGTGTGCTTATGCAGAAAGGCAAAGTTATTGCCTATGCTTCACGTCAGTTAAAGGTACATGAAAAGAATTACACCACCCATGACTTGGAGTTGGGTGCCGTTGTATTTGCACTGAAGCTCTGGAGGCACTATTTATATGGCATCAAGTGTGTGATCTATTCCGATCACAAGAGCCTCCAGCACCTGTTTAACCAAAAGGATTTGAACATGAGGCAACGACGTTGGATGGAAACTTTGAATGATTATGATTGTGAGATAAGATACCATCCTGGCAAGGCGAATGTAGTCGTCGATGCCTTAAATCGGAAGGAAAGAGTGAAGCCAATAAGAATCAATGCCAAGAGCATTGAGATAAAGAATAGTTTGAATGAAAGGTTGTTAGCTGCGCAGAAGGAAGCTGTGCTGGAAGCTAACTATCCTGATGAAAAGTTAGGAGTAACTGAAGAACAGTTATCCTATGGCAAGGACGGAATCCTAAGGTTAAATGGACGAGTATGGGTTCCAGTTTATGGAGGACTTCGGGATGTTATCCTCCAGGAAGCCCATAGTTCTAAATATTTCGTTCATCCTGGAGCTAATAAGATGTACCAGGATTTGAAGACAAATTACTGGTGAATAGGTTTGAAGAAATCTGTAGCCACCTATATAGCTAAATGTTTGACATGTGCGCAAGTCAAAGCTGAACATCAGAAGCCATCAGGTTTGCTACAACAACCTGAACTTCCCACCTGGAAGTTGGAGATGGTGACAATGGATTTCATCACCAAGCTACCAAAGACAAAGAAAGGAAATGATACTATATGGGTGATAGTAGATAGACTGACTAAGTCAGCACATTTCCTACCCATTAAGGAGACTTATAGCTCTGACATATTAGCCCAGTTGTACGTAAATAAGATTGTATCTCTGCATGGCATACCAGTGTCTATTATCTCTGACAGAGATACCAGATACACATCACATTTTTGGAAAAGTTTCCAACAATCTTTGGGCACGCGCTTAAATTTCAGTACGGCTTACCATCCTCAGACGGACGGGTAGAGTGAGCGTACAATCCAAACATTGGAAGACATGCTTCGTGCATGTGTGATTGACTTAGGTGGTAGTTGGGATAACCACCTGCCATTAATCGAGTTCTCGTATAATAATAGCTATCATACGAGCATCAAAGCCGCGCCTTTCGAGGCCTTGTACGGTAGAAAATGCAGAACGCCCGTTTGTTGGGCGGAAGTTGGAGATGTCCAACTGACAGGACCTGAAATAGTCTTTGAAACGACTGACAAGATTGTCCAGATTCATGATCGCCTGAAAGCTACCAAAGATAGGCAGAAAAGCTACGCTGACTTAAAGCATAAACCTATGAAATTCGAGGTAGGTGACAAAGTGTTACTTAAAGTATCAGCCTGGAAGGGAGTAATGTGGTTTGGTAAGAAAGGCAAGTTAAGCCCAAGGTACATAGGACCATTCGAGGTCATCGAATGTGTCGGGTCAGTGGCTTACAAGTTAAACCTGTCTGAAGAGCTCAGTGGTTTCATAACGTATTCCACATATGCAATCTGAAGAAATGTCTAGCTGATGAATCACTAGTCATACCACATACAGATGTGCACATAGAAGAGAGCTTGAAGTTCGTTGAAAAACCTGTGTCGATCGAGGATCGACAGGTTAAGAAGCTTCGAAGGAAGCATGTACCGATCGTAAAAGTAAAATGGGATGCCCATAGAGGTCCCGAGTACACGTGGGAGGTAGAATCCACAATGAAAGAAAAGTACCCTCATTTGATTCAGTAAATCTCAAGGTCGAGATTTCTTTAAGGGGGTGAGGATGTAACACCTCGAAAATTCATGTCCAATAATGTATTGACACGTGTCATAACCTTCAAACGTGTAAAGGATTACGTTAGAGGAACTAAAGTTGACAAGCAAGGAAAGTATGTGAATATACGGGTTTAAAATGTCAGCAATGGATAAATATACTTTACAATAACCCTACATGATGTTTATACCCTTAAACGAATGATTCATGGATCATACGAAGCTAATTGTGAAAGAAAGTGAGAGATTACAAACTACAGGGGTTAAATGTGTCAACATGTTTAAAGTATACCTCTGAGTGACCTTTTAGCACACCCGAAGCTTTGTAACGATTAATTATGCTCACTAGAATGCATGATAAAAATTTCACCAAGTTTCATTATCGTATGAGAAAGTTATGATAAAATTCGTATACGAGGGGTTAAAAGCGTAAACGATGAAATTTATGACTTTTCGGGTAATCAAAAGTTAACCAAGGACTTAACAAAGTTGGTATAAGTCTTGAAGCCCTTGGAAATCAATTTAGAGGGCTCAAAGTGCAAAACAAGAAGTTAAAACAACTTTTAGGAGGACCGGGGGCCAAAAATGCAATAATCAAAAACTTGTTAACCTAAAGCCAGGCCTCAGGCGGGGCGTGTAAGACTTGCCCAAGGTCTTACGCGGGGCGCCTCAGCCTCCCAGATGCAGAAACCTTGGACAGGTGTCTGTCCAGCCCTTCTAACCGACTTAAATCACTTGCTACCAATACCATGGGCTGTCCCAACTGGTTTTTAGGCACTAGGGGCACTTGTAATCATCTTGGACCAATCCTAGACATGTTTGGCATCATCTTGAGCAATCAATGATCACTATATAAAGGAACACATGTTGCAACTTTTGATCATCCATTCCCAACTCAACTTCTGATCATTTTTGGAGCTCAAGGCCACTCCCCAAGCATCATTAGTCGTGCATTAGACTTGGGTAAGTATTCTTAACCTTCCTTAATCGAGTTTTACCTAGTTAATTAGCTTAAAGTCAAACTGTCGTAATTAAGGTTTGACTTAGCGATTAATCGCTAATGGTCCAGCGAATAGTCAATGTAAAGGTAGTTATAAGTTGGTAATTATGTGGGCATTAAACCCTTAAAAGGGCACCCTCTGATTCCCGCTCTAACTAGATCATTTGTCGGGTCAAAGTTTGTTATAAAAAGTCAACAGAATCTTAATTTTCAAATTAACGCATAATTAGCAATGTAGATGACGTGTAACCTATTTTATCACTCATATAACTTGGTAATTAGTATAAGAATTGGTCTAAGCTTGTTTGATCCGACAATTTTCTGTTTTGGCTCGGTTCGGAACCGAAAGTCGCAAAACTTTGACTTTTGTTTTGACTTCAGTTCTGACCCGATTTAGATGGTTTTAGAAATGCCTTAGAGCTTCATTAGGACCAGGTTACATAATAGAATCATCCTCTGTGGTTGGTTCATTGATTGTCCGATTCATTTACACGTTTCCGTTAATTGCCTAATGTTGACCATAATGCCATTTTGACCATAAAACAAGAATTTTGGAAATGTGAGAGGACAATAATCTTTGCTACTGATTTATAAACATGTCCCTAAAATTTCACATCAGTTGGACGTCTAGATTAGGAGTTATGCTCAATAGCGTAATTAGGAGGTCTTTTATTAATTAAACGGCGCAATTAGCATAAAGCCTATCTAAACCCAATTTTTGACACCAAAACTTTTATACACTGATGTAATATAATATTTTGGGATTTTTGAAGATTTTTAATTATTTTTAAACTGATCATAACCTAAGGTTATTGCCTTGATTCTGTAAATACCGATTATACCCTTTTGCGTATAAAATGAGTTTTACATAACAAATTGATACCAAATCTTTGGCCACTGATTTTATATGATAAATGAAGTATTTTGAACCTTATAACCTGATCAGAAAACTCAGATTTACTGTTTAACCTGGAAATCGCTTAAAACGGCTTTTTACGCGTATTAAACACATAGTATAGGTTTAAAACCATTTTGTCATATAAGAATTATTACCAACTGATGTAACCTATTAATTTAAGTTGTTTTACTGATTATTTCAGACCCGAATCACAGAATTATAAATAATCTCTTTTATAATCTTTAAAATGACCAAAATACCCTTACGGGGCTTAAATTGAGATTAAACTCGTTTTGAGCATAATGAAAGGTATCTTACTGATATCACAACATATTTAAAGCATATTAACTTAGGAAACATGTTCATGACTCATTCGGTTACCCGTTATGCGTTATTCGCGTTCGGTTCGATTTATGTAACTAGTCTGCATAAATTAGCCGAAACGGGTCAAACGTTATCGTTTTTATCTCAAAATCCAGAATGTGTTTGGTTTACCCATATTATACAAGTCTTCAAACTTGTCGGGTCTAAATCACATTCTATTCCGATCTTCGCTTAATCATGCGTTCGAACCGTGTCTTCCTTTAAAACTAACCGGTCTAAGTTTAGGCTTAATTAAAGACCCGTTAGGACTCTAATAGGTTATTATAAACCTTCGTTCTAGATTTAGGAGCCCAGTAAAAGCTATCTGTACTTGCTGAATTGATATACGGCTGGGATTGAATTTATATTTAGCTCAGGTTAATACTTTTAACTTATTTTCCCTTATACGGGCTTGGGGTACGGTATCTAAGATACCGCTTGGTCGGGCATTCGACCTTAATCGATTGGTGGTTAAGAATTATCGAGATGACCTGTTTAAAAATATGTTTTGTTTGCTTAAACGCCTTTGGTGGGTTAATGACCATGTCCCGGATATCCTTGGCATCATTTTACGAAATGGCCACGACCTAAGCACGGGGTGTAGGCGTACACCCGTCAGTGCCTAAATAAATAATGTGGTGTGTCTATTGATCTTTAACCTGCATGAACCGGGCTACTGAACGCATAAGAAACATGTAATTCTTTTACAAGTATTATATTCAAATAATTATCCCAAGTTATAAAAAGTTTTGTGCCACGTGCATTCAAATCAACTTTCTAAACCTTTTCAAAATGAGTCAGTTGATTGTATTTACCAGTGTAAACTGTCGTATTTTCCCAAAAAGGTTAAGTGCAGGTACTACTCGAAATAGGTTGGCTTTCTCCTTAGCATCAATAAGAGTCTCGCAAGCTTGGATGCATTTCAGTCTGTTGAACAATGTTTCTTTTTGATCCACCTGTGGATTATTTTCAACTATTTTGTGATACTTAATATTACAATTTTATTCGGTTGAAATGAATCTATCTTTGCTTCCGCTGTGCATTTAAATATTGTGTTGTTTGACTATAATGATATCAACTACGTCACGATACTCCCCCACCGGGCCCACCGGTAATACGTGGAAATATCGGGGTGTGACAGACAGTGTTTATGGTAATGGTGGTGGGGGTGGTGACAATTGTGGTGGTAGGTGGCTTCCATGGTGGTGGTGGTGGTTGTGTAATTGTGGTGAGAAAAGGGGGGGAGAAGTGATTTTAAAAACATATTTTTAAAAATATATTTTTTTCTAACATGTCAGCATCCACGTAGACATCAACATCATCATACACTAACAGAGGTAGTCCTTAGTTAACATAAACCTCGTTGGAGGAAAATATGTTGAAAGTTGGGACTGTCCTTAGGAATTTATCAAGTATGGATTAATGTCGGCCAATGAGGCAAAGTTTAGATTTTTAAAGTCCAGTCCCCCTTGTAATTATAAGACAAAATATAGAACGAAATAAAAAGAAAGTGTTGGATCTAAGAGTGTGTGTAGTATGTGTTTTTGATAAAACAATTGAAGAAATTTATAAATTCATTCATACAATTATAATAAACACATCAATCTAACATAATTAGATTTATGAATGATTGCAAAATGATTTCATATTGAATTCAATTCTGATGTAATACAATCACAAGGTACAAATGTACTCCCCCTCAACATGTGCTCTCTCTCTCTCTCTCTCTCTCTTATGCCTTTTGGCTCTAAGTGTTAGTTACATTGAATACGAAGAACTATATGTAGGAGGAGAGAATTTTTGGTGACATCACCATGAAAGTGACCCCTAACAACTCATTAAATTGTTTAACTGCCAGCAATTAGTAAAACTGCTGGATAGTTACACTTTTACATTGAACTACTGCTTTTAGTGAGAATAAGAGAAAACAGCTCTAAAGCTGCTGGTGTGAACCATCACTTCTAGGAATCCAGGACTTCTGTTCTTTGACTTGTTGACTTGATCTTCTAGTCTTCAATCTTGTCTTTCGTTGACTTGATTGTTCACTTGTTGACCAACACTTTGACAATCCAGCACTTGTTCCTTTGTTCTCTATTCTTGAAGGCAACAATTTTGTATTAGTAGTTTGAGAAGTTGTTTTGAGAAGCCTTTAAGGGGGGAAACTTCTATAACAATGAACGTACTCCAACTTATTCCATCATACAGGGAAGATGGTTCCCTCGGGTTTTGGCTTTCATCGTCAGCAGATCTTATATAACCAAACAGAAAGAAAATTATTACAAAATGAATTTGGGTAGAGTTTACAACTAAAATAAATAAAAATAACATAAGAGGTATACATGAAATGAATGAGGCCTCATATTATTGTATGTGGCATGGTTTCTTTAAATAAATTTATCGTCTCCTTTAGGTAGACATTTTTTCCCAATGTATTAACAATCAAAGCAAGCAATGCATTGTACAGTCCGAGATGACCATTTGTGTTGAAATTTCACTTAAAACGAGTATGATTAAGTTGTATAAAAATACATGGTGCCTTTCTTTCAATATCAATGGTTTCTTATAGTTCGTGTCGGCTTTTCTCTTGTTGTATTAATTAAACTAAGACAGAGACCTTAATTTTCTTTAGTTATGTTGTATTAAACATCTTTATAAACTAAGACAGAGGCCTTAATTTTTCTTTTGATATAAAAGTTATATTGTATTAAACATCTTCATTAACAATTAAATGGTCTAATTAAAATTTAAAAACTAATTAAAATGGTTGTCCATAATAACATACTTGTTGTATCCATATAACTGACTAGAAATTCATAATTGGGTCAGTTGACTAGGTGATGTGGTCGTAAGATACACAATATTTTAGTGTTAAAAGACCTATTTTTAGAGGCGGATATCTCAAATCTAATAAAAATAGATAGTTATTAATGTTTTGTTGAGGATTTGCATGTAATTGGTGAAAAAGGAGTAATGTGGACGTAAAAGGGTGAAATTGGAGCAAAGGGAGAAAAGCTGAAAAAAGTTGTGAAGATCGAAGAGAGTACGACTCGTAACATAGTTTAGATGGTATAGGCCGTAACCGCCGCCAGATAGAAAATGATAGAAATGTTGGGATTCGGACCAGACTGGGCCCTATCAGAAGAGTATGGGTCGTACCCATTTAAAAGGGACGGCACGTGCCGTTTCGCAGCCCAAACTGAGCCGCATATTTAAGAAATGCGATGGAAACCCAAGACATAACTGGAAATCAACTGAGAAGTGAGAAAAAGTTGAAGAACATGATTTTGAAGGATTCCGAAGAGGAAAGGCAAGAGGATTGAAGATCTAAGGCACGGGGAAACAAAATTCGATTCTCCGGGTTAATCTTTATAGCTTTTCTAGTCCTTAACTTCTGTACTTGATGATGAATTAGATTTATGTTTTGAATTTGTTTATCATGCCCGGCTAAACTCTTTTATAGCTATACGAATTAAGTGATTCGTTGATTAGATTAATGATTGATGATGGATGGCTTATTAATACGATTTTAGTATAGTATGCGATGGATAATTCTTATGATGCATATGCGTATATGTTAAGTATTGGTTATGATGTTGATTATGTGGTTGTGTTGATCTTTCTATTAAGTTATGCATGTTAGATTCGATATGATCTATCTCTAGGTTATATTGATGTCCATTAACTTAGGGCTTGAAACCTAATTGATAATAGATAATTAATCATCACAGTTGGTAAAACATATATTTTGCCTATGGGAAGGATCTTCTTAACTAGGTCTATAAATTAATTAGAGTTTTATATAATTGGCTTACCTTGGTAATTCGTAAACCGCAATGTTCGTTGTTCAACCTTGGCACTAATCTAGAAATTCAAAGTCATAAGAATCCATATTATTATTAACTTTATTGAATTATGTTTAAAGGTTTGCCTATAGCCTTAACCCTAGTTTTATAGAATTAACCCAAATAGGTATTAGTTCAATTTAGCACTTCATACGCTATTATCCAATTAAGTCTTGAAATAGTTTAATAAGGTCCGTCTATCATCAATCTGGTTAGTCTTCGTTGATTCGAGTCCTGGATGATTATATTTCCTTAACCTCTTGTAATATTTCTAAACTAATTGAAGTTTTAGTAAGTTATAGTTTAAGTTATAATTATTCGTAGATTGCATATTAAGTGATAAGTTTGATACTAGTGGATTTTATGTCCTAGGATTTTATAACTTTTGTTATTATGGTGCAAGATTAGTTTTTCATTGATCCGATACTAAACAAAATAAACGCCCTCAATATGTAGGGAGGGCCAGTAGGCGTCGAGAAGGATAGGAAAATTACAAGGCTACAAATTAGGTAGCCATATAGATGGAAATAATAAACAAATATGTAGGGAATAAATCTTAGCCAGCAAATCTCGGTCCATTACTCCCCCTCAAGTTGGCGCATAGAGGTTTGTAATGCCTAACTTGTCGAGTAAAATTTGAAGATTGTGTGTCCCTAACGGCTTTGTAAAAACATCATCAATCTGATCCTTTGTGCTAACAACAACAGGTTGTTTTTCCTTTAATTTGACCCTCTCTCGGACAAAATAACAGTCCATTTCAACATGTTTAGTACGTTCATGGAAATCGGGATTGTTGGCAAAGTGTCTAGCAGTTTGGTTATCACAAAAAAGTTGTGTGGGTCTATTACACGGTACTTCAAGTTCCTTTAATAGCATCTCATCTACAAGATCTCACTGATTGTGGAGGCCATAGCTCGATACCGGGCTTTTGCGGAAGAGCGAGAAACAACCAATTGCTTCTTTAAATTCCAGGATATAGGAGCCCCCTAGAAATAATATATACCTTGTTCTTGACCTTCTTGTAATGGTGTAGCCTATCCAATCAGAGTCACAATTCGTTGTGACATTTGTTCCCCCATCTTTGGTAAGAAGGATGCCTTGCCTTGGTATGCCTTCGGGTAGCGTAGAACACGATTTGCAGCCTCGAGGTGACTCTTTCCAAGGTCACTAACGAACTGACTTAGGACATTGGGGGAGTAAAGTATATAAGGTCTCGTTGCTTGTAAATAGAGAAGTCTCCCAGCGAGTCTCCTATATCGGTTTGCATGAACACGAGCTTCGCCATCACATTTGCCTAACTTTAAATTTTGTTCCATGGGGAACATGCTAGTTTGGCAACCTAACATTATCATGTCTTCGAGAATGTCCAATTTCCCTTATCTTTGTATGTAACACCTCGAAAATTCACGTCCTATAATGTATTGACACGTGTCATAAGCTTGAACGTGTGAAAGTATACTCTAGAGGGACTAAAGTTGACAAACATGGAAAGTATGTGAATATAAGGGTTTAAAATGTCATCAAGGGATAAATATAATTTACAGTAACCCTACATGATGCTCATACCCTTACACGAATAAATCATGGATCATGCGAAGCTAATTGTGAATGAAAGTGAGAGATTACAAACTACGGGGGTTAAATGTGTCAACATGTTTAAGTATACCTCTGAGTGACCTTTTGAGAAACCCGAAGCTTTGTAACGGTTAATTATGCTCACTAGAATGCATGATTAAAATTTCATAAAGTTTCGTTATCGTGTGAGAAAGTTATGATCAAATTCGTGTACGAGGGGTTAAAGCGTCAACGTTGAAAGTTTGGACCTTTCGGGTGACAATAAAGTTAACCGGGGACTAAACAAAGTAGGTAAATGTCTTAAAGCCCTTATATGTCAATTTGGAGGGTTCAAAGTGCAAGAAAATAAGTTAATTGACCTTTCGGAGGACCAAGAGCCAAGGATGCAAACTGAAAAAGAGGTTTTTGTGCCTGATGTCAGGCTTACGGACCTCAACATTGGGGACCTTGAGGTCCGTAAGGTAGTGCCCAGCAACAGAAAACCGGTTGTTGCCAGTTTAAACGCGAATTTCGACCTTTAAACGATTTTCCTCATCTCCCTTGGCCCCTAAACAATCCCTAAACATCTAGGGACACTTGTGGATCAGTTGTGGTAAGTCATAGACTTGTGTGTCAACCTTTTGTGGTGTTCTTGATCACTATATAAAGGCTTCATGTGCAACAAGTTCTTCACACCATTCATCTGCACATTTGGGGCATTTCTGGAGCTAAGGATCTTTCTCTAAGCATCACATTTCATGCATAGGACTTCAGTAAGTTTGCTAATCCTTTCTTAATTAAGTTTTAGCTTAGTATTAGCTTAAAAGTCAAACCGTCGTAATTAACGGTTGACTTTAAGATTAATCACTAATGGTCCAGTGGTTAGTCGAATCAAAAGTAGTTATAAGTAGGTAATTATGTGGGTAATAAACTCTCAAAAGGGTTCCCCCTGATTCCCACTCTAACTAGGTCAAATGTCGGGTCAAACTTGTATTTAAAAAGTCAACAGAATGTGTAAATTACAATTTATGCATAATTAGCAATGTAGAACACATACAACCTGTTTGATCATTATTATAACTTAGTAATTAGTATAAGAACATGGCTAAACGTGTTCAACCCGACAATTTTCTGTAAAGACCCGGTTCGGAACCGAAAGTCACATAGTTTGACTTTCACTTTGACTTTCAGTTCTGGCCCGTTTAGGCATGTTTTAGAAATTCCCTAGAGCTTTAATTGGACCAGGTTACATGCTAGTATAACCCTCTGTGATTATACACCTCGGTTCATTAGTTATCCGATTAATACGCATGATTCCGTTAATCGCTCATATGTTGACCATTATGCCCTTTTCACCTTAAAACGTGATTTTTGGAAATGTAAAAGAGTAGAAACTTTACTTACTGAAATTTAAACTTGCATACAAAATTTGACATCAGTTTGAGGTGTAGATTAAGAGTTATGCTCGTTAGCGTAAAATGAAAGCTTTATGTTAATTAAACGACATAATTAACGTATAGCCTATTTAAACCTACTTTTTAGTATCAAAATTATTACCCACTGATGTAATATATTATTTTGGGATTTTTGAAGATTTTTAATTAATTTTAGGCTGAGCATAACTTATAGTCGTAGGCTTAATCCGGTAATTGTCGGTTTTGCCCTTACGGGCTATAAAATGAGTTTTACATATCTAATCGACTCCAAACCTTTTGCTACTGATCACATATGATAAATAAATTATTTTAAGCCTTCTGGAAATATAAAAATATCAGATTTATGTATCAAACCCGGAAATGGCCTATAATCGCCTTTTTAAGCGTTTTAACGCGTAGTATGTACTAAAATTATTTTAAACATACAAGGGTTGATACCTACTGATATTCGAAGCAAATTATAATATTTTAACAGTAGACAAAAGTTGTTAAACTCAGACTTCAGTTTTGAGCTTTACGGCTTATGTGAAATTACCAAAATGCCCCTAGGGTGCATAGTTTGGTTATAATTGATAAATTTCACATATATACTTTACCCTACTGTTATAACTTAGTAAAATAAGTATTTTTGATAATTATATCAGACCTGTAACTCAGGTAAATATTTAGACTCTTTTATAACCTTTTAAATGACCAAACTACCCCTACGGGGCATAGTTTGTGTTTAAATTCATTTCGGGCATAATGAAAGACATCTTACCGATGTCACAACATATTTGAGGCATAATTAACTTAGGAAACCTGTATATGGCTCTCATGAATACCCGTCACGCTTATTACGCGTATGGTTCGGTTTGTGTAACAAGTTTACATAAATTAGCCGAAACGGGTCAAACCTTATTGGTTTTATCTCAAAATCCAGAATGTGGATGAAATACCCATATTATACAAGTCTTCAAACTTGTCGGGTCTAAAACACATTCTATTCCGGTCTTCGCTTAATCACGCGTTTGAACCGTATATTTCCTTAAGACTAATCGGTCTAAGCTTAGGCTTAATTAAAGACCCGTTAGCATTCTAATTGGTTATTTATACCATCATTCCAGACTAGAGCCTTCCGGTAAATTGTACCTACGCTTACTTAAGTGAATACGGCTGAGTTATTAATTCTTGCTATTTAAGACAGGAGCTAGCTCAGGTAAATACTCTTAACTTATTTTCCCTATACGGGCTTGGGATACGGTAATATAATAATACCGCTTGGTCGGGTATTGAATATTTAATCTTATTATGGTTAAATTATTGAGGTAACCCGGTTTAATCTGTATTGTTTGAAATAAAGACCTTTAGGGGTTAATGACCATGTCCCGGATATCCTTGACATCATTGTGTTATAAAATGGCCACGCCTTATACACGGGGTGTAGGCATACACCTGACAGTTGTTTAAGGAAAAACGGTATCTCACTCTCTTGTGGGCCTATACTTGTGGCGTGTCTGTTAATCTGACTCGGTTTCTACATCGGGCCCTGAACGTACAACGAACATGTAAATCTGTATACAAGATTATAAATATAGTTGTCCCAAGTTATAAAAGATTAATTTTGCCTTTGTGCATTTTAATCAAAGTGTCAAAATATTTTGTGCCTGGTGCATTTAAATCAATTTTCTTAAACTCTTTTCAAATGAGTCAGTTGAGTGTATTTACCAGTGAAAACTGACGTATTTTCCAAAAAGGTTAAGTGACAGGTACTGAACGTAATTGGCTGGAAGCTCAGGGCGCTGATAAGGAATCTTGCAAGTTCTAGGCGTCTAAAGTCTGTTGAACAAATGTTTATATTTTAAGATCCGCCTGTGGATCCTTTACTTTCCGTTGTAATACTGGATATTACTTTATATTTGGATTGTAATATATTTACCTTTTGCTTCCGCTGTGCATTTAAATATTGTGTTGTTTGACTATGATGATATCAACTACGTCACGATACTCCCCACCGGGCCCACCGGTGACACGTGGAAAGTCGGGGTGTGACATTGTAACCCTAATTACAATCAATCAATACAACTTACATTTCATACACACAATCATGGTTAGTATGGTATGAGAACTGACTTTACCTAGTCATTGTTGCTTCGTCGTAAACCACCACCGGATAACAACCAAAGTTTTTGGTTTCATCTTTAAATCGATTAAAATTGTTCCTCTACATGATTAAAGACCTTCCATCGAATTAAAACTTACACCCAAGAACAAATTTTTTCATCAAAAAATCACACTTTTGTGTTCTCTTTCAGATATGTTTCTTTTTTCTCATGCCTGCTTCATATTCGCATCGCAAAACTTGGCCTAATCTTAATGGTCGATACTCTTTATCACAACCGGAGTTCTATGTTTAATCTTCATTGCCCGCATTCCTTCTCCGGCGGCACTTGCACACAACCATGAGGAACGCAAGTTCCGACGCTGACACTATCTTATCGGTGATAGTTTCCTTCATTGGCGACAATTGACCACCAGTACAACGAACCTACGTTCTTTTTTAGTCACCGATACTTGAAACATTTGCAAAAAAAAATGAAAAAAACAACAACACAAGTTCAACCTCTCTTTCATTGACAAGTGTTTATAATCAATTTTCAAGTATTGGAAATTTACCCCCTTAATACTTTAGATATTAAAAACTATCAAGTTTTAGACATTTTATAATTTAACCCCCAAACCTTTTTTAATCTCTTAAAAAAAGAACAATGACAACAATTAATGCCCTCACACCAACTGAAAGGGCATCTGACAGACCGTGTCGTCCTGATTAGTCAAAAACCCAATTAACCTAGGTATCTAGGGTAAGTCGAGTATCGTATCCACGAAGAGCATGTGGTCAGTATTGCACGACTTGTTTGATTTATTTAAACTATTTACAAAAATGTACAAAGTAATTATGAAGCTTGCTAATTTTCTTTGTTTGTTTGATTTAAAAAGAGTCGGGGTGAACATACAAATTGCTATTATCTAAAACAATGGTTTATTAACTAAAATTGTAAAGTTTAACTAAGTGGTTGAAAACAAGAATTAAGAAACAAGTTCCACACCTGGCTTGATAATTGTAAGACCTAGGGTTCCTACATATTTTAACTTGATTCAATTGCATATAGTGATTAACGAATTTAGTGTCACGTGGCTTAGGTGCCAAAAGCTATCAACGTCATAGACAACGGACCGAAATGCACTTCTTTACCAAGAACATGTAAATCCTAACCTAAGATAAGGCATAATTGCACATAACCATTTCGCAAAGTTAAATTTTATCAACACTCGACAATTTACGAATTTGAAAGAAATGCAAGAGAATTATCAAAGGTTTCAAATACTAAACAACTTGTCATGAAATCAAATCAAATATAAAATGTTAAAACCCTAGAATTCTTACAAAAATCTACACCAGGGTGAAACCGAGGAGACTAGCCGCTCATGGTTGAAGGAACTCGATCACCGGATGACGAACACGAACACCGAGCCATGACCTTGAGTCTTGGAAGAATGATAAAGGTTAGGGTTTAGGATTTGGATGGTGAGTGTGGATGGATGAAGATGATGGTGGAAAGGTTGGTGATGATGATGATGGTGATGGTGGATTAGGGTTAGGAATGTGATTGATGATGAGTTAGGGGTTAGAGAGGTTAGAGGAAGGTTAGAGGTGAAGGAGATGATGAAAGATGGCTCCAAGATGTGTTCCCACTTCAAAAACTCGTAACCCCCCATAAAAACCCCAGATCTTTGGTTAAAACTCGGTCAAAATAACATTTGGGCGAAATTCAGCGTTTTGCAAAATCTGGAGGGAGTAGCCTACGGCCTAACAGGGCGTCGCCAACGGCCCTTGGATCTTTTTTTTGTTGACACCTTAATACGTTGTCTACGCGAGTTTCTAACCGACGCAAACAACCAAGGGGCATCGCCGACGGCCCATTTGAGTGTCGGCGACGCTATACCCAGCTCTTGCTTTCCGTTTTCTTCATTTCGCATTCCCGGTTGATCCCGTTCGCTCCCCGGTGCTCCGTAAAGCTCCCGAATAGCTCCTTAAACCTCGTTAGACCTGCAAAACACAATTCTAATCAAAAGTAGGCCATGTGAATCGAAAGTCATGTAAAAACATAAACTTAAATACGAATAAACACCGGTTTTCTACCACGTATCAACATCTCACAACTCACATAAATTTACCTTTACTCTATCTCGAACACATTATGCCTATTAGAAAACCATTTTCGAGCCCTTCTTAATTACCAACAATCTCTTCGGTTACATTGATGGTTCTATTCCTTACCCAAGTCCCATCGAACACATTATGCCTATTAGAAAACCATGTTCAAGCCCTTCTTAATCACCAACAATCTCTTCGGTTACATTAATGGTTCTATTTCTTACCCAAGTCCCACTGTTACCACTGCATCTGAATCCTCATCTATTGTCACCTCTAATCCCCAACTATCACGCATGGATTGCAAACGACGCTCATGTCTACATGATCCTAATCTCCCCAGTCTTAGAAGCATCGTTTGCTCATGTTCTAGAAACTACCACTCGCGAATTGTGGGACTCGCTTGCTAAATCTTATGTTCTTCACACAGCCTCTAGGGAATACACAGTCAAACACATAACTTCTCAAACTAAAAATGAAAGGGGATAAGACACCACTTGTTTATCTCAGTCGTTCACAAGAACTAGCATCGGCACTTGCCAACATTGGTGAAGCTTTAAAAGAATAAGATCTTGTTCTGCATGTGATAAATGGCTTACGTGATGAATACAATAGTCTCAGAAAAATGTTTTGGCTCTTCTAACTTTCTTGGCATTTAACGAGCTATTTGGATCACTAACAAACCATGACCACATGATTACTACGCCTCCACAACTCACTGATGTTGTTGCTTTCGTTGCCACCACAACAGATGTTCAAACTCACCAACAAATCCAAACATTACAACAAATGGCATCTTCCCTTGGTTATCACCTGATGCCAACCATTTCTTCAGCATCCTAGTCACCTCAAGCCTACTATATTGCACGTCCTCTAACTAATCACGGCTACAACACTCGAGGACGCCGAGGTGCCTATCATGGGGGGATACAATAACAAGCAATAACAACTAAAACAATAACTTCAGAAGAGGATGTTGTGGTCGTGGTGATAACCGTAGTTAGTTCTCATGGGCCTTTTCACAAAACATGGTTTATAGTCCATGCAACCGCTATGGAATTGGACCTATTCCTTCTGACTGCCCTAATCATGATCCTTCCATAACCCATAATCGTTCACAAGCCAACTATGCAGATTATCAGTCTCAGCCAGGCTTACCTAGCGACTTTACATGGTTCCCTGATACTAGAGCCACTAATCATATCACACCGGATTTGGTAAGTCTGGACAATTCTAAGGCATATCATGATAATGATGTCCATCGTGCTGGTAATGGTAACCGTCTTCCTATCCTTCATACTGGTTCCTCGAAAATTCTTTCTTTAAACAGATCACTTAACATGTCCAATATTCTTCATATTCCCGAAATTAAAAAGCAACTTATATATGTCCAACAATTCTATTTAGACAGTAATGTTTTCTTTGAATTTGACTTCCTTTTTTGGAGGATGAGTCTACACGTACTACCCTCCTCACGGGCCCCAGTGAATATGGAATCTATACTCTCTGACTTTCGCTTCTTAAATCCATTAATAAGCACGCATTCTCTACCATTCGCACATCTTCTGACGTTTATCACTGTAGGCTTGGTCATCCACATGAGAGTCTCTGCAATTTTGTGCTTTCTAGTTAATAATAAAACACCCAATTCAATTTCATGTACCGCCTGCCCTATGGGCAAGTCAACAAAAATGCATTTACATGTTACTAATTTCCGTAGTGCACATCGTTTTGATCTTTTATATTGTGATGTTGGGGGCCAGCACCTGTTTTATTCTCTGATGGTCACATGTATTTTTTGCTTTGTGTTGATTATTTCTCTCGTTACATATGGATTTTTTCCTTTGACTAACAAATCGGATCTTTACAACACATTCACAAACTTTGTTCACATGTTGAACGTCAATTTAAAACAAAAATTAGACAAGTTCAAATCGACCAGGGGGCAGGTTGAATTTAGACATTTGGGAAGTTTCTTTCAGTCTCTTGGTATAATCCATCGATTATCCTGTACGCATACAAGTGAACAAAACGGCTTCGTTGAGCGCCGTCATCGGCACGTTGTCGAAACTGGTCTCACCCTTCTTGCACAATCATCTATTCCTAAACGGTTTTGGCACTATGCTTGTGACACATTCGTTTATCATATTAATCAAATGCCATCTAGGACATCCTTCAACAAATCTCCATTGAGACATCTCTTTCATAAACATGCTAACTACTCTTTCCTTTGAGTCAATTGTCAATGCTTTCCTCATTTTCCACCCTTGAATCCTCACAAAATGGACTTTAGGTCCACACCTTGCATTTTCCTTGGCTATAGTCCATAACATAATGGGTATTCATGCTTCGATCAAACAAATGTTCGCATATACATCACTCAGTATGATCTTAAATTGAGTTATTATAATAATCATTACATTAAATAGATACCTGATTATTTTACATATAAATCATACGATGAATCTTTATTTATTTATTTTTTTTTCATCAAATAATAAATCCATTTAATAATTCTAAAACTTGTTAAGTTACATCAAAACAGAAGGTAGACGGGCAACAAGCTGCGCCGCCAACCCTTTCTGAATTGCAAACCCCAACCTCCCGAACACAAACCCCTGCCCCCTTGGGGTCGAACAATTGCTGTGGATAGCCCGTTGAACCCTCGTCAAGAAGTTGATGGCTTCTGGCGCTAGGGAGCCAAAAGTATCAAAGGCAAAAGGGATAATGACATGTTGGTTCTCTGCGCAAGCTTTAGCGTGCTTATCCACTTTCTTTGATTATGCCTTTCTTGCTGCCAGTCCAGCTACAAACCCGTTTTCCCTTAAACCAACCAAAGGGGAAACCCCCGTGAGGTCTACACAAGCATGTTTCCCCAGCCCAGCCGTATATTTGTTCAGCAAGTGTACATGAATACACAATCACTTATTCCACAAGTATTGGAGTGATTTTTTTCTCTAATAGAGGCCAAATAAGTTGGAATTGGATTAAAATATCTTAGTTGTTCGTGTGGAGTAGACTACAAATGTAACTCGTGTGAACCACACCTTTATCACTCCGCGGGACTACCACTCATTTTTCTTCCAGCTGTCAAATCTATTATTTTAAACGTTTAAACACCACACTTTACTTTCATTGATGCCCCTTATGTTTGCTGTTATTTACAGCTTCCCTCCATCTTTTTTTGAAGTATGCATCAACCTTTTACCTAGTTTACGTAACTGCTTTTTATGAAAAAGAAAAGGTTTGTTTCATATCTTCTAATAGTGGACGTGTTTTTTTCAAATTCTCCACTTAAGTTCTCATCTTTTCCGTTGTTAGGATCATCATAAAAATTTAACGTCAAATGTCTTGTTCAATACCTATATCATTTATAAGTCGATATCTCTATCGTTTAAAATTTTATCTCTATACGTTAGATACTCTTACAATAATAAGATGTTTGGTTTCAAAGACCCTTTCCACTCATATAGAAACACCCATAATCGAATGTTCTTCATATGTCTAAAAATAAGAAAACAATAACACAAAAAAAGTCTGCGTTTGATCATTTCAACTACGATAACCAAGAATACGCCATTCATCAAATTCAAACTGACTATAAGTTTTTATTCGTTGCATGACACGGTTTTCTCTTCTTAAAATTTATATCCATGTCTAAGCTCTAAGAGCATTCTCATCCAATCCATCAAATTATACATACATTCCACTAAAAAACAACTCCTATATCAATATATTTTCACTAAAAACAAATATTTTTTCTCTCTCCTTTTCAATTAAATAATATTATCATTACGTTTTTCTCTCTCCTTCACTCACAACCACTTTCAATATATATTAAAAAAATTATACTGGGTGAACAGTGTCCCCCAAATATACAGATGAACAGTAACATTTTCTCTCTCCTCCACTCACAACCATTTTTTATACCCTTTATAATATAAAAACTATCCTCACATATTTTGATGGTTTGGATGAGAATGCTCTAAGCTTTGGGTAAACAAACTATTCATAACTCTTTTTTAAAAAATATTTGGGGCAATATTACAACTAGAGAAAACTTGAAGGGCAGTATCTGTAAATAACTTCTGTGCTTTATATCGTTATTCGTTAGTTCCTTTGCCCTAATTCCGTCACTGAAAACCCTGATTTCTGTCAGTCGCTAAAAATCAAAACCCTCATCAGCCGCCATGGCCACGCTATCTCGCCTCAGAGTAGCCGCCGCCACCGCCGCCGCTTCTCTTACGCGGCTCCGGCTAGCTCCGATCACCCGCCGCTCGTACGGATCGGCGGCTCAGCTCCAGTACGATTACGACGACGATTACAATTACGACGAAAGCTCGTCGGAAATGGAGGATTCTCTCGGATCGGTGTCGGGTCGGGGCGTTCAATGGGTCGTTATGGGTGATCCGTTTACCAACAGGCAAATGTACGCTGAGAAGCTTGCACAGCTTCTAAAAGTGCCGCATATTTCTATGGGAACCCTAGTTCGTCAAGAACTTAACCCTAGGTCCTCGATTTATAAACAGGTTTGTTTTATTATTGTGTTAATTGTGTTTCCTACTCGTTGATTGTTTTAGATCTTGTTGTTTTATGTTTGATTAAATTGTAGAAGTTTATGAAACCCTAGGGTTATGTTAAAAGGTTTGATTTTGAGATTTTATGAATTTGTTTGTTAATTATGATGGTAATTTATTGTTTTTTGATCCAATATTACTGTTAATTTAATGTATTAGACAGTTAGATATTAAATTTATCATTGTATGGCTTTACATGAGTTCACTTTATATAAAATCAGATTGAAACTCATCCCTTAGTGTTTTTTAATCAAACTTAGATTGCGGATGCGGTGAATCAAGGCAAGCTTGTGCCCGAGGAAGTGATTTTCGGTTTGTTATCGAAGAGGTTAGAAGAAGGGTTCTACAGGGGTGAAACTGGCTTTATTCTTGATGGAATTCCTCGAACGAGAACTCAAGCGGTAAGTTCTTGATATGTGCTTGATGTGATTTTCTTCAAGTCATTGGTATATTATCTTAACGTCTTTTTTTAAGAAAAAGAAGCTAATAGATGGTTGTTTATTTCCGACAGGAGGTTCTTGACCAACTTGCCGATGTAGATTTGGTCTTAAACTTCAAATCCACTGAAGCGTGTTTGCAGAAGAAACTAGCACATTACCAGGATATTCATAGTGTACACAGGTCAATGGTACGCTCAAATCTAAACATGATGAATAAGTAGTCTGAGTTATAAGACTTAAATGTGGATTTATGTTGAAATTTAATATAAACCTTATTTGCAGAACAAGCCATTGGAAGACTACTACAAGAAGCAACAAAAGCTTCTAAATTTCAACGTGGCCGGTGCGCCAGGAGAAACATGGCAAGGACTACTAGCAGCCCTTCATCTTCAACATATGAATGCTCTCAGCTCTTCGCAGAAGTTGAGTGTATAATTCTTGCAGTTAACTACTCGGTGAAACAATATACAAGTATTACGAGTGTAATATAGTTTTGTGGATTTAGCATTCGCTAATATATCCTGAGTTACAGTTTTCAAGAAAATAATTTTCTTTGTTCATTTAGTCCGACCCGAGTGTTGGTATCATGTAATCTGTAATGTAGTAACAGACATGACCGAGAACCGTATTTGGTCTATCAATTTTGTGTCTTACATAAGTTCAAGTTTGTCTTTTTTTTTTATCACGTTTTTTTTTTTTTTTTCTTACATTTTAATGAAAGTTGGTAGAAGAGATTTTCTAGGCTCAATCAGGTCCAACTTGGATCTAGGATGGCTGTGCAATGCACCTAGTCTTGGTTAGAATGGTAGGTATGGCTAGCCCATTTTGGCCATCAACTTGCTTTTAATATGATGGCACAAAAGTCAAGACATTGACTTAGACTATAATGCAATTAAATGATATGCCTAGCCAATGAAGCCACAGCAAAGTGGTGGAGGTGTGTGGGTTTTACCCCATAGGCTCAGGTTCGATCCTGGCTTGTGGTGGGTTTCCCACACTTGGGGATTTCACCTGGGGGAGAACCCCAAACCTGGGTGGACGGGTTACATGTACAGGCATGGCCCGGGGTGTAAGCGGAGCTCCACCGCCATCACCAATAGCCGTTCAAAAAAAAAAAAAAAAAAAAAAAAAAAAAATGATATGCCTACTTTCATGGAAATCTACAAATGTGCATTCACCAAGAGTCTTCTTTGGTGGAAGATGGAATTCTCAAAAGTGTGTATTTGTAGCTTCTTTTAAGGGTTGCCTTTTATTTTATATCAAAACTCTAAACTGCACCGACTTTTGTACCAAGTTGTATGGACTTTCATGCACACATAAATTAAACATTGACAAGTGTGATGAGCGAAACGTTTGAAGCTCCTGAGTCAATTGAACCTCCGTCAAGGTAATTGACGAAGGGTTGAACTTGGTAACTACCGCAGCTCCTGAGTCAATTGAACCTCCGTCAAGGTAATTGACGAAGGGTTGAACTTGGTAACTACCGCAGCTCCTGAGTCAATTGAACCGCCGTCAAGGTAATTGACGAAGGGTTGAACTTGGTAACTAAGTGCCACCACAAAACGGTAGGAAAAACAACTCCATGCAAGTTGTCAAATGCCAAGTAACCCTGCTACAGTTGCTGGTTTGCGTCGAAAATTATGCTAAGAGCTTTACTCATATAGCGCACGTAAAATTACATAATTGCACATACCATACATCATAGGAAGGCCATTACAAGTTATAACTTGATAGATAATAATAATACTTGTGTTCAGAATGGGTAAATAGGCAGCTAACACTCACTCAATAACAAAACATGATCTACCCACTTATTCCATATGCTTGTAACTATTTACATCCGCCTTTGATCCAACGTTTTCATATCTTCTCAGAATATCACAGCCCTTTAAAACTCAGGTAAATCACTATTCGTTATCAACCCATACCTCTTTAAGGAGTTTATATCGAATATTACTTTGGCTGCCCGCATCCTTCGATCTCCAGATGGTCTTACTTGTAGCACGTGACCCCCGAGAATTATCAATGATGGCAGTCAAGGGTGAACTCAATTCATCAAGTTCATCATCACTCGTGTTTGACTTTCTCATGATTGACCCACTGCGGGTCAACTGAGTTCGGCTCACACCATCTCCTAGTATGTGTCTGATTGAAGACGCAGGTGGCGGGTGATATACAACTGAAGCTGCTGCACACGGGAGACTGGTCACACAATCTTCACCACCCTCAAATGAATCCTAGGAAAAAAAATTGAAACCGACACCAGGTCAATACTAATGAATGAACACATTAGATCCATCATTATAAATGAGACCCACAAAAAGAAATATTAAATGCTAGGGTCTGGTTCAATCTTTAACTAGTTTAAGAAATCTTTATTGTTAAGTTATTCAATCTGTATTTAAATTGCATTAATTAGATGAACTTACCTCTGAATCTAGGGCCTCAAGCACCACTGCAGGAATGGGGTCCGGGCAAAACTCATCAGGGACGAAAGTATCAAGTATCTTCTTTATTAACGGTGCACCAAAAGTAGGACATACCTTCAAATAAAAAAAATTGTTAATGCATTATTGTGTGTCCGTTACTGTGCGAATAGGCTAGATAGAGTGTGTGTTGCATATGTATTTGTTAGATAGATAGATGCATGAGTTAGTCAACGCATGGGTGTTGTGTTTGACTTGTACACATACGTTGATTGTTACAAAACATATGTGACATGCGTTGATATGTGTAAAACGCATGAGTCATGCGTTGTAGGTCCCAACACGAACACATGAGTAAGGCTTATATACAGAAAGACATGCGTTGGATATGAGAAGTTTTTAGAAGTTGGAGATTGAACACACGTGTTCTCTCCCTGAGCTTAAATGATGTAAACTCTTTCGGTATTAATAAAAGTTGTGATGGCGCCGTTATGCTGCCAAAATTTATATGAATTTGTTTATCTTACTGAAACTTCCGTCTTGAACGTTATAAAACACGAATCCGTAGGATTACGATCCGTTCCACGTATTTTCAAAACAAAAAAATAATAATTAGGTTTGTGAAAGAAAGAAGAAAATAATGTAAATTTATCATCACAACAGCAAACCTCTTTTCTAACTGTGCTACTTAAAAGCATATCCTTAGGAAGCATCATGAGGTCACTCAATGCATTGAGGAGATGAAAAGATTTGAATGACGCGTCATCTTTTGATCTCATGTCATCGTTCTCGTCTTCAAACACATCATCATCATCGATACCAAATAGATCCGTCAGCCACCTTGACCAGTTTCCTATCTGTATTCGACCAAAAAGTACACATTAACCGACACTAAATAACACGTTCAAAGTGACACATGAAGTCGTTAACTTAATTTTACCAACCGCGTTTTTAAGTTGTGCACCGGCACCGAAACTTGCCTTCCCTGATGAAATAGGAAGGACTCTCGCATCACTGATCGGGTCCGATACAGGGTCGGTTGGAGCCTCGTCAGCAGATTCACGAAGAATTGCGTTGAACATAGCGACATCTAATCTAGTCATGCATTGTTCCATAACCTATAAAAAAAATAAGAAAAAAACTATTATAAAGCACATCTAAACCGGTTGGTGATATGAAGTAAGATACTGTAAATTTCAATGAAGTTACCAATCTAGAAAGAACAGGCAAGCAACCGCAATCATGTCCTTCAGCTCGAACGGGACAGATTCTTTCACAAGCATCCATGAAAGCGGTCTTCCAAAGCTCCATTGAAAAGTTTGCTTGTTCTTGACTACGTGGAGTGGATGCTTTTTTAGAGGATTTACTAGATTCGGAATCTACAATTCGTACGATAGCTTTTGCGGCTGCAGATTGCATATATGGGGTAAGAGTCTGTGACATTCAACAAGAGAATCAAGTTAGGAATATATATAATCTCTATCGTCGTCATCAAGTCTGCTCATTTGGGTTATATTTAATCTCTAAATGGTCAAATGGTAAAAAATAACTTAAAAGACCGATCAATTGTGGTGAAAGTCTCTTTAAGTGCTTACAAATATTCACAACCTCCTAAAAAATTATATCTTTTATTTTAATAATATACCTAACGTAATATTTTTTGACATATTAATCGTTTGATCGTTTTAATAACTAAAAAAGAACAAAAAGTGTGTGTCGGGTCAACCCAACCCGGTCTGACATGCACCAAAATTCTACGTTTTAACCTGAACCCAATTTGTCACTTGAAACAAAAAGAAAAAAGAAATTAAAATCTTAATGAAAATATGTGATTATGTAACAACCTGCCACCATACTGACTCGATGATTCGTGAAAAGATCCAAGATTCAACTTTTTCCAGGGCTGAAGTAAAATTACAAGGGTTTTCCCACTCATTAGGAATTCCATGAATACCAATTCTACCCTTGAGTGAAGATTTTATGCCAGTATTACCCTTGATACCCCTTTTTTTGCTTGAAGAATCCGCTTTGTGCTCTTGCTCGAAAGTTACGTATATGATTGCTCTCAGTACAACACAGTTTGACATCCAGAAAGTCAACCTGTGTTCAAAAAGCGACATGTATAGTTAACTAAATAATATCCATAGTATTTAAGGAATTTGTTTTGCTCACAACAAAGTACCTTGGAACGTCATTTCCGCAAGCTTTTGCAACCAGAATTAAGCCTGAAACAATACTTCTTGCGGAACTTGCTCTCCGGGATGGAGAATTCTCTTTACATGCATGCAGGTACAGCCTCAAAAGACGCCTAGCTGGTGCATGAACTTTACTAATTGAACTCCCGTGTTCCGCAACTATTGAGTAAAGACCGGCTTCGATAGCAGCAGCTTCTCGAAGCTCACCTTCGAGACTTTGCACTTTGTGCTCCAATTGTTGCAATTTGCTTACATCTTTGACTTTTTCCCCAATCTTACTAGACCTCCAAGATCCGTTGTTATAGCTTGAATCCAACGAAGAACCGGTGGATTTCACCTTTCTAAATCGATCGCCACTTATGTTGGGCTCATCTCCCATGGTTTGACTCTTTTGTTCATTTTGACTTTCGTCTGTATTTGACATAAAAGATTGTTCACCGACCCGCGGTTCCGTTGCCGTCACAGAGGCCGTATCTTCATCTGTTTCAGCCACTGATTCAGTAACCGATTTTTGAGGATTTGAACTTACGTTTGGCCTTGAAGTCAACGACGTTGCAGCCATGGAAGACTGTGAGGAAACGTCATCGTCAGTAACGGAAGTACTCTCGGTTTCCCCGTTCACTACCGACTCAGACGAGTTTCTATCCATTGACACAGATCTCACACGATTATTTTTGTCAAACGCTTCAATCTTCAAAAACAGCATCGGTTGAACCGTATTACTAAAAGCCCTCTTGCAGTTCATAGGCACACTAATCATCAACCCATCTTTCACAACACCGTACTCCGCAAAGTCCACAACAGCAGTCGCCAACAACTGGCCTTTTACGCTCTTATCCCTCCGCGGTTCATACATATTAAACTCTATACAATTTTTCAAAAAAACATCACCGTCTCCAGCCTTAATTGACATTTCTCTCAACAACGTCAAATTAAGTTTAAAAGATTCATTAAATTCAATTTTACCATCACCAACACCAGAACTAGAAACCAGTAAAGGAGTCACTGCTTTAGTAGTCCCCGAATTTTTTTCGCCATGTTCCCATTGAATCAAAGCGGAACGAATAGATCTCAACGATTGCGACGGAGGCCATGGTTTAATCTCTATAATATCAATTACATAATTAAGTTGAACAGATGGGCTTTTCTTGATCTTTGTTTTCACCCCTTGTACCATTTTTATGTTTTTGTATGTCTTGAAAATGCTATGGAATCACAATAATCTTTAACCTAGAACATATAAGTATAACAAGTTGAGCTAACAAACAAACAGAATCTGCAATAAATGCTAAATGTCTGTGGCTCATAACTTTCCAAGATCAAGAAACAAGATAAAAATCAAAACTTTATCTAAAATAAAAAATTAATAATCACTATAAACTTGGTATTTTGAGTTGAAGTCTCAATGATCAAGAAAGAAACAAGATAATTCTTGAAACACTAGAAATTGGGTTAAAATAAAGAAAATAAGAAGAGTTGCAACTGTAGAAACTGATCAACCAGAAAAGCCCCAATCATCAAATTAGATAAAACCATCAAATGGGATGAATAAACACAAGTAAAGATACTTTAACAATGGCTGAAAATAGAGGAATAATGAAGCATCCAAGGACCCATTAGCAAGAAAATTGAAGCATATGAAGAAAAGTGCAAAGGAACTTACATGAAAGGAAGCTTGAAAAATGGGTAAACTGTGAACACAGGGAAGAAAATATGATCTGAGTGACAGGATTATGACTTCTGAGCAGAGATAGAAAGAGAGAGGGGTGTGAGTTTTTTGAGCTAAAGTTGGGAATTAAAAAGACAGAGAACTGTTTTTTTAATTTGTGTCCTTCAACTTCCTTTTTTGGACAAAAGAGGACGGTTAATAAATTTCAAACTAAGTTGAATGTAATGAATCATTAACTTGTCATAACGATATCGTCCTATCTTAAATATCATTAACGTTATGTAATGTTTTGTCCATAGGAGAGATATTGAGCCGTAAGGAATGAATTGCCTCAAATATTACTAGTGTGTTTTAGACTTTAGTAATAGTAGACGAGATGGGAACTCACAGTTAAATGTGCTTTAAGTGAGCCTGTGACTCTGTGAGAGTAATAACATAATGGTTTTGGATAGCATCATCATCATCATACTCAGTATATCCCACCAATAGCAAAGCTAAGGTAGGGTCTGAGGAGGGTGAGCTGTAGACAGTCTTACCTTTACCCCGTAGGAATAGAGAGGCTGCTTCCAATGGAAAGTCCAATGGAAGTTTTCTCTCTAGGTAAGAAACATAAATTTGCGAGGGTTTTTAGTTGGTGTGAAAGATACGATGTTTCATTTAGAGCATTCATATGCCATTCTCTTGAAATGGTCAATTCGTGTAATTAGGTTAAAGACCCATGACCTCGTGGTCGAGTGGTATAGCGTTTGTCATCTGTAAAAGTGGTGTGAGTGTGTTATGTGGTATTTAGAGGTAAAAAGTTGTTCAAAAACATTTAGTCTAGTTAAAAAACTTATTAGGGTTTTATTTAACTTGGTACTTCATCCCGTTCAAAAAAAATAGGGATTAAGTTGTGGTTTACTTTCATCCCATTCCAAAAATAGGGATTAAGTTGTGGTTTACTTCCAATTCCTTGTATTTAGGGATTCATTATTCACTCTTAATATTCGTTGTTTATATTTTTGTATATGAAAGAAAGAGACGCGGAATGAAATGTTGAGTTTTTTGTTTATGGTTCAGTTTAAAAGCACAAAACCATTCAAACAGTCATTCGTTTGGTTTTCACAAAGGATTATATAAAAAATATTGGTGGCTGTTTAGGATTTTTCAAAATCGTACAAAATGGTTTGGTTTACGCTTTAGACTCAAACCTGGTCGAGAAAAACAAACAAGACCATAGGTTTTATGTTGTGTTTTTTATGTTTACTTGAACTTTTAACCGGTTTAAGTTAGACCACACACATGATTACGCTTTGCTTAACAATACAATAATAAGGTATGTATTTTAAGTTGTAACCATGAGAACATTATTGCATCCTTATTTTGTCGTACTTAATGCAAATTTTAGTATAACGGACCCATAAGCCAATCTTGAGGACAAACTAAAGCCAGACATGTCATTGAAAAGATGTTTTTTTTTTAAGAGGAAACTGAAACTTTTATTCATATCTAAATGCACTTTACATCAATATCGCAGGTAAGCGAGCAACAAGCTGCGTCGTTTCCCCTTTCTGAATAGTAAACCCTAGCCTTTTAAAGATGTTTTGATTCGATTTTAGTTTTAATGGGTTGGTTTGGGTTTACAACGATTGAAAACCATTACTAGTTGTTTAGCTTATGGTTTAACCTGAAATCTGTCAAAACAACCAGACCGTAAACTTTAGTTAGTAAAAAAACTTTATAAATATAAATAGATTCATAAGAAAAGCATATGTGAGGCTATCATTGTTTGTGTATTCAATTGCACAAAACTTTTGGTAAACCGATTCCTTAGTTCTAAAAGTTGCAATATAACATTAAATAGATAGGTAATAATTATATGGCTTTGGATAGTTTCTAAAGTAGTACAAACAAACACTTATTATTGAGAAGATAAGGGGGTCATGTGGTCATGTGCAAAACTAAAAGGGGGTAGTACGTATGAACATGGAACATGGAGGAGTGACATTAGGGTAGTTGAAAGACATTACTGTTGTATGAGTAAGGTTTACTCGAGTGCGGAGGAACGTGTAACACACGCTCTAACTACTCCAAAGCAAGTGTCGGTGTGTACTATATATCAACGGCCGTTGAGAGTTTGGTGGTGGTGGGCGCGTGGGTTTTGTTGAATTCGCCGACGCGCTCATATTTGCTGTTTCCAACTCCCGCTCAAATAGTTCTCGTCATCCAAATCTATTTGTTATTATCACTCAAATTAATAAACCAAATTTGTGTGGACCTTTGACTATGTATCACAAAACGACAGCATTTCGTCCATTTAAATTTGTCAATAAGTAAATGTTAAAATCACCAAGAGGATCAACTCTAAAAGGTATCTTCTTGGATGGAATTAGAGGCGTAAACGAGCCGAGCCAAGCTCGAGCCTTACCTTAATCGAGCTAGGCTCGTTACAACTTTCTGAAGCTCGAGCTCGGCTCGATTCGAGACTTGGATTTTGGGCTCGAGCTCGGCTCGTTAGTAAAACTTAAAAGTTAAAACTCGAGCTCAGCTCGAAAGCTCAATCTAAGCATCTATGGCGCGAGTTAAAACAGGCTAAAGTTCGACTCGAGCTCGTTTTTGGTTGTTAATGAGCGAAGGCTCGGCTCGAGCTCGACTCAATAGTTTGATAACTCAATTAAAAAAGAACATCTAGATCATTCAA
Source organism: Helianthus tuberosus (assembly GCA_030545235.1). Lineage (NCBI taxonomy): Eukaryota > Viridiplantae > Streptophyta > Magnoliopsida > Asterales > Asteraceae > Helianthus > Helianthus tuberosus. The sequence goes on from CM060402.1 coordinate 110,970,486, forward strand.
AAAGTAATACATAGACGAGCCTAACGAGCTACCCATACAAGGCTCGAGCTAGGGCTCGATATCTAATCGATCCTAATTTCAAGGTCGGGCTCGAGCTCGATAAGGCTCGGCTCGTTCAAGCTTTTTATCGAGCCAGTCTCGAGTAGCTCGCGAGCCGCTTGGCTCGTTTGCACCCCTAGTCAGAATCTGCAATCAAAGAATACCGTTAGCCTTAACGCGAGATGCCGCGTTTGGACTTCTGCGTGAGAATCAGTAAATCGTTCTTAAGAGTCTAAGAGAAATGAAAGGATAAGAGTTTAGAGTGAGAATGAGAGAATTGAACTTACTTTGGGCTGAACAAGACTCTCTTTTTATAGGTAGATTGCTCTGCCCAAGGGAGCCTTGTGTCAGCTGGTACCTTCTAGTCTTGGTAAACTTATCCTCCCGTGACGTTGCTTACGGGGTTAACCTTGCCTCTTTGGGTAAGTTTTAGGTTTGTGTGTCTCGATGACACATTTATGTGCTTTAGGGAGAAGTCTAATCAGTTTGACTTGTTGGGTTAAAGTTCCAAGGTTGTACAGTAACTTTAGCTCCATGTCACAAGCCGTTGGTGTATCAGCTTCCCGTCGGGAGCCTTCAGCGTCTGACTTGCAACTCCTTACTTTCAGTTTATGTTTAGCATTCTTTGTTGTTTTCTTGCGATTGTTATTAACCTTGGTTTTGTTGACTGGGAACTCCGAGTACCCACGTCATCAGTAAATAAATAAAGTGATAATGTTGGTGAGTTAGGTGTGAGGGCGCATCCGGTTAAAAAAATCGGGTTCATTGATTTGCTATCGGTTAGACCACCCGGTGTGGTCTAGTGTCCTCGGTCACCTCAGCCATTTTGGCGCCCCATAGCGCTCCTCCCCCATCCCGCCATAGCCAAAGGGGGCGCTATGGCATGCCTCCGCCAGTGGGTTAGCGGGTGTGAAAGATGAGAGGGTGAGCCACATCAATTAGATTTCTTTTTTTTTCTTTTTTTTTTCCTTTTATATATATATATAGTAAATGAGGGCTTTAAAAAGTTTTATTCCACACCGTGCAAGTTAGCAATAACGCCTCTCGTTTACGTGTCGCTTACGTGACTGGATAAAGCCCCTAGGGGCTTTATACCGTACCACTCAGCCTTATAAACTGGGACAATAGTGAATTAAAAAAAAAATTCAAAAGGTTTCTTTTAGTAGATTCCCACTAATTCGTGACTAATTTTTTATTTTTTTTTAAATCATACAAGGTTTCCACTAATTTTTTTCATTCTTTCCAAACTAAAGGGGTTCTCGGGAATCCCTAAAAACCCCCTGGATCTGCCCCTTAACGGGGATCAAGTTTTTGGCTTGTGAAGGGTGCTCCCTTCACCCTTATAACTTAGTGTCAGTTAATATTCCCACATTGTATCCCATGAAACAAGCCTTCTTCATAATTCCGGATAAGGCCTCCACAGCCAAAACAAATAAGAAAAGGGAAATCGGGTCCCCTTGCCTAAGTCCCTAGTTACACTTGAACTCACTTGTTGGCGACCCATTTATCAAGGTCGAAGCTTGAGCCGATGTTACAATGGCCTGAATCCACCGATCCGGAAAGTTCATTTGCTCCAAAATTATATCCAAGAACCCCCAATTAAGAGAGTCGTATGCCTTGTCAATGTCAATCTTAAACATTAAACCATTCCTTTTCATTCTTTTCATCCAACCTATTATTTCAAACGGCCCATCCATAATACTTCTACCCTCCAAAAAAGTCGATTGTTCCGGAGAACCAAGCTTCCCAATCACCCCTTTTAACCTATTAACAAGGACCTTCGAAAGGACCTTATTTATATATCCAATTAGACTAATTGGTCTAAAATCCGAGAAGCTCATATGATCATTTACCTTTGGAATTTTATTATTATAAATAAGCAACAAAAACATGCAATCGAACTTGTACATTGTGCTTTATGAGTTTTTCAAAAAAAAAAACTTGAATTTTTACTTTTAATCCAAAGGTTTTTACCTTTTGCAAATTTAACCCTACATAATTTGTTTTTTTAACTTTAACACAGATTTTTTCATTATTTGCAATTTAACTTCACAACTTTTGTCACTTATAGTTTTCATCTTTCGCAAATTTTCGTTTTATGTATAGTTCTAAATTTTTCGAGTTAATACGAAGCAACGTACGACTGTGGTTCAACTTTTTTATGTTTTGTTTCAAATTTTGCAAGTTAACACGGGGCAACGTGCATGTGTGGTTGAACGTTTTTACCTCTATTTTTTCACGTTTGACAGGTTCGTCGCAACACGCAGATCCTAGGTCGAGTCAGTGTTGGCATTAGTGCTATTTGACATCGTTTTACAGCCCGCCGCAACACGGGGTGTGCTTTGGGGGGTGGGGGGGATTTCAAAGAAAAAATGGTTATGCATATGGTTGTTGTAACCTTGGCTTTTTGAAGGTTTTCCAAAAAAAATTGATTTTTTTTACATTTCATCCAAAGATAGTTCATAAATTATTTTTAACCCAAAACTATTTGTTTTTTTTTTTACTTTTAACCCAAAACTTTTTATCTTTGACAATCTATCCTCATAACTTTTTTTACTTTCAACTTTGTCCTTTATAGTTTTCATTTTCCGCAAATTTTTTCGCTTTATGCTTGGTTCTAAATTTTGTGACTTGACACATCGTAACGTGCGTCTTTGGTTTAACGTTTTTACGTTTCGTTCTAAATTTTGCGAGTTAACACGACGCAACGTGCGTGTGTGGGTGAAAGTTTTTACATCGTGTATTTTTTCCCCGTTTGACAGGTTTAACATAACGTGCGGGTCCTAGATCGACTTTGTTATAACTAAAGAATCCCCGCTGTATTGCGGCGGGTCGCAATCCTAGTTAAAGTAATGAAGGAAGACGCACACCCGGGAGATAGCGTTGCCAGGTGGTAAACATCTTCCATCAAGGCCACAAACTTCTTCTCCAACCCCCCCCCCCCCCCCCCCCCAAAAAAAAAAAAACCTCTTTAGAAACTTGAAATTGAACCCGTCCGGCCTCGGAGCCCTATCCCCATCACAAGACCAAACCGCTTCCTTTATTTCGAGCAAGGAAAACGGCTTTATCAACTCCTCCGCCTCAGTCTCCGACAACTTTGACAGATTTGAGCACAATATTGGCGGTTGAACCACCATCGGTTCCTTAACTTTCTCCTAAAAAACCCGAATGCACTATCTTTAATAATAACCGGATTTGTAACCCACTCCCTGTCCATCAAAATCCCATTGATTCTATTATTTGACGTATTTGCATGCATAAGGTTGTGAAAGAAACTAGAATTTTCATCCCCTCAAAAGCCCATTTAACCCTTGCTTTTTATTAAATAGAAAATCCTATTATTAAATAAATACATTTAAAAATGAATCAAGTATTGTGTCGACATTACTTGGCATTTACACGTTTAAAACAACAAAAAAGAAAAGTGGAAAACTGTTGTTTGGATATCGAAGTCAAAAAATGATCCTAGGAGAATCGAATAATTAATTAATTTTATTTATAATGCAAAAACAAAAGATAACATAAATGTTTGTAACTAGATATTTTGGTGGAACAAGAGCATGTATGTTGGGTACTACTTAAACATCATCTGGTCGGGTGTCTGTTTTAATGGCGATGGTTCAAGCTGTCTACGTCACCGTTTTACCAAGTTAATTCCTAATGCGTAACTGTCAAAACACACTTAACCTAATAAACCATTTATAACAACTCTTAGGATGTAAGATTCATACATTGATTCTATGTAACATGGAAACGTTATCATAAATTAATCATGTTATTTTGATATTTAAGATACATTATTCAAACATGTCATTAGTTAAGCTTTGCTCCAACAATAAGTTTATACAGCATCGCCACCCTCACTCACCTTCAAAAACACACAACGAAAAGCCATGCCGAATTTTCGTCAAATATATCCAACCTCAAATGAACAAAAATTCTTTTGATCTACATTCTCTGGACAATCCTGATATTACAATTGCAAATTCATTACTTTGCATTAAAAAGTAATAATAAAAAACATAAATAAAAAATAAAATTTACCAGTTATCACATAATCTAACACTATCCTTCTACTTCTCGTCCGAATATGAATCCAAGTATGCGATCACAGATTCGGCTGCTTTGCATCCCGAGGATATTGCTTTCCCGACAGAGAGCCCTCCTTTGTGGTTACCTAATAAAAATTAGGGTTAATTGTCATAAAATACCAACATATTAATCTCATTCTTTCATATTGGTCAATATATTTTTCTCGTACCGATTGAGACGTTGAACTCGATATAGGTGTTTTATTTTCATCTTTTTTAATGTCAAAATTTAGCAACCTACTTTCTCAAATGTAGTATGATTCTATAAAGAAATGAAGAAAAACAAACATTTTACAAAGTTTGACTATTAAATTGGTACGGGTTAAGGTAAAATGACCAATGTGGAACGCTAAGATATGTAACGTGCTATCTTATGGCATCAGCCCAAGCATATAACCTCATCAATAAAGGAGCAAAATGGATCTGGTCGGGTTGATCACAAACAAGTTATCTCATTTCTATTAACTAGTGCATGGAACATGATTACCAATTGAAGTTTAGACTTCTTTCGACCCAAGCTATTTTATTTCTACCCATTTGACCCATTAGAGAAAAACCTCATCCAAATCCACCCATCTGTAAGTAAAAAGAGTCAAAATTCTCACTTCTACCGACCTGGCAAACGGGTGGCAAACGGGTCGGGTAGGTTCGGGTCATGGGTCAAAATGGGTTCGGGCCAAAACGGGTTCGGGTCAATTATAAAAAAGGGTTGTTTTGGTTCGGGTCGAAACGGGCCCGGGTCAGAACGGGTTTCGGGTCGGGTCAGCTTTTTTTTTAAAGATGACTAATATGAGTTAATTATTCATATACCAATGGTGTTGTGTTATTCTCATGTTACATTGGGTTGTGATTTGTTTATTTGTAAATAACTTAAATCGAATTATAAGTTGGCTTCAGTTTGAAATTGATTAACTCGGAACTTAACAATGAAAGATTCTGCTAAAAAGAAACAGAACAAACTAAATTTAACCAAGAAATTATTTTATCAAGTGTCATAATACAAATTAACAAAATGCATAACATAAACACAAAATGACAGCCACATAATGACTCGTGCCTTATGCCACAGAATGCGCAGCCACAGAGATACTTGGGGTTTACAGAGATGATTTGCGGCGGCGGAGACGGCAGCAACGGTGGAGATTGGGGCGTCGATGATGAAGAATGGAAGATGATGTTCAGGGTTCAGTGAATCAGGGTGAAGTGAAGACTTCACGTCTTCACCCGTGGTTTCTTTTCATTTAAAACCCTAATGACCCGTAACCCGCTATTCTAATTTAATCGACCCTAAAGGACCCGTAGATAGAATTTTTTAGTTTTTGAGTGACCCACTTTGACCCCCTTGTTTAAATTCCTTAACCCAAAACAACCCATTGTCTAAATTCCTTTACCCAAATTGACCCATATAACAGGTTTTGGGTCAGAATTGCCCCCTCTACTACCTACCAACATATAATTTATCCATTTTTATTTCAAGACAAAACATGTTACCTGCATAAAAGTATCCGGGTAGCTCCGTTTCCATTTTCTCAATTGCTTCAATGACTGAACCATAGTCGCGCCCAAACAATGGAAATGCTTTGCTCCAATAATAGTGACTGCAATTAAATTCACATCCCCATAACGTATAGCATGACCAAAAAGGCAAAAAAAGGACAAACTTTAAGCATAAGTCGTATTTACATTGTGCATACATCTATGTACCTCAAGACTTATTTAACTTTTTATTACTTTTAGCAACAATTTCAGTTCGCGATGGAAAACGTCAAAATGAATAAGAAATTTTGTTTAAACAGATAAAAAGACCATAGGTAAGCAAGTGGTTACATTCCTTATTCTAGTAAAAAAAATATTGTTAATAGTGTTGTGCCCTTACGTTAGAAATTTTGGCTCTCCTTCTGTTCCAAGCAACTGTCTGAGGTCAGAAGTTACTATATGCTTCAACTCGTCCCTGAAATAGTATTTTAGATTATTGACACATGCCCAAAAAATTCATTAAACTTGCGTAATTAAGTGAACCTACCTCGAAGCTTTGGCCAGTTCTTTGTTTCGACTACCCCCAACAAAGGTGGTGTAAAGGTACACGTCTTCCGAGGCGCGATCTGGAAACATCATCGAAGAGAAGAGAGTGCCTGCATAGCAGAATTTTCGCTATGCCGTTACGGTAAACAAAATTAAAAAAAAAACTATTGGAGGACAGTATCAAGCCTCACCTAGTGTCCTCAAACCATTTTTCTGCTCCTTGGCTGGAACAAGAACTCCAAAACCCTCGAGGGGCTGCTTCACGTTTTCTTTCTTGAAAGTCGAGATTATTACTGATATTGGCATATAACTCACCTGCACTACAAAAACCAAAAGCTAAAAAATGACACTAAAAAAGTTTTAATTTTTAATTGGATGCTCTGATGTTAAAAGGTTTTTTCTCTTGGTAGAATTTACTGACTGTCAAATTTGACGGAACTATAACTAACTAATGCTTCGGTAAAAAAACATACCTCTGGTATGAAATTAAGCGGAAACAGACTTCCGATCTTTGTAATCTTCATTTCTTTTACATTGCCAAGTGGGGCCTAATTAGGGAACATATCTTCATCAAGATTCAAGAATGCACGAGATTAACCAAATTTATGTCACGGATAGTAAAAGATTACCCAATGGGTGTACTCACAGTCATGATCACAGCGTCGAAAGATTGCTGAAATTGTTTGTTCTGATCTGGAGCACAACATATTGACCAATTACCAACCGTGTTACCATCGCAGTTGTAGGACATTTCAAGCACCTTTGATTGAAGATTAAGTTCATGGGGTCCGATCTCTTTGCATAGTGCATCAGTGAGGGTCTGCATAACGATAAAGCATGAATAACCAAAATAACATCTGTAATAAAAAAGATAATTGTAATTAAATTTAGGGTCTTGTCGAAATCAGTAAATCACCCTCGTCTTACCTGCATTCCACCGAAAAACGAAAAAGAACCACGCCTGCGTTTGCTGTTTCCAGAAGGTTTCCTTTTCCCATTTCTGGAAGATACCATAGACTGAAATGCCCCGGAAACGATTGAACCAAACCTGAATGTAAATAGTTGTAACCATTCAACTGATTTTAAGTCTGAAGAAATAGAATAAAATGCCATTTTCGTCCCCGAGGTTTGGCCAGTTTTGCGACTTTCGTCCAAAGGTTTGTTTTATCGCATCTGGATCCAAAAGGTTTGAAATCTTGCCAATTTTATCCGGCTCGTTAACTCCATCCATTTTTCTCCGTTAAGTCATGGAAATTTTCGTCTTTTTTGTTAACTTAAAGGGCAATTCAGTCTTTTGTATACTTGTGCATTATGCTAAATGCTTGTACATAAAGTGAAAAAGACCGAATTGCCCTTTAATTTAACAAAAAAACGACGGAAATACCCCTGACTTAACGGAGAAAAATGGATGGAGTTAACGAGCCGGGTGAAAATGGCAAGATTTCAAACCTTCTGGATCCAGATGCGGAAAAACAAACCTTTGGACGAAAGTAGCAAAACTGGCCAAACCTCAGGGACGAAAATGACATTTTACTCTAAGAAATAAGTGATCAAAAGTCATTATTCCACAGGCCATTTGAAGAATGAGGGGCTGTTTGGCTAAGCTTTTCAAAATGACTTATTTGCTTATTTGCTTTTCTGAAAGCAAATAAGCAAATAAGTCATTTTGAAAGGCTTAGAAAGCAAATAAGCAAATAAGTCATTTTGAAAGGCTTAGCCAAACAGCCCCTGAATTAGTATTGGTTGTTACAAACATACCTTCTTTCTAAATCCCATAACTCAGGAAATGCATGACGCATCTGTGTGGAAAAGTAAAGGAATTTAAGCAATATATTAAGAAGTTATGTGTGGATATTTGAAAGCAGTTATGTATATTTTCTCAAAAAGACATAGAGCAACAATAGTTACTCACAGAAAGTGATTCAGGATCTCCGCCGCTTGTTCCCGCAACAACTGGATCAATGAGATACTCAACAACCTTAGATAAACAAGTCAAATATTAATAACTCGGAGAAACAAAATCAAAAACAGAAACAAAACATTATGTAGAATATACAAACACCTCCTTCCCAAAATGACGTTGAAAGAATTCTCCAACACTGCGAAACAAAATGTTTAGAACCTAATGGCATGTATCGAATATAACTAACTACTTCAAGCAGATGAAATGGAACAAGGCTGTATATTTTACCTCTCTGGTGCGTCAGATGACTTATTCTTCTTCCATAAAAATGGCTCCAAAAGAATTTGAACCTGTAAAATTTGCAAACAAACCCGATAATAATCGTATATACATAGCAATCACAAATCTTCAACTTTTGACAACTGGGAAAAGTTTGTGTGATACTTATGTAGATGCTTTTTAAACTACAATTAAAGTAAACAAACATTATATTTGATTACGAATAACAGAATAAAGAGTGTGCTTTAATCTAAACAATGAACAACATTAAGAAGATAGTATGAGAGTGAAGGATTATAATAAGATATGGCATCCTTATTCTTGAACTTTCAAGGTAGCAGGAGCTACTAACGTACCTTTGACTGAGTGGAAAGAAAACTGCTTCTGATCAGTGCAATTGGGTTAGAAGGTATCTGCAATCATGAGATTGACCACATTATGGTCAATAACACGATACATGAAGTCATGAACTTTAGACGTATAAAAGATACGCAGTAAGAAGACAACTAAGGCCTCATTCAACAAAGATTTTGTTTTTCGTTCTCTGGACGTAAAAACTACAAAAACAGGTGTTTGACAAACCGTGACTTGGATCTTTTCACAGATTGCAAAACTGAATTCCGAAATTACTCATGTTATTATTTGACTTTGATGAGATTAAGCTTACAAGCCTAATAAAGCACAATTCACCTTACATTTTAATTTTTATTTTTCTTTCTTTTTTTTTTCTTTTTTTGAGAAAGGGAATTTATCAATATTGATGATCATTAGTTAAGTATGGTGTTGAGATATTCATACCAGTACAGGTTTTCCATTTCTTACAATGTACCGCTTGTGCTGTGAAATCGGCTGCAGCAGGAAATAGTGTTAGGACTCAGCAAGGATGTAGTGATCATAAAAGATAAACAGGATCAGCCTTAAAATTGTGTTTAATTATTTGTATTTATACAAAAAAAAAAGAAAAACAACTTCTTGTTCTTTTTTGTTTCAGAAGATGATCACATATGAACAGTTAGTACACAAACTATGGGAAGTATGGCAGCTATATCAAACACAACAACTTACAAACTGTTGTTTATCTCGAAGCCCAAGATCATCGATCAAACTGCTGACCTCTGCCTCACTCTCAGTCTGCGTAAATCGTAAGGTAAACTATATGTTAAGCATCATCATCAAAATTGCTTAATATTGCAGATTGACATCAATCATATTGTTATCCTGAAATATCATACATACCATAGTATTGGCACCCTCATCCCATATTAAACCATCTTGCGAAAGGCTCCTTAGTTTCCCGCCTACTCTCCCATCAGCTTCAAAGACAGTGACGTTTAATCCATGTAACTTTAACTTATAAGCAGCAGCACAACCACTGAAAAAATAATAAACATATAGTTTCTCAATTTCAAATTAGGTCATTCCACTAATTATCGAAACATTCTGCAAATCCTAAATGTCTCCTCAATAAACTAAACCTATGTATGACTGACTGACTGACTGACTGACTGACTGACTGACTGATCATTCATTTCTTAGTCAAATTCTACCAATCACTTGAAATTGTGACCATCTAAATTCATTATAAAACAAATTATTACACCGATGATGTTGAAATATTGAAAATATTCTAGCAAATTACGTCAACAAATTCGCTATTTTAAGTTAAAGTTTCGTACCTGACACCGGCACCAACAACGGCAACTCTCTTAGCAGGTTCTGTAGAGAATAATGAATTTCATTAGTTTTTTTTTTTCTGAATTATAGATGCAAATGCAACAAAACTGTAAGTGAAATTAGGATAAAAGGTAAAAAGAAGAACCCTAACTTTGGTTGTCAGGTGTAGTTGGTGAAGCCATTTTTGGTTTCTCTGTGGACGAAGAAGTCACCTGGTAATCTGATTCTGATTATCGGGGTTGGTAACTTGGTATTTTGTCTTATTGGGTCGGGTCGGGTCGGGTCGGGTAGAGAAGTCTGTGGGCAAAAAGTAGCTATTAAAGTAACTGCGTGCGACGAACTCCAACTGTGGACCAATGGGCTTTGACACTTTAACTACTTATTTTGGACGTATAGCAGCATTTGGGTCCAGCAAAATCTTACTGTGACACCTTTTTACTTTTAGGCTTTTATTTGAATAATAAATCATAAACTAAAGCTGAAAAGGATAACATGTAGTTTAGTTTATAGAATGCTTTGAGCACTTAGTTTATACCATGGTTGTAAAACAAGGTCTCCAAGGCCGAGTAGTCGCTACAAGGTAGGTTGCCGAGGCGACTTTCTTCAACTCCGACTAATTACTCAGAATCGATCAAATGCGGTCAACATCGGCCAAAATCGGATCTAGTAGGTCAACTCGGGACGAGTTTGACTTAAAATAAAATAAAACATAATTTCTATGCCTATCATATTAAAGAGTGAATATCAATTTCACGAATTTTATTATAAATATTAGTAAATTTATGCTATTTGACATATATTTAATTTACGAAAACTAATTTCTTTATAATTTGGCATGTCCGAGTACTCCCCGTGTACTCTCTGCCTATGCCGAGTACTCTCAACTCCCTGGTCGACCGACTAGGGAGCGCCTAGCGACTTTTGCAACCATGGTTTATAGAATGATTTAATCACTTAATTTCAATATATAATGCTAATATAGTTCATCCTAACTCCTAAGTTCGTTACTTTTATATATTTAGTGATTAATTCATAATACAAAACAACATGTATTCTTAACTTAGGTTAATTAAAAAAAAAGTAGCATGAATCACCAACATCGTCTACCACAAATGCAAATTCATCAATACGGTCCATATGTCCACTTTAAAAGGCAAATTCCTCCACCAAGTGGGCTACCTCACATTGTAATTCATGTCTATATAAATAAGTGTTTTTAACTAAAAGTGATATAATCCAAAGAAAATAAATTAGAAAAAAAAAACATAATATTATAAATTAATAGCTCAAAATCCATTGAGAAATCAAAGATTAAATGTAAATACCCCTCTTCATAATTAACCCGCACGAATCAAGTTCAAGTTGAGTCTGTATTAACTCGAGTTCCAAACAAGTAATAATATGAATAAAGCCAGCTCGACTTGATGTCTTCAATAAACCAAAAACTAAGCTTGTATTTGGCTGACCTCTAACTCGAGTTGGCTCATGAGTCAATGAGTTTGTTAAGCGTCTTCGTTAACATGGAAACAAAGAAGATCCAGATGACTGGAGATGGTTACTAAGATCTAGACACTGTATACGAACAATAAGAGTACTACTTACCCTTGTTGAACGAATACAGTTAATGTCATAGTACGGACCGTTCGATCTGTTTTTACAGACCCTTTTTTCCCTCAAGTTAGCTAACGAGCAAGCACATCAACTCAAAAGCAGCTTGAAAATTTTCAAGCACGAGCTGAATTTAATATTCTTTTAAACTAACCCCAAACAAGTTAACAGCCATAACTTATGCTTGTACCAATAATGCTAACTTCACTAAACCATATCCTATGTAGATTTAAAATCGTGTGCACAGTATCCATCAAAACTATGGACTCATAAAACATATATGAATATGTTTAGCCGTTTAGGTAAGGCTCTCAAAGCCTACACCAACCACCCAATAATGCAGTAAAAATCAAGATAAAGTTTCATCTCCAAATCACACTTTTGATTGCATGAAAATCTCCATGATGAAAGATTATATCCTCTAGACCTAAAGCAAACTACTTGTCCTCAGCTTGAAGTAATTTCCTTTTCCTTAGCTTTGCATAATTCTTCAGCTGACTTGCTGTACTTTTTTGTCAACTCTTCAACCTGGAAAAACCAACAAGAATATGATGAGCACAAGAATTGTGGTAAATTTGTAATTTTTAGTAAGGGCATTACTTCTTTTTCCAATCTTTTAGCATCATCTGCTGAAAAGCCCGAAACTGCTTTAGCTTTGTTCTTATCTTTATCCTTTCCTTCTGATTTTTTAGGCACAGACTTCTTTATCGTGTCCAAAGCCTGTATACCAAAGATGATAATTTAGCAACACAACTATGAGTAATAAAAACAATTTAATAGTTAACCTTTTGCCGGGCTCTTCTAATTCTTTGCTTGACATCTTCAGCAGACTTTGAAACCACTTTGCATACTGCCTGAAGCATAAGGCATTAGCTTCTATGATACACAAATTGCTAAAAGAATTTTCAGAAATTAGCATTATTATGGAAAATAAACTCACCTGCATATGCTCTTTGGTCATGCTGCATATTGCAAAGATACCCAAAAGACATTAGCAACCAAATTACATATAGAAAACCTTCATCTCACAAGTTAAAATTTGAACTCAAGTTAGTGTCTTACGGAGGAATAGCTGTAATCAACCGTTCACCATCTGGTTTTGGATTCAAACCCAATGGCGATGAAACAATGGCTTTCTCTAGCTCTTTCAAGGCCTAAATGATTCAAGTGCAATGTCAGAACAGAAATGCAAATATGCAATCACTGATCTAACTGTTCATACTTACATTTGGATTGTATGGAGTTACTGATAGGGTTTTGGGGTCTAAAACTGAAACAACAGCCATCCGATTCAAAGGCATCTTCACACCACCGGTTTCTACTATTATATGGTCAAGCATTCCTAGAAAAGATATTGAAAAGGTAAAGAAAAAATTAATCAGAAACAAGCGTCATTTTGAAAAACTTCAGGAACAAACAAAGCAATAATATATGCACCTGCTGATGCTCTTCCGGTGCGCAATTTGCTCAGCTCATGTGATACTGCATCAATGGCAGCCTCCATCTCAGAGATAGCGGTTTGTTTAATAATTGGCCCCATATTCACAATTTCAATTCTGCTGCCAGCATCAGCATTAGCAACACCAAGTTCACCATCATCATCCCCTGAAAGCTTTGTTATGTAATTGTTCTGTCGAGCTAATACAGGATTTTCATGCCACTAAACTAAAGAGATGTGAGGAAACCTTAACAACATATTTAATAGTGCTCCTAATCATGATTAGTGAGGCAAGCATGGATGCATGATACTACAAGTGAACCAGCTCTTTGGAATAATGCACTACATAATTAGGATTATGAGATTATCTAAGTTCAATTAGAAGACAGTGTTTAATAACATGATGCAGTGTTGTAGGAAAAGATGACAAGAATCAGATATGTTGAAAAAAGTAACTGAGCTACGCAATTTGATCACCGCTAAATCAAAACTATACCAAAAAGGGTTTCTGAAATGGCTAGGGCACGGTATAAGAGCAGATTTTTGGATGAAAAGGGTTTATATCTAATGTAATAATGCATTCGCTATCGTTCTCCTTTGGAAGTATTTGTCGGTTGAAAATGAAACTTTACCGGACAATCGGACATAAAAATATGAACAAGGAACATAGACCTGATGAAACAGTATGGGTATGTTTGGCATGGAGCTTTTAGGAGCTTCTAGCTTTAGGCTTTTAGGAAAAAACTCATACTCAATAAAAAGCCTTGTTTGGTTGAAGGAGCTTGAAGCTTTTGGTTGAACGCTCCTACTAGTAGCGTTTAGGAGGAGCTACAAGCTTTTAGGGAAAATGACTATTTTAACCTCTAAATGACTATTATGTACTTTTAATTATTTCCAAAAAATGACTATTTTAACCTCTAAATGACTATTATGTTTTTTTAGTTATGTCCATTTTTGTCATTTTATTAAAAGCTCCAGCTACTCTGCCAAACACTTAAATATATCTAAAAAGCTACAGCCACCAGCTACCAGCTACTTTTACCAAACATACCCTATATTGAGTTAGCCTATAGTCTTTAGGGTTGATGAAGCTGTATCCAAATGCAATAACGAAGGTGGGATTGGGAGTTTGTTCTAAACTGGAATTAAAAGTAGGGAAGTTCATCGGTTCGGATAATGATTTATTGTTATGAGGGATATGGTGATTGTAGATCCAGTAAGTGGTGGTTTAGAGTCTATTGCACATTTCTTTTTTTAACCTTAAGAACCTATCACCAAAAAAACTCACAGCCCCACCAATGCCATGCAAACCAACGGGACCAGGTAAAAACTTCATAAGCAAGAGATAAGAGTTAGAGTTCCAAAATGAACATAAGCAAGAGATAAGAGATATAAATGAGAAGATAAGTTGAGGCTGGGAAGGGGTGTTGCTGACTTGTTGCTCAAGTGTGTCGTTTTAATCTTGTTATAGCTTCTTCTCGCAATTCTAAAACGAAAGTTTATTCAAAACACTATGAAATTTGTCCGACCAAGAACATACTTCACCTTTGGGAAGCTGATTACAGATTGGTGAAAACGAGTACAAGCGATTAATGGTGTATAATGTGAACGTATTTGGTATGTTTATGTCTGCAAAATAGTAAAATACTATAATGCCTGGACTATAACTCATTTTCTTGGTAGATAGAGTCTTTGTTAACATAACTTAGGGAAACAGATTGAGTATAAGCCGTAAATAAGGAGAGTTCAGTCAACAGTCATTCAGTACAATCGTGTGTTTGCGCTAATACTCTAGTTATTCTTAATTTTGCTGCTAAAAGAAGAAACAGTAACATCCATATTCAACAGGAAGTGGCATATCCAATTAACCTACTGCGGTCAATCACTGAAACAATCACTTCTTCAAATAATGCAAAATTCACCTTAAATTCTACTTTCATATACAAAAAAACTCTAATGCATCTTAGTATCTTACTCCGCCTTCTAGTCAATTCAAATACGTGCAAGTATCCATATCGATACATATAATATTATCCATATCCGATACAAATTCATAAGAAAAATAGAGAGAGAATTACATTTCTTCCGTGATTTAGCGAAGGATCTTCGAGATTCATGAAGAAAACCGATCTCCGGATAACTGGAACGATAAGGATGCGGATCAGTAGCGGTTCTCAGGGAAGAAGTAGCAGCGGCGAAGTGAGAACTCCGGCGAGATGCTCGGAGTAAAGGATGTATGTTACGGTAGGATATGATTGCACGCTTTATTGAGATCGCCATCAGGTTTTCAGGGTTCTTCTTCTTCTTCGTGTTTGCATCTAGGGTTTTATTAAACCCATCGCCTCACAGTTTTGTTGTTGATATTTGTTGAGTTCACACTTTCCCCCTTGTACTTTCACGTCTTTTCATTTTAGACTATATAAGGGTGGATGGTATAGGGCTGTTTGACTTGTTCGGTGACTTGAGTCACCGATTCGGTGACCACACCTTCCTTTTAGCGGCAATCGGTGAGCAGGAGAGAGAAGGGAAAAATCGGTGTACACTCACCGATATGATTGAGAGGAGAGGGGAGAGGAGAGAGAGAGGCTCAACTAATCATTTTTTTTTAATTGAGGGGTGTTTGACCATACCTTGTGATTGAGTGCAAAATGGGGAGTGAAATGGGGAGTTGACATGGCATAATATTATTGGCTAGGATTTCACTCAAACACCCAAAGGTGTTTGACTATACCCTCCACCCTAACAACTTAATATTCACACACTCTAACTCTCCTTGTATATTATCTCGGGTTGTGACGGTACAATCTTTGATTTTGGAAGGCTAAAGCATCCGAGCAGCTAGGTGTTTGATGAAACATTAGTTAACCAATGGGGGTTAATTCACTGGTCTCGTCAAGTATGGTTAATCCCTTCTTTCTAGGGATCAGTGGCTGGATCGTTCGCAGGTCTGTCTCCTGCACAAGGAAAACACACCGTGACTCGTAACAAGGAGGATGGGGTGGGTGGTGCTCCTTGTTACCACTCTCTGGTGTGAGGATCAGTAGTTTGCTTGAGAGCAAAGTGTGTGATAGTAGTAAAAGTGAGAGAGTTTGATAAGCGATACTAGAGGTGTAAAAAAAACGGTTTTTGAACCGAAACCGGGAAAAAAACCGAAACCAGTTTTTTTTAACCGGTTTTTTTATAACCGAACCACCGGTTATAGACCGGTTAGGATTCTTGATATGAAAAACCGGTTAAACCGGTTATAGTTTTGGACTTGAAAAACCGGTTAGTAACCGAAACCGATTATTAAAAAACCGGTTTTCATTTTGGATGAAAAAAACTGGTTCGGTTAATAACCGAAACCGGTTTTTGAAAAAAAAAAACTTGTACACCTCTAAGCGATACCTCAAAGCTGGTCCGGGATGGTTATTTATAGCCGAGGAGTGAAGGAGGGTAATTGAGTGGCTAGACTGACAACGTGCAGCCCCTGGCAGGTGTGTCAGGCTCGTTGATCACGGAGGTGATGCCACGTCCCACTGCTGTTGTCAGACTGTTGCTTACGTGTGGGCTGACAGACAACTGTCATTGGCGCCACTTGTTGTTAAGGTGTCAGTCCCACTTGCTCTGTGGACAGGATGCAGTGCCAGGCCGCATCGCTGCTCGCGGTAACTGCAGTTGTTTCCGCATCCTTGCTTTGGCCGAGACATGTACGGGATGCGGTGCTAGGCTGCATTGCCGCATGTGGTAACTGTTATTGTTACCTAGATCCCTTGTCGTGACGAAAATGTTCATAGGATGCGGTGCTAAGCCGCGTCGCTATGTGTAAAGCCCATTTTCATACACAATGTAAGTCTTCCCATCACTTCACCGATTGGATTCGACCGTTGCGTTCGCGCGTGCCCGCACGGACGCAGATAAGTTCTTGTCGATGGGGGTATTTGATAAGTCACTCGCAACCATGTTGGTGCGAGATCTGGGACCATACCCCTTCAGTGTTTTGTAAGTTTTATTTTGCTATTTTTTATGTGTTAAGGCCATGGGGTATGGTGGGGCTTGGGTTGGGCATTGGTTGACACGTGTATTTTAAAAAGTCAAGGCATCAACCCACTTTTGAAGGTGGTATGGTGGGCGTGGCTTGGCTGGCGTGGCCAAGCCACATCATCTTTTTATTTTTATTTTTTATATATATATATTTATAACCAAAATAATTATCAAAATAAAAACATACAAAATAATTATCAAAATAATTATTAAACATACAACATAATTATTAAAATAAACATACAAAATAATTATAAAAATAAAAACCTATCATTCTTCGTCGTCTTCGTCGGTTTCGAACCCAGGAATCGTTGAAACATGTTCCACCTAATCAGCTCGAAGGTTGTGATGTATATCCCTTGACTTTAATAAAAATTCATTTGCCGCTTTATCTTCTTCTGTTACGTTACTTGGTTGGGGGTCCTCGTCATCGTAATAGGTAACGACAGCTTTACCTTCATCCTCCAAAATCATGTTGTGAAGAATGATACATGCGTACATCACGTTTCCAATTTGATCCTTGTCCCATAGTCGACAAGGCATTGCCAATATTCGCCACCTTTTCTTCAAAACACCGAATGCACGCTCGACGTCTTTACGTGCAGCCATCTGGACCCTGTTAAACTTTAATCTCTTTGGATCTGTCGTACCGTGTTTTGTGAACGATTTTACAAAAGCCCCCCACTCTGGGTAAATCCCATCAACTAGGTAGTACCCATACACGTACTCAATCCCGTTTACAAAGAAAGTTCCTTTAGGTCCTATACCATTTACCCGATCATTGAAAAGAGGCGAGTGGTGTATGATGGTAATATCATTATGTGAACCTGGCATACCGAAGAACGCATGCCATATCCAAAGATCTTGGGACGCAACCGCTTCAAGCATGATGGCTGGCACCTCGTGAAATCCACGAGTGTGAGCGCCTTGCCATTCGGTAGGACAAAGTTCCCAAGGCCATTTCATACAATCTAAACTACCTAGCATCCCGGGTAGCCCATGATAATCTTCGTGATGTTCCAATATTTGTTGCATGTCACTGAAGGATGGCTTTCTCAAATATCTTTTCCTATAAAGTTCTAGAATACACGAACAAAAGTTGTGAAGAGTTTCTCTAGCTACACGTGCAGACATTTTTAATTAGTCATCCATAATGTCCGAACTATTGTCGTACGCTAACTGCCTAAGTGCGGCAGTGACCTTTTGCCACGTACTAAATCCTAATTGCCCAGTTACATCAGGTTTTTGTTGGAAATAAACATATTTCTCCTCAAGCTCTCTAGGTATCCTTAAAAATAATTTTCTACTCATACGAAAACGACGCCTAAACATTTGTTCATCATATTTAGGTTCCGCTGAGAAGTAATCGCTTACCAACAAATCGTTAGCGGTGTGCCGTTCACGAGCGATGTACCTTCTCCTCTGTTTAGGTTGTTGAGTCTCTTCCTCACCGTCTTCGTCTTCCACGATAGCTTTCACCACCGCCGCGATCGTTTGTAGAAATATTTCCGCACCATCGTCAGATGATGAAGAACTTGAAGAACTCATGGCAATATTTGTGTTTTATGTGGTTGATATTGTGTTTTATGTGTTTGATATTGTGTAAATGTGGTAAGTATTTATAAAGACTTTTTTTTTTTTTTTTAAATGTAGACCCCAACGGCTAGCCAACGGCTAGTTTGAAAGGGCCATTCACAACCCGCCATGTCAGCTTGCTCCCCCGCCCCACGCCCGGCTTGAAAGCCAAGCCCCAAGGACCACGCCCAAACCCAAGCCCACCCGGGATGGTGGCTTGGGCGTTTTCCCCCAACCCACACCCCAACCCAAGCCCATACCCCATGGCCTAAGTTCGGTTGTGATGCAATGTTCATATGTTTTAGTATAAAATTGTTATATAGTTAAATTGTATTCCTTCATGTGCATATCAGATTAGTATTACATGTTACGTATTAAATTTCTTTGCTTTTTATGCATATATGATTATGTTTAGATATCTAGGTTGTGCTTGTGTTTGCATACATTATCTTAGACTGACCATAAGACATTCACAGTTAAATATCTTTACAAGAACATATAAAATAAAATAAAAAAACAACATTCACAGTTAAACATCTATACTATAAAAACAAAAAAAACAAACATATTCATGTCTTAAAAAAAATATATACATATGTAAAGATCTGAAAGTTTGAATATTGAAGCATCAAAACCACTAAATAATAAATAAGATGAATGTTAAGTGTGTGTAACATCCCAAAACGTGAATTTTAAAATTCATTAGAACGGTACCATTTTTTAATTAAATAAATATAATAACCAAGTTATCATACTTGGTAAATGTCTAAGAAAACAATCAAGGAAAGGAATTTGCTACAATTATGATCAAGTAACAACTAGAGGGGCCAAGGTTGTCAAAAAATGTGAAAGTTTATGTTTAATTAAAATTAAAATTAAAACCCCAAAAATACACACTCAGTGGGTGTGTGGGAGTCGATGATCGACCAGAAGAGAAAGAAGAAGGGGGTCAAACCCTAGAACACCAAAATCCATCAAATTGAAAGAAAATTGAAGGTCTAAACGAATGCATGAATCAGGAATGTCGATCACTTAAGTGTTTCTACCATCATGTAAGTCGAATTTGGTGTTTTAATGATGCTTGATTAAGTGGGTTTTGTGTAATATGTGATTATAGTGTAAGATTTAAGTATGAATGTTAGTTATGATGAATGTGTAGATGCCAAAGTATGTTTAATTTTGACAATGATGAAGATTTGGGGGGAAAACCCATTTGCTATAGGTAGGGTGGCGACATGGGTATACTCCCCATGTTAAATCTTATGCAAATCTGGATATGTTCTGATTTATGTGATTGGTTCTTGTTAGTTAGATTTAGTATGGTGTGAAGTTATGCGATTTTTATTTAGATGTTAATGACAAGTGAGCACAAGAATTAGGAAGTTGAACATGAAAATATTTGTACATTATGCTTTAAATGCGAAACCCGCCAAGTGTTCGATGAAATGCTTAAGAGAACAAGAATGTGGGTTGCTAGTAAGAATGATGTCGGATTCAAGGATAGTGATTTTGAATGATGTTGTTAGTTGTGGAATTATGAGATGACTAGTATGTAAGGAATTGTTTAGGATGCGTGCATATATGATCTTGTGATTGTAAATGTGTTACTATGTGAGTATGAAATGTAAACGATGTCCGTAGTATAAACGACTATAAAGTTGTAGATGTGTGAAATTAGAAATCATTAAGTACATGCTTTATCAATATGTGCTATATGTGACGACATGAAGAATTATGTGGAATGAAATGCGACTCTAGTTGTACTTTGAGTTGTTGGAAATTGACGAGTAAAGTTAAAATAAAGCCGAATGTGAAATGTAAATTGACATGATCATTCATATGTTTAATTTTATATGCTAACAAGAATGTGGATGCAACGCAATGAAAGTATAGGGATCATGTCAAGATGGATGGAAGCATAAAGGGCTAACGGGTCATGAGGACGTGAGGAAACGAGAGCGAATATGGATGCGCAAGGTAAGTAAATTCCCGGACTTCCTCTTTAGTAGTAAATGAAATCATTGGAATATTATTGATAATTGTTAATGGTTATGTTGAGATGCGTTTTTAATGATGATATCAAGTAAGGGTATTAAGTAAGTGATTTCCGGAATCACTTCTTATTTGTTTGAGTAAGGTAGCGTTTAGTTAATTAAGCATGATGATGATTGAAGTTATATATGGTTTTGGTTATATGAAATCAATGATTTCTTTAGTAGTAAATGAAATCATTGGAATATTAATATAAATATGTATGGATCAATAGTTGAGGACAAGTATGTAAAGCCGAAGGCTTAAAGTTAAGATTTTTCTTAGTTCGAATGTTATATTGCAAGCTCGTATGATAGAAAATCAAATTACGATCGCGTAGGAAAAAGAATCGTGTTAAACGGACTTGCGGAGCAAAAGTTATGGCAGTTTTAAGTTAGAATTTTGATTAAAATTGGAGCTGGGTACTTGCAGCAGCAAGAGACATACTTTCTGTCGAAAATGGGGCGCGACGTAGCGCGACGCCCACCCCTTATACCCGTCGCGTATGGCGACGCCCTTAAGTTCCGAAATTTGTTTGATTTTTTGTTGTTTTGACTCATGAAACTTATTTTTAAGATGTATTTAACTGGTTTTGGATGTTAGGAAAATAATTACCTTCCGATAGTCGGATTGCTAGGAATTATGAATAAAAGAGAGAAGGCACGTAGGTTCGTATGTACGTGATCCATTTATTTGGAAGCTTGTATTTAGGATGACTTAGCAAACCCTTTTGGGTTGTCTTATGTAGCGTATATGTTTGTATAGTTTGTACATTTGTTTATGTGTACATAAACATGTATGGAAGTATGTGTTTTATATTTTATGTTTGATTGCACCTATGTACGAAGCAGGATTTACTGCTTACGAATGAATGGGATGTGTGTGTATATTTGTATAACTTAAATAAGCTTGAGTGTTAGGTTACTAAACCGAGATTTTTAGTATGAAAAGAGGATGCATGTACATTATTAAGGACCTTGTGAAGGTTTAAAGAATTGGAATGCATGATTATACATGGAAGGCTTATTCGAAAAGGACTTGCATGAAAAGAAGGAATATGGAGTGGTTAATCGATTGCATATGTTTAGTTTAAGATTGATGTCACTAAATCTTAATGATGTGTATGTATGTGGTGAATGCAGGTTGGGCGGACTTAGTATTACACGATGAATAAGAGGAATGAAGATCGAGTCAAGAGTAAGGATTGTACGGGAAGAGCGGTCACCTGATTGGAGCTTTATGTTTTAATTAATGTGAATTAAAAGTATGAATGTTGTAAATCTTTTAGTAAAGTATTATTTATTCTAGTAATAAACCCAAGTAAGTTACGTGGCTAATAAAGAAAGAAAATTTTTAAGGCCCGTTTTCTGCTGCGTTGTTAATAAGAATAAACGTAAGTTGGGGTCTTACAGTGTGAATATAGAAGGATAAATCAAAGTTATACACAACTAAAAATTAAAGTACAAAACCAACGAAATTTAGAGATTAGGAAACTTCTTGAAGTAAAAAAAAAACTAATGAATATCACCTATAAATCAACGAATTTTGAATAACCTGCAGTTTTTTTGCAACTAACTAATATTATCTATAAGAGTAATTTGAACTTGTAATTCTTAAAAATGCAACACAATCTATTATGTTTTGTAACTAACTAAGGGGGTGTTTGTTTTTTGTGAAAAACACTTCATAACCTCTTATGTATGTCCCACGCAGACCACGCGCAGACGTTTGAGTGTGCAGCGTGTTTATTTTTTGGAAGTAATTTCATTAAAAACCTCTTTTATACCTCTTCCTCGCGCAGACATGACCTCACATCTTCAAGGCTCTTCTATACCTCTGCTCTTTCAAAACACTCAAAACCCTAGCATCTTCTCCAGCCAACACCTCCACCTTCTCCAGCTGACACCTCCACCTCCTCTGCCTCCACCGTCGCTCTACTGCCTCCACCATCGACCTCTACCTTCTCCGCCCTCGACCTCCACCATCGCTGCTTCATCGTGAGCAACATGTTCTCGCACAAAGTGGATATCCGTTTCATTGTATTTTGTGAGTTGATGTTGACTAGGGTTACTAGAGAGATAAATAGCACTGACGTTACCACAATCGATTAACGTGGCACGATGAAGCTCATGATGCAGTTTGAGTAGTTGATCCAACAAGTTTCTAAAACAACATTACATATGAACCCAATTAGCGTTCTTTTTAGGTTACCAAGTAGCTCTATTATTTTTTCCCCTTCAAAAATCAGTGGAATCATCATATGTTTAGAAAATTTGAATAATGTCGATTAACAAAAAAAATGAATTTTACACTTCACAACTTTCAACTTAAAAAATCTGTGGAATCGTCATATGTTTAGGAAATTTGAATAAAGTCAATTAACAAAAAAAAAATACTTCACTACTTTCAGTCTTTATTAAGTACGATAAAAGCTAACGTCACTACCATAAAATGGTGCAATTCCTCATGATAAGAAAATCAAAGCTCTGGTTATAACATTATCAAGAGGTTGAAATTAGAAAACAATCACAAATAACAACTATTAAGAAGACTGAGCTACCAACAAATATATTATTAGTATGAACAAAACTTTGTGGAACCATAAGAACCAACAATCACCTAAAAACGCGAAAAATAACATGGGTATACAAAACAAACTCCACTTCTAAGAATCAAAAGCCGATACTTAACGAAAAAATAAATTATAGTAACAGTTATTATCATTGCAACCATAAATAAATAGTAACAGTTAATAGACTCAGTTTTTGTGGAGACAAAAGCAGTTCGACTCAAATATTTGATTAGTATTGTCTTTGTGTTATGACCTCATCTAAAGTATGATTGAACAACTCAATCAGAGCATATAGATCCGTAAATGGATTTGTATGTATAGCCACTTCAGTCGTGTGTATGAGATACCATAAGGGCCTAATATCTCAATAGCACCTTTGTCTAAAGCTTCAAATGGAACTTCATATCTAGAAAGAAGAGTTGGTTTTGAGCTAACTTCCATGATAGGGAAAGAATGAACTCGAGAGAAGATAAAGCTATATGCTGTGCAAGTCGGACTCTCTTTTTTAGATTCGCTCTCTTCCTCTCCCTTATGGTGGACGTTCTCTCCTCCCATCCTCTCATCTCCCTACCGGTCGCCGAATAGAACTCTTCTTTGTCGTTCTAGTTAGCTTTAGGACTAGACAACCCCGCCGGGAGCCAAGAGAAGTAAGCTTAGGCTGCACATGTTAGATCCGATTCCAATTTGACGAATTACCCTCTTATGTCAAATCTGAAAAGAACCTATTCCTATTCATCGACTATTCAAAATTGATGGTATTTCAATATAGTATGTATTGCTGAATGAAATACAAGTGTTTGATAGTTAAACAGATCATATCAAAATACCTTCAAATTACATGAAAAATAATGATGAGTCAGAAGGTGACATTTTATAGCATATCAAAAGCCAATATAATGCATCAAAAGATACTTTGAAACTTTTTTGCTACATCAAAAGTTAATTTTGGTAGTTCGATACATACAAAAAGAAAAAGGTGTACAGTTTAATAATTTTTAGAGGGTCTTTAGGATTACGTTTTAAAGTGATTATTTGATTATTGCGTTTGTAAAATATAAATAATCTAAAGGGAGAATTGCATATATCCCCTCCTTAAACATACATAATTGCATATTTACCCAACCTAAAAATAAAATTGCATATATCCCCTTCATAATTAAAACTTTATATAATGACAAAACTACCCTTTCCAAATTAAAAACCCTATTAAAAATGAAGGGTTGATCAGTTCTCCATCTCCCCTTTCTCTCGGCGATGGTTATTCGATGTTCATCAGATGTGATTCAATCATAGACGATTCCATGGGCATGTTTGGCTAAGCTTTTTAAACTCCTTATTGACTTTTTGGAAAAGTCAGGATGGAGTGACTTTTTGGAAAAGTCACTTTTCCCCTCACATACATCCTCATTGCCAAACATCTTTTTGAAGCTTATGACTTTTCAAAAAGCCAATAAGTCAATAAATTGTTTTAAAAAACTTAGCCAAACATGCCCCATGTTCAATCGGTTTGTTTGTTTGGTTCTGAAGACGACGATTCATGGTTAGTAGCCCTATTTGGTTTAGCGATTATGATAAGCATATCTAGTTTATCGTTTATGGTGTTAGATTCCAGATTAGTAGTCTTGTGATCGATTTTTCAATTTTGATAATCATAATGATCGATTTCAGGTTCAATTCCTTTGGTTTGACATTTTTTATAATAAATGTTCAAAATTAGGGTTTGAAATTAGATGCCCAAATTTTTTTAAGCAACAAACTAATGATGGATTCCATAGATCGAAGTTTGAATATTCATTTTTGTTATTCCAAGATGAGAACCTGTTTAATTTTGGAGTCTGATTAGTTTTTTGATTCATCCGTGTTCATTGTACTCCTTTGGTTAATTTGTTTATGTAATTATTTAAATGTTTTATCCAACTTTTACCTTTCTTCATTAATTTTCTCAGAATGGGAAAAGGATGGTGAACTAGAGATTATTGTTGGTGGTTTGGTCAATCTGTGAAGAATTTCAAGTTCCGTCATTGGAGGAGCTCAAAAGATTTCAGAGATTAATTTGGGATAGTTATCTTTATTGTTGTTTATCTGTAATGTTGGATTAGAAATGCAAACTTTTATTCTAGGATTAATATAAGTTTGTTTGCTTGATTATGTTCCTTTGTGTTTGTTTATTTGCGTTTGTGTCTTTATTTGCGAACCGTTCGTTTGTTCGATAAAAGTTAAATGAACGAAGATGGTAAAAACTAAAAAGGACTAACGAGAACTAGTATATTTATTTGAAATTTTGTGATACTTGCTCACAAATGACTTCAACTTTTTTTAAAAATGAATAGTTAAAAAAGTTGAAAACTTTTAAAGATTTACTAAATAAGGGTAAAATAGTCATTCTATATTGAATTTTTAATAAAATAAATTAAAATGGGTAAATTTGCAATTGTTTTTAATAAGGGAGAGGATACATGCAATTTTGTTTTTTGGTTGGGTATATACGCAATTGATGAATTTTATAGGGGGATATATGCAATTGACCCTAATCTAAAAAAGTGTTTGGATGAAAAAGTGATTATCAGCCTTCAAAACGCACTTTTGGAGAAGCATGTACCTACATGCTTTTTCAAAACGCAGTTCTGAAAATGCAAAATTTATTTTGAAAACGCAACACCAAACACCCCTTAGTATGGTTTATTTTAATGCTTTAAGTTGAATTTCAGAATTGTTTTAATTAGATCATTTATAGGTTTTTTTTTTTGGTTTAAATCAAGTGACTGTTTCCAATCATATATACTAGGTGACTTTCCCCGCGTTATGCGGCGGGAATTCGGTTGGTATCCCTTTGGTTCATTATGATAGGGAATTCGGTCGGTATCGGTTCGATTCGTTACAGTATTGGCATGATACTGGCACTTGGTTTAAACTTATGGTATGTCCAAAAATTTGAATTTTACATTGAAAACCATGAAAAATGAATACCGGTGTCAGTTTTGATAATAATTATATTGGTATAGATTTTGATATCAACTCAATTCGTCATGGTAATATTTTGAAAAATAAACTCTTTTTTCAACAAAGTTTTTACGCGAGCAACGTGAAAAAGAAATCTTAAACACAGTTGGTATGGCCGTTGTTCAATCGGTATCGTCGTATCGGTTTCGTGACACCAACCGCTATAACACCGACATTTGATATAGCCTACGATATAATATATAGACTCTATTTCGAAGTTCGAACATAACCCAATTTTTAATAAAATTTACACAGGAACATCAAGAAAAGCAGTCAAACATAGCTACTTATTTAGTTTTTAAAGAGAATAAACGCAAGTATAAAATCAAATTAATAAAACAATAAACATATTAAATGTATATATCATATACAAAATGATCTTGTTTATAACAATAACTAATATAATAATAAAATGATAATAATAATAATATAGATAATAATTAAACTAAAATATTTATTTGTTACTATTCATGAAGACTTACGATTAATATAGATAATAATATTTCACTTAAATAAATGTAACCAATTCTACATTGCATTTCTTTTATTTTTCTTTTGAGAAAAATGCTCGGATAGTCCCTGTGGTTTCGCCTTTTTTCACCTATAGTCCCCAACTTTCTAAAACTACCTGAATAGTCACTAAGTTTTCAATTTTTGTTCCCGGATAGTCCCTGGGTCTTACTTCAGTTTGTTTTCCCTGTTAAGTGGGTGTGAAATGACCAATTTACCCTTAATGTAAAAACAAAACAATTAATATGTTAATTCAGGTGGGGCCCACATGGTTTATTATAAACATATCCCTTCTTTCTCTCTCTCGTTCACTATACCCACCAGCACCCACCACAACCCTCCACCGGAGAACCACCACCGCCGCCGCCGCCGCCTACCGCCTCCAATCATTGCCTCTTCAGCCAATCAACCACCACTTAATCTGCCACCACAACTCAAAGGCTGCACATATAATACAAACCAATAGCCATCAATATCTGAACCCACCCATCATCCTCCTCTACTCACTCACTCACTCACTCAGTGAGTGATCATATCCATATTCTCACACTTTTTGATGTGTTTGTTCTGTTGCAATCCTCATATCATCATGGATCTGAAAAATAAGGTACACACACTTTGTTCAACTCTCATCGTTTTCTTCAACTCAATCTCTCTCTCTTTGAATTTAAACAAGTTCAAATCCAACTATTTTTGCAGAGATCAGTCGAAGAAAAAGCCGAGAGTTCGTTAGCATCGACAAATCAGACAAAATGCTGTACCGATTGTCAAACCACTACAACTCCTCTTTGGAGAGGCGGTCCTGCTGGTCTGGTCGGCTGGTGGTTGTGATAGGTGGTGACGGTGACGGGGTTAGAAATCGGAGCTCACTTTTTACTAATTTGCGACCGCACAATACAACTCAGATCTGGAACAAACTTTGATTCAGATCTAGTTCGGCTTGTCGGTGATGGATGGCCGGAGATGGAGCGACGATTCGTTTGGGTTAGCCGGTAGGCGGTGGCGTTGGTTCTCCGGTAAAGGGGTGGTGATGGTTTGGTGGCTATAGTGAACAAGTCAGTAAAGAGGGATAGGTATATAATAAATCATGTGGGCCCCACCTGAATTAATATATTAGTTATTTTATTTTAATGACTTAATACTTATTTTTTATATTAAGGGTATTTTAGTAATTTCACACCTACTTAACACCAAAAACTAACCCCCATCCGTTTCAGGGACTATCCGGGAACAAAAATTGAAAACTTGGGGACTATTCAGGTAGTTTTAGAAAGTTGGGGACTATAGATGAAAAAATGCGAAACCACAGGGATTATCCGGGCATTTTTCTCTTTTCTTTTTTTCTTACATGATGACATGGATTATAAAAGTCGACATGGATAAACTATCGCAAGATATTCTTTAGAAAATTAGAAAAAATAAGTAAAAAAAAATTGTGCAAAAATTTTTAAAGTAGTGATTTTTTGCAAAGGCCAAAAAATTTTAAAACTTTGGCAAATTTTAAAAACCTTTTTGCAATTTGTGAAAAAATTTCACAATTTTTTATAAATTATTGCAATTTTTGTTAAACTTTTTCACATTTTTAAGTATTATATAACTTTTTAATCCATATTGGCCTTTTAAGGGGGTGTTTGGCCTAGCTTTTATTTTTTGGCTTATGCTTATATTTTAAAATAGCTTATAGCTTATTTTCTATAATTTGATAAGCTATTTTTAAGTGTTTGGATTAGCTTATAGCTTATTTCCTATCATTCTTCAATAAGCTAGAAAACCATCCTCAAATAAGCTTATTCAAATTAGCTTATATAAGCTAATAAGCATAAGCATAAAAAGCTAAAACAAACACCAAGTTAAGCTTATTTTGTAAAAAAAAGCTAAAAAAGCTATAAGCTTTGTTAAAAAAGCTAGGCCAAACACCCCCTAAGTTATGTCATTGCATATCAAAGAAGAAAATAAAAGAAATGTCGTGTAAGTGGTGACGTGCCATTCAACTAAGATATATAAGAGTTGAACATTAAAATAAACTTAGATGATCTGATTAAAATGTTTTATTTATAAATAACTTAATTGGAACAATAGTAAAACTTGATTACTAGGGCTGCAAACGAACCAAACGTTCGACGAACAGTTCGTGAACTGTTCGGCGGGAAGTTCGTTTGTGTTCGTTCGTTTATTAAACAAACGAACACAAACAAGAAATTTCGTTCGTTTAGTTAAATGAACAAACATGAACAGAGGACGCGTTCGTTCATTTATGTTCGTGAATGTTCGGTAACGTGTTCGTTTGTGTTCAATAGTTCATTAGTGTTTTTAGCTTTTATATTTATTTAAACTAGTGCTTTCGCTCTCGCGCGTTGCGCGTTAGGCGTTTGTGTTTTGATTAAATAGTCAAATGTTAGCAACCTGTTATGAAAAGGGTTGTTGCCCGTGGTTCAGTTGAGTTCAAGTGTTTTCATACCAAGTTCTTTACATATTGTTTACATACTAAGTTCTTTGCATTAAAAAAAACAAATGTTGGATGCGGCTACTTTTTTTTTTGACAGCGCGGTGGTGCTTTAGTTGGATGTGTCACCCCCTTTCTTCAGCACATTAGTTTCAGGGCCTGCATTTAACAATATGGTTTAGTAAAATGACAAACTTATTGTCTTTTTTAAAAGGAAAAAAAACGAATAATCTCAAACGTCAACAATAATAGCTTAAGTTGAAAGCTATTTGGCTCCAACTGCAAGTAATACCTCAAATTCATTCAGTGAAACTATTTTCCTATTCTATAACCTAGCTTAGAATTAAACAACTTATTGAAATTACCATCACATTATACATCATCTATTCATCTCTTGACTGTATACAGCAACCACGTATTTTCGATCACAATATCACGTTACAACCATAGATAATAAATTGATGTTTTAAGATAGATATATCAAATTTATGAGCACTCTAATGTTTTCAATAGAGTCTACTTACTATTGAGAAAATAATACTAAACATACGGATGATTATCTAGGTATAACCCCATTTAATTACTATTTCTTTAGAAAAATTAAAAATCCTGGATAAATGTTTGAAATTATATATCTTAAATAGTTAAATACACATCTTATACATCAAGGTGGGACTATACACGTAGACATGGTTGAAAATAACATATTGAAACCATGAAAAAGTTGATATCTTTTTCTTTCTATTAATATTTTCCTTTTGTTCCTACTTATACCATTAACCTTGTTATATATGTATATTTAAGAGAGGCAATACGTAGCTATAACAATGCATAACTACTGAATAGGAAGTCTTATATCTTTGTTCTAAAGGTAGTTATGCGAAGGAAAGTAAGTGTAATCATTCAACTTTCATGCTATTATTCATACTTTGATGATAATATCAAACTGTTTGTTCTTCAATCAATCCACACACCTAATACTCCATAAATCTAAACAAAATGTCACTAAGTAACTAAATTAGAATATTAAATCACAAACAGATAATAACTTACAGGCCAAACATGATGAACCAGATCCATCTGTTTGAAACAAACTCTTCACCAGTTTCATAAAATACGCTGGCGTTTTCGATTTATCTTCATCGCATTAACCTGCAACTACCGACACATCTTCAACCATTTCACTTAGTAGAAGCAAACCTTGACGCTAACACACAATTCATCAGCATCACCTAAACAAATCTCAATAGTCAATACGCTCCATCTACACACTCCAATTTCCATCATCCAATACGAAAAACCTAAAAGATACAGATTCCACGTATGTAATCATCCAACCTTTAAGTTGTATAACACACCACTTAACAGGATATCCCCATAGGGACAACCCTGTTGCCATGGTATTCAAATTAATATATTAACTTAGACTCAACCACTGTATAACTTATACTCAGGTAACTAAATTGAACCTTGATCAAACCCAAACAAAAGTAGCATAATCAATTCAACACAATCTTGAATATAATCAATTCCTTGTCGATTTATTCCTCAGCTTCTTCTTTTGGCCAAAATAGGGATCCCACAAATATTATAATTAAAGATATTTAGGTAACAACCATGGGCTCGAAATCAGGAAAACATACATATTGCTTATCATCAATCACATAGAAGGCATCAAATCAAATACAAAATTCCAACATTTATCAAACAATATTCATCAAACCAAACCAGTTTTCTTCCTTAAAAATCAGAGATCGAAGAAGCAAACCTGTAGCGATAACCAACAACAATAAACGTATGGCAACCCGATTCGCCGCTGGCATCCTTGTGATACCCCTGCCGTCTCTATTTCGACTTCCAGCCTCCACACCATCACCGTCTCTGAACCCTCGATTCTTCACATAAACTAAGAGCCACCATCACTCAGACATTTAGTTGACTAAACTGACACCACCAACAGTTTCTACACCTTCGGGTATGCGGGTGGGAGGCGAGCACGCGCCGGGAGGCGCGGGGGCAGGGGCGGTGACTGGCCGACCCCGGATGCCGGATCACTCTCTTTATCTCTTGCTGTCCTGCATCTCTCTCTGTCTCCTTTTGTTAGGATGGCAGGTGGAGATGAGACTACGATGATAAAACACGTGGAAAGCAGCAAGCCACGCATCTACCTCTGTTCATGTGGCTTGATATTATCAAAATACCTCAGAACACTAAGCAAATTACCAAAATAACCCAAACTACTGTTCATTCACTTCTCTAACTAACACATATTAACTAAGCCCATGATCCCACAATTTGACTCAACCAAACAAAGCGGGCATTGAAGAAACATAAACGAAAAGTTTTATTGAAGAAACACATATTTATACCATATCATGTTAGCGTATGTCTTCCTCTTAAGCTCTGCTACTGCTAGTTCATGCCTTCAACTCCAGCCAGATGTGGCCATGCCTCTAAAGAACTGAAATAGATCACCTATGGCGTTAAATCTCAAACAAATAGTTTACACCGTGTAATCTACAGTTTGACTTTTAAGTTCAAAACATGTTATGGGGCGTATATGTAGCAATAATAGTCGGGACTCGGGATTAACTCTTTAGGCGAAACTTAACACGTTTGGCTTGTTTCCTTCTTAGGTAATCCATATATCTTGCTCATTTGACCCATTACGGTTCACATATACCAAGGTGAATCACAAATAACTCAAATCGACCCAACTATAAACAAATGGGTACAAACGGTAACACGTAAGTGGGTGTTTAGATGTGCTTTTTAAAAGTGATTTTCCATTACTGAATGAATGAAATTAGATTTTTAGTAATAATATATATGTACCAGGTATCACGGGAAAAAAACCCGATCTAGGTTGAAATCGTTGTCGCTTGATTTCGTCGGATCACCTTTTTTCACTTGCTTGGCAGCACAAACAACCTATGCAAATCACAAAAATCAAATGCGTCCAAACATTTTACGAAGAAAGGATTCTAATTTCTAACTAAATAACCTAAATATGATGTATTTGCAAATGATATTCGAAAGTTGAGAAAATACTTTAACCAACCAATTGACGAACTTGCTATTAAATAGTTCTAGAAACATTGCTAATCATTTATATCTCAAAACTCAATGCATACATCATATATAATTTTTGAAACAAATTAAATATAAACTAGTATTAAGTCCCCCACGTTGTGGTGGGAGCGTAAAACCTAAAAAATTGCATTAATACCACACCACCACCAGCGACCACCAACATTGAAGTTGTGGCATGCTAATGCGGATAAATTAGACCGAAACATAAAACATAGAAAATAATAACGAAGTAGATTTAGGAACCGCACGTTGCGACAAAACCTATCAAACAGGAAAAAATAGATGATGTAAAAACGTTGAACCACACACACACCGTTGCACCATGTTAACTCGTAAAATTTAGAGCACATTGTAAAACAAAACGTAAAAACGTTGGACCACACACGTACGTTGCGCCGTGTTAACTCGTAAAATTTAAAATGAAACGTAATACGAAAGTTTTGAGGAGTATATAAAGTATAGGGGACTAAAGTTGAAAATAAAAAAAGTTGTGAGATTAAATTGAAAAAGATGAATACTTTTGGTTGAAAGTAAAAAAAATCAAAAAGTTATGGGTTAAAAGTGTAATTTCAAAATTATTTTTTTGATAACTTCCCAAAACAAAGGTTACAACACTTCAATGCATTAACATGATGCTAATTTATAATATGTAAATCATGAACATTTAGCTGAAAAGTGAATGTATTGATGAAATTTAGCACCTAAATTTGAAACAGTTGGTATCAAAATCAACTAAATAACAAAAAAAAACCATGTGACTCTCCCAACAACACTCCTCCTTAATCGCTCTCAATATCAACTGCTCCTCAATTGTCGATTGTAACAGCAGCATACTGTCTGTAATAATCGAAATCGAAACACACCGAAAAAATCAAATTACCTCGAATCAGTTGTAAACCCTCACTGTCACCTTGAATCCACCATCACCGTCGTCATCAGTGGCGTACCTCAAAGTCGCCGCCGTGTCTCAAAACCCTAGAAACAACCGTTGTTATCTCCGGAGTATAATGGACGTCGGGAGGGCTTGGGTGTTGATGATGTTCCTTCATGCGCTCTCTCTTCTTTGTGTCGCCCCCACTTTCTCTCTGTTAGTTTGTGGCGGGTTTCTGAACATGGAGAACAGGGCGGTGGGTTTTTAGTGGGTTTTGGATGCGTGGCAAGCGCGATGGATAGAAGCCCATACATGTGGCATGTAAAAGGTTGGCCCAATAGATGGTTGACACCAGCAACCAATTACTATTCATTCAGTTTCTCTATTATTAGATATAGATACTTCAAAATTCCTACAAATAAAATATTTAATAAGTATCAATGTATTATATATTTTGTTCATGAACGTTTGTTTGTGTGTTCATGAACATTAGTTTGTGCTCATTTGTGTTCATCATCGTTCGTTTTCATTCGCTGCCTAAAATTAACAAACAAACACAAACGAACCTGAATATGTTCGTTTCCTTAACAAACAAACACGAACATAAAATATCATTCGGTAAGCGTTCATTAATAGTCCGTGATCTTACAAACGAACAATTCGTTCGGTTCGTTTGCATCCCTATTGATTACTATTATGTGAAAAAAAGAACACAATATTGTATTTAGGAAAAAAAATAAAACTAATAAATTATTTTACTCTAGTTAAAAGGCAAACTTCATAATTTAGGGGTCAAATTAGTTAGTATTCTTATACTTAGTGTGAGAGGGGTGCTTCCCTCAACTCCTCTCATCATAGCCAATCAAATTCGTCCATATCAACTCTCCTCAAACACTTAATCACAAGGAGTGATTTTACCCAAACATTTAAAAAAAGAAAAATGTATGATTGGTTGAAAGAGAGTATGACCCACCATTACCCTCTCTCCCTCCTCTTCCCGCATGCGGCAACCCTTTACGAATTATGAGTTCACCTTACGACAAAAATACGTTAGTGGCACATCAACCTTGCGGCAAAAACAGTCCCCGCACACCTTGCCGCACAGGGGCGGAATTTCACAACCCCCAATCCCCGGGAACGGGCGGACGTGATCACAGAGTGTGGTGGTATCAGTTTGTTATTTAGTCTCGCAGCGGAATTTACATCAGGACCGTAGTTAGGAAATGTTTATCAGAGTAAAACCACCTTCTTTCATATTAATAATAACATGGGCAAAACCCAAGTTTCTTATTACAATACATTATAGGGATAAACCATATTTTATTGAATTTAAAACATCGTTTATTAGGTAACTTTTATAGCCACATTTTCCCAAGCCTTCAGTGCTCTCCAGCTGGCTTTTTACTAATTGGCATTCACATTGGGTTACCTGAAACATGTTTTAAAAATATTTGTCAGTGGGAAATACTGGTGAGTGAATCCCAGTTTAATCAAGTTTAAAGTCACAGTGAACAGTATTGAGAGTGATCACTTTGTTTATGTCTACCCAATTACTCCATTTGGTACTATCACTCCTGACTTGTGGGTCATATTACCCATTGGCTAACTCATTGTCCAATGGTAACGTATTGTCATCCCGACTTACTACTCGCAAGTAGTACAAAATTTTGTATACAAAACCCCAACATACCGGCAGTAATTGAATAACTACAAAGACTCAATCACTGCTAAATTTCATAGTAAAACATTTAAGGTTTGGTAAAACATTACCAAAAATATTAACAAAAAGAGGATAAACTCACATTGCTGTCTTAGGCTTTTCGTAAGGGTTTCCTGGCTATAATCTATAATTTATACATATGTACATTGATTAGTACCATAACCCTTTTGAAATTATTAATAATACCCTCCCCGAGACGGCATTCCAACAACTACGTCGGGCAGAACCACGACAGTTGTTACGGAACCCTAAATCAATCAGGCAGCGTAACTATTACGAAACTGGGGTTATAATACTTACAACGGAGCAGAACCTCGCTAATTTAGGGTATAATACCTAAAATATTATGTCTATGCTTTCAGATTTCGAGATTGAGAATAAGAAATGAGCGACGGAAACTGAAAACTGATGCCTGCTATTTATACTTGTGAAATTGGGTTTCCACGCGGCCCGCTTTAGATACAGGGAACATGTACGCGGCCCGCGTCAACATGAGTCAACGCAGTAGCTTAGTCCGGTCATCACTAGGCTTGACACGATTACGACACGTGTCAGAACCGGATGCATCCGCGTATCACGAGCCCGCGCGGCCCGCTTTAATGTAAGCTTAAGTTGAAGCGGCCCGCCTCAACTTAACTTTTCAGATTTTTAAATTTTATTTTATATATATAACATAACTAGGGTTCGGTTTTCACATACGGGGTATAATATAAAACATATTGAGACATTTTATAGTATATTTAGAGAGTCGGAATATTATGAGGGTGTTGATTTTACCCAGGGTTGTTACATTCTCCCCACCTTGTTTTAGAGCTCGTCCTCGAGATCTACTGAAATAAATGTGGATATTTCCTTTTCATTTCTGACTCGAGCTCCCAAGTGTATTCAGGTCCTCTTTTGGAATCCCATTTCACTTTGACTAGAACTAGTCTTTTGTGCTTGAGATTCTTGACTTTCCTATCTTCAATTTGTAGAGGTCTTTCTACAAACTTGAGTTGTTCATTTACCTCTACATCCTTAAGAGGCACTATCAATGATTCATCAGCTAAACACTTTTTAAGATTAGATACATGAAACACATCATGTATTCCTGCCATTTCCTCTGGCAGTTGTAGCTGATAGGCTACAGGTCCTATTCTTCTAATAATCTTAAAAGGTCCAACATACCTGGGACTTAGCTTTCCTCTTTTGATGAATCTTACCACTCCTTTCCAAGGAGAGACTTTCAACAATACTTTATCTCCTACCTGAAATTCTAATGGCTTGCATCGGTTATCAGCATAACTCTTTTGTCGATCACGTGCAGCTTTCAGTCGTTCCTTGACTTGAATAATCTTGTCAGTTGTTTCCTGTACTATCTCAGGTCCAGATAATTGTTGTTCCCCAATTTCTGCCCAACAGACTGGGGTTCGACACTTTCTTCCATAAAGTGCTTCGAATGGTGCAACATTGATACTTGTGAGATAACTATTATTATAAGAAAATTCTATTAAAGGTAAGTGATCGTCCCAATTACCTCCAAAATCAATTACACAAGCTCTAAGCATATCTTCCATTGTCTGAATTGTCCTTTCACTTTGTCCATCTGTTTGAGGATGATAAGTTGTGCTTAACCTTAACTTGGTTCCCATTGCCTTTTGGAAACTTGACAAAAAACGAGAGGTAAATCTACTATCTCTATCAGAAACAATTGATAAAGGAATGCCATGTAAAGAAACAATTTCATTTACATACAACTTAGCTAATTGTTCCATACTAATTGTTTCCTTCATTGGTAGAAAATGAGCTGACTTAATTAGTCTATCTACAATCACCCAGATTGTATCATTTCCTTTCCTAGTTTTGGGTAATTTAGTAACAAAATCCATTGTTATTAATTCCCATTTCCAAACTGGCATTTCTAATTGCTGTAACAAACCTGAGGGTTTCTGATGTTCAGCTTTAACTTGTGAACAAGTTAAACATTTAGAAACATAGGTTGCTATGTCCTTTTTCATTCCTATCCACCAGAAATTTTTCCTTAAATCCTGGTACATTTTATCACTTCCTGGATGCATCGTATACTTAGATTTATGGGCTTCTTCTAATATACGATTACGTAGATTTCCTAATTTAGGTATCCACATTCTCTTTTCATGAAATCTCCATATTTCATCTGTTCCTTGTTTTAATTCTTTTAACATACCTTTTAATTTTTCAGAATCATCCTTGATTACTGATTCTTGTGTTTCTCTGATTTGATCATTTAAATCTACTTGCAGATTTAATTTAAGAGAAAATACCCTTTTTGGCTTTTCATGATACTTGCGGCTTAAAGCATCTGCCACTACATTTGCTCTTCCTTCATGATACTGGATATTACAGTCATAATCACTAAGAAATTCCATCCAGCGTCTTTGTCTCATATTCAACTCTTTTTGTCCAAAAACATACCTTAAACTTTTATGATCAGTGAATATGGTAAACTTACTACCATAAAGGTAATGTCTCCAAATCTTTAGAGCAAAAATTATAGCTCCTAATTCTAGATCATGGGTTGAATAATTCTCTTCATGATTCTTAAGTTGTCTAGATGCATAAGCTATAACTTTCTGACGTTGCATCAATACACATCCATAACCTAATTTAGAAGCATCACAATAGACTACAAAGTCTTCAGTTCCTTCTGGCAATGCTAATATAGGTGTATGGGTTAATCTTTGCTTAAAAATTCGAAAGGCTTCTTCTTGTTTTAATCCCCATTCAAACTTAACATATTTACAGGTTAGCTTAGTTAAAGGAATGACTATTCTAGAAAAATCTTGAATAAATCTTCTATAATAACCGGCCAATCCTAAGAAACTTCTGACCTCAGTTGGTGATTCAGGGGTTTTCCATTTGGTAATTGCCTCGATTTTTGTTGGATCTACATGAATTCCTTCATGATTGACTAGGTGTCCAAGAAATTGTACCTGTTCTAACCAAAATTCACATTTTGAAAACTTAGCATAAAACTTTTCCTTTCTTAATAGACTTAAAAGTACGTGCAAATGTCTTGCATGATCTTCTTTATTCTTAGAATAAATTAGAATATCATCTATAAATACAATTATGAATTTATCCAAATATGGCTTACATATTCGGTTCATCATGTCCATAAATGCAGATGGGGCATTGGTTAAACCAAATGGCATGACAGTAAATTCATAATGACCATACCTCGTTCTGAATGCGGTTTTAGGAATGTCCTCTTCCTGTACCTTTAATTGATGATATCCTGACCTTAAATCGATTTTAGAGAAAAATCGAGCTCCTTGCAGTTGATCAAACAGATCATCGATTCTTGGTAATGGGTACCGATTCTTAATCGTGACCTTGTTTAATTCACGGTAGTCAATGCACATACGCATTGATCCGTCCTTCTTTTTAACAAACAGTATTGGCGCTCCCCACGGCGACGAACTTGGCTGTATGAATCCTTTTTCCAATAATTCATCTAATTGTTTCTTCAATTCTTGCATTTCTGCAGGTGCCAAACGGTAAGGTGCTTTGGTAATTGGTGAGGTTCCTGGTATTAAGTGAATTCTGAATTCAACTTCTCTATCTGGAGGTAGTCCTGGTAATTCTTCTAGAAATACATCTGAAAACTGAGATACTACTGGAATATCTTTTAGTTCTTTTCCTTTAGTGTTAGTGATTATAGAAATCAAATACACTATAGAACCTTTTCTCATGCAACTTGCAGTTTTCATCACAGATATGAATTTTGTGGATCTAAAGGGCTTATCTCCTTTAATTGTGATCATTTTACCTTTTGGTGATTTTATTTGGATTAACTTTTGATCACATAAAATACTAGCTTTATTGGCTATTAACCAATCCATTCCTAGAACAACATCAAATCCTACCAGATTCATAGGATAAAGATTTGCAATAAATTTCTGATTTAAAATTTCTATTCTTGCTCCCTGCAAGATTTCAGAAATTCTAACAGTTTCTCCGTTAGCTGTCTCTACTACACATTCTTGTGGTAGTTTAGTTAATGACTGATTTAAAAATTTGCAAAACGATGTATTAATAAAACTTTGGTTTGCACCAGAGTCAAATAATACTTTAGCAAAAACATCATTAACTAAAAACGTACCAGCTATGACATCTGGGATCATCTTGGCTTCTTCTGCAGTCAGAACAAATGCTCTAGCATTTTTGGTATTCTTGTTGTTTGCAGCTGGAGCCAATTTCGGACAATTTGGCCTGATATGACCTTTTTCTCCACAGTTGTAGCATAATCCATTACTGGTTTTCTTCCTGCAATTTTCTTCCTTGTGTCCTGGCATCTTACAATAATTACAGAGAATGGAGCATTTTCCAGAATGCTTTTTCTTGCAGACCTTGCAGTATGTTGCAGAGGTAGAACCCATCTTCCTACGATTGTCAATTCCAGAACGGAATTCCTGTGTAAGCCTTTGGGTTAAGTTCCTCTTCTGATCTTCTTCTCGAGTACGGACTAACTCATCTGTCAAAGTGTTGGCTAATTCTACAGCTTCTTCTATGGTTTGAGGTCTAGCTGCCTTGACTACATGTCTAATTTCCCCAATTAAACCCCAAATATAACGGGAAATTAACACTGGTTCTGGTGAAGCAAGAGTTGGCACTATCCTAGCATATTCGAAAAATAGCTTTGTGTACCCTTTGCTATCTACACCAGTCATCCTAAGGTTTAGGAATTTGTTTGCTATTTGTTCTTTTTCATTGGGTGGGCAGAATTTCCTTTCTACTTTGTTTTTAAATTCTTCCCATTCCATATTATAGGTGTGATCACTTCCTCTTGTCTGGAGGATAGTGTTCCACCATTCTAGTGCTGCATTCTTAAACAGATTAGAAGCAAACAATATCTTATCTTCTTCAGCACACTTACTTATCCTTAAGACTGCCTCAGTCTTTTCTATCCAGCGTAAGGTTGCAATGGCCCCTTCATTGCCCGAGAATTCCATTGGTTTACAAGACCAGAATTCTTTATAAGAACAACCGTTAGGCACGGTTCTTCTTCTTTTAGGAATAGGCATTTGAAGTACAGGTCCATTGTTCACACTGTTTTCTGGTTCAAGTGGTCGTTTACTGCTATGCCTACTTTTATTATCAGCATCCTTAACAGTTTGAAGTATAAATGGCATTGCATCTATAATTCCTTGTGCTACTATGTGTTGGATAGCACTATTGTCCATTTGATTTCCATTGTTATTGCCACTTGGATTATCATTAACCACGTTAATGTTACTCTGGTTATCGTTATTCAGATTTTCTTGATTTCCTTCATCGGCCATCTGAATTTTAAACATTTATCCCATATTAATATCACAAAATAGTAAGTAATATAATTGATCACATGACACACAATCTAACCAAAAACGTAGATCATTGCTACTTACTCTTTTCATATACTTATGCGTCTATTACACACTAGTACAGAAATAAAGATTATAATACCAACAGAAATAAAATAGTAATATGCATCCGTACATACATATTTTTATTTTATTTTTATTATTATTATTATTATTATTATTATTATTATTATTATTACTACTACTACTTCCTCCATTCTAACATTCAAGGATATGGATTTATCCAAAAATCCATATTGCGCTCATCGTATTTCCATACGAGACGCTCTCCCACCTGACGCATCCTCTCACTGCTCTCTAAAATTTCCTCCCCGAAAGTCCTAAGTTCTTGAACGTTTTCTGCACTCATTGGGGGTGCAGGATCTCGGACTGGGTTTGTGTAAGACCCTAATTCGTACATGACAAAAGTCGCAGCGGAAATTCGTGCCATAAAAATTTCTTTCATTTCAAACGTATTGACTTACTTAAAAGTTCGTTTTAATATGTATCTTTTACAAAGATAATGCATAAGTCTTGTTTTCTAAAAGTACATACTCAATTAATACCGTACAATCTATCTTGTGACTCGGTCTTCGATCTCTAATCCTTGTGATAATCGCCCATTATCCGTACAACCTGCATTCACCACATACATTCATAACATTAGCACACATTATATAAACAAGATTCATTTGCGTACACTTCACACTTCGTCAACTTTCAAGCTTTAAGCATTTCATCTGCATATCCATTTTCCTGGTGAAGCTTCAATAATGTACCTGCATTACTTTTCATTCTCAAGGTACACCATTAATAACGTTATCTTTCATCGGTTCTAAATCATGCATACATACGTACTTACATACATACATAACATATCTACATACGTACATATCTTTCCTACAACTTTACATACGTACATACACTCATACATGCCCTCATACATACATACATAACCCTCTTCATACGTACAAACCTTTACTACATCATTACATACATACATACACTCGTACATATCTTTACACATACATACATACACATCTACATGCTTACAAACCTTTCCTACATCCTTACATACCTACATACACTCGTACATATCTTTACACATACATACATGCACATCTACATGCTTACAAACCTTTCCTACATCATTACATACATACATACACTCGTATATATCTTTACACATACATACATACACATCTACATGCTTACAAACCTTTCCTACATCATTACATACATACATACACTCGTATATATCTTTACACATACATACATACACATCTACATGCTTACAAACCTTTCCTACATCATTACATACATACATACACTCGTATATTTCTTTACATATACATACATACACATCTACATGCTTACATACCTCTTATATATCCGTACATTATCTACAAGATACTTACACTTGGCATCTATAGCCCATAACGCCAAGGGAACGATCAAAATCATGTTTTGGAGCCCCGTCGAGGTCTACAGGTAACGAACCGAAGCCTACCATGCCCAAAACAACTTAGATAACAAACTTCAGCTTTTGAGACAAGGGGAGGCCGTCGGCGACGGCCCTAGGGCCCGTCGGCGACGGCCATTGCATTAACCCGTAGCCCAACACACCCGTAGGCAGTGAGATAACCCGTCGGCCAAAACTAACTTTCTGGTGCCCGTCGGCGACGACCCCCTTACCCGTCGGCGACGGGCTCTCTAAAGTGCATTTTTTTCTGCAGATCCGTTTCTTCGTTCGTACGCACTAAAACGCGCGTAACTTTTGAACCGTTTACCCGTTTAACCTCCCGTTTCTTCCTACATGCTTGTAAATTCACATTCTATCAAATGAACTTAAAATCCCATAACCGCCTTAAGGAAAATCTTAACTTACACGATATCGGCTTATTTCCCTCTTACCCACAATTCGACCCGTTCATGCATTCATCAACTTAACTTGTTTGTTTTGCCATAAACTCTTATAATCCTAATAATATTAGTGACATCTATCATAAAATACTAAGTTCTTAGACATTTTGCATCCTCTTAACACATTATCGTTCATATACTTAGTTTTGACCCGTTAAGGGTATTTGCGCGTTAAATGGTTTATGACATACCAAGACCATACTCTTCGCTTCCATACTTGTCCAAAACATTACACTCATCAATAACTTGTTTCTAAACTACTTATTAAGATCGTTTGCCCAAAATACCCATCAAGGGCATTTTGGTCAACTTTAATCCCATCATTTACGACGAAAGACTTTCCTACACATTTGACCTCAAACATCATGTTTAATTAATTACAACACTTTATTACTTACTTGAACTAAGAAGTGATTACGGAAATCACTTACCTTATGTGTCCGTGCTCGTATCCGATTCCTCGCCTTTTCTTGACCCGTTATCCTTTCATGCTTGAGTCCGTCACGACGTGATTCCTATACTTTCATCTCATCGAAACCACGCTCTTATTAGCATACTCATTTGTACATGTAACAATCATATCATTCGCATAATTCATACTTAACTTTCCTTAGTCATTTCTAACAAGCATTAAAGCATCTAATCAACTTCATATCCTTTCCAACACACGTAATTCATCGGGTAATCAAAATTAACACATATTAACATAACATGTATCAAACGACTTCCTATAATCCTGTTTTTACAATTAACGAGTCAAATCATGTTTCTTATACTTGTTGACTTCCAAAAGTCAACTATTAACCATATGTAACTATCGACTTATCAACATATGCTCGTAACATCATAATCGACTATACGGACGACATTATATACATTTTATCATACACTTGGTATACGTACTACCTTTTAAGCATAACGTACAACTAGTTCATGCATAAATCTTCCAAGCTCATAAATAACTCATATAATCCTATTCCTAATCAACATGTACCATTCACACATAAACATCAAGCACTTCAACATCATATTTCATTCAATTAATCTCACAAGAAATCATCATAAATCATCAACCATCACTAAGAATTTAACATGGATGATCATTCAAGCCATCTTCCTTACCAAAACAAGTGGGTTTCACTCCTAATCATCAAATTAACACAAACCATACATAACCTATGTTCTATTTGATGATTCTAACCCTTATACATGATCAATTTCATATTAACTCACGGATTTGAACATAACC
This sequence comes from Helianthus tuberosus, assembly GCA_030545235.1. Classification (NCBI taxonomy): domain Eukaryota; kingdom Viridiplantae; phylum Streptophyta; class Magnoliopsida; order Asterales; family Asteraceae; genus Helianthus; species Helianthus tuberosus. Next base: position 111,013,913 of record CM060402.1, read on the forward strand.
CGCTTCACACATGATCACGAATCTTAGATTTAAGACATACCTTATGATCCCCTCGTTAAGGTGATCATTAATCCGTGTTTCTTCTTGAATTTGAGCTTCGATTCATCCTTAAATTTGGTGATTTAGTGGAACTAGGGTTTTGGAGCTCTTTGAGAGCTCCTGAAGCTTCTACACACGCACGTATGTGTGTTTGTGTGTGTGTATAGACCTTTTTAATTAGTTATCATCTTTTATCTGTTCCACTTTAGCCCCTCGGGTTTGCCTTTAAAACATAACGTGCACTACTTCCATCTTTTAATGCTTTTGACCATACCCTTAACTAGGTTAAATAGCCTAGTTATTTTTTTTTATGACGTGTCATATAGGAACACCCGACAATATTAACATTCGCATTTTGGGGCGTTACAAGTCTACCACCCTTATATGAGGTTTCGTCCCCGAAACCTTTCTTACCTCTATTTAACACTAGTTTAATCCTTCCCTACGTACATCAACACTATCGCTAATCCATCACAACAACTATCTTCTTTCTTAAAGAACCCGTTCCGGAGTTCTTATTAGTGTCGCTTTCACTATATAATGGTTGCTACAACGCACTTCGTAGCCAGCGGCTCATTCATCATTTTGTTTGTTTGAAACATTTGCAACTTCCCATTACTAACATTCCTTTATGTTTATTTCATTGTTCATATCCTTTTCATCGACTACGCGATCTTACTTTGGATTTTGTACATACTCATCCATAGCATTATTCATATAATTAACTTCTTCCTAACACTTCCATACCTTCCTTATCATACTTTCACATATCATCTTCATTTCCTTGACCTGTCAATAACGGTCAATACGCATATTCCTTCAACCTGTAGTCGTACCTACATTTGTATGATCCGTCCTTAACAGATCTAATATCTTCATCTCTTCTTTTATAATTACATTCTCTATATGCACTGTATAACATTTACTTTTGTGTTGTTACCGCAACAAGACTACTATTACATAATCACACCTACGTGCTTAACTCCGTAGCTAACATAATTCTACATTTCTATAGTCTTTTGTACCACACATATCCTCGCGTTACTTACGCATTCGGATATTTTCATTCCTATCATTCTTTCGTTCATTTGCTTTACATTTACTTATATGACTTGTTTGACGCATACATGGTCAAGCTATTGACTTCTTCTTTTGTAGACTAGTTCCGTCTTTTATATCTTAAATCTGTTTCGCGGGTTCGAACACATTATTCATACCTTTCGTACCATCTATGTTTTGAATCCGTCTCGCGGATTCAAACATTGCATTTACGCCTTTCATCACTTGAGTCCGTCTCGCGGATTCAAGCATTGCATTCATATCTTTCATTCTTTGAATCCGTCTCGCGGATTCAAACATTGCATATACGCTTTTCATCCCTTGAATCCGTCTCGCGGATTCAAGCATTGCATTCATATCTTTCATTCTTTGAATCCGTCTCGCGGATTCAAACATTGCATATACGCTTTTCATCCCTTGAATCCGTCTCGCAGATTCAAGCATTGCATTCATACTTTAACTTCTTTCATGTTTCGAATCCGTCTCGCGGATTCTAACATAGCATTCATACTTTCATTCCTGAGAGTCCTACATTTCTCTTCACCCTCACGTCCTCCTACTACTTAATTCTAACGGACATACCTGTATCAATTATCACGGTCTCACGAACGTCATATGGTTCACGTGTACTGGCCAGGTACACAATCCACATACTAGTTTCGTGTCTTCGTGTAATTGCCACCTTATGTCCGAAGAATTAGGGTTCGGCACGTGTATCATTTTCAAAACATGTTTACTATACCTTCATGGTCCTTTATTTAGCATTTTTCTTTCCTTAATGCATTTTACCATTTCATATTCTCACATATATTGAATTTACGTACCTGGGTTCAACTTTATCTCATTTCATGCCTTGGTGTCGGTACTTGACCGCATTCGCGGATCATCCTCTTCAAACACTTATACTTACCTTGCATATACAAAACCATCAGTTTCTTTATACGTATACATAGGTACATACTTACATTCTCTTTTACCTTTGGATCTTGACCGAGTCTTGGATTGTACGGGTTTCTTATCACAAGAGCACACAGGTTTGAGTTCAAGCACTTACCTTCTTACACTTGATTCTCTCAAACCAGGGCTCTGATACCAACTTGTAAGACCCTAATTCGTACATGACAAAAGTCGCAGCGGAAATTCGTGCCATAAAAATTTCTTTCATTTCAAACGTATTGACTTACTTAAAAGTTCGTTTTAATATGTATCTTTTACAAAGATAATGCATAAGTCTTGTTTTCTAAAAGTACATACTCAATTAATACCGTACAATCTATCTTGTGACTCGGTCTTCGATCTCTAATCCTTGTGATAATCGCCCATTATCCGTACAACCTGCATTCACCACATACATTCATAACATTAGCACACATTATATAAACAAGATTCATTTGCGTACACTTCACACTTCGTCAACTTTCAAGCTTTAAGCATTTCATCTGCATATCCATTTTCCTGGTGAAGCTTCAATAATGTACCTGCATTACTTTTCATTCTCAAGGTACACCATTAATAACGTTATCTTTCATCGGTTCTAAATCATGCATACATACGTACTTACATACATACATAACATATCTACATACGTACATATCTTTCCTACAACTTTACATACGTACATACACTCATACATGCCCTCATACATACATACATAACCCTCTTCATACGTACAAACCTTTACTACATCATTACATACATACATACACTCGTACATATCTTTACACATACATACATACACATCTACATGCTTACAAACCTTTCCTACATCCTTACATACCTACATACACTCGTACATATCTTTACACATACATACATGCACATCTACATGCTTACAAACCTTTCCTACATCATTACATACATACATACACTCGTATATATCTTTACACATACATACATACACATCTACATGCTTACAAACCTTTCCTACATCATTACATACATACATACACTCGTATATATCTTTACACATACATACATACACATCTACATGCTTACAAACCTTTCCTACATCATTACATACATACATACACTCGTATATTTCTTTACATATACATACATACACATCTACATGCTTACATACCTCTTATATATCCGTACATTATCTACAAGATACTTACACTTGGCATCTATAGCCCATAACGCCAAGGGAACGATCAAAATCATGTTTTGGAGCCCCGTCGAGGTCTACAGGTAACGAACCGAAGCCTACCATGCCCAAAACAACTTAGATAACAAACTTCAGCTTTTGAGACAAGGGGAGGCCGTCGGCGACGGCCCTAGGGCCCGTCGGCGACGGCCATTGCATTAACCCGTAGCCCAACACACCCGTAGGCAGTGAGATAACCCGTCGGCCAAAACTAACTTTCTGGTGCCCGTCGGCGACGACCCCCTTACCCGTCGGCGACGGGCTCTCTAAAGTGCATTTTTTTCTGCAGATCCGTTTCTTCGTTCGTACGCACTAAAACGCGCGTAACTTTTGAACCGTTTACCCGTTTAACCTCCCGTTTCTTCCTACATGCTTGTAAATTCACATTCTATCAAATGAACTTAAAATCCCATAACCGCCTTAAGGAAAATCTTAACTTACACGATATCGGCTTATTTCCCTCTTACCCACAATTCGACCCGTTCATGCATTCATCAACTTAACTTGTTTGTTTTGCCATAAACTCTTATAATCCTAATAATATTAGTGACATCTATCATAAAATACTAAGTTCTTAGACATTTTGCATCCTCTTAACACATTATCGTTCATATACTTAGTTTTGACCCGTTAAGGGTATTTGCGCGTTAAATGGTTTATGACATACCAAGACCATACTCTTCGCTTCCATACTTGTCCAAAACATTACACTCATCAATAACTTGTTTCTAAACTACTTATTAAGATCGTTTGCCCAAAATACCCATCAAGGGCATTTTGGTCAACTTTAATCCCATCATTTACGACGAAAGACTTTCCTACACATTTGACCTCAAACATCATGTTTAATTAATTACAACACTTTATTACTTACTTGAACTAAGAAGTGATTACGGAAATCACTTACCTTATGTGTCCGTGCTCGTATCCGATTCCTCGCCTTTTCTTGACCCGTTATCCTTTCATGCTTGAGTCCGTCACGACGTGATTCCTATACTTTCATCTCATCGAAACCACGCTCTTATTAGCATACTCATTTGTACATGTAACAATCATATCATTCGCATAATTCATACTTAACTTTCCTTAGTCATTTCTAACAAGCATTAAAGCATCTAATCAACTTCATATCCTTTCCAACACACGTAATTCATCGGGTAATCAAAATTAACACATATTAACATAACATGTATCAAACGACTTCCTATAATCCTGTTTTTACAATTAACGAGTCAAATCATGTTTCTTATACTTGTTGACTTCCAAAAGTCAACTATTAACCATATGTAACTATCGACTTATCAACATATGCTCGTAACATCATAATCGACTATACGGACGACATTATATACATTTTATCATACACTTGGTATACGTACTACCTTTTAAGCATAACGTACAACTAGTTCATGCATAAATCTTCCAAGCTCATAAATAACTCATATAATCCTATTCCTAATCAACATGTACCATTCACACATAAACATCAAGCACTTCAACATCATATTTCATTCAATTAATCTCACAAGAAATCATCATAAATCATCAACCATCACTAAGAATTTAACATGGATGATCATTCAAGCCATCTTCCTTACCAAAACAAGTGGGTTTCACTCCTAATCATCAAATTAACACAAACCATACATAACCTATGTTCTATTTGATGATTCTAACCCTTATACATGATCAATTTCATATTAACTCACGGATTTGAACATAACCCGCTTCACACATGATCACGAATCTTAGATTTAAGACATACCTTATGATCCCCTCGTTAAGGTGATCATTAATCCGTGTTTCTTCTTGAATTTGAGCTTCGATTCATCCTTAAATTTGGTGATTTAGTGGAACTAGGGTTTTGGAGCTCTTTGAGAGCTCCTGAAGCTTCTACACACACACGTATGTGTGTTTGTGTGTGTGTATAGACCTTTTTAATTAGTTATCATCTTTTATCTGTTCCACTTTAGCCCCTCGGGTTTGCCTTTAAAACATAACGTGCACTACTTCCATCTTTTAATGCTTTTGACCATACCCTTAACTAGGTTAAATAGCCTAGTTATTTTTTTTTATGACGTGTCATATAGGAACACCCGACAATATTAACATTCGCATTTTGGGGCGTTACAAGTCTACCACCCTTATATGAGGTTTCGTCCCCGAAACCTTTCTTACCTCTATTTAACACTAGTTTAATCCTTCCCTACGTACATCAACACTATCGCTAATCCATCACAACAACTATCTTCTTTCTTAAAGAACCCGTTCCGGAGTTCTTATTAGTGTCGCTTTCACTATATAATGGTTGCTACAACGCACTTCGTAGCCAGCGGCTCATTCATCATTTTGTTTGTTTGAAACATTTGCAACTTCCCATTACTAACATTCCTTTATGTTTATTTCATTGTTCATATCCTTTTCATCGACTACGCGATCTTACTTTGGATTTTGTACATACTCATCCATAGCATTATTCATATAATTAACTTCTTCCTAACACTTCCATACCTTCCTTATCATACTTTCACATATCATCTTCATTTCCTTGACCTGTCAATAACGGTCAATACGCATATTCCTTCAACCTGTAGTCGTACCTACATTTGTATGATCCGTCCTTAACAGATCTAATATCTTCATCTCTTCTTTTATAATTACATTCTCTATATGCACTGTATAACATTTACTTTTGTGTTGTTACCGCAACAAGACTACTATTACATAATCACACCTACGTGCTTAACTCCGTAGCTAACATAATTCTACATTTCTATAGTCTTTTGTACCACACATATCCTCGCGTTACTTACGCATTCGGATATTTTCATTCCTATCATTCTTTCGTTCATTTGCTTTACATTTACTTATATGACTTGTTTGACGCATACATGGTCAAGCTATTGACTTCCTCTTTTGTAGACTAGTTCCGTCTTTTATATCTTAAATCTGTTTCGCGGGTTCGAACACATTATTCATACCTTTCGTACCATCTATGTTTTGAATCCGTCTCGCGGATTCAAACATTGCATTTACGCCTTTCATCACTTGAGTCCGTCTCGCGGATTCAAGCATTGCATTCATATCTTTCATTCTTTGAATCCGTCTCGCGGATTCAAACATTGCATATACGCTTTTCATCCCTTGAATCCGTCTCGCAGATTCAAGCATTGCATTCATACTTTAACTTCTTTCATGTTTCGAATCCGTCTCGCGGATTCTAACATAGCATTCATACTTTCATTCCTGAGAGTCCTACATTTCTCTTCACCCTCACGTCCTCCTACTACTTAATTCTAACGGACATACCTGTATCAATTATCACGGTCTCACGAACGTCATATGGTTCACGTGTACTGGCCAGGTACACAATCCACATACTAGTTTCGTGTCTTCGTGTAATTGCCACCTTATGTCCGAAGAATTAGGGTTCGGCACGTGTATCATTTTCAAAACATGTTTACTATACCTTCATGGTCCTTTATTTAGCATTTTTCTTTCCTTAATGCATTTTACCATTTCATATTCTCACATATATTGAATTTACGTACCTGGGTTCAACTTTATCTCATTTCATGCCTTGGTGTCGGTACTTGACCGCATTCGCGGATCATCCTCTTCAAACACTTATACTTACCTTGCATATACAAAACCATCAGTTTCTTTATACGTATACATAGGTACATACTTACATTCTCTTTTACCTTTGGATCTTGACCGAGTCTTGGATTGTACGGGTTTCTTATCACAAGAGCACACAGGTTTGAGTTCAAGCACTTACCTTCTTACACTTGATTCTCTCAAACCAGGGCTCTGATACCAACTTGTAAGACCCTAATTCGTACATGACAAAAGTCGCAGCGGAAATTCGTGCCATAAAAATTTCTTTCATTTCAAACGTATTGACTTACTTAAAAGTTCGTTTTAATATGTATCTTTTACAAAGATAATGCATAAGTCTTGTTTTCTAAAAGTACATACTCAATTAATACCGTACAATCTATCTTGTGACTCGGTCTTCGATCTCTAATCCTTGTGATAATCGCCCATTATCCGTACAACCTGCATTCACCACATACATTCATAACATTAGCACACATTATATAAACAAGATTCATTTGCGTACACTTCACACTTCGTCAACTTTCAAGCTTTAAGCATTTCATCTGCATATCCATTTTCCTGGTGAAGCTTCAATAATGTACCTGCATTACTTTTCATTCTCAAGGTACACCATTAATAACGTTATCTTTCATCGGTTCTAAATCATGCATACATACGTACTTACATACATACATAACATATCTACATACGTACATATCTTTCCTACAACTTTACATACGTACATACACTCATACATGCCCTCATACATACATACATAACCCTCTTCATACGTACAAACCTTTACTACATCATTACATACATACATACACTCGTACATATCTTTACACATACATACATACACATCTACATGCTTACAAACCTTTCCTACATCCTTACATACCTACATACACTCGTACATATCTTTACACATACATACATGCACATCTACATGCTTACAAACCTTTCCTACATCATTACATACATACATACACTCGTATATATCTTTACACATACATACATACACATCTACATGCTTACAAACCTTTCCTACATCATTACATACATACATACACTCGTATATATCTTTACACATACATACATACACATCTACATGCTTACAAACCTTTCCTACATCATTACATACATACATACACTCGTATATTTCTTTACATATACATACATACACATCTACATGCTTACATACCTCTTATATATCCGTACATTATCTACAAGATACTTACACTTGGCATCTATAGCCCATAACGCCAAGGGAACGATCAAAATCATGTTTTGGAGCCCCGTCGAGGTCTACAGGTAACGAACCGAAGCCTACCATGCCCAAAACAACTTAGATAACAAACTTCAGCTTTTGAGACAAGGGGAGGCCGTCGGCGACGGCCCTAGGGCCCGTCGGCGACGGCCATTGCATTAACCCGTAGCCCAACACACCCGTAGGCAGTGAGATAACCCGTCGGCCAAAACTAACTTTCTGGTGCCCGTCGGCGACGACCCCCTTACCCGTCGGCGACGGGCTCTCTAAAGTGCATTTTTTTCTGCAGATCCGTTTCTTCGTTCGTACGCACTAAAACGCGCGTAACTTTTGAACCGTTTACCCGTTTAACCTCCCGTTTCTTCCTACATGCTTGTAAATTCACATTCTATCAAATGAACTTAAAATCCCATAACCGCCTTAAGGAAAATCTTAACTTACACGATATCGGCTTATTTCCCTCTTACCCACAATTCGACCCGTTCATGCATTCATCAACTTAACTTGTTTGTTTTGCCATAAACTCTTATAATCCTAATAATATTAGTGACATCTATCATAAAATACTAAGTTCTTAGACATTTTGCATCCTCTTAACACATTATCGTTCATATACTTAGTTTTGACCCGTTAAGGGTATTTGCGCGTTAAATGGTTTATGACATACCAAGACCATACTCTTCGCTTCCATACTTGTCCAAAACATTACACTCATCAATAACTTGTTTCTAAACTACTTATTAAGATCGTTTGCCCAAAATACCCATCAAGGGCATTTTGGTCAACTTTAATCCCATCATTTACGACGAAAGACTTTCCTACACATTTGACCTCAAACATCATGTTTAATTAATTACAACACTTTATTACTTACTTGAACTAAGAAGTGATTACGGAAATCACTTACCTTATGTGTCCGTGCTCGTATCCGATTCCTCGCCTTTTCTTGACCCGTTATCCTTTCATGCTTGAGTCCGTCACGACGTGATTCCTATACTTTCATCTCATCGAAACCACGCTCTTATTAGCATACTCATTTGTACATGTAACAATCATATCATTCGCATAATTCATACTTAACTTTCCTTAGTCATTTCTAACAAGCATTAAAGCATCTAATCAACTTCATATCCTTTCCAACACACGTAATTCATCGGGTAATCAAAATTAACACATATTAACATAACATGTATCAAACGACTTCCTATAATCCTGTTTTTACAATTAACGAGTCAAATCATGTTTCTTATACTTGTTGACTTCCAAAAGTCAACTATTAACCATATGTAACTATCGACTTATCAACATATGCTCGTAACATCATAATCGACTATACGGACGACATTATATACATTTTATCATACACTTGGTATACGTACTACCTTTTAAGCATAACGTACAACTAGTTCATGCATAAATCTTCCAAGCTCATAAATAACTCATATAATCCTATTCCTAATCAACATGTACCATTCACACATAAACATCAAGCACTTCAACATCATATTTCATTCAATTAATCTCACAAGAAATCATCATAAATCATCAACCATCACTAAGAATTTAACATGGATGATCATTCAAGCCATCTTCCTTACCAAAACAAGTGGGTTTCACTCCTAATCATCAAATTAACACAAACCATACATAACCTATGTTCTATTTGATGATTCTAACCCTTATACATGATCAATTTCATATTAACTCACGGATTTGAACATAACCCGCTTCACACATGATCACGAATCTTAGATTTAAGACATACCTTATGATCCCCTCGTTAAGGTGATCATTAATCCGTGTTTCTTCTTGAATTTGAGCTTCGATTCATCCTTAAATTTGGTGATTTAGTGGAACTAGGGTTTTGGAGCTCTTTGAGAGCTCCTGAAGCTTCTACACACGCACGTATGTGTGTTTGTGTGTGTGTATAGACCTTTTTAATTAGTTATCATCTTTTATCTGTTCCACTTTAGCCCCTCGGGTTTGCCTTTAAAACATAACGTGCACTACTTCCATCTTTTAATGCTTTTGACCATACCCTTAACTAGGTTAAATAGCCTAGTTATTTTTTTTTATGACGTGTCATATAGGAACACCCGACAATATTAACATTCGCATTTTGGGGCGTTACAGTTTGGAATCTGGGGTACAGGTTCCTGATATGGGGGTGACATTTCCTGAAATTGGTAAGGATCCTCTAATATTTCCCTAATATAGTCATTTTGATAATAGGGATCTAAAGGGTCCATACCTGGGTAAGCTTCTATGTTCTGTATGGGTGGATAATCCTGGATAGGGTAACGTTGCACAAAGTCTCTATTGTCGTCCCACCAGGGGTCATAATTCGGGTCTATGGGGTTTGGTGCAGGCACTCTAGGGATTTCTTCTGGGTTAAAGTTGTACATCTCTTCTTGATTTTCCTGATTTTCTATTTCCATAGGTTGTTCTGGGTTTTGTGGTTGTGGGGCTACTAATTGTTCCAGACTTGGGTCAGCAGCAGTCGTAGCTAAGATATGGAAATTAGCTAGGCTTCTATTAAGTATTTCTTGAGTATGGGCATCTGTCTCTCTCTTAATAGCTGCTAAAGCCCTTTGCTGTTGCAATTTCCTCATTCTTTTTCTACGAGCAAAAGCTTCTTTACTGAACCATCCTCGTTTCTTAGTAGGAAATGGTTCTTCAGATTTAGCTCTAAAAGCAAATATCCCGTCTTCCTGATCAGCAACATACCCTGAGAGGGCAGGCTGTGATGATGTACCTTCACTCTTAGGTGAATCAGCTAACTGACGATTCACGTCTGATGGCCCTTGATCACTCATACTGAAAACTAACAGATAGTCAAATAACACATAACCAATAATTACAGTTATGCACGTATTTCCGTAATTATTTCCTAACAAAATTTTAGAATTTAAGTGTCAGCAGAACACTTCTTTGGCTCAGACCAGTGGCTAGGCTCTGATACCACCTTCTTTCACAACCCCCGATCCCTGATCCCCGGGAACGGGCGGACGTGATCACAGAGTGTGGTGGTATCAGTTTGTTATTTAGTCTCGCAGCAGAATTTACATCAGGACCGTAGTTAGGAAATGTTTATCAGAGTAAAACCACCTTCTTTCATATTAATAATAACATGGGCAAAACCCAAGTTTCTTATTACAATACATTATAGGGATAAACCCTATTTTATTGAATTTAAAACATCGTTTATTAGGTAACTTTTATAGCCACATTTTCCCAAGCCTTCAGTGCTCTCCAGCTGGCTTTTTACTAATTGGCTTTCACATTGGGTTACCTGAAACATGTTTTAAAAATATTTGTCAGTGGGAAATACTGGTGAGTGAATCCCAGTTTAATCAAGTTTAAAGTCACAGTGAACAGTATTGAGAGTGATCACTTTGTTTATGTCTACCCAATTACTCCATTTGGTACTATCACTCCTGACTTGTGGGTCATATTACCCATTGGCTAACTCATTGTCCAATGGTAACGTATTGTCATCCCGACTTACTACTCGCAAGTAGTACAAAATTTTGTATACAAAACCCCAACATACCGGCAGTAATTGAATAACTACAAAGACTCAATCACTGCTAAATTTCATAGTAAAACATTTAAGGTTTGGTAAAACATTACCAAAAACATTAACAAAAAGAGGATAAACTCACATTGCTGTCTTAGGCTTTTCGTAAGGGTTTCCTGGCTATAATCTATAATTTATACAAATGTACATTGATTAGTACCATAACCCTTTTGAAATTATTAATAATACCCTCCCCGAGACGGCATTCCAACAACTACGTCGGGCAGAACCACGACAGTTGTTACGGAACCCTAAATCAATCGGGCAGCGTAACTATTACGAAACTGGGGTTATAATACTTACAACGGAGCAGAACCTCGCTAATTTAGGGTATAATACCTAAAATATTATGTCTATGCTTTCAGATTTCAAGATTGAGAATAAGAAATGAGCGACGGAAACTGAAAACTGATGCCTGCTATTTATACTTGTGAAATTGGGTTTCCACGCGGCCCGCTTTAGATACAGGGAACATGTACGCGGCCCGCGTCAACATGAGTCAACGCAGTAGCTTAGTCCGGTCATCACTAGGCTTGACACGATTACGACACGTGTCAGCACCGGATGCATCCGCGTATCATGAGCCCGCGCGGCCCGCTTTAATGTAAGCTTAAGTTGAAGCGGCCCGCCTCAACTTAACTTTTCAGATTTTTAAATTTTATTTTATATATATAACATAACTAGGGTTCGGTTTTCACATACGGGGTATAATATAAAACATATTGAGACATTTTATAGTATATTTAGAGAGTCGGAATATTATGAGGGTGTTGATTTTACCGAGGGTTGTTACACGGAACTAGCATTCAACGAGTCGTAGCACGGGCTACGGCTCAACTTCGTATCGGTAGTGTATTTTTTTTCGTCGGTTTTATACCAAGGATACCACTAAACAACTACGAGGATACCCCTAAGCAAATGTTAGAATACCCCTAAATATCTGGGGCAGAACTAGCATTCAACGAGCCGTAGCACGGGCTACAGCTCAACTTCGTATCGGTAGTGTATTTTTTTCATCGGTTTTATACCAAGGATACCCCTAAACAACTATGAGGATACCCCTAAGCAAATGTTAGAATACCCCTAAATATAGGAGGTAAAATTAAAATGAAATGAAATTTTATGTTTGATGAAAACTGAAATTTACGATTGCCGGAACTTACAGCGGCATGTTTAAGAAGAAGAAGGTTGTATTAATATAATAAGGGGGAGACTATTTGCACACTTGGTGTGTAGATAGTCAGCCCAAAAGGGGGCTTTTTTGTCCTATATGCACACCCTACGGTGTCGAGTTGTGGCCAAAGCGCGACGTTTTGGTCCGGTCAACTAGACAAAGACTGACGGGTGCCTGACGGGTCTTTTAACCGGACCAAAACGCCGAGCTTTTGCCGCGTTTTGTGTAACACCCCGTGTTTTCGAAAGTCAAAGTCAAAGTCAAGATTGAGGTCAAAGGAAGAAAAGATTGCTAATTGCGATCTGTCACCCTTGCTCAATTCCTGTTTTGACTACTTTGACTTGTAATTAGTCTAATCTTATTATTGCTTTAGTTGTATTATGTGGAGTATCTATTAACAATCGCATAGTAATCGCTATTTATCGCATGTTAAATCGATTTATCGCTTATCGCAATCGCACTCGAAACTCGAATTACGCAATCTAGTTACTGTTCTTATGTGTGTGTGTGCCTTATGTGTTACTTGTGCGTGTTTATTTATGTTTATGTTGTGGTGATCAATCGAAATGCAATCGAAACGCAATCGCAATCGAATCGCAAACGCTAAACGAATATGAATTAAGGATGATTGTATGTTGATATAGTAGTTGGGATTAAAAGTAATTTGACTAGGAAACTCTATCGCATTGCAACGCTCGCAATCGCAATCGAAATGGCAAACTCGTCGCACCGAACACTTGAATCAAGTGTCCAATCGACCAAGTGACCAGCCGATCGAGCATCCGCTCGATCGACCAGCCATTCGACCGGGCTGCCACCCGATCGATCAGCCCCTCTCCTCCCTTTTCTTTTTGGGAAACCCTATAAATACCCTCCTTTCAACATCAAACTGACCATTTCTGGAAACTCTCATCCGACCAGCATTCTTGCCCACTTTTCTTCAGATTTCTCGCGATTCTTGTAAGTTTTCCACCTAAATCTTGTACTTCCTTAATCTACACGTACTCCTACCCCTTTTTATCTTTCAAATCTTAACTTTTAACCGTGAAATCACTATATTTGAGGTGTTCTAGGATGATGTCATCATGGTGTTCTTATGAACTTCATGTTTTGGCTTCAATCCTTCAAGAACAACTTAGATCTGAACGATTTCCACAAATAAACAAAGATCTTTCGTAGATCTAAACATATTCAAGATGAAAAAGGATTGAAGGATGGTTTCTAACTTTCTTTCAACTCTTTTACACTCAATGCCTCAAAACCGATAGAATCGGAGCTTGTTCTAACCTTCTACTCTTTCTTGATTGATGTGTTGGTTCAAGATCTGGATTCTATCGACGAGATTACTGATTTCGGGTTAAACATGGAACACCGTCCCGAACAGTTAATCGGCCGGATTTTGGTGACTCCTGCCCGATCAGGCTACTGAGTCGTGACGAGGTTTCTGTTGTCTAATACGTTATCAAATCATCTCGATAAAACGACAAACTACCAGAATGACCAAGGAAGAAGACGATCAGGTCGACCAGGATGGAGTGTCGTCCGATCGGACTACTGTCCGAACGGACAGCCACCCGAACGACCGACCACCCGAACGACTTGCACCTTGGCCCCACACTTAACATTCATTACAAACTTCAAAGAGTTTTGGAACACCGAACGGATTGCCGTCCGATCGGGTTGCCACCCGATCGACCGACCATCCGACCATGTGATGTTTTGAAATTTCAATACTTAAACAAATTTTCAACATGTTCAATGCACATGGGTTGTCACCCGATCGAACTACCGTCTGATCGAGTGACAACCTGCTGTGAACTTGTTCTTGCTAGAGTGTCTAACCAATCGGATTGTCGTCCGATCGAACGGTCGTTCGATCGACCGACCTGAAAGGTAGAGATACTTCTAGGTTTTCAAAATGCTACAACGAAAACTTCAAAAGTCAAGCCATCATACACAAACACATCCATCCTAAACGAGGTAACAGTCCACTTAAACGGTCACCCGATCGGACGACCGTCCGAACGGATTGTCACCCGAACGACCGGCCACCTGATCGGATTTCCATCCGATCGGATTGCTGCTCGACCCTTTGACACTTCTCACCGATTTACGTATCGCTTATCTCTATGCTATCGTTCTAACCAGGCTAACCCTACTCTCTAGCGCTCCCTTCAATCCATCAATCGCTGTGAGTATACTCGATCCGTTTTTGCCTTACGCACTTTTGGGTGTTACATACGTTACTTATACTAAATCACATCGAACACACTACGCAATACTTTAACGCTAACCGTTACCGCATGTTATACGTGACTTAATGAATGCTTGTTTGTTATGTTTACACATGGAATACTGTCTACCTGCCTTAGCAATGATAGTACTATTTGTTTGGACTCAGCACCTGTTCACTCAGGGGTTGTTAAGGACAATTAATTACACGGGTCACGGTGGTGATCATGCAATACGAACTGCCTTGGGCAGTCAACTCGCCGTCATTAGTATTGATATGTTCATGTCGATAACTAATATGCCTCATTTTACACTGTGTACGTGCTGGTTATGCGTAACGATTTCGAACTCTATATGTTATTATCAAACTTGTATGCTCACCTTTACACTATGTGTGTTGACTTTTACTTTAACGTATGTGACAGGTGCTTAGGATGCTTATTTGCTTTGCTTGCTGTGAAATCGAGGCTAGGAAAGGTCTAGAAACCATTAAACAATTGTCTGTACTAGAAATCTGCGTTGTCGAAACAGAACAATTTGACTAGATTTTGTCTGTAATAATTATATTATCTTTTAAGACATGGTATGGGACATGTTGTTTAATTAATTGGTAATTTTAGTTGTTATGGAAACCTCTGGACAATCTGTTTCGCTCAGTGTCACGCCCCGATGTTTCCGCCATCGGTTGGGGTGTGACAGATTGGTATCAGAGCCATAACTATAGGGAATTAGGCAAGACTCGACCTAGTCCGGGTCGATGTCTTAGAAATGACCTAGTCTATAGTTAGGAACCAACAGACTGACTTGTGCATATCCTATAGGGATTATGTACGAGCTCACTGCTATTTCTCGCTATTCTAGCCTACGCTACACTATCACTGCACTCGAATTTTCGAATATGAATGAGCAATTAAGTTGAGATTAGGAGTAAAAAAAAACCACAAACTCTCGACTAAGTTGCTTGTTCAGCCCGCATTTTACCTACAAACAGGAGAAATTACGTTGAATTAGGAGTGAAATCCATACTTTGACGTATGATCCTTCCTTTATTTTATCAATAACCGGGACAAGGTTGTTAAGTTAGGGGTGAAACCCGAACCTTTATGACTTATTCTGCCCTATTTTGTTTTACAAGACTCTCACCAAAGTCTCGACGGACTCCAACAACCGAAAATCATGCTGAGATTGAAAGGATACGTGTCATTCGCCCAGATTCGATGCGGAAGCACAAGTCCCGAAGGTCAAAGTGTGCTCAGACAGTCCTTGAGAATAGTCGAACCACTTTGGGTAGTCGATGTCTAAACAGCCGTAGACAATCTGCCCTCGATTTCTATGTGTTTCAATTCTGAGCCCGCAACTGCTGACTCTGATACTCGTCAATTTTATGTGTTATGTGCATATTAACCTGTTTATATGTTTTGATTTTTGGAAATTTATTCGATTTTCGCTATCGCTTTGATCGACACACACGACTCGCCCTGCACTTCTATCTCAAATCGCTGACAAATCGCTACTACCTTGGGACAACCTTGCGCCATGTTGCTTGATATACTATACGCTTATACTATACTACTCGATGTGTTAATCGCGATCGCTATTCTCGAATGCTCGCGAACTTTGAATGATAGGTTTCTGTATTCTGACTGCTTCATGTGCTTAGGTGATTATGTGATTCTGTGTCTTATGTGCTTCTGTGATTATGTGCCTTACGTGCTTATGTGCTTCTGTGCTTATGTGAATCTATGATTACGCGCTTATGTGTTCATGTGATACATGTTTCAATGTGTTCCTGAGCCTTAGTAGTATTAGACGTGTGAGGTGAGATTCGATTATGTCGTGTCTGAGACCTATGACGATGTCTGTTGCAGACAATATCAACTGGCCCCTCATCTGGACTCTGTCACCCACGAATCACTCGCCAAGAACAGAGAGACAAATGCCTTGCTGCTATCGTCGCAAAGCAAGTAGAAAAGGTTGTACCTCAGATCGTGAGTGAAATATACAAGAATGTGAGCAAATCGTCCGAAGAGTCCAGAACCGAAGCTCCTAAAGCTACTCCCAAGACTGCTTTCAGCTTCAAGCAGTTCAAAGCTTGTGGTCCAAAGGAATTTACTGGCGAAGATGGCCCAACGGCTATGTTTCAATGGTTTGATTCCGTCAAAGTCACTCTGCGTCAGAGTGGATGTCCTGAAAATCTTCGTACTCTAAACGCTACCGGCGTCTTCCAGTCCCGTGCACTAGACTGGTGGACGACCGAGAGAAACAAACGCGGAAATGATGCAGCCTACGAGCTGACGTGGGAAGAGCTGAAAGCCATTATGATGGATGAATTCTGCCCTCTCCATGAACGCCAAAAGCTGGAGGACGAATTCTGGCATATCAAGCAGAAGGATGGAGAGAACGCAGTTCTGACTGCTCGCTTTAAGCAGCTCAGCATCATCTGTCCTGATCAAGTGAAGACGCCCGAAATGACGATCAAGAAGTACATTCGAGCTCTACCCGACTGCGTTGCAGATTTTGTGCATGCCGCAAAGCCAGCAACGATCGAATAAACTTACTTTCTTGCCGCTGAAATCAACGACAAGCGACTAAAAGCTGGTTTTTGGGATAAAACTTCAAAGAACCTGCATCAAGTCACCGCCGCACCAACCGCTGAAACCGTCGCCGCTCAGTCATCGAAAGCCTCTCACCGCAAGAAAAAAAAACAACAACAGCAGCTCCAGCAACAAGAACTGTGCTGTCACTACCACTGCTGCTCCCCTACAAGCCGTACCGGCCCAGCAGCAATCACAGCACCGGTAATCTATGCACCGCCTGCAAAGTGTGCATACACTGGTCCCCACCCTGCTTTCCCGACATGTACTTATCATCACCTGGTGGGTATCGCTTGCAGATACTGCGTGCACTGCAACATGTACGGCTACTTCACTGCCAACTGCCGTACTGGTCACCGACAAGCACCCGCTCAAGCCACTGCTCATCAAGCTCTGCTTCCAGCTCCTCAAGGCTAACAGGAAGCTCAGGCACCCGCGATCAACGCTAGAGTCTGCTTCGTGTGTAGTGATCCCAACCACTTCGCGAACATGTGCCCGAACAGGGTTGTGAAACAAGAGCCCCAGCAGCAGCAGCCTCAGCAGCAACAACAGCCTCAGCAGCAACAACAAGCCACACGTGCCAGAACTTTCAACATCAATGTGCGCCAAGCCCAGGCTGACAACAACGTGGTCAATGGTATGTTCCTTGTGAATGGTATTTATGCTTCGTGTTTGTTTGATACTGGAGCCGATAACTGCTTTGTGTCGTTTGAATTCGAGAAGCTCCTTAGTCTTAAGCGCTCCCATCTCCCCTCGACATTCGATGTTGAAGTCGCCACCAGAAGAACTGTCGCCGTTAGTTCTGTTCTTCGTGATTGTACTCTTGAACTCAACAATCACATTTTCCCAATCGACCTTATTCCGATGCAACTCGGAAGTTTTGACGTCATAGTAGGCATGGACTTTCTTCGCGAAAACCATGCTGAAGTTGTGTGCTTCGATAAGATGATTCGATTCTCGCTCGCAAATGGTGATTTATTGTGCGTCTATGGTGAAACTACTTTGAAAGGTCTCAAGCTTATGTCATGTGTCCAAGCTAGCAAGTATCTCCGCAAGGAATACAGAGCTTTCTTGGCTAACATTGTAGTAGCGGAGAAGGAAAAGAAAGGAAAGACAGAAGTGAAAGATGTTCCCGTGGTTCTTGAATTTCCTAATGTGTTTCCTAATGATCTTCCCGGACTTTCGCCAAGTCGTGATATCAATTTTCGTATCAACCTCATTCCTGGAGCAAACCCTACTGCCAAAGCTCCTTACCGACTCGCTCCCTCCGAAATGCCCGAACTCTCGAGTCAGCTTCAGGAATTACTTGATAAAGGCTTCATTCGCCGAGCACCTCTCCATGGGGCGCGCCAGTCCTCTTCGTCAAAAAGAAGGATGGGTCGTTCAGGATGTGCATCGATTATCGGGAATTGAATAAGTTGACTATCAAGAATCGCTATCCCCTGCCTCGCATTGATGATTTGTTTGATCAGCTACAAGGTGCTACGTGTTTCTCGAAGATCGATCTACGCTCAGGCTATCACCAGCTACGCATTCAAGAGGAGGATATACCCAAAACCGCTTTTCGCACGCGATACGGCCACTATGAGTTCGTTGTTATGCCTTTTGGTTTAACCAACGCACCCGCGGTTTTCATGGATCTGATGAATCGCGTGTGTAAACCTTATCTCGACCGTTTCGTCATCATGTTCATCGACGATGTCTTTATCTATTCCAAGTCGAAGGCCGAACACGCGTAACATCTACGTTTGGTTCTCGAGCTACTCCAGGGAAATCAACTCTATGCCAAGTTCTCCAAGTGTGAATTCTGGCTGGAGGAGGTTCAATTTCTTGGTCACATTGTCAATAGTCAAGGTATCCACGTCGATCCCGCGAAGATAGAAGCAGTTAAGAGTTGGATTACACCTAAGAACCCGTCTGAAGTCCGTTCTTTTCTCGGATTAGCGGGCTATTATCGACGATTTATCGAAGGGTTCTCAAAGATCACCGTGCCGCTTACCACTCTCACGCATAAAGACAAGCCTTTTGTTTGGGGAACTGAACAAGAGTCTGCTTTCCAAACCCTCAAGCACATGCTTTGCAATGCTCCTATTCTTACTTTGCCCGACGGAAACGACGACTTCATTGTCTATTGTGATGCCTCGAACCTTGGTCTTGGTTGTGTTCTCATGCAACGGGACAGGGTCATTGCTTACGCATCTCGTCAGCTCAAAATCCACGAGAAGAACTATACAACCCATGATCTCGAGCTAGGCGCAGTTGTTTTTGCGTTAAAGATTTGGCGACACTACTTGTATGGTACCAAGTGTATGATCTTCACCGATCATAGGAGCCTACAACACATTTTTGACCAGAAGGAACTTAATATGCGTCAACGCCGGTGGGTAGAACTACTCAACGATTATGATTGTGAGATTCGTTATCATCCTGGCAAAGCAAATGTCGTTGCCGATGCTCTCAGCAGACGGAGTTATCTGGTTAGCATTCGTAATACCCAAGCCCAATATGATCTCGAAACCCTCATCCGCGAAGCCCATCATGCATGTTTCAATGAACGCACTCTGAAGAAGGAAAAAATCTACCACGACGGAGCTCAGCTTGTGAATAAGTCGAATGGGATATTCCACTTTCTGGACCGAATTTGGATCCTAAGCGGACTAATTTGTGACAGATTTTAATGGACAAAGCCCACAAATTCAGGTATTCTATTCATCCCGGTGCCGATAAGATGTACCAGGACCTTCGCTACAAGTACTGGTGGCCGGGTATGAAAAGGGATATCGCTCTCTACGTTGGAAAGTGCCTGACTTGCTCAAAGGTCAAGGCTGAACACCAAAGACCATCTGGCTTACTTGAACAACCCCAATCCCTATGTGGAAGTGGGAAAGTATAGCTATGGATTTCATAACGAAACTTCCGCGCACGCTATCAAGTCACGACAGCATCTGGGTTGTCGTTGACCGTTTGACCAAATCTGCTCACTTTTTGCCAATATGGGAAGACTACAAGGTAGAAAGATTAGCCCGAATCTACACCAATGAGATCATTTGTCGACATGGGACGCCTCGCGACATCATCTCTGACCGTGATGCTCGGTTTACCTCACGTCTGCGGGAAACGTTTCAAGCGGCTCTCGGTACTATGCTTAATCTAAGTACCGCATTCCACCCTCAAACCGACGGTCAGATTGAAAGAACGATTCGTACTCTTGAAGATATGCTCCGTTCGTGTGTCATAGATTTCGGTGGTAATTGGGATGCATACCTGCCGTTAGTCGAATTTTCGTATTACAACAGTTATCATTCCAGCATTCAAATGGCACCATTCAAGGCTTTGTATGGAAGAAAATGTCGATCGCCTATTGTATGGCACGAGATCGGTCACTCGCAATTAACCGGTCCCGAGCTATTGCAAGAAACGACTAACAAAGTCCTCCAGATAAGAGACAACTTGCTGAAATCTCGGAGTCGTCAGAAAAGTTACGCCGATAGACGACACAAGCCTCTTGAATTTGACGTTGGCGACTACGTACTCCTTAAGGTATCAACTTGGAAGGGTGTGGTCAGATTCGGCAAGAAAGGGAAACTAGCGCCTCGATATGTTGGACCTTTTAAGATTCTGGAAAGGATCGGAAAAGTCACCTACAGACTCGAACTACCGGAGGAACTTAGTAATGTCCACCCGACTTTCCGTGTGTCAAACCTCCGAAAGTGCCTGGCTGAGCATGATTTAATTGTACCCCTTGATGACCTCCAAGTAAACGAAACACTACACTTCGTGGAGAAGCCTGTCGAAATCATGGATCGCCAAACCAAGCAGCTCCGACGCTCACACATTCCTATTGTGAAAGTCCGATGGGAAGGCAAACGAGGCACAGAGTTCACTTGGGAACTCGAAAGCGACATGAAGGCGAAGTACCCGCAGTTGTTTGTTACGGCTTCGGCCTAATTTCGAGACGAAATTCCCTCAACTAGGGGAGGCTGTAACACCCCGTGTTTTCAAAAGTCAAATTCAAAGTCAAGATTGAGGTCAAAGGAAGAAAAGATTGCTAATTGCGATCTATCAATGCTCAATTCCTGTTTTGACTTCTTTGACTTGTAATTAGTCTAATCTTAATATTGCTTTAGTTGTATTATGTGGAGTATCTATTAACAATCGCATAGTAATCGCTATTTATCGCATGTTAAATCGATTTATCGCTTATCGCAATCGCACTCGCAACTCGAATTACGCAATTTGGTTACTGTTCTTATATGTGTGTGTGTGTGCCATATGTGTTACTTGTGCGTGTTTATTTATGTTTATGTTGCGGTGATCAATCGAAACGCAATCAAAACGCAATGGCAATCGAATTACAAACGCTAAACGAATATGAATTAAGGATGATTGTTGATGTGCACAAAATGCAACATATAAATTACATCAATTGTGGCATAAAACTAACCCTTTTTTAGTACTAATGTTGGAAAAAGTGTGTTTTTGTATTCCTTTTGTATTTTCAGGATTAAATGAGCTCAAATTAACAAAATAAGCAAAAAGGCAGCTAAATCTAACATAAATACAAGAAAAGGAACAAACGTGGCATGCCCGACCCCCCGACAACATCTTCCCAAGCAAAATCAAGAAGACAGAAGACTGAACACGCCCCGTGCTCAGTGAACACGGGGGCGTGCCCAAGTGCCAGCATAAAAGACAAAGCTATAGAAGCTTCTATCACCCACCACGGGGGCGTGCCCAGCGGACACGGGGCCGTGGTCAACTCTAAGATTCACGGAATCTGGGGAAATCTTGATAGTACAGATATGCTTCTGCACACGGGGGCGTGCCCAGCGAACACGGGGGCGTGGTCAACTAATGCAGACAAACTGCAATTAATGAAGGAAGAGAAGAGGATGGACACGGGGCTGTGCCCAATGGACACGGGGCCATGCCCGAGCTGCTGTTCAGGCTATAAATAGGGGTGCTTGGCTCATTTGCAAACCATCCCTTGGCACACCACTTCTCTCACACTTCACCCACCACCCACCACCATCACAACACCATCATCCACCACCATCATCCATTGTCCATCCTAGAGTGTGTGAGTCATCTCGGGATCCAAGATTGCTCGTAAGAGTTCTTGACAATCAAAGGCCATGTTTGCCTAAGTCTCTTACATCACTTGGTGAAGACAAGTGTCTAGTGTAATACTTTTTATTTTTAATCTTTTCGCACTTTTTACTTGGTTATGTATTAATGACTTTAATAACTAGTTTCTTATGTTGAAGGTGATTCTTCCTTATCGTTTGTCCGTGGTGTCTTGGCATTATTTTACTGTCTATATAAAATAAAAGATTTTCACCATTCATATCTCCACGGTCTATATGGAGATATGTTGGCTACCTGGTCGGGGGTTAAGGGAACGGTTTGGTAAGAGTCTTGTCTTGTTCAGTGTATAGATCCTGCAAGGACCTGGGTCAAATTTAGTAGGACCTCCTTCAATACCCACCGGTATTGGATGGCGGGGGTCCAAACTCTTTGATCCCCTCATAAGTAAGCTACTATTAATACTTTAACCCGGCTATTTAGGACTGTATCCCTGCTGACTCAGACTACTTAACCGAGGGTAACGTCACCTTCAAAAAAGGGGCCTACCATAATATGCATTAATAACTTAATTAATTATCTTTCAATAATCCGACCCTTTAGGATTGTATCCTTGCTGACTCAAACTACTGGGTTGAGGGTAACGTCACCTTCAAAAGAGGGGACTACTACAATAACTAAGATAATCTCTTAAAAAGTGCAAAAGTGCGGAAATAATCAAAGGTTACACTATACACGAGTCGGAGCCAAGTGATTCATCTTGTCTATCTGTTTTATATTTATTTTATTTTTCAGCATTTTAGTTAGTTTTTATTTTTCTAGTTTAAAAACATTTTTCTAATTTTGATTTGATTAGACGTTGAGGATAAACCGGTAAGCTCTTGTGTCCTTGGACGACCTCGGTATCTTGCCAACACTATACTACGCTCACGATGGGTGCACTTGCCCATATGTGTGTTTGGTGTTAGCAAAATATCGTGTTTTATAAATTTAAAACTTGACTAACGTGTAAAAAGGGCTTAAAATATACTTAAACTTATATACACACCACACACGCATCAAGTTTTTGGCGCCGCTGCTGGGGACACAAGGATTTTAAGAAAGTTAGGAATCAGCGGCCTAATCGTTTTTTTTTCTTTTTCTAATTTTTTTTTAGGATTTTCTTAATTTTTCAGTTTCTGCAGAGCTCAGCACGGGCCGTGCCTGGTCGGACACGGGCCGTGCCCAGCATTGTCACTGGCAATTTTTATTTTCCGAGTTACAGAGAGTTGAGCACGGGGCCGTGTCGGTGCAACACGGGGCCGTGTCCAGCTCCCCAGTAACTGGGATCCTGAAAACAATCACTGTATTTCCGACCACGGGCCGTGTTCACCTGAGCACGGGGCTGTGGTGAACCTTCTGACCAACGTTCTTTTCTGTTTTTATTGCAGGACTTGGAACCCAGGCGCCACATCTGAACTTTCTACGTAGTGTATGAGCTCCAGTTCTAGTAGAGACATGAAAGAACCTCTTGAAGAACCCGAACGCTTTCTCAGAAAAAAGACTTAAAGCTAAAAACCAAGATAGGGTTTCGGGGGACCCACTTCCAATGGCGGACCAACGTACCCTCATGGATTACCTACGCCCCACCGTAGGTAATCTCGGCGCCGCTATCAATGCACCGAATGTCGAAGCCAACAACTTCGAACTTCGGCCACATTTGATACAAATGCTTCAAAACTCCGCAACCTTCCATGGGCTTGCGGACGAGGATCCCCATCTGCATATTACTAATTTCTTAGAAATATGCGATACCTTCCGGATCAATGGAGCATCAAATGACGCCATCCGCCTTCGTATGTTTCCATTTTCACTAAAAGACCGAGCTAAAGCTTGGCTTAACACCCTCCCAGTTGGTTCGGTAAACACCTGGGATGAACTAGCCCAAAAGTTTCTATATAAGTATTTCCCTCCTGCCTAAACGGCTAAATTAATGACTGAAATTAATACATATTCACAAGAAGATGGGGAATCCTTATATGAAACCTGGGAAAGGTTCAAGGAGCTACTAAGAAAGTGTCCTCATCACGGTCTTGCGGTATGGCAACAAGTATCCACTTTCTACAATGGGTTGTTGCCACACACAAGACAAACACTTGATTCTAGCTCCGGGGGACTTCTAGGTAATCGTCGCCCAAATGAAATATATAATCAAATTGAGGAAATCGCTCAAACCAATTTTCAGTGGCACACTCCCCGAGGCAATAAATCTATTGCCTCGGGCGCCCATAAGGTTGATGAAAGCACTTCTTTACAAGCCCAAATCGAGGCCCTTTCTTCAAAAATCAAAAAGTTAGAAATGACAAAAACGGTCTCGGTTATGGCTTGTGAGGGGTGTGGTGGACCACATGAAAATTGGAGTTGTATGAAAGAATTAGATGATCAAATGGAAACGGTAAACTACATTGATAACAGACCTAGGTCGTCGGGTCCTCCAACGGGTACCTACAACCAAGGATGGCGTAACCACCCTAACCTTGGTTGGAGAGATCCCGGCAATAGTAGTAACCAACAAAACCAACGAACTAACTTTCAACAACCACAAAATTTTCCTCAGCAACAAGGTGGAAGAGAAAGGCTTGAAGATACTTGATGTTAGATCAAAATATGTAGTATTATATAATAGTTTGTGTCGGTTCTTAGCGTGTTAAATATATTAAGTCGTAAAGATTTTTATACTTATAATGTGTTTATGTTTTTGTGCTTAAACAGGTGATACGAAATTAACAATGAAAACGAGGTTAAAAACGGAGTTGACAAGCTAACACGAGACGAGAAACGTCCCACGACACGCGGCAGTTGCTGTTTTGCTCCGCGACCCGCGGAAGCGATCAAACGAGAATATGTGGAAGTCGGCTAAATATTGTTATGAAAAAGATCCAATTCACAATTTTTAAAAAGGAGCCGTATACAATTGAGTGGTGGGGGGTCAATTTTATTAATATATCATCTTCACACAAATTAAGAAGTGGCAGCCGTCAAATTACAAGAGGAGGATCGAATATGGGGCAGCCCATTATCTCGAATTTTGGAGCCACCATCACGTGTTAAGGAGCAGTTTCCATTGACTTCTTGGGCCCATAATCACACTTCATCATTCACGAATTGTTTGTTTGGCAGCAAAGAGGACTTGGGCCACGAACAACTATTGGAGCAGACTTCATTAATTGGGCTTGACAATTGGCAGCCAACCATCATCGATTTTGGGCTGCTGGATCCACAAAAAGTTGGGCAGCCATCGACTAGTATCTTTGGGAGCCTTTAATTCATGAATATATATCACTCCATTATTATCGATCAGGGGGGCCGTCATACATTGAAAAAAAAAAGAGGACGAATTCAGCATCCATTCTCTCATCTTGAAGCCAGTTTATGATGTCGGATCGACTTGGGATGACAACTGAAGCGGTTACGACAACCATGAGCGGCTAGGCTCTTTGTGGCTTCCTTCAGGCGAACGGTTCAGTTAGGTTTTTACGTTTCTCAGTTTATACTCAGGTTTGGATGTATTTTTTACTTTGACAACGTTGTATGAATACATTGATGTGTTGGTTTCTTTAAACTATTTGCGTGTGTTTTGAGTTCTTGCTTTACAACTTGTTCGGTTGATGACAAAACCTAGTAACTTGTTGAGTGACATAGAGTAGGTTGACTCACACTAGTAAATAGGGTTAATCAAATTATAAAAGATCTGATGACAAAGACCTATTTTTTATTAGCATATTAAATTAACCAACTTTCCAACATCATGTCTATGTGATGGCCAATTACCTGAGTAAACTGAGTTTTGTGAAACCTAGAACCTGAAGTTTGGACGAAGTTACGTTTTATAAATCTGATATCTTTTCTTGTAGTTAGTTTTTTTAGTCTCTTTCAAATTAATCAAAACCCCAAAATCTAGATTAGTAGTAGTTAATTAATTAATTTAGCTAAACACTAACCACATATTCCCCGTGGATACGATACCCTACTTATACTATCTACTTAGTTTAATTAGGTTTTTGCATGACCCTTACGACAGTCATCAAAATGGCACCGTTGCCGGGGAATTAGTGCGCTTAGTGTTAGTTATTTAGTTCGTTAGTTGTTCTTGCTTTTTAATAAAAAAAACCTAAAAATATTTTTCTTTTTATTTTTTTAGTTCGATATTACGCTCGGGTGTTTTGTTTGTGCTTGTGCAGGTCTTTGAATCATGGATCGAACTTATCAGCCCGAGTTTAATGAATTTGAGGGTGTTGATTTCTCACAACATAACCGACCAATGCATCAGCAAATGAATTTTCCAAACAGACAATCACCGAATCAGAACCGATATGCCAGATATAATGAAGTGAACGGGTATTATGACCAATTTGGATGTGAAGAATATAATGCTTTTGTGCCTCCACAGCAGCAGTTTATTCAAAGAGGTCAAAATCGGGTCAGTTTAGGTCAGCAAAGGTATAATGATGTTCAACAAAATAGTTATGGAAGATTTTCCGAGATATCAAATCAGAATCACCAGCAAGGCAATCGGAGAAGTTATCAGCAGAATCCAGATCAAGGAAGATCGAGTGGTCCAGATGAAAGTTCGAAGGATGAGATTATGGAACTGTTGAAACAGATAAAGCAAGGATTTTGCAATTATTCGAGCTATCAAGGAGATCAAGATAACTATGACAACAATTGGCAGACTCAAGAGAATGAACAAGCGGGTCAGCATGAGTCGGATGATAACTCCATCAACGAAAAGTTTGACACGATCATGGAGTTTTTGAAAGATATTCAGAAAAGCAATGAGGTTAGAGATAGGGAAGTTAAGGCATTGTAACAGCAGGTTGGACAATTAGCTGAAGAAGTGGCTATCATCATAAGAAATCAAGATAAGCTTCTTAGTGATTGTCAGAAAAATCTAGCTCACAATTCTTCGCACCCGAGTGTTCACATAGATGAGGTAAGTACTCCTCTTTCTAAAAATTCTACTGTTGAAACTCAGTCACCACAACATGTTGAGGGTATGGTAGAGGATGTGACTGAGTCTGAGGGTGAGAGTAAACGTGATCAGGAAATTGGAAATTTTATAAAATCTAAGCATGGTTCAAATAAAACGTTTTTTGATAATAATGGGAATGTAAAGGTTCCATTCCCCATGGCATTACTTGCACCAAAAAATTTAAATAAACGGAAATCGTCTAAGGATGAAAATTGGGAAAGTTTTGAAAAGGTAAAAATAAATAAACCATTGCTTGATCAAATTAAGGAAAGTCCTGATCACGTTGAATCTTTTGAAGAGTTGAGTACCCAAAAAACGACGTCACAAGTTTCCTAAACAACTTGATACCGTTCATGTGAACGCCGTTTTGATGGGTACCCTTCCCCCGAAACTCCAAGATCCAGGAGCACCTATTATTTCAATACAAATAGGTGATTTTAAATTGGACAGGGCTTTGTTGGATCTTGGAGCCTGTGTAAGTATATTACCGGGGAGTTTATATGATCAGTATGATTTCGGGCCATTGCAAAAAGTTGAAACCATAGTGGTGATGGCTGATCAAACTCCTACGTGTCCTCGGGGGATTGTAAAAGATGTGATTGTGAAAGTTGGGGAGTTTTATTATCCTGTCGATTTCTTGGTACTTGATTGTGTTAAAAATAACCAACCAACTGTTATATTGGGTAGACCGTTCCTAGCTACTGCTCATGCTGTCATTCATTGTGTTGAGGGAACGGTCAGGTTTAGGTTTGGGGATCAAAAATCGATTTTAAATGTATATTCAAACTCAACCAAACCTGTTGCTAACAAGTGTGGACCTTCTGAAAAGAAGAGTCCTGTGGAAGAGAAAGAATGTTTTATGATTGACAGGTTGGTAGAGGTTAAGAAAAGGAAGAAGAGACCGAGGAGAAGCAGGAGAAAGAAAGGAAAGAAATTACAGAAGATGGATAGAGAAAAAGGAACGTGTGAGTTGAATAGCTGGTTGTTGAACAAGCTAGATGGTGTTTTGAAGTTATGGATGAATAGGTTGATGAAAATGAGAGATTGCAAACACCCTACACGCCCACCATGATTTGATAGGTATGATCTGGCTGAAGATCTAAAACTTAGCGCTTCTTGGGAGGCAACCCAGGTTTTCTTTTTATTTCATTTGTTTTTGTATTTTTTTTTTTGTATGAACCGGACAAGTGTGGGGAAGTCTGAGGAGGTTTGGTTTCTCGTCGAACCGGTTTTTTCCTGTTTATCTTCGTTTACTGACCTGTTTAACCTGTTAGGAGCTTGTGAGTGTTATTTTGCAGGTGACGATCACTTTTGTCCATACTCAATCTCCATTTGGACGAAAGTGATTCAAATAATTTCAAGTCAAGCGTCCCGTGTTGAAGCAGCCGCGAATGAAATGCTATACGGTTGCTGTGGAACAAAGCTCAGAAGATTCATCCGCGTCAAATCAGGGGAGTCTGTTCCATTTATCTCTATGTTTTATTTTTGTAGTTGTGTCATAGATAGTTTCTCGCTCTATTGAGGACAATGCAGGAATTAAGTGTGGGGAGGAGAAACTAGCGTTTAGTTGTATCTTAGTCGTGTCAGTTGTGTCGTTAAAAAAATTGAAAAAAAAAATCAAAAAAAAAATATATTGAAAAAAGTAGAAAATGTCCCGTAAAGGTTTTCGCTCAAAATGGAAAATGATAGGTGTAATTAAATCAGTGGCTTTTCGATTACTATATATATGAGATAATAAATAATCGGTCACACGTCTAATTTAGGATATGTGGGTAGGCCCAGCTGGTTGAAAGGTTCCTTAGGCTTGATATAAGATAACTTTAAATAGGAGTCTTGTGGGTTCCCGCCTTAGGAGCTATGGTAAAACTGAAACTGTAGAGAGTATAAGGGGTACGTCATAAGTAAAAAACTTATAAGTTTTTCCGATTAAATTGGCACACCTGTTTCTTTTTGTGAAAACAAATCCGAAACAGTGTGGCGCCCACAAAAAAAAATTTCCATCCATTCATCGGAGCACATGTAAAAAGAAAAAAAAACAAAGCCTATGGTATTGCCGCGAGGATAGCGACTCATGCGGTACATACCCTCTAGGTGGAGTTATATATATAAAAAAAACGTGAAGTTTATGGCATTAACCATGGGGATGGTGACTCGTATGGCGTATGTCCGCTGAACTGATCGTATACAAAAGCATGTAAGCTCGCAATATCATCCATCTATCCATCATTAAGTTTAATCGGAATAATATAAGAGTTTTTTATATAAGGCGGTAGATTATAAATCTTTTAATCTCATAAGCTTGAAACGGGAATATGTGGAGTCGTAGTCTTTTGAGTGTGGGATCCATAGATGACTATATATTACTTGAACTTAATGGATCGAAAATAAGGGCTTCGAAACCGGCGGTTGGGTTTAAGTGGACAGTATATTCACAATCTTGGTTAACGTGTGGTTAGATTTGTTCTAATAAAATAATGAATATATTGAAAGCCATTTGTTTTAACTGTGATTTCATTGCGAATAATATTTTCGGGGACGAAAAAAGATAAGTGTGGGGATGTGATGTTAGATCAAAATATGTAGTATTATATAATAGTTTGTGTCGGTTCTTAGCATGTTAAATATATTAAGTCGTAAAGATTTTTATACTTATAATGTGTTTATGTTTTTGTGCTTAAACAGGTGATACGAAATTAACGATGGAAACGAGGTTAAAAACGGAGTTGACAAGCTAACACGAGACGAGAAACGTCCCACGACACGCGGCAATTGCTGTTTTGCTCCGCGACCCGCGGAAGCGATCAAACGAGAATATGTGGAAGTCGGCTAAATATTGTTATGAAAAAGATCCAATTCACAATTTTTAAAAAGGAGCCGTATTAAGGAGCAGTTTCCATTGACTTCTTGGGCCCATAATCACACTTCATCATTCACGAATTGTTTGTTTGGCAGCAAAGAGGACTTGGGCCACGAACAACTATTGGAGCAGACTTCATTAATTGGGCTTGACAATTGGTAGCCAACCATCATCGATTTTGGGCTGCTGGATCCACAAAAAGTTGGGCAGCCATCGACTAGTATCTTTGGGAGCCTTTAATTCATGAATATATATCACTCCATTATTATCGATCAGGGGGGCCATCACACATTGAAAAAAAAAAGAGGACGAATTCAGCATCCATTCTCTCATCTTGAAGCCAGTTTATGATGTCGGATCGACTTGGGATGATAACTGAAGCGGTTACGACAACCATGAGCGGCTAGGCTCTTTGTGGCTTCCTTCAGGCGGACGGTTCAGTTAGGTTTTTACGTTTCTCAGTTTATACTCAGGTTTGGATGTATTTTTGACTTTGACAACGTTGTATGAATACATTGATGTGTTGGTTTCTTTAAACTATTTGCGTGTGTTTTGAGTTCTTGCTTTACAACTTGTTCGGTTGATGACAAAACCTAGTAACTTGTTGAGTGACATAGAGTAGGTTGACTCACACTAGTAAATAGGGTTAATCAAATTATAAAAGATCTGATGACAAAGACCTATTTTTTATTAGCATATTAAATTAACCAACTTTCCAACATCATGTCTATGTGATGGCCAATTACTTGAGTAAACTGAGTTTTGTGAAACCTAGAACCTGAAGTTTGGACGAAGTTACGTTTTATAAATCTGATATCTTTTCTTGTAGTTAGTTTTTTTAGTCTCTTTCAAATTAATCAAAACCCCAAAATCTAGATTAGTAGTAGTTAATTAATTAATTTAGCTAAACACTAACCACATATTCCCCGTGGATACGATACCCTACTTACACTATCTACTTAGTTTAATTAGGTTTTTGCATGACCCTTACGACAGTCATCAATACTGTATCTCGCCTCATCTCCGGCACCGAAAAGAAGAACTCGGATCGATTTCAGCAATTGGAATCGAATTTCAGAAATCAACAAGCTAGCATTCAAAACATTGAAAAACAATTAAATCAAATAGCTCAAAATTTCTCCGAGAGACCACAAGGCGCGTTACCAAGTAATACCGAAACCAACCCAAAAGCACAAGTACATCTCATCACATTGAGAAACCGAACCGTGGGTCCCGAGGAGGCTCCATTACCGCCAGCTGAAAGAAGCCAATCCAGCCATACCACAACTCCACCCACGCCCCAACCAGAGAAGGCTTCTCCACCAAACCAAGAGCCCACTAAGACTCCTCCGGTTCCATACCCCAATCGGTTAATTCGTCAAAAGACCGATGAGCAATTCGCAAAGTTCGAAAATTTACTAAAACAATTGCATGTTAATATTCCATTTATCGAAGTCCTAACCCAAATGCCTAAATATTCAAAATTTAAGAGGGACTTCCTCACTCATAAAAGGAAAATTGAATCATTGCAATTAGTTAACTTAGGCGAAGAATGCTCGGCTTTACTACTCAACAAACTCCCGCAAAAGAAGATTGATCCTGGAAGCTTCACGATTCCTTGCTCAATTGGGGGATCCCCCATTCGCAATGCACTAGCCGATCTTGGGGCTAGCATCAACCTCATGCCCGCCTCAATGTTCAAATGACTCGGCCTAGGAAAAACGAGCCCTACAAAGATGAGCATACAACTTGCCGACAGATCCGTCAAATATCCACAAGGTGTCATTGAAAATCTATTGGTCAAAGTCGACAATTTCATCTTCCCAGCCGACTTTGTCATACTAGACATGGAAGAAGACACCGAAGTCCCTCTCATCCTAGGGAGGTGTAACAACTCTCACTAAAAAGTCCTAATTATTACTTTAATTGATCATTAGGAAAACCTAGTTGAGACACCCAAGTGATTCCGCACAAACCCTAAAATTTTCAGAACAATCGGAATCAGGATTAGGGCCCCTAAAACTTAGGGGGGATAAACCCTAATTGACAATTATCCTCAAATAAACGTTGTCACATAACTGAAATTCGAAATTGTAGAGTCAGCTGAGCTAGTCCCAATCGTGGCTACCCTATAGCCTATTTTTATTCCTTACGGACCGTAACATTATTAAGCTTACGGACCGTAAGCAGCCTTACGGACCGCAACATTGTTAATCTTACGGTCCGTAAGATAGTTAAATTTTGTGTATAAATAGAGGACAGTGGCACTTGAATTCTGGACTTACAACGTCGAAAGAATTCGCACTATACACTGAGATACAAACTGAATACTCTAAATTACACCCCCGGGTCTCAAAATTCTGCCACAAAACAGGGTATTAGCACGATCGCTGCTACGATTCATTTTCCGATCGATCAATGTACTCAACGGGTGTTTAAGTGCTGCCCACATTAGGGTGATGCTTTGTCATTAGTCGTTAATTCGACAGATGTTAAGCATAGCACTTTGTCACTCGTTGTGATGGTTGATCTCGTGAGTTATCGTAAATGCTGTATTGATTACTAACCCAGTTTTGTGTGCATTGTTATCTAAACTAGGTAAACCAAGCTAATTCATAGACTAGACTCTGTCCGTATTAAATCAGCAATGTGAGTCATTCTCTCTTTTTATCAAATTTGTTTATAAAAGCATGTTTATTTTCAAAGTTATAATTACGGGGATTAAGTCTTTGTAATCACCAAGTTACAGCCGGTATGTGGGGTTTTGTATACATTACTTGATAATCGTCACCATTGGGGCAGCCAATTGGGGGATATGACCATAGTCACAGATTCGGTCGAGTGACAAATACCGTGGGTAGTTGGTTTGATATCAGAAACATTGTAATCGCTCTTAATACTGTAAATTATAACAAATGTGTCATTTTAGTAAATAGAATGATTCACTCAGTATTTTCCGCTGACAAAACCTTTTTCAAACATGTTTCAGGTGATCTGTTGTAATTCAGGAAAAGTGCTGAGGAGCATTTCAAGCTTAAGATAGTGGCTCATTATAAAATAAAGAAATATGTTTTGTAATATAAAGATTTCGTAGTAAAATCACAATATTATAAATTATCGGGGTTTTATCCCGAATTGTGAAATAAAATAAATCGGGAAAATTTTAGCTTTAAACGATCCTGATGATAAACTTCCGCTGTTAAACTCAATTAAATAAATACCACGGGATTTCTGTCCCGCGGCTCCGGAAACGGGTCAAACCGGGTCGGGGGCCGTGACAGAAAAATGTGGTATCAGAGCCACTGGGTTAAGCTAATTAAGTATTTAGAAATACTAAATTTTTCCTGATTACTATTATGTGATTATGTGTGTTATTAACTGATTATTTGTTAGTTACAGTATGGGTAAGCAAAAGCTGTCAAGCATCTATCTTAAATTAGATAGATCATCCAATGAGAAGGGAAGTTCATCCCGAACCAAATCCTCGAATCAGACTGAAATTCCTGAAGAAGGAATATTTGTGCGAAAGGCACAATACGAGGAATCACTTTCTCCTAGAAGGAGGGAGATGATTATTAAGAAAAGTAAAGAGAAAATCCGAGAAAAGAAGATTAAACGGGAAACCCAGGAATTAATTGATAAATCACCTTGGGAAGATAAGCTAGATGAAAAATGGGCAAATTTATATATGCTAGCCACAGTAGCAGAAAATATAAATCTTTAAATATTTTAAAATTTTAGCACCTTACCCTTACAATCTAGAAATCCTGTGCAATAAATAAAATTTCAAAACCTAAGTGTGTTTTTCAGTTATCTTTGTAATAAATTAGTACACAGTATGTAATAAATTAAAAGGTTATTTATGAAATTTATTTTAACTTAGTATTTTATGCATTTTGCATATATGCTACATCAGCATGAGTGGGATATCTGAAGCTTTTCAGAACCTTAATCTTTACCCGGTGAATATCGAAGTTTCCAAAGAATTTACTGGATACTTTCCTGATATAGAACAACCTGTAGAATTCAATGCTCCACCCTTGAAAAAGCCAAAACCCAAGAAAAGAAGGAAATACGTTTGGGGGAGTCGTATACGTAAGAAAAAGCCAGCTACAAAACTTCCCAAAATAAACAATCCTTTGAAAAAGGGAAAAGAAATTATAACCGGAGAAAGTTCTAAACAGCAGGAAATGGAAACTGAAGACAAGGAAGAGGTTAAGGAGATAGGAATACAGATGGAGGAAGGAACTAAAGAAATAGTAATGGAAGTTGGGCAAGGCTCTAGACCAACTCAGATAGAAATCGGAGAAAGTTCCAATCAAAACCAGGGAAGGACCTTTCAAGATGAGATAGATTTCCTATTGGCAAGCTGTGAAACAATTCAGCCTGTCAATACTAATATTTTTAATTATCCTCTTGAAAACCAACTCCCTATGAATTGGGAACCAGCAATCCCAGACCCAATAGTCCACTCCCAACCCATAGGAATGGATGAATGGTGGACGAACGATTGGCAATTTCAAAATATTGTCAACGATCCTTATTCCTTTCTTCCACAATTCGATCCAGAACCCCTACCTAATCCACCCATGAGTAATGAAAACATGGCTGAACTTCGCCACTTTGGTGAAGAGTTGTTTGATGCGGGAAGTAGAATCAGGGAAATAGGGGGACAAATTGCCTGGAAGTACGATGAGAGGGAAATGCGTTTTTAGAACGGCAAGTGACGAGAGATAGTACGATGATAAAACGGTAGTTGTATAATAGTAATAGTAAAGATAGTCTGTAAATAACGAATAAAACTCTGTAAGATATTGGCGAGTAATGATGCATACTATACTAGATATAAAATGAAATCGAGAAATCGATTGTTTTGACTATACCTGTATTGTAAAATTTTCTGATTGTTTGTATATAAATGTTATTTAGCAGATACTAATAAAATTTATATATATATTATCAGATGGCAAACATTGATAACGAACCAGTAAATGAAGTTAATCAGTCTGAACAACATTCAAGAGATCAATATATGACTCGGCAAGATATCGAAAACATTGTTGCTCAAGGGATAGCCAATGCTATTCCAGCATTCGTTGCTGCTATAAAGAATCCAATCGAACCGCAACAAATTGTCCCTAGTAAACAGATTACTGAAGATAACTTCAGTAATAGTGTAAATGGAGGCAATAATCATGTTAATCATAATAGGGAACCACATCAAGCTCCATTACCCAAGAAAATGAAAACTGCAACGCCTGGTTGCACTTTCAAAGAATTCCTTGCTTGTAAACCCACTGAATTTGCAGGCAATGAAGGAGCAACTGCATCACTGCGTTGGTTAGAGAAAACCGAAGCAGTCATTGCAATAAGTAAATGTGGTAAAGATGATCAGGTCATGTACGCATCAAATCTCTTCAAAGAAGGAGCACTCGAATGGTGGAACACGGTGTTACAATCAAAAGGAAGAATAATAGCTTATGCTATGACTTGGGAAGAATTTAAGTGTTTGGTGGAAAGAAAATTATGTCCTGAGTATGAAAAGGAACAGATGACGAATAAGTTTCTAAATCATCGGATGATGGGTGTAGATTGTCGCGGTTATACCTCGACATTCTTTGAATATGCTAGAGTGGTACCAACACTGGCTTCGCCAGAACCGGTACTCATTTCTCGCTATATTTGGGGGCTAATTAGTGAAATCCGCAATATTGTTAAAGCTGCGAGACCTCGCACTATTGATGATGCGGTAGAATTAGCTAATACTCTAACCGATGAACTGGTGCGCACAAGAGATGAAGATAGGAAAAAGGAACTAGCTCAGAAAATTACCCAAGGATTTCGTGTGGGTAATAATAACAGCTTCAAGAGAAAAGGAACAGGGCAATCTCCAGCTTCGTCATTTTGCAGGAAATGCAAAAAGAAACATTATGGAAGATGCGATATCACTTGCAATTTTTGCAAAACTGTAGGACATCGTGAAGAAAACTGCAAAAAGAAGACCGTAATCTGTTTTAACTGTGGAGAAGCGGGGCATTATAAAACAGAATGTCCTAAATTGATCAAACCAGTTGATAACAAACCCAAGGCGACCGAAGGAGCTACTAAGAAGAATGTTAGAGCATTCCAGCTAACCACTCAAGAAGCTGAACTCATCCCAGATGTAATAGCTGGTACGTTCTTAGTTCACAACGTGTACGCAAAAGTATTATTTGACTCTGGTGCAAACCAAAGTTTTATCAATACTTTATTCTGTCAAGCTCTTAAGTTACCTTTAACCAACATTAGGCAGATTTTTACAGTTGAAACCGCAGATGGTAATTCAGTTAAAATTAATCAGGTTTTGCAAAAAGTCGAAATAGAACTTTCAGGTCATAAATTTGCTGCAAACCTATTACCTATGAAATTAGCTGAATTCGATGTTGTATTAGGAATGGATTGGTTAATAGCCAACCATGCTCGAATTCTTTGTGATAGGAATTCCATAGAAATTCAGGCACCTACTGGAGAAGTAATTATGATTACAGGAGATAAACCACGGAAACCCATGAAGTTCATATCGGTAATGAAAGTTGCTAGTTATGAACGAAAACAAGGAATAGTATATATGATTTCAGTAATCATTAATACTAAGGGTAAAGATCTTAAGGAAATACCAGTAGTCTCAGAATATCCTGATGTATTCCCAGAAGATTTACCGGGATTACCTCCAGATAGGGAAGTAGAATTTAGGATTCATCTAATTCCAGGAACTACACCGATAGCCAAGGCACCTTATCGGTTAGCACCCACAGAAATGTTAGAATTGAAAAGGCAATTATATGAATTACTAAGTAAAGGATTCATACAACCTAGCTCATCCCCGTGGGGAGCGCCAGTGTTGTTTGTTAAGAAAAAGGATGGTTCAATGAGAATGTGTATCGATTATAGAGAACTGAATAAGGTTACAATTAAGAATCGATATCCATTACCTAGGATTGATGATCTTTTCGATCAACTTCAAGGAGCTAGATATTTTTCTAAGATTGATTTACGCTCCGGATATCATCAATTGAAGGTACAAGAAGAAGACATACCTAAAACTGCTTTCAGAACTAGGTATGGTCATTACGAGTTTACAGTCATGCCCTTCGGGTTAACGAATGCACCTGCAGCATTCATGGACATGATGAATAGGATCTGTAAACCATACTTGGATAAATTTGTAATTGTCTTCATAGACGATATACTTATTTATTCAAAAAGTCAGGATGAACATTGTCAGCACTTGCATGCACTCTTAACTTTGTTAAGAAGAGAAAAGCTTTATGCCAAATTCTCGAAGTGTGAATTTTGGTTGCAAGAAGTACAATTCTTAGGACACATGGTGAACCATGAAGGTATTCATGTAGATCCTGCTAAGATAGAAGCAATTACCAAGTGGAAGGTTCCACAAACAGCAATGGAAATAAGAAGTTTTATAGGATTAGCTGGGTATTATAGACGGTTTATTAAGGATTTTTCCAAGATAGCCGTACCATTAACTAAGCTAACATGTAAAGCTACTAAGTTTGAATGGGGACCCAAACAAGAAGAAGCTTTTAGAATTTTGAAACAGAAATTAACCCATGCTCCAATCTTAGCCTTACCAGAAGGAACTGAAGATTTTGAAGTATATTGTGATGCTTCAAAATTAGGATTTGGATGTGTGCTTATGCAACGCAAGAAGGTAATTGCGTACGCATCAAGGCAATTGAAAAAGTACGAAGAAAACTATACGACTCATGATTTAGAATTAGGAGCCGTAATTTTTGCCCTTAAGATTTGGAGACATTATCTGTACGGAAGTAAGTTTACTATCTATATAGATCATAAGAGTTTAAGATATATATTTGGGCAAAAAGAGTTAAACATGAGGCAAAGGAGATGGATGGAAATCCTAAGTGACTACGACTGTGATATTCAGTATCATGAAGGAAAGGCGAATGTAGTTGTAGATGCCTTAAGTTGTAAGTATTATGAGAAACAACGACGAGTTCGTGCTCTCAGATTAAATCTACAAATAGATTTAATGGAACAATTGAAGAATGTTCAAACTACAGCAATCAAGGATAATGCTGAAGGAATGAAAGGAAGAGTCAAAGAATTAGAACAAGGAGCAGATGGAATTTGGAGATTCCATAAGAAAAGGATTTGGGTGCCAAAGCAGGGAGAATTAAGAAATAAGATCTTGGAGGAAGCTCATAAATCTAGGTATACCATACACCCTGTAAACAATAAGATGTACCAAGATTTAAGAAAGAATTTCTGGTGGATAGGCATGAAAAGGGATATAGCTAGATATGTTTCTAAATGTCTTACTTGTTCGCAAGTTAAGGCAGAACATCAGAAACCTTCAGGTCTACTACAACAATTAGAAATGCCAGTATGGAAATGGGAGCTTATAACAATGGATTTTGTTACTAAGTTACCCAAAACCAGAAAAGGTAATGATGCGATTTGGGTAATTGTGGATCGATTAACCAAATCTGCTCACTTTCTACCTATGAAAGAAACCTTTACCATGGAAAGATTAGCAAAATTGTATGTAGATGAAGTTGTATCCTTACATGGAGTTCCACTCTCCATTGTTTCGGATAGGGATAGTCGTTTTACTTCTCATTTCTGGAAAAGTTTCCAGCAAGCTATGGGAACTCGACTAAACCTCAGCACTGCATATCATCCACAAACAGACGGGCAAAGTGAAAGGACAATCCAAACTCTTGAAGACATGCTCCGAGCATGTGTGATAGATTTTGGTGGAAATTGGGATGATCATTTACCTCTGATCGAATTCTCCTATAACAATAGCTATCATTCAAGTATTGAAACTGCCCCATTCGAGGCACTGTATGGAAGAAAGTGCAGAACTCCAATTTGTTGGGCAGAAATAGGAGAAAGTCAATTGTCAGGTCCTGAAATAGTACAAGAGACGACTGATAAGATTACGCAAATCAAGGAAAGGCTAAAGACGGCTCGAGATCGCCAAAAGAGTTATGCAGACAATAGATGCAAGCCACTTGAATTCCAAGTTGGAGATAAAGTACTATTGAAAGTTTCTCTTTGGAAAGGAATAGTTAGATTCGGAAAGAAAGGAAAGCTAAGTCCAAGGTACGTAGGACCATTCTCAGTGATCCAACGTATGGGACCAGTAGCTTATCGTTTACAACTACCAGAAGAATTATCTGGAGTACATGATGTATTTCATGTATCCAATCTCAAGAAATGTTTATCAGACGAATCACTGGTAGTACCTCTTCAAGACATAGAGGTAAACGAAAAGCTAAAATTTGTGGAGAAACCTCTTCAGATAGAAGACAGAAAAGTGAAGTTTCTCAAACACAAACGACTAGTTTTAGTCAAAGTCAGATGGGATTCAAAGAGAGGAGCTGAATACACTTGGGAGTTGGAATCAGAAATGAAGCGAAAATATCCACATTTATTCCAGTAAATCTCGAGGACGAGATTTTTATTAAGGTAGGGAGAATGTAACAACTCTCACTAAAAAGTCCTAATTATTACTTTAATTGATCATTAGGAAAACCTAGTTGAGACACCCAAGTGATTCCGCACAAACCCTAAAATTTTCAGAACAATCGGAATCAGGATTAGGGCCCCTAAAACTTAGGGGGGATAAACCCTAATTGACAATTATCCTCAAATAAACGTTGTCACATAACTGAAATTCGAAATTGTAGAGTCAGCTGAGCTAGTCCCAATCGTGGCTACCCTATAGCCTATTTTTATTCCTTACGGACCGTAACATTATTAAGCTTACGGACCGTAAGCAGCCTTACGGACCGTAAGCAGCCTTATGGACCGCAACATTGTTAATCTTACGGTCCGTAAGATAGTTAAATTTTGTGTATAAATAGAGGACAGTGGCACTTGAATTCTGGACTTACAACGTCGAAAGAATTCGCACTATACACTGAGATACAAACTGAATACTCTAAATTACACCCCCGGGTCTCGAAATTCTGCCACAAAACCGGGTATTAGCACGATCGCTGCTACGATTCATTTTCCGATCGATCAATGTACTCAACGGGTGTTTAAGTGCTGCCCACATTAGGGTGATGCTTTGTCATTAGTCGTTAATTCGACAGATGTTAAGCATAGCACTTTGTCACTCGTTGTGATGGTTGATCTCGTGAGTTATCGTAAATGCTGTATTGATTACTAACCCAGTTTTGTGTGCATTGTTATCTAAACTAGGTTAACCAAGCTAATTCATAGACTAGACTCTGTCCGTATTAAATCAGCAATGTGAGTCATTCTCTCTTTTTATCAAATTTGTTTATAAAAGCATGTTTATTTTCAAAGTTATAATTACGGGGATTAAGTCTTTGTAATCACCAAGTTACAGCCGGTATGTGGGGTTTTGTATACATTACTTGATAATCGTCACCATTGAGGCAGCCAATTGGGGGATATGACCATAGTCACAGATTCGGTTGAGTGACAAATACCGTGGGTAGTTGGTTTGATATCAGAAACATTGTAATCGCTCTTAATACTGTAAATTATAACAAATGTGTCATTTTAGTAAATAGAATGATTCACTCAGTATTTTCCGCTGACAAAACCTTTTTCAAACATGTTTCAGGTGATCTATTGTAATTCAGGAAAAGTGCTGAGGAGCATTTCAAGCTTAAGATAGTGGCTCATTATAAAATAAAGAAATATGTTTTGTAATATAAAGATTTCGTAGTAAAATCATAATATTATAAATTATCGGGGTTTTATCCCGAATTGTGAAATAAAATAAATCGGGAAAATTTTAGCTTTAAACGATCCTGATGATAAACTTCCACTGTTAAACTCAATTAAATAAATACCACGGGATTTCTGTCCCGCGGCTCCGGAAACGGGTCAAACCGGGTCGGGGGCCGTGACAGGAGGCCATTTCTAGCCACAGCAAAAGCAGTGGTAGACATGAATGACGGAACACTAACATTGAAGTTTGGGGACGAGGAAGTGAAGTTTGGAGTTGGAAAAGAGTAGAAGACTGTGACAACCCGAGTTTTCAAGGTCTCTATTCGACCTAACTTGGTACTTATTTGCAAGTGTGTTTATATTTATTTGATGTGCAATATAAATGCTGTTCATAGATTCTTGGTGTGTATTATAAGTGTGTGTGTGTTAATATTATGTTTTGTATAAATAGGAGGTTTTATATAATTAAAATAAAACCTAAAGCTTTTGCCGAACACCCTAGCCCACAAAAACACTCACCCGAAATCACCCCTACCCTCCTCCACGAAAACCCTCTTGGATGAAAACACTTTAGTGTTTTCGTTAGAGGTGGGCCAGCGAAATCATGGAATGGGCTTTGGCCCAGTAACGTTTGAATATAGGAATTGTTTTAGTCAGTGCATGAAATCGATAAATTGCAAAACCCTAATCACCTCCCTTATCTCTCTCGCTTTTCTTGTACCCGACGGCAGTCTTGAGACCTCAAGCCTCATACAGATTTGTTGTGCATTCTGTTTGGGTTAGTTACTTACTGTTAAAAGTTATTCGATTTAATTCTTCATGAACTATTTGTTTGTTATCCTGAATAAACTGTTATGTGAATTGGTGACGAATTGAATAAGTGAGTATGATAGGGACCTTTAATCTGATATGTGATCGGTTGTGTCATGCGATGTCTAGTGTGCCTCTGATGATGGTCTTATTATGATGGTGCATGTGTGATGTTTTGAAATTGTAGTCAAATAGATAAGGACAACTTCTTAAATGGGCGGCTACTGTGTTTAGAATTTGCATGTGATTGTGAGTGGGCATGTGATTCTTATGTGCCTATAGATTAGATATAATATGCAAGAGATGGTCCAATGATATTGAACTTGCAGTCCACTACAAAGTTTGGTCCAATAAGAGTATGAAATCAACAACAGTGGGGCCATCTTTACTAGTTTTGATAATGATT
Organism: Helianthus tuberosus; assembly: GCA_030545235.1. NCBI lineage: Eukaryota > Viridiplantae > Streptophyta > Magnoliopsida > Asterales > Asteraceae > Helianthus > Helianthus tuberosus. The sequence goes on from CM060402.1 coordinate 111,056,516, forward strand.
GCTAGCCAAATAAATTGCTGTGACAATTAGAATATATGAGGTAGGTATAGTATAGTAGGTTTCATGATTATTTGTTGGATCATTCGAATTGCAACCAGGTGAATGAATTCTGGAATCCTTATTAGTAAAATTTGATGAGAATCTGTTGATTGAAATCATGCTGTTTGATTTGTTGAGTAATAAATAATTATGAATTATGTAATTGATACCATGGTTTAGGGTCATAATACAACTAAATGCCCATAAAATTAAATCACATGTGACCTGTTGATGTATGCCGCCCACATAACAAAAGGCTGATTTGGGCCTCAGTTTATTAAATAGTGCAATGTTTATGGCTTTATAGTTGGGGTTTGCAAATATATATATATTGGATCTGCATGTTTTTTTTAGTTGGGATATGCTAAAGAATAGTGGGCCTGTTTGTGTAAAAGATTGGGCCGGAGCAGTAAGTGGGCCGCACTAGGTTGTACAAAACGTGCTAGGTGGGTTATAGGAACTTAAATGTTGTATGAAATCTGTTACATATTGGGCCGAGTGGAGTGATTTGATTTATATATGTTATGTGGGTTATGTGTTAACTGTTGGGCCAACCACACACAACTAGCTTTAGGAAGCTCATGTTACTGTTTATAAAACTAAGTGATAATATCATGATCTGTTTTATGTTATAAGACACGTGCTACTTATGGTATATGCTACATGATTTAATTCGATCCTATATGACATTGTTTGGTACATGCCTAACTAGATACGATAATTATAATAGGACGTGATTGACAAAAGTGTTTTAACAAGTAAACTATCTGCCGAGCAAACCGAGGTGAGTTCACACTCTTTCCAAGGCATGGGATTCCCAGGGGTTGGGAATGAGATTGAATAACTACTCATACTATCATTACTATTAAACTACTTTTTACTGTCCTCGGATTGAAGGGCACGTACGTAAAACCTACGTACACTCATACTTACAACCATCCTCCGTGGGTAGGATGCCAAGATTACACACTGGACCAAACCTCTATCATTGAAGTCCCTCATTTATATCGACTTAATCGCCGAGGCCTATGGCGAGCGGGTCATTAGTTAATAGCGCTATTAGGTTTAACAAACCTCACACCGTGCCAGTCGGACGGGCGTGTACTAATGGACTATGGGCAAATGGTCAATGCTGATAGACATTGACCTAGGGCACCACTTATATTTTCGTAGTAGTCGATACGCACGGTCTAGTAACACATGGGAAGCCCCCACTAATCTTCGCAAACATGTCTGGGAGACCGCGATACGAATTAATACGATACATGGTTTACAAAACGAACATATGATTTACGAAACGAATGCTATAACTAAACAACCAACTGTGAACTCGCTCAACTTTGTTGTTGACTCGTTGTTACATGCCTTGCAGGTCGTTAGGTACTCATGGAGCTTGCACAGGGAGGCGCGGTCGTTGTGGGACATGGCAGTGTGTGCCATGTTAAAACCATTACTTTATTTCGTACCTAATACTTACATTGGGTTTTACAATTATGCTTCCGCTAAACACTTAATTACGTTTTTGATTTTAAACACCTATCATATTGTGTGGTTGAATTTTACTTATTACTTGTTATGTTCAATATGATTGGTGGCTGGATCCTGGTCAGTCACGCCTCCCAAGCGGTGATACTCCGCGTGTGGATTTTGGGGGTGTGACAAAGACGAAGACCCGGTCAACTACATGAAGGTCATAGACTCAAGCTTGGATGACGCTCTCTGACGGTGTAGCATGGGATGCAAAACATCCCACTTGGGTGACATATGACTGGGCTTTGGGTCTAGCCAAGGACCCTTATAAACTTGGCGCACCCCGGAGGCATTCCGTGGAACTATCTTTAGTTTAGATTAATTTTTATGTTTTCTAGTTTAGTTTTAATTTTCAGGAATAAAACACACTCGGATGGTGAAGGATAACAAGGGAAACTTGAACCAGCACCCCATGCATGAAAACAGGACCATCTGACAAAATTTTCTTCATTACAGCAAGTTCAGCACGGGCTATGCCCGCCCAACACGGCCCCGTGCTGCACAATCTGCAGAAAATGCCCAGTTCAGGTAACTGGACACGGGGCGTGCTCACTGAACACGCCCCCGTGCCCAGGATTCTGTTTCTTTTTACATATTCTGTTACTGGCGATCTGAACATGGGGCCGTGCCCGGACACCACGGGGCCGTGTCCAGACGCCCAGTAACATAAATTTTGCTTTTTCACATCTTTTTACACATTCAATCAACCTAAAAACTTATTTTTGGGACACATTGAGGACAATGTGTAATTTAAGTGTGGGGGGATGCTAAAATCTTGAATCTTGCAAGTCCTAATTACAAGCCTTACACAAAACTCTATTGGAACCGCTAATCACCCCAAAAAAAATTTTCATTTTTCTTACTTGTCTAGGTTTAACTTGGGAATTTCAAATTCTATAAAGGTTACATTTTTACAAATTTACAACCGATAGCGTCGTGATAAAAAGAACCAACATAAGAAAATTATGAAACAGCATGACAAGCTTAGTTAAAATTTGATTATATATACTTGATCACATAAAAACCTGTAACACCCGTTCTTATAAATTAAGGTTTAACGTATCATTTACGAAAAACAGTCATGTAATTAAGATTACATATGCATTGGAAATTACGGGTTTATTAAAACTTTTTACAATTTAAAAGTATACAACATATCATGTGTACGTTCGTCGTCTAACATAATAACGATACATAGTGCGGAAGCTTATTTCGTGATCGTGTTCGGTTCTTGCTCGTCGCTTGATCTTCATCCGTGCACTCTTGGCATTCACCTATGATCAAAACCAACTTAAAAGTTAGTTTTGATAGTCAAATATTAAGTTCAAACAAGTACAGGGGTTAAAAATGACAAAAATTAAAAAATTTCGGAGTTAGGGGGATAGACGTGACGCCAAGGGCCTAGGTATCACGCCTAGCCCTGTTTTTCACAGCCTTATTCGGTTTACCTAAAGATAACCGAATATCTATACTTTAACCTTGTCTAACTCTTATAGAACTCCAAATTCTACGTGATGAGTTGTGTTATTATACATACCTGGCTCGGATCAATATATTGACCCGTTTCAATACCTTGCCTTAGTGGCTGTTAAGTGATAGCGTTGTAAACATCCATATGATATTCATTCGTATAATCATATAACTCAACGAACCATTAGTCGATATTGTCAAAGGGTGATAATTTCACCTTTTGACCCGTTTATCTACTTAGTGATCTTCGTCACTTTAACTAAATACCAATTTCATCTATTATGATAATTTAAAGTCTACTAGTGAAAATACGTAATCGAGCGTATCGTAACGAAACCGTAGTTACGTACCTTTAAAGCATACTTTTCAAGCGTGTATCACCTCCGGCTTGTCCACTTGACGACCCGGATTCTTTACCTATAGAGTTCCATTCACAACCTAATTTAGAACTCTTTTTATCACCAAAAATCGGACAATTCATTATAATATTCAAATCTGCGTTTTTTGTCCGATCTTTAACGTTTTACTCCTCACTTAGGCGTTTTAACAAACACCTAGCGGGTCAGATTTTTACATAACCATTACTAGGTTCTTGACATGTTATTTTCATCTACATCCACTTCAATTAACAAATCTATACTAAATTTTAACATGAATAATTTCGGATTCACCACATGAATTCATATTTCACTAGAATAAGAACCATAATTCTAGTGTTTATTTAGTTTCTACAAACTAACTAATCACCTTCAATGGTGATTATAAACCCCACAAGTATAATGCTAGATTTTAACAAGAAATCATCTAGGGTTTATCCCTAGATGCCATATTACTTCGAATTCCATCCATGCAAGACATAATCAAGCTAAATTTCAGTTTTTCACAATTAACCTAGAACTTGAGATAAATCAAAATACTAGAATTTTGCATACCTTGTGATCCCTTTAGTGAGGTGATCACTAATTCATGTTTAGAACTTGATTTGGGACTGAATTGAACCTTCAATTTGATCAAATTTGACATGCACTAGGGTTTGGTGGAGAGCCAGTGTCGCCCCCTGTGTTCTTGTTCGACCAGGACCTCCATTTGAGGTGTTTCGTTTTATTTTTTTGTTTTAAAACTAATAATAATAGTTTCAAATTTAACAACACTGGTCCCTCCCCTTTTGTTTAACTTATATCTTTGGCAATTTTAACTTTATTCATGCTTTAACACAAGACAACCAACTAACTAGGTTATTTATTTCCTAGTCAGTTTAGTAGGTTCGGGAAATCATAACCCGTTTTACTTTAAGTCCCGTTAAATTGGGCCTTTTATCTATCCTATTTTTCTTGAAAACTCTGATTCACTTTAAATAAATATTAGGATTATTCAATTTAATCGTAATATTTGCCGGTTTACTTTTACCACTAACGGTACTTTCCCGTCTTTAGTATTAACGGGGTTTAATTACCAAACCCGATTTCGGGGTGTTACAAGTCTACCCCCTTAAAGAGGTTTCGTCCTCGAAACCTTTCTTACATAGTTCATGGAGTTTTAAACTCAATGTATTTGACCTGAGTAATCTCTTAAGCATTACTCATACTTTACTCAATTGTTAGTATTACCAGAAAAATATAAGGTAATATCTTTTTGGTTACATAACATCTATGTATCTCATATGACATAATGCAACTTGAATGTAACACCTGTGCCTCCACGGCCATCAAACAAATACCAAACCAATGAAATATTATATTTCATACTTGGGATTTGTAAAAATATGTGTATCATTTGCACATATCAATTCTTGTTCAATTTCAAACTCTAAATCGCTTTCTGGAAGGTTATACGCGCACTGATGCGTAAATATAACCAGTTTAATGCAACAAACACTCCGGAGTAGTGACATAGGATTAACATACCTTAAATAACCTTTACATAACTTAGAAATAAGTTTTGGAAGGTTTGGTATGCCGAAATCAAGTTTAATCGCTTACAGGGACTAAAGTTGACAAACTGCGAAAGTATGCCAATTTGAACTGTAACAGACCTTCCGGAACATGACCATAAGTTAAACATACCATAAATATCCTTTACATAGCTTAGAAATAGGCTTTGAGGGGTTCGGTGTGCTAAAATAAACTTTTGGGTCATTCAGGGACTAAAAGTGTCAAAAAGTGCACAAGTTTGCATTTTCGCGCATAACTTACGTTCTGAATACATCCGGACATCCAAAAAATTATGTTAGCACTAAAATATTTTATTTTAGTGTTCGCCATAAGAAAAATCCATTCGTCACGTCATTTGGATCGTTTTTCGCATTCGGGACCAGATTCGATGTATTAGCCGTTGTTTAATTCACAACCACACATTCTAACTTGCTTGGTCAGCGGATAAGGATGGAATTTAAACACCTAAACACCATGACATTTCAACACATGTATGGATGGAATTTAAACACCTAAACACCATGACATTTCAACACATGTATGGATGGAATTTAAACACCTAAACACCATGACATTTCAACACATGTATGGATGGAATTTAAACACCTAAACACCATGACATTTCAACACATGTACGGATGGGATTAAGGCACGTTTTCCATGAAACGATCTTAACGGTTCGGGTATTCCTATAAATACCCCATACCCCCCATTGCTAAAATTACTAGAATTCTGATTTGAGAACCTCTAAGTTGAAACCATTGTTTCATACCTGAGATTCTTGAATCGGGATTAGCATTCGGGGACCCTTCGTAAGTATTCTTTCGTTCTTTTCCTTATTTTACTGCTTTTCGAGTCAGAAAGTCAAACTTTGTTTGACTTTCAGCGTTGACCAGTAATGGTCAATGCGAAGTTCGTTTGAACTTCGCAACGTGATTGTAATCACGTTGGTTATAGTCCCTTGGGACTATGCCTACTGATTACCACGTTGTCTAGGGTCGTAGGGTAAGCGATCTGATAAATCGCTTATACCTTCGAACCCGACCCAGTTTGGTCGATCATTAGGATCCGACCAAATACATTAGGTGACCATAGTAGGTAGGGAATAACCTTCCGAGGTTATACCCTATGGTCACATCGTTTGAGTAGTTGTATGATAGGTGGTTTATATGCCTTAGGAAAATTACCAGAATACCCTTTTCATGTATAATTGGTAATTAAGCATATGTAACATAAACCTTTGTCACATAACTGATTATGTAACATGTTTAGGCATATAACACTTGTCATAGGGCTAGTTAGACGGTCCGAACGCGTTTCACGCGCACGACGCGTTAAAGTAGCATAAGTTACCTTAATGGGTCGCGATGGGTCGATAATACTTAGATTAAGTTTCATTTAGTATGTAGGCTTTGTTAAACCATATCATATGAGTTCCTACACTCATTTGGTTTACAAACCCTCCTGCTACCCAGTCTTCCGATTTAGGTCCGGGTTAATTATGTAGTTACCTATATTAGGTACCGTTTGATTTCCGGGACTCCTCTAGCTTACTTGGTAGTTGTTCAAGACTCCTAAGCACTCCCAGGCGAGTACATTATTCCCCTCTTTTACTGTTTTCAACTGTTTTGGGGTGACTCATATGTGCTAAATGTTTTAACAATGATTTCAAGAACGATTACAATAACAATTACAATATGATTTCAAGAACGATTACAATAACAATTACAATGTGATTTCAAGAACGATTACAATAACAATTACAATGTGGTTTCAAGAACGATAACAATGGTTTCAAAAACAATTACAATGGTTTCAAGAACGATTTCAATAAAGTGAACGAACTTGTTGGTTGTAGTTACATGACCGATGACATTCATTAGCAATGATCAAGCCGACCAGTATTAGGTTATGGTACCATAGGATCTGACAAATCCCGTTGTTCTCTATACCCATGGTTATGTGTGGGTATTTTGGGTAACGACTGAATCTGTAATTATTAACTTATCCTTTGGTAAGGGTTTGTTAAGAACGAGAGCGAGAGCGAGATGGAGCGAGGAACGCGTCAAGAAGGTTTGAATGTTATTAGAGAATCGACCATAAAGTAGTTTCACAATTAAAACAAGAACGACTAGAACGATTTTACAAAATGGGTTAACGATTGGGTAAACATTTTAACATGATTGACATTTGATCATGTATTTCCCACAAAACATAACTTTGATTTAAACCAAGTTTTACTTCAATACTTTGTTTTTGTGCATATGGTTTAGTTGAGACATTTCACTTGCCATACATGGATATTTAACATAGACATTTTGACATGATTTACATCTTGACATGAATACCTTGACATATTATACAATACATTTGACAATTGATTTAAACATAGACATTTTACATTGTTTGGTTTGGTTTGGTTAAGTGATTAAGTAACGATGCGTGTGTAATATGATACAAACATGGTGGATACGCCGCTGGTACTTCCTATATATAAGTGTTTGTATGGTATTACATATCATAGCGTTATTTGAATCATTTCAGTTTGAGACATAGAACATTTTATACAAGTAACATACTTTTCACAAGACATTTATTTACAAACAACTTATCTTATACAAACTCATTTTACATGGTTATTCATTTAATCATGCATTATTCTCTTATTATACATATCACCTGAACTTATTATTTTTCAAATGATTTACAAAGACAAAACAAATTACAAGGTTCATGACTAAACATTTTCTTAAACAGAAGTCGTGAATCTTATTTTCACAAAACCTATGTACTCGCCAGCATTTCTTTGATGACCTCGTTTTCACATATGTTTCAGGTATTGTTGAATGATATCGATTGATAAGATGCATGCTCACATAGGACTGGACAAGGCCTTAGTGACTCAATAACAATGATAGATTATGTTTAAATTGTGTATTTAGATTTCCAGACGATGTAATTATTCAATGTTTAATAAAACGAAACACTTTTGGTATCCATGGTTATGAAACATTAATTCTGTTGCAACACGCACCGATGTTTCCGCTGCGATTTGTTGTTTTACGCGGTCGGGGTGTGACATTGAAATAACGTAATCTCATTATTTTTACTAGTTTAGTTAATTTAGCGATACCCATTGCTTTATATATTATCGAACTCTTTGTGAATCCGTTACTTTGACCCGTTTAAAGGTCTTTGGTGAAATCTTTCACTTTTAGCAACAATTTCTTTTGTTTTCAAATTCATTTATTCGGTTTAGTTATACCGAATCCATCGCTTACAAGCGAACCAAATTTCTTGATTTGAATTGCTGGCCTTAACCGGTCTCTTTAACTAGACTTATTAGCCCAGTTACTTTTTACCGCTCGCTTGGTTATAATGTGATTTTACTTCACATTACATTTCCTAACCGTGATCGTGTCACATCATTTTTAATTTATATCAACCTTTCATTTTCGAAAAGATCTCTTTTCGAATATATCGTCTTGTGCCTATCAGCGTCAAGACTTGAATCTTTCATGCTTACTATTCAATTTCCTATCAGAATTTATATTTGTAAAAATGTTATTTCTTACTAAAACTGACTTTTAGTCTAACGTTTTTCTCTTTAACTATGTCAATTACTCATATCAAGGAAATTGACAACTCATAATTTATTGTTTTCCGTTCTCGTTTTATGCGAGGATTCGTAACAAGTTCCCTCATCTTACACTATTGACCCGTAGGTTCCTTCACTTAACCTCGTAGGCTATTTCTTTAGATTTTTCACCCTTTTTAAGGCGAGGCCCTTATGATCCCTTTGCTTTAATTCATGTCCCGTGGGTCATTTTGGCCCCGTAGACCTTTACACTAATTAATATCCCGTAGGTTATGATGATCCCATAGATCATCTTTTATTCTAGTCATTATTCAAATGTGTATACGTTTATATACACATATGGCGTTAAGGCACCCCTTTTTATGTTTTTAATTATTCACCTTTACTTTTTGGATTTCATTTGACCTTGACCGTAGTCTAAGGCTACATTGTTTTCTTTCGAATTATCTTTCCGACTTCTCGACTTCTAACGTCAATTTACACGTCGGTTTTCTATACACTTACCGTTACCCGGTTCTTGCCTGTACTTCTTTACGTCCCATTACCCGGGTTCTTTTATTTCAATGTTTTTAACGCCTATAACTCCTTTACATAGGTTTATTAATATTTCGCACTTTTATTTATCCGATTCGCGCTTACTTACTTTAGCAAGTGTCATCCTTTATTAAATTTGTTTGACTTGTTCGTGTGAACATTCATCACTTATGAATGCCAAACTTCAGTCTTTGTTTGACCCGTTCAGCTTTGAAATAGCTGAGCGTAGTTATTAACATTTCTGTTTGCAAATTCTCATTGTCTTTTATTCATGACTCATATTCTGAGTCTTTTGACTTTCTATCTCGCGTTCCCGTCTCTTGGTTTACGCATTCTTTCCAAATCCTACCCATTCATCGGGTATCTTTACCGTAATCATTTTCAAGTAACCATTCTTATATGGTTTTAGACGTTATTTTAATTTATTTGGTCGTCTTAGCGAGATCCATCGCTTTTATTCAATCAAGTCCTTTATTCTTTATTCGATTCGTTTGACTTGTCCATGTGAATTTCATCACTTGTGACAGTCAAGCTTTTATCCCTATGCCTTAGCATTCCTATTGGTCGGTCTGTATTTATTTTTTTTACTTGATTCTTGTCCCTTCTCTCGGGCTCGTTATTCTTACGTAATACGCTTCCGTCATCCGACTTACGTTTACGTTTACTATCAACATCTTACTTATTTGATTCATTTGGGTACCATTTAAGTTAGTCCCATTCACCCCACCCTTACTACATCGGATGTAAATGTGTCCGCTATAAGAAATTCATGGTATCATATGCCACTACTTACTTGGCCAGAGTAAGCGATTAACACATGACACACATCACCTTTTTATAGTTTTCACATCACGCCCTATGTAAGTAATGCCTCTATTTGTTTCTCTTGGAACAATATCCCGAATACATTTTCTATTCGGGTTTTTCCAAGTTTTTGTCTACATATGCAACTTTCAATTTCTACATATTTGTTGCACATTACTTTTTATGCAATTATATTTAAAATGTGCACCTGGTAATGCTTGCCTTAACGGGCTTTCTTGCCATTAACTTATTCGCAATCGTTGCATGATTTAGGTCCTTGGTGAGTATGCTCTTCTTGTCATATCTCGAACCGTTCCATCATCATATCCACAGTTTGTTTGACTCTCGTCGTCTTCAAAAGCGAGTGTCCTTTAATTAAAACATTCACAAAAGTTAGTAACGTCAACTTCAATAATCGCCCGTATTATAATACAAGGCTTTTTCTACTATACGCGTCAATGCGCGTATTTTCGTCAACTATATCAGTCATTTTAATTGGGGTAACGTGTATCACATGATAGCCCTATGTGTTGTTTACAACACTTTAGCATGCTAAACTATTAACATACATGTACTTACCGGATTTGCGATCAAGCCTCGAACCGAACACCAATCTTTATTAAGAGCATAAGGTTTAAGTCCAAGCATAGTTTTCCCACCATACTTAGATCTCTTAAACCAAGGCTCTGATACCAACTTGTAACACCCGTTCTTATAAATTAAGGTTTAACGTATCATTTACGAAAAACAGTCATGTAATTAAGATTACATATGCATTGGAAATTACGGGTTATTAAAACTTTTTACAATTTAAAAGTATACAACATATCATGTGTACGTTCGTCGTCTAACATAATAACGATACATAGTGCGGAAGCTTATTTCATGATCGTGTTCGGTTCTTGCTCGTCGCTTGATCTTCATCTGTGCACTCTTGGCATTCACCTATGATCAAAACCAACTTAAAAGTTAGTTTTGATAGTCAAATATTAAGTTCAAACAAGTACAGGGGTTAAAAATGACAAAAATTAAAAATTTTCGGAGTTAGGGGGATAGACGTGACGCCAAGGGCCTAGGTATCACGCCTAGCCCTGTTTTTCACAGCCTGTTGCCTTAGCTGATGCTGTACAAACCCAGCACGATCCGATTTCACGGAAACGACCATAACTTCTTCGTTATTGATCCGTTTTACCCGATTCTTTTTCCTACGAGTCCGTAATTTAATCCTCCATCTTATGGAGTTAAAATCCTACATCCAACATAAGAAATTTTGAGACTTCTAAGCCTTCGACTCGTTACCTTTTTACCGAATTTTAACCCGTTTATACATTTTATCAAACAAACGTATTTATTTGATTCCTATATCTCATACACTTCTTCAAATTAATGTTACCTACTATATTAGGTTCTAATCATAGGTTTATTACACAAATTAAACCCGTTTTCGCTCGTATGCTTATTTGACCCGTTAAGGGTATTTTAGCACTTTAAAACTTGAACTCGCTTTCATTCATTTCTAGCATCTTATTCCTACATTTCTTATCAAGTTATCTTCCACCACATCTATATGTGTGTTGGATTTAATATGGATATCTATATGTTCCGAGTTTCTACCCCTCGGATTATCATTTTACGGCAAAGACTCATATAAAGTCTTTCGACCCAAGGATTTACATCCTTCACTACCTATACTCATTCTAAGCATATATTTAATCATAAAACTTATTTCCGAACCACCTTTATGGGTCGTTCGTTCAAATTAGCTTACAAGGGCAATTTGGTCAATTTTCATCCTTCCTTTACTACAAGGACCTTTAAATACTTGTTTGACTAAAAATCCAACCTTTTAACTACAATTCTTGTTTGTAAACTCATGTGCTTCTAAAACACCATAAACATAATTCAACTTATTCGGTTTACCTAAAGATAACCGAATATCTATACTTTAACCTTGTCTAACTCTTATAGAACTCCAAATTCTACGTGATGAGTTGTGTTATTATACATACCTGGCTCGGATCAATATATTGACCCGTTTCAATACCTTGCCTTACTGGCTGTTAAGTGATAGCGCTGTAAACATCCATATGATATTCATTCCTATAATCATATAACTCAACGAACCATTAGTCGATATTGTCAAAGGGTGATAATTTCACCTTTTGACCCGTTTATCTACTTAGTGATCTTCTTCACTTTAACTAAATACCAATTTCATCTATTATGATAATTTAAAGTCTACTAGTGAAAATACGTAATCGAGCGTATCGTAACGAAACCGTAGTTACGTACCTTTAAAGCATACTTTTCAAGCGTGTATCACCTCCGACTTGTCCACTTGACGACCCGGATTCTTTACCTATAGAGTTTCATTCACAACCTAATTTAGAACTCTTTTTTATCACCAAAAATCGGACAATTCATTATAATATTCAAATCTGCGTTTTTTGTCCGATCTTTAACGTTTTACTCCTCACTTAGGCGTTTTAACAAACACCTAGCGGGTCAAATTTTTACATAACCATTACTAGGTTCTTGACATGTTATTTTCATCTACATCCACTTCAATTAACAAATCTATACTAAATTTTAACATGAATAATTTCGGATTCACCACATGAATTCAGATTTCACTAGAATGAGAACCATAATTCTAGTGTTTATTTAGTTTCTACAAACTAACTAAACACCTTCAATGGTGATTATAAACCCCACAAGTATAATGCTAGATTTTAACAAGAAATCATCTAGGGTTTATCCCTAGATGCCATATTACTTCTAATTCCATCCATGCAAGACATAATCATGCTAAATTTCAGTTTTTCACAATTAACCTAGAACTTGAGATAAATCAAAATACTAGAATTTTGCATACCTTGTGATCCCTTCAGTGAGGTGATCACTAATTCGTGTTTAGAACTTGATTTGGGACTGAATTGAACCTTCAATTTGATCAAATTTGACATGCACTAGGGTTTGGTGGGGAGCCAGTGTCGCCCCCTGTGTTCTTGTTCGACCAGGACCTCCATTTGAGGTGTTTCGTTTTATTTTTTTGTTTTAAAACTAATAATAATAGTTTCAAATTTAACAACATTGGTCCCTCCCCTTTTGTTTAACTTATATCTTTGGCAATTTTAACTTTATTCATGCTTTAACACAAGACATCCAACTAACTAGGTTATTTATTTCCTAGTCAGTTTAGTAGGTTCGGGAAATCATAACCCGTTTTACTTTAAGTCCCGTTAAATTGGGCCTTTTATCTATCCTATTTTTCTTGAAAACTCTGATTCACTTTAAATAAATATTAGGATTATTCAATTTATTCCTAATATTTGCCGGTTTACTTTTACCACTAACGGTACTTTCCCGTCTTTAGTATTAACGGGGTTTAATTACCAAACCCGATTTCGGGGTGTTACAAAACCCATTCCCACAAAAGTGAGCTTTGAACCTTTATTGAGCATACAAATACATATCTTTAAACTAAATGCTCATTTTTCGTTTCTTGTGTGAATAGCCGCTTGGTTCTTACGACTCTAGAACTTGCCACGACGATACATTCCCGGTCCTTACCAACTTAAACCCGGGTAAGTAAATGATGGAGGCATTAGGACTAACCCTTTTTCATTTCTACATCATTATTTTCTTTTTTTTACCACCTACCCAAAATCCCCCTAGTTAACCCCTTTGAGCCTAAACCTTTTCATTTCTTAACCCAAAAACAAACACACTTTCACCCACCAAAACCCTTTTTATTTTTAACCCTTTGTTTTAGTAACAAGCTCGGTTTTTCGTATGACTTTGCAAATATATATATATATGTTGATGATGAATCCAAAGAAATAAACAAGCAAGTTCATCAAAAATAACTTTGTTTGAATAATGGCTTCATCAAAATAAAAATTACAAAAATAAAAAGTCTTACGAAAACCGATGTTTTTTACGCTTTTCGCCCTTTCTACTAACCATTAACCCAACCACCTACCTTTAACCCTAGCCTAACCCTTCACCCAAAAGTCCTCTTGATATTTACAAATGTATATAGTTAAAAAGGAGGAGGATTGATTGCTTGGCAAGCCTATGGTAGGAATAAGTTCCATGCCGCTCTCGAGTGATTCACTAAAATACATTATCGGCCGAGTGTTGAGTGATCCCCGTGAGGTATGTGAACTTGTATATAAATGGAATTTTAAAAAGGCATGTTATGCCCTAATAAGTAATTTATCTTATGTAATGTTTTAAATAAATCATGACGAATAGGATTGTAAATAAATAAAAATAAAACTTAATAAAGAATCTTGGAAATCCCGACACTCTATGACAAGCCTAAAAACCTTCTCTTCTACCCATTCCATTTGGGAGTGTAAAGCCACATTATAAAGAGTTTTGCTTGAGGACAAGCAAAGATTCAAATGTGGGGGTATTTGATGTGCACAAAATGCAACATATAAATTACATCAATTGTGGCATAAAACTAACCCTTTTTTAGTACTAATGTTGGAAAAAGTGTGTTTTTGTATTCCTTTTGTATTTTCAGGATTAAATGAGCTCAAATTAACAAAAGAAGCAAAAAGGCAGCTAAATCTAACATAAATACAAGAAAAGAAACAAACGTGGCATGTCTGACCCACGGACAGCATCTTCCCAAGCAAAATTAAGAAGGTAGAAGACTGAACACGCCCCGTGCTCAGTGAACACGGGGGCGTGCCCAAGTGCCAGCATAAGAGACAAAGCTATAGAAGCTTCTATCACCCACCACGGGGGCGTGCCCAGCGGACACGGGGCCGTGGTCAACTCTAAGATTCGCAGAATCTGGGGAAATCTTGATAGTACAGATATGCTTCTGCACACGGGGGCGTGCCCAGCGAACACGGGGGCGTGGTCAACTAATGCAGACAAACTGCAATTAATGAAGGAAGATAAGAGGATGGACAAGGGGCCGTGCCCAATGGACACGGGGCCGTGCCCGAGCTGCTGTTCAGGCTATAAATAGGGGTGCTTGGCTCATTTGCAAACCATCCCTTGGCACACCACCTCTCTCAGACTTCACCCACCACCCACCACCATCACAACACCATCATCCACCACCATCATCCATTGTCCGTCATAGAGTGTGTGAGTCGTCTCGAGATCCAAGATTGATCGTAAGAGTTCTTGACAATCAAAGGCCATGTTTGCCTAAGTCTCTTACATCACTTGGTGAAGACAAGTGTCTAGTGTAATACTTTTTATTTTTAATCTTTTCGCACTTTTTACTTGGTTATGTATTAATGACTTTAATAACTAGTTTCTTATGTTGAAGGTGATTCTTCCTTATCGTTTGTCCGTGGTGTCTTGGCATTATTTTACTGTCTATATAAAATAAAAGATTTTCACCATTCATATCTCCACGGTCTATATGGAGATATGTTGGCTACCTAGTCGGGGGTTAAGGGAACGGTTTGGTAAGAGTCTTGCCTTGTTCAGTGTATAGATCCTGCAAGGACCTGGGTCAAATTTAGTAGGACCTCCTTCAATACCCACCGATATTGGATGGTGGGGGTCCAAACTCTTTGATCCCCTCATAAGTAAGCTACTATTAATACTTTAACCCGGCTATTTAGGACTGTATCCCTGCTGACTCAGACTACTTAGCCGAGGGTAACGTCACCTTCAAAAGAGGGGCCTACCATAATATGCATTAATAACTTAATTAATTATCTTTCAATAATCCGACCCTTTAGGATTGTATCCTTGCTGACTCAAACTACTGGGTTGAGGGTAACGTCACCTTTAAAAGAGGGGCCTACTACAATAATTAAGATAATCTCTTAAAAAGTGCAAAAGTGCGGAAATAATCAAAGGTTACACTATACACGAGTCGGAGCCAAATGATTCATCTTGTCTATCTGTTTTATTTTTATTTTATTTTTCAGCATTTTAGTTAGTTTTTATTTTTCTAGTTTAAAAACATTTTTCTAACTTTTGATTTGATTAGACGTTGAGGATAAAATGGTACTAAAAGCTCTTGTGTCCTTGGACGACCTCGGTATCTTGCCAACACTATACTACGCTCACGATGGGTACACTTGCCCATATGTGTGTTTGGTGTTAGTAAAATATCGTGTTTTATAAATTTAAAACTTGACTAACGTGTAAAAAGGGCTTAAAATATACTTAAACTTATATACACACCACACACGCATCAATTGTATGTTGATATAGTAGTTGGGATTAAAAGTAATTTGACTAGGAAACTCTATCGCATCGCAACGCTCATAATCGCAATCGAAACGACAAACTCATCGCATCGAACACTTGAATCAAGTGGCCAATCGACCAAGTGACCAGCCGATCAACCAGCCGCTCGATCGACCAGCCATTTGACCGGGCTGCCACCCGATCGATCAGCCCCTCTCCTCCCTTTCATTTTTGGGAAACCCTGTAAATACCCTCCTTTCAACATCAAACTTACCATTTCTGGAAACTCTCATCCGACCAGCATTCTTGCCCACTTTTCTTCAGATTTCTCGCGATTCTTGTAAGTTTTCCACCTAAATTTTGTACTTCCTTAATCTACACGCACTCCTACCCCTTTCTATCTTTCAAATCTTAACTTTTAACCGTGAAATCACTAGATTTGAGGTGTTCTAGGATGATGTCATCATGGTGTTCTTATGAACTTCATGTTTTGGCTTCAATCAACTTAGATCTGAACGATTTCCACAAATAAACAAAGATCTTTCGTATATCTAAACATATTCAAGATGAAAAAGGATTAAAGGATGGTTTCTAACTTTCTTTCAACTCTTTTACACTCAATGCCTCAAAACCGATAGAATAGGAGCTTGTTCTAACCTTATACTCTTTCTTGATTGATGTATTGGTTCAAGATCTGGATTCTATCCACGAGATTACCAATTTCGGGTTAAACATGGAACATCGTCCCGAACAGTTAACCGGCCGGATTTGGGTGATTCCTGTCCGATCAGGCTACGGAGTCGTGACGAGTTTTCTGTTGTCTAATACGTTATCAAATCATCTCGATAAAACGACAAACTACCAGAATGACCAAGGAAGAAGACGATCAGGTCGACCAAGATGGAGTGTCGTCCGATCGGACTACTGTTCGAATGAACAGCCACCCGAACGACCGACCACCCGAACGACCGACAGCCACCCGAACGACCGACCACCCGAACGACTTGCACCTTGGCCCCACACTTAACATTCATTACAACCTTCAAAGAGTTTTGGAACACCGAACGGATTGCCGTCCGATCGGGTTGCCACCCAATCGACCGACCATCCGACCATGAGATGTTTTGAAACTTCAATACTTAACAAATTTTCAACATGTTCAATGCACATGGGTTGTCACCCGATCGAACTACCGTCTGATCGAGTGACAACCTGCTGTGAACTTGTTCTTGCTAGAGTGTCTAACCAATCGGATTGTCGTCCGATCGAACGGTCGTTCGATCGACCGACCTGAAAGGTAGAGATACTTCTAGGTTTTCAAAATGCTACAACGAAAACTTCAAAAGTCAAGCCATCATACACAAACACATCCATCCTAAATGAGGTAACAGTCCACTTAAACGGTCACCCGATCGGACGACCGTCCGAACGGATTGTCACCCGAACGACCGGCCACCTGATCGGATTTCCATCCGATCGGATTGCTGCTCGACCCTTTGACACTTCTCACCGATTTACGTATCACTTATCTCTATGCTATCGTTCTGACCAGGCTAACCCTACTCTCTAGCGCTCCCTTCAATCCATCAATCGCTGTGAGTATACTCGATCCGTTTTTGCCTTACGCACTTTTGGGTGTTACATACGTTACTTATACTAAATCACATCGAACACACTACGCAATACTTTAACGCTAACCATTACCGCATGTTATACGTGACTTAATGAATGCTTGTTTGTTATGTTTACACGTGGAATACTGTCTACCTGCCTTAGCAACGATAATACTATTTGTTTGGACTCAGCACCTGTTCACTCAGGGGTTGTTAAGGACAACTAATTACATGGGTCACGGTGGTGATCATGCAATACGAACTGCCTTAGGCAGTCAACTAGCAGTCATTGGTATTGATAGGTTCATGTCGATAACTAACATGCCTCATTTTACACTGTGTACGTGCTGGTTATGCGTAACGATTTCGAACTCTATATGCTATTATCAAACTTGTATGCTCACTTTTACACTATGTGTATTGACTTTTACTTTAACGTATGTGACAGGTGCTTAGGATGCTTATTTGCTTTGCTTGCTGTGAAATCGAGGCTAGGAAAGGTCTAGAAACCAATAAACAATTGTCTGTACTAGAAATCTGCGTTGTCGGAACAGAACAATTTGACTAGATTTTGTCTGTAATAATTATATTATCTTTTAAGACATGGTATGGGACATGTTGTTTAATTAATTGGTAATTTTAGTTGTTATGGAAACTTCTGGACAATCTGTTTCGCTCAGTGCCACGCCCCGATGTTTCCGCCATCGGTTGGGGTGTGACATTTTGGTCCTGTCAACCAGACACCCAGTCAGTCTTTTGTCTGGTTGACAGTACCAAAACGCGGCCAAAGCTCAGCGTTTTAGTCCGGTCAACAGACCCGCCAGTCTTTTGTTTGGTTAACCGGACCAAAACGCTGCACTTTGGCCACATCTTGACACTGCAGGGTGTGCATATAAGACAAAAAAACACTTTTTGGTGTGCATATAGGCATTTGGGTATGCCAATAGGTACACCCTATAATAATATGAGCCTTTTTTTCGCTAATACCGTACAAAAGTGAAAAGTTACATTTAGTCAAACTTAGCATTTAGTTTATTTAATTTATTGTGAACGTTAATTATTTGCATCTTTTTTCACTTTATTTATTATCACAAGAATTTCCCTGAAAATGATATGAACACATATTTTTCACAAACAGTACTTATACATGGTATTTTTTTCTAAATAACAAAAAAGGTTAAAAGTGAAAATAATACATAAAAAATATTAAAATAGTTCTTTTCAAATATATGATTTAATAAATTGTCTTTTTTTTTATAAAGAAATATTATATAAACATGAAGAAATATAAATATTTTATCTAAAAGATTATACGGATATATGAATAAGAAAGTTTTTAACCTCAAGTTTTTTTTTTTGAATAGCAAACGTAACCCTTTTATTAATCCACCAAAACATATGAACACTAGCCAGGAACTAGTCGTTCAAAACATCCAAAGAAAACAAACAGAAATAAAAACATGGCGAATCTAAATCTACATACATTACCAGTTTACATTGAACCCCCCCCCCCCCCCAATTCTTGTTGAGTGATACTTTTATATTTTAACCTCATCCTCATTCCTTGGAAAGTTGTCTCCTTTATTGTTGCCATAACCGTTTATACCGTGCTTTGTCTTCCTTCGAAAATCTTTTCGTTCCTAGCTTTCCAAAGGGTCTACATTGGTTGAATTGCAATTGCATGTATCGCTTTTTTCATCTTCCGGCTTCGGTTCAAATCGTTGAGCTCCAATAATAACTCTTTTAGGCTACCCTCGGTGTTAACCATAGGTATCCTAATCCACATTGTTAATTTCTCCCACACCCGTTTCGCGAAATTGCATTGTAGAAGAATATGGGCCGCTGATTCGCTTGCTGCACCACATATCTTGCACATTGTATCGGTCAGATTCATACCTCTTTGTGAGAGAGCCGCTGCTGTTGGAATTCTCTCCTCGATAGCTCTCCAGGCGAACATTAAGCTTTTTTTGGTTGCCCAGTTGTTCCATACAAAGCTGAAGACAGATTCATTTAAGTGCGTTTGTTGGATAAGAGTTTAAAATTTTTGCCTTTTTATTTGCTGCAAGTTGGAATACATTAGGAAATTACTTTCTTAATGGTTTGTTTCCGATCCATGTATCTAGCCAGAACAGTGTTTTTCCCCCACACCAACGTTGCTTCTTAATCTTGAACTGACGTCAACATAATGTTTTAAAAATTCCTTATCTATCTCACCAATGTTCTTCCATACTCCCGTCAATAATTTTTTTAACCGGAATGGATTTCATGTTCCTATGATTTTGATGCAACGATTTTATTATTTTTGCCCACAGACTCTCTGGTTCCATCTTCAGTCTCCACCACCACTTAACCAATAGAGCTAAATTTAAATCTTTTATGTTACCAATACCGAGTCCTCCGAAATCCTTTGATGCTACCACTCTTTCCTATCTAACCCACCTTATTTTCTTATTCAAACTGCACCCTCCCCATATAAATTTTCTTCTAATCCCTTCAAGAATTTTCAATACAGTAGCCGGGCACTTATAGAGAGACAAATAGTAATTTGGTAGACTACCTAGCACTGCTTTTACCAATATTACCCTACCCGCTAAAGATAAATGTCTGGCTTTCCAACTTGATAATCTCTTATTGAAAGTTTCTATTATCTCCTTCCAGTGAATTATTCTGTTCATGTTTGCACCTACTTTTAAACCAAGGTAGATAAATGGTAGTTTCCCAGCTTTACACATAAAAATCGCTGCCATATGTGTAAGTTCCTCAATAGAAGTGCCAACTCCAAATATTTCACTTTTCTGTGGGTTTACTTTTAGGCCCGATAAAAGATAAAAAAAAATTCTAAGTATCCTCTTAAATTTTTTTATGTTGTTCTCCTCCCATTCCCCTAAAAAGAGTGAATCATCCGCAAATAACATATGAGTAAGATATGGGTCGTTATTAGGTAATCTTACGCCCGAAAATTCATTAATGTTTTTAGCCTTTTCCATCATGACATGAAGAGCTTCCATTGCCACAATGAATAGGAAAAGGGATAGAGGGTCACCTTGTCTCAATCCCCTTTTATATTGGAACTCTCCTGTTGGGGACCCGTTCACTAGAACCGAACCCCTTCCCGCAAACAGTATGCCCATAACCCAATTCCTCCACTTTGATGGAAAACCCGTATGTGTTAGGATAGAGATTAGGAATTTCCAATTTAGTGTGTCATAAGCTTTTTCTATATCTGCTTTGAATACAAAGATCTTACGTTTTAACCTCTAGTTATTTGAAACTAAAGATAAAGACCTTATATACGATTCATTATTTCTAATATTGAAAATTCATATAAGATTACATGCTTTAACAAATATTGAAGGACAATGTGTTTTCAGTTCTGTTTGTTGTTAAAGATATTTTTATAACAAACTAAATATTATTTATAAAACTTCTATATAACATTTAATGTTTTATAAAAAAAATTGATAGCGTTATCGTGTGTGTGGTACCCCATTAATAAAACAAATATACTCAACGTATCCTTTAAAATGTAACATTATAATTATATTTGGATTCTATAGTTAAATTGTTTCATTTTCTTACTTTATTAGAGAGAGACATTATATTATAAAATATGGATAATGGAATAGAAAAAGTTGAATAGAGAGTGACACTATATTGCAAAGTATGGATTAGAAAAGGTTCATTAACAATTTTATTTTTCAATACTAGTTTCACAACATCATATTAATACATAATTTTAATTATATCTTATCTAAAAATATCATATTATAATTTCTAAATCTTATATAATTTTTTATATAACTTGTGTAATATACGGGTCTATAACCTAGTGGCATAAGGCCCCTTGACGTGAGGTCGAAGGCTCAATCAAATTTAATCCAAATACAACTAAATAGTTAGCGGTAAGTGGGTATCGAACACAGGGAGTTTGTGGAATATGTGTTATTGAAAAGACTATCTAACTTGACTAAAATTAATCTAGTTGCAAATAAAATAAAATTCAAGAGTTGATTTGATTGGATTGGTTTTAAAACTAAATTAACTAGTTAAATTGCAAGAGAAAAATTTTGGTTGTAAGCAAATTAGAGACAAATGACCATCCTAGATTTCCGGTTTGCTTCGACATTCATATTATCATTTCACTAGAAAGAACTACATAGACATAGCTCATGTGTGATTACTTGCAGTGATGAAAGGGAACTAAGTACTCAGATTCCTAGAACGTGAGGTTGTTACCCGATGATCAATCAACCCTTACCCAAGCCTAACTATACCCATGATATCTCGATTGCCAACGACACCAAGAACGTATGGTTTCTAATTAGTTCAACATAAGAATTAACAAGTTACTAACAAATAATCACACACCATAACAAACAAATCATAAAGATAAAGATTGTTATTCTAGAAATTAGGAAAATCAAACATGAAATGTCTCAATCAAACCTTCAATCCAGGATAATCATCAAGTGTTTAGCCACTCATGGCTTGAAACAACATCATCACAAGAGTATTATTGTTCATCAAGATCAAAGCAACAAAACTAAAGATTAAGATAGTGTTCTTCAAGCTCTAGTCTCCAAAAATTAGCCAAAATTCGTCCACCAGTCAGTAGTAACCGAAAAACATGATTAGACCCCATAAAAACCCCATCAAATGACCAATAAATGCACAAGTTACAAAATTGGATCAGTCGGCGCCGTAAGCTACGCCATAGGGCCGTAGCTTACGGCGAGCAGCCAAGTCATACGGTCCTTGTATTCTGTCTTACGGCAGGCAATGTTGAAAACTTGTTTTCAGCATAACTTTTTCGTTTCAACTCCGTTTTTTTCACCGTTTTCGCCTACGTTCTCGTAATTTCGTCCTCTATCATGCTATCCTCTTAATTCTTCAATTCCAAAAATTGATTTTTTATTGATGCTCCAAATTCTTTCCCTTTTATGCTCCATTTGCACCTGCACGTCCAAACAACTAGTAGTTACCAAGTTCAAACTATCAAACATGTAAAGCATGGGATTTTAATCTTTTTAAGGCACTTAAGGGTTGTCCTACGGACCACCCATCACATCCCCACACTTACTCGTTGCTTGTCCCAAGCACCCTATTCAAAAACCATTTCAAAACCACAAGCGATCAACATGCAAATCAAGCTAAAATGTATCGTCCTTTTACTAACTTTTTATTACACCACAAGACACTCCCCTCACAACAACTCTCGGTGACAAGAAATATCAGCACATTATGCTAAAACACTCAATGCACGTGTGTGATTGTGTGACAATAAGCTTGTATACAAATCAAATCTCCTCCTATCAAATATTTAGCATGCTTATGAATCAAAAGGACATTCGGGTTGTAATGGGGCTATGTGTAAAGGTAGGAAATAGTGCGAATGTGAAAGTAGCTCATTGATTCGACCCGGTTTTTATTTCTACTACTAAACAAAGCAAACATCAACTATATACACAACTTCATCAACATTTTCAACTACTATTGCAACTAAATCCTTCTTTTTGTATTTTTCTCATATTTTTTTATCTTTTTTTTTTCTTTCTTTCTTCTTTTTTTTTTTAAGCATAGAACTCAAAAATATATACAAGAACATCAACAATCACAAACTAAATTCCTAAACCGGGTCATCTCAATAGGTAAAGTTTTTGTAAGAAGTAGGTTTGGGTCACAACCAAATGGTATAAGGCTCAAACATGGCTTTCTAAAGACCAAACCCCCACCCCTCACAATACCAAGCTCATATATGTAATGTATGAGGTCCAACCCCCAATTCCCACACTCTCACACATCTAGACGAGGCTACCTAAAAGTCCCCTATCATTTTCACAAGCATGCTAATCCTAGGCTTCAACAAGAATTCGTACACAAGTTCTATTAACACAATACACACACCGCCACTCAAAACAAGGAAAGCAACTTTAATAATCATATGTGGCTCAAAAACTCACCATGAAATGACTAGAAAGGGGTGTCGGTGTGTCATGCGAAACAATGTCAAGTGTTCAAATTCCAACAAGTTTTCGTTTGGTTTCACAAATTTTTCAAAAATTCTCAAAATTTTCCCCTTATCCCCACACTTGGGATACATTGTCCCAATGTATGGTTTTGAAGGGAATATCGCTTTCAACAAAAACACCAACATTTGCTTATACTCTCAAACCCCAAATTTCTTTTTGTATTTTTTTTATTTTTTAAACAAAAGCAAACAAACTAACTACCAATATTTCAAAGCTAAAGAACAAATCAAGACTAAGGAAAGAGTACATGACCTGGTGAAGTTTGACAAAACAGATGTTGTAGATAATCCGACTTTCTATCACCACCTTCACACAAATATCCGTACATCCTCCCCACACTTGAATGTTGCCATGGCCCTGAAACATAGAAAAATAACGAAATAGCAAGATCAGTGTAAAACCCCGGGTTGCCTCCCGAGCAGCGCTAAGTTTTCAGGTCTTCAGCCAGACCAAGCCACCCCCATTTATGGTGGCTCAAAGAATCGGTTCCTGCCACTTCCATCACTACATCGTGCCATTGCGTAGAATGCATCCGTCCCGTTTCGACTCGATGGGTAATCAAGTACACTCCTGCTTGAACCCATATGTTTTTCTTCATGGTCCGGTGGGTGCTTTTTTCTCATTCTTTGAAACACATTTTTCATACAATCACTAGACTCACCACCCTTCCCCTCAATGGACTCATTACTAATCACTCTAGTTTGAACATCAAAGGACAACTTACGCTTCTTTTCGGTCATGGTAATAATCCCGTCTCTACAATTAATTTGAGCATTTGCTGTGTATAGAAACGGTCTACCTAAAATTACCCTTTGTTGTGCTGCCATTTTGGTAAAAGCATAGTCTAGAACTAGAAAATCCACCAGGTATTCAAACTCTCCCAACTGAATCTTAACATTCCTAACCATTCCCCGTGGACGCCTCCAACTTTCATCCGCCAAGCTCACCATGGTGTTTATATCTTCAAGCGGACCAAAGTTGTACATATCGTATAGATCGCCTGGTAGCACACTCATACTCGCCCCATAATCCAATAATGCATGGGGAATTTTTAATTTTCCCACTCGGATCGGCACAAGTGGTGCTCCATGCTCTTTGTCCGTTTCAAACTTGGCATCCCTTCCTATACCTGCACTCACTTGACAATAAGATGTTAAAAATGTTTCATTGAATTCACTATTAGGAACGGTGCTTACCACATTGATATTAACACTTTTAATGTTTTTGGGATTTTGATGGAAGGTGTGAACCCCGGGTGTTAACGTGCGTATTTTGTGTGATTTATTGTCGTTTAAGTGATATTGTGCTTTGAGTAAGATAACTACGAGAAATTATGGTTCTGCAGGTTAATTGCTTAATTTGGGGAACTTAACATGTTTAGAGATAAAGTGAAGCGTTCGAGGTTGATAAATGTAGTGAAAGGAAGTTGTTCGGTTGAAGAGATAACTCAAATGTGTGAGAATCAAGAGATGAGGATCGATCATTGGCAGCCATGTGGGCTCTGATCCATCACGAAACATTGGCAGGAGACAAAACAATTGAGAGACTTCCATTCCATCGATCTTGGGGGCAGCAATTATTTTTATTTTGGTGGCTCAAAAACTTTGATAAAAAACTTATCATTATCATCGATAAGTGGGGCCACATTATACAATTGGAAGTTTCATTCACAAACAACTTTTTGGCAGCCATATACAACAACTTGGGAACATGGTTTGCACGTGATGTGAATGTTTGGTGGGCCACGAAGTCAGCAGCAACTCATGAAAGTGGAGCAGCAAGATATATTATATTTGGGCTCCCAAATCGGCCAATCACATCATCAATTATCATCGAAAGGTAGCAGCCATATATTATCAATTTTGGGCTCCTGGACTTCATCATATTCACGAAAGATTGGGGAGCCATTTATAATTACTTTTGGGCTCCCAACTCACGGCCCAACATCATCAAGTATTGGAGCATTAAAAAACAGATCATCATTATCGATTGGTGGGGGGTTTCGGAATTTTTAAAAAGGGGCATTATTATTAGAGAAACGCATACAAGGCAGCCTCTAGGCAGGGGGTTCTAGTCTAGTTGGCACGCAAATCAAGAGGAAAATAGTATTTTGTGTTGACGACTTTGAACGCGATGAACGGCTA
The DNA here is from genome assembly GCA_030545235.1 of Helianthus tuberosus. Lineage (NCBI taxonomy): Eukaryota > Viridiplantae > Streptophyta > Magnoliopsida > Asterales > Asteraceae > Helianthus > Helianthus tuberosus. The sequence goes on from CM060402.1 coordinate 111,082,388, forward strand.
GTCTCGTCGGTTTCACCCCGGTGTAGATGTTGTAAGATTTCTAGGGTTTATACATTTGTATTTTGATTTGATTTTGTGACAAATTGTTTAGTATTTGAAACCTTCGATAATTGTCTTGCATTTGTTTCGAATTCGTAAATTGTCGAGTGATGATAAAATTTGACTTTGCGAAATGGTTATGTGCACTTATGCCTTATCGTAGGTTAGGATTTACATGTCCGAGGTAACGAAGTGCATTACGGTCCGTTGTCTATGACGTCGATAGCAATTGGCACCTAAGCTTCGTGATAGTAATCCGTTAATCACTATATGCAATTGAATCAAGTTAAAACATGTAGGAACCCTAGGTCTTGCAATAATCGAACCGGGTGTGGAACTTGTCTCCAATTCTTGTTTTCAATTAAGTAAATTAGTTTTGCAATCTTAGTTAGTAAACAATTGTTTTAGATAACAGTAATTTGTCGGTTCACTCCGATTTCTTTTCAAACCAAATAAACAAAGAAAATTAGCAATCTTCATAATCACCTTGTACATTATTTGTAAATAGTCTAACTAATCGAACAGGTCGTGTAATACTGACCACATGCTCTTCGTGGATACGATACCCGACTTACCCTAGCTACCTAGGTTTAATTGGGTTTTTGACTGTCACACCCCGATTTCCACGTGTCACCGGTGGGCCCGGTAGGGGAGTATCGTGACGTGGTTGGCAACGTAATAGTCAAACAACACAATATTATTATGCACAGCGGAAGCAAATTTAAAATATGATACAACCGAATTTAATATTGTTTATCAATGTAACAATATCCGAAAGTTATCCACAGTAGGATCGAAACAAAATAATATAAATGGTTCAACAGACTTCAGGCATCCTAAGCTTGCGAGACTTTTTATTGATGCTTAGGAGACAATCCAGCCAATTTCGTTTAGTACCTGCATTCAGTCTTTTTGGGAAAATACGTCAGTTTACACTGGTAAATACAATCAACTGACTCATTTTGGAAAATGATTGAAAATTGGTTTGGATGCACATGGCATAAACATTTTTATAACTTGGGAGAATTATTTAATATTATAATCTTGTGAACGAATTACATGTTACTTATGCGTTCAGTAGCCCGGATCTTGTCCGGGTTAAAGATCAATAGACACACCACATAATTGAGTTATACACTGACAGGTGTACGCCTACACCCCATGCTCAGGTCGTGGCCATCTCGTAAGATGATGCCAAGGATATCCGGGACATGGTCATTAACCCCCCAAAGGCTGTAAAGTAAACAATACTGTTTAAACGAGCCGATCAAATTATTCAACTACCCACTTACTGTGGAGATTTGATGCCCGATCAAGCGGTATGCTATATACCGTAACCCAAGCCCGTATAGGGAAAATAAGTTAAAAGTATTTACCTGAGTAAGTATTAATCACAATAAGCAAAATGCACGTAGCATTTACTGGTCCTCCTAATCTGGAACGAAGGTTTATAATAACCTATTAGAATTCTAACGGGCCTTTTATTAAGCTTAAGCTTAGACCGGCTAGTTTCAAGATACGGTTCGTACGCATGATTAAGCGAAGACCGGATAGAATGTGATTCAGACCCGACAAGTTTGAAGACTTGTTTAATATGGGTTTATTATTCACATTCTGGATTTTGAGATAAAACCGTTAAGGTTTGACCCGTTTCGGCTAATTTATGTAAACCTGTTACATAAACCGAACCGTACGCGTAATAAGCGTGACGGGTGTTCATGAGAGCTATATACAGGTTTCCTAAGTTAATTATGCCTCAAATATGTTGTGACATCAGTAAGATGTCTTTCGTTATGCCCGAAACGTGTTTAAACACAAACTAGGCCCCGTAGGGGTAGTTTGGTCATTTAAAAGTTTATAAAAGAGTTTAAGTGTTTAACTGAGTTACAGGTCTGACGAAATCAGTAAATATACTCAACTTGCTAAGTTATATCAGCAAGTTAAAGCATATATGTGAAACTTATCATTTTTAACCAAACTATGCCCCGTAGGGGTATTTTGGTAATTTCACATAAGCCGAAGAGCTCAAAACTGAAGTCTGAGTTTATCAACCTTTGCTCATTGTTAAAATATTATAATTTGCCTCATATATCAGTAGGTATCAACCCGGGTATGTCTAATATGATTTTAATACATACTATGCGTTAAAAACGCTAAATAAGGCGATTAAAGGCCATTTCCGGGTTCGATACTTAAATCTGATATTTTTATATTTCCAGAAGGCTTAAAATAATTTATTTATCATATGTGATCAGTAGCAAAAGGTTTGGAGTCGTTTAGATATGCACAACTCATTTTATGGCCCGTAAGGGCAAAACCGACAATTACCGGATTAAGCCTACGACTACTAGTTATGCTCAGCCTAAAATTAATTAAAAATCTTTAAAAATCCCAAAATAATATATTACATCAGTGGGTATTAAGTTTGATACCAAAAAGTAGGCTTAACTAGGCTATACGCTAATTACGCCATTTTATTAACATAAAGCTTTAAATTTGCGATAATGAGCATAACTCCTAATCTACAAGTCAAACTGATGTCAAACTTTGCATACAAGTTTATATATCAGTAATCAAGGTTTCTACACTTTTACATTTTCATAAATCACGTTTTAAGGTAATAAGGGCATAATGGTCAACATATGAGCAATTAACGGAAACATGCATATTAATTGGATAACTAATGAACCAAGGTGTATAATCACAGAGGGTTGTTCTAACATGTAACCTAGTCCAATTAAAGCTCTGAGGTATTTCTAAAACATGCCTAAACGGGTCAGAACTGAAAGTCAAAGTGAAAGTCAAACTATGTGACTTTCGGTTCCGAACCGGGTCTAAACAGGAAATTGTCGGGTTGAACATGTTTAGACATGTACTTATACTTATTACCAAGTTATAACAATGTTCAAACAGGTAGTATACGATCTACATTGCTAATTATGCATAAATGTCATTTTAAGCTTCCTGTTGACTTTTCTTAAACTAGTTTGACCCGACCTTTGACCTGGTTAGAGTGGTGATCAGGGGAAACCCTTTTGAGGTTTTATTACCCACATAAATACCAAGCTATAACTACTTTTAATTCGAGATATGACTGAGCCATTGTTGACTAATCTCGAAGTCAAACCGTAATTACGACGGTTTGACTTTTAGCTAATTAACTAAGCTAAAACTAATTAAAGAAGGACTAGCAGACTTACAAGGGTCCAATGCATGAAATATGATCACTTGAGGCTGCTTGATAGCTCCAGAAATGATCCAACAATGCAGGAGAAGGTGTGGGAATGTTTGTAACTAAAGAGGCTTTATATAGTGATCCAAGACACCATAAAAGCTTGACATCTTAGTCTAGCACCCATCCACAACTGATTAATACTTGTCCTAGTGCTTAGGGGGTGCCTAGGGGTCGTCCACATGTGAGAAAAACCGGCTAGAATGGTCACAATCGCGCATAACAGGCTGCAGCAAGTTTTCTGGTCGCTGGGCATTTGTTGCGCACCGTAACAATTATTTGTTGCGGTGCGCAACAAATCATCAGCAGCCAAAAATCTTGTTCCTTCATGCATTCGAAAGGGCAACCACTTGTTTCGAAATTGGGACTTGTTTTATCAATTAGGGACCTCCAAAAAGTGCTTTGTACAGTATCATACCCTACCATTATGAATTGTATGCTTGTATTCCAAAAGAAAGTACCGAATTGTAAGGTTTACCGTTGGAATTTCTTCGTAGGAGTCCACCAATTAAATCATGCATCATTCAATGTTATAATTCACTGAATTTTGAACATATATTAGGTGTTGTTAATATGTTTTGAGTCTTGGGATTTATAACGAGGTCGTTCAGAGGTGCAAAAGTTAACATGACGACACTTTTAAATCCTGTCAAACATTTTTATTAAATCCGAGTTTACAACGCGTTTTGTCTTACATGACACGTGTCGTTTTATTATTTAACACAAATTTTCGAGGTGTTACATCCTCACCCCCTTAAAATAAATCTCGACCCGAGATTTACTGAAACAAATAAGGGTACTTTTCTTTCATGGTGGATTCAACTTCCCACGTGTATTCGGGACCTCTACGGGCGTCCCATTTGACCTTTACTATAGGTACATGCTTCCTTCGAAGCTTCTTTACCTGTCGATCTTCAATCGACAAAGGTTTTTCCATAAACTTCAAGCTCTCGTCTATATGCACATCTGTGTGTGGTATAACCAGTGATTCGTCAGCGAAACACTTTTTCAGATTGCAGATGTGGAACACATTGTGAATTCCACTGAGCTCTTCTGGTAAGTTTAACTTATAGGCAACTGACCCGACACGTTCGATAACCTCGAAAGGTCCTATGTATCTCGGGCTTAGCTTGCCTTTCTTACCAAACCGCATCACTCCCTTCCAGGGTGATACTTTAAGTAGGACTTTGTCACCTACTTCGAAGTGAAAATCCTTACGCTTAGGATCAGCGTAACTTTTTTGCCTATCCCGGGCAGCTTTGAGACGGTCTCGAATCTGGACAATCTTGTCCGTTGTTTCGAACACGATCTCTGGTCCTGATAACTGGACATCTCCAACTTCCGCCCAACAAATAGGCGATCTACACTTTCTACCGTATAATGCCTCAAAAGGCGCAGCCTTGATGCTGGTGTGGTAGCTATTGTTGTAGGAGAATTCGATTAACGGTAGGTTCTTATCCCAACTACCGCCCAAATCGATCGCACATGCACGTAGCATGTCTTCCAACGTTTGAATAGTACGCTCACTCTGACCGTCTGTCTGAGGATGGTAAGCCATACTAAAGTTCAAACGTGTGCCCAAAGATTGCTGGAAACTCTTCCAAAAATGCGACGTGTACCTAGTATCTCTATCAGAGATAATAGCTACAGGTATGCCATGTAAGGCTACAATCTTATCAACGTATAACTGGGCTAACATATCGGAGCTATAAGTCTCCTTGATGGGTAAGAAATGAGCTGACTTAGTCAGTCGGTCAACTATAACCCATATCATATCATTTCCTTTCCTTGTCTTGGGTAACTTGGTAATAAAATCCATAGTTACCATTTCCCACTTCCACGTAGGGAGTTCAGGCTGTTGTAGCAAACCTGACGGTTTCTGGTGCTCGGCTTTGACTTGCGCACATGTCAAGCATTTTGCTACATGGGCGGGTACAGACTTTTTCAAGCCTATCCACCAATAATTTGCCTTTAAATCCTGGTATATCTTATCAGCTCCAGGATGAACGGAGTATTTGGAACTATGGGCTTCCTGGAGGATGACATCTCGAAGTCCTCCATAAATTAGAACCCATATTCGTCCGTTTAAACGTAAAATTCCATCCTTGCTAAGAGTTAACTGCTCCTCAGTTACTCCTAACTTTTCATTAGGATAGTTAGCCTCCAACACAGCTTCTTTCTGTGCAGCTAACAACCTTTCAATCAAATTATTCTTTATCTCCATACGCTTGGCGTTAATTCGGATGGGTTTAACCCTTTCCTTCCGACTCAAGGCATCGGCGAATACATTCGCCTTGCCGGGATGGTATTTGATTTCACAATCATAATCATTTAAAGTTTCCATCCAACGGCGTTGCCTCATGTTTAATTCCTTCTGATTAAACAGATGTTGGAGGCTCTTGTGATCAGAATAAATCACACATTTGACACCATAAAGATAGTGCCTCCAAAGCTTTAGTGCGAATACAACGGCACCCAGCTCCAAGTCATGGGTGGTGTAATTCTTTTCATGCACTTTCAATTGTCTTGAAGCGTAGGCAATAACCTTGCCTTTCTGCATAAGCACACACCCCATGCCAGTGTGCGAAGCATCACAATAAACCACAAAGTCTTCAATTCCGTCTGGTAGTGTCAGTACTGGGGCGTTGCTCAACTTTTGCTTCAAGATATCAAAGGATTCTTGCTGCTTAGGGCCCCAAACAAACTTAACCTTCTTCTTAGTTAAGGAGGTTAGGGGTGCAGCAATCCTTGAAAATTTTTCAATGAAACGCTTGTAATATCCTGCCAATCCCAGGAAGCTACGAATTTCAGTAGGCGTCTTTGGCTCTTGCCAGTTCATTACGGCTTCAACTTTAGCGGGATCCACCTGGATACCACGCTCACTGACCACGTGTCCAAGGAATTGGATTTATCGTAGCCAAAATTCACATTTAGAGAATTTGGCATAGAGCTTCTCCTGATGTAGAAGTTTGAGAATACAACGAAGGTGTTTCTCATGGTCAGCTTGATTCTTCGAATAGATAAGAATGTCGTCGATGAAAACGATGACGAATTTATCTAAGTAAGGCTTGCAGACGCGATTCATGAGATCCATGAACGCGGCTGGTGCATTAGTGAGCCCAAAAGGCATCACTAGGAACTCGTAGTGACCGTAACGAGTCCTAAATGCAGTCTTGTGCACGTCTTCATCTTTGACCTTTAATTGATGGTAGCCTGACCTCAAATCAATCTTCGAGAAGTAACTTGCCCCTTGAAGCTGATCGAACAAATCGTCGATTCTGGGCAAAGGATACCTATTCTTGATCGTGACTTTATTAAGCTCGCGATAGTCGATGCACAGGCGCATCGACCCATCCTTCTTCTTGACAAACAAGATTGGCGCTCCCCAAGGAGATGAACTAGGTCTAATGAAACCTTTAGCTAGCAATTCATCTAGCTGCGTCCTCAACTCCTTCATTTCTGTGGGTGCCAATCTGTATGGAGCTCTAGCAACAGGTGCGGCTCCGGGGATGATATCGATCCTGAATTCCACTTGTCTATCCGGTGGTAAACCAGGTAGATCTTCAGGAAACACTTTTGGGTATTCAGAAATGACAGGGATGTCTTCTATCTTCGGTTTAGGATCATCAATGATAACTTGCGCCATGTAGATGACACATCCCTTCTTCAAACACTTAGAAGCCTTGAGCATAGTTACCTGCTCAGGCAGCCCATACTGGGTATCTCCCCGAATGGTAAGTGATTCACCAGACGGAGTCTTTATTACCACCTGTTTCTGCTTACAGACAATTTGGGCCTGGTTATGAGATAACCAGTCCATACCCAGAACTATGTCAAAACCGGCCAACTTAAAGGGAAGTAGAGACAGAGGAAAAGAATGGTTCTTAATGGATATAACACATCCATCTAACACAGTAGAGACGGTTTCTATGGTACCATCTGCTAACTCTACCTCATAGTTTGCGCCTAAGGTTTTGACGGGTAAATTCAACAATTTACAAAACTTATGATCTACGAAAGACTTATCTGCGCCTGAATCAAAAAGTACTCTTGCAAAGACATCATTTACAAGGAAAGTACCTGTTATGACATTATCGTCTTGCACAGCCTCTTTCGCGTCCATTCTGAAGACTCTGGCATTAGTCTTCTTAGCCTCTTCAGGCTTCTTGTTGTACTTTGGGCAGTTGGTCTTGATGTGCCCCTTTTCATTGCAACGGTAGCATGTTGCGTCTTTTATCTTCTTGCAATCCAGGGTTTTGTGATCCGTGGACTTGCAAATACCACAAGCAAAGGATTTTGACTGAGTCTGAGAGTTAGACTCCAGTCTGCACTTTCCATAGTGCTGTTTCTTGCAAATTTTACACTTGGGCTTCTCACTAGAATTATGCCCATCCTTCCTCGACTCCGACCCTTTCTTGTTGTCACCGTTCCCACGGTGTTTCTTGTTCGATCATCTTGAACCATCATCTTCACGCTTCCTCTTCTCAGCCTCCTTATTCCTCAGCGATCTCTGCCTAACCGCATCCAGAGGGAGGGATAAGGAAATGTCAGCTACTGATCTGAAGGTAGCTGGCCGAGAAGCTTTTACGCTTGCCTTGATTTCCAGGGCTAGACCACCGATAAAACGAGCGATTCTTTTAGGCTCCGGGGTTACCAGATAAGGCACCAACCGGGACAGCGTATTGAAGCTTGTCAGATAAGCTTGGCAGTCGAGGTTCGTCATCACCAACGATAGAAAGTCAGATTCTATCTTTTCCACCTCATGTTGAGGGCATAAATTTTCCTTGATCAGGGCGACAAATTGATCCCATGACATATTGTACAATGGGATTTTCCTGGTGGCTTGAACTAAAGATCTCCACCATGCTAATGCTTCGCCCTTAAAGGACTGTGACACAAACTTAACCACATCCTTTTCAGCGCAACCGCTGATATCTACCACCGTCTCCATCTCGTCAAGCCATGTCATACAATCGACGGCTCCTTTCTCCCCATTAAAATCCCGGGGCTTGCAAGATACGAAGTACTTATAGGAGCAACCCTTGTTACGGGGCTCTTGATGCAGTACTATCTGCTGAGATGGGACACTTTGATGGTTGGTGGACTGACGGTCATCGCCATCTTTCTTGGGTCCATTCTTTTTGGGAGGAGGCTTGCTATGAGCCTCAGAATGTGTCTTGGGCTTTGAATGCGGTGTAGATTGGGTCCTACTTCGAGTACCACTATAATCATCATACTGCCGCTCCAGAGCCTGTGTAACAGCGCCGTCTATGATCGCTTTTAATTCAGCACCTGTTAACGTAATCTGGGCGTTCTCATTTTGCTCCACTGGATGGCTATTTATTTCATTTGAGTCAGCCATTTGAATTGAACTGTTGCAGAAAACAAGGACAATATTTTATTTGGGAGTTTATTATGGAATTACCCCTTAGGGTAACTCGTTAACCATGGTAAACAGAGACCATATTTGGTTAACTTATAAATCGTATTAATTTAGGATTTCAATTAAAATTTATCCTAATTATAAACAATAACAATATATATTAGCACATAAGGCTTAGTCACATGGACAATTTAAATTTATAAGCTATGATTTCAGAGAACCAAGACTTTTAAGGTTTGAACCTAGTTCATTACCCTTATCAGACAGGGAGTCATAGTTACCACTGTCTTTTGGCTCATATGGAAGTGAGCAGGGCCCGTAGGCGTCATATTACCACGTATGGTAAAATATGATCATCTTAATTGATGATTTAACCCATGATTCAGAGATCATTAATTTGGGTTTGGAATCTTTAGAAAGATCCTTACATAATACTACTGCGTGTGATTTTAAATGCATCACATCTGCCGGGAGCGTTAACATGTTTTCAGCTGTTAACAGGGATTTGAATCTTTTAAACAGGTCTTACCATCATGGTCAGGTCTTTATAAGGACACTCAGACTAGGTTTCACACTTTAAGATTCTTATTTTAAAAATTTACATAGGCAGATTATTTTCAAAAGGAATGATCTTGATTTATTTATTTCATATATAAATTATTTATGCACAAAATGGCAGACATGAAATTTATAAAACAACATTCCATTGATTTATTCAAAATATTATACACGGCCCTAAACGGGTCTTTTTCAAATAAGAAACTTACCCTCGCAGGGGTCAAACAAGTACTTACCCACGCAGGGGCTTAATAACACACATGCCCACGTAGGGGCTTAATAACATAATTGTCCACGCAGGGACGTACACAAACAATATACCCTCGCAGGGGTTTATGTAAAGATAGGCCCACGCAGGGGCTCAAAGCAAACATACCAACACACATACCCACATAGGGGCTTAACAACCAAATACACCCACGAAGGGGCTTTTACAGAAAATGGAAGGGTTCAATGATCCTTCTTGTTCTTCCCTTTGATCAATCCTACTAATCCTTGGAAGAAAGTCTGTCTCTCCCTACGGTCTCTGTGCACTTCCCGTTCCACCTGATCCAGCCTCTGAAGGAGTTCCTCATGCTCAGGTGGGGAGAACCTAGGCGGCTGCGATTGAGTCCGTATGATAGGCCTAGGTGGTATCTGGTACCCTTGTGTTGGGTACCCAACTCCCCATGGAGCTCCGTATGGTCCTTCTAGGTGCAGGGCATTGTAGTTAGCTGCCACCAAGTAGGGGTCGGCCTCTGCATACCCGTAGTTGTTGAGGACTGGCGGCTCGAATGGGTTATAAGCCATGGAACCTGTATAAGCTGGGATTGGGTTGTCAAAACCCATTGGCGGCGGCTGTGGCATCGCGGGGTTGGAAGGTCCACCCATTTGTGGGTCCTCCTGATGTGGCGGGTAGTGGCTGGCACTTGACTGACGTGGGGAGCTGAAATGAAAGTCTCCCGCACGTGATGACATACGTGCACCTGACCTCCTACGCCTCGGTGGTTGAGGAAGTGCCGGCTGAACTGGTGGCGGTGGAGGTGGTGGCGTAACTGCCACAAACCGGTGATCCTCAGAGGAATCTTGATGATGCTGCTGCTGTGGCTGCTGCTGCTGAGACTGCTGCTGCTCATGAGGCGACGAGTGGTGAGAAGGTGTATAGTACCACTTGTGCTGATTAAACAGGGCTTGGAAACTGTCTGGACCACCATAGGGTGATCCGTGGAAAGACGATCCGTCGGAGATCTCGATCGGATGGTTTGGAGTGCCACTTGCTGGCATGACGGGGTCCGTATCCTCGTCCATGTCATCCGCATTATCACCGGAGAAGTGATCGTCTGGCCCTAGTGGGTTGAAACCCACGGGTTCTGGTAAGTAATTGGCCGGATTAAACTGGCCTCTAAAGATGGGTGTGGGGTCACCATACGAATGATGAGACAGGGATCGCTGAAGTGGTATGTAGGACAGTTGAGGGTTATTGGGTTCATAAGGGTTAAGAACAGGAGGTGTTGAACTATGCGAAACCGACCGTCTGGCCGGCTCGAACAGGTTTCTCCGGTTCTCCCGAGGGTCGTCACTCTCGGTGGTGGATGGAGCTCGCCGTTGCGAAGGTCCAGCTTCATGGTCGTTGGGGGCGGTGACTGGCCCCTTGCCTCGTCCTCGTCTCCTAAAGAATCTTGGAGGCATTTTGATATTCCTATCAATAAAGTATAAGATAACAATAACAAATATAAAATTTTAAAGGACAAAACAAAAACCGAATAAGGTGGAATTTGTCCTATGTTATAAGTCTAGACTCGAAGGTTTAGAATGTGCAATTGTGTAACTGAGATTAAACACAAAAGGCTAGTGTTTAATTCACTCAGAGTTGGCTCTGATACCAACCTGTCACACCCCGATTTCCACGTGTCACCGGTGGGCCCGGTGGGGGAGTATCGTGACGTGGTTGGCAACGTAATAGTCAAACAACACAATATTATTATGCACAGCGGAAGCAAATTTAAAATATGATACAACCGAATTTAATATTGTTTATCAATGTAACAATATCCGGAAGTTATCCACAGTAGGATCGAAACAAAATAATATAAATGGTTCAACAGACTTCAGGCATCCTAAGCTTGCGAGACTTTTTATTGATGCTTAGGAGACAATCCAGCCAATTTCGTTTAGTACCTGCATTCAGTCTTTTTGGGAAAATACGTCAGTTTACACTGGTAAATACAATCAACTGACTCATTTTGGAAAATGATTGAAAATTGGTTTGGATGCACATGGCATAAACATTTTTATAACTTGGGAGAATTATTTAATATTATAATCTTGTGAACGAATTACATGTTACTTATGCGTTCAGTAGCCCGGATCTTGTCCGGGTTAAAGATCAATAGACACACCACATAATTGAGTTATACACTGACAGGTGTACGCCTACACCCCGTGCTCAGGTCGTGGCCATCTCGTAAGATGATGCCAAGGATATCCGGGACATGGTCATTAACCCCCCAAAGGCTGTAAAGTAAACAATACTGTTTAAACGAGCCGATCAAATTATTCAACTACCCACTTACTGTGGAGATTTGATGCCCGATCAAGCGGTATGCTATATACCGTAACCCAAGCCCGTATAGGGAAAATAAGTTAAAAGTATTTACCTGAGTAAGTATTAATCACAATAAGCAAAATGCACGTAGCTTTTACTGGTCCTCCTAATCTGGAACGAAGGTTTATAATAACCTATTAGAATTCTAACGGGCCTTTTATTAAGCTTAAGCTTAGACCGGCTAGTTTCAAGATACGGTTCGTACGCACGATTAAGCGAAGACCGGATAGAATGTGATTCAGACCCGACAAGTTTGAAGACTTGTTTAATATGGGTTTATTATTCACATTCTGGATTTTGAGATAAAACCGTTAAGGTTTGACCCGTTTCGGCTAATTTATGTAAACTTGTTACATAAACCGAACCATACGCGTAATAAGCGTGATGGGTGTTCATGAGAGCTATATACAGGTTTCCTAAGTTAATTATGCCTCAAATATGTTGTGACATCAGTAAGATGTCTTTCGTTATGCCCGAAACATGTTTAAACACAAACTAGGCCCCGTAGGGGTAGTTTGGTCATTTAAAAGTTTATAAAAGAGTTTAAGTGTTTAACTGAGTTACAGGTCTGATGAAATCAGTAAATATACTCAACTTGCTAAGTTATATCAGCAAGTTAAAGCATATATGTGAAACCTATCATTTTTAACCAAACTATGCCCCGTAGGGGTATTTTGGTAATTTCACATAAGCCGAAGAGCTCAAAACTGAAGTCTGAGTTTATCAACCTTTGCTCACTGTTAAAATATTATAATTTGCCTCATATATCAGTAGGTATCAACCCGGGTATGTCCAATATGATTTTAATACATACTATGCGTTAAAACGCTAAATAAGGCGATTAAAGGCCATTTCCGGGTTCGATACTTAAATCTGATATTTTTATATTTCCAGAAGGCTTAAAATAATTTATTTATCATATGTGATCAGTAGCAAAAGGTTTGGAGTCGTTTAGATATGTACAACTCATTTTATGGCCCGTAAGGGCAAAACCGACAATTACCGGATTAAGCCTACGACTACTAGTTATGCTCAGCCTAAAATTAATTAAAAATCTTTAAAAATCCCAAAATAATATATTACATCAGTGGGTATTAAGTTTGATACCAAAAAGTAGGCTTAACTAGGCTATACGCTAATTACGCCATTTTATTATCATAAAGCTTTAAATTTGCGATAATGAGCATAACTCCTAATCTACAAGTCAAACTGATGTCAAACTTTGCATACAAGTTTATATATCAGTAATCAAGGTTTCTACACTTTTACATTTTCATAAATCACGTTTTAAGGTAATAAGGGCATAATGGTCAACATATGAGCAATTAACGGAAACATGCATATTAATTGGATAACTAATGAACCAAGGTGTATAATCACAGAGGGTTGTTCTAACATGTAACCTAGTCCAATTAAAGCTCTGAGGCATTTCTAAAACATGCCTAAACGAGTCAGAACTGAAAGTCAAACTATGTGACTTTCGGTTCCGAACCGGGTCTAAACAGGAAATTGTCGGGTTGAACATGTTTAGACATGTACTTATACTTATTACCAAGTTATAACAATGTTCAAACAGGTAGTATATGATCTACATTGCTAATTATGCATAAATGGCATTTTAAGCTTCCTGTTGACTTTTCTTAAACTAGTTTGACCCGACCTTTGACCTGGTTAGAGTGGTGATCAGGGGAAACCCTTTTGAGGTTTTATTACCCACATAAATACCAAGCTATAACTACTTTTAATTCGAGATATGACTGAGCCATTGTTGACTAATCTCGAAGTCAAACCGTAATTACGACGGTTTGACTTTTAGCTAATTAACTAAGCTAAAACTAATTAAAGAAGGACTAGCAGACTTACAAGGGTCCAATGCATGAAATATGATCACTTGAGGCTGCTTGATAGCTCCAGAAATGATCCAACAATGCAGGAGAAGGTGTGGGAATGTTTGTAACTAAAGAGGCTTTATATAGTGATCCAAGACACCATAAAAGCTTGACATCTTAGTCTAGCACCCATCCACAACTGATTAACACTTGTCCTAGTACTTAGGGGGTGCCTAGGGGTCGTCCACATGTGAGAAAAACCGGCTAGAATGGTCACAATCGCGCATAACAGGCTGCAGCAAGTTTTCTGGTCGCTGGGCATTTGTTGCGCACCGTAACAATTATTTGTTGCGGTGCGCAACAAATCATCAGCAGCCAAAAATCTTGTTCCTTCATGCATTCGAAAGGGCAACCACTTGTTTCGAAATTGGGACTTGTTTTATCAATTAGGGACCTCCAAAAAGTGCTTTGTACAGTATCATACCCTACCATTATGAATTGTATGCTTGTATTCCAAAAGAAAGTACCGAATTGTAAGGTTTACCGTTGGAATTTCTTCGTAGGAGTCCACCAATTAAATCATGCATCATTCAATGTTATAATTCACTGAATTTTGAACATATATTAGGTGTTGTTAATATGTTTTGAGTCTTGGGATTTATAACGAGGTCGTTCAGAGGTGCAAAAGTTAACATGACGACACTTTTAAATCCTGTCAAACATTTTTATTAAATCCGAGTTTACAACGCGTTTTGTCTTACATGACACGTGTCGTTTTATTATTTAACACGAATTTTCGAGGTGTTACATTGACTGATCGGGACGACACGGTCACGTCAAAATGGCGTCGCTGCCGGGGAGCTAGTGCGCTTAGTATTTCATTGCTTGTTCGATTTTAGTTTAGTTTATTTTCTTTCCTTTTTCTTGTATATTTGTGATTTTACTTCGGGTGGTCGAGCTTGTTTGTGCAGGTACATGTTTTGCAGGTACCGTCTTTCAATATGAATTGGGTAGATGATGATCCGTGCGAGTGTTGCGGAAACGGAGAGCATTATTTAGAGGATTGCTCTGTTTTCTACGAAAAATTTCAAGCCAACAAGGAACGGGAAGACTACCTCAGTGGATTGTTTGAATATATGAGGGCGGATTATGAAGATTTCAATGGTCCATCCTTATATTATCCATACGATAATCCACCACCACCACATTATCAAGAATACTACTATGAGCCCGAATTGCCACATTTTTCAAGTTGCCGGGAGGAGGAGTATGATGATTATTATAATGAATACCCTCAACCGGCATTTCAGGAACCTCTAGAGTCAATGCATTCCAAGCTTGATTCTCTCATAAACATGGCGAAAGAATATCAACAGGATATCAAAGATTTGAAGAAAGCGAATGAAGTGAGAGATAAAGCCCATGAAGCATTGGTGGTGCAAGTAGGTCAATTAGCGGAGGAATTAGCCCAAATTAAACGCGAGCGGGAGGTTTTGGCCAATGGTACAATAGTAGATGGTGATGTGGTGGAAGAGGCTATTGATCTTCCCGAGCAAGAAAATGAATGTTTGAACCAAGCGAAAGACATCATACCGCGGGACGAGTCGGATCCGAAAGATGCCCACGTTCATATCCATCCTTCTCCCATACTTATCACTCCAACCAACAAAGTTGGGGATGCGGGTTCGGGTATAAGGATTCGAAGGGTAGTCTTGCAAGACATTGGACATTTCATCAAGAAACCACCCCAAAGTAGCTTACTACGCATGCCGCATAAAATAAAAAGAGAATGGATCCGGCATGCCAACTACCGAGCGTATGTTGGAAACTCGGTAGGCAAATGTGCACTTCGACCACCATGAGAGGTAAATCAGGTATGATTGTTGTAGAGTTTGTATTATTATTTGTTTTATTTTTTTTAGTAGTTAAATGAACGTTGTGAGTGTGTTCCCTATATAACCCTCACGAGACCTCTCGTCCTCCCAAGCTATTGGGGGGTTTAAAAGGGCTTGTTGCATAAGCTAAATGCAACCGTGATTCCTACGAAAGTGAGTTAGGCTTGTTATTGTTGTAAATTATTTTTCCACATAAATCAAAGTAAATTAATGTATGACTTGGTAATGTTTTCATAAAAGTGGTAGAACTAGTTCACTAACAAATTTTGATGGTTGTGAGAAGCATGCTTCTACACAAGGGTTAAGATTTGTAGGTACATTGAGTTCGTGGGACAACCGCTTTCTTGAAGAGAAGAAGAGCACACGAGGAATGAGCTTAAAAAATAATAATAATAAAATAAAAAAAACCAGGTGCATACGTTTCTTTTTACTTTTGATTTTTAGTTAGAAAATAAGTGGATTGTAAAGTGTATATTATTTTTCCGGGGTGAAATTTTGGGGAGGTTAGTCGTGTCACATCCCTTGTGCGTTTAATACTCTAGTTCTTACACATTGAGGACAATGTTTGCCTCAAGTGTGGGGATGGGGGAGTTAGTAAAAGTTTTCGATTGTTGACCCGTTCATTTAAACACTACACATTGAGGACAATGTTTACCTCAAGTGTGGGGATGGGGGAGTTAGTAAAAGTTTTCGATTGTTGACCCGTTCATTTAAACACTACACATTGAGGACAATGTTTACCTCAAGTGTGGGGATGGGGGAAAAATTTTCAAAAATTTTTCAAAATATCTTGTTTCAAAAGCAATCTTAAAAGCACAAGTAACTAAGTCAACGATGGATGTCACAACCCATTTGGTCTTTTGTCATGGTCAAGTTCAAGTTAATAGCATGACGAGTATTTAGCGGGTGGTTATTTGGGAATAATTCGCCTAAGGAACTAGCACATCATGCATGTCACATACCATACCTTTTATATATGTGAGGTTTTGAGCCACTTTTATATCATAGAATTACATATTTATGTTTCTTTGTTGAGTGGACCATTAGTCATGTATTGTAGAACTTGCATCTTTTGATACGTTTGAGACCATAGACCGAATACAAGCACGAGAATGATTAAGGCATTAGGTGAACCTTTTCCTTTAAAACCAATTATTTATCCTTACCCAAACAAATCCCCTAGTCACCCACTTTGAGCCTAAACCTTTCGTTTGACAACCCGTTTAGCCCATAACCGTTAAACCTTTTCTTTTAAACCCGTGTGATGGAAATTCGATTTTAGGATTATTTGTTTGTATAGTTGTGGTTTATATTTGCAAAAAAAAAAAAATGCAGAAAAATTGTAAAAAAAATAAATAAATGAAAAAAAGCGTTGAGAAAAGCGCAAAAAGATGTGTTAGTAATTGTTGAATAAAGGCTAAAGTTGTTGCCTTGTATGGTGTTTATAGTTTAGTTTTGTTTAGAGTAGTTAATTGTAATAAAAATCGAATTTTCATCACCTTAGCCACTTTAAAAATTTCCTATTTCCTACCCTTAACCTAGCCCCGTTACAACCCTTACAAAGACCTTATGACTTGTGCTTAGTATTCGTAATCGGTGGTGGAGAATGATTGAGTTGCAAGCCTATGCGGGTACGTGTTCTAATCGGTTTTGAGCGATTATTATTTGAAGTGCTAATACATTATAAACATTAGCCAATTTATAAACCGAGTGGAGAGAACATTGTGAGGGATGTGTATGAATTGTTGGTTTCGCGGGTGGGTTAATCTTGGATAACCATTGTTATATGTGATTATCCACTTGACCGTTAAATATGTTGAAAACTGTAAAAGAGTTTGAACTTTTGTATGACAATCGACCTTAACCTTTGTCTCGGGAATGGGGAGTGTATTCGTTGTTCGACCCACGTGAAAGTGAAAGACAGATTTGCTTGAGGGCAAGCAAACGACAAGTGTGGGGATGTGATGGAAGGTGTGAACCCCGGGTGTTAACGTGCGTATTTTGTGTGATTTATTGTCGTTTAAGTGATATTGTGCTTTGAGTAAGATAACTACGAGAAATTATGGTTCTGCAGGTTAATTGCTTAATTTGGGGAACTTAACATGTTTAGAGATAAAGTGAAGCGTTCGAGGTTGATAAATGTAGTGAAAGGAAGTTGTTCGGTTGAAGAGATAACTCAAATGTGTGAGAATCAAAAGATGAGGATCGATCATTGGCAGCCATGTGGGCTCTGATCCATCACGAAACATTGACAGGAGATAAAACAATTGAGAGACTTCCATTCCATCGATCTTGGGGGCAGCAATTATTATTATTTTGGTGGCTCAAAAACTTTGATAAAAAACTTATCATTATCATCGATAAGTGGGGCCACATTATACAATTGGAAGTTTCATTCACAAACAACTTTTTGGCAGCCATATACAACAACTTGGGAACATGGTTTGATGTGAATGTTTGGTGGGCCACGAAGTCAGCAGCAACTCATGAAAGTGGAGCAGCAAGATATATTATATTTGGGCTCCCAAATCGGCCAATCACATCATCAATTATCATCGAAAGGTAGCAGCCATATATTATCAATTTTGGGCTCCTGGACTTCATCATATTCACGCAAATCAAGAGTAAAATAGTATTTTGTGTTGACGACTTTGAACGCGATGAACGGCTAGTCTCGTCGGTTTCACCCCGGTGTAGATGTTGTAAGATTTCTAGGGTTTATACATTTGTATTTTGATTTGATTTTGTGACAAATTGTTTAGTATTTGAAACCTTCGATAATTGTCTTGCATTTGTTTCGAATTCGTAAATTGTCGAGTGATGATAAAATTTGACTTTGCGAAATGGTTATGTGCACTTATGCCTTATCGTAGGTTAGGATTTACATGTCCGAGGTAACGAAGTGCATTACGGTCCGTTGTCTATGACGTCGATAGCAATTGGCACCTAAGCTTCGTGATAGTAATCCGTTAATCACTATATGCAATTGAATCAAGTTAAAACATGTAGGAACCCTAGGTCTTGCAATAATCGAACCGGGTGTGGAACTTGTCTCCAATTCTTGTTTTCAATTAAGTAAATTAGTTTTGCAATCTTAGTTAGTAAACAATTGTTTTAGATAACAGTAATTTGTCGGTTCACTCCGATTTCTTTTCAAACCAAATAAACAAAGAAAATTAGCAATCTTCATAATCACCTTGTACATTATTTGTAAATAGTCTAACTAATCGAACAGGTCGTGCGATACTGACCACATGCTCTTCGTGGATACGATACCTGACTTACCCTAGCTACCTAGGTTTAATTGGGTTTTTGACTGATTGGGACGACACGGTCACGTCAGATTTATCACCGTGTCACATGGTAGCTGGCCTTTTGCTTTCTTCAATATCGCCACTTCACTTGCAAGTTGATCCATTTGGGTGGTCAAAGTTTGAATCGCTTTATCACGGGCCTCGTCCTTTTGCATCCGAACCTCATCACGGTGATTCATTCGTTGCATTTCAACTTGCATCGCCCTCAACATCTCCATTACTTCGTTTCCACCCGAAGCGCTTTGACCCGTTTGATATTGCCTTTGAAATCCTTGGTTTCCTTGGAAATTCGGGTTAGCTTGATTTGAAGGGTTCCCATACCGAAAGTTTGGGTGGTTTCTTAAACCGGGGTGGTAAGTATTAGAATTCATATTGTTGTAATTTCTACCACCCCCTCCTTGACCTTGTACTGCATGAACTTCTTCATATTGCCCTTCCACCATTCCTTGGCAATTTTCAGCCGCATGACCTATTTCATTGCAAATAGCACAAACATCATAAATTTGATTAGAGGTTTGAACATTACCATCGTCAACCGCATGCACTTGTGTTCGGGTAACGGTCGGTCGTGCTCTCCTTGATGCTTGAGCTTTCCTCTTTGATGTAATTGTCATTTGCTCCAAAGACTCCCAATCATCTTGCTCATAGTTCGTACCAAAAGTGCCACCGGTAATAGACATTAAGTCTCGAGCATCTTCGGCACTCAACCCCTCATGAAAAGCGTTCATCAATTCCCAAAGTTCAATTCCATGGTGAGGGCAATTCTTGATCATCATGTTAAAACGCTCAAAGGCCTCATGGAACATCTCACCTTGTTGTTGTTGAAAACTCCTCAACCCCTTCCTAGCATCATTGGTCTTTTGAGCGGTATAAAATTCATCCAAAAATATTTGTTGCATTTCCGCCCAAGTGTAAATGGATGCCGAAGGCAAAGTATAGAACCACTTCTTTGCCTTATCCTCCAACGAAAATTGAAACAACACTAACTTGACATCATCGGCCGAAAAACCTTGACTCCCAAGAGTATTGCAAATTGAGTCATAGGCCTCCAAATGGAAATAGGGCTCTTCTATTGCTAGCCCCTTATATTTCGGCAAACTTTGTAAGGAATTAGTCCTTACTTCAAAAGTTCTTCCTTCATTGTTGTGAGGGATAACTACCGGTGAAGGGTTGTGAGTAATTACCGGCCTAAAATGTGCTTCAATACCCCTCGCATGTTCTCTAAGATGCCTTCTTGGTACAACCAACCGACCCCTTGGACGAATAGGACCCATTGGTCTTGGTATATGCCCTTGTGGTGCGAATGGTTGTTGAAATTGTTGTTGTGGCATCGGTGGGTGTTGAATTGGCCTTTGGAATTGTGGTTGTACATTCTGTGGTCGCACTTGTTGCAATGGTATAGAGCGTTGCATTGGTGGCCCTTGTGGCCTTGGCCGAATGTGTTGTGGTATAATTTGTTGTTGTTGTGGCATTCCACCAACACTTGCTATCCCTTGAGGTTGGCCTTGCACATAACCAAAGTCTCCTTGGTCCCCATCACCCATATATGCATATCCTTCTTCTTCGTAACCCTCAAAATCCTCATATCCTTCTTCGTATCCATCCCCCCCTATACCCGAAGATTGCCCAAACGGAAGAGTCGAATATTGAAAACCCGACTGGTTCGATGGTCTAAATGTAGAAGTAGCATGAACGACAGTTGAACCTTGTGGTAATGTATAGGTTGCGGAATAATTGACCTGAAACTGGGAAAAAATGAGTGAGTGGTGGAATTGTAGTAGAAGGGTTGAAGGTATGTGTAGGTTCTTCTTGAGTGGTAATGGGTTGGGTGGTGTTAGCTGGTATTGCATCAATGGATGAAATAGGATTGGTAGTGGTGTTTGGTATGGTAGTGTTTGGTGAAGGTTGAGTGGATGATGGTATGAAAGGTGGTATAAGTTCACCCATAGTGGGTGGTGGTTGTGGTGGATCCATGTATCGAATTGGTGTGATTGGTGTAGTTGGTGTTGTTGGTGAACCACTGATTCTGTTCTCTCTTAGAAAAATTCTGTTTCCTCTTAATGTTCGCTCAATTTCCGGATCAAATGCCAATGGTGAAAGCTTGTGAGAGCTCCTAATACGCATGCACCTGTAAGTACCTGCACACTAACACACCCAGCGTAAACCAGAAAAATAACAAACTAAAAAGGATAAAAAATAACACACGTTGCGCACTACTCCCCGGCAACGGCGCCAAAATTTGACGTGAGGTCGAAGGCTCAATCAAATTTAATCCAAATACAACTAAATAGTTAGCGGTAAGTGGGTATCGAACACAGGGAGTTTGTGGAATATGTGTTATTGAAAAGACTATCTAACTTGACTAAAATTAATCTAGTTGCAAATAAAATAAAATTCAAGAGTTGATTTGATTGGATTGGTTTTAAAACTAAATTAACTAGTTAAATTGCAAGAGAAAAATTTTGGTTGTAAGCAAATTAGAGACAAATGACCATCCTAGATTTCCGGTTTGCTTCGACATTCATATTATCATTTCACTAGAAAGAACTACATAGACATAGCTCATGTGTGATTACTTGCAGTGATGAAAGGGAACTAAGTACTCAGATTCCTAGAACGTGAGGTTGTTACCCGATGATCAATCAACCCTTACCCAAGCCTAACTATACCCATGATATCTCGATTGCCAACGACACCAAGAACGTATGGTTTCTAATTAGTTCAACGTAAGAATTAACAAGTTACTAACAAACAATCACACACCATAACAAACAAATCATAAAGATAAAGATTGTTATTCTAGAAATTAGGAAAATCAAACATGAAATGTCTCAATCAAACCTTCAATCCAGGATAATCATCAAGTGTTTAGCCACTCATGGCTTGAAACAACATCATCACAAGAGTATTATTGTTCATCAAGATCAAAGCAACAAAACTAAAGACTAAGATAGTGTTCTTCAAGCTCTAGTCTAAAAAAATTAGCCAAAATTCGTCCACCAGTCAGTAGTAACCGAAAAACATGATTAGACCCCATAAAAACCCCATCAAATGACCAATAAATGCACAAGTTACAAAATTGGATCAGTCGGCGCCGTAAGCTACGCCATAGGGCCGTAGCTTACGGCGAGCAGCCAAGTCATACGGTCCTTGTCTTCTGTCTTACGACATGCAATGTTGAAAACTTGTTTTCAGCATAACTTTTTCGTTTCAACTCCGTTTTCTTCACCGTTTTCGCCTACGTTCTCGTAATTTCGTCCTCTATCATGCTATCCTCTTAATTATTCAATTCCAAAAATTGATTTTTTATTGATGCTCCAAATTCTTTCCCTTTTATGCTCCATTTGCACCTGCACGTCCAAACAACTAGTAGTTACCAAGTTCAAACAATCAAACGTGTAAAGCATGGGATTTTAATCTTTTTAAGGCACTTAAGGGTTGTCCTACGGACCACCCGTCACCCCTAAGGGCTCTCGATTCTCAGGGATGAACCTAGGTAAAAGAAAAACTTAAGGACCCATTTTTACTAGCCGGTACAGAGGCCCTCAAATTCTTAGAAACGAGTCTAAGTAAAAGTTTTTTAAGATACCCCTAAAGTTTTCTTTTAGACCCGTCACTCTTGCCGCACCCACCCCTCATACCCTTAAAACACCACTTGCAAACACTGTACTAGGTACGTGAGCCCACAATTTTACGCTGAGCTGGCCAGCCATGATACTCGCGCTAGAACATGTCATTTTCATGGATACCTTGAGGATGATATTACACGTGTTACGAACTTACGATGTTAGACAAAAACAATATAGAACCCATAATTGTATTTTTATTTAACTTTACGTTCAATAAACTGTTTTAACGTGAAAATTACTAATTTATTTTTTTAACAGTCAACTAAATCATCAGATAAGTAGCATGAGATGGCCTTCAATCGAGTAAATGCATCTTCTCTTCCATGACGGTTAGAGTTGGATGCATATCCGACTCCGAGCCACCAGTTTCGAGGAAAACCTGAAGGCCCATTGCGGTAAAATCCGGTTCAACTCGGTTTCGAACTGACGACCTCTAGAGAGGCTTAGTTCTAAACTTCATTATCATCCCCAATGTCCTTCAAAATGATGCTAGTGAGAGTTGAACTTGGGACCTTAAGGAGAAAAACCAAGTGACTAACCACTAGACCAACTTGTTAGAAACTACTAATTTATTTTAATAACTAAACTTATACATAATGGAGATTGAACTACTTACCTTCTATTACTCTAAACTTTATATAACTCATCAACAACATTGAGTTATTAATATTTTTTTTGAACAGCAAAGATTACATAACATTACTTCTAAATTACACCAAATTTTACCTCATACCAGGAAGGAACTGAAGCATAGTCTCTCCCTAAGAGACAAAGTCTCTACCACCCACCAAAGTAGTAATGGAACACCACTGAGTTATTACCAAGTACATCGAAAACTACCACATTGACTATCTATACAACGCAATTATAACTTCTTTTAATTAATAAACTTTTGGCTTTCGATTATATAATTTATATTTTGGGTATAATACCATCTACTATGCATTGTTGTAGAAACACCTAAAAGTGCTTGTCGGGTTAGTTACATAAAATTTACCGACAAAGTTTCGCAACAAGTTCATTAACTATAAAACTTTTTTATTGTTTTTATATGCTCATAACATTTTACATTTATTTTTTAGAGTTAAATGTTATTTACGTTCATGTGGTTTGTCCACCTCTACTATTTCAGGCCAATTTCAAAATTGTCCCGTTTTCCTCTCTCACATTCTTGAAACGTGTCTTTTCATTCCAAAAATCTAACTCCAGTTAAAAAAAAACTCAGTTAGCTTAGGGGTAAAATGGTTATTTTACATATACTCTTTATTTTTCATTTTATAAACTTTGTAAAATGACCATGTTACCCCTGAGGTAACTGAGTTTTTAACTGTGGTTACTTTTTTGGACTGAAATGACACGTTTCAAGAACGTGAGGGAGGATAACGATATGATTTTGAAATTTCACCTGAAATGACAAAAGTGGACAAACCACTGGGACGTAAATGGGACTTAACTCTATTTTTTTATAATTAAATTATTTATTACAATTCCCAACAAGTTCATTAACTATAAAACATTTTTATTGTTTTTTATTTAGTCATCACATTTTACATTTATTTTTATATAATCAAATTATTTGTTACAATTACATTTATTTTTATAATTAAATTATTTATTATTACAATTCCCAATAAGTTCAACTATAAAACTTTTTTATTGTTTTTTATATAAACACATTTTACATTTATTTTTCTACAATCAAATTATTTGTTACAATAACAGTTCAGCTTATAATATCATAGAGTTAATATGTAATTTACGCTTAAATATTACATCGTCAAGAAAAACACATTATAATAAATATGCTAACATATCTGTTTGGAAAACTTACATATCTAATTGAAAAAGTTTTAAGATTTAAATTTGAATGATCATAACCTTATATAATTAGCAAGACATAGTTTAATAAAAATATATTAAGACATTAAGCAAATTTAAAACATATTTAAACAATACATAAATTAAATTAAACTATCATAAAGTACAAACTATAAGGCTAAAGGGTGTGATGATCATGGTTGAGACATGATGATCATGGTTGAGACATGATTCGTCACCTAGGAACATGAATGGAAGACTACATCATCCCCTTGCTTGATACACCATAGTTTCCATAGATTAAACCATGGCAACCATAGTTCTTCTTTCCATTTTTTAATAAATCATTTCTTTTTTCTTTAGACAAAGATAAATTAAAATAAATAAGGGGCTAGTGGTTTGGGTCATGACCACACCCTTAGGGTAGTGGTTTTGGATGTTGGATTAGAGGTGGGTTATAATGTTATAGGACACTGACGTGGAGGGTCATGGTGGTCACGATGGTCGTGACCACACCCTATAGCCAACAAATAAATATTCTTTCTATTATTATGGACTAATTTTATAGGCATCGGTGAAATTGTTTTGCATTTTATTTTTTATAAATATTTTTTACTGGCTTCTTAATAATCATATTCAATAATTAAAAATTTGATAAACGTATCAAATAAAAAGATTAAAATATTTATTCTAACCAAATTTGATATGCATAAATTAAATAAAAATGTCATAATATATTAACCACAAAAGATTTACATTAGAATTTAATGTCATAATATATTAACCGCAAAAGATTTACATGAGGAAACACTACATGAGGAAAAAGTAGAGGTTGGTTCACCCTTCCCAAGTGGATATATATGCGTTACATAATCCCTTTTCATCTTGACATTTTTACCCTTACATTGAATTTCGTATCCCACATATGCTTTGCACAAAAATGCTTCACGAAGATGTCATATCATATCATACTAATAATTATGTTTTTCTATTTTCTATCGACATTATTTTTATTTTTTAGCTTTAAAACGTATCTAGGTTTATTTAGTTACTGTTATAATATTTTATAATAGTTAAAATATATAATTAGTTTATAAATAATAATTTGCTATTTAGTGATTTTTATTTATGAGTTTAATAATAAAAACGGTTACATCATCTTATTCATACACTCTTCTTCATTTTTTTCTATTTAACACTACTGAGCGAAATGTTCGGGGGGTCGGGCGCCCCCACCCCTTCAAAGTTGCGCCAATGGATACAATACTATTACAGTTTATCGTATGTAATTGTATTACACTTTATATGTAATATGATATAATACTATTACAATTCATCGTATGTAATAATATTATACTTTATATGTAATATGATACAATACTATTACAATTCATTGTATGTAATAATATTACACTTTATATGTAATATGACACAACATTATAACTATCATGTCATCATGTATACTTTGTATGGATGATTGCATACTTATTAAACTTTTTTTAATTTATATATTTAAATGTAATAAACTTTTTTTTTACAATAGTTTGTTTGACCGCTTACCGGCTATCTTGGTGTTGCCCGCTTACCGGCTATCTTGGTGTAATTTGTTTGACCTTATATATAAATATTACTCAGTAAAAAATATATATATATATATATATATATATATATATATATATATATATATTTGATTTAAATGTAATTTTAAATAGTTCCACAATAGTTTAATATGTTTCCCTTACTAATTAAAAAAATATACCTAAAACTACACTAAACAAATAGTTAAATACTTAAATGTAGATGATATTTATTTAAATATTATCCTTAGTAACTCACGCACGGCAATTTTCACTACGGAATGCGAAAACATCGGTGTTTTATCCTTGTTCATGGAAAACTTTATTTTCTAAATTCTTTTAATTTTAATATTATTATAAGTATTTATTTATGAGTTAAACTATTTTGTGGTTGTTTTATTCATTTTTTTTAAATACCGGGAGGGCTTGAGTATAAAAAAATAAGCCAACCCTAAGTGCTCTTCAGAGCCGTCCTTGAAAACTCTTGAAAAAAATTAGGCCTCGGGCTAAGAAAAGAATTGGGCCCAAAATTATTTAATGGTAAATGAATTAAAAAAATAAAAACTTAGTGATGGACCAAAGACTCAAACTTGAGACCTTTACATTATTTTGAGATGGTTTTTTCCACTACACTACCAATACTTTTTAACATAATAAACTGATGAATATACTAAATATATAATTTAATAAATATATATAAGCTTATAAAGACTTTTCGGACCCTTTCAAATTTTGGGGCTCGGGCGTCAGCACGGGTTTGCCGGCCCCAGAGCCGGCCCTGGTGCTCTTAGTTTTGAGATCCAAATCCGTTAAAAAATCAGATTTTGAGATTTTGAGCTGAACAAAAATCCATAGTCTAACTCTAATATGTGTAATGTTATTATACAAAAAATATTCGTCATCGTATTCTCACGTGTTTTATTTACGAAAAGAGCTCTAATTCTAGAATCCGACTAAACCCTAAAAGATTAAGTCGGCCTAATCTTAAGTTACAATTATGTCTATAACATAAATAACATATTTTTTTTTTAACTTCCTTAAAAGCCACTTTGTAACACCCCAAAAATGGGTTTGGTAATTTAAACCCGGTTAATATAAAGGAACGGGTAAAATACCGTTAGGGGTAAAAGTGAACCCGTAAATGAATATTAACTAGGAATAATTAACCTAGTTGAATATTAGTATCGTTGGTATTAAACGAAGGGTTGTAGCCTTATTTAATTAAAACGAAACATGAGGGACCAAAGTGAACAACTTGAAAGTTGTTTTATTAAAAGTAAACAACACACACACATAGACACACATCGTATGCGTGTGTGTTCATCAACGAGCAGGAGGCTCCCAAGGAGCCTCAAACCCTAATTCCATCAGTATGCTCAAATTGAAAGGCAAGATGACGCTTAAAATCATAACCGAGCATGGATAAATGATCACCATCACGAGGGGATCATAAGGTATGTCTTAAATCTAAGATTTGTGATCATGGGTGAAGTGGGTTATGTTCTAATCCGTGAGTTAATATGAAATTAACCATGTACAAGGGTTAGAATCCTCGTATAGAACATGGGTTACGTATGGTTTGTGTTAATTTGATGATTAGAGGTAAAACCCGTTAGTTATGGTGAAGATGATAACTAGAATCACCCCCTATGTCTAAGTCTTGTGGATAGATTGATGTATTATCTGGGTATGATGAATTCTTGTTAGATGAATTAGGAGAAATATGATGATGCTATGTTTGATGTTTATGTGTTAATGATACTTGTTGATTAGTAAGAAGATTTGATGAAATATGAAGGAACTAGGAAGATTATGCATAAACTAGTTGTACATGGTGCCTAGGAAGTAGTACGCACACCACGTGTTTGATGAAATGTCTAAATGACAATAATAGGTGAAGGTTGTGTTATGATGATGTTGAGTATGCTATATGCTTGTTTGAATCGGCTAATGAAATACATATGTGAGATATGAACTTGGTATGATCGTTCATACGAATAATCATGTATGCTAATAAGGATGTAAATGTAATGACATGAAAGTATAGGAATCATGTCAAGATGGATGGGAGCGTGGAAGGCTAACGGGACAAGAAGACTCAAGTAAGCAAATGCAAATACGGACGCGTAAGGTAAGTAAACCCCGGACTTACACTTTAGATGTAAAATGTATTGTAGTATGATGATTATTGTGATTCATGTGAGAAAGTAATAAACAATGGGTGTAATAAGGTAAATTTACGAAAAAGGAGACGAAAGTGGGTAGGAAAGTAATTTCTATTAAGTATGGGTAAGGAAGGGAATATACACGTTAGTATTATGCATAAAGATGAAACAAGTAATTTTACATGTGGGTAAGATGTAAGTTGTAAATGAAGGGGGTATGATTGGTAAGGTATTTATACATGAAACGGAAATTAGTTAAATTACACATATGAGATAAGTCTAATGATGCTAATTGTTTTCTGTTAAGAATGGAATGGAAGTGCAGGTATACTAATAATGGAGAATGAAGGTTAAGTATGGAAGTCAGACGAGAGTGTCCGAATGGATGGATGAATGGATTTATATGAATGAGATTAAGAGACGTTAATGCTTGATTATGCACGTTTTAAAGTATATGTATTATGTCACCGGTTGCTAATGAAGTAATTGGTTGTGGTGATTGCAGATTGTACAGATTCATTGATGTTTCATTTGGAAGTGTACGCGGTTGAAGATCGAGTCAAGACATGGATTGTACGTGGGTGTGTATGTGGTCACTTAATTATATATATATATATATGTTAGTTTTTAATTAAATTATAGAAAGGGATTAATGTATTTAAGTGAAAGAAAGAATATCATTAAAGAAATTTTAGGTATGTACTTTCCGCTGCGAATCTTGGGTTAAAATGTGTTAGGGCGTTACAAGTTGGTATCAGAGCCTAGGTTTGAGCGAAATCAAGTACAAAGGAGTGAGTACTTGAACTCAAACCTGTGTGCTCTTGTGATTAATGACCCGTACAATCCAAGACTCGATCGAGACCGAAAGGTAAGATTTAATATAAGTAAGTATGCGAGAGGTTACTAATAATGATGAATATTGAAAGGTGAGCTTGATGGATAATGAGGATGTTCCGCAGTCGCGGCCAAGTACGAAAGCTAAGGTGTGCGGTAAGTCAGGAAAATGGACCCCAGGTACACAAATTTTAAATTTGGCAAGCAGTAGTATGTAGCATACCTTTGTATATGAGGGTGAAATCCTTGAAGGATTCAAATGGGTGTGGCACGAACTTAAGACCGGTTCCCTAGACATAAAGTGATAATTCTTATGAGGACACGAGACTAGTATGTGGATTGCACGCCTGGCCAGTGTGCAAGAAGCATAGGACACTCGTGGGATCATGAGGATCAGCACATGTGTGTCCGAACGAATCGGTAATAGGGGTCGTGTGGGATGGAAAAGGGTCCCCCGATTCTTTAAAGATCGGGTCAAGCATGAGAAAGAAAGATAAGAATGAAAAGAATGAAAAGTATGAATAAAGATAAAAATGAAAAGAATGTAAATTATGAATAAAAGGTTTGAATTCGGGAATGAATTCAAACCGGAATGGAATGAAAGGAAGGAAAGGTTTGAATTCGTGAATGAATGCAAACGCGAATGGAATGGAATGAAAAGAATGGAAGGTACGAATGAAGGTTTTGACCCGTAGATGGATACGGATCAAACTTATGAAGAATGAAAAGACGAATGAAAGTTAAATCCGTGGTGAATACGGATTAAATATGCAAGGAAGAAAAGAAGAATGAAAGGCTTGAGCCGTAAGCAGTAAACGAATTAAGTACGCGGAAAAGCGTAGTAGGATGGAAGGTAAGTAAAGCTTACGGCATTTAAGGTAGTACAACTACTTATGTATTTGATTAGAAATAAGATATGTTAGTATTCGAAAAGAAATTTCGAAATAAGATGTTCCGACACGATTCGATACGGGTCGGAACAAGTTAAAACTGGCAGTAAACCATATTTGATAGTAAAAAGGGTAAAATGGTAATTTGGTCATGGAATGATGAAAGTAAAATGAGTTTTGAAATATTTTGTTATGATGTATGCCATGATAAGTAATAAGGGTAAAACGGTAATTTAGTTACATGGACGAATGAAAATAAAGTTTAAAGAATACCTTATGGCGTAAGCGATGATGGGTTAAATGTATGGAAGAAAGGTTTAAAGATTATGACCATACGGTGAAAATCCGTAATGAGTCAAATGAGCGAAATGGTAAATCGATACCATTTTATTTAAAATGTAAAAGGTTTGGGGCGTTTAGACCAAATGGGTCAATTAATGATGATATGATCAATTGATGATGATGATTAATGAACGTTTGTTAAGTTTTATGCTCATAGGATGGATATCGTATGGAGATTCCGTTGCTATTAATTAGCAATTAAAGATGCAAGCTATGTAAACGGGTCAATGTCTTGACTCGAGCCAGGTATGTGTAATTAAAAATTTTAGCAAAGTTGTGCGATTTTGGTCAATTACGTAGTTGATAATTCCTCGTCGTAAAAGAAGGGCTAAAATTGACCAAAACGCCCTCAAAAAGGCAAAATGGGCAAACGACCCTTAAAGGTAGTTTGGAAATAAGTTTTATAAATGAATAAACCTTTGTGGTTGAGTAAAAGTGAAAGATATAAACCCTTTTGGCGTAATACCTTGTAATGGGCGTTTGCCGTAAAAGGATAATCCAAAGGGTAAAACTTGGAATAAATAGATTCTTGCATTAAATCCACTACAAATATAGTTGTAGGGGAAAATTATATGATAAGAAATGTGGTGATGCTAAGCTAGAAGCGAATGAAAGCAATTTATGCGTGGAAATGCTTATATACCCTTAACGGGTCAAAATAAGCATATGAGCGAAAACAGGTTTAAGAACGCATATAACCCGTGATATGAACCTAGCATGATAGGCAATATTGAACTTATGGGATTCATGAGAAATTGGGATCAAACAAACGTGTTTGTTTGATAATTGCACGAACGGGTCGAATAATTCTTAAATAAATATTAAGCCGAAAGCTTGTAAGTTAAGAACTTTCTTAATCCGGACGTGGGATTTTGAGTCCATATGAAAGAGGACCAAATTTTGGTCATGTAGGAAGAAACGGGAGATTAAACGGGTTAAAAGTTATGCGGGTTTTAGTATGTAAGAACGACGAAAACAAACAGCAGGAAAAATGAAGTTTTGGGGTGCCGTCGCCGACGCCCAAATGGGCCGTCGCCGACGGTCCATGCTTTCTGACTTTTGTCGACGGCTTAACTTGCTGTCTACGGGAAATCAGGCGACGGAGGTGCGTCGCCGACGGCCCTTATGGGCGTCGGCGACGGTGCTTGGATGTATGCTTTTCTGTTTTCTTCCATTCTTAATTCCGGTTGATCTAGTTCGCGTCCCGGTGCTCCGTTAAGCGCCCGAATGGGCCGAAACCAAGTTCTGATGCATTTTTGATAAAGGACTTTTGTTCAAAATAAAATTTTTCCCAAGCTGACCTGGCAGCTCGACCCCAGCCAGGGGCTCTGCCCCTTGGACCCCGCTTCTCTCGGGGGCGCTGCCCCCGAACCCCCGTTAGTCCCAATGAAGGATACGCACGTATGTAAGAATGTATGATTATATGCATGTACGTAAGTATGTAAGAATATATGCACGTATGTAAGAATGTAAGAATATATGCACGTAGGTAAGGATGCACGAATGTATGCAAGTATGTATGAATGTATTAAATATGAATGAATGAATGTAAGTACTTATGAATGTAGGTACGAATGTATGCACATATGTAGATATAAGTGAATGTATGTATGTATGCACGTACGAGAGCATGTATGTATGTACGATTTAGATACGTTGAGTATTAACGTTTTTAATCATGTTCCGTTGAGAAAGCAATGTAATGCAGGGATGAGAACGTTGGATGTATGAGGAATTGAAGTTGATCTCAGAAAGGGTAAAGTTATGTTATGTTACGAATCGAACCCATTATGAACCTTGTAAGGGTTGTATGAGTATAAATATTTTATTATTATTATTTTTTTTTAAGTGTTGAAGTGTTATTAACGTTATATGAAAGTTTTTGGGCATTATTTACATGAAATGCAAAGGACCTTATAAATTTCAATTATGTAAGCATAGGTCTTACAAATTATACTATTTGACCCATGTACAGTATAATGCTAATGCAAATCGGGAATTTGTGAAGGAACTATGGGTGAATGAACACCCAGTTGAACGCAAGTATGAAAGGAAATGTAATAACCGTTAATGTTATAAATGAGAATGATGAAATTCTTGACTGATGATAGTAGTAGATGTGTTGAAAGGATGCTCACGATGAGAGCTCATTTTACAGACAAATGAAATCAATCTGGTTAGAGGTCAATAAAGGAATGAAATCTTAGTTCAGTCTTAAGGTATTCAGTAACGCCTATATGTAATGCACGATAAATCACGAATGAAACGATTTGTAATGTAATATATGAATATGCATATAAATGTACGCATGCAGGCAGAAGGAATTGTCGTCCATGAAGGGTATGTATGAATGTACGCATATACGTAGAGGTGTAGGAATGTATGTAAGTATGTGTATGTATGTATTAAGGTAAAAAGGTATCTATGAATGTATGCATGTATGAAGAAATGTAGGAGTGTATGTACGTAAACGAGTAGGAAAGTATGAAGGTATGAAGATACGTATGAACGTACGTATGTATGTAGAGAGATAGGGATGGTATGAATGTATGTAATAAATGTATGAAGGTACGTATGAGTGTGTGCATTATATAACGATAAGTAAGCATGTAAACATGTACGTATAGATGTGTTATTGTTACAAGTTATGTTTTCGGTAGTATGTGAATAGATGTATACGGGTATATATATAAACGCATGTACGTAGGTATTTAATAGGATGGAATGTGCTCAAAGGAATAAAGCTTGTATGTATGAACATACGTGTGAATGTACGTAAATGAGTATACCCAGTAGCATGTAACGTTAACAGATGTAGAATGATCCTAACTTTAGAGCTAAGCAAGAATTTGGAATATAAAGATATATGAATATATTCAGAATTGTGTTACATAGAAGGACCGGTAAGTAAAGGATTATGGTCCCGCGGAAGTAAGCAAGGTTTCGGGGACGAAACCTCTTTTAAGGGGGGTAGACTTGTAACACCCCAAAAATGGGTTTGGTAATTTAAACCCGGTTAATATAAAGGAACGGGTAAAATACCGTTAGGGGTAAAAGTGAACCCGTAAATGAATATTAACTAGGAATAATTAACCTAGTTGAATATTAGTATCGTTGGTATTAAACGAAGGGTTGTAGCCTTATTTAATTAAAACGAAACATGAGGGACCAAAGTGAACAACTTGAAAGTTGTTTTATTAAAAGTAAACAACACACACACATAGACACACATCGTATGCGTGTGTGTTCATCAACGAGCAGGAGGCTCCCAAGGAGCCTCAAACCCTAATTCCATCAGTATGCTCAAATTGAAAGGCAAGATGACGCTTAAAATCATAACCGAGCATGGATAAATGATCACCATCACGAGGGGATCATAAGGTATGTCTTAAATCTAAGATTTGTGATCATGGGTGAAGTGGGTTATGTTCTAATCCGTGAGTTAATATGAAATTAACCATGTACAAGGGTTAGAATCCTCGTATAGAACATGGGTTACGTATGGTTTGTGTTAATTTGATGATTAGAGGTAAAACCCGTTAGTTATGGTGAAGATGATAACTAGAATCACCCCCTATGTCTAAGTCTTGTGGATAGATTGATGTATTATCTGGGTATGATGAATTCTTGTTAGATGAATTAGGAGAAATATGATGATGCTATGTTTGATGTTTATGTGTTAATGATACTTGTTGATTAGTAAGAAGATTTGATGAAATATGAAGGAACTAGGAAGATTATGCATAAACTAGTTGTACATGGTGCCTAGGAAGTAGTACGCACACCACGTGTTTGATGAAATGTCTAAATGACAATAATAGGTGAAGGTTGTGTTATGATGATGTTGAGTATGCTATATGCTTGTTTGAATCGGCTAATGAAATACATATGTGAGATATGAACTTGGTATGATCGTTCATACGAATAATCATGTATGCTAATAAGGATGTAAATGTAATGACATGAAAGTATAGGAATCATGTCAAGATGGATGGGAGCGTGGAAGGCTAACGGGACAAGAAGACTCAAGTAAGCAAATGCAAATACGGACGCGTAAGGTAAGTAAACCCCGGACTTACACTTTAGATGTAAAATGTATTGTAGTATGATGATTATTGTGATTCATGTGAGAAAGTAATAAACAATGGGTGTAATAAGGTAAATTTACGAAAAAGGAGACGAAAGTGGGTAGGAAAGTAATTTCTATTAAGTATGGGTAAGGAAGGGAATATACACGTTAGTATTATGCATAAAGATGAAACAAGTAATTTTACATGTGGGTAAGATGTAAGTTGTAAATGAAGGGGGTATGATTGGTAAGGTATTTATACATGAAACGGAAATTAGTTAAATTACACATATGAGATAAGTCTAATGATGCTAATTGTTTTCTGTTAAGAATGGAATGGAAGTGCAGGTATACTAATAATGGAGAATGAAGGTTAAGTATGGAAGTCAGACGAGAGTGTCCGAATGGATGGATGAATGGATTTATATGAATGAGATTAAGAGACGTTAATGCTTGATTATGCACGTTTTAAAGTATATGTATTATGTCACCGGTTGCTAATGAAGTAATTGGTTGTGGTGATTGCAAATTGTACAGATTCATTAATGTTTCATTTGGAAGTGTACGCGGTTGAAGATCGAGTCAAGACATGGATTGTACGTGGGTGTGTATGTGGTCACTTAATTATATATATATATATGTTAGTTTTTAATTAAATTATAGAAAGGGATTAATGTATTTAAGTGAAAGAAAGAATATCATTAAAGAAATTTTAGGTATGTACTTTCCGCTGCGAATCTTGGGTTAAAATGTGTTAGGGCGTTACACACTTGCTCCATTTGACAATTTATTAACAAGACATTAAGCTATCGGCATACTCTTTAAGTTTTCCGTAACGAGTTCTTATATTAAAAAAAAAAACTTCTATTATTCTCTCACACTTAAAATCTTATTCCCACACCCTTTTCACTCTATCTTTTTATATACAGAGAAAGATAGGGAAAATGGGTTTTGCGAATATTAACACCCTAAAAAAATTTATATAATATTTTTCTTTGATCAAATTTATTTAAATATTTAATATTTAATGATTTTATATAAAAAAGGTTACACCCTTTTCAAGTTATATCACTAAAGCATATCGTTCCAAAATTTAATGCTTGTCATTTCCCTTATCTAATAATACATTTTTCATTTTCTAGTTTCACAAATTTCACAAATACAAGCATTCACATACTAATTATAAGATGCTAAAGAATGTGACTATTTATTTAATAAACTTGTCTCATACTCTAAACATCCTCGACCGTTTTCTTCTTCTTCTTCTTCTTCTTCTTCTTCTTCCCTCTCCCTCACTCACTTGCAGAACGTAAACACACACTTCCATTTTCACACACACACACACACAGACTGATACTCAAACCACTCATACAGTCACATCTCATACATTTCCATATATATTTATTATTACACACACACACACACAAAGGGTTTAATCAAGTTTATTTAAGTTACAATGGGGACGATTACGAAACAGTTGTCGACGAAGACCATAAAAGACAAAATGGATCGTCTTTTGACTGCTGCACACTTCCCGAAGCGTCTTAAGAAAGAACTCGCTGATAAGACCAACATCTCTGAGTCTGTTGGTGAGTTCTCCGTTTTCTTTTGTGTTAATTATTCTTCAAGTTAATATTCGTTTAATTTCTGTCAATTCAAGTTGATTTTGTTTGTTTTGCTGGTTCTTCAAGTTGATATTCGTTTAATTTGTGTGAATTCAAGTTGATTTTGTTTGTTTTGTTGGTTTTTATTTGTGGTTTGTGTGTGATTATTGTTGGTGAATGTTGTTGTTGTTCATACATATGATTTTGTCGTTTTTATGTATTTTGTTGTTTTTGATTGAAAGTCTATGACCTATTAATTAATTTATTAAAAAAATTATGGAAAATGGGAGTATTTTTAATGTAATTTAATAATTAAGTTTATTGTTGGTGTTGATTCTGGTGTATTGGAAACCTAGGGTTTGTTTCTGGTTTCTGTAATAGAATAGATTATGTGGGCTTCTGAGTGTTTTCTTTTAACATTATTCTCAAATTGAAATGTAATTATGTGTTGTCTCTGCACAATTTGGGGTTTGATAGTTGAACTGCAGGACCATGTTTTAGAACTTGTGATTTTGGTGGTTCTGGATGTAAATTTGGTCATAAATCGTTGACCATCTGTTCCGTGAAAATGTGTTTTTGTAATTTGATGAACATATAAAAAAAGGAAACGATGAACCGATACGTAAAAATGTAGGGTAAATTTAGCAAATTGATTGTAGGATGATGACGACGATGACGACGATGATGAACTTATGTGATTATGGTTCCATTATAAGGGAGTTTACTCTGCAAGGATTGTTGTTCCTACATTTGTTTGTGTTAGAAGTTGTTTAAAAGTAAATTTCCTAAAAGAATTTACCATTAAAGTTCGGGTTTAAATGTGTGCTTTGTAGAGGGTTTCACACGTTTATATTGTGGGCGTGCGCTCGGTAAAGTTAAATAACGATAATACTTCAATGTTTTTCATGGTATTTTGTCACTTCTAAATCTGTTCATAGTTTTATCTGTAATTATATAATATAATAAGAGTGCGGTTAACATACATTAGGGCTTATCCTACAAAACGTACGCGACGGCCGTAACCGTCCGATCAGGCACTAATCACGCATTGGACTCAAAAATAACGCATGGGAGCTTTTTTTTTGACCTAATCACGCATTGGAACATTATTACGCATGTTCATTTTGTCAAACCCTGCTGATAATAACACATGGAACATAATTACGCAAGTTTTAAAGTCTGTCGCGTACGATAACGTAGGATAAGGGTTTTTGTACATTACACTTTCTCTATATAATAATTCGGACTTACTTTTGTGGTGTATTTGATGCAGATATAATTTTGGTAAAGCAGTTTCCGGTTGTAACATATAGAACATTAGCCTATTATCTAGTCGGACTAGTGAGAATACACTCTAAGAAAGTCGAATATCTGCTCGTTGACTGCAATCGTAGCCTCAATGAAATAAAATTCTTTTCCGAGGGGACGAAAAAAACTGATGTTAACTATGGTGGCACGTGCTTGCCGGAATCTTCAACTCAAAGATCTCAACTCAAAGTTGTTGATGTGAATTCTACAGAATCTTCTCGAAGAAAGAACAGTTATTCTTTTCTTGAATCTATGCGTGCACAGTTCACTTCACTCAGCATGCCGGATAACTTCGACTTAGATGCATATGATCTGGAAATTGTGGAAGCTGATGATAGCAGCGAGTGAGTCAATCTTGTTATGTCTGTTCTACATTTTTTATCATTATTATTAACAATTACGTGTTTGTTTCTCTGATATTACAGTGATCATGTGAGACCCCATCTGGAACTTGTGCTTGCTGGTAAGCTTTTAGGTATACATGTGTTTATTGTGTAATCTACATGATCTTTTAACCTAATCATATGATTCTTCTCATACAATAGATGCATGGGAAAACCATCGAACGTTACATCACACGTTTGGCAAGGTACATCACATTATATATTTCAAAGATTTATTTGGTAAGTTTTTTTAGTTCATTGAAGTTAAATGTTGTAATTTTGGTTTATTAGGACGATGCTTCAGCTTCTACTTCTACTTCTAATGCGATTACCAGGTATGCAATTAATACTTTACTCCAATAGCAACTGTATATATTTACATTTTACGCACACTCAAGTTATTTGTTATATTATTACAGTATTAACCCCAACACAAGTGTTGAGAAGTTTCGCCAAAGATTCGTCTTAGAAGAGTGCTTGGAGCCAATAATACTTGGTGAAAGCGATGAAGAATTCATTCTTGATTCAGTACCCTTAACTGAACAAGAACATGAACCAGAATGGAATACTAACACAGATTCTACGATGATGTCCGAGGGTGTACAAACTCTAGAAACGCATCCGGATGAAGAGTGTACAGCAACAGGGCAGACAGTGGTTTCGGAAATGACGTCGGTTGATAAGATAATGCTTAAACCGAGTCCAAACAAAAGTCAACTGTCGATTACAGTCGATGTAACACCTCAGTCAAAGGCTCCAGTTGTTTCAGGTAACATCTAGCAAGATTTAACCTAATGTTAATGGGGTTTTAATTTTATGAAATGGTAATTCAATGCAGGCAAACGTAAATCAGAACCTGTGGCTGTCCGTACCCCAGCTTCAAGAGAACATGTTCGGGCCCCACGGAAACGTAAATGTGTTTATGATTATGCCGTTGTGATTCCTAACGAGTAAGTTCATCCACAAGCATACCCTAAATGTCTTATTTCTTATTTATTGAAGTTGATATGAACGCTAAATGGTATTCTCTTCAATGTGGCAGGGTGTATAAAACCTGGGTTTCGGATGCTAGCGATCTTGCACGCAGACGGCGAACCTGCTCTGATGTTCTTAATCGGAAGGAACCTCGGTCTGTTGATTATTTCATGCAGCCTCAAATTTCCAGTAAGATTTCTTTCTTTGTTAGTTATTCAGTTATTTGACAGACTTAACAGTTCCTATAATAAGTTTTGTTTATTTTCTAGTAATTTTGACGCCTTGTGTTTAGTAATCTTTGTTCTCCACAGTCAGTGCAGGTGTTACGCAAGAACTTAGGTCTTCAATATCTGCAAACGAGCAGGTCATGGCAGAAGAAGTTCAAGAAACGCCGGCCCCCGCACCGCTTAATGTTCATAAATCATCTGGGGCAATAGAAGATGAAGTTATCGCTCCTCAAACACCTGCAACTCATCCAACTCCGTTGAGGTTTGATGAGGTGCATGAGATCTCCATGGTCAACCCAATGAGACCGACAAGTCCCAGTGAAAGTGTAGAGAGAGCCATGTTTCCAATCACGGGGGTCAATGAAGTTGAGATGCATAGGGACGAGGTAATCTATTCATTTTCTTTAAAATCTGTTTTAAAAATCACAAGGACTATTGAGTTTAATCATATCATATACAACTCAGTATTCTGCTACGTTCTGATTATTATTATTATTATTGCATCTAAACCAAACTCAGGGTCCGAGTTCTTTGGGAGAAGACAACCAAGAAAATGGTAATGAATCTACATTGGGTATCTAACTTGTTGCACCTTTTAAAGCCTGCTACGTTTTATAACTTCTTTTCTTTAAAGATCCTTATGTTTTCCTTTTTTGATATTGACTTCAGTTCTCGTTGCAGAAAACCTATCGGCTGCCACAAAGTAAGTTTGATCATATTTCAACGTTATTTTGCTTAGAATCCACCATTGTTCAAACCTATATAAGATTTACCCTTTGTATTATACAGAACCGTTGGCAGTTACCTGCATGATAACTTTGTACGGAGCCAAGAAAAGGGGGAAGAGGCAGTTGTTAACCTATCCCAAGTTTTGAAGAAAAAAACGAAGAAAGAAAGCGCCAGGTTTTTCTATCAGATGCTGGTAAGCCTCTAACTGCAACAAAATCTACACGATTTTACTTGAGATTAGTTTGTTGCTGTTAATATTTAATTTGTTTACTTGTGTTTTAAAAAACCAAACAGGTTCTAAAAACAGGAGGATACATTGATGTGAAGCAAGAAAAGCCTTATGATGAGATCTGTGTGAAGCAAACTCCGAAGCTGCAGGAAGCGTTTGGAAGTGGCAGTCGAGAGTGAGACAACAGCAACCAAACCGGACCTTGTTGTTTGTACAAAGGGTTATCTTTGAAATAGTTGAGCCTATAGTTAGTCTGTTGATGTTCAAATCTTTTAGGTCTAGTTTAGTTAACTTATGGTATGAACTTATAGCTTTAGATGGTATCCTGTCATAGATTCTCAGGTCGGTTTTAGTTGTGACTGGTTTTTTCCAGTTTCTGACAATGCGATATTGATGTTCTTTCCTTTATTTGCTTCGGTTTTTCCCTTTCTGATCCCTTGTGGTTTTGTTATCTGGTGTTTTTCTTGTGATTAGAGCTACAGGGCGAGGCTAAATATGCTTGCTTGCATTTGTTTATGTTCAAATTTGAGTATGTATATGTAGACATATTGTTTGAAAATTAGGAAGGTTGATGTTTTGAAAATTAGGAAAAACCGACACCTAATGTTGTAACATGTATATTCCTTGTATTCACGTGCTATTTGATTCTAGTAGATCTTTTATTTCGCATCACATCACATCACATCATGCGATTCAAACAAACGATTCATTAGCACTTTTAACCAGTTCGTGAACCCTTTAAAAGATGAAATAATCAACAATAAAGTTTTGTTGATGTGTACGATGGTGGAAGTATAGAAACCGGAGGTTGATAATCCATCATTAACCTAACAACAATGATTATGATGAATGATGATATATTTGTAAAGAAACAACTTTACAGATTTTCATATTTTTAAATAAAAATATGTTATACTTATAATTATAATTGTAATATAAAAAGATTGAAAAAAACACAATTTTATGATTTTAAATAATGTTTTATTAGGTCAAAATAGTTTGACATGAGATTTTTGAAGGGTAGGAGCGTTTACGGAAAAGGGGCTTCCCAGTAGTGGTACCCGATCGGGTACACCGTCACCTGCACTACCAAAGAAAGGAGATGAGAGAGAGGGGGGCCATTAGAGGTGTGTAGAGAGAGAGAGAGAGAAACCGACAGAGGTGTGCAGACCACCGACGCCACCTATTTCGGGTTGCGACGGGTTAATATGGGAGAGGACATGAATAGACGATTGGTTGTTGAAAGGGTATGTGCCTCTTCGTATATAAATAATGCGGAAGGACTAAATAGGTAAAATCATGCAATTTGACATGTAAATCCCTCTAATCGGAAATCATTCCTTATCCCCCAACTGAACGTCACCAACAAAAATATCTCATACAGTCGGCCAGCCACACTCACAATCCACCCTACAGATTCTTCAATTTCAATCATAACCTCAGAAACCCTAACCCTAATTTCCATTTCCCCAATTCAATGAACCACATCTGATTCAATTTCAATCTTCAACACAATGGACGTCACCTATCTCCATCAAACCAAATGCATATCCAATCTCCATTCAACTCACCATCATCCTCTCTCTGTTCTCTCTAGGGTTTCAATTTCAATTTCAAAACATTACCAGCATAATGCCCGCCGTTCGTTACGGTTAGG
The DNA here is from genome assembly GCA_030545235.1 of Helianthus tuberosus. Taxonomy (NCBI): domain Eukaryota; kingdom Viridiplantae; phylum Streptophyta; class Magnoliopsida; order Asterales; family Asteraceae; genus Helianthus; species Helianthus tuberosus. The sequence goes on from CM060402.1 coordinate 111,123,658, forward strand.
CGTTCGGAACATGTGTATGGCTTCCAGCTCCGACACACTCGTTTCCGGTAAGTCTTCTTCTCCAACTGTCGCCAGCAAAAAAGATATACAGGAAGAAGAAGAAGATTTGAAATCGTGGATGCATAAGAACGGTTTGCCTCCGTGTAAAGTGGTTCTTAAAGATAGAGTTGCGTATGATTCACGGCATCCTCCAATTCATTATGTTGCAGCTAGTGAGGATTTGCAGGTTGATCTGGTTTACTGTTTTTTGTTTGATTTTGGTGAATTTTAATTAGTTGAAGTGAATTAGGTTTGTTTGATGATGTGTTTTAATGAATTGTAGGCAGGTGATACTGTATTTTGTGTTCCGAATTCGTTGGTGGTTACGCTTGAGAGAGTTTTGGGGAATGAGACTGTCGGTAAGATGCGGTTCTGTTTTTGTTTAGTAGTAGATTGAGTTGAAGAAAATGTAAATGATTCGACAGTGAAAAATGTGGATATATGGAATTTTTAAGCAAAATGTTTCTGTTTGATTGATTGTCCGGGACTAACGTCTTTCTGTTTGATTGATTGTTGTTGCAGCTGAACTGTTGACGACTAACAAACTGTCGGAGTTGGCTTGTCTTGCATTGTATCTAATGTATGAGAAAAAACAAGGGAAAGAGTCTGTCTGGTATCCATATATAAGAGAGCTTGATCGTCAGCGTGGTAGGGGACAGCTAGCTGTTGAATCGCCACTCTTGTGGTCTGAATCTGAACTGGATTATCTGACAGGCAGTCCGATTAAGGTATTTGTTTTTATTCTACTTATAACTTGAAGGTTTACTATAGGCAAACATTCATTATATCTAAAAGAACGTTTCACACAAGCGGGCAAGAGGTTCAAGACTTCTACCTGTTTAATCAACATTGCAATGTTATTTATGTTTTCAGGATGAAGTTCTTGAAAGAGCTGAAGGCATCAGAAAAGAGTATAACGAGCTTGACACTGTTTGGTTTATGGCTGGATCCCTATTTCAGGTGTTTTTTCTTTGTCAATTCGGTGATATTTGTTTGTAATGGATTGGAGTTATTTGCCCTACAAAATTGGTTTTGTTTAGTTAATTTCAATTCTTCACATGGCTGATTGCTGTACCTTACCCTTGTTTGTTTCTTGAGCAGCAATACCCATTTGATATCCCTACAGAGGCCTTTTCATTTGAGATATTCAAACAAGCCTTTGTAGCAGTCCAATCTTGTGTTGTGCATTTACAGGTTTGTTCTACCATCTGATAACACTTGCTTGTCATTAGTTTCCTTCTAATGTGTTCTTTACCTTTACAAATATATATTCTTCTTGTTTTGAATGATAACTTTACATGAACCCTTTACGGTTGTGAAATGATGGCTATATAGGAAGCAAGGCTGTGTTGAATTAATTCTCTTTAGTTGAATATTCTAAACATAGTTTTTTTCTGTAAATTCAGAATGTGAGTTTGGCACGAAGGTTTGCATTGGTTCCCCTTGGACCTCCTCTGTTGACCTATAGGAGCAACTGTAAGGCAATGTTGACAGCTGTAGATGGAGGTGTTCAATTGGTTGTTAATCGCCCGTACCTAGCTGGACAATCTATTGTAGTTTGGTATGATATCTGCTTTCTTTTGGGTTACAACACATTCGGCTGTTTCTAAGTCATTCTTGATCTTTATTATACAAATGTTTTGTAGGTGTGGGCCACAACCTAATTCAAAATTACTCATCAATTATGGTTTTGTTGATGAAGACAACCCTTATGACCGCGTGGTAGTTGAGGTAAAATTGAATAGCTCATATCTTACATGCTATTTTTATCATTTCAGGAATCTTTATTTCTGCTTGTACTTCTCTACCTCTCTTGCTTCCAGGCAGCATTGGATACGGAGGATCCTCAATATCAAGACAAGAGATTGGTTGCTCAAAGAAATGGAAGACTAACCATACAGCCTTTTCAGGTATAAATCATTCTTTGTTTCACTTTTTAATTCATTTATGTTGCGAATGATTGTTAGATATAAAATTAAATATCGTCTACATTTTATCTTCCTTTAGGTTAAAGTGGGGAAGGAAAGAGAAACCATTCTAGATATGCTTCCGTATATGAGGTTAGGTTACGTTACAGATCCTCTAGAGATGGACTCTGTTATATCTTCTCTGGGTCCGGTATGCCCTGTAAGTCCATCTGGTGCCTGGTGGGTCATATTGTCAGCTTTAGATTTAAGTTCTGTATCCTTATTGTTTTTTTTTTTTTCATGTTATGATATTACAGGTAAGCCCTTGTATGGAATATGCAGTTTTGAACCAATTAGCTACTTATTTCAGAGAAAGACTGGCAGGTTACCTCACTACTCTAAGCGAAGATGACGCATTGGTAATACTTTCTGTTTCTTTAAGTTTTAGTCTTTTAGATGGTTACCTACCACCTACCCTACATGTGAATTCTAGCATTAACTAATGTGCTTTTTGGGAGTTCAGTTGGCAGAATGTGATATAGATCCCAAGAAACGAGTTGCTACACAGCTTCTGAGGTGTGAGAAGAAAATACTAAGCAGATGCTTGGAGGTGACTATTGATCTCATAAACGAGTTACCAGACCTCTCTTTATCTCCATGCCCAGCTCCTTATGCCCCTCTATTAAGATGAAATTGGATAATCTTCATAAATTTTGGGAATCTTGTGAGTTTCAGTGTCCAGACAAATATGCAGGTCAGTTAAGCTGTTAATTCATGTTTGTATTCGGTTGCATTCATTAGGTGATGTTTTTGTTACTCCTTGTCTTCAGATTAGCATGGAAAAACATGAAATCTGGTGGTCATCATGTTCTTTTGAAACCATCTGTTGATACTTGATACCCAGGCCTATTTTATTTGTTATACAAACCAGAAACATTCAAGTCTTGTACAGTTTATGGACCAAAAATGCTTCTGATATATTTGAACCTTATTGTTTCTCTAAAATAGCCTAATTAAAAAGCAAGTGATAAGCTACAGTCATGTACATGCTTCATCCAATGCATCGCCCTTCAAAACTGGAACCAAATGTTACTCGTGATAAAAGAATGCAGCGAATCTACTGGAACCTGGATGAAAAAACAACCAACTTCAAACAAGCCATTGCCGCAGCTCCCTTCCCTTCCCACTTCATCTTCCTTCTATACCCACCACTCCAATACTGATAAGGTTTAAAAAAGCGGAAACGGGTATCTAGGCATTTTCCCTTAGCCTCACGAGGCGTAAGCCTTGAGGCAGGTCGAGGCGTAAGGCTCGAAACATTATTAAAAAAAATAAAAAATACATATCTCATAAAAATCACAATTTAACATAAAACAAACATCATAAATAGAAAATAGTTCAACAAACAAGGTTTAACATAAAACAAACATCATAAAATATTTCGAACAACTTAAATTAGCAATGTTATGACATCTAAATGTCATAGAACTTGTTTTCCTCCGCATCATCATCCTCAAAGTTTTCATCTAGCGTGTCATCTTCATCAACCAAATTAATAACTCGTTTCCTTTTCCTCCTAGATGATGAACTCTCACCTTTTTCCACATTTGACCCGCCAACTCCACCAATGCCATCTTCATCCCCACTCGGGTTGGCTATCCACTCATCATCCGACAAAACATCATCGGCAACTATCAGGTCTTCATCATCTTTTAGATTGTGTCTTCTTTTGATTCAATAACGTACACCAACTTCTTTGTCCTATCCGTGCCCAACCAATTTGTTCTTTTAGATTAGGTTTTTTTTTAACCTAATAGCTGTTTTTTAAGTAAACTATTGGGTTGGCCCACCAATTAAGCCTAATAAACACTTAATGGATCTAAAATAAAGTCTAGAAAACCTAAATTTTTTCAATTTTCACAAGGTAAGCCTCACCGCTTCGGAAAGCCTTGGATGACTAAGGGCTGAGGCCTAGGTTTCAGTTGACCCCTATGAGGATAAGCCTTTAAGGCGTTTTTTCATAGCCTCAACCGAGGCGTAAGCCTCGAGGCGGGCCTCGGAAAGCCTTTTTAAACCAAGCTGATAATGACAAAAAGCAGTTAAAACTAGTGGTGCACAAAAAACCCGAACTTGAAAAAAAAACCCGGAACCGGGTATTATAAAACCCAGGTTTTTTATACCCGAAGCCAACCCTACCCATAGGGTAGGGACCGGGTATTCATATCTGATCTAAAACCCGGAACCGGGTTTTTTTATACCTGGTTTATACCCGGTTTTTCGTAGTACCCGATTTTATTAATACTCGGAACCGGTTTTATAAATACCCGGAACCGGGTTTTATAAATACCCGGTTATATAGCGACAAAGAGGGGGCCTGCACTTTTGGATGTGACATGCCTTGCAAACAATTAATTTATCTTTTCATTGTTTGTGATACTTGATATTACTGTTGTACAAGACTTTTCATTGCTTTTCTGACATGACTTGCTAAAAGCAGATGCATAGTAATTAATATGCATTATGAAGCAGATTCTTTGTTGACATGTCGTGCATCAGTATAATTAATATGCACAACAACTAGTAATTAGTATATATAAATTCCAACGGTAATATTATTGTTATTAGAGGCATTTTAGGGTCATTTTGTGCATAATTGGGGATAGCATTAGGTATAAATATTGGTTCTATGTTTGGGTTGGTCACACAACTCAATTTTACACTGAAAATCAACAAAACCCTGCTCTAAAAATGGCTTCGCAAAGTGCTATGTCTTCCGTTGGCGTGGGTTCTACGGCTACAAAAGCAAGCGTAATGGAGGTTATTCCTACAACTCGAAACCAAGAAGTTTGGGTTCATTTCGAGTTATGTAAAATGTCGTTTGGACCAAACAAAACTCGATGCGTTCATTGTGGAGCTATGTTGAAGTCCGATTTGAACACGTCGTTGAAAAAACACTTGTCAACGTATTGCAAAGCTTTGAGGAACGATCCGAACCGAGGTCAACCACCATTGTCAACCGACAGGCAAATTTGGCATTATGACGTTGAGTCGGTTCCCGAAGGATTCGGAAATTTCGTGATTCAAGAAGGTTTGCCATTTCGATTATTCGACAACCAAAGATTGACCCGTCTCATCCAAAGAGTTGTACAATCACGTTATAACCAAGTAAGTCGCACTACTCTTCGGCGTAATTGTCTAAAAGCGTGGAAACAAGCAAAACAACAATTGTTTTTGACTTTTCAAAGTTTAGAAACCGTTGTGAATTTGACGTGCCATGTTTGGTCGGCACCTCATGGCAGGGGCGGAGACAGCTAAGAACCAGCCGTAGCACGGGCTACGGCTCAAAGTCGTGTTCACAGTGTTAATTTTTTGATTTTTTTTCGATTTTATATAAAGGATACCCCTAAAAAACCGTAATTTTTTTTGGGATACCCCTGGTTTTAAGGTCTAGCTCCGCCACTGCCTCATGGGTTACTCAAATCGTACCTTTGTGTTACCGCGCATTGGATAGATCCCTCTACGTGGCAAATGCAAAAGCGTACGATTGCTTTTGAGTTATTTCCTTATCCACATACCGCAAACAATTTGTTTCAACTTTTAAAAGAAGTAATCGATGATTATAATTTTGGTGAAAAGTTGTTTGCTATCTCTTTTAATAATGCATCCAACAACACCGCCGCAGTTACACAACTAAAGTTAAGATATAAACCGACTTGGGACGGTGTTTTTTTTCATAGCCGTTGTGGGGCACATGTTATCAATTTAGTTGGCAAGACGGTTTAAATGGAATTGTGGATTTGAGAAAAAAAATTTAAACAGATGCTACAAAATATTTTTGTGACTAGCAAGGGAATATATATGCGATATAGAAAATATTTGTCACACCCCGATATTTCCACGTTTCACCTGTGGGCCCGGTAGGGGAGTATCGTGACGTAGTTGATATCATCATAGTCAAACAACACAATATTTAAATGCACAGCGGAAGCAAAAGATAAATATATTACAATCCGAATATAAAGTAATATCAAGTATTACAACGGAAAGTAAAGGATCCACAGGCGGATCTTAAAACATAAACATTGTTCAACAGACTTTAGACGCCTAGAACTTGCAAGATCCCTTATTAGCGCCCTGAGCTTCCAGCCAATTACGTTCAGTACCTGTCACTTAACCTTTTTGGAAAATACGTCAGTTTTCACTGGTAAATACACTCAACTGACTCATTTGAAAAGAGTTTAAGAAAATTGATTTAGATGCACCAGGCACAAAATATTTTGACACTTGGATTAAAATGCACAAAGGCAAAATTAATCTTTTATAACTTGGGACAATTATATTTATAATCTTGTATACATATTTACATGTTCGTTATACGTTCAGGGCCCGATGTAGAAACCGAGTCAAGATTAACAGACACGCCACAAGTATAAGCCCACAAGAGAGTGAGATACCGTTTCCCTTTAAGCAACTTTCAGTGTATGCCTACACCCCGTGCTTAAGGCGTGGCCATTTTATAATACAATGATGCCAAGGATATCTGGGACATGGTCATTAACCCCTAAAGGCTTTTATTTCAAACAATACAGATTAAAGCGGGTTACCTCAATAATTTAATCACAATCCGACTAAACATTCAATACCCGACCAAGCGGTATTATTATACCGTATCCCAAGCCCGTATAGGGAAAATAAGTTAAGAGTATTTACCTGAGCTAAATATAAATTCAATCCTAGTCGTATATCAATTCAGCAAGCACAAGTACTTCTACTGGGGCTCTTAATCTGGAACGAAGGTTTTTAATAACCTATTAGATTTCTAACGGGTCTTTAATTAAGCCTATGCTTAGACCGGTTAGTTTTAAAGAGGAAGATACGGTTCAAACGCATGACAAGGCGAAGACCGGTTTAGAATGTGGTTTTTGACCCGACAAGCTTGTATGCTTGTTTAATATGGGTAACTTAAACACATTCTGGATTTTGAGACCAAAAAGATATGGTTTGACCCGTTTCGGTTAATTTATGCAAACTAGTCACATAAGCCGATCCGAACGCGACAAGCGCGTAACGAGTAACCATAAGAGTCATATGCAGGTTTCCTAAGTTAATATGCCTTAAATATGTTGTGATATCAGTAGGATACCTTCCATTATGCCCAAAACGAGTTTAATCTCAATATAAGCCCGAAGGGGTATTTTGGTCATTTACCTAAGGCATATATACCACCTGTCATACAACTAACTAAACGTCGTGACCATAAGGTATAACCTCGGAAGGTTATTCCCTATATACTATGGTCACCTAATGTGTTTGGTCGGATCCTAATGATCGACCAAACGGGTCGGGTTCGAAAGTATAAGCGATTGTTTAGATCGCTTACCTTACGACCCTACATAAGCACTAAACTAAAAGTGACGAGCTAAGCATGTTAAAACATGCTTAACTAAGTTTAGAAAATAGGTTTGGTATCAAAACAAACGGTTTTGATACCTAAGAGTAGTTTGGTTACAAAATACGCAATAATACGCATTTTGGCCGAAACTACGACTCGTCACTGAGCCTAGATAACGTGGTAATCAGTAGGTATAGTCACTAGGGACTATAACCATCGTGATTACGCTCACGTTATGAAGTTCAAACGAACCTCGCATTGACCATAAACTGGTCAATGCAGAAAGTCAAACAAAGTTTGTCTTTAACGCTAAAACGAATGAAAAGAACGAAAGGATTTATCTCCAAGTAATCTCAGGTAGGAAGTGTATGAACACAACCACTTAGAGAAAAACTCAGATTTCAAGTGGGTTTTGAGTTGTGAACCATGGGGTATTTATAGGATTCTTGGAACCGTTAGGATCGTTCCTCGAATACCGTGTTTTGATCTTGTCCCTACACTTGTTGCAAACTTGTGGTAACTCAAAATGGCCCCCCAACATCAGGGATTAACATGTGGCATTGGCCTTTGGGGTGTTTAGAAGCTGTTTGCAAATGATTAAACAACTTTTGCTGGTCTGAAAGGGCCTCGTGTGACGCCAAGGGGGCTAAGTGTCACGCTAAGGTCCTTCTGATCAGCAAACAGTTTCCAAAGCTTCCATTTCAGTCCCCGTTGAGTATTAAGGCCATTTCCGACATGTTTAAGGCTCGTTAAACCATTTTCAAGGCCCTAAAATGATGCCTAAACATTGTGGACATGAAACATGCTCAAAAATATGCCGGATGTCGGTTCGTTTGGTCGTACGATCGCGATGTTCGCTTAATTACGACGACATGCGCATAAGCGCGAAAAACGATCCAAATTGCGTGACGAATGGATTTTTCTTATGCAAAACACTAAAATAAAATATTTTAGTGCTTACATACATTTTTGGGTGTCCGGGGATATTCAAAATGTAAGATATGCGCGTAAACGCAAACTTGTGCGCTTTTTGACACTTTTAGTCCCTGCATGACTTAAAAGCTTATTTTTGCGCACCAACACCTCTAAGCCTATATCTAAGCTATATTAGGGATAATTATGGTATGTTTATCTCATGGTCATATTCCGGAAGGTCCGATAACATACGAATCGGTATACTTTAGCAGTTTGACGCTTTAGGTCCTTCTAATGCGCAAACTTGCGTAACTCATCATTTAATAGCATTGAAGCCTCATTTAATTCATATTAGGCATTCTTGAAAGTATTATTAAACATCAGAATGCTTCGGGCTTGATAAAAGGTCATTCAGAGGTATGATTAAACATATTGACACTTTTAGTCCCTTATACCTGCAAAGTTGCGCGTAACTTCACTTTTGGGCATAAAAGCCTTGGGTGGCCAATGATTGGCAATCCCGAGAGTATAATGAAATATCATGAGGCTCTCGGTTTGTTAAAAGGTCACTCAGAGGTAAGAATTAACATGTTGACGCTTTTAACCCTTTTCTGCGCAAACTTTCAATTAATTACATAAACGGCTACACTTGATTAACAAGTGGCTCATTGGTGAATATAAAACCGTAAAAGGTTATTTAGAAACTTATTTTAGGTATGACAATACTTCCAGTTCTTTCTTAATCAATGTTTTTCGATTTTTCGAAAAAATTAGTCCCTTAAATTCAACGTTTGACTTCATTAGGGTTTATTACACGTGTCAATACTTCATTGGACGTGATTTTTTCGAGGTGTTACATCCTCACCCCCTTAAAAGAAATTTCGACCTCGAGATTTGCTTAAAGTAAAGGAAGTACTTTCTGTCGTATCATGGATTTAACTTCCATAGTATATTTGGGCCCCCAAGGGTATCCCAGTTGACCTATACAATAGGTGCATACTTTCTTTTGGAGCTTATTAACTTGTCGATCCTTAATCGATGCAGGATGCTCATCACATCATAAATCTGCATATCAGTATGTGATAGTGCTCCTTGACTTATTGGTGAAACACATCCTTCTGTCACTAGTGTGCAATGTATTGCGAGCTCCGCCAAGCTCCTTAAATAGGTTTTAGCTTATGAGCTACTTGATCTTGATACATTCGATTTCCTCCGAATGATTCTATATATTCAGAGCTTAACTAGCCTGATAATTTAACAAATTTGGTACACCCTTCCTGGGTGATATATATATTTTTTTGTTACACCTTACTCCTTAACAAGAATTTAGGAGGGTTGCTACTTTCACAAATCCGTGTTTTTCTGCCGAATACTGGCAACTTACAGATGACTAGGGATTTGTATGATCTTATTTGTTGTTTCCAATGAAACTTTCAGATCCTGATAATTGGACTTACCAATCTATTGTCCTAACAATAGATGTTTACCAATCCATCTATACAAGGTCTCCAAAGGAGCAGCCTTGATGCTTATATATCAACTATTATAGAAAAGCTGATTTTAAGGTGAGATGGTTATTCCAACCACTGCTTGAAACTTTTCTTAAGGAATAGCTAATCCTTATAGCTAGTTGAATAACTCGACGATCCTGGGTAGTTGATGGCGATTCTCAATCGTTATTTAAATAGGATTGCGGTAATGAATGCATAAGCAAAATGAACCGTCTTTCATAATTAACTATACCGAATTCTCAGGATATCGAGTTAGACTATATGAATCTCCTATCTTAAAATTTACTTAATCAGGGTTTTGTTATTCCATAATCAACATGAGTTCTTACAACACTTCAACCCAAAGCGGGATGTTAATCTTAACTCTACTTGCCTCTTGGGAGGTAAACAGGGTAGTCTTAGGAGAGAATAATCAAGATAAAAGGAGGTTACAGAGATTTTCCAAATCTCAGGCTCCAGTTCACCCATCATTGCTTGTGTCAAACAAGTGACACATTTATGTTACTAGTCCACGAATTCCTTAACCGGGAACATTTACTTGGACGATTCCATTCTGGATATCTTCTTTGAATACTACTAGTCGAATTTAGTACGATATGACCATTGGGATATCTCAGGGATTCCATGCATTAAACCTCCATACTGATCAGGCATGGAAGCAATCTATGGGACACACTAGGATATGCCAATCCTCATATGGCACTTTTATCAACATAGTTTGGCATTCGCATGCGATAGAAAACAATGAGAAAAATAATAAAATAAAGTAATATATATTGTCGTACTCTTTTTGGGGAAGAGTACTCCAGATTCTTATGAAAGGATTATCTCCGAGGATGGGAGAGAGGGCCATTAAAGATTCCATTGGTAAATTATACCTTATTTTTAATATCTGAAGTTCTTATGAATGTAATCAAAAGTTTGCTAAACTTATGGTTTACTAAAGGTTTATTATCCCTTGCATTAACGTAAAATACTTAGCAGATACAATCGATGCTAAAAGGTAAGGACGTACCTAATGTTATTATTGATATGCACTGTCTCTGGCATTCAACCGGTAGTTTAGGCGTTTCCTTTCTTATCCATCCCAGACTTAGCTGCTCCTTCCTTGGCAGCCTTAGGGCAATTTGTACTGATGTGGCCCCTTTCGCCACAACCGAAACAGTTTGCATTCTTGATGTCCCTACATTCGTGGGACTGGTGGCCAGTTCTTTTGCAGATGCCACTAGAAAGTGCGTCAATTATATTTAGCCTAGGTCAAATAGGACCATCAATTGTGTTTAAGGTTTGGACCAAATCCATTACTTTTTGGACAGGGAAACTCAATGTCACAACTGTCCTTGTCATAATGAAAATATTTAGATAGTTGGAAGGCTTGTCACGAAGGACATTAATAGTCATAGGCACGAGGGCCTTATCACCAGGGGCATATTAGATATGGCACTTAAGGCATTGACATATAAGCCGCAATCTTATTGGATCAGAGATCTTAAGGTTCGAACATCGTTCTTCACCTTTGGACAGAGAGTCAAAGACTACAGCCGTCATCTCTTTGGAAGATAATTTATTTTGCCACAAAGGCTAGTCGATGGACATCATTCTGACTAACTGGATGATTGTGAGCTTCAGAGGAGTCAGCCGTGGTGAAGCTTTGAAGGCTACTAACCAAGTAGTAACAATTTGCTTAATTATATAGCGAATTGTCGAATATGATGATTAAATAGCCATGGTGCAATTAAACCATATAGGCCAATAGATAGTATTTAATTTATTTGATTATGTTTTGCCTAAGGTTTTTAAATAAACCATCTCTGGTGTTTAAACGGAATATAATCCTTCATATTTATTAGACAGGGGACATAAGTCACGACTGCCAATGTTATACTGACATCTTTTATATATAGCACAAGGGCTTGTTCCAAAGGACTTTTGATGGCACAGAGGCCTTGTCACTATGGAAATTTTAAAACATAATCAATAATTCCTTTGGATCGGAAAATTTCATAATTCATTGTCTTGACGAGAAGTTATGAAATAAAACTATCTTTTCATGTATACATCTTTGCCCGTAGGTATACATCCCCTTGGATGTTTTGATGTGTTCATCAAGTTCAACGTTTATTAGCCATGATTCCTTTTGATCATTTATGCTAAAATAAGGGGTTTGGAAAATTTTCCTAATATAAAGATGACAAGTGCGATTTTATCGCATCACTGTTGCCAGGAGTGTCATCATATTTATAATGTTACAAGGATTTGAATCCTTTGAATAGGTTCTACCATCTTGGCCTCGTCTGGAATGACATATAGGCTAGGTCGTACCTTTAAGATTCTTTTTAAATATGTTACTTGCAGGGAAGGAAGGATATTTATTTTATTCAGGATTTTTATCATAAATCCTAATTTACAAGGTAATAATAGCACAAATGGCCTAGTCGCGTAGACAAGTTTAATTTATAAGCCATGATTTCAGGTAGGGTTGGCATATCGTGTATACCCGTACACGATAAGACACGACACGATAAGACACGATACACGAAACGCCATACACGAACACGACACGATAAGGTTTCGTGTCCATTTTTTCAAACACGAACACGAACACGACACGATATACACGAAAATTACCTGTTAGTACCTGTTAACGAAGACTAGAATAATCACATATTTAGAACCTGTTTAGTGAAACAAAACTCGCCAAAAGTTCACAAACAACTTAAATAATCCATAAACACCGAATACTTAACAAGTTTAAAACAAAAATCCATAAACGACAAATCACAAAAGACTTGATAATTCAAAACATCCATTAAATACAAATTCAAATTTCCCATGGTTCTCTTCTTAGATCTTTAATTCCAACAATTCAAACCTGCACATAATTGTACTCATATTTAGCATTGACAATTGGACATAAAGCGAGTAATTTTAATTTATCAAACATTACTTGAAACATTTGGAGTAAGTACCTTACGATTGTTCATTGTTTTTTAGCAACATTACTCGAAGCATTTGAAGTGGTTACCTTAGAATTGTTCATTGAGTTTGAAGCATTTGATTCTCCACCAATATCAAGTGACATTATATCTTCAGTGAGCTCATCTAAATTAACTTCTTATCCTTCTTCTTTCCCACCTTCTTTTGAGAATCACTCATACTGAATTTCTTAATCTGTTAGAAAGCATACAATCTGTTAGAAAGCATACAAGAAACTATAATCAAGGGGCTGCATCAAATTCATAACATAAACTATAAACAAAAAAGTACCAAAGTTATCTAAAAAAAAAATTTCAAACTGTGATTAACAAGAGGTTTTCATGTGTACAATAAAATTAGGCAGATTTGTTCTTATGTAAAGCAGTAAAGCCATATATAATTTGAGTAATTAACAACAGAAGCATGAGTAATTAACAACAGACGCATATATAGTTCGAATCTGCTTACTTTGAGTAAAGCCAATATATAGTAATTTAAAAAGAAGCCTCATGAAACTTGTTCACTTGTTCCTACCTCATAACAAACACATCAGATGTGTGACTACACGTGAAAGAGATTACCACAATTAATACCTAGAAATTAAAAGTTGAAACTCATCACCAAAAGTAAATAAATAAATAAATAAAAATAACGTAAATAGATCCACACATAATCACGTTAATTCAATCCACACATACATATGAAAACACAAAAAAATAGATCAAATTAAACGAAAACATACACATAACAATGGATTAGCTGAAACTCATCACCATCGCTGCTGAAAATCGGTTCGTAGAGTTCTGATATGGAAAAAAACCTAGATTCAGATTCAGAAACAATAAATCAACTCAAATCGACACATTTACAAATACGAAAACATAAATTATAGATCAAATTAAACCAAAACAGACATAAAAAACGAAAAAAAAGAACTTGTTATGAAGGAGCTGAATGAGATCTGAGAAAGTTGAAGAGGTGATTACCGGCGGTGGCGATAGGTGGTTGCAGGCGTGAAGAAAGGGTTGAGATGTGAAAGAGGGTAGGTTCGGAGTGTGAAAGAAAGGGTTGAGATGTGAAAGAAAGGATTCCGGTGCGGTGGAGCGATGGATGCCGGTGCGGTGGAGCGATGGATTCCAGTGTGGTGGAGCTTGTCGATGTCGGCTGTAACTTGAGAAAGTTGAGAGAGATCTGATTAGGTCATTAGGGTTTTCTATTTTTTGATCTAAAGAAGATTCTGACCGTAGCATATATCAATATCGTATATATTTTATTTAATTAAAAAATTAAAATTAAAACCTTATTATGTCTTAACATGTATATAACAGGTAACCAGGTATCTGACCTGTTTAGACACGAAAATTAACAGGTAGTTTCGTGTCTACCTGTTTAGTACACGATACCTATTAAGGTCATACACGATACCTGTTAAGGTCGTGTAGGTTCGTGTCGTGAATCGTGTAAAAATTGCCAGCCCTAATTTCAGGGAATCGAGGCATTCAGGTTTGAATCAAAGTTCATTACCCTTTCTTGACAGGGAGTTGTAGGCTACCACTGTCTTTAGTCTCAGAGGACATTAACTATAGCCCGTAGGCACTTCCCTTCTAAGGGATGTTTATAATATGATCATCTTATAGGATGATATAAGCCATGATTTCAGAGAATCGAGGCATTAAGGTTTGAATCAAAGTTCATTACCTTTTCTGGACAGAGAGTCAAAGACTACTACTGTCTTTAGTCTCAGAGGATGTTTAGCATTTTCATTATAATTTATCCTAGTTATAAAACATTAAGGATATTAAGGTGGCGCAAAGGCCTAGTCACAAGGACAGTTTTTAAATTTACAAGCCATGATTTCAGAGAATCGAGGCATTAAGGTTTGAACATATTTCATTACCTTTTCTGGACAGAGAGTCAAAGACATCAACTGTCTTTTGTCCCTTAGGACAATAAGTATGGCCCGTAGGCATTTCATCACTTATGGATGTTTATAATATGATCATCTTCATTTGATGATATTAGTCAGGATCGCATTGATCATACAAACTATTATGCTTGGACGTAGTCCAACATCTTTAGACCGGGGTCAGGGACCACCACGGTCGTTGTCTTATTGGACAACAAGTTTGGCCCATAGGCACTTCATCACTAAGGGATGATTATTTCAAATAAGGGAATTTAGATTAACCCCCTTTTTTAAAGATGGCCTGTGTGACTTTAACGATTCACAGTTTACCAAAAATGTTAACATACTTACAGATGTTAACAGGGATTGGAATCTTTTGGATAGGTTTTACCGTCTTGGCCATGTCTGCAATGACATTTAGGCTAGGTTTTACCATCTTGGCAATGTCTGCATTGACATTTAGGCTAGGTTTTACCATCTTGGCCATGTCTGCATTGACAATTAGGCTAGGTTTTACCTTTAAGATTCTTTTAATATTTAACGCAGAACAATCCTAAATTGAAATGTTAACAAGGATCTGAATCTAGTCGTGGAACTACCATCTTGGCCCTGTCTTAAAGTGACATGTGGCTAGGTCTTGTCCTTTTTTTTAGTTATTGCCATTTTATTATAATGGTAGATCTTATAATATAGGAATGTTATTTTTCATTTATTTCATATTTCATGTTTAGAATGAAAACATCAAATTTAATCAATCCACTATATGAAAATAAAAGTACAGAGTTGCCCTAAGCGGGACTTGAAAGGAATAATGTTGTCCTTGAAGGGACTGTAAGATAAATATGTCCTTATAAGGACTATATAAGGAAACGATCTTTAGCAAAAGGAGTTTCTTCTTCACATTATTTCGGAATGTTTTCTCCTTGGTTGCACGTTTATCCTAATCGCAGTACAAGGCTCCGCATTCCTCGACTTCGGATGGGGAGGATTTCCATTACGGCTCCTGTGCTTGGCGATATATTAAAAGTGTATAAATTTGAAAGCAAAAGTTCTCCGAATAGAGACGAGAGCATTCCTATGTTAAGTCTAGACTCAGAAGGTCAAGGAATGTGCTATTGTGTCATTGAGATTAAACACAAAAGTATAGTGTTTAATTCACTCAATGTTGGCTCTGATACCAACCTGTCACACCCCGATATTTCCACGTTTCACCTGTGGGCCCGGTAGGGGAGTATCGTGACGTAGTTGATATCATCATACTCAAACAACACAATATTTAAATGCACAACGGAAGCAAAAGATAAATATATTACAATCCGAATATAAAGTAATATCAAGTATTACAACGGAAAGTAAAGGATCCACAGGCGGATCTTAAAACATAAACATTGTTCAACAGACTTTAGACGCCTAGAACTTGCAAGATCCCTTATTAGCGCCCCGAGCTTCCAGCCAATTACGTTTAGATGCATCAGACACAAAATATTTTGACACTTTGATTCAAATGCACAAAGGCAAAATTAATCTTTTATAACTTGGGACAATTATATTTATAATCTTGTTTACAGATTTACATGTTCGTTATACGTTCAGGGCCCGATGTAGAAACCGAGTCAAGATTAACAGACACGCCACAAGTATAACCCCATAAGAGAGTGAGATACCGTTTCCCTTTAAGAAACTTTCAGTGTATGCCTACACCCCGTGCTTAAGGCGTGACCATTTTATAATACAATGATGTCAAGGATATCCGGGACATGGTCATTAACCCCTAAAGGCTTTTATTTCAAACAATACAGATTAAAGCGGGTTACCTCAATAATTTAATCACAATCCGACTAAACATTCAATACCCGACCAAGCGGTATTATTATACCGTATCCCAAGCCCGTATAGGGAAAATAAGTTAAGAGTATTTACCTGAGCTAAATATAAATTCAATCCCAGCCGTATATCAATTCAGCAAGCACAAGTACTTCTACTGGGGCTCTTAATCTGGAACGAAGGTTTTTAATAACCTATTAGATTTCTAACGGGTCTTTAATTAAGCCTATGCTTAGACCGGTTAGTTTTAAAGAGGAGGATACGGTTCAAACGCATGACAAGGCGAAGACCGGTTTAGAATGTGGTTTTTGACCCGACAACCTTGTCTGCTTGTTTAATATGGGTAACTTAAACACATTCTGGATTTTGAGACCAAAAAGATATGGTTTGACCCGTTTCGGTTAATTTATGCAAACTAGTCACATAAGCCGATCCGAACGCGACAAGCGCGTAACGAGTAACCATAAGAGTCATATACAGGTTTCCTAAGTTAATATGCCTTAAATATGTTGTGATATCAGTAGGATACCTTCCATTATGCCCAAAACGAGTTTAATCTCAATATAAGCCCGAAGGGGTATTTTGGTCATTTACCTAAGGCATATATACCACCTGTCATACAACTAACTAAACGTCGTGACCATAAGGTATAACCTCGGAAGGTTATTCCCTATATACTATGGTCACCTAATGTGTTTGGTCGGATCCTAATGATCGACCAAACGGGTCGGGTTCGAAAGTATAAGCGATTGTTTAGATCGCTTACCTTACGACCCTACATAAGCACTAAACTAAAAGTGACGAGCTAAGCATGTTAAAACATGCTTAACTAAGTTTAGAAAATAGGTTTGGTATCAAAACAAACGGTTTTGATACCTAAGAGTAGTTTGGTTACAAAATACGCAATAATACGCATTTTGGCCGAAACTACGACTCGTCACTGAGCCTAGATAACGTGGTAATCAGTAGGTATAGTCACTAGGGACTATAACCATCGTGATTACGCTCACGTTATGAAGTTCAAACGAACCTCGCATTGACCATAAACTGGTCAATGCAGAAAGTCAAACAAAGTTTGTCTTTAACGCTAAAACGAATGAAAAGAACGAAAGGACACTTACAAAGGGTCCCCGAAAGCTTTGATCTCCAAGTAATCTCAGGTAGGAAGTGTATGAACACAACCACTTAGAGAAAAACTCAGATTTCAAGTGGGTTTTGAGTTGTGAACCAAGGGGTATTTATAGGATTCTTGGAACCGTTAGGATCGTTCCTCGAATACCGTGTTTTGATCTTGTCCCTACACTTGTTGCAAACTTGTGGTAACTCAAAATGGCCCCCAACATCAGGGATTAACATGTGGCATTGGCCTTTGGGGTGTTTAGAAGCTGTTTGCAAATGATTAAACAACTTTTTCTGGTCTGAAAGGGCCTCGTGTGACGCCAAGGGGGCTAAGTGTCACGCTAAGGTCCTTCTGATCAGCAAACAGTTTCCAAAGCTTCCATTTCAGTCCCCGTTGAGTATTAAGGCCATTTCCGACATGTTTAAGGCTCGTTAAACCATTTTCAAGGCCCTAAAATGATTCCTAAACATTGTGGACATGAAACATGCTCAAAATAATGCCGGATGTCGGTTCGTTTGGTCGTACGATCGCGATGTTCGCTTAATTACGACGACATGCGCATAAGCGCGAAAAACGATCCAAATTGCGTGACGAATGGATTTTTCTTATGAAAAACACTAAAATAAAATATTTTAGTGCTTACATACATTTTTGGGTGTTCGGGGATATTCAAAATGTAAGATATGCGCGTAAACGCAAACTTGTGCCCTTTTTGACACTTTTAGTCCCTGCATGACTTAAAAGCTTATTTTTGCGCACCAACACCTCTAAGCCTATATCTAAGCTATATTAGGGATAATTATGGTATGTTTATCTCATGGTCATATTCCGGAAGGTCCGATAACATACGAATCAGTATACTTTAGCAGTTTGACGCTTTAGGTCCTTCTAATGCGCAAACTTGCGTAACTCATCATTTAATAGCATTGAAGCCTCATTTAATTCATATTAGGCATTCTTGAAAGTATTATTAAACATCAGAATGCTTCGGCCTTGATAAAAGGTCATTCAGAGGTATGATTAAACATATTGACACTTTTAGTCCCTTATACCTGCAAAGTTGCGCGTAACTTCACTTTTGGGCATAAAAGCCTTGGGTGGCCAATGATTGGCAATCCCGAGAGTATAATGAAATATCATGAGGCTCTCGGTTTGTTAAAAGGTCACTCAGAGGTAAGAATTAACATGTTGACGCTTTTAACCCTTTTCTGCGCAAACTTTCAATTAATTACATAAACGGCTACACTTGATTAACAAGTGGCTCATTGGTGAATATAAAACCGTAAAAGGTTATTTAGAAACTTATTTTAGGTATGACAATACTTCCAGTTCTTTCTTAATCAATGTTTTTCGATTTTTCGAAAAAATTAGTCCCTTAAATTCAACGTTTGACTTCATTAGGGTTTATTACACGTGTCAATACTTCATTGGACGTGATTTTTTCGAGGTGTTACATCCTCACCCCCTTAAAAGAAATCTCGACCTCAAGATTTGCTTAAAGTAAAGGAAGTACTTTCTGTCGTATCATGGATTTAACTTCCATAGTATATTTGGGCCCCCAAGGGTATCCCAGTTGACCTATACAATAGGTGCATACTTTCTTTTGGAGCTTATTAACTTGTCGATCCTTAATCGATGCAGGATGCTCATCACATCATAAATCTGCATATCAGTATGTGATAGTGCTCCTTGACTTATTGGTGAAACACATCCATCTGTCACTAGTGTGCAATGTATTGCGAGCTCCACCAAGCTCCTTAAATAGGTTTTAGCTTATGAG
Source organism: Helianthus tuberosus (assembly GCA_030545235.1). Taxonomy (NCBI): domain Eukaryota; kingdom Viridiplantae; phylum Streptophyta; class Magnoliopsida; order Asterales; family Asteraceae; genus Helianthus; species Helianthus tuberosus. Next base: position 111,143,028 of record CM060402.1, read on the forward strand.
CTACTTGATCTTGATACATTCGATTTCCTCCGAATGATTCTATATATTCAGAGCTTAACTAGCCTGATAATTTAACAAATTTGGTACACCCTTCCTGGGTGATATATATATTTTTTTGTTACACCTTACTCCTTAACAAGAATTTAGGAGGGTTGCTACTTTCACAAATCCGTGTTTTTCTGCCGAATACTGGCAACTTACAGATGACTAGGGATTTGTATGATCTTATTTGTTGTTTCCAATGAAACTTTCAGATCCTGATAATTGGACTTACCAATCTATTGTCCTAGAAATAGATGTTTACCAATCCATCTATACAAGGTCTCCAAAGGAGCAGCCTTGATGCTTATATATCAACTATTATAGAAAAGCTGATTTTAAGGTGAGATGGTTATTCCAACCACTGCTTGAAACTTTTCTTAAGGAATAGCTAATCCTTATAGCTAGTTGAATAACTCGACGATCCTGGGTAGTTGATGGCGATTCTCAATCGTTATTTAAATAGGATTGCGGTAATGAATGCATAAGCAAAATGAACCGTCTTTCATAATTAACTATACCGAATTCTCAGGATATCGAGTTAGACTATATGAATCTCCTATCTTAAAATTTACTTAATCAGGGTTTTGTTATTCCATAATCAACATGAGTTCTTACAACACTTCAACTCAAAGCGGGATGTTAATCATAACTCTACTTGCCTCTTGGGAGGTAAACAGGGTAGTCTTAGGAGAGAATAATCAAGATACAAGGAGGTTACAGAGATTTTACAAATCTCAGGCTCCAGTTCACCCATCATTTCTTGTGTCAAACAAGTGACACATTTATGTTACTAGTCCACGAATTCCTTAACCGGGAACATTTACTTGGACGATTCCATTCTGGATATCTTCTTTGAATACTACTAGTCGACTTTAGTACGATATGACCATTGGGATATCTCAGGGATTCCATGCATTAAACCTCCATACTGATCAGGCATGGAAGCAATCTATGGGACACACTAGGAAACGCCAATCCTCATATGGCACTTTTATCAACATAGTTTGGCATTCGCAGGCGATAGAAAACATTGAGAAAAATAATAAAATAAAGTAATATATATTGTCGTACTCTTTTTGGGGAAGAGTACTCCAGATTCTTATGAAAGGATTATCTCCGAGGATGGGAGAGAGGGTCATTAAAGATTCCATTGGTAAATTATACCTTATTTTTAATATCTGAAGTTCTTATGAATGTAATCAAAAGTTTGCTAAGCTTATGGTTTACTAAAGGTTTATTATCCCTTGCATTAACGTAAAATACTTAGCAGATACAATCGATGCTAAAAGGTAAGGACGTACCTAATGCTATTATTGATATGCACTGTCTCTGGCATTCAACCGGTAGTTTAGGCGTTTCCTTTCTTATCCATCCCAGACTTAGCTGCTCCTTCCTTGGCAGCCTTAGGGCAATTTGTACTGATGTGGCCCCTTTCGCCACAACCGAAACAGTTTGCATTCTTGATGTCCCTACATTCGTGGGACTGGTGGCCAGTTCTTTTGCAGATGCCACTAGAAAGTGCGTCAATTATATTTAGCCTAGGTCAAATAGGACCATCAATTGTGTTTAAGGTTTGGACCAAATCCATTACTTTTTGGACAGGGAAACTCAATGTCACAACTGTCCTTGTCATAATGAAAATATTTAGATAGTTGGAAGGCTTGTCACGAAGGACATTAATAGTCATAGGCACGAGGGCCTTATCACCAGGGGCATATTAGATATGGCACTTAAGGCATTGACATATAAGCCGCAATCTTATTGGATCAGAGATCTTAAGGTTCGAACATAGTTCTTCACCTTTGGACAGAGAGTCAAAGACTACAGCCGTCATCTATTTGGTAGATAATTTATTTTGCCACAAAGGCTAGTCGATGGACATCATTCTGACTAACTGGATGATTGTGAGCTTCAGAGGAGTCAGCCGTGGTGAAGCTTTGAAGGCTACTAACCAAGTAGTAACAATTTGTTTAATTATATAGCGAATTGTCGAATATGATGATTAAATAGCCATGGTGCAATTAAACCATATAGGCCAATAGATAGTATTTAATTTATTTGATTATGTTTTGCCTAAGGTTTTTAAATAAACCATCTCTGGCGTTTAAACGGAATATAATCCTTCATATTTATTAGACAGGGGACATAAGTCACGACTGCCAATGTTATACTGACATCTTTTATATATAGCACAAGGGCTTGTTCCAAAGGACTTTTGATGGCACAGAGGCCTTGTCACTAAGGAAATTTTAAAACATAATCAATGATTCCTTTGGATCGGAAAATTTCATAATTCATTGTCTTGACGAGAAGTTATGAAATAAAACTATCTTTTCATGTATACATCTTTGCCCGTAGGTATACATCCCCTTGGATGTTTTGATGTGTTCATCAAGTTCAACGTTTATTAGCCATGATTCCTTTTGATCATTTATGCTAAAATAAGGGGTTTGGAAAATTTTCCTAATATAAAGATGACAAGTGCGATTTTATCGCATCACTGTTGCCAGGAGTGTCATCATATTTATAATGTTACAAGGATTTGAATCCTTTGAATAGGTTCTACCATCTTGGCCTCATCTGGAATGACATATAGGCTAGGTCGTACCTTTAAGCTTCTTTTTAAATATGTTACTTGCAGGGAAGGAAGGATATTAATTTTATTCAGGATTTTTATCATAAATCCTAATTTACAAGTTAATAATAGCACAAATGGCCTAGTCGCGTAGACAAGTTTAATTTATAAGCCATGATTTCAGGTAGGGTTGGCATATCGTGTATACCCGTACACGATAAGACACGACACGATAAGACACGATACACGAAACGCCATACACGAACATGACACGATAAGGTTTCGTGTCCATTTTTTCAAACACGAATACGACACGATATACACGAAAATTACCTGTTAGTACCTGTTAACGAAGACTAGAATAATCACATATTTAGAACCTGTTTAGTGAAACAAAACTCGCCAAAAGTTCACAAACAACTTAAATAATCCATAAACACCGAATACTTAACAAGTTTAAAACAAAAATCCATAAACGACAAATCACAAAAGACTTGATAATTCAAAACATCCATTAAATACAAATTCAAATTTCCCATGGTTCTCTTCTTAGATCTTTAATTCCAACAATTCAAACCTGCACATAATTGTACTCATATTTAGCATTGACAATTAGACATAAAGCGAGTAATTTTAATTTATCAAACATTACTTGAAACATTTGGAGTAAGTACCTTATGATTGTTCATTGTTTTTTAGCAACATTACTCGAAGCATTTGAAGTGGTTACCTTAGAATTGTTCATTGAGTTTGAAGCATTTGATTCTCCACCAATATCAAGTGACATTATATCTTCAGTGAGCTCATCTAAATTAACTTCTTATCCTTCTTCTTTCCCACCTTCTTTTGAGAATCACTCATATTGAATTTCTTAATCTGTTAGAAAGAATACAATCTGTTAGAAAGCATACAAGAAACTATAATCAAGGGGCTGCATCAAATTCATAACATAAACTATAAACAAAAAAGTACCAAAGTTATCTAAAAAAAAAAATTCAAACAGTGATTAACAAGAGGTTTTCATGTGTACAATAAAATTAGGCAGATTTGTTCTTATGTAAAGCAGTAAAGCCATATATAATTTGAGTAATTAACAACAGAAGCATGAGTAATTAACAACAGACGCATATATAGTTCGAATCTGCTTACTTTGAGTAAAGCCAATATATAGTAATTTAAAAAGAAGCCTCATGAAACTTGTTCACTTGTTCCTACCTCATAACAAACACATCAGATGTGTGACTACACGTGAAAGAGATTACCACAATTAATACCTAGAAATTAAAAGTTGAAACTCATCACCAAAAGTAAATAAATAAATAAATAAATAAAAATAACGTAAATAGATCCACACATAATCACGTTAATTCAATCCACACATACATATGAAAACACAAAAAATAGATCAAATTAAACGAAAACATACACATAACAATGGATTAGCTGAAACTCATCACCATCACTGCTGAAAATCGGTTCGTAGAGTTCTAATATGGAAAAAAACCTAGATTCAGATTCAGAAACAATAAATCAACTCAAATCGACACATTTACAAATACGAAAACATAAATTATAGATCAAATTAAACCAAAACAGACATAAAAAACGAAAAAAAAGAACTTGTTATGAAGGAGCTGAATGAGATCTGAGAAAGTTGAAGAGGTGATTACCGGCGGTGGCGATAGGTGGTTGCAGGCGTGAAGAAAGGGTTGAGATGTGAAAGAGGGTAGGTTCGGAGTGTGAAAGAAAGGGTTGAGATGTGAAAGAAAGGATTCCGGTGCGGTGGAGCGATGGATGCCGGTGCGGTGGAGCGATGGATTCCAGTGCGGTGGAGCTTGTCGATGTCGGCTGTAACTTGAGAAAGTTGAGAGAGATCTGATTAGGTCATTAGGGTTTTCTATTTTTTGATCTAAAGAAGATTCTGACCGTAGCATATATCAATATCGTATATATTTTATTTAATTAAAAAATTAAAATTAAAACCTTATTATGTCTTAACATGTATATAACAGGTAACCAGGTATCTGACCTGTTTAGACACGAAAATTAACAGGTAGTTTCGTGTCTACCTGTTTAGTACACGATACCTGTTAAGGTCATACACGATACCTGTTAAGGTCGTGTAGGTTCGTGTCGTGTATCGTGTAAAAATTGCCAGCCCTAATTTCAGGGAATCGAGGCATTCAGGTTTGAATCAAAGTTCATTACCCTTTCTTGACAGGGAGTTGTAGGCTACCACTGTCTTTAGTCTCAGAGGACATTAACTATAGCCCGTAGGCACTTCCCTTCTAAGGGATGTTTATAATATGATCATCTTATAGGATGATATAAGCCATGATTTCAGAGAATCGAGGCATTAAGGTTTGAATCAAAGTTCATTACCTTTTCTGGACAGAGAGTCAAAGACTACTATTGTCTTTAGTCTCAGAGGATGTTTAGCATTTTCATTATAATTTATCCTAGTTATAAAACATTAAGGATATTAAGGTGGCGCAAAGGCCTAGTCACAAGGACAGTTTTTAAATTTACAAGCCATGATTTCAGAGAATCGAGGCATTAAGGTTTGAACATATTTCATTACCTTTTCTGGACAGAGAGTCAAAGACATCAACTGTCTTTTGTCCCTTAGGACAATAAGTATGGCCCGTAGGCATTTCATCACTTATGGATGTTTATAATATGATCATCTTCATTTGATGATATTAGTCAGGATCGCATTGATCATACAAACTTTTATGCTTGGACGTAGTCCAACATCTTTAGACGGGGGTCAGGGACCACCACGGTCGTTGTCTTATTGAACAACAAGTTTGGCCCGTAGGCACTTCATCACTAAGGGATGATTATTTCAAATAAGGGAATTTAGATTAACCCTCTTTTTTTAAAGATGGCCTGTGTGACTTTAACGATTCACAGTTTACCAAAAATGTTAACATACTTACAGATGTTAACAGGGATTGGAATCTTTTGGATAGGTTTTACCGTCTTGGCCATGTCTACAATGACATTTAGGCTAGGTTTTACCATCTTGGCCATGTCTGCATTGACATTTAGGCTAGGTTTTACCATCTTGGCCATGTCTGCATTGACAATTAGGCTAGGTTTTACCTTTAAGATTCTTTTAATATTTAACGCAGAACAATCCTAAATTGAAATGTTAACAAGGATCTGAATCTAGTCGTGGAACTACCATCTTGGCCCTGTCTTAAAGTGACATGTGGCTAGGTCTTGTCCTTTTTTTTAGTTATTGCCATTTTATTATAATGGTAGATCTTATAATATAGGAATGTTATTTTCCATTTATTCCATATTTCATGTTTAGAATGAAAACATCAAATTTAATCAATCCACTATATGAAAATAAAAGTACAGAGTTGCCCTAAGCGGGACTTGAAAGGAATAATGTTGTCCTTGAAGGGACTGTAAGATAAATATGTCCTTATAAGGACTATATAAGGAAACGATCTTTAGCAAAAGGAGTTTCTTCTTCACATTATTTCGGAATGTTTTCTCCTTGGTTGCACGTTTATCCTAATCGCAGTACAAGGCTCCGCATTCCTCGACTTCGGATGGGGAGGATTTCCATTACGGCTCCTCTGCTTGGCGATATATTAAAAGTGTATAAATTTGAAAGCAAAAGTTCTCCGAATAGAGACGAGAGCATTCCTATGTTAAGTCTAGACTCAGAAGGTCAAGGAATGTGCTATTGTGTCATTGAGATTAAACACAAAAGGATAGTGTTTAATTCACTCAATGTTGGCTCTGATACCAACCTGTCACACCCCGATATTTCCACGTTTCACCTGTGGGCCCGGTAGGGGAGTATCGTGACGTAGTTGATATCATCATACTCAAACAACACAATATTTAAATGCACAGGGGAAGCAAAAGATAAATATATTACAATCCGAATATAAAGTAATATCAAGTATTACAACGGAAAGTAAAGGATCCACAGGCGGATCTTAAAACATAAACATTGTTCAACAGACTTTAGACGCCTAGAACTTGCAAGATCCCTTATTACCGCCCCGAGCTTCCAGCCAATTACGTTCAGTACCTGTCACTTAACCTTTTTGGAAAATACGTCAGTTTTCACTGGTAAATACACTCAACTGACTCATTTGAAAAGAGTTTAAGAAAATTGATTTAGATGCATCAGGCACAAAATATTTTGACACTTTGATTCAAATGCACAAAGGCAAAATTAATCTTTTATAACTTGGGACAATTATATTTATAATCTTGTTTACAGATTTACATGTTCGTTATACGTTCAGGGCCCGATGTAGAAACCGAGTCAAGATTAACAGACACGCCACAAGTATAACCCCACAAGAGAGTGAGATACCGTTTCCCTTTAAGCAACTTTCAGTGTATGCCTACACCCCGTGCTTAAGGCGTGACCATTTTATAATACAATGATGTCAAGGATATCCGGGACATGGTCATAAACCCCTAAAGGCTTTTATTTCAAACAATACAGATTAAAGCGGGTTACCTCAATAATTTAATCACAATCCGACTAAACATTCAATACCCGACCAAGCGGTATTATTATACCGTATCCCAAGCCCGTATAGGGAAAATAAGTTAAGAGTATTTACCTGAGCTAAATATAAATTCAATCCCAGCCGTATATCAATTCAGCAAGCACAAGTACTTCTACTGGGGCTCTTAATCTGGAACGAAGGTTTTTAATAACCTATTAGATTTCTAACGGGTCTTTAATTAAGCCTATGCTTAGACCGGTTAGTTTTAAAGAGGAAGATACGGTTCAAACGCATGACAAGGCGAAGACCGGTTTAGAATGTGGTTTTTGACCCGACAAGCTTGTATGCTTGTTTAATATGGGTAACTTAAACACATTCTGGATTTTGAGACCCAAAAGATATGGTTTGACCCGTTTCGGTTAATTTATGCAAACTAGTCACATAAGCCGATCCGAACGCGACAAGCGCGTAACGAGTAACCATAAGAGTCATATACAGGTTTCCTAAGTTAATATGCCTTAAATATGTTGTGATATCAGTAGGATACCTTCCATTATGCCCAAAACGAGTTTAATCTCAATATAAGCCCGAAGGGGTATTTTGGTCATTTACCTAAGGCATATATACCACCTGTCATACAACTAACTAAACGTCGTGACCATAAAGTATAACCTCGGAAGGTTATTCCCTATATACTATGGTCACCTAATGTGTTTGGTCGGATCCTAATGATCGACCAAACGGGTCGGGTTCGAAAGTATAAGCGATTGTTTAGATCGCTTACCTTACGACCCTACATAAGCACTAAACTAAAAGTGACGAGCTAAGCATGTTAAAACATGCTTAACTAAGTTTAGAAAATAGGTTTGGTATCAAAACAAACGGTTTTGATACCTAAGAGTAGTTTGGTTACAAAATACGCAATAATACGCATTTTGGCCGAAACTACGACTCGTCACTGAGCCTAGATAATGGGGTAATCAGTAGGTATAGTCACTAGGGACTATAACCATCGTGATTACGCTCACGTTATGAAGTTCAAACGAACCTCGCATTGACCATAAACTGGTCAATGCAGAAAGTCAAACAAAGTTTGTCTTTAACGCTAAAACGAATGAAAAGAACGAAAGGATTTATCTCCAAGTAATCTCAGGTAGGAAGTGTATGAACACAACCACTTAGAGAAAAACTCAGATTTCAAGTGGGTTTTGAGTTGTGAACCAAGGGGTATTTATAGGATTCTTGGAACCGTTAGGATCGTTCCTCGAATACCGTGTTTTGATCTTGTCCCTACACTTGTTGCAAACTTGTGGTAACTCAAAATGGGCCCCCCAACATCAGGGATTAACATGTGGCATTGGCCTTTGGGGTGTTTAGAAGCTGTTTGCAAATGATTAAACAACTTTTGCTGGTCTGAAAGGGCCTCGTGTGACGCCAAGGGGGCTAAGTGTCACGCTAAGGTCCTTCTGATCAGCAAACAGTTTCCAAAGCTTCCATTTCAGTCCCCGTTGAGTATTAAGGCCATTTCCGACATGTTTAAGGCTCGTTAAACCATTTTCAAGGCCCTAAAATGATGCCTAAACATTGTGGACATGAAACATGCTCAAAAATATGCCGGATGTCGGTTCGTTTGGTCGTACGATCGCGATGTTCGCTTAATTACGACGACATGCGCATAAGCGCGAAAAACGATCCAAATTGCGTGACGAATGGATTTTTCTTATGAAAAACACTAAAATAAAATATTTTAGTGCTTACATACATTTTTGGGTGTCCGGGGATATTCAAAATGTAAGATATGCGCGTAAACGCAAACTTGTGCGCTTTTTGACACTTTTAGTCCCTGCATGACTTAAAAGCTTATTTTTGCGCACCAACACCTCTAAGCCTATATCTAAGCTATATTAGGGATAATTATGGTATGTTTATCTCATGGTCATATTCCGGAAGGTCCGATAACATACGAATCGGTATACTTTAGCAGTTTGACGCTTTAGGTCCTTCTAATGCGCAAACTTGCGTAACTCATCATTTAATAGCATTGAAGCCTCATTTAATTCATATTAGGCATTCTTGAAAGTATTATTAAACATCAGAATGCTTCGGGCTTGATAAAAGGTCATTCAGAGGTATGATTAAACATATTGACACTTTTAGTCCCTTATACCTGCAAAGTTGCGCGTAACTTCACTTTTGGGCATAAAAGCCTTGGGTGGCCAATGATTGGCAATCCCGAGAGTATAATGAAATATCATGAGGCTCTCGGTTTGTTAAAAGGTCACTCAGAGGTAAGAATTAACATGTTGACGCTTTTAACCCTTTTCTGCGCAAACTTTCAATTAATTACATAAACGGCTACACTTGATTAACAAGTGGCTCATTGGTGAATATAAAACCGTAAAAGGTTATTTAGAAACTTATTTTAGGTATGACAATACTTCCAGTTCTTTCTTAATCAATGTTTTTCGATTTTTCGAAAAAATTAGTCCCTTAAATTCAACGTTTGACTTCATTAGGGTTTATTACACGTGTCAATACTTCATTGGACGTGATTTTTTCGAGGTGTTACATCCTCACCCCCTTAAAAGAAATCTCGTGTCACACCCCGACCGCGTAAAACAACAAATCGCGGCGGAAACATCGGGGCGTGTTGCAACAGAATTAATTTTTCATAACCATGGATACCAAAAGTGTTTCGTTTTATTAAACATTGAATAATTACATCGTCTTGAAATCTAAATACACTATTTAAACATAGTCTATCATTGTTATTGAGTCACTAAGGCCTTGTCCAGTCCTATGTGAGCATGCATCTTATCATTCAATATCATCCAACAATACCTGAAACATATGTGAAAACGAGGTTAGCAAAGAAATGCTGGCGAGTACATAGGTTTTGTGAAAATAAGATTCATGACTTCTGTTTAAGAAAATGTTTAGTCATGAACCTTGTAATTTGCTTTGCCTTTGTAAATCATTTGAAAAATAATAATTTCAGGTGATATGTATAATAAGAGAATAATGCATGATTAAATGAATAACCATGTAAAATGAGTTTGTATAAGATAAGTTGTTTGTAAATAAATGTCTTGTGAAAAGTATGATATTTGTATAAAATGTTATATGTCTCAAACTGAAATGGTTCAAATAACGCTCCGATATGTAATACCATACAAACACTTATATATAGGAAGTACCGGCGGCGTATCCACCATGCTTGTATCATATTACACACGCCTCGTTACTTAATCACTTATTCAAACCAAACCACCAAGATGTAATGTTTAACAATTGTAGAAATGTTTATGTATAGTCAAATGTCTATTGTCAAATGTAAATCATGTCAACAGATACAATTGGTTCACACGGTTCAACAGTTACAAACGGTTCACACGGTTCAACAATTACAAATGGTTCACACGGTTCAACAGTTACAAACGGTTCACACGGTTCAACAGTTACAAACGGTTCACATAATCAAATGGTTACGACGGTTTACATAGTCAAATGGTTACAACGGTTCAAAATGTAATATAATGTGTTCATATGCTGGATGAGCGTATGCAACAGAAAAGCAATGTAAAACAATGTACTAAGTATGCACACAATGGACATACATAGCATGAAATGTAATGAAATCATGTACTATAATGTACTAACGAACATAGCAGGTATATGATGTGAAAACATGAAAGTAATAAGTAGGCACATGTGTTCCACCCCAAAACGTTTGGAAAACAGTAAAAGAGGGGTCTATGTACTCACACTGAAATGATTCAAATAACGCTACAATATGTAATACCATACAAACACTTATATATAGGAAGTACCAGCGGCGTATCCACCATGCTTGTATCATATTCCACACGCATTGTTACTTAATCACTTAATCCAAACCAAACCACCAAAGTAATGTTCATGCCCAAATGTAAATCATGTAATATGTATAACCAATGTCAAAAGTGTTTTTGTGTCAAATGTAAACCATGTAATATGTAACCAAAATAATATCGTATGTCGCTTTGAAGCCAATCGTTTACCCAATCGTTAAAACATCGTGTGAAAACCTATCGTTTACCCAATCGTTTAATTCGTTTTAGGTCGTGAAACTACTTAAATGGTCGTCTCGCTAATAACATTCAAACCTTCTTGACTCGCATTAATAAACCCTTACCAAAGGATAGATTAACAATTCGCATTAATAAACCCTTACCAAAGGATAGATTAACAACTCGCATTAATAAACCCTTACCAAAGAGTAAATTAACAACTCGCATTAATAAACCCTTACCAAAGAGTAAATTAACAATTACAGATTCAGTCGCTACCCACAACACCCACACATAACTACGGGTGTAGTAAATAACGGGACTTGTCAGATCCTATGGTACCATAACCTAATACTGGTCGGCTTGATCATTGCTAATGAATGTCATTTGTTATGTAACCCAACCAACAAGTTTGTTCACTTTATTGAAATCGTTATTAGTTTTGTATAAATCGTCTTAATCGTTTTTGAAACCATCGTTATACCATCGAAAATCGTTTTGTTATCATCGTTAAAGCCTTGAAAACATTTAGCACATATGAGTCACCCCAAAACAATTGAAAGCAGTAAAATAGGGGAATAATGTACTCGCCTGAGAATGCTTGGAGGTCTTGAACAACAACCAAACAAAGCTAGAGAGAGCACGGAATCAGTCGGCAATCTAAAACTATATAAATAAACCGGACTTAAATCGGGAGATCGGATAGGATGAGGCTTGGTAAACCAAATGAGTGTTGGAACTCATATGATATGGTTTAACAAGGCCTACATACTACAATGAAACCAAACCTAAGTGCTTTCGACCCATCGCGACCCATTAAGGTAGCTTATGCTACTTTAACGCGTCGTGCGCGTGAAACGCGTTCGGACCATCTAACTAGTCCTATGACAAGTGTTATATGCCTAAACATGTAACAAAATCAGTTATGTGACAAAAGTTTAGGTTACATATGCTTAATTACCAATTTTACGTGAAAAGGGTATTCTGGTAATTTACCTAAGGCATATAAACTACCTATCATACAACTACTTAAACGAAGCGACCATAGGGTATAACCTTGGAAGGTTATTCCCTACCTACTATGGTCACCTAATGTATTTGGTCGGATCCTAATGATCGACCAAATGGGTCGGGTTCGAGGTATAAGCGATTTATTAGATCGCTTACCCTACGACCCTAGACAACGTGGTAATCAGTAGGCATAGTCCCAAGGGACTATAACCAACGTGATTACACTCACGTTGCGAAGTTCAAACGAACTTCGCATTGACCATAACTGGTCAATGTAGAAAGTCAAACAAAGTTTGACTTTCAGACTCGAAAGACTCGAAAAACAATAAAAGAACGAAAGAATACTTACGAAGGGTCCCCGAATGCTAACCTCAATTCAAAAATCTCAGGTATGAAACAATAGTTTCAACTTAGAGTTTCTCAAATCAAAGTTCTTGTAATTTTGAAGCATGGGGGGTGGGGTATTTATAGTATTCGGTTAGCCGTTAGGATCGTTTCTAGGAAAACGTGATGCGATCTTGGCCATACACTTAGCACACATGGTATTGTAATACCATGTGCCCAAAATACCAGCCCATAGATTCCCAAAACCATGTGCAACAAGTGGGAAGGACTAGATTCGATGTATAAGCAAACATCTTTCAGAAATGACAGTTTTGGTCCCTGTTATGTGTTTATGCCATTTCCGACACTTCTAAGGCCCGTAAAGCCAACTTTAAGGCCCTAAAATGATGTCTAAACATTGTGGACATGAAACATGCTCAAAAATATGTCGGATGTCAGTTCGTTTGGTCGTACGAACGCGATGTTCGCTTAATTACGACGGAATGCGCATAAGCGCGAAAAACGATCCAAATGACGCAACGAATGGATTTTTGGCAAGCCAAACACTAAAGCATAATATAGTCATTCTTACATAAATTTTTGGATGTCCGGATGTATTCAGAACGTAAGTTATGCGCGAAAATGCAAACTTGTGCACTTTTTGACACTTTTAGTCCCTGAATGACACAAAAGTTTATTTTAGCATACCGAACACCTCAAAGCCTATTTCTAAGCTATGTGAAGGATATTTATGGTATGTTTAACTTATGGTCATGTTTCGGAATGTCTGTTACAGTTCAAATTGGCATACTTTCGCAGTTTGTCAACTTTAGTCCCTGTAAGCGATTAAACTTTGATTTCACCACACCAAACCTTCCAAAACTTATATCTAAGTTATGTAAAGGTTATTTAAGGTATGTTAAGCCTATGTCACTATTCCGGAGTGTTTTTTGCATTAAACTGGTTATATTTACGCATCAGTGCGCGTATAACCTTCCAGAAAGCGATTTAGAGTTTGAAATTGAACAAGAATTGATATGTGCAAATGATACACATATTTTTACAAATCCCAAGTATGAAATATAATATTTCATTGGTTTGGTATTTGTTTGATGGCCGTGGAGGCACAGGTGTTACAGTCTCCCCTACTTTAGGAAATTTCGTCCCGAAATTTATTTAGAGGAAACTTGTGAGAGCTTGGAAATATGAAGTTGAAAAGATCGAACAACATTGGTTAGGGTTCTTGAACTTCTAGTAACCTTAATAACATTATGTTTGCAATGTAAGAGGGACACTTATATACAAGTATATGAAGCGTCATTGGTGCGTCCACCGTACCTCCATTACATCGTTCTCATTTCGTTATTTTTGTCACTATCGGTTCTTACACATAATAATCTTACTGGGTTCCTATGCACTAAATTTCATAATTATGTACGCGTCCATAATTAGACAATTCCTTGCACAGTTCACACAGTCTATTTTATAATGTGTAGGGTAAAACCAAATGAACAAACCTGTGATGAGTGTAACTAGACCGCCATAGAGTCCTTTTAATTAAATCAATAAATGATCTAAATAGACTATCAAGGAGTCTGTTCAGCTACATCACTAGATGTCGTTCTCTAACCAAATTGTGAATCAATCTTTTTTACTAGACTACTAAGAGGGTCTCTTATCGAATCATGGAATGGTACTATATAACCCAAGGGTCTTAACTACTACGTAGAAGCCCATAAGGATTTAAGGTAGTACTTTTTGAATATCCTACTATGAATCCCTCATATGAAGATATGAAAGATTCTATGAGGATTTGAAAAATCGTAACACATAAAAACATAGAGGAGAACACATAAACACATATCATATAACCACAAAATTGTTCGTTAATTTGTCTTGTAAATTGCGTACATGCATTTAAAGCACACTAGGAATCCATTCCGTGGATTTCATTTGGTACTTTAAACGTTACCAAGAATCCAACTATAAAGATAGAAAGATTCAAAAAGAAAATTCGATTTCGATTACTAGGAACCGAAGTGTTCGAATTAAGGTACATAAGGAATCCAATTAAGGACTCTGATTTGAATGATAATCATCCACAAGGATCTAATTGTAAAGATAAAAAGATCCCATATGAATTTTAGAAGTTGAAGATGTTTTGAAACCTTGCACTGGATGTGCTTAGGTCAAAACATGATGTAAAATGCTTATGAAGTTGAGATGCTTGATATGTCAAGGTGACATATGAAGCAGAATTTTGAAGGTTAAGTCAATGTATGAGGAAAATATTTTTGAAAACTATGCATGGGGTTCTTTTAAGAAAAATGTGTTTAACGTTTTTGAAACCTTATATATAATACTTTTTGAAATCATAAAGTAGGTGTATTAGGTAGATATATTTACAAAAATGTTTTAAAATCATGCGAGATGAATTTTGAAATTATGTATAAGGTTTTTGAAAGACATGAATGATGCTTTTCGAAATCATGCACTTGATCAGAAAATGTATTGTGTTAATATTGTCTTCAGACTATATGAAATATTTTGAAATTAGAAAGGTTGGTTTTGATAACATGGCCAATGTTTTTGAAATAACATAGACAATGCATCTAGAAAAATTGTTTTCAAACTATATGAAATGTTTTGAGATCATGAAGATTGTTTTGAAATACTGGTACTGTGTATGTTGAAAAATCAAAACGTAATGGGTATGAGATTTGAAAATACCCTTAGTTATCTAACCAAGGATATAAAGGCACAGATGTGCGAAAAGCACGATTACTCATAATGTCATTAATTTTCTGTACTTTGTTTCTTAGAGTGAAACGAGTACTTAAAATTTTTGAGGGAATCATGAGCAATCATTTGAAAGAGAGAAATCACAAGAGTAGTTTGTAAGGTACATAGTTCCTTGATGTAGGTATCATAGGAAAAGCCATACACACCTAGCAGGGGGTTGAGCTGGTTGGTTGGGGAACTGCTTTACCAATGTGAGCGACCATGGCGAAGTTCTGAGAAGCCTTTCGCTTCTTTGACTTCTTAGGGGATCGTTCATCCATGGTCTTTGATTCCTCGATTGGTTTCTTGGCTGATGGTGTTGTCGCCTGACTAGGTCCTGCCTGTCTTGGTGACTCTTGAGTGGCTTCATCCTGGAGATGATACATGGCAGTAGCTAATTCAACAGTCTTCAGGACTACGTCGCCTATTCGCTGAGCGAATTTGGCTGCTTGCTCAGATATCTGGGCGTCATCGTGATGAAGAGACATTCTTGAAGAAAAAGAAGGCATAGGGAGAAACAGGTGAAAGATTATTGGACAATCAAAACAGAATGATAACGCATGAAGATTGCGATCATTTGTTTGTTACCTAAGGCAAACAAATGAGACGGTGACTGATCAAAGTAAATGGGTCAAAAATAATGTATCGCGAAGACATGCTCGCCTATAAGTGAACACTCATCCCAAGAATTCCCAGGTAAGCACAACTGGTCTCGCGTCTGATGAGATGTATACGAAGTGCTTGCCTAGACAGAAAACCCAGAATACAGGCATTCACCCTTCCAGTTTGCACGTGTTCACATTATTTAAAACCCAAAACCTTGACGAAGTTTTGAAAACTCAAAGGGGTTCAAAACCATATAATAGAGAGTTCAAAACCTTACAATAGAGGGTTCAAAACCTAGTAATCAATCATCCTAGAACAGATGATTAGTTTTCAAAGCGGTTTTGAAATTTATGTTCTTGTTGTGGTCGTCGCCTAAGGATAGGTGACGGTATTGTTTTATGACTAAACGCAAGTAAACTCGCGTTAGGGTCCTAAGAAGGTTATAGACTAGGTCAAAGCATTACTAATTACTAATAACCTAATTCCCTATAACCATTGGCTCTGATACCATCTTTTCTGTCACACCCCGACCGCGTAAAACAACAAATCGCGGCGGAAACATCGGGGCGTGTTGCAACAGAATTAATTTTTCATAACCATGGATACCAAAAGTGTTTCGTTTTATTAAACATTGAATAATTACATCGTCTTGAAATCTAAATACACTATTTAAACATAGTCTATCATTGTTATTGAGTCACTAAGGCCTTGTCCAGTCCTATGTGAGCATGCATCTTATCAATCAATATCATCCAACAATACCTGAAACATATGTGAAAACGAGGTCAGCAAAGAAATGCTGGCGAGTACATAGGTTTTGTGAAAATAAGATTCATGACTTCTGTTTAAGAAAATGTTTAGTCATGAACCTTGTAATTTGCTTTGCCTTTGTAAATCATTTGAAAAATAATAATTTCAGGTGATATGTATAATAAGAGAATAATGCATGATTAAATGAATAACCATGTAAAATGAGTTTGTATAAGATAAGTTGTTTGTAAATAAATGTCTTGTGAAAAGTATGATATTTGTATAAAATGTTATATGTCTCAAACTGAAATGGTTCAAATAACGCTCCGATATGTAATACCATACAAACACTTATATATAGGAAGTACCGGCGGCGTATCCACCATGCTTGTATCATATTACACACGCCTCGTTACTTAATCACTTATTCAAACCAAACCACCAAGATGTAATGTTTAACAATTGTAGAAATGTTTATGTATAGTCAAATGTCTATTGTCAAATGTAAATCATGTCAACAGATACAATTGGTTCACACGGTTCAACAGTTACAAACGGTTCACACGGTTCAACAATTACAAATGGTTCACACGGTTCAACAGTTACAAACGGTTCACACGGTTCAACAGTTACAAACGGTTCACATAATCAAATGGTTACGACGGTTTACATAGTCAAATGGTTACAACGGTTCAAAATGTAATATAATGTGTTCATATGCTGGATGAGCGTATGCAACAGAAAAGCAATGTAAAACAATGTACTAAGTATGCACACAATGGACATACATAGCATGAAATGTAATGAAATCATGTACTATAATGTACTAACGAACATAGCAGGTATATGATGTGAAAACATGAAAGTAATAAGTAGGCACATGTGTTCCACCCCAAAACGTTTGGAAAACAGTAAAAGAGGGGTCTATGTACTCACACTGAAATGATTCAAATAACGCTACAATATGTAATACCATACAAACACTTATATATAGGAAGTACCAGCGGCGTATCCACCATGCTTGTATCATATTCCACACGCATTGTTACTTAATCACTTAATCCAAACCAAACCACCAAAGTAATGTTCATGCCCAAATGTAAATCATGTAATATGTATAACCAATGTCAAAAGTGTTTTTGTGTCAAATGTAAACCATGTAATATGTAACCAAAATAATATCGTATGTCGCTTTGAAGCCAATCGTTTACCCAATCGTTAAAACATCGTGTGAAAACCTATCGTTTACCCAATCGTTTAATTCGTTTTAGGTCGTGAAACTACTTAAATGGTCGTCTCGCTAATAACATTCAAACCTTCTTGACTCGCATTAATAAACCCTTACCAAAGGATAGATTAACAATTCGCATTAATAAACCCTTACCAAAGGATAGATTAACAACTCGCATTAATAAACCCTTACCAAAGAGTAAATTAACAACTCGCATTAATAAACCCTTACCAAAGAGTAAATTAACAATTACAGATTCAGTCGCTACCCACAACACCCACACATAACTACGGGTGTAGTAAATAACGGGACTTGTCAGATCCTATGGTACCATAACCTAATACTGGTCGGCTTGATCATTGCTAATGAATGTCATTTGTTATGTAACCCAACCAACAAGTTTGTTCACTTTATTGAAATCGTTATTAGTTTTGTATAAATCGTCTTAATCGTTTTTGAAACCATCGTTATACCATCGAAAATCGTTTTGTTATCATCGTTAAAGCCTTGAAAACATTTAGCACATATGAGTCACCCCAAAACAATTGAAAGCAGTAAAATAGGGGAATAATGTACTCGCCTGAGAATTCTTGGAGGTCTTAAACAACAACCAAACAAAGCTAGAGAGAGCACGGAATCAGTCGGCAATCTAAAACTATATAAATAAACCGGACTTAAATCGGGAGATCGGATAGGATGAGGCTTGGTAAACCAAATGAGTGTTGGAACTCATATGATATGGTTTAACAAGGCCTACATACTACAATGAAACCAAACCTAAGTGCTTTCGACCCATCGCGACCCATTAAGGTAGCTTATGCTACTTTAACGCGTCGTGCGCGTGAAACGCGTTCGGACCATCTAACTAGTCCTATGACAAGTGTTATATGCCTAAACATGTTACAAAATCAGTTATGTGACAAAAGTTTAGGTTACATATGCTTAATTACCAATTTTACATGAAAAGGGTATTCTGGTAATTTACCTAAGGCATATAAACTACCTATCATACAACTACTTAAACGAAGCGACCATAGGGTATAACCTCAGAAGGTTATTCCCTACCTACTATGGTCACCTAATGTATTTGGTCGGATCCTAATGATCGACCAAATGGGTCGGGTTCGAGGTATAAGCGATTTATTAGATCGCTTACCCTACGACCCTAGACAACGTGGTAATCAGTAGGCATAGTCCCAAGGGACTATAACCAACGTGATTACACTCACGTTGCGAAGTTCAAACGAACTTCGCATTGACCATAACTGGTCAATGTAGAAAGTCAAACAAAGTTTGACTTTCAGACTCGAAAGACTCGAAAAGCAATAAAAGAACGAAAGAATACTTACGAAGGGTCCCCGAATGCTAACCTCAATTCAAAAATCTCAGGTATGAAACAATAGTTTCAACTTAGAGTTTCTCAAATCAAAGTTCTTGTAATTTTGAAGCATGGGGGGTGGGGTATTTATAGTATTCGGTTAGCCGTTAGGATCGTTTCTAGGAAAACGTGATGCGATCTTGGCCATACACTTAGCACACATGGTATTGTAATACCATGTGCCCAAAATACCAGCCCATAGATTCCCAAAACCATGTGCAACAAGTGGGAAGGACTAGATTCGATGTATAAGCAAACATCTTTCAGAAATGACAGTTTTGGTCCCTGTTATGTGTTTATGCCATTTCCGACACTTCTAAGGCCCGTAAAGCCAACTTTAAGGCCCTAAAATGATGTCTAAACATTGTGGACATGAAACATGCTCAAAAATATGTCGGATTTCAGTTCGTTTGGTCGTACGAACGCGATGTTCGCTTAATTACGACGGAATGCGCATAAGCGCGAAAAACGATCCAAATGACGCAACGAATGGATTTTTGGCAAGCCAAACACTAAAGCATAATATAGTCATTCTTACATAAATTTTTGGATGTCCGGATGTATTCAGAACGTAAGTTATGCGCGAAAATGCAAACTTGTGCACTTTTTGACACTTTTAGTCCCTGAATGACACAAAAGTTTATTTTAGCATACCGAACACCTCAAAGCCTATTTCTAAGCTATGTGAAGGATATTTATGGTATGTTTAACTTATGGTCATGTTCCGGAATGTCTGTTACAGTTCAAATTGGCATACTTTCGCAGTTTGTCAACTTTAGTCCCTGTAAGCGATTAAACTTTGATTTCACCACACCAAACCTTCCAAAACTTATATCTAAGTTATGTAAAGGTTATTTAAGGTATGTTAAGCCTATGTCACTATTCCGGAGTGTTTTTTGCATTAAACTGGTTATATTTACGCATCAGTGCGCGTATAACCTTCCAGAAAGCGATTTAGAGTTTGAAATTGAACAAGAATTGATATGTGCAAATGATACACATATTTTTACAAATCCCAAGTATGAAATATAATATTTCATTGGTTTGGTATTTGTTTGATGGCCGTGGAGGCACAGGTGTTACATCTCGACCTCGAGATTTGCTTAAAGTAAAGGAAGTACTTTCTGTCGTATCATGGATTTAACTTCCATAGTATATTTGGGCCCCCAAGGGTATCCCAGTTGACCTATACAATAGGTGCATACTTTCTTTTGGAGCTTATTAACTTGTCGATCCTTAATCGATGCAGGATGCTCATCACATCATAAATCTGCATATCAGTATGTGATAGTGCTCCTTGACTTATTGGTGAAACACATCCTTCTGTCACTAGTGTGCAATGTATTGCGAGCTCCGCCAAGCTCCTTAAATAGGTTTTAGCTTATGAGCTACTTGATCTTGATACATTCGATTTCCTCCGAATGATTCTATATATTCAGAGCTTAACTAGCCTGATAATTTAACAAATTTGGTACACCCTTCCTGGGTGATATATATTTTTTTTTGTTACACCTTACTCCTTAACAAGAATTTAGGAGGGTTGCTACTTTCACAAATCCGTGTTTTTCTGCCGAATACTGGCAACTTACCGATGACTAGGGATTTGTATGATCTTATTTGTTGTTTCCAATGAAACTTTCAGATCCTGATAATTGGACTTACCAATCTATTGTCCTAACAATAGATGTTTACCAATCCATCTATACAAGGTCTCCAAAGGAGCAGCCTTGATGCTTATATATCAACTATTATAGAAAAGCTGATTTTAAGGTGAGATGGTTATTCCAACCGCTGCTTGAAACTTTTCTTAAGGAATAGCTAATCCTTATAGCTAGTTGAATAACTCGACGATCCTGGGTAGTTGATGGCGATTCTCAATCGTTATTTAAATAGGATTGCGGTAATGAATGCATAAGCAAAATGAACCGTCTTTCATAATTAACTATACCGAATTCTCAGGATATCGAGTTAGACTATATGAATCTCCTATCTTAAAATTTACTTAATCAGGGTTTTGTTATTCCATAATCAACATGAGTTCTTACAACACTTCAACCCAAAGCGGGATGTTAATCTTAACTCTACTTGCCTCTTGGGAGGTAAACAGGGTAGTCTTAGGAGAGAATAATCAAGATACAAGGAGGTTACAGAGATTTTCCAAATCTCAGGCTCCAGTTCACCCATCATTGCTTGTGTCAAACAAGTGACACATTTATGTTACTAGTCCACGAATTCCTTAACCGGGAACATTTACTTGGACGATTCCATTCTGGATATCTTCTTTGAATACTACTAGTCGACTTTAGTACGATATGACCATTGGGATATCTCAGGGATTCCATGCATTAAACCTCCATACAGATCAGGCATGGAAGCAATCTATGGGACACACTAGGATACGCCAATCCTCATATGGCACTTTTATCAACATAGTTTGGCATTCGCAAGCGATAGAAAACAATGAGAAAAATAATAAAATAAAGTAATATATATTGTCATACTCTTTTTGGGGAAGAGTACTCAAGATTCTTATGAAAGGATTATCTCCGAGGATGGGAGAGAGGGCCATTAAAGATTCCATTGGTAAATTATACCTTATTTTTAATATCTGAAGTTCTTATGAATGTAATCAAAAGTTTGCTAAGCTTATGGTTTACTAAAGGTTTATTATCCCTTGCATTAACGTAAAATACTTAGCAGATACAATCGATGCTAAAAGGTAAGGACGTACCTAATGCTATTATTGATATGCACTGTCTCTAGCATTCAACCGGTAGTTTAGGCGTTTCCTTTCTTATCCATCCCAGACTTAGCTGCTCCTACCTTGGCAGCCTTAGGGCAATTTGTACTGATGTGGCCCCTTTCGCCACAACCGAAACAATTTGCATTCTTTATGTCCCTACATTCGTGGGACTGGTGGTCAGTTCTTTTGCAGATGCCACTAGAAAGTGCGTCAATTATATTTAGCCTAGGTCAAATAGGACCATCAATTGTGTTTAAGGTTTGGACCAAATCCATTACTTTTTGGACAGGGAAACTCAATGTCACAACTGTCCTTGTCATAATGAAAATATTTAGATAGTTGGAAGGCTTGTCACGAAGGACATTAATAGTCATAGGCACGAGGGCCTTATCACCAGGGGCATATTAGATATGGCACTTAAGGCATTGACATATAAGCCGCAATCTTATTGGATCAGAGATCTTAAGGTTCGAACATAGTTCTTCACCTTTGGACAGAGAGTCAAAGACTACAGCCGTCATCTCTTTGGAAGATAATTTATTTTGCCACAAAGGCTAGTCGATGGACATCATTCTGACTAACTGGATGATTGTGAGCTTCAGAGGAGTCAGCCGTGGTGAAGCTTTGAAGGCTACTAACCAAGTAGTAACAATTTGTTTAATTATATAGCGAATTGTCGAATATGATGATTAAATAGCCATGGTGCAATTAAACCATATAGGCCAATAGATAGTATTTAATTTATTTGATTATGTTTTGCCTAAGGTTTTTAAATAAACCATCTCTGGCGTTTAAACGGAATATAATCCTTCATATTTATTAGACAGGGGACATAAGTCACGACTGCCAATGTTATACTGACATCTTTTATATATAGCACAAGGGCTTGTTCCAAAGGACTTTTGATGGCACAGAGGCCTTGTCACTAAGGAAATTTTAAAACATAATCAATGATTCCTTTGGATCGGAAAATTTCATAATTCATTGTCTTGACGAGAAGTTATGAAATAAAACTATCTTTTCATGTATACATCTTTGCCCGTAGGTATACATCCCCTTGGATGTTTTGATGTGTTCATCAAGTTCAACGTTTATTAGCCATGATTCCTTTTGATCATTTATGCTAAAATAAGGGGTTTGGAAAATTTTCCTAATATAAAGATGACAAGTGCGATTTTATCGCATCACTGTTGCCAGGAGTGTCATCATATTTATAATGTTACAAGGATTTGAATCCTTTGAATAGGTTCTACCATCTTGGCCTCGTCTGGAATGACATATAGGCTAGGTCGTACCTTTAAGATTCTTTTTAAATATGTTACTTGCAGGGAAGGAAGGATATTTATTTTATTCAGGATTTTTATCATAAATCCTAATTTACAAGTTAATAATAGCACAAATGGCCTTGTCGCGTAGACAAGTTTAATTTATAAGCCATGATTTCAGGTAGGGTTGGCATATCGTGTATACCCGTACACGATAAGACACGACACGATAAGACACGATACACGAAACGCCATACACGAACACGACACGATAAGGTTTCGTGTCCATTTTTTCAAACACGAACACGACACGATATACACGAAAATTACCTGTTAGTACATGTTAACGAAGACTAGAATAATCACATATTTAGAACCTGTTTAGTGAAACAAAACTCGCCAAAAGTTCACAAACAGCTTAAATAATCCATAAACACCGAATACTTAACAAGTTTAAAACAAAAATCCATAAACGACAAATCACAAAAGACTTGATAATTCAAAACATCCATTAAATACAAATTCAAATTTCCCGTGGTTCTCTTCTTAGATCTTTAATTCCAACAATTCAAACCTGCACATAATTGTACTCATATTTAGCATTGACAATTGGTCATAAAGCGAGTAATTTTAATTTATCAAACATTACTTGAAACATTTGGAGTAAGTACCTTATGATTGTTCATTGTTTTTTTAGCAACATTACTCGAAGCATTTGAAGTGGTTGCCTTAGAATTGTTCATTGAGTTTGAAGCATTTGATTCTCCACCAATATCAAGTGACATTATATCTTCAGTGAGCTCATCTAAATTAACTTCTTATCCTTCTTCTTTCCCACCTTCTTTTGAGAATCACTCATATTGAATTTCTTAATTTGTTAGAAAGCATACAATCTGTTAGAAAGCATACAAGAAACTATAATCAAGGGGCTGCATCAAATTCATAACATAAACTATAAACAAAAAAGTACCAAAGTTATCTAAAAAAATTCAAACTGTGATTAACAAGAGGTTTTCATGTGTATAATAAAATTAGGCAGATTTGTTCTTATGTAAAGCAGTAAAGCTATATATAATTTGAGTAATTAACAACAGAAGCATGAGTAATTAACAACAGAAGCATATATAGTTCGAATCTGCTTACTTTGAGTAAAGCCAATATATAGTAATTTAAAAAGAAGCCTCATGAAACTTGTTCACTTGTTCCTACCTCATAACAAACACATCAGATGTGTGACTACACGTGAAAGAGATTACCACAATTAATACATAGAAATTAAAAGTTGAAACTCATCACCAAAAGTAAATAAATAAATAAAAATAACGTAAATAGATCCACACATAATCACGTTAATTCAATCCACACATACATATGAAAACACAAAAAATAGATCAAATTAAACGAAAACATACACATAACAATGGATTAGCTGAAACTCATCACCATCGCTGCTGAAAATCGGTTCGTAGAGTTCTGATATGGAAAAAAACCTAGATTCAGATTCAGAAACAATAAATCAACTCAAATCGACACATTTACAAATACGAAAACATAAATTATAGATCAAATTAAACCAAAACAGACATAAAAAACGAAAAAAAAGAACTTGTTATGAAGGAGCTGAATGAGATCTGAGAAAGTTGAAGAGGTGATTACCGGCGGTGGCGATAGGTGGTTGCAGGCGTGAAGAAAGGGTTGAGATGTGAAAGAGGGTAGGTTCGGAGTATGAAAGAAAGGGTTGAGATGTGAAAGAAAGGATTCCGGTGCGGTGGAGCGATGGATGCCGGTGCGGTGGAGCGATGGATTCCAGTGCGGTGGAGTTTGTCGATGTCGGCTGTAACTTGAGAAAGTTGAGAGAGATCTGATTAGGTCATTAGGGTTTTCTATTTTTTGATCTAAAGAAGATTCTGACCGTAGCATATATCAATATCGTATATATTTTTTTTAATTAAAAATTTAAAATTAAAACCTTATCATGTCTTAACAGGTATATAACAGGTAACCAGGTATCTGACCTGTTTAGACACGAAAATTAACAGGTAGTTTCGTGTCTACCTGTTTAGTACACGATACCTGTTAAGGTCATACACGATACCTGTTAAGGTCGTGTAGGTTCGTGTCGTGTATCGTGTAAAAATTGCCAGCCCTAATTTCAGGGAATCGAGGCATTCAGGTTTGAATCAAAGTTCATTACCCTTTCTTGACAGGGAGTTGTAGGCTACCACTGTCTTTAGTCTCAGAGGACATTAACTATAGCCCGTAGGCACTTCCCTTCTAAGGGATGTTTATAATATGATCATCTTATAGGATGATATAAGCCATGATTTCAGAGAATCGAGGCATTAAGGTTTGAATCAAAGTTCATTACCTTTTCTGGACAGAGAGTCAAAGACTACTACTGTCTTTAGTCTCAGAGGATGTTTAGCATTTTCATTATAATTTATCCTAGTTATAAAACATTAAGGATATTAAGGTGGCGCAAAGGCCTAGTCACAAGGACAGTTTTTAAATTTACAAGCCATGATTTCAGAGAATCGAGGCATTAAGGTTTGAACATATTTCATTACCTTTTTCTGGACAGAGAGTCAAAGACATCAACTGTCTTTTGTCCCTTAGGACAATAAGTATGGCCCGTAGGCATTTCATCACTTATGGATGTTTATAATATGATCATCTTCATTTGATGATATTAGTCAGGATCGCATTGATCATACAAACTATTATGCTTGGACGTAGTCCAACATCTTTAGACGGGGGTCAGGGACCACCACGGTCGTTGTCTTATTGGACAACAAGTTTGGCCCGTAGGCACTTCATCACTAAGGGATGATTATTTCAAATAAGGGAATTTAGATTAACCCCCTTTTTTAAAGATGGCCTGTGTGACTTTAACGATTCACAATTTACCAAAAATGTTAACATACTTACAGATGTTAACAGGGATTGGAATCTTTTGGATAGGTTTTACCGTCTTGGCCATGTCTGCAATGACATTTAGGCTAGGTTTTACCATCTTGGCCATGTCTGCATTGACATTTAGGCTAGGTTTTACCATCTTGGCCATGTCTGCATTGACAATTAGGCTAGGTTTTACCTTTAAGACTCTTTTAATATTTAACGCAAAACAATCCTAAATTGAAATGTTAACAAGGATCTGAATCTAGTCGTGGAACTACCATCTTGGCCCTGTCTTAAAGTGACATGTGGCTAGGTCTTGTCCTTTTTTTTTTAGTTGTTGCCATTTTATTATAATGGTAGATCTTATAATATAGGAATGTTATTTTCCATTTATTTCATATTTCATGTTTAGAATGAAAACATCAAATTTAATCAATCCACTATATGAAAATAAAAGGACAGAGTTGCCCTAAGCGGGACTTGAAAGGAATAATGTTGTCCTTGAAGGGACTGTAAGATAAATATGTCCTTATAAGGACTATATAAGGAAACGATCTTTAGCAAAAGGAGTTTCTTCTTCACATTATTTCGGAATGTTTTCTCCTTGGTTGCACGTTTATCCTAATCGCAGTACAAGGCTCCGCATTCCTCGACTTCGGATGGGGAGGATTTCCATTACGGCTCCTCTGCTTGGCGATATATTAAAAGTGTATAAATTTGAAAGCAAAAGTTCTCCGAATAGAGACGAGAGCATTCCTATGTTAAGTCTAGACTCAGAAGGTCAAGGAATGTGCTACTGTGTCATTGAGATTAAACACAAAAGGATAGTGTTTAATTCACTCAATGTTGGCTCTGATACCAACCTGTCACACCCCAATATTTCCACGTTTCACCTGTGGGCCCGGTAGGGGAGTATCGTGACGTAGTTGATATCATCATACTCAAACAACACAATATTTAAATGCACAGCGGAAGCAAAAGATAAATATATTACAATCCGAATATAAAGTAATATCAAGTATTACAACGGAAAGTAAAGGATCCACAGGCGGGTCTTAAAACATAAACATTGTTCAACAGACTTTAGACGCCTAGAACTTGCAAGATCCCTTATTAGCACCCCGAGCTTCCAGCCAATTACGTTCAGTACCTGTCACTTAACCTTTTTGGAAAATACGTCAGTTTTCACTGGTAAATACACTCAACTGACTCATTTGAAAAGAGTTTAAGAAAATTGATTTAGATGCATCAGGCACAAAATATTTTGACACTTTGATTCAAATGCACAAAGGCAAAATTAATCTTTTATAACTTGGGACAATTATATTTATAATCTTGTTTACAGATTTACATGTTCGTTATACGTTCAGGGCCCGATGTAGAAACCGAGTCAAGATTAACAGACACGCCACAAGTATAACCCCACAAGAGAGTGAGATACCGTTTCACTTTAAGCAACTTTCAGTGTATGCCTACACCCCGTGCTTAAGGCGTGACCATTTTATAATACAATGATGTCAAGGATATCCGGGACATGGTCATTAACCCCTAAAGGCTTTTATTTCAAACAACACAGATTAAAGCGGGTTACCTCAATAATTTAATCACAATCCGACTAAACATTCAATACTCGACCAAGCGGTATTATTATACCGTATCCCAAGCCCGTATAGGGAAAATAAGTTAAGAGTATTTACCTGAGCTAAATATAAATTCAATCCCAGCCGTATATCAATTCAGCAAGCACAAGTACTTCTACTGGGGCTCTTAATCTGGAACGAAGGTTTTTAATAACCTATTAGATTTCTAACGGGTCTTTAATTAAGCCTATGCTTAGACCGGTTAGTTTTAAAGAGGAAGATACGGTTCAAACGCATGACAAGGCGAAGACCGGTTTAGAATGTGGTTTTTGACCCGACAAGCTTGTATGCTTGTTTAATATGGGTAACTTAAACACATTCTGGATTTTGAGACTAAAAAGATATGGTTTGACCCGTTTCGGTTAATTTATGCAAACTAGTCACATAAGCCGATCCGAACGCGACAAGCGCGTAACGAGTAACCATAAGAGTCATATACATGTTTCCTAAGTTAATATGCCTTAAATATGTTGTGATATCAGTAGGATACCTTCCATTATGCCCAAAACGAGTTTAATCTCAATATAAGCCCGAAGGGGTATTTTGGTCATTTACCTAAGGCATATATACCACCTGTCATACAACTAACTAAACGTCGTGACCATAAGGTATAACCTCGGAAGGTTATTCCCTATATACTATGGTCACCTAATGTGTTTGGTCGGATCCTAATGATCGACCAAACGGGTCGGGTTCGAAAGTATAAGCGATTGTTTAGATCGCTTACCTTACGACCCTACATAAGCACTAAACTAAAAGTGACGAGCTAAGCATGTTAAAACATGCTTAACTAAGTTTAGAAAATAGGTTTGGTATCAAAAGAAACGGTTTTGATACCTAAGAGTAGTTTGGTTACAAAATACGCAATAATACGCATTTTGGCCGAAACTACGACTTGTCACTGAGCCTAGATAATGTGGTAATCAGTAGGTATAGTCACTAGGGACTATAACCATCGTGATTACGCTCACGTTATGAAGTTCAAACGAACCTCGCATTGACCATAAACTGGTCAATGCAGAAAGTTAAACAAAGTTTGTCTTTAACGCTAAAACGAATGAAAAGAACGAAAGGACACTTACAAAGGGTCCCCGAAAGCTTTTATCTCCAAGTAATCTCAGGTACGAAGTGTATGAACACAACCACTTAGAGAAAAACTCAGATTTCAAGTGGGTTTTGAGTTGTGAACCAAGGGGTATTTATAGGATTCTTGGAACCGTTAGGATCGTTCCTCGAATACCGTGTTTTGATCTTGTCCCTACACTTGTTGCAAACTTGTGGTAACTCAAAATGGCCCCCCAACATCAGGGATTAACATGTGGCATTGGCCTTTGGGGTGTTTAGAAGTTGTTTGCAAATGATTAAACAACTTTTGCTGGTCTGAAAGGGCCTCGCGTGACGCCAAGGGGGCTAGGTGTCACGCTAAGGTCCTTCTGATCAGCAAACAGTTTCCAAAGCTTCCATTTCAGTCCCCGTTGAGTATTAAGGCCATTTCCGACATGTTTAAGGCTCGTTAAACCATTTTCAAGGCCCTAAAATGATGCCTAAACATTGTGGACATGAAACATGCTCAAAAATATGCCGGATGTCGGTTCGTTTGGTCGTACGATCGCGATGTTCGCTTAATTACGACGAAATGCGCATAAGCGCGAAAAACGATCCAAATTGCGTGACGAATGGATTTTTCTTATGCCAAACACTAAAATAAAATATTTTAGTGCTTACATACATTTTTGGGTGTCCGGGGATATTCAGAATGTAAGATATGCGCGTAAACGCAAACTTGTGCGCTTTTTGACACTTTTAGTCCCTGCATGACTTAAAAGCTTATTTTTGCGCACCAACACCTCTAAGCCTATATCTAAGCTATATTAGGGATAATTATGGTATGTTTATCTCATGGTCATATTCCGGAAGGTCCGATAACATACGAATCGGTATACTTTAGCAGTTTGACGCTTTAGGTCCTTCTAATGCGCAAACTTGCGTAACTCATCATTTAATAGCATTGAAGCCTCATTTAATTCATATTAGGCATTCTTGAAAGTATTATTAAACATCAGAATGCTTCGGACTCGATAAAAGGTCATTCAGAGGTATGATTAAACATATTGACACTTTTAGTCCCTTATACCTGCAAAGTTGCGCGTAACTTCACTTTTGGGCATAAAAGCCTTGGGTGGCCAATGATTAGCAATCCCGAGAGTATAATCAAATATCATGAGGCTCTCGGTTTGTTAAAAGGTCACTCAGAGGTAAGAATTAACATGTTGACGCTTTTAACCCTTTTCTGCGCAAACTTTCAATTAATTACATAAACGGCTACACTTGATTAACAAGTGGCTCATTGGTGAATATAAAACTGTAAAAGGTTATTTAGAAACTTATTTTAGGTATGACAATACTTCCAGTTCTTTCTTAATCAATGTTTTTCGATTTTTCGAAAAAATTAGTCCCTTAAATTCAACGTTTGACTTCATTAGGGTTTATTACACGTGTCAATACTTCATTGGACGTGATTTTTTCGAGGTGTTACAATATTGTAAAGAATCAGGTGTTAAAAGTTTGGGTGCGAATCGGGTGTTAAAAGTTTGGTCAATACAATATATATATATATTAATTATGCCTATGTATATTTATTACTCCCTCCGTCCCTATTTAGATGTCATGAGACCCAAAGCTCACATCTTAAGGAATACTTGAGTATTTTATTTTTTGGGTTGTAAAATGACAATAATGTCCTTAGTTTATTTGGCTCACATCTTAAGGAATACTTTAGTCTTTTATGTAATGGTAAGGGCAAAACTGGAAATTATATCTACATTTTTGGAAATGACAATTAAATTGGGACAACCAAAAATGAAAATTTGGACATTTAAAATGGGACGGAGGGAGTATTTAATTAAAACAAAACCGATTCCCGATCTTATTAAACTAAATTGAGGCTGCACTCCACATCTCCTAACTCGTTTAATTTTAATAAGATTCCCCATGGTCGACAAATTAATCCAATACCACCAAAATCCGTTGATAACACTAAAATTACCAACGAAATAGAAATCCAACCTAGTGTTTTTCTTTGTGATAGTGAGCAGGTGTTATTACCATACTTTAATTTGGGTCAGGCGGCTTCATGCTAGTTGGGTCATGTCTCATATGGGTCAAAGCGGCATAATGCTGTTATTCCTTGGTCAATATTGATTTATATGCGCCTGCTATTGCACTGCTTGAATAGAGGCATAGAGCCTATAATATTGGTTTATCTGTCGATGATGCTGTTATTTTTTGGGCAATACTGAATTATCATGGCTTCATTGGGTCAAAGCAGCATACAACAACAACAACCATACCCAGTAAATCCCACAAATAGCAAAGCCACTTATAGGGTCTGGGGAGGGTGGGATGTAGACAGACCTTGCCTCTATCCATAGGGATAGAGAGGCTGCTTCCAGAAGAGACCCTCGGCTCGAAGACGAAGACGAACAACATACCAACACATCAAGTCAAAGAATATAGACAAATAGAATATTGAAAAAAAAGAAGTCACCTATACCAAGAAAGTGAATCAGAGTGACACAGTATAATATAAATCATGTATAATAGCATATAACCTCATTCCGGCATAAACACAAGAAATCAATCACTGGTAAAGTCACTTAAAGAATAAGAAAAACCTACGTCCCTAAAATACCCCTAAGACCTTACAGCAATATCCTCTAGGAGTCCTTAACCCTAATCCTACGCCTCCACGAAGTCCTATCTTGGACCATGTCCTCGGAAAGATGCAACTCTAGTAAATCATGCCTAATCTGCTCTTCCCATGTCAGTTTGGGTCTGCCTCTTCCTCTCATCTCCTCCCCTCCACAGTAAGAGTTTCCACCACTCTAACTGGTGCCGTTGTTTGCCTCCGCTTCACATGCCCAAACCATCTCAATCTCCCCTCCCTAATCTTATCCGATATACTAGTCACTCCTAATCTTTCCCTAAAAACCTCATTTCTTAATCGATCCAACCTCGTGTGTCCACACATCCACCTCAACATCCTCATCTCTGCTACCTCCATCTTGCGCGCTTGTGTCTTCTTGATAGCCCAACAGTCTGTTCCATATAGCATAGCTGGCCTAACTGCTACCCTGTAAAACTTCCCCTTTAGTTTAGTTGGGAATCTCCTATCGCACAATACTCCACTGGCTGCCCTCCATCTACGCCAGCCAGCCTGTATGCGATGGGTTACATCACTATCTATGTCACCATCCCTTTGTACAAACGACCCCAAATACTTAAATTTAGTTGTCTGCTGGACCAATTGATCCTCAATGGTGATTTGGGAGTCATCGTCATCGGCTACACCACTGAAATCACAGTGTAGATACTCAGTCTTAGATCGACTAATCCTTAGGCCCTTGCCTTCTAGAGCGACTCGCCACTCCTCTACCCTCGCGTTCAGGCCCTGTTTAGTTTCTGCCATCAATACAATATCGTCTGCAAAAAGCATGCACCACGGAACTGGCTCCTGGATCAACTTGGACAACTCATCCAAGACCACCGCAAAGAGAAAAGGGCTCAACGCAGACCCTTGGTGGAGTCCTACCTCCACAGGAAAGAAGTTTGTATCCCCTACAGGCGTGCGGACACTAGTTTCCGTTCTATCGTATGTATCCTTAATTATGTCGATATACTTCCCAGGTAGCCCTCGACCCTCCAAACTATCCCAAATTAGTTGCCTTGGGACAGTGTCATATGCCTTTTCAAGGTCGATAAACACCATATGTAAATCTCGCTTCTTGGCTCTATATTTTTCCATCAATCTCCTTAGAATATGTATCGCTTCTGTAGTTGACCTTCCTTTCATGAAACCAAATTGGTTTACTGAAACATGTGTTTCTCTTCTAATTCTAGTTTCAATTACCCTCTCCCAGAGCTTCATAGTGTGACTTAGCAGTTTGATACCCCTGTAGTTCCCACAACATTGAGCGTCTCCTTTATTCTTGTATAAAGGAACCACGACACTACTCCTCCACTGATCTGGCATTTTTCCAGTCCTGAAAATACTATTGAACAAAAGTGTTAACCATCGGACTCCCTCTTCCCCCAAAGCAGCATAAGGTTGTAAAATGGATTTCACATGTTCTAGGTAAAGAATGGGCAGATGGAATATGATGCATAGACCATCAAGGAGAAACTAAAACTCTGCTAGTATATGCAACTAAAACTGCTGTCACTTGTTATTTTGTAAAGGATAAACCTTAAAGTTCTACATCCATTAGCCAATTATGTGTTGGGTGTTGATTTTAGGACCAAAAACGCTGATACAACTTGAAACTGTATTTATCATGGTATGACTAAATGCATTAACTATCAAAACTGGAACAAAATTACTCTAGACTGTATACTTTTTTTTGCCACAAATGAAATGAGCAAAAAGAATAAAAGTTTGTTTGGGAAATGAGAACAAACTTTTTACAAGCTCAATTTGGTTCGCCATAAGTCTGCCACAACTTTCCTCGGATGTGGATTATCTGGTCCTTTGTCTCGCTGTCCCGACGTGATATAAAACCATCCATTCCAGTATGCTGCTTGCGTAGTTTTCACACGATAAGGAAGTTTTCCAATCACGTGCCATTTCTGTGTTGATTTTAATTATTAACGCGCTAATCTATGTTTAAAGCAAAGCATGAAAAACAACAAAAAAGATGCGGTGATGACTATACCTGTGAGTCAAGATCAAACTGGAACAACTCTCCAACTAATATCATTCGCTTTGTCACAGGATTTTTCTCGGTTGTGCCCCCCGCGATCACAATGGAATTGTTAAGAACTACCCACGATGTTTCTATATGTGAAACGGGTTTTGGCATAGGTGGCAATGCATGCCACTTCATCTTGTCATCAAGCATGTAAACATCGCTATAAACTACCTGAAGTTTTGAACATTTGTAAATAGTTCAGTTTATAATCTGCTGCTATAAGAAATCATTCATAAGTGTTTGAATCTTGAAGGTCGGATATGCTAATTTGAACTTCAAAATCTCATGAATTTGGTATCACTTTGATCATAAAAGCAACAGGTTTGACCCACAAAAGTCAAAATAAACTTCTTTACAATGGTAAGTTTTAAAATTCAACTTACATCATGCCTGCGTGAACACTTGAAGATAGGTGACCCTGGTTTAGGCACAAAGTCACCCTCTTGACCGCCAATAACATACAGCCGATCACCGACAGCAACACATGCTCTATTAAAACACAACACCGATGTTATATAAAACCAATGGATTCCAGACGGACATATGATTTGTTAGTTTAGTTGATTTTTACCTATGTGGGCCTCCACGATGAATTGGCACCTCTTTCCTCCATGTTTTCTCTAACGGTTTGCCATTTTTTACGGCAATACTCCAATGATCTGTACTGGGCGTATAGCGATTCGCCTTGCCACCCCCCATCACGTGAAGTCTTCCTCTCCAAACTTGAGTTGCAGGAGCATACCTTGGTTCTGGCAATGGGGGAAATGATTGCCATTTTCTTGTTTGAGTATTGAGCACAAATGTTTTGGCTACAGGAGGAGTTCGACATTGAGGGCCCTGTTGCCCTGAAACAACGTATATATATCTCCCATCGGTCGCCATTCCTAAATGAGAATTAGCCATCTGTTTCGGTGTGGCAAAGCTTTCTTCCCATTTATTGGTTGTGAAATTGTAAACATCAACATGGGAATGTACCTATAATAAAATTTACAGTGATTATTGCAAATGTATATCAGTTGATTATAGATATAGACTAAACCAATCAAAATTACCAAAATAAAGGTTCCGTATAGAATTTACGCAGTTTCCCATGAAACAAAGATTGATTCTTACATGGTCAAGGTTTCTATATCCCGAAAACACATAAAAGAGTTCATTGATTTGTATTGAAGCACCGTCAAGGCGTGGCACAGGTGCCGGTGCCATCTCTTCCCATTCTGTTTCGGGTGCGGGTAAATCAGCAAAAGTTCCTGATAGTAACCTCTCAGGAATTTTATCTTTTGCATCTTTAAAACTTGCAATCTACAATGCAAACCATAAACATATTAAAAAGAAAATAAGTAAAAGGTCCATACTTCAATACACTACCACACTCAGATCAACACATTTGCTACAAACAACACAAACCCATCATCCAAAATTCAATCTTGAATTCAGCTGATCACATGAAGAAAATGCAAATTTTGACTTTTGTGGGTCAATTTCAGTTAGACCCGATGTCAAAATTGTACAAATGTAGGTAGCCGAAAGGGAAAATATTAATTAATATGTGTTTGCCAGCACGTAATCTATAAGAAGCACAAGTTTTTAATAGTTAACTTGGTAACAATATCATATAATTTCGAATCAGGTACAAACACCATTGACCTCAAAAGTCAAAATTGAATCTATTAGACGAACATAACAAGCAAGAGGGATGCATACAACAGTCGAAGGTTCAAATTAAGAGCATAATCAAAGCAGAAAACAAAATTAAAATAGGGAAAGTGGATAATCGGCTGACCTCATCAGTGTTATTGAAGAAATTAGGTAGGGTTACAAGATCATTTTTGTGGCGAACCCAGTTATAATGGATAGAGGTAAATGCAGCGGAAGAAGAGGAAGCCCATAAATAATTGAAACTGAATGCGCCACCAACAAGAACACCAGCGAACAACAACAGGATTCTTGATTTATAAGAAATGTGATTCTTTTTCATTATTTTAAATAGAAAGTAGTCACTTGGTTTTAATAATATGTCCCAGATGTTGTTTTAGTATCAGATTAGATAATTTATCTATACTATTATAAAAAGGAGAAGTGATGTACAAGATGGTAATTTTACCATACATACAAGTTATCAAGCATCATGTACAAGGTCCTTAAAGCTGGTAATTTTGTAAATTCTTCAAACTTTTAAGACGCTTTAGGGGTAATTGGGGGATTTCAGTGTATAATTGAATGCTTCACTTTCAGTTTCCGATCGATATCTTTTCCCCTACTTCTTCTCAAACCCTAAATCGATCTAGGGTATTTGCCTCATTACAGCAATGCGATTCGGTCCTCATGAACTTTTGAGACAACATTGGATGCAACTGGGGCCGGATACGACATTTAGGAGGAGGGTATTTGGTCATGTACAAGCTAGGGTAAAGGTTTCGGATCTCAAAAACGATTTTGATAGCTCTGTTGATCAGTTATCGGACCTTGATGCAGTACGGATTTGTCTGCTGATGTTGCTTGAGGTTGTAGTTTCCTCTTTTGATGATCATATATTCAAGTTAGATTTCAAGTATTTTGATTGTTTAATTTATATTATTTATGCTCAATGGGGAAGGCTATTTCTTTGTTTCTTTCTCATAGGTTTTTAGTTGTTGTGGTTTCTGGTGGGTTGTTGCAGATTAGGAATCAGATTGTTGATGGGGTTATTATCGCGAGAATTCTCGAAGCTTCGTTGGTTTTTCCAGTATTTCAGGGAGATGAGAGGTAATTGTAAATTTTCCCCGATTTGGGGGTTTGATTGTTGCCTAATTTATCTTGATTTAGGGTTCATGATTGCTACATATGTTATGTAATAAAACAATATGTAAAGTGGTTATATGAAGTTTATTTGGTGTATATGTTTGTATCATTTCTATATTTATTAAATTGTGGCTTGATTTTTGTACTTTTTTTGTGCAGCGAGTTTTCTGAAATATTTAATGTAGAGCACTTTAGGAAGACTTTAAAAGCGGACATTCGAGTAGCGTCGTCACTGCCATCTACACGCAGTCGTTAGAGAATCAAATTCCACATAACGTCCCTCCGTTTTGGAGAAGCTTCTTTTTCTTTCATATTTTAAGAACCAATATGGATCATCTGAGATATGTACAAATGGTTTTTATGTTTGACATGTTATACAGATAGAACTTGCCCGGAAGTATAATGAACTAGACCTCTTTATGAATGAAGAACAACCTCAATTTCATTTGGTCAAGGTAAATTGTCATAGTCAAAACTTTTAACAGTCCATCATGATCAAACAAGATATGTCACCGACTCACCGTTACTTTTTTACTTTCAAATGGAGGTTGCAAAGTCCCGAAACAAACAACTTGTTTTTCAATTTTATGTTCTAATCTAACTGTTTTCATCTTTTTAGTTGAAATTGTGTTTTATGCATGTATACTTCGGTTTCTCATTAGTTTCAACGTCGCTGGTAACCACTCTTTCGGTTGGGTTGTAAAACATATTAAGATATCTGAAGTGTTTTCATCTTTTATACATTTTGTAAAATGCTATGATTCTTATGGTTATATTGAGTAACTATATACATTGCATTTTTTTTATTTTTTATCATGTTTCTGTTTAACAATTTATAATTAATAGGTACCAAAGCTCCAGAGAGGCCTGAATATGTGAATTTATCAGAATATCCACCTGGTACAGGTAATGATGGAACCCATAGTTGAGAATATTTTTTTGTTTTCTATCCCAAAAGTGAGAAAAAGGTAGATTTGTGAAGCAAAAACATGAGAAATGATTAATAAATTGTAATCAGATATCGAGTACGAGATACACTACGATGGATGTCGTGTCATTTCAAAAGTACCGAGATGGGCTCACGAGAAGTGGCTTCTCAAGTATCAGAATGCGGGTGATCAGGAGGAAGTTCACCCGCACGGTACCATCCCTCCTGAAGACACCTCACCAAGTAAAATCTTGAAACCTTAATTATGTGAAACCATGTGCAACCTTAATTATTATGTTAATTAATAGGTGGAAAGCGCCGTTGTGAGGATCATCCAAACTCTGCGTCAGCAACTGCTACTGCTGCTTCTTCTGGTAACAATTGGGTGTGGCGTTGGATAAAGATTGAGATCTTTCACACCCTTACGTATTCAACTACAATCGTCAAGTAAGATCCTTTTTATACTAAACGATAACGCGGTAAATAGTCAATGACTGATATATCAACTTTTTCATGTTTGAACAATTTTTCTACAGATATATATGATATCCGATGGGATTGGAAACGGGGACGTTCGGCTTTATAGGGCGGTAGAGTTTCCGTTACGATGGAAATTTGAAAAGATCAACTTGGACCGTCCTCTCATTGATGCTTTTATCATACAACATGAAGAAATGTACTGGCTTTTTGGTTCTTATAAGGGTTAAGTAACATAAAAAAATCTTGAAATCTGGTATAGTAGCGGGCCATTTGGTCCATGGACCGCACACAAGAAAAACCCCGTTTCAGGACCGCAAAACAGAGGCCGACCCTTTTTCTACAACGGGAATCTTTATCGATTAGCTCACGATGAACGCAGCCGTTTGCAGCCGTAAACGCGCCGTTAAACGGCTGTGTTTTTGCACGCGTTTGTGGCCGTTTAACGGTGCGTTTATGGCTGCAAACGCAGCAGCAAACGAGTGTAAAAACGCAGTCGTTTGCAGCCGTAATCACGATCGAAATCGGACGAGTTTCGCTGTAATCGGATCATTTTCGGTTTGTTTCGGATAGATTTTTTAAATGAATAATTAGAGGTAGAAAAGTAGCCGGGTTGGGTAACGGGAGAAAATGGGTAACCTTTAGTACAGAATGGGTCGTGTTATTTTGTATGCAAATAAGTAGAAGGTTTTGGATTTTAAAGCTGAGTTAGTATTTAAATAATGGGCCTAACTCTCTCCTGCATCATATGTATACAGTGTGTATGCATATAGTCGGTTATGATTGTTGAGTTAGTCAGCTTGGATATATAGAGGATCTATTGTACACTTTTATCACATTGATTCATGATATGAGAGAGCGCATATTAGTGCATGATATTCTCTTTACATCGTCAGGATTGATGAAACGTCTCATCTCCAAAGTGCCTGATTCTTAGATGTTCAGACCCGAATTTTATCATTTAGAGCTATGGCTGTTCCCCAATTTTGATTTATTTTCTTTTTATCCTAAAAACATGTGAATGTTTTTATTATAAAGTAACTTTGTGCGATTTATTCAGGAAACCTGTATCGGGGTATAAATAAAGGAGATAACCGGAAGTGGTATATTTGCAGCTGGCGAAGAGAACGGTTCAGAAGAGACTGATGCTGCAACTCGCACCCCATCGAACCCAACTAGCATACGCATGTACCTAACCATTTGCCAGTTTTGATAACGAATAGACACGTTTTACGATTTTTTTTCCTCTAATTCTAATTATATGTTCATCAGCAAGTGGTTGCTGGGATTAGTCACATTTCATTTGGTGAAGAAGAAAATGTGTCTCCTAAAAAGCCAATCTCCGAAGTTTGGTTGTAATATTGGTCTTTTACTAACTGTGGTGTTCTTTACACCGACATTAAGCCCGATAACATGCTGGTTTGTACTTCTATCTTGATTAACTTTTCCATTATTTTCCTTTTATTTATGTAACCACTCTTGATTCGTACGTTTTTTCACGTAAATGACACGGAAAATGTTCTAAAGCTTTGCGAATTCAGTAATCCTATGTTTGCTGGAATGGAAAAAAAATGAGATCATTCCGTACCTCGCGAGCTGATTTCGTGCCCCTGAAATAAGTAAGTACTTCACTAAATTTGATATGTATGGCATTGTGGCATTATGCTATGGGGTTTGTTGATTAGAAATATTATGTTATGCAGTTCTAGGGTTGACTTATGATCATCCTGTTGACACGTGGTCTGCTGGTTGCTGCTTGTTTGAGCTATATGCTATGAAGTACTATTCTCTGGTGCTCTGAACAATGATAGCTGTTAATGCGTTAAACATGTTTGTTTTTTTTAACTATGCAACTGAATCAATCTGTGATCTTTTGTTATACTTTAAAGTAGATAATATCTACTTAAAAATAAAGTCAAATATAATTTTGTAGATGATTATTATATTGGTTGTTTACTTGTTTATGGAAATCGAAAAGACCATAAAGAAAGAGTGACTATTAACAAGTCATTTGATACTTTCTTTCCTAAAATGACTTGTTTTCACCTGAACCCAGTATGATCTATTATCCACCCGACCGTTATGCCGGTTTTTTGTAAATATGCAACTGTCTGATCTACCATATTTTAAAAATGCAGCCTGCTTCAAACTGTTCCGACTGATGTACTGGAAAAGGGAAAGGCTATAGCTGATGCATACAACACTCCTGAAGAAGATTATCCACCAGAAAACTTAGATCCAAATTTGAAGCAGCTGGAGTCGATACTGTATAGGCTCAAAACGCAATCTACATGAAACCCGAACCAATCAACATCTTTAAGTCCCAATGTAGACATCAACCGAGGTAGGCCACACGAATCCCGTTCATTTCCCCCAACTACACAACTTCAAAAATTTCAACAAATAAGGGATATCTATATTTATCCATAATGAAATAATTAGGCTGATCTAATACTGTAATAATGCATAAAAGTTTTTTTTTTGCTTTTATTGTTGTCCAGAGACAAAGAAACATATATGTGGACACTTGTGAAAGGAGATTTTGGTCGACCCGGCAGAGCAAATACCATGGTAAGCATCACTTTTTTTAAAAGGGCTATAAAGAATGGGTATGATGGTGATCCACTTATAAATTAAATGTAGTAATTCAAGTGTTACGTTGTTAGTAATAAATAAAAAATAAGAATATAGTAGTTGAAAGGGGATGGGCCAAATGGGTTAAAAGTCTCCCTACTCGATTTTACCGGTTTAAAACACAACTTGAATTGGTGTTGTTCTTCCTATTCTTAATGTTTTGTTAAATAAAGGCCAGCTTGACTCAAGTTTGTAAGACCCTGTTCTTCCTTGCATGCATCTGTAGGGATAAAATAGTCAGTAAAGCCTTCGTTGCCAAAGTGCCTTTGGCCTAGCGGTATCAAAGAGTGTAAAAGTGTTACCCTCTTCTTGAAGAGGGTTCGAGTCTCACAACGAAGAAATGGGTTAGATTAAATAGTCTAAACCAGCAAAAAACCAGTCATTTTCATTCTTGTAGAGGTGTTTGTGCTTCATGTCTGGTAATGATGACTATTCCATGTTTCTGTAGTGATACACACTTTGAGGTGGGACTTTAAGCTATATGGATTGTGTTTTTCTTTATTTTTTGTTTCTAGCTTTCATGTATGATAACCATCATAAGGTTATAAACTTTTCTTTCAAGATGCATGATATATAACATGAAATACCGGGCATATGTATCAGGTTCTTTGTGGTGCTCAAAAGATGCAAAAACCTCAACTTATGTATGAATTTTTTATCGTTTTAAGGTTTGGATTATGTTCCGTTCCATATTGTCGACTCCGCTGCAACGCGCGGGTTTCCCACTAGTCTTTAATAATATGTAAAAAAGCCTCATTAAACAACGAGATACTAACTTTTAATAAACCCAACTGAATAAAAATGATGACTTGTATACCCATAAGACTAAAGGGTATGGGGGCCGGCTAGGACCGGCGCCGGTCCCCCACACCGCCCCCTGAGGCTCGGCTCGGCTCGGCACAAGCGGCTCCCCACAGCCGGGTTAGACGGGCCAATTTTGAATGTTATAGCCGTTGATGAACGGCTCTTTTATATTGAAAAAATGCTGGTATTTTCAGCTCGATTGAAACCACGGTGATGGTGGCGGTGGTGGTGGTGGTTGTGAGAGAGATCAGGAAGAGAGAGAGAGAGAGAGAGGGATGTGTTGGTTCAGTTCTGTTTGAGCATGAGGGAAAACGGTAAAACACATACCTGTCACAGCAGAAAGTCCAGTGGAGAATCCAGTAATGGAGTTCGACATGCTTGTCATCGTGATTTGGTTCCTCCTTAGGGTGCTGACTGATGATGGGGCTTAGAGAACCGAAAAGGGTATCGGTTAGGAGATGGAGGACGAATTTGATGTTATGCTTATGGGGTGTGTAACTGAGTAACCCTTTAACCTCCACTTAATTTGTAACGACTCTCATCAAAAGTCATAATTATTAAATTAATTTGACCAAT
The DNA here is from genome assembly GCA_030545235.1 of Helianthus tuberosus. Classification (NCBI taxonomy): domain Eukaryota; kingdom Viridiplantae; phylum Streptophyta; class Magnoliopsida; order Asterales; family Asteraceae; genus Helianthus; species Helianthus tuberosus. The sequence continues at coordinate 111,184,761 of CM060402.1, forward strand.
AGGAAACCCTAATTAAGACACCCAAGTGATTCTGCACAAACCCTAAAATTTTCAGAACTATCAGAATCAGGATTAGGGCCCCTAAAACTCAGGGGGGTATTTCCTAGTTAACGATTATCTGAATTATTTGCTGTCAAAGTTTCAAATTCGAATTCTGTCGACTCACCTGAGCTAGTCCCACACGTGGCTACTCTATAAGAAAAACGTGTCCCTTACGGACCGTAAGGGACTATGCTTACGGTCCGTAAGCCTGACCAAAATCGTGTATAAATAGAGGACATTGGCACTTGAATTCTGGAATTCGTTCGACAAAGAAATTCGCTTCAGGCACCGATATATCGTCTGTTTATCACAATTAACACACACAAAACACTAATTAGAGGGGGGGTGCTGCTACGAAACAGGGTATTAGCACAATCGCTGCTACGATTCATTTTCCGACGATCAATATATCCAATGGATGTTTAAGTGCCGCCCACATTAGGGTTATACTTTATCGTTCGTCATTAATTTGACGGATCATCGTTAATTCGATGGATAAAGTATTGTACTTTATCGTTCGTCATTAATTTGACGGATCATCGTTAATTCGATGGATGAAGTATTGCACTTTGTCGTTCGTTGTGAGAATTTGATCTCGTGAGTTATCGTAATTGCTGGATTGATTACTAACTCAGTTTTGTGTGCCTATTATTAAATCTAGGTTAAAAAAAAGGCTAATCAGTAGGCTAGGCTCTGCCCGAATTAAATCTGCAATGTGAGTCATTCTCTTTTTATCAATTGTTTTACAATACCTCAAATTATTTTCAAGGTTATAATTACAGGGACTAAGTCGTGGATATCTTGAATTACTGGTTAGTGGGGTATTGTGCACATTACTAATTTTCTCCCAGTTAGGTTCATTGACCTACTCGGGATAATCACTGTTAGGTTCATTGACCTACAGGGATAATCATCATTATTTAGGTTCATTGATCTAAATAGTGGTATGACCATCGTCACCATTGTGACTTGTCACCATTGTGACAGAATGCCAGATAAAAATAAGATAGAAGCCATTGTAATCGCTCTTATGCTGTAATTAATAACTATGCATCATTATGCAAAATAGAATGATTCACTCAGTATTTCCCGCTGACAAAACCTTTTTCAAACATGTTTCAGGTGATCTGTTATGATCTAGGAAAAGTGCCGTGAAGCACTAAAGGCTTACGAAAGTGGCTCAGGATAAAATAAAGAAACATGTTTTGTAAAATAAAATATTTCTTTGTGAAATCATAGTATTGTAAATTACCGGGGTTTTATCCCGCGTTGTGAAATAAAATAATCGGGAAATATTTCAGTTTTAAAAAGATCCTGATGAAAACTTCCGCTGTTAAACTCAATTAAATAAATACCACGGGATTTCTGTCCCGCGGCTCCTGAAACGGGTCAAACCGAGTCGGGGGCCGTGACAGAAAAAGGTGGTATCAGAGCCACTTATCAAGCCACTGATTAAGCCAATTAAGTATTTAGAAAATACTTAATTTGTATTAATTGTTATTTTATGATTATGTGTTTTATTATCTGACTAATTGTGTACAGTATGGGCAGATCTTTATATGCTAACCACTGTAGCAGTAAATACAAATCTTTAAAATAATTTGATTCAAGTTTTATCACCCTTATTAAATATAAACCAGAAACTTGATTTAGTAAGTAAATAAATAAATTACAAATAAAACCTAGTATGTTTTTATATTCGGTTGTTTCATAGTTACCCAATATGAAATAATATTTAAAAGGTTTTCTATGAAATTTGATATAATTTTTAACTTAGTATTTGTGTGAACTTTGCATAACAGCATGAGTGACTTGTCGGAAGCCCTTCAGAATTTAAATCTCTATCCAGTAAGAATCGAAGTTTCCAGAGATTTCAATAGGTATATACCAGACTTAGAAGAGCCTATAGAATTCGACGCTTTACCTCTCGAGAAACCCAAGCCTAAGAAAATGGAAATTGGAGAAAGCTCTAGGCAAATTGGGGGGTTACCATCTCAAGAAGAGTTAGATTGTATAATGTCAAGCTATGATACTATTGAGCCTATTAATGAAAATGATTTTATTCATTCCCTTGAAACACAACTACCAATGAACTTAGAACCAGCTATTCCAAACCCTTCAATCCACTCGCAAATAGACGAATGGTTGAATAATGAAATACTATTACAAAACCATCCCTATAAGCTTTTTCTTAAGTTCAATCCAAAACCTTTACCAAATCCACCAATGAGTAACGAGAATATGGTTGAATCCCGTCATTTTGACGAAATGGATACTGGGAATAGGATCCAAGAGATTTTGGGACAGATCTCCTGGAAATACGATGAGAAGGAACGCCGTTACTAGAACATCACCTGACAAAGGATAGGGGATTATGAAACTGTGGTTGTGTAATAGTAATAGTAAAATCAGTTTGTGTAAAATAAATAATAAAATGGGTGTATATAGAAGCATGATATCATCTTTACAACAAATTAAATATTAAAAAAGTTACAATTTTGTTTGTATATTGTTTACGTGATTATGTGCAATTAAATTGTGACATTGGATTATTTCCTTTATACTAATTATGAATCTATAAATTAGATATCAGATGGAAAACGCTAATAATGAACCAGTTAATGAGGTTAATCAATCTGAGCAAGAACAGGGGGATCAATTTATGACTAGGCAAGATATAGAAAATATCGTTGCTCAAGGGATAGCCAATGCTATTCCAGGAATAGTTGCTCAAGGGATAGCCAATGCTATTCCATCAATCGTTGCTGCTATTAAAAATCCAATCGAACCGCAACAAATCGTTCCTAGCAAACGCATTTCTGAAGATAATTTCAGTAATAGCGTAAATGGAGGCGGTAATCATGTTAATCATAATAATGAACCACGGCAAGCTCCGCTCCCTAAGAAAAGGAAAGCTGCAACGCCTGGTTGCACTTATAAAGAATTTCTTGCATGTAAACCCACTGAGTTTGCAGGCAATGAAGGAGCAACTGCGGCACTGCGTTGGTTAGAGAAAACCGAGGCAGTAATTGCCATAAGTAAATGTGCTCAAGATGATCAGGTCATGTATGCATCAAATCTTTTCAAAGAAGTGGCGCTAGAATGGTGGAATACGGTGTTACAAGCAAAAGGAAGAAGGATGGCGTATGCTATGAACTGGGAATAATTTAAGAGTTTTGTAGAAAGAAAATTCTGTCCCGAATATGAAAAAGATCAAATGGCAAATAAGTTTCTAACCCATCGGATGGTGGATGTAGATTGTCGAGGGTATACTACGACCTTCTTCGAGTATGCTAGAGTAGTACCAACCCTGGCTTCGCCAGAGCCGGTACTTATTTCTCGTTATATTTGAGGATTGATTTCCGAAATCCGTAATATCGTCAAAGCTGCGAAACCTCGCACTATTGATGATGCGGTAGATTTAGCCAATACTCTGACTGACGAACTAGTACGGACAAGAGAAGAAAATAGAAGGAAGGAAGTAGCCCAAAAGATTACCCAAGAATTTCGTCCGGGTAACCATAACAATTTCAATAGAAGAGGAAATGGGCAATCTACCACTAGTCCATTTTGCAATTTTTGCAAAAAGAAGCATTTTGGAAAATGCAAAGGATATTGCAATTTTTGCAAAATTCCAGGGCATCAAGAAGAAGACTGCAGAAGGAAGAAATTTTCAGTCTGCTATAACTGTGGAGAAGCTGGACATCTTAGGCCAGATTGTCCAAAACTGAACAAACCATCTGACAATAAACCTGCAGAAGGAGCAAAAAGGAATGTAAGAGCCTTCCAACTGACTGCTAAGGAAGCCGAGATGATTCCAGATGTGATAGCCGGTACGTTCTTAGTTCACAACAAAAGTATTATTTGACTCTGGTGCAAACCAAAGTTTTATAAATACTTCATTCTGCCAAACTTTTAACTTATCTTTAACCAGCATTAGGCAAATTTCTACAGTAGAAACGACAGATTGAAATTTAGTTAAAATAAATAAGGTTCTGCAAAACGTAGAAATAGAATTTTTAAATTTTAAATTTTCTGCAACCCTATTACCTATGAAATTAGTTGAAATCAAGGTTGTGCTAAGAATGGATTGATTAGTAAAACAATTATGCTCGAATTATCTGTGATAAGAATTCTATAGAAGTTTGAGCAATTGTTGGTGCAGTCATCTGTCGTCTTCGTCTTATGTCGAGTCTCGGATTGTAGATTGAAGATATCGCTTGAAGATAAAATGTCATGAAGATTTCGCTTGAATTGTAATTGAAGATTTCGCTTGAACATATGTATCAAGCTTCAAGCGAAATCTAACATATTATATATAGGTGAGTTGGTTAGTTCAGTTGTAACTTTTTCAAGAGATTCTTCCGGTGAGCCACGAAGTGCTGCCGAAGTGTTGTTAGGTCTGTAATCGCATTCGTTATCAATACAACAACAGTTTAAAGTGAAATCTCGCTGAATTGAACTCGGTTTGTTCGTTTCCGCCGCTCAAACTGAGATAAACTCTTCTGAACGACTCGTTTGGGTCCGCAAACGATCCTACAATTGGTATCAGAGCACAGGAGGAAGAGTTCATACCAATTCAGCCACGTTTTCTGATTTTCTACATCTTCTTCTCAAATCGAACAACTTTCTACGGATAAAATAGCTTCAAATTCTCACAAACTGTGCGAAAACATATTTTAACAAAGCCTTGAGAGTTTAAGAACCTAATTCGGCCATTTACTTATTCAATCAGATCATAATCAGACCGAACGTGATGATGTCATCCAGGCTCGCTTGAAAATAGGTTGATTTCGCTTGAGAATATAAGTTTTGTGTATGATTTCGCTTGAACAAGTTAGTGTCTAAAGCGAAATTGAAGTTTTCGCTTGAAAGATCAAAATTTATTGGTTTCGCTTGAAGCTCGTTTCAGATCAGGTAGATTTCGCTTGAAGATGCATTAGGTGGATAATTTCGTTTGAGTTTAAGATCTGATTTCGCTTCAGGGATTTATTTCAGTTAAAAGGTTTCGCTTGAACTGTGATTGACTTGGTGATTTCGCTTGAACTTACTGGTGTGTGAAATTTTTGAATTCCGAAAAATGGACGAAGATTTTTACAATGCTTTTGCTAGTCCAGTTACAGTTACTCAGAGTGCTTTGCATGAAAATGAAATCGGGACGTCTCAGAAACCACCAAAACTCATGGATATTGATGATTACAATGGATGGTCCGAAAGGTTTGGAAATTGGGTTGAGGCGTATCACTTGGATGCGTGGGAACACACTGAAGAGCCGTATATTAAACCCACAAAGGACAATGTTGTGAATGGTACTCCGTTGACACTTAGAGAAATGACTTCTGTAGATAAAAAGAAATATCGAGATGAGAAATTGATGGTGAGTCTGCTTCAGCAAGCGATAAAAGAAGATATTTTGATACTGCTTCAACATGATGGAACTGCATATTCAATATGGACAGAGTTGGAAGCAAAGTTTACTGGAAGTGATGATATGCTCAGGAATAAGATGTCTCTCATGAAAAAGGAATTTGACTTATTTCGGGGATTGAAAAATGAGAGTGTCAAGCAATTAATTGATAGATATTGTAACTTGGTGAGAAATATGACGAAACTTGGTGTTAAGAAAGATACTGATGAATTGGTTGAAAAACTTGCAGATGCGCTACCATATGAAACATGGGGAACATTTCTGATGATGTTGCGGTCAAACAAAACAGATTATAAGAAAATGACATTGGGAAATTTTATCAAACACCTGGAAGCTCAAGAAATGGAGCAAAGAAAGATTGCTAGGATGAAGAATTACGATGGAGAACAAGATATCAGCTTGTATTACAAGAGTGGTGTTACTGGAACAACAAATCATTCTCCAAAGATCGAAACTGCTTACAGTGTGAAAGATTCTTCTGAAAAGAGATCATCTCAGGGTTCAAGAAGCACAAGATTTTCATCATTTGATCCAAACATTTCAGCAACAAAGAACGGAAGAAAACTTCAGTGCAATATTGTTCTAAGTCTTGAAAATGATCAAGATTATACTGAAGAGGTTGCTAAAAATCAAATGTCTTTGTTGGGAATGGTGTTGGAATCTTATAGTAGTTTTGTGGCCGGAAAGATCGGTAATCCAATGCTCACGAAAGAAGATTACGATCAAATCGATGCTGAGGAAATGGAATTAATGGATATTAAATGGTGCATGGCCAGTGTAATGAGAAGAGCTGAGAAGTTTAAACAAATTACAGGAAGAAATGATTTTCTTGATGCAAGTGTTTCAAACTTAGGCTTTGATAAGTCCAAAGTTACATGTTTTCGTTGCAGGGAAAAGGGGCATTTCAAGAGAGAGTGCAAAAATCGTGAAGCTACTGGAGCCCAGAATCCTTTTGGAAACAACGATTATCACAAAAAGGCGATTTATTATCAAATCACACCACCAGCACTGCATCAGGCACAAACTGCACATGGAATGATGGAGATTAAAGATTCAAAGAAAGCTTGTCTGGGAAAGGATAGTGGTTTTAGTTGGGATAAATATGTTCCAACAAATAGCAAATTGTGTTTGGCAGATCAAGACAATGAAAAATTAGCTGAAGGTTTCAGTTGGGACAATTTTTGCTCAGATCAAGAATTTATGGCCAAAGAGATGTCCAAAGACACTTCAAATATTAATGCTTTCTTTGCAAATGCTTATGATTTGAAATGTGCAGAAAGGTGCAGAAAAGTCATGGAAGCAGCTGAAGAAAGACGAAGAAAGAACGAAGAAGAGGAAGAAGAAGAAAAAAGATTAAAAGCTGAAGCTAAAGCTGAGAAAAAGAGAAGAGCTGAATTTTTACAATCAAACAGAACAGTCAAAGAAGTTCCTGAATTTGAGATCAAAGTTGATGCAGAACCTGTCAAAGATCCTGAAAAGTGCATGAATTGTGATTCTTTAATCAAGCAAAACAATGAATTGCTGCACAACATAAACAGATTAAAAGAATCATATGATACAATGAACAGAGAAATCAACAAGTATACTGATTCAAACGGTGAACAAGCTGAAGCTATGAATACTTTGAAGATAGCTTATCTGAGACAGCTTGATACGGCAAACTATAACATTAAGAAATGTGCAGATCTCGAGCTTGAGTTGGCAACACAAAAGATAGAAACTGAGAAAGTTAAGAAATTATTAGACAGTTACTCATGTTCTACTTTTGTTGTTGACAGGATTTATCCGGTTGTGGAAGAATTGAAGACATTTGAAGAAATGAAAATGTCCGAAGAAAAGAAATCTGTGACAAAAGATGAAGTGAAGATTTCTGGTAAGAAACCAAGTGTGGTTTACACTAGATGTCCGCCCCCGGTCGAAAATGGATTTTTACCTCGAAATCCAAATTCCGAAAGAGTCGAAAAGGCAATAAACTTACAATGGGAGTCTGTGCCGTCGGATAACTTGCCAGAAAATATTGATGTCACGTACACGTCGTCCGATACTGATCATGAGTCAAAATTGATAAAAAGTGTGGTCGATCAGGTGTTAGACAAAGATGACATAGAGGAGTCTAAACCAGAGTCCAAATCCAAGTCAAAGTTTGAGTCCGATTCATCAAAGTCAACAGTCAAAAAGGAGAAACGGGTTTATGATAAAGAGTTTTTGATATCAAAATCTAATTTGAATGATGAATCATTTAAAGTGGCATATACTTTAAAAGATTCTGACAAATTATATTCTGATGAAGATTTTCCATTAAGAGGTGTTAAAACTGAATTGATCAAAAAGGTTTTCAAATTAACAGAAATTAATATTTTTGAAATGAAAGATTTAAATCTTATTGAAAAACCTAAACAATACACTTCAAGAGATCAACAAAGATTTAATAAGAAAATGGGTTACAATTATGGTTACAGTTCCCAAAAGAAACCAAACCATAATCGTAATTTCAAAAAGAAAGGATTAGGTTTTGTACCACCGAGAAATTATAAAAATGAAAAATTTTCTAAACCAAAAACTATGTTTGTTTCAGGAAATTTTTTAGATGCTGAGAAAGAACAAGTATTCAGAAAACAGACAAATCAAGAATTCCTTGCCAAGAAACAAGAAGAGTTGAAGAAAAATCATGCTCCAAAGAAGATAGAAACAAGAACCTGTTTTCAGTGCAAGATTGCTGGTCATGTTGCTAGGAATTGTCCGAAAACATTCAAACCAAAACAGGAAGTATCTGGTAAATTGAAAGAGAAAGTTGTGGAGAAAACTGAACTTACAATCAAACCATTTACTGGCTTTGAAAATTCGACCTTTGAGATTGGTGAATGTTCAAAGAATGTGGTTAAAAGAAAAGAAAATCTGATAAATCAAAAATGGGTTGTTAAGGGTTCAAGAAACAGTTCTGGTGATGAATCTGATTCCACAAAATCAGAGGAGCCACATGTTGAGAAAAAGGTTGAGAAATCAGTTCCAAATGTGAACGATGAAAATTTTCCATCTTTGAAAGCTGAAAATTACTTGAAGAAAGTTGGAAAAGTTGAAATTTCAAATCAATTTTATTCTGACAAGAAGAAATTTGATGTTGATAAAGCTTTCAACGGAACTGTGAAACACATTTTTGGCAAAATGATCAATGGTAAGGCCAAAAGTGTTAAAGAATTTTATGCTGCCAAAAGAGGAGGTCACAGGTTAGTTGAAAGAAAAGATGATGAAGAGGTTGTTACACCCAAGGAAGGTCAGGCTTGGGTGGATATATTTTTCAAAGAGTAAAAACCTGACTTGCCGGAGATCCCAAGTTGGTAATCGTGGATCATGAATCGGCATCATTCTTTATCATGTTTGTATAATGTGTTTTTGAGAATTTTTACAGGACTTGCCGGAACTCCCAGGTTTGTAAGCGAGGAGTAGGAATCGGCACCTTAAGAATTCAATCAAAAGATGGTAAATTGGTTGAAAAACAGGTTTGAGTTGTATGTTTGTGATGGTTACAAGTGGTAAATCAGGGACATTAAATTGTATCTGATTTTCTACAAGTGGTTGAAAAAAACAATGTGATGAACCAAACCCCAATTTTACAAGTGATAAAATCAACAAAACTTATTTTCCGGAAAAACCATTTGATTAAAACAAACTTAAGTGTTTTGAAATCGATGGGAAAATAGTTTGCTGTGAAGGGGAGTTCTGATTGTTTATGCCAAGTGGATGGCGAATTGAGACAATTTGATATCAGTTGTCATGTTGTTGTACAGTTTGTTTTCAAATTTCCTAAAGTGTTGTTGCATTTTAGGGGGAGTAAGAATTTTTAGAAAATACAAAAACATTTGAAAATTTGAAAAAGTCAAAAACATGATAAAATGAAAAATGAGTTTTTGTTGCATAAAAGAGGAAATGATAGTACATCAGTGGACGATCACAACATGCTAAAGAATTGGTAAGATAAAAAGTGATAAACGGTCTCACTGATGATGTGCCAGTAGGTTTTTGCACATTTAGTAGATTGTGACGAGATATAAACCTAAATTTCAAACTTGCTTGTTCTGTGGGTTAACACAAACTTGGATATATAGGTAACCCCTGAAATCTTGTTTGAAAGGTCCCTTATTCTGAGATACTAGGTCTTTATGCTCAGTGATATCTGGGGTATTATCCAGGGACTTCTGATTTTGCGGAAGCAATGGCCTAGTCCCCGGAGAATACTTTCTGCTTGCTTGAAATATAGCACCACCCTCAGCTAAAAAATGATGAAACATTGAAAAATGCTAATCATGGCTGTTGTAATTCAAAAGATCCTCTAAAGGGGACACACCTAAAAGTCAACTAGGCTCTCTGCTGAACGGAAGTTCTGACCTGAGCTATCACGGTTGCATAATTTATTCCCCTTACAGATATCATCTGTGGTATACTCACCTGTAAGACTGAATATTGGGATCTGGATACGGGAGTATATTCAAGTAGTGGGACACACGAATAAGTTCAAGAGCTTAAAACATTAATCTCGTATCTCGAATCAATTGAACTTTGTGTGAAAATTTAAGTGGACCAGTATACTGACAATCTAAGTGAATCATTTAGAACTTAAAATGATTTAAAGCTTAACGGTGTTGGTGATTTGTCTCTTAAACTGATATGATCCTCTTGCACGAACTCACAAAAATATTGTTTGTAAATATTTCATTTTTGCATTTATTTTCTTTCAGAAAATCCAAAAAGATTTTAGTGTGTTTTAGCATAAAGTTTGAAAAATTCAAAAAGATTTTCGACAACTGGTGTTGAAGAGCTGATTTTCAAAATTCCAAGTGCTAAACATGATGAACAAATGGTTTGGGTGAAAGTGTTTGAAGAATGTTGAAATGAAATGAAAAATGTTTTGAAATATAAATGTTATTCCTGCAAGTGGTAAATTAGACTTGAAAATCTTATTCACAAAAAGGTTATTAGAAAATTTATTTTTGGGTAGAGTTTATGCAGGTTAGCCAGGTTCTGAAACCTGAGAGTGATGAAGTGCCAGGTTATGATCTAGAACCCGTGGAAAGTGAATTTCAGACTACGATCCCAGCAGATTGAGAGGGGGAGTCTGAAGACACTATGATATTCAACATTTGAGAGAGAGAAGGTTGTTGATGATGAAGATAGAGATTGAGGATTTTTGCAATGACAAATACTTCAGAGAAAGCTCAAAGACTGATAAAGACTGAAGAGTGAGAAGACTCGACATTTAAGACTCGTCAACATCTGAGGGGGAGTCTGTTGGTGCAGTCATCTGTCGTCTTCGTCTTATGTCGAGTCTCGGATTGTAGATTGAAGATATCGCTTGAAGATAAAATGTCATGAAGATTTCGCTTGAATTGTAATTGAAGATTTCGCTTGAACATATGTATCAAGCTTCAAGCGAAATCTAACATATTATATATAGGTGAGTTGGTTAGTTCAGTTGTAACTTTTTCAAGAGATTCTTCCGGTGAGCCACGAAGTGCTGCCGAAGTGTTGTTAGGTCTGTAATCGCATTCGTTATCAATACAACAACAGTTTAAAGTGAAATCTCGCTGAATTGAACTCGGTTTGTTCGTTTCCGCCGCTCAAACTGAGATAAACTCTTCTGAACGACTCGTTTGGGTCCGCAAACGATCCTACAGCAATCACTTGAAAAGTAATAATGATTACAGGAGATAAGCTAGGTAAAACCCATAAAATTCATATCTAATGAAAGTTGTTAATTATGAATGGAAGCAAGGAATAGTATATATGATTTCAGTAATCATTAATATTAAAGATAAAGAACTTAAGGAAATTTCTGTAGTTTCAGAATACCCAGATGTATTCTCAGAAGAATTATCAGGATTACTACCAGATAAGGAGGTAGAGTATAAGATTCACCTAATTCTAGGAAATATATCGATAAGTCAAGGCACCTTATCGGTTAGCACCCACAGAAATATTAAAACTGAAAAAGCAATTAGATGAATTATGTAAAGGTTTCATACAACCTAGTTTATCCCCGTGGAAGGGGCACCAGTGTTGTTTGTTAAGAAAAAGGAACTGAAGATTTTGAAGTTTACTGTGATGCTTCAAAATTAGGATTTGGATGTATGTTAATGCAACGCAAAAAGGTCATTGCGTATGCATCAAGATAAATGAAAAAGCACGAAGAAAATTTTTACCACTCATGATTTGGAATTAGGAATCATAATTTTTGCCCTTAAGATTGAAGACATTATCTGTATGGAAGTAAGGTTACTGTCTATACGGATTATAAGAATTTAAGACATATATTTGGGCAAAAAGAATTAAACATGAGGCAAAGGAGATAGATGAAAATCCTAAGTGATTAAGATTGTGATATTCAGTATCACGAAGGAAAGGCTGAAGACGGCTAAGGATCGCCATAAGAGTTATACAGATAATAGATGAAAGCTGTTGGAGTTCGAGTTGGAGACAAAATGTAATTGAAAGTATCTCCTTGGAAAGGAGTAAGAAAGGAAAGTTAAGTCCAAGTTACGTAGGACCATTTCCAGTAATCCAACGTATAGGAACAGTTACTTATCGTTTACAACTACCAGAAGAATTAGCTGGAGTACATGATGTATTTCATGTATCCAATCTCAAGAAATGTCTAGCAGACGAATCTTTGGTAGTACCTTTTCAAGATATAAAGGTAAACAAATAGTGTTAGTTTAAGTAAAGTGGGATTCAAAGATAGGACCCTAATATACTTGGGAACTGGAATCCAAAATGAAGAGAAAGTATTCTCAATTATTCCAGTAAATCTCAAGGACGAGATTTTTCTTAAGGTGGGGAGAATGTAACGACTCTCATCAAAAGTCATAATTATTAAATTAATTTGACCAATAGGAAACCCTAATTAAGACACCCAAGTGATTCTGCACAAACCCTAAAATTTTCAGAACTATCAGAATCAGGATTAGGGCCCCTAAAACTCAGGGGGGTATTTCCTAGTTAACGATTATCTGAATTATTTGCTGTCAAAGTTTCAAATTCGAATTTTGTCGACTCACCTGAGCTAGTCCCACACGTGGCTACTCTATAAGATAAACGTGTCCCTTACGGACCGTAAGGGACTATGCTTACGGTCCGTAAGCCTGACCAAAATCGTGTATAAATAGAGGACATTGGCACTTGAATTCTGGAATTCGTTCGACGAAGAAATTCGCTTCAGGCACCGATATATCGTCTGTTTATCACAATTAACACACACAAAACACTAATTAGAGGGGGGTGCTGCTACGAAACAGGGTATTAGCACAATCGCTGCTACGATTCATTTTCCGACGATCAATATATCCAATGGATGTTTAAGTGCCGCCCACATTAGGGTTATACTTTATCGTTCGTCATTAATTTGACGGATCATCGTTAATTCGATGGATAAAGTATTGTACTTTATCGTTCGTCATTAATTTGACGGATCATCGTTAATTCGATGGATGAAGTATTGCACTTTGTCGTTCGTTGTGAGAATTTGATCTCGTGAGTTATCGTAATTGCTGGATTGATTACTAACTCAGTTTTGTGTGCCTATTATTAAATCTAGGTTAAAAAAAAGGCTAATCAGTAGGCTAGGCTCTGCCCGAATTAAATCTGCAATGTGAGTCATTCTCTTTTTATCAATTGTTTTACAATACCTCAAATTATTTTCAAGGTTATAATTACAGGGACTAAGTCGTGGATATCTTGAATTACTGGTTAGTGGGGTATTGTGCACATTACTAATTTTCTCCCAGTTAGGTTCATTGACCTACTCGGGATAATCACTGTTAGGTTCATTGACCTACAGGGATAATCATCATTATTTAGGTTCATTGATCTAAATAGTGGTATAACCATCGTCACCATTGTGACTTGTCACCATTGTGACAGAATGCCAGATAAAAATAAGATAGAAGCCATTGTAATCGCTCTTATGCTGTAATTAATAACTATGCATCATTATGCAAAATAGAATGATTCACTCAGTATTTCCCGCTGACAAAACCTTTTTCAAACATGTTTCAGGTGATCTGTTATGATCTAGGAAAAGTGCCGTGAAGCACTAAAGGCTTACGAAAGTGGCTCAGGATAAAATAAAGAAACATGTTTTGTAAAATAAAATATTTCTTTGTGAAATCATAGTATTGTAAATTACCGGGGTTTTATCCCGCGTTGTGAAATAAAATAATCGGGAAATATTTCAGTTTTAAAAAGATCCTGATGAAAACTTCCGCTGTTAAACTCAATTAAATAAATATCACGGGATTTCTGTCCCGCGGCTCCTGAAACGGGTCAAACCGAGTCGGGGGCCGTGACAGAAAAAGGTGGTATCAGAGCCACTTATCAAGCCACTGATTAAGCCAATTAAGTATTTAGAAAATACTTAATTTGTATTAATTGTTATTTTATGATTATGTGTTTTATTATCTGACTAATTGTGTACAGTATGGGCAGATCTTTATATGCTAACCACTGTAGCAGTAAATACAAATCTTTAAAATAATTTGATTCAAGTTTTATCACCCTTATTAAATATAAACCAGAAACTTGATTTAGTAAGTAAATAAATAAATTACAAATAAAACCTAGTATGTTTTTATATTCGGTTGTTTCATAGTTACCCAATATGAAATAATATTTAAAAGGTTTTCTATGAAATTTGATATAATTTTTAACTTAGTATTTGTGTGAACTTTGCATAACAGCATGAGTGACTTGTCGGAAGCCCTTCAGAATTTAAATCTCTATCCAGTAAGAATCGAAGTTTCCAGAGATTTCAATAGGTATATACCAGACTTAGAAGAGCCTATAGAATTCGACGCTTTACCTCTCGAGAAACCCAAGCCTAAGAAAATGGAAATTGGAGAAAGCTCTAGGCAAATTGGGGGGTTACCATCTCAAGAAGAGTTAGATTGTATAATGTCAAGCTATGATACTATTGAGCCTATTAATGAAAATGATTTTATTCATTCCCTTGAAACACAACTACCAATGAACTTAGAACCAGCTATTCCAAACCCTTCAATCCACTCGCAAATAGACGAATGGTTGAATAATGAAATACTATTACAAAACCATCCCTATAAGCTTTTTCTTAAGTTCAATCCAGAACCTTTACCAAATCCACCAATGAGTAACGAGAATATGGTTGAATCCCGTCATTTTGACGAAATGGATACTGGGAATAGGATCCAAGAGATTTTGGGACAGATCTCCTGGAAATACGATGAGAAGGAACGCCGTTACTAGAACATCACCTGACAAAGGATAGGGGATTATGAAACTGTGGTTGTGTAATAGTAATAGTAAAATCAGTTTGTGTAAAATAAATAATAAAATGGGTGTATATAGAAGCATGATATAATCTTTACAACAAATTAAATATTAAAAAAGTTACAATTTTGTTTGTATATTGTTTACGTGATTATGTGCAATTAAATTGTGACATTGGATTATTTCCTTTATACTAATTATGAATCTATAAATTAGATATCAGATGGAAAACGCTAATAATGAACCAGTTAATGAGGTTAATCAATCTGAGCAACAACGGGGGGATCAATTTATGACTAGGCAAGATATAGAAAATATCGTTGCTCAAGGGATAGCCAATGCTATTCCAGGAATAGTTGCTCAAGGGATAGCCAATGCTATTCCATCAATCGTTGCTGCTATTAAAAATCCAATCGAACCGCAACAAATCGTTCCTAGCAAACGCATTTCTGAAGATAATTTCAGTAATAGCGTAAATGGAGGCGGTAATCATGTTAATCATAATAATGAACCACGGCAAGCTCCGCTCCCTAAGAAAAGGAAAGCTGCAACGCCTGGTTGCACTTATAAAGAATTTCTTGCATGTAAACCCACTGAGTTTGCAGGCAATGAAGGAGCAACTGCGGCACTGCGTTGGTTAGAGAAAACCGAGGCAGTAATTGCCATAAGTAAATGTGCTCAAGATGATCAGGTCATGTATGCATCAAATCTTTTCAAAGAAGTGGCGCTAGAATGGTGGAATACGGTGTTACAAGCAAAAGGAAGAAGGATGGCGTATGCTATGAACTGGGAATAATTTAAGAGTTTTGTAGAAAGAAAATTCTGCCCGAATATGAAAAAGATCAAATGGCAAATAAGTTTCTAACCCATCGGATGGTGGATGTAGATTGTCGAGGGTATACTACGACCTTCTTCGAGTATGCTAGAGTAGTACCAACCCTGGCTTCGCCAGAGCCGGTACTTATTTCTCGTTATATTTGGGGATTGATTTCCGAAATCCGTAATATCGTCAAAGCTGCGAAACCTCGCACTATTGATGATGCGGTAGATTTAGCCAATACTCTGACTGACGAACTAGTACGGACAAGAGAAGAAAATAGAAGGAAGGAAGTAGCCCAAAAGATTACCCAAGAATTCCGTCCGGGTAACCATAACAATTTCAATAGAAGAGGAAATGGGCAATCTACCACTAGTCCATTTTGCAATTTTTGCAAAAAGAAGCATTTTGGAAAATGCAAAGGATATTGCAATTTTTGCAAAATTCCAGGGCATCAAGAAGAAGACTGCAGAAGGAAGAAATTTTCAGTCTGCTATAACTGTGGAGAAGCTGGACATCTTAGGCCAGATTGTCCAAAACTGAACAAACCATCTGACAATAAACCTGCAGAAGGAGCAAAAAGGAATGTAAGAGCCTTCCAACTGACTGCTAAGGAAGCCGAGATGATTCCAGATGTGATAGCCGGTACGTTCTTAGTTCACAACAAAAGTATTATTTGACTCTGGTGCAAACCAAAGTTTTATAAATACTTCATTCTGCCAAACTTTTAACTTATCTTTAACCAGCATTAGGCAAATTTCTACAGTAGAAACGACAGATTGAAATTTAGTTAAAATAAATAAGGTTCTGCAAAACGTAGAAATAGAATTTTTAAGTTTTAAATTTTCTGCAACCCTATTACCTATGAAATTAGTTGAAATCAAGGTTGTGCTAAGAATGGATTGATTAGTAAAACAATTATGCTCGAATTATCTGTGATAAGAATTCTATAGAAGTTTGAGCAATCACTTGAAAAGTAATAATGATTACAGGAGATAAGCTATGTAAAACCCATAAAATTCATATCTAATGAAAGTTGTTAATTATGAATGGAAGCAAGGAATAGTATATATGATTTCAGTAATCATTAATATTAAAGATAAAGAACTTAAGGAAATTTCTGTAGTTTCAGAATACCCAGATGTATTCTCAGAAGAATTATCAGGATTACTACCAGATAAGGAGGTAGAGTATAAGATTCATCTAATTCTAGGAAATATACCGATAAGTCAAGGCACCTTATCGGTTAGCACCCACAGAAATATTAAAACTGAAAAAGCAATTAGATGAATTATGTAAAGGTTTCATACAACCTAGTTTATCCCCGTGGAAGGGGCACCAGTGTTGTTTGTTAAGAAAAAGGAACTGAAGATTTTGAAGTTTACTGTGATGCTTCAAAATTAGGATTTGGATGTATGTTAATGCAACGCAAAAAGGTCATTGCGTATGCATTAAGATAAATGAAAAAGCACGAAGAAAATTTTTACCACTCATGATTTGGAATTAGGAATCATAATTTTTGCCCTTAAGATTGAAGACATTATCTGTATGGAAGTAAGGTTACTGTCTATACGGATTATAAGAATTTAAGACATATATTTGGGCAAAAAGAATTAAACATGAGGCAAAGGAGATAGATGAAAATCCTAAGTGATTAAGATTGTGATATTCAGTATCACGAAGGAAAGGCTGAAGACGGCTAAGGATCGCCAGAAGATTTATACAGATAATAGATGAAAGCTGTTGGAGTTCGAGTTGGAGACAAAATGTAATTGAAAGTATCTCCTTGGAAAGGAGTAAGAAAGGAAAGTTAAGTCCAAGTTACGTAGGACCATTTCCAGTAATCCAACGTATAGGAACAGTTACTTATCGTTTACAACTACCAGAAGAATTAGCTGGAGTACATGATGTATTTCATGTATCCAATCTCAAGAAATGTCTAGTAGACGAATCTTTGGTAGTACCTTTTCAAGATATAAAGGTAAACAAATAGTGTTAGTTTAAGTAAAGTGGGATTCAAAGATAGGACCCTAATATACTTGGGAACTGGAATCCAAAATGAAGAGAAAGTATTCTCAATTATTCCAGTAAATCTCGAGGACGAGATTTTTCTTAAGGTGGGGAGAATGTAACGACTCTCATCAAAAGTCATAATTATTAAATTAATTTGACCAATAGGAAACCCTAATTAAGACACCCAAGTGATTCTGCACAAACCCTAAAATTTTCAGAACTATCAGAATCAGGATTAGGGCCCCTAAAACTCAGGGGGGGTATTTCCTAGTTAACGATTATCTGAATTATTTGCTGTCAAAGTTTCAAATTCGAATTCTGTCGACTCACCTGAGCTAGTCCCACACGTGGCTACTCTATAAGAAAAACGTGTCCCTTACGGACCGTAAGGGACTATGCTTACGGTCCGTAAGCCTGACCAAAATCGTGTATAAATAGAGGACATTGGCACTTGAATTCTGGAATTCGTTCGACGAAGAAATTCGCTTCAGGCACCGATATATCGTCTGTTTATCACAATTAACACACACAAAACACTAATTAGAGGGGGGTGCTGCTACGAAACAGGGTATTAGCACAATCGCTGCTACGATTCATTTTCCGACGATCAATATATCCAATGGATGTTTAAGTGCCGCCCACATTAGGGTTATACTTTATCGTTCGTCATTAATTTGACGGATCATCGTTAATTCGATGGATAAAGTATTGTACTTTATCGTTCGTCATTAATTTGACGGATCATCGTTAATTCGATGGATGAAGTATTGCACTTTGTCGTTCGTTGTGAGAATTTGATCTCGTGAGTTATCGTAATTGCTGGATTGATTGCTAACTCAGTTTTGTGTGCCTATTATTAAATCTAGGTTAAAAAAAAAGGCTAATCAGTAGGCTAGGCTCTGCCCGAATTAAATCTGCAATGTGAGTCATTCTCTTTTTATCAATTGTTTTACAATACCTCAAATTATTTTCAAGGTTATAATTACAGGGACTAAGTCGTGGATATCTTGAATTACTGGTTAGTGGGGTATTGTGCACATTACTAATTTTCTCCCAGTTAGGTTCATTGACCTACTCGGGATAATCACTGTTAGGTTCATTGACCTTCAGGGATAATCATCATTATTTAGGTTCATTGATCTAAATAGTGGTATGACCATCGTCACCATTGTGACTTGTCACCATTGTGACAGAATGCCAGATAAAAATAAGATAGAAGCCATTGTAATCGCTTTTATGCTGTAATTAATAACTATGCATCATTATGCAAAATAGAATGATTCACTCAGTATTTCCCGCTGACAAAACCTTTTTCAAACATGTTTCAGGTGATCTGTTATGATCTAGGAAAAGTGTCGTGAAGCACTAAAGGCTTACGAAAGTGGCTCAGGATAAAATAAAGAAACATGTTTTGTAAAATAAAATATTTCTTTGTGAAATCATAGTATTGTAAATTACCGGGGTTTTATCCCGCGTTGTGAAATAAAATAATCGGGAAATATTTCAGTTTTAAAAAGATCCTGATGAAAACTTCCGTTGTTAAACTCAATTAAATAAATACCACGGGATTTCTGTCCCGCGGCTCCTGAAACGGGTCAAACCGGGTCGGGGGCCGTGACATAATTCTCCTTATATAAGCACCCAGGAGGAAACCTAATTAGTTACTAAGGGTAATATGGTCCATCAACAATTACCAACTAATTTAAATAATAGGTTATTATATATTATGATCTATATTATGTAAATGATTATAATGGCTATAGATTAAATATTGTTACATAATATATTTAATCTTACATTCTCCCACTTAGCCGAGTAATCATTTACTATGAGTATTAGATAAGCCTGATCAGGAGTTAACACTCATTTTAGTCTTAAACAAGTACTATAGCAGAGAAATACAGCCGTTGAATCATTATGCGACTCAGGACCCCCATTAATCATACTATAGCCTTAATTTAAAACCTAATCGTCATGATCAAAATACGCGTAAGCCCTTTGTTTGATTTGTAACTTTATTTGTCAATATGCCATTATACCGGTTGAACATATTCTAAGAGACATACAAAATCAAACTGAGGAAATTTCATTAACATAAAACATAAGCTAGTACAATATGCTTAAATAAGGTCTTTACAAAATCCCATATTACGAACATGTTCTTCATAAACCTTAGGAGGGAGACCTTTAGTCATCGGATCCGCAAGCATATCCTTAGTACTAATATACTCGATACAAAGATTATTTTCCTCAACTCGTTCACGTACGAACAGATATTTTGTATCGAGATATAAACCAGCTCCAGTCGAACTGTTACTGTTCGAGAAACTAACGGCAGCTGAATTATCACAGTAAAGCTTCAATGGTCTAGAAATGGAATTAACAATTTTGAGTCCAGTGATCAGATTTCTAAGCAACATTCCATGACAGGTTGCGTTATAAACAGCAATGTACTCTGCCATCATTGTGGAAGTTGTGGTCAACTGTTGTTTATGACTCTTCCATGAGATAGGGCCGCCTGCTAACATAAAGATATAGCCCGAAGTGGATTTCTTGTCATCTTTGCACTTTGCAAAGTCAGAATCAGAATAGCCCACCACTTCTAAATGATCACTTCTTCTATAAGTCAGCTTATAGTCTTTCGTCCCTTGCAGATATCGAAGTACCTTCTTAGCTGCTTTCCAGTGATCTAGGCCAGGATTAGTCTGATAACGGTCTAGCATTCCAGCAATATAAGCGATATCTGGGCGAGTATAGACTTGAGCATACATCAAGCTCCCGACTACTGACGCGTAAGGTATCTGGCTCATTTGCTCCTTCTCAACCTCTGTTGTCGGACACTGGAATGAACCGAAAACATCTCCCTTAACTACTGGAGTGACGGAGGGTTTGCACTGTTGCATGTTGTAACGCGTAAGGACACGATCTATGTAGGCCCTTTGGGACAATCCTAAGATCCCTTTGTGTCTATCTCGGTGAATTTCGATGCCAATGACGTAAGAAGCCTCTCCGAGATCCTTCATGTCGAAGTTATGCGAAAGTAACCGCTTCGACTCATGCAACATGTCTAAACTATTACTTGCCAATAGAATATCATCTACGTAAAGGACAAGTATAGTAAAGTTGCTCCCACTCATCTTGAGGTAGGTGCATTGATCCACTTGATTCTTCATAAAACCTTGCTTCTTCATGACTTCATCAAACTTGAGGTACCATTTACGTGATGCTTGTTTTAACCCGTAAATGGATTTCTTCAACTTACAGACTAGATGCTCCTCACCTTCAGGTTCAAAGCCTTCAGGCTGCTTCATGTAAACATCTTCGTCCAAATCTCCGTTAAGGAAAGCGGTTTTAACGTCCATCTGATGCAACTCCAAATCAAAATAAGCTACTAGGGCCATGACGATCCTTAATGAATCTTTACGAGAGACAGGTGAAAACGTCTCTTGATAATCAATTCCCTCTTTCTGAGTGTAGCCCTTTGCAACCAATCTCGCTTTGTAGCGTTCAACGTTACCATTCGGATCCAGTTTTGTTTTGAATACCCATTTGCATCCTACGGGTTTGGCTCCGTTGGGTAATTCTACCAAATCCCAAACGTCATTTTTCTTCATGGATTGAAGCTCATCAATCATCGCTTTATTCCATTCAGAAGACTGATCACTGCTAATGGCTTCATTGTAAGAGATAGGATCATTGAGCTTTCCGGCATCCATTTCAGTCAGGTAGGTAACATAATCATCCCAATTAGTAGGCCTTCTTTGCCTAGATGACCTCCTGAGTGGATTATCGGGTTCAGCGTTGTCTTGGTGTTGAGCGTTTGATGTGCCTTCGTCATGAGGTATAATGGGTTCTGATTGTAGAGGTAAATTTGGAGTTGGTGCAGTAGCTTCAGGTACAGTAGTTGCATTGGGTACAAGAGGAGTAATCAGAGTAATGGTAAGCGACGAGTCTCTCCCCCCGCGTCTTGTACTTCTTGCAATTCTTCATAAGGGTTGGTACTGCTCCCACTGACCTTGAAATCCTCCAGGAACGCGGCACGCTTGGTTTCAACAATACGGGTGACATGAGAAGGACAATAGAAACGATAACCCTTAGAGTTCTCAGGATACCCGATAAAGAAACAGGTAACAGTTTTAGGGTCAAGTTTCCTTAGGAAAGGATTGTAAAGTTTCGCTTCAGCAATGCAGCCCCATACTTTCATATATTTAAGACTCGGTTTCCTTCCTGTCCAAAGTTCATAAGGAGTTTTAGGGACAGACTTAGAAGGAACTCTATTGAGTATATGAACAGCTGCTTTTGACGCTTCAGTCCATAGGATTAATGGTAAATTAGTGTTGGCTAACATACTGCGCACCATGTTCATAAGGGTACGGTTTCTTCTTTCAGCGACACCGTTCTGCTGAGGTGTACCAGGCATGGTGTATTGGTTCACAATCCCCTGGCCCTTACAAAACTCATAAAATGGACCAGGAGCTTGACCCACATCAGTATGTCTTCCATAATATTCACCGCCTCTATCTGATCTCACAACTTTAATCTGACGATCTAATTGCTTTTCAACTTCAGCCTTATAATCTTTAAAAGTTGTAAGAGATTCAGATTTTTCCTTAATTAGATACAAGTACATGTAACGAGAATAATCATCAATAAAAGTGATAAATGAAGTATGTCCTGTTATGCCAGCGATTTGGTAGGGACCACTAATGTCAGTATGAATGAGTTCTAATAAATTAGAGCTCCTAGTGGCACCTTTCTTATTCGCTAATGTCATTTTACCTTTAAGACATTTGACACATGTTCCAAAATCAGAGAAATCGAGAGGAGGTAAGACTTCATCCTTCACAAGACGATTTAATCGTTCTTTTGAAATGTGGCCTAAACGCTGATGCCACAACATGGATGAAGTTTCTAAGTCTCGTTTCTCTTCCATCTTTGTGAGTGATTCATTAATATTATATGACAACAAAGATTTGGAAAAGTTATCTTCTAGTTCTAATCTATAGAGACCACCATCCAGAATACAAGTACCATAAAGAACAGAATCATAATGGATAGAGAGTTTGCGATGACCATGGGAAACAATAAAACCGTCCATGTCTAACTTTGGTCCTGATACAAGGTTCCGAGTTACCTCAGGAACATATAAGGTATCATAAAGTTTAATACATAAACCAGTTTTCATAACTAATTGTAATGTTCCAATGGCCTTCACTTCTAATTCTCGATCATCCCCAACCTTAAGCGTTCTTTGGTTTCTTTCCAGCTTCCGGATTGAAAGGAATCCCTGAGTAGAATTGGTAACATGAACCAGAATCAAACCACCAAGAATTAGCAGGAACACTTAAATTATAGGACTCAAGTATCATAAAATAATCGTTACCTTTCTTAGCCAGCCACTCCTTAAAGTCAGGGCACTCCTTCTGCATGTGTCATGTCTTCTTACAGAACTTGCAGCGGATACTGCCTAAGGAGTTCTTAGAGCTGGAAGGTGCACTTGTATTAGGATGAGGGTTAGGCCTTTGGACTTTTGAAGCATCCTTCCTTTGATGATTGTTCTTCCTCTTCTTAGAGTTGGAGGTAGTGAAGTTTGCAACATCAGTATGGCGATCCATCCTCATACGCTCTTCCTCCTGTACGCACATGGCGACCAGCTCACTCATCGTCTATTTGTCCTTCTGAGTGTTGTAATTGATCTTGAATGCTTCAAAGGACGAAGGAAGCGAGGTAATGATGAAATGAACAAGGAAACCATCACTGATTTCCATTTCCAGCCCCTTCAGCTTATTGGCCATGTCATTCATCATCATGATGTGCTCGCGAATGCCACTCCTCCCATCATACTTAGTTGTCACCAGCTTGAGAATAAGAGTACTAGCGTGTGCTTTAGACGTCCCCTTGAACTGAGCCTCCACAGAAGCCAAGTAGGTTTTAGCATCGTCAGAATCAGGAATAGCTCCTCTGATAGAGTGATTAATGGACTGCTTCATGAACATGAGAGACATGCGGTTACTTCTAGTCCACTTATCATGAAGTAACTGCTGAGGAGCAGTACTCTGTGGAGTAAGGTCCACTGGCTTATCCTCTCTTAGAGCATAATCAAAGTCCAGCACTCCAAGTGTAAGCATGAGGGCATCCTTCCATGCAGCAAAGTTTTCACCAGTCAAAGGTGGAATCCCGCAATTGGGTGCTGATAGTGGAAATAAGATGAGCAAGTTATGATACAAATGAAGAAGTCCTAATGTGATCTAAGGGCACGTTAAACTAAGGCAGGCATAAATAATGACCATTTTACATTATGAAGCTGTGATATTGTCTATTACTAACATCAAAATAATAGACTTAGCTAAAAAATTCTACTTAAACGAAGACAAAACAGCTTTGGCCAGAAGTGTAATCATTTAAGCATATGTGCAAAGTGTTTGTAACAAATCAGCTTTGGCCAGAAATTGAAACAACCACTTTATTTATGCACTTGTTGAGTATGCCATCTATGAATGAATTAAATCAGCTTTGGCCAGAAATTAAGACATCCATGCTTATGATGCACACACAACATAGCTTTCGTAATACTTGAACGATAAGTAGATGTATCAAGTCAGCTTTGGCCAGAAATGATATATCAAAAACTCATTCAAGTTAAGCTATTCTGGTTTTGCAAAACATTATCTGATTCTGATTAATTAACTAAGTAAATTACAAAACCATTTATTTAATAGCAAACCACCCGTTAGCGCGGATCGAATTTTTAGTTCACATTAAACAGCTTAAAAAATAATGAGGTTTCGAGTCACAGCCTTGTTGTCTCGAGTCGAGACCTTTGTCTCGAGTTAACACGTTATGGTCTCGAGTCGAGATCTAATGATCTCGAGTCGAGACCTCTGCCTCAAGTTGATACGTTATGGTCTCGCCTTGTCACGTTATGGTCTCGAGTCGAGATCTAATGGTCTCGAGTTGTAATAGTTTAATGGCCTTAGTCGAATCCTCAGTGGTCTCGAGTTGACACGTTATGGTCTCGAGTCGAGACCTTTGTCTCGAGTTGAAAACTTTTGAGAGTCCTTATGATTTCGAGTCGAGACCTTGTGGTCTCGAGTCGAGATCTTGGTCTCGAGTCGAAACCTGATGGTCACGAGTCCACTGTTGATAGCTGTTTCTTGTGATAACATAACTGAAATTCGAAATCTAAGGGATTATGAGATATTGTTTCCTGTTTTAAGATGATCTAATTTTATCAACATATTTCGAAAATTGTGATATGTTTATCTAATAACAGTTTTTTTTGAAAATCTATTGAGGACAAAATAGATCAAAACAGAAAAAACACTTCATAATCCAAATCATATTCCAAATCATAACAGAATTTTCGAATTTCCTAAGAACATGTGATGAACCCTAAACATAAAAATAAAATTCTGGAACCCGAAACCTGAAACTTTTAATACTTCTAAACAGATTTCGGTTGTAAAACATAAACCCATTTGATTTCGAGTAAACATATGATTATTCCTTTTCCGAAAACAGGGATTTCGAGTGGATTTATGTGACTCGAAACGGCTGTCATATTCATTAAGTTATAAAAATTCCGTTTTCCAAGTTTCAATCCCAGAATTAATGGATACGAAAACAGAACCGACTAATCAACATATGCTCTGATACCACATGTTGGTTCAGTTCTGTTTGAGCATGAGGGAAAACGGTAAAACACATACCTGTCACAGCAGAAAGTCCAGTGGAGAATCCAGTAATGGAGTTCGACATGCTTGTCATCGTGATTTGGTTCCTCCTTAGGGTGCTGACTGATGATGGGGCTTAGAGAACCGAAAAGGGTATCGGTTAGGAGATGGAGGACGAATTTGATGTTATGCTTATGGGGTGTGTAACTGAGTAACCCTTTAACCTCCACTTAATTCTCCTTATATAAGCACCCAGGAGGAAACCTAATTAGTTACTAAGGTTAATATGGTCCATCAAAAATTACCAACTAATTTAAATAATAGGTTATTATATATTATGATCTATATTATGTAAATGATTATAATGGCTATAGATTAAATATTGTTACATAATATATTTAATCTTACAGGATGAGGAAGAGAGATGCACATTGTTCTGTGTTTGTGTTTGTATGTATATGTAATTATAATAGGAAAAATTACAAGTTTTGTCCTTTATCTTTATAGTACTTTACAGGCGGTGTCCTTTTTTCAAATGTTGACAGGCGGTGTCCTTTAGTAGGTATTTTGTTGCAAGTTTTGTCCTTTACACCCAACTCAGTTAAAAAACTCAGTTAATTTATGGCACATGATAAGCACATGAGGGTAATTATGTCTTTTCCACCCCACCACTTCATTTCCCCACTTTTATAATCCCCTAAAAACCCTAATTTCCTTCACTCTTCTCAATCTCTTTCTCTGTTAGTTCTCCTTCCCCCTGAAAAACTAAAATAGTTTAGGATGCTTGAATCAATATTTTTGAAACAAGAATTTCAAATTGGGGGGTTGCCAATCGATTGAGGGGAGATTCAAGTGGCTTGTTGGATAAATGAGAGTCAACTGTATTATTTTATTCAACTGCTGCTGCAACAATGGCGGAAGAGGGATCTTGCATGTGCCCCCCCCTCATTTCTAAGCACCACATACCTTTCTTCCTCACCCTATCCCCACAGAGGTTTTCTTGCTAATCTTCCTTGAGTTCCAGTTGACTTTTATCATCACGGATACATCTGAATGTTAGAGCAAATTAGGCCACAAATTAAAAAAAAAAGTTTCTGTTACGTTTGTGCTCGACTCTGTCATCACGGATACATCTGAATGATAACCTGATTTCTTTGAATTTCATTGTTACCTGTTTATAGGACAATTAAGTTTCTGTTACGTTTGTGCTCGGCTCTGTTATGCCTAAATATTACTTAATCGGTGTCAAAAGTTTAAAACATCCACCGCTAACCTGTAGTCTTGTTTGATTTTGTCCTGCTTCAATTTATTATTCAATGTCTTTTTCAGAAGGGGTTTTTTGAAATGGATTGAATTGAAATGGGTATTCGACAGATTTGAAGATCTTGAAGTGGATTTCGAAGTGATTGCAGTGGCAGCCATTCGCAATTGGAAATTGGGTTGAAAATGGCTGGTTGGGGATTAATTGTTTGTTATGATGTCACTGTGAGGTTTGTTTTGGGAAACTTAGACTAGGTTAAACATGGAAGGTTGGGGATTAATTGGAAACTTGCCGGTGGTGGTTGATGATGGCAGGTGGTGATTCAGGGTGGTGAACGATGGTGCTTGATGGTGGTGGTTGCAGAAACATAAAGATATATAATAATAATAATAATAATAATAATTTTTAAAAATATTTTGTTTTATTCTTTTAAATAATATAAATAAATGGGTAAAAAGACTAAAATACCCTTGGGTGATAAGATTTAACAAGAAAATCTAACTGGGTTAAGCTTAAAGGACAAAACTTGCAACAAAATACCTACTAAAGGACACCGCCTGTCAACATTTGAAAAAAAGGACACCGCCTGTAAATTACTATAAAGATAAAGGACAAAACTTGTAATTTTTCCATTATAATAATAAGAGTAAATAAGTTTTTTTAATATAAAAGGGTGTTTTGGTCATTTTAAAAAAAGTTAACTGAGATTATCTAACTGAGTTAGAAATTTGGACTCAAATGGTTAAAGAAAATGCTTATAGAGACTCAGGTCGTTAAACTTTTTGCTTTTGGACTCAACTAGTTAAAACTCATAAAACACAGGGACTCAAAAAGTAATTTACCCTAAATATTAATTGAGAAGTCTTAAGTTCCACAAAGACAGTCCTCCTTCCAGTGGCGAATCTTGAGATTTCCGACAGGGGGTCGGAAGTCACCGAACCTAAAATTATAAAATCGGGGGGTCGAAAACGTATATACCTAAAAAATTCTATACGAAAACTACATACCGGACACTACTGAGCGAAACCCCCCCCCCCCCCCCCCCCCCAAACTATGCTACGCCCATGCTTCCTTCATCTGTGTATGATTTGCATGAACAGTTTGACCAACAAAGTATAATTGATTGCAAGTAAAACTGATATCCAACACAAAGCTAGTTCTATTATCACCAATGACAATGAATGAGATGCTGGATTGTGTTACTGCTCAGTGCTCGTGGCTCACAAAAGTTGTGTGTCCTCAAGGCGTTTGATGAAATGCTTGTTGGGTTTAAGAGTGAAATGAATGCAAGTATGGGTAACAAATTAAACTTTCAAACAAGGGTAAAAAAAAAGTAAAAAGAAATCAATATTGGACACATGAAGTATGCTCATCTAGTGATGATTTGGGTTGTTTGGATATTATCCAACAAGATTCACGGACTACTTAAGTGGCTAACTGCTTTAGTTCACTATGGTTGAACTCTCAGCTCCATTGAAATCCGACAAAAAAATGAGCTAGAAAGTCAACAAAGGTTCCATTCTTGTGGGTCTTTATGATGGTGAAATGGTGGAGTTTCACATTTTGTAGAGGACTGTTAATGAGATTCAAACAAACATCTAACTGAAAGGAATTGCTGAAATTTGTAGAAACCGTATGGATCGATAAACACCATAACATCACTCTAGATTCATCAAATCACGCAGAGACATCACTCTAGATTCATCAAATCACGCAGAGACGGGTGTTGATGAGTCAAACAAACATTAATCAAACAAGAAAACAGATGTTGATGTAGAAACAATTCATTAATCATCACATGTTTTTCATACATACAGTGTTTAACCACATGGTGTGGCAAAAACGCTGATAAAATTTGAAACTATATTTATCATGGTGTGGCAAAATGCATTAACTATCAAAACTGGAACAAATTTACTCTTGATTGTATACTATTTCGCGACAAAAGAAATAAGTTTGCTTGAGAAATAAAAAGAATCTTTTTACAAGCTCAATTTGGTTGGCCATAAGTCTGCCACAACTTTCTTCGGTTGTGGATTATCTGGTCCTTTGTCTCGCTGTCCCGACGTGATATAAAACCATCCATTCCAGTATGCTGCTTGCGTAGTTTTCACACGATAAGGAAGTTTTCCAATCACGTGCCATTTCTGTGTCGATTTGTATTATTAGTGCGTCTGCTGATCTGCTCTATGTTTAAAGCAAACCAAAATAAAAAAAAAAAGGATGCAGTGATGAATATACCTTTGAGTTGAGATCAAACTGGAAAAGCTCTCCAACTAATATCATTCGCTTTGTCACGGGATTTTTCTCGGTTGTTCCCCCAGCGATCACAATGGAATTGTTGAAAACTACCCATGAAGCTTCTATATGTGAATCGGGTTTAGGCATAGGTGGCAATGTATGCCACTTCATTTTGTCATCAAGCATGTAAACATCACCATAAATTACCTGAAGTTTTCAAAATTAACAACAGTTCAGTTTATGATCTGCTACTATATCTATATGAAATATACAAGCATAGCTGTTTGAATCTTGAAGGTCAGATATGCTAAATTGAACTTCAAAATTTCATAAACTTGGTATCGAGTTTGATCATAAATAGGCTTGTAAATGAACCAATAGTTTGTAAACCGTTCGGCAGGAAGTTCGCTTATGTTTGTTTATTCAATAAGCAAACGAACAGGAACAAATTATTTGTTCATATAGTTAAACGAATGAACGAACATTAACATATGTCTCGTTTGTTCATTTATGTCAATTTAAGTTCATTAGTTTACCTTTCTTTAAGTTTGTTCATTTATATATTCATTTAAAATATTCAGGCCCATTACAATATAGTTTAGCTTTATGAAATTAAAATATCACCGCTTACAATTTAGTCTAGTTTATTATTTTTTAGGCCAACACATTGATGTTCCCGTTACTTATAATTGGTGTTCGCCCGGTTATGTAAGTTCATATGTTCATTCGTTTACGTTAATGAAATATTCGTTTATACTAGAGTTAAATGCCATTTTAGTCCCTGTGGTTTGGGCCATTTTGTCAGTTTAGTCCAAACTCCAAAGGTTTCATTTTTCGCCTGTGAATCCAAAAAGGTTTCATCGTTGCCATTTTAGTCCACTAGGTTAACTTCATCCATTTTTTATGTTAACGAGAAGGGCAATTCGGTCATTTTATATGTAATTTTGTTAACTAGAAGGGCAATTCGGCCATATAAAATACCCGAATTGCCCTTCCTGTTAACCAAAATAATGGATGAAGTTAACCCAGTGGACTAAAATGGCAACGGTGAAACCTTTTTGGACCCACAAGCAAAAAATGAAACCTTTGGACTAAACTAGCGAAATGGCTCAAACCACAGGGACTAAAATGGCATTTAACTCTTTATACTATTAACAAACGGACATAAACAAAAACGAGCACACTCATTTCTTAACGAACAAACATGAACAAGTAAACCTCGTTCGTTTAAATGTTCATGTTTGATCGTTTGTTCAGTTAAAGTTAAACAAACGAACACGAATATGCCCCGTTCGTGTTCGTTCGGTTCATTTAAAGGCCTAATCGTAAAAGCAACAGGTTTGACCCACAAGAGTCAAAATGAACTTTATAAATGGTAGGTTTTAGAAATCAACTTACCTCATGCCTTCGTGAACACTTGAAAATAGGTGACCCTGGTTTAGGCATAAAGTCACCCTCTTGACCGCCAATAACATACAGCCGATCACCAACAGCAACACATGCTCTATTAAAACACAACATAAACGTTTTACTAAACCAATTGACTGCATACGCGGATATAATTTGTTAAGTCGGTTTTTAGTTTTTACCTATGCGGACCTCCACGCGGAATTGGCACCTCTTTCCTCCATGTTTTCTCTAACGGTTTGCCATTTTTCACCGCAATACTCCAATGATCTGTACTGGGCGTATGGCGATTCTCCCTGCCGCCACCCATCACATGAAGTCTTCCCCTCCAAACTTGAGTTGCAGGAGCATACCTACAAGTCAAATTAAATGCATGAATCTCCTATATCATTTTATATAAACATTAAATAAAAAATAGAATAATATTGAAGTAATGATTTCAGAATTCATATATCAATAGTTAACACATTAAAAAGCACACCTTGGTTCTGGCAATGGGGGAAATGATTGCCATTTTCTTGTTTGAGTATCGAGCACAAATGTTTCGGCTACAGGAGGAGTTCGACATTGAGGTCCCTGTTGCCCTGAGACAACGTATATATATCTCCCGTCGGTAGACATTCCTAAATGGGAATTAGCCATCTGTTTCGGTGTGGCAAAGCTTTCTTCCCATTTGTTGTTTGTGAAATTGTAAACGTCAACATGGGAATGTACCTATAATAAAATTTGAAAATGATTATTGTAACTATTAATCAGTTGAACATAGATTCTGTACAGAATTTATGCAGTTTCCCATGAAACAAAGATTGATTCTTACATGGTCAAGGTTTCTATATCCAGAAAACACATAAAAGAGTTCATTGATTTGTATCGAAGCACCATCAAGCCGTGGCACAGGCGCGGGTGCCATCTCTTCCCATTCGGTTTCGGGTGCAGGTAAATCAGCAAAGGTTCCTGATAGTAGCCTCTCAGGGATTTTATCTTTTTCATCTTTAAAACTTGCAATCTACAATGCAACAACAAACAAATTAAAAATCAAATAAGTAAAAGATCCATCTACTACCTAATAAATGAAAACAAAGTTGGACTCGTGTCACCACCATATTTCACTTCATTTTTTTCCCGCCCAATCCCTCCCTACATGACCCCTAAATAAATAGATGTTTTATAAATTAGGAAAGAGCAACTTAATCCTATTTTAATATTATTAATTTCTTTTTTTACCCATTTGTGACATGATAAATTTACAATAATTATGAAATTATTTTATTCATCATATATATAAACAGTTAACATAGATCATAATTTTATAACAACTAATTATTAATTAAATCGCATAACAATTATTAGTAAGAATAACAAATCTAATTTATGACATACCAATCAAATTATTTTCATTTACTACAAATAAAAGTAATATATAAAAGATACACAATAATAAAAATAATATAAATTATATACATTATAATTTGTAATGTAATACGTAATTTCAGTCATATGAAGTATATATATACATATATATATATTCATGTATTACGTATTTTTCAGTATTCAACCCGTGTAATACACGAGCTATTACGGTATTCAAGCATTACTTAAAATCATAGACCGGTTTCGGATAGATTCAAGTTAGTCATATGAATTATCATATGGTAATAAAAATACGTCAGTTATATGAAGTTTTTTTTTACATATTATATAATTATATCGTTTCTACGACACAACCCCATGTATTCACGGATCTAAAGCCTACTACTTTAATAGACTAATACACTCGAATCAACAGCATTTACTACAAACAACACAAACCCATCATCCAAAACTCAATTTTGAGTTCAGCTGATCACATGAAGAAAATGCAAATTTTGACTTTTCTGGGTCAATTTCAGTTAGACCCCATGTCAAAATTGTACAAATGTAGGCAGCCACAAGAGAAAATATTAATTAATTTGTGTTTGCCAACAAGTTATATATATTAAGCACAAGTTTTTGATTGTTAACTTTGTAAAAAAAAACATATCAATTTCAAATCTGGTATAACTTATGTTGACCTCAAAAGTCAAAATTAAATCTATTAGTCGAAAATAGCAAAGAACCTAGAGGGGAACATGTATACAGTATTCGAAGGTTCAAATCAGGAACAAATCAAAGAACAAAACAAAACTAAAATACGGAAAGTGGATAATCGGCTGACCTCATCAGTGCCATTGAAGAAATTACGTAGGGTTACAAGATCATTTTTCTCACGAACCCAGTTATAATGGATAGAGGTAAATGCAGCGGGAGAAGAGGAAGAAGAAGCCCATAAGTAATTGAAAATGAATGCGGCAGCAACAAGAACACCAGTGAACAACAGCAGGATTCTTGATTTATTGGAAATGTGATTCTTTTTCATAATGTTCTATGTGGTGAGAAAATCTCGGAAAGCAGATAAAAGCCATATATATCGTTGCAGAAAAAGCGGCCGCCAACGGTTTCCGATTACCGGTAGACAGCCGATGTTTAGTTTCATGATTCGTCGGTGAACTTTGCTTTGCTGGGTGTGTGAACGTGTTTTCTTTTTTAATGTTGAGTAAACTGTAATTTTACCCCCATGAGGTTAGGGGGCATTGGCACTCTTACCCCCCCCCCCCCCCCAAGGAAATAAATGCAAATTTACCCCCTACTGTTAACTCTTATGTCGCAATTCTACCCCCCGGATTCATTTTTCTTGACCAGCCTGTTGACTTGGGTGTGAAAAGACTATTTTACCCTTTTGTTTTACCCCCCAACGTTTGCTGTTATTTCGCATGTTTACCCCCTGGAATCAAATATGTTGCTGATCTGTTGACTTTGGGTAAATTACTAAAATACCCTTTCTTATAACCCCCTATAATTTATGTTTAGAAGCAAAATTACCCCCTGCAACAACCAAAACCTTTCCCGCCACCATCCATATTCGATTCCACCACCATATAAACAGGCTTGTAACAGAATTCAAGCCACTCAGCCACCGTTGACCACCCTTCTCTACTGTCCCACTCAGCCACTAGGTTCATTGTCAGCAAAAATCATAACCATTGTGTGTTTGGCATCAAGTGTTTTAACAGAATTCAAAAAGCATGAAGAAGTGTTGTAACAGAATTCAATGTCAATTAAAAAACCATATGCATTGTACAAGCCTGTTGCATTTGTAGAAGCCTGCATAAACAACACATATACATTGACCTATAGTATTGACCTATACATTTGACAGGTTCACTGCCAAGTCAAACAGAATTCAAACAAGTTTGTAATGACAAATCTTGGCCTATATTATTGACCCATAAGTCATAAGCATTTGTACAAGCATGTTTGACTTTCATAAGTCAAATTGCACATACACCTATTGCATTTGAAGAAGCCTGCATAATATCCATATTACTGCCTAAAAACAACACATATACATTGACCTATAGTATTGAAGAACCTTGCAGCACTGTCAATTCAAAAACCATGAAGAACCTTCAGCATTTTACAGGTTCACTGCATAATATCCATATTATTGGCTAAAAGTGATGGTGATTATTGACCCATAAGTCACAAGTGATGGTGATTATTGACCCATAAGTCACAAGTGATGGTGATTATTGTAGAAGCCTGCACATACACCTATTGCATTGACCTATATTATTGACCCATAAATCACATACACCCTCTTTCACTTATGCATGGGACTGAAAGTGATGGTGATTGCACCAAGTGCCATGACAGCACCTCTGCATCAGTCAAAGTGTTTTGTTCTCTTCTGTTCTATGATCAAACCAAACAACAGCAACTTAACAGTCAAATATAACCAACATTAACCCACATTATGTCGTGATCAAACATTAACCCACTTAACAGTCAAATATAACCAAGTTAACAGTCAATGGTTTTGTTCTGTTCTGTTCTATGATCAAACCAAACAACAGCAACTTAACAGTCAAATATACACAACATTAACCCACATTATGTCGTGATCAAACATCAACCCACTTATCAGTCAAATACAACCAACTTAACAGTCAATGTGTTATATGATCAAACATAACTTGTTCTATGATCAAGCAAAAGATCCTACACATTAACCCAAAAGATCCTAGAAGATTAGAGTTTAAGTATCCTACACTACATATTAACCCAAAAGATCCTAGAAGATTAGAGTTTAAGTATCTTACACAACCATTTCCTGCTGAGGCGGAAACTGGAAATGCAGGAACGGGCGGCCTCGCATCTTGAGCACCAATGAGACCACAATCGATCGTAGTGAAACATGAATCCTCATGTCCACTGCAAATGCACAAACATCCATTACTAGTTGTTTGATTGTACCCCACAATCAAAATTGTTGTTTGATTTTACCTGAAAATTGCGAGAAAAGGGAGGATCTCTGGACCACATCTGGATCGATGGTGGCCGGTGGTGTGGTCGCCGGCCCTGGCTCAGCCGGTGGAGCTCGATGCATAATGCCATTCTGTTCAGTCATCATGTGCTAGTGTGGTGAAGAAGATGGAGTGGATGTCGTCGGGGGGTGAAGGTCGCCGGTGAAGAAGCCGGAGAAAGGACTTCGCCGGAAGAGATGAAGAAGAGAGGGGAAAACTTAGGGGGTAAGGTTGTGATGTTATGTTGAGTTTGAGGGGTTATTTTAATATATAAAGTACAATTTTTGGTGAAATTACATTTATAACCTTTGACCCTCCCTTGTTTAGATTGACCGGTCAAGAAAAATGAATCCGGGGGATAGAATTGCGACATAAGAGTTAACAGTAGGGGGTAAATTTGCATTTATTTCCTTAGGGGGGGTAAGAGTGCCAATGCCCTGTAACACCCTAACTTTAAAGTTAGATTTAGACAAATATAGTTTAAAGACATGACTTTCATTAACGAAGTTCATAAGTAACTAAGACCTTAATCAACTAATGACTAAGTTAAGACGTTTCAAAAATTGTTTAAACATACGTTTACAACCCATTCACAAAAACTACAAGGATCTAAAGTATTGCGGAAGCTTCAAAACGGAGTGTTCGGTTCATCATTAAATCGCTTGATCGCCAACCGTAAGATCTATCACAATTACCTATCATCAAAACCATTAAAAATATTAGTTTTGACGTTGTTATATAATATGACTTCAAGTTTAACAATACATGTGAAATGACAAACATATCAAAGCTTTTCTGAGTTCACCGTAATTTACGGTCTCACCGTAAATTACGGTGAGACCTAAGATTGTCTGATCACCGTAAACCAGTAGTGAACTACCGTAACAGTCTTAACCTCTACCGTAAATTACGGTACTACCGTAATTTACGGTAGTACCTGGAAATCCTTATTTTTGCTTGTTTTGTTCAAGGCTCTCAAACCCAACTTTCGGATTTCGTTTTTCTAAGAATTCACTGCATCAAATTCTAATATTTCTAACATATTATATGTCAACCAATATCAAAATAAAATCCACATATTCCGTAGTATTAATCATGCTTTATTTTGGTTATTCGACCCGTTTGGCTTGTCTACGGAAATTCCTTCCTCAATGACCACTACCAACGGATTATAACCAACTTTTAACCAATTATTCTATATAGCGACATAAATGCTTTATTTCATAGCATCATTTATTCTAAAATCAAGCACACATTATTTAAACATCCAATCTATTAAATGTAACGGGTCAAGTTACATACCTTAGCGCACGCCCTTCAACCGTGAGTCACCACCGGCTTGTCCACTCGACGTTCCGGTATCTTGTCCTATAGAATTCAATTCAAGGCATGTTTAGAACTCTCTTCACATCATAATTCGCATAATACACCGAACATCATGATTATGCGTTTAACTCAAAATTTCAGTTTTTTTAAGCCTTCATAGAGGCATTTCAACAAACACTTTATAAGCAGAATTTTAAATGATCAAACATCACATCTTTAGTGTATCATTTAACCCTATTTTCATATAAATAAATCAATTTACATGAATGTTAGCTTCAAATTACTGAAATCATTCCCAGATTGCTAAAATATACTAGATTAACAATTTACTTCCTAGTGTTCATCCAAATACACATGACCCACTAACCACCTACCTTGGTGGTTATGGATTCACCCAATATTTCTTATGATATCAAATTCTATTGATCTAGGGTTTGTCCTTAGACACTATAATAGTTCCACAATCATCATAATATACACATGCAACCCTAATTCCAGATTTTTCCCAAATCATCAAAATTCCAAGTTGAGAGAAATCCTTAAATTTTACATACCTTGTAATCCTCTTGTGATGAGGATCACTATTCTATGCTCGGATTTTCGTTTGGACCAGATTTGCTCCTTCAATTTGTGAATTTTAGTAGAATTCTAGGTTTGAATGAAGTGGGTGTCGCCCCTGAGGATTTCTGGTCGACCAGGGATTTCCAAGTGGGGTTAAGTTTGTGTTTTGTTTAGTTATTAGAATTAAGTTTTCAATTTTAACAACTTAACCCCCTTCACTTTGATCAATATAGATTTTAGTGAACTTTAACTCTACTTTATGGTTATTTCTAGATTTTTAACTAATTAGGTTAAATTTCCTAGTTAGTAAATTCTCGTTTATTTAAACCTTATTAATTCCAGTTTAAGGTTTTACATTTTTTTTTTCGGGGTGTTACAAGTCCACCCCCCTTAAAAAGGGTTTCGTCCTCGAAACCGCAATACGTACCAAATAAAGTAGGGTGAAGACGTCGCATCTCCTCTTCGGACTCCCATGTAGTGTCCGAACCCTTCCTATGCTCCCATTTGACTTTGACTTGTTCGATTTGTTTATTTCGTAAACGTTTGACCTTTCTGTCTAAAATTTCAACCGGTCTCACCACATAATTTAGACTATTATCCACTTCGATATCATCGTAATGGATATAGGTCGTTTCGTCAGCTAGACACTTTCTTAATTGAGATACGTGAAACGTGCCATGGATCCCACTTAGCTCCTCCGGTAGTTCAAGACGGTAAGCTACCTTGCCAACTCTCCCGATAATTTTAAATGGCCCGATAAACCTTGGGCTTAACTTCCCCTTCTTTCTAAATCTAATAACGCCTTTCCATGGGGACACTTTTAGCATGACCATGTCACCCACTTGAAATTCAATTGGCCTTTTCCTTTTATCTACATACGCCTTTTGCCTGTCTTGAGCCGCTTTCAAGTGTGCCCGAACTTTATCGATCTTTTCGTTCGTGGCTCGTACTATGTCTTGATGGGCGAGTTCACGGGGACCCACTTCACCCCAACAAACCGGGGTTCGACACTTCCTACCGTAAAGCAGTTCGTATGGTGCCATTTTAATACTAGATTGGTAACTGTTGTTATACGAAAACTCGACTAACGGTAGGTGAACATCCCAACTGCCTCCAAAGTCGATTATACACGCCCGTAGCATGTCTCCCAATATTTGTATTGTTCTTTCACTTTGTCCATCCGTTTGAGGATGGTACGCGGTGCTAATGAACAATTTGGTCCCCATTTGTTCTTGGAAATCACGCCAGAAATTCGAAGTAAACCGGGTATCCCTATCAGACACGATGGACACCGGCACTCCATGACGTGCTATGATTTCATTGGTATAGACTTCTGACATCTTTTCTGACGTATAAGTCTCACGAATCGGAATAAAGTGAGCACTTTTCGTCAATCTATCCACCACTACCCATATTGCATCAAAACCACGATTCGTCTTAGGCAACTTGGTTAACAGGTCCATTGTAATATGTTCCCATTTCCAAACCGAAATTTCTAACGGTTGGAGTTTGCCATAGGGTTTCTGATGCTCCGCCTTGACTTGTAAACATGTCAAGCATTTTTCCACATACTTCGCCACATCCCTCTTCATTCCGGGTCACCAATAATTTTGTTTCAAATCATTGTACATCTTGGTCGCACCCGGATGAATTGAATAACGGGATTTATGAGCTTCATCAAGTAGAAGCGCCTTTACTCCACAGGTATGTGGGACCCATATCCTTCCGGATCGAGTCTTTAACCCGTGATTCCCATCCGACAAGTCTTTTAACTGCCCAATTATTCTTTCCTTCTTCCAATTCTCTTCTTTTACTGCTTCTAGTTGCGCTTCTCGAATACGTTCAAGTATACCCGAGGTTACCACGAGTTGCATCGACCTCACTCGTATTGGGGCATAATCCGCTTTTCTGCTTAGAGCATCCGCTACTACATTTGCCTTTCCGGGGTGATAGTGTATCTCACAATCATAGTCCTTCACCGTTTCCAGCCACCGCCTTTGTCGCATATTTAACTCCTTCTGATCGAAGAAATATTTCAGACTCTTGTGGTCGGTGAATATGGTGCATTTTACCCCATACAAGTAATGCCTCCATATTTTTAATGCAAATACCACCGCTGCCAACTCGAGATCGTGCGTGGGGTATTTCTTCTCGTGTATCTTCAATTGTCTCGAGGCATAGGCTATTACCTTGCCCCGTTGCATCAGCACGCAACCGAGCCCCGATAATGAAGCATCCGAATAAACCACCATGTCTTCGATTCCGTCCGGCAATGTCAGTACCGGAGCTTGAGTTAGCCTTTCTTTTAGCGTCCGAAACGCTTTTTCTTGATCGACTCCCCAAATAAACTTTGCTTTCTTTTGGGTTAACTTTGTTAGCGGCGATGCAATCTTGGAGAAATCTTGAATGAATCTCCTATAATATCCAGCAAGCCCCAGAAAGCTTCTAATTTCCGAAGGGTTCTTCGGGGAATTCCATTTTGACACTGCTTCTATCTTTGACGGATCCACCAATACTCCGTCGGCATTTATGACATGACCTAAAAATTGAACCTCTCGTAACCAAAAGGCACATTTAGAGAATTTCGCATATAACTTCTCTCGCCTAAGTGTCTCTAACACTTCTTGTAAATGGTGTGTGTGTTCAACTTCATTTTTCGAGTACACCAAGATATCATCGATAAACACGATGACCAACTTATCTAACATTGGCTTGCAAACCCGGTTCATGAGGTCCATGAAAGCCGCGGGCGCATTTGTCAGCCCAAATGACATCACGAGAAATTCGTAATGTTCGTATCTTGTGCGAAAAGCCGTCTTCAGCACATCTTCTTCTTTGACCTTTAGTTGGTGATACCCCGACCTAAGGTCAATTTTTGAAAACCAACTCGCGCCTTGTAGTTGATCAAATAAGTCATCTATCCTCGGGAGCGGGTATCGGTTCTTTACCGTGAGTTTGTTTAACTCCCGATAGTCGATACACATGCGCATGCTCCCGTCCTTCTTTCTCACAAACAACACCGGTGCG
This sequence comes from Helianthus tuberosus, assembly GCA_030545235.1. Taxonomy (NCBI): domain Eukaryota; kingdom Viridiplantae; phylum Streptophyta; class Magnoliopsida; order Asterales; family Asteraceae; genus Helianthus; species Helianthus tuberosus. The sequence continues at coordinate 111,224,233 of CM060402.1, forward strand.
CCCCAAGGAGACACACTCGGCCTTATGAATCCCTTGTCAAGCAAGTCTTGAATTTGGGACATCAGCTCTTGTAATTCCGACGGTGCAAGTCGGTATGGGGTTTTTGCCACAGGTTTCGCGCCCGGAATCAATTCGATCCCGAACTCTACTTCCCGTTCAGGCGGTATCCCCGGTAAATCTTCCGGAAAAACATCTTCATAATCTCGTACTATCGGTACATCTCCAATCTTCCGTGATTCTTTCTCGGTCTCATTTGCATAAATTATGAATGCCTTGCATCCTCGCTTCATGAGCTTGTGAGCTTTCAACATCGAACATACTATGGGGTTGCCTCGTTTTTCGCCATAAATGGTGACGCGTTTTCCGCTCGGAGATGTTAGTTTTATCTCTTTGCGAAAACACACGACCTTTGCATGGTATTGAGATAGCCAATCCATCCCCACGACTACTTGGAATTCTCCCATCGACATCGGGATTAGATTTATCAAATATTCTTCATCATCGACGCTCAGTTTGCAATTTTCACATACATCACAAACAATAAAGCTTTTGTTATTACCTATCTCTACTTCTAAAGGCACAGGTAATTTTGTTAGAATAAATGAAGGATGTCGAATAAACCCATATGAAACAAAGGATTTATTCGCACCCGTATCAAATAACACGTGTGCGGGAATTGAATTTACAGCAAATATACCTGAGACCACGTCAGGTTCAATCTTCGCTTCTGCGGCAGTTAGTTGAAAAGATCTTGCCTTTGCTTTCGGGGCTTCACCTTTCGATTCTTGCCCATCCTTCTTTCCGACCAATTCCGGGCATTCCGACTTCTTGTGACCCGTTCGATAACAGTTGTAACAAACCGTCACTTTCTCCGGGCATGACATAGCCATATGTCCTGTTTTCTTGCATATAGGACAAGGCTTATCCTTGTAACGGCATTCACCCTTATGATTTTTCCCACAAATTTTGCAACCTGGTGTACTACCTTTAGCATCTGATCTCTTTGCTGTTTCATTCGCTCTTGCTTTCTTGGTAGGGCTTGGATTCACATCTAGTGCCCTTCGTTCACCCCGTTCTATACTCTTTTTCAATTCGATCTCCCTTTCCCGAGCAACATTGACAATCTCGGTAAGGGTCTCGTACTTTGAAGGGGTTATGAACTCTCTATATTCCGCGCTTAGCATGTTATGATAATAATAGACCTTTTGCTCTTCATTCGTTATCAATTCATCACAGAACTTCATCTTGTCCATAAACATCCCCGTGATCTTGTCTATGGATTCACCTTTGTGTCTGAGTTGCATGAATTCTTCCTTGATTTTATTTACGACCGCCTTGGGACTATGGTGTTTAAGAAACGGCGTCTTAAACTCCTCCCAAGTCATGGCCTTAACCGCTTCACTTCCAATCTCCTTCTTTTTGTTATCCCACCAATCTTTCGCTTGACTCCTTAGTTGACCCGTACCATAAGCTACGTAGTCTTCTTCGTCACAATGGGTTCTCTCGAATACCCCTTCGATGTCACTTAGCCATCGTTGGCACACTATCGGGTCAACCTCCCCATTATATGTTGGTGGTTTACAAGCCATGAATTCCTTGTATGAACAAGGCTTTCGTCCTCCACGCTTTTCCTTTGCTACATTTGAATCTTCTTCTAGTTTCTTGATTCTATCTTCTACTATTGATAAAACCGTGTTTTGGATTTTATCAATAAAGCCCGACAAACTGTTTTCGATCGCCTTTCCAACCTCTTCGGCAATCACTTCCCTCACTTGTTCGGTGACTCTTGGCATCGCATTATCATTGCCTCCATCAGCCATCTCGATTTCTGAAATGTTTACTTAGATTGTTAAACATTCCATTTATAACACATGCTTTACTTGTTTTGATTTAATCAAGTTCGTAACTTGATTTAATCATTCTTGTTTTAATTCAATCAAGTTCGTAACTTGATTTGATCATTCTTGTTTCTATTAAATCAAGTCCGTAACTTGATTTGATCATTCTTGTTTCTATTAAATCAAGTCCGTAACTTGATTTGATCATTCTTGTTTCTATTAAATCAAGTCCGTAACTTGATTTGATCATTCTTGTTTCTATTAAATCAAGTCCGTAACTTGATTTGATCATTCTTGTTTCTATTAAATCAAGTCCGTAACTTGATTTGATCATTCTTGTTTCATGCATTTCTTGTTTTTGAGTGAGCTTACACACTCTTTTCATGCATATTGTTCATTTCTCATTCTATACATGGTACATAATTTATTAACAAAACAAGTTAATTCTTACCGGACGATCGATCAAGCTTGAACCGAACACTTATTGACAACCATGAGCTCTGATTACCAACTTGTAACACCCTAACTTTAAAGTTAGATTTAGACAAATATAGTTTAAAGACATGACTTTCATTAACGAAGTTCATAAGTAACTAAGACCTTAATCAACTAATGACTAAGTTAAGACGTTTCAAAAATTGTTTAAACATACGTTTACAACCCATTCACAAAAACTACAAGGATCTAAAGTATTGCGGAAGCTTCAAAACGGAGTGTTCGGTTCATCATTAAATTGCTTGATCGCCAACCGTAAGATCTATCACAATTACCTATCATCAAAACCATTAAAAATATTAGTTTTGACGTTGTTATATAATATGACTTCAAGTTTAACAATACATGTGAAATGACAAACATATCAAAGCTTTTCTGAGTTCACCGTAGTTTACGGTCTCACCGTAAATTACGGTGAGACCTAAGATTGTCTGATCACCGTAAACCAGTAGTGAACTACCGTAACAGTCTTAACCTCTACCGTAAATTACGGTACTACCGTAATTTACGGTAGTACCTGGAAATCCTTATTTTTGCTTGTTTTGTTCAAGGCTCTCAAACCCAACTTTCGGATTTCGTTTTTCTAAGAATTCACTGCATCAAATTCTAATATTTCTAACATATTATATGTCAACCAATATCAAAATAAAATCCACATATTCCGTAGTATTAATCATGCTTTATTTTGGTTATTCGACCCGTTTGGCTTGTCTACGGAAATTCCTTCCTCAATGACCACTACCAACGGATTATAACCAACTTTTAACCAATTATTCTATATAGCGACATAAATGCTTTATTTCATAGCATCATTTATTCTAAAATCAAGCACACATTATTTAAACATCCAATCTATTAAATGTAACGGGTCAAGTTACATACCTTAGCGCACGCCCTTCAACCGTGAGTCACCACCGGCTTGTCCACTCGACGTTCCGGTATCTTGTCCTATAGAGTTCAATTCAAGGCATGTTTAGAACTCTCTTCACATCATAATTCGCATAATACACCGAACATCATGATTATGCGTTTAACTCAAAATTTCAGTTTTTTTAAGCCTTCATAGAGGCATTTCAACAAACACTTTATAAGCAAAATTTTAAATGATCAAACATCACATCTTTAGTGTATCATTTAACCCTATTTTCATATAAATAAATCAATTTACATGAATGTTAGCTTCAAATTACTGAAATCATTCCCAGATTGCTAAAATATACTAGATTAACAATTTACTTCCTAGTGTTCATCCAAATACACATGACCCACTAACCACCTACCTTGGTGGTTATGGATTCACCCAATATTTCTTATGATATCAAATTCTATTGATCTAGGGTTTGTCCTTATACACTATAATAGTTCCACAATCATCATAATATACACATGCAACCCTAATTCCAGATTTTTCCCAAATCATCAAAATTCCAAGTTGAGAGAAATCCTTAAATTTTACATACCTTGTAATCCTCTTATGATGAGGATCACGATTCTATGCTCGGATTTTCGTTTGGACCAGATTTGCTCCTTCAATTTGTGAATTTTAGTAGAATTCTAGGTTTGAATGAAGTGGGTGTCGCCCCTGAGGATTTCTGGTCGACCAGGGATTTCCAAGTGGGGTTAAGTTTGTGTTTTGTTTAGTTATTAGAATTAAGTTTTCAATTTTAACAACTTAACCCCCTTCACTTTGATCAATATAGATTTTAGTGAACTTTAACTCTACTTTATGGTTATTTCTAGATTTTTAACTAATTAGGTTAAATTTCCTAGTTAGTAAATTCTCGTTTATTTAAACCTTATTAATTCCAGTTTAAGGTTTTACATTTTTTTTTCGGGGTGTTACAAGTCCACCCCCCTTAAAAAGGGTTTCGTCCTCGAAACCGCAATACGTACCAAATAAAGTAGGGTGAAGACGTCGCATCTCCTCTTCGGACTCCCATGTAGTGTCCGAACCCTTCCTATGCTCCCATTTGACTTTGACTTGTTCGATTTGTTTATTTCGTAAACGTTTGACCTTTCTGTCTAAAATTTCAACCGGTCTCACCACATAATTTAGACTATTATCCACTTCGATATCATCGTAATGGATATAGGTCGTTTCGTCAGCTAGACACTTTCTTAATTGAGATACGTGAAACGTGCCATGGATCCCACTTAGCTCCTCCGGTAGTTCAAGACGGTAAGCTACCTTGCCAACTCTCCCGATAATTTTAAATGGCCCGATAAACCTTGGGCTTAACTTCCCCTTCTTTCTAAATCTAATAACGCCTTTCCATGGGGACACTTTTAGCATGACCATGTCACCCACTTGAAATTCAATTGGCCTTTTCCTTTTATCTACATACGCCTTTTGCCTGTCTTGAGCCGCTTTCAAGTGTGCCCGAACTTTATCGATCTTTTCGTTCGTGGCTCGTACTATGTCTTGATGGGCGAGTTCACGGGGACCCACTTCACCCCAACAAACCGGGGTTCGACACTTCCTACCGTAAAGCAGTTCGTATGGTGCCATTTTAATACTAGATTGGTAACTGTTGTTATACGAAAACTCGACTAACGGTAGGTGAACATCCCAACTGCCTCCAAAGTCGATTATACACGCCCGTAGCATGTCTCCCAATATTTGTATTGTTCTTTCACTTTGTCCATCCGTTTGAGGATGGTACGCGGTGCTAATGAACAATTTGGTCCCCATTTGTTCTTGGAAATCACGCCAGAAATTCGAAGTAAACCGGGTATCCCTATCAGACACGATGGACACCGGCACTCCATGACGTGCTATGATTTCATTGGTATAGACTTCTGACATCTTTTCTGACGTATAAGTCTCACGAATCGGAATAAAGTGAGCACTTTTCGTCAATCTATCCACCACTACCCATATTGCATCAAAACCACGATTCGTCTTAGGCAACTTGGTTAACAGGTCCATTGTAATATGTTCCCATTTCCAAACCGAAATTTCTAACGGTTGGAGTTTGCCATAGGGTTTCTGATGCTCCGCCTTGACTTGTAAACATGTCAAACATTTTTCCACATACTTCGCCACATCCCTCTTCATTCCGGGCCACCAATAATTTTGTTTCAAATCATTGTACATCTTGGTCGCACCCGGATGAATTGAATAACGGGATTTATGAGCTTCATCAAGTAGAAGCGCCTTTACTCCACAGGTATGTGGGACCCATATCCTTCCGGATCGAGTCTTTAACCCGTGATTCCCATCCGACAAGTCTTTCAACTGCCCAATTATTCTTTCCTTCTTCCAATTCTCTTCTTTTACTGCTTCTAGTTGCGCTTCTCGAATACGTTCAAGTATACCCGAGGTTACCACGAGTTGCATCGACCTCACTCGTATTGGGGCATAATCCGCTTTTCTGCTTAGAGCATCCGCTACTACATTTGCCTTTCCGGGGTGATAGTGTATCTCACAATCATAGTCCTTCACCGTTTCCAGCCACCGCCTTTGTCGCATATTTAACTCCTTCTGATCGAAGAAATATTTCAGACTCTTGTGGTCGGTGAATATGGTGCATTTTACCCCATACAAGTAATGCCTCCATATTTTTAATGCAAATACCACCGCTGCCAACTCGAGATCGTGCGTGGGGTATTTCTTCTCGTGTATCTTCAATTGTCTCGAGGCATAGGCTATTACCTTGCCCCGTTGCATCAGCACGCAACCGAGCCCCGATAATGAAGCATCCGAATAAACCACCATGTCTTCGATTCCGTCCGGCAATGTCAGTACCGGAGCTTGAGTTAGCCTTTCTTTTAGCGTCCGAAACGCTTTTTCTTGATCGACTCCCCAAATAAACTTTGCTTTCTTTTGGGTTAACTTTGTTAGCGGCGATGCAATCTTGGAGAAATCTTGAATGAATCTCCTATAATATCCAGCAAGCCCCAGAAAGCTTCTAATTTCCGAAGGGTTCTTCGGGGAATTCCATTTTGACACTGCTTCTATCTTTGACGGATCCACCAATACTCTGTCGGCATTTATGACATGACCTAAAAATTGAACCTCTCGTAACCAAAAGGCACATTTAGAGAATTTCGCATATAACTTCTCTCGCCTAAGTGTCTCTAACACTTCTTGTAAATGGTGTATATGTGATAAGATAAAACAGGCCTTGGCCCACCCAAAAGGTCTTGTGACTGAGAACGGTCGTCGTGCTTGTGTGATGCAAAAGTGGCCGAATAATAATCGCCACACCCCCTTCCTTCCTTCCTTCCTTATTCGATCTCTCTGCGACCGTTTAACGCCGCAACCGGCGATCGTTACTTCTCATCCATCTTGTAAGTGCTCCCAAACCTAATCAACACTTTAATCATCGATATAAGTCTGTTAATCTACGCCCTGCGAAATGTGTTGCAATCTCCCTATGCTTTCATGTCTATCGATTGATTGATTGATTGCTTGTCACAGTTATTGAAATACCCAGATCTTGTCTCCGTTTATTTAGGTTTTCATTTGTTCTTTTTGCTCTTTTGTAATTTACTTAGTTACAATTTTAGGGTAAGTAGCTGGCTCTCTTTCTTTTAGTTTGTTGTTTGGAGATAATTTGTATAGAAATTGGGGGTGGATTTAGAGGTTTTATTTATATGGTAGTTGACTATGTGTTATGATGTGTGTTTACAGGAAATTGGGTTAAATGGCTGGTGGTAGGGGAATTTACCACTTGCTTAGGAGCAGACTTCATTCACATTCCACTGTAAGTATCATTGTGGTTTGCATTTTTTTTTTTGTTAGAAGTAATTTCCTTGTTGCTTCTTTTGTAGCTGTATTTGCTGGTCGGTTGGGCTACGGTTTTGTTTGTGTTAAGATTCTGTTATTTTTACGTGTATGAGTGAGTGTCTCTGTAAAATTTTGTTCTATCCTCTTTTTACGCAAAAGCTATTTAAGAGTAGAGTTTGTTATGTATCTTTTTTCTAAGCATGGCTGTTGTTCTAGCTGGTAATTATTAAATCGAAAGAGGGTTATTAGATAGCCTGATAACCAAGCTAACTGCATGTGCATACTTGTCAATAGTGAGCGTAGCAATCGCTATAGCCAGCTACGTAGCGTATGGGTCTAGGCTCGCTATTAGGGTTGTAGCGATACATAGCGATAAGCCGATAATAGCGACAATTTTTTTTGTTTTTTAAAAATATAAATAGCAGTTAAATATAGCTATAAAATAGCTGGATTTTAGGTTTTTGTTAAATATACATACATGTAAAATAGCATATATACCAGGGTATTTTGATGCAATATACATATAAAATTTAAAAAAAAAATTCCAGTGGCGCTATGTAGCATATAGGTACCTTATCATTGTTTGTCGCTATGCGCCATTAACAACTATGTACACGTGCATCAAGTAGTTAAATTATATTATCTGGGACACGGGCTAATTTGACGTACTGAGTTCAAGCTAAATTGTAAGTTCATGACATTTACTTGGTAGTCGGTTTACGGTTAAAGAACGAGTACTAATGTTGATGCTACTAGCACTTTGGTATTATATAGACAGTGATTATATGGATTTAGCACTCACTTTGGTCATGTCAGCAAATGTTCCATCTAAGTACATGGCCTCTGGTGATGCGAGTGCGAGATGATCTGATTACTGCTCATCAGTTTCGGAACTAATGTGGGCCGAAATTAAGTTAGCCCAGTGATTTACCCAAACACTCAATTCCCAAAGCTAGTTCATGATACATTGCAGTTGAGAATATGAACTGCTTTTTTCCCATTTGAAGTAAAACGATCTCTCCTAGAAGACATGTAACCATTTTCTAAACGTAAACATGCATTTTGCCAAAGTAAATGTTTTGCATGCCTCTTGATGACCATGGCCCAAGAATCACCAGAATAAACGTAACTTGGTTGACATACTATACTACGATACTCTTCTGCATTCCATTGTCAGACACTATACTAGTTTCTTGTTACGTATCGTCCATTGATTTCCCAGTGGGGATTACAAACATGACATAAGAAATATATAAGTTGCTAATGTGTGAGGTTCATTGGGGAACACTAAAAAAGTGGGGAACAGTGGGGAACCGACTCAAACGAACTCCGATTGGACTCATTCCAGCGGCGTTGGAACCGTCTCGTCGAACCCTAACTAGGATCTCTTAACCCTAAACCCTAAATCATAACCCCTAAACCCTAAATATATTAGGGTTTGGCTTTTAGGGTTTAGCTTTAGGGTTTAGCCTTAGGGTTTAGCTTTAGGGTTTAGAGTTTAGCTTTAGGGTTTAGGGTTTAGCTTTAGGTTTAGCCTTTAGAGTTAAGCTTTTAGGGTTTATAGTTTAGATTTTACGGTTTAGCTTAGGTTTTAGCCATATTTTTTAGATTTAGGGTTTAGAGTTTAGGAGTTAGGATTTAGAGTAGTTTAGGGTTAAGAGATCTTAGTTAGGGTTCGATGAGCCAGTTCCAACGCCGCTGGAATGAGTCCAATCGGAGTTCGTCTGAGCCGGTTCCCCGCTGTTCCCCACTTTTTTAGTGTTCCCCAATGAACCTTCCCCAGTTGCTAATATCTCAAGTCTAGCTTCGTTTTAATATTTCAATCACTGGTTGCTACAATAATTTACAAGTTATCAATAAAAAAACCAGGCCCTTCCAGTTTTATCATCTCTAACTCCAAAGAAGGATCAAGATGCTTCCGGAACGAAGTCCCTTAGGGCATTAGCACTTCTGGGAGCAGGTGTTTCGGGGCTTTTGAGTTTCACAACAATAGCATCTGCTGACGAGGCTGAACACGGCTTAGAGTGTCCAAGCTATCCTTGGCCCCACGAAGGCATTCTCAGTTCATATGACCATGCTTCGTAAGTTTGTTTTTCAACTAATTTCCGTTACCTTTTTGTGATATAAAATCTTAGTTCATATTGACTTTTTTTTTGTTCATTGATCAGGATACGACGTGGTCACCAAGTGTACACACAAGTATGCGCATCATGCCATTCGATGGGTTTGATTTCGTATCGTGACTTGGTGGGTGTGGCGTACACAGAAGAGGAAACAAAAGCAATGGCTGCGGAAATCGAGGTTGTTGATGGTCCTAATGATGAGGGTGAGATGTTTACCCGCCCTGGCAAGCTCAGTGATCGGTTTCCTCAACCGTACGCAAATGAGCAAGCTGCTAGATTTGCTAATGGTGGGGCCTATCCTCCAGACCTCAGTCTTATCACCAAAGTAACTAACTAACTCCTCATTCTTGCTTTTATTTATTGCTATATTTACTATAGATTCTTACAATTTGTGTTTCGTCAGGCTCGTCACAATGGACAGAACTATGTATTTGCACTTCTGACTGGCTACCGTGATCCCCCTGCTGGTGTTTCGGTGAGTTGTAAAATCTCACACCACATATTAATATACATCGTTTATGCTATGTGACGTCTTTTTGGAGGGCGGTTTGGTAGGTGGTGTTATGTGTTAAATCGTTATTTATGATGGACATGTTCACCACGAGATCTTGTTGCTTTTGAAGATGTTTTAGTGTTACGGTGTTATTTTGATTTCATGTTCATTTAACTGTTATTCATTGACATGTAACATATGATTTTTAGATTTTTAAAATAGTTATGTTATTTTAAAGACAGTTATGACCATGTTGTTGATTAGTTAAATTTTCCAAGAAAATTGCCATATCAATAAACTGATTATAGCTATTTCTGTAAATAATTAGTTTATTACTTATTATTGTTAGGGGTGTGCAAAAAACCGAATTAACCGACCCATAACCAAATGAACCGACAAAACCGAACCAAATGAAAAACCGGTTAATGTTTTTTTTTTCTGAAAACCGAAAGTAGCAGGTCGGTTATGGTTATCAATGTTTCCATACCCACCATAACCGAACCGACATGTAGTAAAATCTTTGTCGGATATAGGACTTTTCACCACTTTTTTTAATATTTGATGTTTTTGGTTGAACGTTTTTTTGTAGTTATGGGTTATTTCATATCATTTTGATTGAATGTTTATATGAATTTATGGAATATATCATATCACTTGGTTTGAATATTCGGTAATAATTGGTATTAATATTATAGATTATATGTATTATTAATATTATGTAATATGCTATTATATAGAAATATGTAATAACAATTTACTTCATGTTAAAAAAAAATGAGCTATTTTTTAGCTCGGTTAACCACCCATAACCGACCCGCAATTACTTAACCACCATAACTGATCGGTTATGGTTATCCATTAACCGACATCGCGCTTATGGTTATGATTTTGGGCCAAAACCGACCCACGCACACCCCTAATTATTGTATTAAAAGTACTCTCAATTTGCAAACTACTTTTTTTTAATTCTGGTCAAACTTGGTCCACTTATCTAATCCACATAACAGTCAAGCTACAAATATATTGCAGATCAGGGAAGGTCTGCACTATAATCCTTATTTTCCTGGGGGCGCTATTGCAATGCCTAAAATGCTTAATGACGGTGCTGTTGAGTATGAAGATGGCACTCCTGCAACAGAGGCTCAGGTTTCTTCTTATATCGTCAACGCCAATTTTCTTTTAATTAATTTCAGTTGGTAGAAATTTAAATTCTTTAATTTAATTACTGCAGATGGGAAAAGACATCGTTTCATTTTTAAGCTGGGCTGCAGAACCAGAAATGGAGGAAAGGAAACTGGTAAAATGTTCTCAAAAAAACAACTTATTTCAGCTTAAGGGTAAAGTTGTAATTTTGAATCCGTGTGGTATAACCGTATTGATTTTGGTTGGATGATGCAGATGGGATTTAAGTGGATATTTGTACTGTCACTGGCCCTGCTTCAAGCTGCATACTACAGGCGTTTGAGGTGGTCGGTTCTCAAGTCCCGTAAGCTTGTTCTTGATGTTGTCAACTAGAATTCTATTGATTCCTCTTGGTCAAAGGTTTGTGACCAGACTTTGGATGAGAAATAATTATTTTTTTACTGTATAAGAACACTATGCGTTTCGGCCTTCTACTTCTATATGTAAGGTGTGTTTTTGTAATGTGATAATAGTACTGTTTTTTTTTTGGAACTTAAAACCAAGGAATAATGGAGTCTTTTATTATGTGTGTTGTTTTAATTCAGCTGAACTGATCAAATCAGTGATTTGCAATTTAAATAGAATAGAATGCGCACTAGTATGCTAAAGTTGTGCACGGCTGTTAAATGAGTACAATGTAGCGTAAAGTCATGTGTCGTCATTTAAAATGCGTAACATGAATTCCAGGTCTGTGATAAGTCTGTGCATCGGTGTGTAAAGGGTTTGCTTCAACTAACAACGGTCACGATCGTGTTCAGTAACTGAACGCTTGAAGATGGGTGAGAGATTTATTTACTTGTTAAAGAATTAACCTTTGCTTCAATACACCTGTAGAGGAAAAACAATGATGCCTAGTCCCACGAGACCCTTTTATGTTCAAAACAAATGGAGGTAAAATCATCATTGCGTTACTCAGTCAGGAAGGATGGAAGGAGTAGGGTGAGTTTTTTTTCCCAAATACCCGTACCGATTTAGTTATTCGATACGTGTATCGGTACCAGGTTTTATTGATTTTGGTATTTTGTACTTTCGGTATTGGTACGGGTAAAAATTTGTACTGGTATGATTTATATATGGAACTTTAATAGTTTTTTTTTATTATATTATGTTTTATTTTATTTGGTATTATGGTATTTATGGTACTCGTACCGGTTTTACCTATTTGCTACCCGTACAAGTGCTCAGGAAAAAAAAAGTGGTATCAAAGCGAGTATTGTACCGAAATACCCGTGTTGTACCAATATATTCGGTATTGTACTCCATAGTACTGTTACCAAAGTTCTATTAAAACCAAAACTGAATACCGCACCATATACGTTTGGTCGTTATCGGTATCGTATGGTACTGATAAAAGTCCTGAACCAGTACCGTACCACATGGTGGCTAAATTCAAAATCCATTGTCTTACCATCTATGTTTGGTCGGTATCGTTATTATACGGTACCGGTATGTTATCACTACGGGGAAAAAAATCTCATCCCTTCTTGCAAGTAATCTTGTGTGTGAGAAAAGCCTTAACATTCACAATGGAAGTCTATGGATCTCATATGTGAGTTTGAAGGTTATGACCGACACCTTTGAGGTTAATCAATCTCACATGTGCAATTAAAGTGTAACATGGCATTCTGAGTTCCACGAACTTCACCATTTTTGAATTGAAGACTATGGTTAATGTTTCGTATTGAAAACAATGATTTCACTACTTTGAGTGATGAGCAATGTGATTTTCACGATTTAGTTAGTCGTCTAATGTGTGTGCATTAATTTTAAGTATTTAAATACTAAATTAAGAATACTCTTCGATTATATAACACACAAAGTGATTTCCAAGCAGGGTCGGGCCTGAGAATTCGTGTACGTTGTTCGATCTTGAAAAAAAACGTGTCTTTAGGCCTTAACGAAATTGGGTATTGGGCTCACTAAGACCGGACGGTATGGGGGACGGCCCCAGGCCCATCCCCTTGACGCCGCCCCAGCAATGCCACCCCCCTGCTCCGTCGCCGCCCCTGTGGCGTCCTCTTCGTCCGCAATCAGTCGATCTCGCCGTCCCTCACTCCCACACACACACATATATATATACATACATGTATATACACAAAGGGGCTCATCCCCCAGCCCCTAGGTACATCCCCTTTAAGCCCATCCTCACACCCGCTTACGTGGCGGTCTACGTGGCGGCCCATCCCCTTGGGGATGAGGCTCACCATACCTTCGAGTCTAAAGGTCTAAACCTAATGCCAATTGGCTAATAACTAATCTAAACCATAACAATAGTTTCGTAAGTGAGCCTATATTGGTGTTTGTATGGGTATACCTTATTAATTTATTTTTTTACATATCCATAGAGCCTATATTGGTGTTTGTATAGGTATACCCTATTAATTTATTTTTTTACATATACATATCTATTTTTTTTTATATAATCTGCCCTTCGAAATATCGGACCCTGACCGATGGTCCTCCCCGCCCACCCTTAAGGCCGGCCATGTTTCCAAGTTTAAAGTTTTCAAAACAAAGTGCATTGTTGGAGTGATAGTGGTGTCCCTTCTACATCGTGTACACACTATGCGCAAACAAGTTACATAGCCATGGTCCATGTCGCTATACGATTACAAATTAGTAGAAACTGCTATTGATTCTTAAGGTTATGTGTAGTGGGGCGGTATGCCCAACCATAGCGCCGGCATAGCGCCGGGCACACCGCCACGGAGGGCGCCATCAGTCGGAAAAATGGGGGAGGCGCGATGTGTATAGCGCGGTGCCATGCTTGTTGTTTGTTTTCCCTCCACTCACACAGACATATATATATACATATATATCTATAATTTAAGGGTTTATTAATTAATTGGGTAATGATGAGGTAGGGGCGTTATGACTACGGGCTTAAATGCATAAGGCCTCATAACGCCCACATGCTGACGTGGCGCGCCACGTGTCGCATAACGCCCACAAAGGGGCGTTATGACTACGGATGACCTAAGTAATATTAAAGGTGTAGAGGAACAAGAGATGAAGTATTGTTTTGTAAAAAAATATCGGGTTGATTAAATATTAACATAAAAAAGAAAGTATAATAAAAAATGAAATATAAACTATGAATTACATAAATAGAAGAAGAATTTGTTGGTTAAAATCTATACATATAAAATAAACTACAAACACTATTTTTATGTTATAATGGGGAAAGTTACTGTACAAATAAAGTTCACGTACTAAACGTACGAATAGCATAAAAAAGCAAAAAATACACAGTAACATTTTTTTAATTATTTGCTTATAGAGTAATTATCAAAATTACTCTCTACAAATGATAATGTAGAGTAATTTTGATCTTATAGAGTAATTTTGTAAAATGTTATTGTAGAGTAATTTTCATCTTTTAGGGTAATTATCAAAATTACATTAACCCCCCCCCCCCCCCCCATCCCCCAAAAACCTAAAAAAAAAAAACTAACCCCCCCACTACATGATCAAAATTACAAAGATCAAAATTTACTCTACATGGTCAGTTTACAAAATTACTCTACATGATCATTTTACAAAATTACTCTACAGGATCATTTGTAGAGTAATTTTGAATTGTACGTTGTTTGATAAACTTGCAGGGTAATTTTGATTCACTTGTAAAGTAATTTTGATACATTTGTAGAGTAATTTTGATAATTACCCTACAAGAACAAAATTACTCTACAAGAACATTTTATAAAATTTCTCTACACAAGATCAAAATTAATCTACATGATCATTTGTAGAGTAATTTTGATAGTTTTGATAGTTACTGCTAATTACAAAAATGCCACCGTGTTTTTTTGTCTTTTTCTTCAGTTCGTACTAGGCCTGTAAACGAACCAAACGTTCATGAACTTGTTCGGCGGGAAGTTCGTTTATGTTCGCTTATTTAATAAACGAACGAACACGAACAAAAAATTTTGTTCCTTTAATTAAATGAACGAACATGAACACACCTTGTGTTTGTTCATTTATGTTCATGAACGTTCTTTTACGTTCGTTCATTTATGTTCATTAACGTTCGTTTAAATTTTAGTAAATACATAAATAGTTAGATTTATATAAATATTAGGTTTTCTAACTACTTATATTAATATGACTAATTAGTATATTTATGAACTCTAATTTAGATGTCTTTTCGGATGAATTGTAATATATTAGACGTTTGTTCAATCATATTAATTTATGTTTATTCAAATATGTTCAGTTAATTTTTTTTGTTTATGTTCGTTTGTGTTCGTTAATGTTCATGAGCTGTTCGTTTAGACTTTAAACGAACGAACACGAACAAAAAAATGTGTTCGATTATATGTTCGTGTTCGTTCAGTTCGTTTACACGCCTAGTTCGTACGTTTTGTACGTTAACTTTATTTGTATTTGATCTTTTACCATGTTATAATATCGTGAGAAAATGATAATAATATCGTGAGAAAGTGTTCTTAATAAGAAATAACTAGTAATATTGCCCGCGCGCGTTGCGACGCGGGTACATCGCACATTTCGAATATCATAAACATCAAATGAATTAGTTCAAATGTTATGTGAACCACACAAAAACGTGTGTTTCGGCGTATCCGATTAAACTTAATGTAACCTACATAAGCATTGTGATTGGATCAAAACGTAAAGTAAAATAAAATAAATCGAATTTATACCGTACAATTATAATGTATTATAGGTGACTCGACTCATATCGATACATATATAAAGCACATAGACCTACCATTCAATGATCAAAAGTTAGCCTTGCTGGGATCACTTGATCCTATTTTCAAGGCTTTCCTGGGCAATTTCAATGAACTTTCTATAAGTGGAAGCCACTTTCTTTGAAAAAGGTTAAATAAACAAAGTGTATGCTTATAATTCGAGAACAAAAGCCATATTTTGGTAATCATCTCAGGCACATCAATTATTGGATATCACAACCTTTTATCTTTTGATATATCCATATTAATATGTGAAGGAAGAGGGTTGAGATTACCACACTAATTTCATAGACTTCACAGTACATTCCCTGAACTCAAGTTAATCTTGTCTTCACATTGTGTACTCTAGCAGCCCTTTATACAAAGAGTGACTATAACCGAGCCGATATATCTCGAATCAGCAGCATGTGACGGTTTTTTTTACCTTTTTAGTCATTTTTACAAATCCATATTCAATATGCCCGGACCGCTGCTATTATGATTCTCATTTGATGTGTGTAGCGTCAACTTCAAATACCAAACGAACGAAGCACACCCTTTCACCCATTGCCACCGCCGGCTTCACCCACTCCTTGGTAGCTGTCAACTACGGTGCCTATGCCATTAAAAACCAACAGCTACTCATGCCATAGACAACCTCCTGCCGCCGCAATCCGCCGCCCTCTACCTCGTCTGCTATTGTCATCGGCCTAAAAATATTCGAAAACATTACAGTCAACACTTTGACAGCGACAATGGTTCAGTTTGAGCCTCGACACCGAGTCTCTCTCTCCCTTCCCACCACCAATGCAGTCGCTTGCTTCATCTTCTTCGGAATCGTAGGCGCCAAAACACCCTTATTTATGTTCTTTAAGGAGCACCGCCGTGTGAGCAATGGGCCAATGGTTAACACCTTGTCCTATGACCTCCCTCGGCCCCTAGCAAAACCACCGCCACGCCCACTACCACCACGAAAACCACCACCTCTGCCACCTCTTGGAGCACCTCTACCATGGAAAGAACCTCCACCACGCCCACCACCTCTACTACCTCCTCTTCCACCCCCATGTCCGCCACCTCTTCCACTTGTTGCTCCCCTGTAAAATCAAAGTCCAAACATACAAAACCAAATCAATATAGCATCAAGTCATTAACATGAATAAAAACATATGATTTGCAAGGGTGTATGATCAAATTCTTGATCCTGGGTCAAGAAGCATTCAAGAATCACATCATGACATTGCTCATTAGCTTTAATATTACAATATGGTAACATCTAGATAAGGGTGTTCAAAAACTGTGAAAGCCGACCAAACCAAAGCAAGTCAGCTACTTTAAAATAAGTGTTCAAACCACGAAACCAGTAAAACCGCCAGATGTGTCTAGATTTTTTGTCAAAAACGACCGACAGTAAACACCCCTGGATGTAACAAAATCAAGATCACAACTAACAAAACATACTTGGGCTGCGGAAGAAAGCGCGCCAGAGGCAAAAGCTTCGCCGAATCAATATAAAACTTATCACCAGCCGCATACGAAGTCGCTATAATCCCTTCCAACATTTTAACAGAAAAGAACTACAAAATTTCAATAGCAAACATAAAACACATACATTACCAGAACATAAACAAAATATACTCACAGATTCATTAATTGGACCAAATATCTCATCAACTTTACCAATCTGAGTCTTGTTCTGAAGATAAATCGGAGCATTAAAATCTTCTCATTAGTGAGCTTCGTAACCGCATCTCCCTCACACGCATGAACAAAAGATGAAACCTCTGCATAATTAGTTTGAATGTGTAAATTAGGGTTTTGGTACGCATGAACAAATGATGAATACGAACCTACGACTCGCTCCAGTGGACCTTCATTGAACCGGTCGCCGCCGAAGCGGCCACCTCCGCCACGGCCTCCGCCGTCCCTGCCTACCCTGAAACCGCCGCCTCCGCGACCTCTGCTACCGAATCCGCCGGCTGTGTTGCGGTGGTGAAAGCTCATCGCTATTGTACATAGGAGGGACTAAAGTATAAAATAGCAAGCAAAAAAGAGGGAAATCAAAGAGTAGGGCTTTGCCACCGACTTTGTAATTTAAGATAGTATATAATATTAAAAATAAGATGGTGTTAAAAAGAAGTACATGCCAAAAAGTAAAAAGTTAGTTGAGTGTGTGTTAATTGGTAAAAAAAAGTAAAATGCTTAATATTAGGGTGTTTGAATCCACAATCTCTTTATGTATACGTAAACTTACAACGTATTCTGGGGGTGTTTGGGATTCCTTTTAAAAGTGACTTTTGGAGCTCATAATGACTTTTGAGAAGGAAAAGGAAACCCAAACATCATCTGAGAAGAACTTTTGAAGCATAAGGAATTTCAAACACCATGAAAAAAAGGACTTTCAGTACTAATTATGTCTTCAAAAAGGAGTTTTTAAGAAGTAATGATTTCTCACTTCTGGATTTGAGAAGGATTTTTTGACAAGGAGAAGTTGAAAAGGAATCCCAAACACCCCCTCTATATCTTGTATTGGTCGCAACTCACATCCGTACTTTTTAAAACGCAAAAGGTTTAAATATAAAAGGCTTTTAACTTAAAAAATGTAAACAAAATTTTTATAGGTTGCATAATTTTGATTTCCTTCATGCGTGATTTTCATTTTGTTATTTCCTTTGTTAGTAATTTTGGGCGTAATTTTGGTTTCATGCATGCATAATTTTGAAATGTTTTTTTTTAATGTGTAATTGTTATGAATGCATCATAATGTGGTGAATGAATGCATCATAATGTGGTGACTCTTCACATATGTAACCTCCATATATTTATTACCTTTGTATTAATGTTAAGCCTCTATAAATAGAGGTTTCATGTAATTGGTATTATACACATGAATAAGAATGAGTTCTCCTATTCTCTTTCTCTCTTACTTTCTATAATACTTGTTCTTTATGTTTATAGTTATACGTTGGTTGCTAGTATGTCGTTGTTTCACAACACGTTATCAGCACGAGACTCTAAACACGGAATTCTGGTAATTCACATCCAGGTCGTCATCAAAAATCAAAGTTCTCAAAAGATTATTAGTCGGCGTGACTATCCTACAAGTAAGTTTTATTTTGATTCATGAGATTTATTAATTATTAATCTTGTATTACTTATCCGTATTAAATCTTTGGATGATTAATTTATATTTTCAATTTCAAGCATCCAAAAGCCATCATACATATTACCATAAAAATATTGAAATTTTTTTTTTGAATATCATAAAACAAATCTTTTGGATCAATATTGAAGATTTCAATCATTGAGATGTTATTTAATTACTTTGAACAAATCAAAACGATGCTAACAAAAACAAGGGTTTCTATAAAATTTTTGGTTGATATATTTAGTATTCTAATCAGAAAGAATTTGATACAACCTTATAAAAAAATGTAGATGTTGATCCAATATTAAAAAAAAATTTAAAATAGGATTCGTATAATGTGGACTAGATTTTTTTATGTAAATTTCAGTAATTAATCATTAAGGTGTCGGTAATTAGTAATTTTTTCATGATCTTTAAATTTTAAATAAATATACTTGGGTTGTCTTCTATCCCAATAAATATGAGTATTATTAACATGGAAAAATTACACTTTTCGTCCTTTATGTTTGTACCTAGTTGCAATGGATGACCTTTACCTTTAATATTTACAGCCACAGTCCTTTATTTTGAAAACATGTTACAGCTTTCGTCCTTTGCCTCAAACCCAGTTAAAAAAGTTGGTTAAGTTACATCACGTGCACAGCACGTGAGGGCATTTATGTCCATTTATGTCTTCCAGCTACCCACCATTTAAAAGCCCCAATATCTCCCCCAAATCCCTCATTTATCAGTTCACTCCTGATTCTCTCCCCTAGGTCTTCGAAATGGCATAACATCCCCAAATTCATCTGCTGTTCTGCTCGATCATCTTCTTCAGCAAGAAATTTTACTTGTACGGTTATGGCGATGAATCAAGAACCAGTACCACCAACGTGGTTTATACGAGAGACCATGGATGGAGATGAAGTTGTTCAGTTGTATGGTAAGTTTAGCTCTAACCTAAATTCTGATCTTTTTGAATGATTCAAGACAACCTATTGTAATGTGTATGTTTCTAACTAGTAAACATTTGAAATTTGCAGTTGGAATGCCTCATCTATTCAGTATTAGGTTACATCATGGTGGTAGGTTAACCAAGAGTCCTGGTCTGGTTTACGAAGGTGGTAAGGTCAATTTTGTTGACATGATCGACGTTGATATGTTTTCTGTTCACGAGATTTTAGATATGATGGATGAGCTGGGTTATTCTGTTACTGATCATATATACTATTTTTTCCAAAACCCTGAAAAGGATTTAGATAATGGTATTGAATATTTAAGTAGTGACCAAGATATTTTGAACTTGTCTAGGTATGTAGAAGTTCATAAGATTATCAATGTGTTTACGTTACATGGTTTAGACATTATTAAGGACTTCTTTCAGTCACCTATGAAGTCACAAAAGGGCATTACAATTGAAGAAATTGATGAGCCTGGCCCTTATGCAATAGTGCCTTCAAAACTAACTGTAACAAGAAGGTTGTAGTTAGATGAGCAGGGAGGTTTGAGTGTGAATGAGCAGGGAGGTTTGAGTGTGAATGAGCAGGGAGGTTTGAGTGTGAATGAGCAGGGAGGTGTGAATGTGAATGATCAGGAAGGTTTGAGTGTGAATGATCAGGAAGGTTTGAGTGTGAATGAGCAGGGAGGTGTGAGTGTGAATGAGCAGGAAGAACATGTGGACATGTTCTTGTATGATAATGCACCAGTTGACATTGAGGGGATTGATTTAGATGAAGAGGGTCCTGAAAATGAAACAAGCACTGAAGAGGAGGATAGTGACAGTGACTTTGTGGTTGATGAAAACAATTGCATGCCAGATCATGATGTAGATATGAGGGACTACACTATGAATGTTGACATGGAAGTAAATGACACTGTTATTCATCAAGATGAAGATATAGAAGATGAAATCTTAGACAATGAAGCATTCCCAAGTGGGTCAGAGTCTGATGACAATCAAACAAGCACTAGGAAGAGACAACTACGTCAACAAATGAGGAGAAATGAGAATAGAGTCAACTTTTATTTGGGACAAGTGTTTGGAACTAAGGAAGAGGCAAAGAAGCTCATAAAGGTTCATTCAGTTGAGACAAGAAGGCACATTGTTATTGTTAAGGATGATAGCACTAGGGTGAGGGCAGTGTGTCATGGTAAGTTACCTCAATTTGATGTAGATGATAGTGGAGTTCATATTGAAAGTCAAGCAAAGGGAGCAAAGGGCAAAGGGGCTATTGTGGACAAAGGCAAAGGTAAAGGGCCTGCTGTGGACAAAGGCAAAGGTAAAGGGCTGACGGGTGGTCCATTGGACAACCCTTAAATGGTTTAAAAAGATTAAAATTCCATGCTTTACTTGGTTATTTGCTTGAACTTAGTAACTACGAGTTGTTTTGTTTTGCAGGTACTTAAGTGCATAAAATATGCCTTTATGATGCTTAAATGGAAGTTGCAAGAAGTGGAAACAAGTTTGGACTTTGAGAGATCAAATAAAAGAAACAAGGGGGTGGCTGGCATCATCATCTTCAGCAGCTTGTGGATTTTAGAAATGGATTCACCTCTTGGACTTTTTGGCAATCATTAGTTATTGTGGGTCTTGACTTTTTGATTGGGCCGATACAAGGCATCACATGGGAGGAACATCAGTTCTTGAATGACACAAAAAGGGGCCCATGATTTTGAAAGAGAATAATTCACGTGAGGGGAGGCATTTGCTTTGAATGGATTTATATTACTTTCAAGTTTCAACAATCTCAAAACATCAGCACATCAAGAGGCAACAACACGTGGACTCTTTGGAGGATTGTCATTGGGCCGTATGTGGCTTACGGTTGGCATCACATGTTTTATTTGGGAAAAGAAAATTGTTGGGTAATGTGACGGCTGGACATAAACAACACACCATCATCGACAACATTATCATTGGGGGGCACGTGAAGGTTTAGAAAATATCACATCCAACATTAATCTTTTAACGATAAAGGTATGGGGGCAGATTTCGAGAAGTATAGCACATGGGACTTGTGCTTATATGCTGACATTAGACTGTTGATTGGGCCGCTTTGGAGGTGAGTGGAACATGGGCCGCACATGATGGACTAATGGAGGATGACACATGGACGGCACATGGGATTTTTCTTGTGGACGGTCATGAAAAGCACACAGTCAGCATTAAAACATCACCGTAAATCAGACTGTCTCCACCGTAACACTTTTAACTTCACCGTAAATTACGGTGATACCGTAATTTACGGTGGTCATGACGACAAAAGCCGTAACTGCCTCAATAAAATGAGTTTTATGGTGCCTTTTCAGGGAGACTCATCATTGGTCGGTTTTGGAACTCACTAGGGGCGAATTTTGGCTGTCTTGCTTGGTTTGGAACAATTTCTAACATTCGGTTTGTGTTTATGATTCCTATGAACATTAGATTTGTTAGTATGATGATTCACCAAACTATGTCCGGCTAAACTTTTCGGTGATCATCTTAGGTGAAGGTTTCTATTGAACTTTTGTGTGTTTATTTCCGAATTTCTAGAATGATAACTTGCGTTGCTTGAATATCATGGTGTATGTTTAATTGCTTGTAACTTGTTAATTGATATTGCAATTTCTAGTCTCAACCGTACGTTCTTGGTGCCGTTGGCAATCGAGATATCACGGGAAGGGTTAGGGTTGGTTATTGATTAATTGGTCATCGGGAAACAACCTCGCGTTTATATAATCCGAGTACTTTGTTCCCTTTTATCACTTCGATTATGCATGCACGAGTTATGTCTATGTAACTCTTTCTAGTTGAAATTACACACAATTGTTTAAAGAAACTGAAACCAAAGATGGTCATTGTTCTCTCCTAATTTGTTTTACAACCAACATTTGATTTGCAATTAGTTTTAATTTAGTTTTCTAAAAAAACAATCCAAATTCATTGATCTTAATTTTCTGCAAATTAGGTTAATTGTAGTTTAATCGCAAAGCTATAAAATCAACACACTTTCCACATACTCCCTGAGTTCGATACCCACTTACCGCTATCTATATAGTTGTTTTTTGGGGATTAAATTTGCGTGACCCACGACAATCACGTCAAATTTTGGCGCCGTTGCCGGGGAGTAGTGCGCAACGTGTGTCAGTTTGTTAGTTTTGCATTGTTATTTTCGGGTTTACACTGGTGTGTTTAGTGTGCAGGTTCTACAGGTGCATGCATACTAGAGGCTCTCACAAAGCGTCACCATTGTCATTTGATCCGGAAATCGAAAGAACACTAAGGCAAAACCGAGTTTTACTACGCGAAAACAGAATCGTTGGTTCACCCACTTCACCCATTACACCAAGAAACATCATGGACGAAACACTAGTACCACCCACAACAGGTCAAACGACCTCAACATTTATTCCTACATCCACACAACCTTCACCAAACACCACTATACCAAACACCACTACAAGTCCTACTCCAATCCATGATACTACACCATCCAACACTACACAACCGATTACTACTCAAGTTGAACCTACTCTCACCTATAGCCCTTCCGCAACAATTCCACCACTTTCACATTTCTTTCCTCCGACTACGGGTCAATCATCTTCTACTCACTCATTACCACAAAGCTCAACCGTTATCCATACTACCTCTACATATCGACCATCGAACCAACCCGGTATGCAATATTCGTCTTATCCTTATATGCAATCTTCGGGTATAGGAGGAGATGGGTATTTTGAAGGTTATGAAGAAGAGTTTGAGGGATACGAGGAAGAAGGATATGCTTATGAGGGTGATGGAGATCAAGGAGAGTTTGGGTATGTGCCGGGTCAATCTCAAGGGATGTCAAGTGTAGGTGGAGTAATACCGCAACAACAACTCATACCACAACACATTCGGCCAAGACCACAAGGGCCACCAATGCAACGCCCTATCCCATTGCAACAAGTTCGGCCACAACATGTACAACCAAATGTTCAACAATTCCAAAGGCCAATTCAACGCCCACCAATGCCGCAACAGCAATTTCAACAACCAAATGCACCACAAGGGCATGTACCAAGGCCAATGGGTCCTATTCGCCCAAGGGGTAGGTTTGGCGTACCAAGGAGACACCTTAGAGAAAATGTGAGGGGCATCGAAGCACATTTTCGGCCGGTAATCACTCAAAACCCTTCACCGGTAGTTATTCCTCACAATGATCAAGGGAGAACATTTGAAGTGAGGACCAACTCTTTGCAAAGTTTACCAAAATACAAAGGGTTGGCAACGGAGGAGCCTTACTTTCATTTAGAGGCTTATGACTCGATTTGCAACACTCTTGGGAGTCAAGGGTTCTCGGCTGATGACATCAAGTTGGTCTTATTTCAGTTTTCTTTGGAAGACAAGGCAAAGAAGTGGTTCTACACTTTGCCTTCAGCATCGATTTATACTTGGGCGGAAATGCAGCAAATTTTCTTAGATGAATTCTATACCGCCCAAAAGACCAATGATGCTAGAAAGGGGTTGAGGAGCTTCCAACAACAACATGGTGAGATGTTCCATGAAGCGTTTGAACGATTCAATATGATGATAAAGAATTGCCCTCACCATGGGATTGAGCTTTGGGAGTTGATGAATGCCTTCCACGAGGGGTTGAGTGCCGAGGATGCTAGAGATTTAATGTCCATTACCGGTGGGACTTTTGGCACGAACTATGAAAATGATGATTGGGAGTTCTTAGAGAACATGGCGATTACCTCGAAAAGAAAGGCTCAAGCATCTAGGAGAGCCCGACCGGCCATTGCCCGACCTCAAGTGCACGCCATAGATGACGGTAATGTTCAAACTACTAACCAAATTTATGATGTGTGTGCATTGTGTAATGAAATAGGTCATGCGGCTGAAAATTGCCAAGGGTTGATGGAAGGGAAATATGAAGAGGTGCATGCAGTTCAAGGTCAAGGTCAAGGAGGGGGTGGTAGAAACTACAACAATATGAATTCTAATACCTACCACCCCGGGTTGAGGAATCACCCAAATTTTCGTTATGGGAACCCTTCAAATCAAGCTAACCCTAATTTCCAAGGAAACCAAGGATTTCAAAGGCAATATCAAACGGGTCAAAGTTCTTCGGGTGGAAATGAGATGATGGAGATGTTGAAGGCGATGCAAAGTGAAATGCAACGAATGAACCAACGTGATGAGGTTCGGATGCAAAAGGACGAGGTTCGTGACAAAAGCATCCAATCGTTGACTACTCAAATGGGTCAACTTGCAAGTGATGTGGCGATGTTAAAGAAAGCAAAAGGCCAGCTACCGAGTGATACGGTGCCAAATCCCAAGAACATAAAAAGCATTAACATCAATGTGGTAAGCACCGTTCCAAATATTAAATTTAGTGAAACATGTCTAACTTCTTCGTGTCAAATGAATGCAGGTTTGGAAAAAGATGCCGAAGTCGAGAATGATAAAGAGTATGGAGTGCCAATCGTGCCTATCCGTGTGGGAAAATTAAAAATCCCTCACGCATTGTTGGACTACGGGGCAAGCATGAGTGTGCTACCAAGCGATCTATACGATATGTACGACTTTGGTTCGCTTGAAGGTATAGACACCATGGTGAGCTTGGCGGATGGAAGTTGGAGGCGTCCACGGGGAATGGTTAGGAATGTTAAGATTCAGTTGGGAGAATTTGAATACCCGGTGGATTTCCTAGTTTTGGACTATGCTTCTACCAATATGGCATCACAACAAAGGGTAATTTTAGGTCGACCGTTTCTATACACTGCAAATGCTCAAATTAATTGTAGAGACGAGATTATTACTATGACCAAAAAGAACCGTAGGTTGTACTTTGATGTTCAAACTAGAGGGATTAGTTATGAGTTCATTGAGAGGAAGGGTGGTGAGTCTAGTGATTGTATGAAAAATGTGTTACCACGAATGAGAAAAAAACACCCACCGGACCATGAAGAAACATATATGGGTGCGAGCAAGAGTGTATTTGATTACCCACCGAGTCAAAACAAGATGGATGCATTTTGCTCAAAGACAAGCTACAGTGGGGGAGGTGATAGGAACCGATTCTTTGAGCCACCATAAATGGGGGTGGCTCGGTCTGGCTGAAGACTCAAAACTTAGCGCTGCTCGGGAGGCAACCCGGGGTTTTATATTGATCTTGTTGTTTTTATTTTTCTATGTTTCAGGGCCATGGCAACATTCAAGTGTGGGGAAGATGTACGGATATTTGGGTGAAGGTGGTGAAAGGAAGTCGGATTATCTACAATATCTGTTGTGCCAAACTTCACCAGGTCGATGTACTATTTCCTTAGTCTTGTTGTGTTCTTTAGCTTTGAAATATTTGTAGTTAGTTTGTTTGATTTTGTTAAAAAAAAAAAGAAATTTGGGGTTTGAGAATTTAAGCAAAGGTTGATGTTGTGGGTTAAAAGCGATCCTTCCTTCAAAGCCATACATTGGGACAATGTATCCCAAGTGTGGGGATGGGGGAAATTTTTGATAGTTTTAAAAATTTTGTACATCCGAGCGAAAATTGTCAAAATTTGAAAACTTGATATTGTTCCACTTGACACACCGACACCCATTCCTAGTCTTTTCTTGGTGAGGATTTGAGCCACACATGATTGTTATAGATATTTCTTTGTTTTGAGTGGCGGTGTGTGTATTGTGTTAATAGAACTTGTGTACGAATTCTTGTTGAAACCTAGGAGTAGCATGCTTGTGAAAATGATAGGGGACTTTTAGGAAGCCTCGTCTAGATGTGTGAGAGTGCGGGATTGGTGGGTTGGACCTCATACGTTACATATATGAGCTTGGTATTGTGAGGGGTGGGGGTTTGGTCTTTAGAAAGCCATGTTTGAGCCTTATACCATTCGATTGTGACCCGAGCCTACTTCCTACAAAATTTTTACCTTTTGAGATGACCCGGTTTAGGAGATTTAGTATGTAGTTTTGATGTTCTTGTATATATTGTTCAGTTTGATGTGTTATAAAAAAATGAAAAAATGATAAAAAAAAAAGAGAGAAAAATATGAAAAAAAAATTATGAGAAAAATACAAAAAGAAGTGATTGGTTACAATAGTAGTTGAAAATGTTGAAGAAGTTGTGTATATATTTGATGGTTGCTTTGTTTAGTGGTAAAAAAAAAAAACGGGGTCAAATCAATTAGCTCTCGCATATATATTCCACCATTCTCCTACCTTTGCACCTAGCCCAGTTACAACCCGTAAGTCTCTCTTGATTCGTAAGCATGCTAAATATTTGTTAGGAGGAAACTTGATTCTTATACAAGCTTATTGTCGCACACACACATACACGCATTGAGTGGTTTTGCATTACATGCTAATATTTCTTGTCACCGAGAGTTTTTGTGAGGGGTGTGTCTTGTGGTATAATTGAAAGTTAGTAAAAGGACGATACATTTTAGCTTGGTTTGCATAATTGATCGCTTGTGGTTTTGAAATAGTTTTTGAATCGGTTGCTTGGGACAAGCAACGGGTAAGTGTGGGGATGTGACGGGTGGTCCGTTGGACAACCCTTAAATGGTTTAAAAAGATTAAAATTCCATGCTTTACTTGGTTATTTGCTTGAACTTAGTAACTACGAGTTGTTTTGTTTTGCAGGTACTTAAGTGCATAAAATATGCCTTTATGATGCTTAAATGGAAGTTGCAAGAAGTGGAAACAAGTTTGGACTTTGAGAGATCAAATAAAAGAAACAAGGGGGTGGCTGGTATCATCATCTTCGGCAGCTTGTGGATTTTAGAAATGGATTCACCTCTTGGACTTTTTGGCAATAATTAGTTATTGTGGGTCTTGACTTTTTGATTGGGCCGATACAAGGCATCACATGGGAGGAACATCAGTTCTTGAATGACACAAAAAGGGGCCCATGATTTTGAAAGAGAATAATTCACGTGAGGGGAGGCATTTGCTTTGAATGGATTTATATTACTTTCAAGTTTCAACAATCTCAAAACATCATCACATCAAGAGGCAACAACACGTGGACTCTTTGGAGGATTGTCATTGGGCCGTATGTGGCTTACGGTTGGCATCACATGTTTTATTTGGGAAAAGAAAATTGTTGGGTAATGTGACGGCTGGACATAAACAACACACCATCATCGACAACATTATCATTGGGGGGCACGTGAAGGTTTAGAAAATATCACATCCAACATTAATCTTTTAACGATAAAGGTATGGGGGCAGATTTCGAGAAGTATAGCACATGGGACTTGTGCTTATATGCTGACATTAGACTGTTGATTGGGCCGCTTTGGAGGTGAGTGGAACATGGGCCGCACATGATGGACTAATGGAGGATGACACATGGACGGCACATGGGATTTTTCTTGTGGACGGTCATGAAAAGCACACAAGTCAGCATTAAAACATCACCGTAAATCAGACTGTCTCCACCGTAACACTTTTAACTTCACCGTAAATTACGGAGATACCGTAATTTACGGTGGTCATGACGACAAAAGCCGTAACTGCCTCAATAAAATGAGTTTTATGGTGCCTTTTCAGGGAGACTCATCATTGGTCGGTTTTGGAACTCACTAGGGGCGAATTTTGGCTGTCTTGCTTGGTTTGGAACAATTTCTAACATTCGGTTTGTGTTTATGATTCCTATGAACATTAGATTTGTTAGTATGATGATTCACCAAACTATGTCCGGCTAAACTTTTCGGTGATCATCTTAGGTGAAGGTTTCTATTGAACTTTTGTGTGTTTATTTCCGAATTTCTAGAATGATAACTTGCGTTGCTTGAATATCATGGTGTATGTTTAATTGCTTGTAACTTGTTAATTGATATTGCAATTTCTAGTCTCAATCGTACGTTCTTGGTGCCGTTGGCAATCGAGATATCACGGGAAGGGTTAGGGTTGGTTATTGATTAATTGGTCATCGGGAAACAACCTCGCGTTTATATAATCCGAGTACTTTGTTCCCTTTTATCACTTCGATTATGCATGCACGAGTTATGTCTATGTAACTCTTTCTAGTTGAAATTACACACAATTGTTTAAAGAAACTGAAACCAAAGATGGTTATTGTTCTCTCCTAATTTGTTTTACAACCAACATTTGATTTGCAATTAGTTTTAATTTAGTTTTCTAAAACAACAATCCAAATTCATTGATCTTAATTTTCTGCAAATTAGGTTAATTGTAGTTTAATCGCAAAGCTATAAAATCAACACACTTTCCACATACTCCCTGAGTTCGATACCCACTTACCGCTATCTATATAGTTGTTTTTTGGGATTAAATTTGCGTGACCCACGACAATCACGTCAAGGGCCTGCTGTAAAGAAGGGTAAAAGTCAAGGGGAAAAGATGCCAAAGTTTAAAAGAACTGGGCCTCCTGTGAATAAAGGCAAAGGTAAAGGGGCTGCTGGTGAAGGATCCAATGTACATGTTGGTGGAAGAGGCATCAAAAAAGATTCTGCAGAATACCCATGTCCATGGGCCCTACTTATCTCAAAAGTTAAAGGTGAAGAAAGTTGGATGGTCAAGACTCTTCTTGAAGAACATAAATGTGTTTGTACCAGACAAATACATGCTTGTACTTCAACCTTTCTCTCTCAACAAATGGTTGAACAAATTGAAGAAAATCCAGATATTCCAGTCAGAGCTGTTCAAGAACAATTTCAAAGAAAGTATGTTGTTGGTGTATCCAGGATGAAGGCTTACAGGGCTAAATCAAAAGCAAGGAAGATGGTGGAAGGTGATTACTCATCACAGTATGGTCTGTTGAGGGACTATGTCTTTGAGTTGCAAAGTAAAAATCCTGGTACCACTGTTAAGATAGATGTAGAACCTGGTCATCCAAGGGATCTGACTAGACAGTTTAGAAGGATCTATGTTTGTTTAGGGGCTTTAAAGCAGGGGTTTAAAGCATTAGGCAGGAATTTACTTGGTTTGGATGGTGCATTCATGAAGGGGCCTTATCCTGGACAACTCTTAAGTGCAGTGGGTGTTTTGTGACTGATTGTTCATGATTGTGACAGGCATGCCCTGCAGACATGCAGTGGCTGCAATATGGTTCATGGCTTCTAATGGTCAAAGAGTTGGTGCTTTGGAAAGCTGGTTTGATCCAGTCTACACAATAGGCAGGTGGAAAGAGGTGTATGCTTTCAAGATAAACCCTATAAATGGCAAAGCTCTATGGCCGAAGAGTGATGTTCCTATCAAGATAACACCACCAAAACATCACAAACAAGTGGGTAGGCCAAAGAAGGTTAGGAAAAGGTCAGCCGTGGAGATGGAGGATGAAGGCTCAAGCAAGAAGAAGGGCAGGCTATCAAAGAAGAATATGAAGGGTGTATGTGGAAAATGTGGGAACACCGGACACAATCAAAGGACTTGCAAGGGGCAAGGTGAAAAAAGGAAGGACTAGATCTGTTGGCAGGGGTTTAACTTTTGACTTTTGGTTTGTTATGGTCTTTGACTTTTGGTTTGTTAAGGTCTAACTTAGTACTTTATGGGATATGTATTAACTCTAGATGTTTGGAACATGTTTAAGACATGTCTTTTATAACTTGGTTATCTATGCCAATGTGGCAGTTTTTGTTTGCAATTTGCAATTTGCATTGTGTTTGATGTTTACAACACTTGAATGGGTCAAAACAGCAGTTGCATTGTGTTTGCTGTCTACAGCAGTTGAATGGGTCATTTGTCTTGATTGTTTGCAGTTTGCAGCCATTGAATGTGTCTAAATAGGTTATGTGCTGTTTGCCAAACATGTTATGGCCAAACAGGTTATGGGTCAAAATAGAGACTGTCGAAACAGGTCAATTATGTGCTGCTTACCAAACTGGTTATGTCCAAACAGGTTTTGGGTCAATATAGAGACTGTCAAAACAGGTTATGGGTCAAAAGAAAGACAATATCATTTGCCGAAGCCAAAGGTACTGCATTACATTCATTATATTCATACAAAGGTACTGCATTACATCAAAACTACTTACATATCACATTTCATACAAAAACTACTTGCTTTAACCTACATTACATCAAGACTACCACATTACATCTAGACTGCTTTGCATTACATGGACAAATACACGATGAAGCATACCCAACTCAAAATCAACATCTTTTTCAGCTTCATTGTTTCAGATTTAAGTTCTTTCACCTTCTCCTCTAACATGTTTCTGTTTCATAGCAGACCTGGGATGATGTTCACACATGAATGGCAATTGGACTGATCTACCCATCCTATGAATCGACATGTCGATCCTTGATTAGGACACCCATAAAAACGGCGACCTGGGTTCCTATCTGTCCAAGAGGTGAGGATAACAGCTTCTCTTCCACAATCGCATAACACCATCTTCGTTTATGAGCAGATGATTTAAGATCCAAACCCTAATTTTGGGTCAGTCGCGCCGTAGAGAGAGTTGCAGGTATGGGAGCTGGGAGCTGTAACAATGGGGAAGAAACCCTAATTAGGGATTTGGGGGAGATATCGGGGCTTTTAAATGGTGGGTAGCTGGAAGACATAAATGGACATAAATGCCCTCACGTGCTGTGCACGTGATGTAACTTAACCAACTTTTTTAACTGGGTTTGAGGCAAAGGACGAAAGCTATAACATGTTTTCAAAATAAAGGATTGTGGCTGTAAATATTAAAGGTAAAGGTCATCCATTGCAACTAGGTACAAACATAAAGGACGAAAAGTGTAATTTTTCCTATTAACATTGATCTCATCACGTGATCGTTATCGATAAACTAAAATGTTTACAATCTAGTGATGCTCATCTGCATATTCCTTGAGCCACCATGATCATATATTTATGCTTCTTTATTAACCCTGTTAAGTTGTAAATAAAATTGTTCAATTAGTTTGATTTGAGGATGTTAAATATTAACCCTGTTAAGTTGTAAGTAAAACTGTTGAATTATTTTGATTTGAGGAAGTTAATTTGCAATCTAGAGAATATTATATGTGCTTTTAGAACTCATGAAAAACAATTAAATTCAATATCACAAAGTATGAAACTCAATATTTATGGACTAAACAGTGCAATTGTATTAGGTATATCTGCTTGTATTGGTGGTAAGATATAAATGATGTATGTACTAGATTTCATTTTGCATAGTTTATAATTTAAATGGATTTAGGGGGTGTTTGTTTTTGCTTAAAACATCTGCAAGGGGCCAATGTCTTCAGGCGGGCAGACAAAAGACATTGAAGACCGTTTGTTTTTTTTATAAAAGAAGATCTGAAAAGTGCTTAAATTAGCTTAAAAAACATATGTCTTACTTCTTCACACACAATCAGATCTTCAAAACATCTTCCTCCTCTCTCTCATTTCTCTACACAATCAGACCCAGCACCACCACCATCTCCACCTCCACCTTCAACCTCTCCGGCTTCTCTCGTTTAATGTGCAGACACACCCACTCCAAACCCTAGAAATAAACTGATATCCTTCTTCAACATCTCATTTGGAAAACCCTAATATTCAAACCACGTACACATCAGACCCTGTCCCTCTCGATCTTTAATTCCGGCCGATGACGGTTCATTCACCGACGACGCACACCGACGATGATGATGATGGTGAATTGCAGCAGCGTCGGCATCTCCGACGGCCACCAGAAAGACGACACAGCGACGACAGAGCAGTGGTGGTTCTCGGGACAGCTGTGGAGTCCGACAATGAAAATGGTGGTTCAGCGGAGCTGGGCCCCGACTCAGCACCGGCGGCTGTGATTCGACTCAGTTCTGGCTCGGGACACGTCTCGGCGTATTACGGTTCAGAGAAGGTGCGGTGGTGTGATGGCGGAGGTGGTGCGGTGGTGGTGGCAGAGGTGGTGCGGTGGTGGTGGCAGAGAAGGTGCGGTGGTGGTGGTGGTTGTAGAAAGAGAGTGTTATGTGTGTGAAGTTGTTTTTGAAGAAAAAAAAAACAAACCCTCTTCTCCTTGCAGACTGCAGACATTTGGACCATCTTCTCTTGCAGATGCCTGCAGATGTGGTTCGCAGACTACAAACATTTTACATCTGAAAAAACAAACAGCACCTTAGTGATGTTATATGATTAAATATTTGGTTATACGTTTATTTATGCATAAACCAATTGTATTCTTAAGAAATTAAAGAACGCTTTAAACGATATTAATGTTGGTTAATGCTTAAAATTAAAATCATTAACTATCATTTTTCCCATCATGTTGGTTAATGCTTAGAAATTAAAATCATTGAATATCATTTAATTCATTCTTTATTAGTTTTAATTATATTGTTAATTATGTTATGAATACATCATTAAGAGTGACTCTCCACATCCTTAACTCATATGTTATGAATACATCATTAAGAGCGACTATGTTATGAATACATCATTAAGAAGTGACCCTCCATAATAACGTTTGATGGGGATGAATTTGTAGTATACAATAGTTGACAGATTATTATACTATGAAAAGTCTGTTTAGTATTTAATATGTTCATGTACATTCACTTCTGATGTGTAAAACTTGTATTTGACATATAAATTTTAATGTGATTGTTCCTAACAATTTAACTAGAAATGCAATACGATAAGTATATGTTTATAGTGTTCTTATTTGATATATAAGAATAAGAAATTTGGTGCTTTATATGACATTACATGAGATGTTATCATATAATTTTTAATCCGTTTGATGACAAGTTATTACTATATTTTAGTAGTAAAAAAAAACCATATATTGATTTACTCATCTTTCTTTATAAATGTTATCTTACTATTAATCAAGATGTATGATTTTATTGTGGCTTTCATCATATATCAACTTTGTACTTTATGGAACACCACTAGTTTGAAAACTAACGCACACGATTTCGATAAATTAGAGAATGGCCTATAATAATAGGCTTATCACTATTGCAATTTTATGTGTCTTTTATATGCTTTGATTTATTTAGATGATATATTAAATAAAAAAATTATATATTTCTTATAAGTGATGAAAAAAAATCTTATTTTATAAGGTTGTATCATAACCTATTTATTTGGTGATATGTTATATAGTCATACATTGTATAATCTAATGTATATATTATATTCCATATGTTATAAATTTGGAAGTGGACATCAAAGTGACAAGAGTTGTGGTATATGATCACAAGCTATAAAACGATTGAATTATGGTCACGGTTTATATAAAAAGATACCTGGAGTGTCTAACTTCTCAAAGCTTATTATGAGTTTATCGAAGCTTGTAAGATTTTAAGCCGATAAATATAAATGTCTCGGTTATATAACTACATCTCGATTTATATCATGTGATGAGAAAAATATATATCATAATCCATTGAGCAAAACAATTTCCATCGTCAAATATCATTGATTGTTAAAGAATATATATAAAGTTTGAAACAACAAGCATGGAAGTTCTGTGGTACTAATCCATTCCCTGATGCGAATGCGATGATATAATGATCAATTAAAAGGTTATGATCATATACATAACTAAGAAAATTGTAATGATGCCACCATGAATGTTGTATGGGAGTATAGCAAATATGGCCAGAAGACTATATTAGAAGTTACTAGAAATGATACTAATTTTCCACAATATTCCATTAAATCAAATATGGTGAGTAACCAGAAGTTACTAGAATATTTATACGTTCACCACATGGCATGACCAAATAGGTCATCAAGATAGCATCATGATATGCTAAACAATCAAACATGCTAACCGGCACCTTAGCACCTCTAAGTAATCTAAAAACATTGCTCCCAAAATGCCTTATCATATGTCTAGTTAGTTTTTTTGTGGCAAATAAATTTTTATGCCATTCCAAACAATAAACTCCTACAAATAATCCCTCTTATATGGGACCATTGAAATGTACATTTGTGTGGATTGTGGCATTCATACATGGTTACATGTGAGTTTTTAGCTACCCGTATGTAGCATATATGCCCAACACTATGGAACGTTTTTTTTTTTTTTTTTTTTTTTTTTTGACATGGTTTAACACTGTTCTTTGACAACCCAATTGTAGGGACCATTGTTGGGCACAATGTGAAATATAGTGAGAGGCATACGTAGTCGAGACGGAATTCGTCGATTGATTATATCAATTCAAAACCAACTGCTTATCACAAATACTCCCCATTACAACTGGTCTCCTGAAGAGAACCAAGTTTCCATTTTTTTTATATTTTGTTGTGCAGCCTATGTACCAATAGCACCACCATAACATATAAAATGG
This sequence comes from Helianthus tuberosus, assembly GCA_030545235.1. NCBI lineage: Eukaryota > Viridiplantae > Streptophyta > Magnoliopsida > Asterales > Asteraceae > Helianthus > Helianthus tuberosus. Next base: position 111,259,127 of record CM060402.1, read on the forward strand.
GATTTGTACATCGTATTCCCAGTCTTAGGGGGAGATAAGAAAATGAAAGACTGGTAACATAAAAAAAATGCATCATATTATATATCGACCCCTGAAGTGGTCAATCTGAAGTCCAAAAGAAAGAGCGTGTATTTGCAAATAATAACAAATGAAATACAAGATGCATTCACTAACACAAATAAGGTGACAAAGTCACATATACCAGCTTAAACTTATCTGCTCGAATGGAAGTACTCACAAAATGATTATCATATTAATAAATTGTGAGAGATAAATCAGTTCCAAAAAGATAAAACCCACAAACACAAAAAGAGCAGAGTAACGCAGTTGGTGTAACCCCAAAAAAGGTGGCACATAAAACACCATAAGTGGTTGCATACAAAACCCCAGAAGTGGTTGCATACTAAACCTTAAAGAAGGTTGTTGTCAAAACCCCAAAAGAGGCTAATGGAGTTCTAAAAGAAACTCTAGTATCATACAAATATGAGATCGCAATGAATTATGTACAAAATAAGTACAATATGGAACCGTAATGAAACACGTGTAAAATGATATATTTGATTATGCTATAGCAATAGATGTAATCGATGAAAAAAAAGATTACGTATATAGAAAGTGTGCAAGAGTATACGCACACAAATAGCCAAAATGGCTACATGACTTAAGGTTGAACTAAATTTGCTCGACAAACTAAACGTTTTCAAACCAGCAGTTCGAACACCCATAGACGTCAAACCAGTAGGTTATAAATGGGTGTCTTTAAATAAAAGGAAACGTAAATAATGAGTTTTTGTGATGTAAGGCACGCGTTTTAACATAAAGATTTTTCCCAAATCCCAGCAGTTGATTACGAGGAAACGTATACCCCTGTAGTGGATGCGATAATCTTTAGATGTTTAAGCGGCCTCGCAATCTCAGAATGACTTCAGATAAAACAACTTATGGATGTCATCACCGTATACATGTATGAGATAATTGCAAATGACATCTGTATGAAAACCCCCTGAAGGATTAAAAATGCTCAAAGCATTATGAAACAATAACCCCATAGGTGTTATATATATGAATCTTAAAGGAAACTACTCGTATGTGGTACAGTCGACTATACTCTGAAAAGAGAGGTATAATTTTGATAAAATGAGCTACATCTATTTAAACAAGATTTCACTCTTACAGTGATAATGTAAACATCATCGAGAGGGAACTCTCAAACTAAAGAGGAAAATTTTGAATGACCTTTACAAAGTGTAGTTATTCTCGACCTGTAGTTCGAGTATATATGTACTATTTTTGCTCATCAATCTGACTGCATCTAGAAGATGTTATATAGAAAAAGCTCATTCGTTGAGTACATGAACGATTGTCTGATCGCTTGACATAGAAAAAATATTCTTATCAACCCAAGAAAGGGATGTTGAACTACTTAGTCAAAAAGTACCATGGCTAAAGTGCAATTGTGCATTAACTTAAGTTTCTAGCTATGCATGATAATATATATTTTTTATTTGAATTTATCAACATGATATAACACATGTCCAATGAGGAGACATTTGAATGGTAAAGCACATATGTCGATACCCTAAAGGTAAGAATGATATGTGTCTATATTTTACTAACCCATGAAAGCTAGTTCTGTTAGTCTTGTAGATATAAAGAATGTAACATAAATAGTCTTGGATCTTATGGTATTTGTTCGCAAGAGGAAGCACTATAAGTCTCACAAGAAGATTTTACAATATTACTCAATATAAAGGATTGCACTTCAAGGCATCAAACGACAAATCATTCTACAAAAATTTTGAGCAACTTTCGAGGATGATGGACACACTTTACTTAAAGGATACATATTATAATGAGGGGGAGATTTATTCAAGTTGCACTCTCTTTTTCCCTTAACTAAGTTTTATCACAATGGGTTTTCTTAGTAAGGTTTTTAATGAGGCAACACACATGATCCAAAAGTATCAGGTTCCTTAGCTATGGTTTTATCCCACTGGGTTTTCCTAGCAAGGTTTTTAACGAGGCAGCATCACCTAGCGTATTAAAAGAACAGTAGACTATTATATTTCAACATGTGGATAGTCAAGGGGGAGTGTTATGAATGCATCATAATGTGGTGAATGAATGCATCATAATGTGGTGACTCTCCACATATGTAACCTCCATATATTTATTACCTTTGTATTAATGTTAAGCCTCTATAAATAGAGGTTTCATGTAATTGGTATTATACACATGAATAAGAATGAGTTCTCCTATTCTCTTTCTCTCTTACTTTCTATAATACTTGTTCTTTATGTTTATAGTTATACGTTGGTTGCTAGTATGTCGTTGTTTCACAACAGTAATTACTTTTTATAGTCCCCTTTAAAACTTTGCTTTGTCAAAACAATGATGGATCATTAATTTACCACTCAATTTCTATGAATCAGAAATCCTATAACAATTGTGGATGACGGCGTAAGAAGAATGATGGAAGTTTATTTCAATGCACATAAGAATAACGATGGAAGTTAATTTCGATACTCAAAAGGCAAACGATGGAAGCCGATTTGTTCCATCTTTAACATAGGGCTAGCAAGTTTCAAGAAGAAGTAAGAATGAGAAACTAAAGTAGGAATTTAAAAACGTAACTTTGTCATTTCAAAACTGTAACATTCTAATTCAGTGTCCTCGGCAAAGAAGTTGTTTTCCAACAACTCTATGGGTGATAATAGTCCGATGATAAAATGGAAGGGTTGGGTTCCGCTAAAATGAAAAATAATGGTATGGAGGGTTGCTTGTAATCGTCTTCCTACTACTTCAGAGCTTCTTAAACGTGGCGTGAACCTTCCATAAACCTTTTGTATTCTTTGTCAATCAGAATTGGAAACGACTTTACATCTTTTCACCGGCTGCGTTTTTTCTTATGAAGTGTGGAGTATAGTTGAAGCGTGGTGTCGTTTGAGTCCTAGTTTTGCTTTTGATGTGACGGACCTTTTGAGAGTGCCGGAGATTCAAACAAAGTCTAAAGAAGCGAGATACACCTTAAGAGGTATTGTTTACACTATTATGTGGGTGTTGTGGAATGAGCGTAATGCTTGTATTTTTAACAACAAGCGGCGGAGACCGATTGAGGTTTTGGAGATTGTAAAGTCGACGTCATACTTTTGGATTCGTAATAGATCTAGGTGGAAATATATAGATTGGAAAATTTGGTGTATATATCCTTTGGATTGATGTTTTCTCGTTTGTTTGCTCGAAGGTCCTTGCTTTGAGGACCTCTCGAGGTGTTTGAATGAAATTTTCCTTTAAAAAAAAAATTCTAATTCGATCAACCAAACACCTTACAATTTATCACTTCAAAATAATACCAGTTCCTTTAATTTCCATTATATTCACAACATGAGGCAAAAATCTCGGGTGAAATGGGCGTCTCTAGGGGATGAAAACACTAGTTTTTTCCATAGTATTGTAAATGGTCGCAAAGCTACAAATGCGATCCCGGGCTTGGATATTAGAGGTGAATGGGTGTCGAAACCGTCGTTATTGAAAAAGGAAGTGCTCTGTTTCTTTAGAACTCACTTTAAAGAAAATGTTCAGATACGGCCGGCTCTTCAGTGTGTAGGTTTGTCTCGCCTAAATGAACAGGATGGTACAAACCTTATTACATTGTTCACGAAGCAAGAAATCAAAGACGCTGTTTTTTATTGTGGTTCAAACAAAGCTCCGGGGCCCGATGGTTTTAATTTCCGCTTCTTTAAGCGTTTTTGGGATGCGCTAGAAGAAGATTTTTTTCGGATCATGATGGAGTTTCATAGAACTGGTTCGATTAGCCCAGGTTGTGGTTCCGCGTTTATAACTTTGATCCCTAAGATTAAAATGCCGGTGGGTCTCAAAGATTATAGGCCCATCACTTTAGTTGGGGTGATTAGCAAGGTTGTTTCAAAAATCCTTGCGAACCGCCTTAAAAAGGTGATAGGAAAGTTAATTTCGGAGAATCAATCGACATTCTTATCAGATTGTTTCATTCTAGATGGCCCTCTTGTGGTGAACGAAGTTTTGGAATGGCTTAAAAGAAAAAAGAAAAAGGCGTTTCTTTTGAAGACCGATTTCGAAAAAGCTTATGACAATGTTAATTGGCGATTTCTTTTATCTATTCTTTCTCAAATGGGTTTTCCCGAGGCTTGGTGTATGTGGATCAAAGGAATTCTTGAATCGACTCGTGCGTCTGTGCTTGTGAACGGGTCTCCCACTTACCAATTTAAGAGTGAGAAAGGCCTACGCCAAGGTGATCCTATCTCACCTTTCTTATTTCTCATTGTTATGGAGTGTCTCTCTTGGTTGTTGAACAAGGCGAAAGAGGTGGGTTTGATCAAAGGTATTAGCTTCCCGATTGACAATATGGATATTAATCATCTCTTCTTTGCGGGTGACGCTCTCATTTTGGGCGATTGGTCACGAGAAAATATTCAAAACACGGCCCGTATCCTTCGTATTTTTTATTTATGCACGGGCCTTCGTATCAATATTCATAAGTCTAACCTATTTGGGATTGGTGTGCAAGATGAGGAGATCGATGGCATGTTGGAAGTTTTGGGTTGTAGGAGAGGGGATTTTCCATGCGTCTACTTGGGAATTAAAGTGGGTGCGAAGATGACTCGAATTGGTAATTGGGATATGGTTTTGGACACTCTCAATAAGCGCCTAACAAGTTGGAAAGCGAAGAACTTGTCTATTGGTGGTCGGGTAATCCTCATCAAATCGTTTTTGGAAAATCTTCCTATTTATTATCTTTCTCTTTATAAAGCCCCAAAGGCGGTCATAGAGAGTATGGAGAAAATCATGAAACGATTTTTATGGACGGGTTGTAATGAAGAAAAAAAGATTAATTGGATCGCTTGGGATGTTATTACGACTCCAAAGAAAGAGGGTGGCTTAGGTCTATCCAAATTGGAAGATGTTAACAACGCGCTCCTTCTCAAATGGGCGTGGCGTTTCAAAACCGGAGGTAGTTGTTTATGGAAAAAAGTTATTATCGGATGTCATGGGGTTAGTAGAAATTGGTCGTTACTCCCGTGTACGATTTCGGCTAGTGGGTGTTGGAGACAAATTGTTAAACTAGGCGATAAAAAGGTTTGGTCCGGAAACACCCTTGGAAGCCATTTCGAAGCTATAGTGGGTGATGGTTCTACTATTAGTTTTTGGATGGATTCTTGGCTCCGGGATGAACCCCTTCGGTTAACATATCCGCATTTATTCAGACTTGAGAAGCATAAGTGGACTGTTATATCGGATCGTTTGCGTATTGTGAATGGTGTTAAATCGCTGTTTTGGGACTGGAGGACAGCCCCTTCATCGGCTGCAGAAGTTTCAGATCTGTTCAGTCTTATGGAGGAGCTGTATGTTTTCAAATGGCATGGTGGTGCTGATAAGTGGAGGTGGAAACCAAGCGGCTCTGGCGTTTTTACTGTTAGAAGTGCTAGACTATTGCTTTCCCACTGTCCTACTCCTGTCCGAAATTCACAGATGAAGTGGAAGGGCTGGACACCTTTAAAATGTAAGATCATGGTATGGAGAGCGATTTTAAACCGGCTACCAACTAAGGTAGAGTTATGCAAGCGAGGTGTTGATCTCCAAAATACTATTTGTGGGTTATGTGGTTCGGACACAGAAACATCGACCCACATCTTTATAGGTTGTTTTTATGCAGCCGAAATATGGAGCCGTGTGGAAAATTGGTGTCGTTTGAGCCCGATGATTGTGTTTGATGTTAGCGATCTTTTGAAGATTCCCGGTAACCAGCCTATGTCCAAGCATGCCAAATACATCTTGCGTGGGATTATTTTTACTACTTTGTGGACCATTTGGAACGAGCGCAACGATCGGATCTTTCAAGATAAAAGGCGGCGTGCTACGGAAGTGTTCGAGAGCATAAAGATGACGTCGTATTTTTGGTTTAAAAATAGATCTAATGTCAATAGTTTAGATTGGAAAGATTGGTGTAAATATCCGTTAGACGCGATGTAATCTCGTTTGTTTTTTTTTCCGGGTGTCCTTGTTTCGAGGACATTCCGTGTGCTTTTTAATGACTTTCAAAAAAAATATTCACAACATCATCATTAAAATGTCACCATAATCAAAATGTTTGATTACTTAATTAACTCACCCTAACTCAATATCTAAAGATGGTACACTTTTGCAATTAAGAAAACAACAAAATACCTAAAACAAAAACTAAGATACATTACCTTTAGTCTAAAAATTTCCAAAATCAACAAAACACATTTTTGCAATTAACAAGTTTACGGCACTTAATATCACGGTTCACCCACGTGGATCTACACCAAATCAGATCTAAAACGCCATCACCACCGTCGATTTCACGACGGCGTAAATCAACGGCCTCAATCTCTCACACATTCTCACTCTAAAAACCCAAAACAAAAAAGAAAAACTAAACGAGAGGGTCACTTGTCACTTACCCTCTGCTTCTCTCTCTAAAAAGAGTCTCAGTTCAACTTCGCTTGCATTCATTCCGTACGATCATATTATCTCCGTTCGAAACCACCGGAAAGTTTCCGCTTCTCCGTCGCTATTCCGTCACGGACTCTTCCTTTCAACCGCTGCATGTTTCCACTTCGCGAGATCCATTTCCGCTGGAGATCGTTCGGTTTAGGGTTACGCGGTTGTTTCTGGAGCCATTGGTGTGGCTCGGAGTTTGAATCATGCTGACGTAAGGTATCCGGTGACCTGAAGTTTGTTGTTCTGTAGATATATTCAGTTTTTGCAACCGGAAGAGTGTTTTTGCGGTAAGATCAGTGTTCGTATAGTTTTTGCCCTTTCGTTAATTTGATCGTATGATACCTTACTTAAGAAGTAGATAATTTAACCTAGAATAGCTGTAATTTTGTTAGAAACTTGATGAATTGCACAATTGTATCTGTGCGAGAATTAGGTTTTAAGTGTATAATCTAATGCCCTAATTTAATAGGAAAACCGTATATGAGCAGATGCTGTGGTTAGAGAGTGTATGTGTGTTTTTTTCTAGTGATGATTATAGATTTATAGGGGAATATGAGGCTTGAGAAGTGAGTTTTGGATTTTAGTTATGGATTCCGTAGGCGAGATTGATGTCTTGCTGTAATATTCCAGGGAAGGTGGATTGGGTGTAAAGTGTTAGGGGAGTAATGGCAAAGAAGGATAGGTTTCCTGATGCTTATTCTGGTGGATATGTTGTTAACGAAGAGTCGGAAGGGTCTGGCTGTTTGGGACATGATCGGAATGAAACACGTGGGTATGAAAACACAAGTGGCCCTAGAAAGAAGTGGATTAAGTTGAGTTCTGCTTCACATGATGGTTTTGGTGTGCCTATACGAAGCATCCCCTTGCCGGCACTGGCATCTTCTGAGAAAGAGAAGTGGTTACTTCGGTTGCGTTCAGAACTTGATCAGGTTAGGGGATTTCAGAAGAGAGTTGACGTCGACAGGGCTCAGGTTACAGTGTCATCATCCAGCAATGTTGTTGGTTGTAGCAATGGACAAGGGAACCAAACAAATGTTAGGAAATCAGTTGATCCACAAGCTCAGAAAGTAAGTAGTAGCAATGGACAAGGGAACCAAACAAATGTTAGGAAATCAGTTGATCCACAAGCTCAGAAAGTAAGTAGCGTGAACCGGGGTGCTGCTGGAAGGCCTCAATCTGTAAATGAGCCAGCTAATCCAGCTGCACCTGAGACTTTCAGTCTACTTTTGAGGAAACAGTGTGAGACTTTGTTAAAAAAGTTGATGACACATCAGCATGGTTGGGTGTTTAACAAGCCTGTTGATGTTGTTGCTCTGAAGATTCCGGATTACTTTAATGTTATTAAGAAACCCATGGATTTAGGGACCATAAAAGCGAAACTTTGTTCAGGAAGTTATTCAAGTCCGTCTCAGTTTGCTGCTGATGTCAGGCTCACATTCTCCAATGCCATGACATACAATCCTCCTGGCAATGACGTGCATATAATGGCAGATGTTCTTAGTAAATTTTTTGAGCTAAGATGGAGGCCTATTGAGAAAAAACTACCAGTAAACGGTTCTCAACAGCAGACGGTTCATGAAGAGATTGATTTGGTTAAGCCTATGCCTTCTTCAAAGAAGAGAAAAATGACCTCAGTTCAACCAAACGTTCCAAACCTATTGGCAGAGCCATCTAAGCCGGTGATGAGTAATGATGATAAAGTTAAACTAAGTAGGGAGTTGTTAACTCATCTGGGAGATCTACCAGATAATATCATCAACTTTTTGAGGCAACATGGTTCAAACAAGAATGATGCTGGAGAGGATGAGATCGAGATCGATATTGACAATCTTAATAATGAGACTGTTTTTGAATTGCGTAAGATGTTGGATGACCATATCCGAGAGAAACAAAATCATGCCAAAGCAGAACCTTGTGTTATTGAGGTATTTTTTTAACCCTTCATCCACAATAGAAGATTATAGCGTATGTCATGAATTCATGATATCCTGAAACTATCATATTTCTATCTTGAATGCAGCTTCTGAATGAATCAGGGCTTAGCAACTCAACTATGCAGCTGTACAAAGGTATAGTGGTTCTTTCATGCTCTCTCCTGTTAATTTATATTTGATAGCTGTGAGTTAGTACTTGGAAATGAGTTTCCTTGCTTCAATTGTTATGTGTTTCAACGTATTACAGGGAATGATCTCGCGGATGAGGATGTAGATGTTGCTGGGAATGAGCCTCCTGTTTCAAGTTATCCTTCAGTTGAATCGGATAAAGGAACAAACATAAACAACACCAAAGAAGCACTTGGTAATTAGGTTATATATATCTGTTATCATGATTTGTATTAAACTATCATCTTAGAATTCCATTGATTATGATAGGTTCTTGATTTACTAATAGAGCTTCTATATGCTTTATAATAGGAGAGTAATCCCCCAAAGTGTTGCCTACTTTCTCTGTGTGTGTATTTTAATGGCTGAATAGGTAATTTAAAAAAAACAGGCTATTCAGCATTTCAGCTATTGATGTTAAGCTTTAAGTGATGAACTTAAGGACTCAAATGACCTTTCTTGAATTTTCCCATATGGTATAATGATGAATCAGAACTGATGAAATTCTAGCTTTTATTCACTAGTTGGGAATGCTGGTATCTTAGGATTATCCTTGTTTTCACAAATAGTCTCCTATGTGTATGAAGTTTGTCAATCATATTTAAACTTCAAACGAACAATTAACAGTTCTTTTATTAAACGTAAACGTTTATAGCTTTGAACTTTTGGTCTAACAGGAATATAATCAGTGTAGTAACTGTGTTGCTGCTCAGAAAACGGTTTCTAATCATTGTAAACTAGTGTGGTAGTATTTCCATAAACCGTCAAGCAGAACAAGTGAAGGAGATTGAAAAGGATAAGAGAAGTGTAAGCTAGAAAAAAGGTGTGCAGAAGCCGAAGGGCAGGAAATTTAGATAAAGAACAGTTTCGAATTTTTAGCTAATGTTCATATCATTGATGTTCAAGTTGATATGTTAGATATTTAAAAGTTTCACAATGTAAAGAATACCATATCTCTTGTAGTTGATTGAGGCATAACCTATTTAAGGCCTTATGATCCTATGCAATTGCTAGTCAAACTCAAACCCTTCATGTTTAACCTGATGGTTATATTTATCTTAGGGTTTTTTTCGAATATGAAATAATAGGTTGCTTGGCTGTTCAATGGCTACTTTGGTTTATTATTAATGCTTGTCTAGTATGATAGTGTTTTTTATATGGTTTATTTCAGATTCTGATTCTAGCTCTTCTGAAAATGAACGAAAAGATGTTAAAGCTTCTAGTTCGTTTAGTGGAGCAAAGGTATATCCTGAATTTCTAAATTCATTATGTCTATATGATATTTACGTCTTTACGAGACACCAGACACCATTATGTAGCTTTTGTTGGGTAAATTCTCTCTTGTGTACCTAATATCTATCTATCTATCTATCTATCTATCTATCTATCTATCTATCTATATATATATATATATATAGGAAACCGCTGTGGCTGAAACAGATTTGGGTCAGAAGACAGGCATGACCTATCCAGTTGAAAATAGTGAGTTTTTAGCTGTATAATAAACATCGAGAACTCTTACAAGTTTTGCTTATGGCTGCTTGATACACATGATATATAGGGCCGGCTAGTGCATCGGACCATGCTGAGCAAAATTCACAGCAGAAGCCAAACTGCATTGAATTAGATAGCCAGAAAGATGATGGTAAGCATTGCAACACAACACAAAGCATTTTCCTGTTTGTAGGTCTATTGTTAACATCATTTAATCTTCAAAATGCAGGGGATAGTGCGCCTCCAAGTGAAAGTCAGGTTTCACCTGATAAACTCTACAGAGCTGCTCTCTTAAAAAACCGATTTGCTGATACGATTTTAAAAGCTCGAGAAAAAACATTCAACCAGGTTGGTAACAAAATGAGTTGCCTTAATCCCTTGAAAAACCATATGCCCAGCGCATAGTTATCAAATGCGCTAGGCGCACTCAAGGCGCATAAGCCTCGCCTGTGGCCCAGGTGAGAAGCGCAAAAAAAGCGCGGGCCTGAGAAAAAAAAGCGCAAGTAAACAAAAACATAAAAAATAATATTATGTTTAAAAAAACACCCTTCAAAACATATGTAAATCGTTTTTAATAATCCTTATAATAAAGTACCAAAATCATTTTAAATCATCAAAATATCCCAATAGCAATTTTTTTTAAACAATTAAAGTTCAAAAAGTAAAATTTGTATGAAGCAACTGATATAATGCAAAATCCTTTTATCAGAATTATTTACTAAAAAAGAGATATATTTGAAGCAATTGATATTTGATTGAGATATGATTTCAAAAAGAGATATATATAGCTGTAAAAAAATATCTAGTAAATATATACAAGATAAAATTCAAAAGAAAAATGCCGTGGCTTTTTTTACCTAGGAGGGAGAAGCAGGAAAAGGTGACGGTCGCCTAGGCGATCGCTTTTGATAACAGTGGTCAGTGGCCCAACGTAATCTTAGGCTGGGGGTGTGGTTTAAAGCCCCTAGGGGCTTTATAGTGCCACGTCAGATCCACAACAGCGCCATGTCACATAGGGGGCTTTAAAGCTCCTCCCTTTAACTTGCATGCAATGGTTTAAAGCCCCCCTATTAAACAAAATACAAAAACAAAAAAAACAAAAAGGAAAAGGATTTGATTGGTTGAAAATAATGGGCCCCACCTGCACACCGCTCGTTACTGGGCTGGCGGAGCTTCGATGGCGCCCCCCTTTGGCGCGCAAGGGATGGAGTGGGGGCGCCATGGGGCGCTAACGACGCTGAGGTGGCCAGGGGCGGTATACCACACCCCCTGGCCTTACTGATTAACAACATATTGGTGGGGAGCGTGAGTTTTCCCTAACGGGTTCTTACAGTCACCAAAAAAATCAGTTACCATAATCCCGCAATATATCGACCTTTTCCTCTCAGATGTTATAGTACTGGTTTTATTTTTAACTAGCAATTTTACGCGTCGCGCGTTGCAACAACGTCAAAACGTAAAACAACTCGAATTTATACTGTTTAATGAAAACGCATTATATTTGACTTGACTCGTTTCCGAACAAAATTTACATCAAAACATAAACCAGCTGAAAACGTATATAAATTTAAGCACAAAACATATTATATTTGACCTAGCTCATTTCCGAAAAAAATTACGTTGAAACGTAAACCAACCTGAATATATACCGCGACAGGTCAAAATAAGTTTTTAGAAATTCCAGGGGGTCAAAATGACATTTTACCAAGATTTTAGTCAGTTGAGGGGAAGTGTCAATGCTGAAAATTAAGGGGTTGAGGTACACAAAAGGACAAAAAAAACACTAAAAGACAAATTAGCTATTGTAGCTAATGTTCCTAGAATTGTTGCATGTATAATTTTCAGGATGAAAAAGCGGACCCGGAGAAATTACGTCGTGAGAAGGAACAACTTGAAAATCAAAAAAGGAAAGGTTAGACAGAGTTTGACGTTGTTGATAAAACACAGTTTTGACTTTGGAGTTTGTGAAGGTGAACTGGTGAATTAATTACATTTGAATTTTATGAATTTATCAGAAAAAGCTAGACTACAAGCAGAAGCCAAAGCAGCAGAAAATGCTCGAAGGAGAGTTGAGGCTGAAGCTGCTGCAGAAGCAAAACGAAAAAGAGACCTTGAACGTGAAGCAGCTCGACAGGCATTGTTAAAGGTATTTTAAACTCTCTGATTATGAGGATGAGAATGGATAATAAATATGATATTGTGTTGATATAGATGGAAAAGACGGTTGAGATTGACGAGACATCTCGGTTCCTGAAAGACTTGGAAATGCTAAGGACTGCTGACCCGGAACAACTGCTGCCAAGTTGCTTAGATGAGATAAGCCCTGAACATGAGTCTCAAGACGGGTTAGGCAGTTTCAATTTCGGGTCCAGCAATCCATTGGAACAACTGGGGTTATACATGAAAAGGGATGAACATGAAGATGAAGATGAAGAAGAAATCGCGTTAGAGCCTGCTATTCGACCTGAGGTGGTAAATAATGAGGTGGAAGAAGGTGAAATCAAGTGAGTGCTGGTGTGGTCTTATAAATTATTGGAGGTTAGGGAGAATTTTGGAATGATGTTTGTTGTATACATGATGTTGTGATGATGATGAGGTTCTCTAAAGTAAGTTAAATGAAGCAATGAAGAAACCTTTGTTTTCATCTTAAAAGTGTCTTCATTTTACCTACCGAATTTTCATCTCATACGAAACTGACCAAAACGATTGTAAAATTAAAATTGTCAAATTAGTATTATTTGTTATCTTCACATAGTCCTACAAATTGTATTAAATAATAATTATGTAACATAATGGTAAGCAAAATTATAAACCTAATGTTCATTTTTATATGGATTGTACATGTTTAACGTTTAATGGTTAGAACGACCCTATTACAATTTTGAAAACCAAGACCATCCACTGAAGGGCTTTAAAATGAGTTTCATGTAAGGTCCAGTGGTCCTGTCCATCATATATTCGTTTGTGTTTTGCCTCTCTATAGAAATAGCTCTACAAATCCTCTCTATAGAAATAGCTCTACAAACTAAAACCTACTGACACCTCTTTTATCCCTTTTCCCTCACAAAACGTGTTCTTGAATGTTTTTTTTTTTTCACAATAACGCTCAAGTCCTCTCCTCACCACATTGTGCTCACTCTTCTCCACATCATTCACTCTCTCTTCAAAGCATCTTAAAACCGAATATTACGCAATGCTATAACTTTTTTTTTGAACAATCAAAAAAAACCGATCACCCAGGTAAACCTAATGGCAAAAATTCACTTACACCCGCAAATGCAGACAGTGCTGGTCAGAATCGATTTTGGGGTTGGGCGACCGAGGCCCAAAGCTTTGGGGGGGGGGGATTTAAAAAAATGATCTATATATATACTTTTTAATTTTCTATTAAATATTTTAAGCTTTTTTATATTTAAGGGGCTGATTTCCACTATTCGTTAGGGGTCCAAAGATTTTTTAGGATTTTCGAGGACGGCCTGGACAGTCATGAGGGTACCAATGCATTAGAAGGTTATTTGAGAATGCCGTAACTATTAAATTCATTTTTTTTGAACGGCCAACAAAAGATATATTATATTAAAAACGGTTAACATCAGTTAACCCAATTACATCCACCAAAGTTTACACATTCATACAAACTAAATCAAACATACACCAATTTTCCCAAGTGAGCGATATCGCCTTTGCCCGATATTTCAACCAAAGAAAACTCAATACCTTGATCTCGTTTGCCATGTTCACCACCGTCGCCCTTTTGTTGTTAAAAACTGCATCATTCCGCACTCGCCATATACATCAAATCGCCGTCTGGATAACCGAATAAACAACATTTTCCACCTTCTCGAGCCGCGGCAATGGTTGTGTAGTTCGAGAACATCTTTCGCACAAAAGAAAAAAAGGAGAAGATATTTTGCACCATTTAAAAACCTCTTCCCAGATTTCCCAAACATACCTACATGCCGCAAAAAGATGATCAGCGGATTCCTCAGCTTCTTCACAGAAGACGCAGCCGGCATTAGCGAGCTGGAAATTTCGTATCAAGAGTACTTCCTTTGTCGGTAACTGGTTTAAAAACAGACGCCAAGTCATAAAATTAACCTTTAATGGACACCATTTATTCCAATAATGGTTCTGATTCATATTACCATTCGGGATGGGCCTCATCAGTCGTCTTAGCCCACTAACCGAAAAGGAGCCAGAATCATCCGAAACCCATTTCCACGTATCTAAGTCTTCCGTAATGTTAACCTTTTCTAGCAAACTCGACAGGTCCGTCATCTCTTTTATCTCCTGCTGTTGATGTGGACACCGAACCCAGTTAAAAGCAACATATCTCATCCCGGCTTGAACCTTGACCCGATCCGCAACCAACACCTTTTTGTCACATTCTAACTGAAATAATGCTGGAAACATAATGTTGAGTGGTATGTCTGTGACCCAACAGTCAAACCAGAAGAAAGTACCCAACCCGTTCCCCACTGCTGCCCGAAAGCACGAACCCAAATCGATTCCAAAAGCCGATAGATCCTTGGTAATTCCAACAATCTGCTTCCAGAATCCCGGCATAGACATTTTTACCGGTACCGAAGACCAAGACCTATTATGATGATGGATGCTCCACACTACTTTTTTCCAGATATTATTATTATCCACCTTAAAACGCCACCACCACTTAGCCATGAGTGCCAAGTAACTATTAAATTCATAGTTTAACGAAAGAGTAGCAAGACCGGTAGGACACCTAACGAAAAATTAATAATTGAGGAAGGGGGTACGGCGGTTGACATTTCGAGAAGCTGCCACTTGTTTTCCCTTTTTCTCAACCTCTCGGAAACCACGTTACCATCTGTAACAACAACAATTCTCACATACATACAAATACATACACACACATCTGTATCTATACCTTCCATTCATCATCACCACCAATTTAGGGTTTGTTCCACCCAACCCCATATTCTCCTACAATGAATTCCCCCATCTCAATTTCATCAATCCCACACCTCCCCCTCTTCTTCTCCATGTTCCTCACAATCTACTTCACTGCACACTTCCTCATCTTCCGCACCTGGACCCCCAAACTCCGACCCGAAGCTTCCAGCTGCTTAATCTCACTCGCACATGGCACCCCTGCAGTTCTCCTAGCCTCAAACGCCCTCATCTCCAACCCCACTCACACTTTCTCCTCACCCAACACAGATTCCCAAAACACCGTTTTAGAATATAGCATTGCATACTTCTTAATGGACCTTTGTCACTATCTCATCTTCAACCCTAAAGATATCCTCTTCATAGGCCACCATTTGGCCACCCTTTTCGTTTTTGTAACATGTAGGTACCTTGTGGGTCATGGGGCTTATGGGGTTTTGGTTCTGCTTGTTCTAGCGGAGGTCACGAGCTTTTTTCAGAACGTTTGGACCCTGTCGAATGCGTTGCGGGCCGAGTCGAAAGTTGCAGCCCAGGTGTTCGATGTATTGTCTCCTCCATTTTATGCTTTGTATTCTGTTGTTAGGGGGTTTTTGGGGCCTGTGTTTGTTTATAGAATGGTTGGTTTTTATTTAAGTGGGGAGGCGGATGGGGTTATTCCTCGGTGGGTATGGGTTTCGTGGGTTTTCGTTGTGGTTTCGGCGATTTTGGTTAGTATAGTTTGGATTTGGAACAGGTGGGTTGATTTGTATAGGGAGAGAATAGATGTGATTGACAAGGAGAAGAAGGTTATATAGGGGGGTTAGGGAAATACTTGGGATTTGGATTACGTTCTGTGTATGAATTGTCCATTTATCTCAAACGAAAACATGTAACTGTGTTAGCTTTCTAAATAGTATAATAAAAGCATGCAAGTGATGCTTTATATCTTGTTTGTAGAGTTAAATGTATCATGATATATTGACATTAGTCTTTTAGCTATTTTATGTATTTTGTTCGTTCCATAAATATTGCCAACAAGGGTAATACTATAATTGTCACCACTTGTACTTTTATGCTGTTGATGATAATGAGGATCGAGGAAAAATAATAATCTAAGATAATATTCTTTCATTTGTCGTCCCATGCTGTAATTTAAGTATTTAACGATGTAACCTTAAAGCGGAAGTGTGTTTGAGTGATGCTGAAGATTTCACAATCTGACAAGCATCACTGTAATTCAAATTTTGCAATTTGACCTGCTTCTTGATATTCAGACCTAATTTCTGCAATTTGACAAGTTTGTACGTATTCAAAACTGTTCTTAGCTATTTACATATCTCAGATTTCGATGATGATTCACCCCGTTTAATTATGTTTCATGCATTGCTTGGTTACAGTTTTCTTTGTGAAATTTTATTTCTGGTAGAAGTAGAACTTACAGGAAAGCTCTCTTTCTTGTACAGTTGTCAAAATTATGTCCACAGATCTTGCACTTAACAAATGCATATATGTTGTTGATATATTCTTGTCGTTGATTCAACATGTGTTTTTGAAATAGTCAAAGCCTCAAGCAAGTCAGTGGCGTGGAAAACAGCACACTATCATTTTTGCTTTTTTTTTTTTGCATTTTTTCCATTATAGAATTACAAGCAGTTTCACATTATTTATATAATGAGCAGCAGCTTATGGTTAGAATCAGCCTCACAAAGACTAAAATGCAGGTATTATGTATCTACCTTTTTTTCTCCTTTATCCCAGCTACATGTATCTACTCTAGAAATGTATAAATGTTATTTTTACAGATATGCGGACAAGTTGGCGGTGAAAATGAATTTAAGTTTGGAACTTTTGCAAGTAAGTTTCTTGACTCAATCGTTCTCCTTTTAAACAATCTTTCAACACATATATTTACTTTAGATAGCTTAAAGGGATTTCTCCAGTGCAAATTATTTATAACACCATCACACATTTTCTCCTGGTGTTTGAAACACATAGTTTTTTATGTGTAAGAAGTTCGGAACACATTGTTTTTTTTAGTAGAAGAAGTCGTATGTTTTGCCTTCAACAATGATCTGCCTTAAACCCCCAATAGGTACTACGATCATCAAAGAAACTCCAATTATGATACACACCTGAAATACACACACATATATTATATCTTTGTGTGTGTGTGTGTGTGTGTGTGTATAGAGAGAGAGATCAATAGATGTGTAACATGTTTAAAGAATAAGTAAATGGGTCTTTTGGCATACCCAATTAGTAATCCAAGATAAACTCCACCTGTTTGGTTTATAGATTGCAAGCCACATTATGCAAGGTAACTAAACCATGAAGAACATAAGATAATAAATAAAAAACATAAATATCATGATATCTAGTGACCCCATTAAAGAAAACTAGGAAAGCATTAATGTTTCTTACGAAATACGTCGTTAGCGCGAACGCAAATCCACCAAAGAAATTCAGAAGTTCACCAAAGAAAGGGAAGCAGATGGCAATGAACATTGTTAATGCTGTCACCAAAGGAAGAACAGTCGAATATCAGTTAACATTTAACAAAGCAATAAAGGCGTCAAGAAGTAGCCCTGAAGTCGTAGCCTCACGTACACTATGTTTCCGCTACCCGGAAAATACTTGTAAATTAACTCCTAAATTAAAAGACGCTCTATTTACAACCAAAGACTCCCAGTCCAGTCCTCTGTTAAGGTGGGATTGGCACTTAACCCCTTTACCCTAACTTCCACCAATACTGTCGCGCCACGTCACTTAGACCATCCACTCCTCTATGGTCCTACCCGATTTTCTGGCACCACTACCCTAAAACATGGACCCCACCATTTTACCCCACACTCTCTTTCCATACACACAACTCTCTTTATCTCTCTCATACCCACACACACAAACATACGGGTTATACCCAAACCCACGCCTACCCGCACCACTAGCGGAGGTGTTTGGGTGCGGGTAGGGGCTACCCGCTTACACCCTTCCCCCCTTACACTGATAGACTCATACTGTGGTAGTCTTCCAAGCATATTTTTTTAATCCATATAATCTCATATTTCCCTCTACTAACAAAGTTGTATTTATATTTTAATGATTTAATTTTTGACTTTCGCAATTGTATTTAAGCATGAATGTTTATAACAGAACTATTAAAAGAAAAAATAGACGAAAGATGGTTGCGGGTCAACCCAACCATACCCTGATACCCGTACTGGAATAAGTACTCATTTAGAGTCTAGACTTGTTCAAAGCAGTAAACATACCAACAGAGAGATTTCTGGTGATAAACCGCAACTTAAAACTAGGGGCGAAATTAAATTTCTTGACAAGTACACTTTCAATCATAACAAATACCGGCATTGCATACATCTACAAAACAAACATATAAACTTAAGATTATCTTTTATTACATTAAGTTTGTTGGTAAAGCATAGAGATGGCTTTTGAACCTGATAACCTCCAATAACATGAAGAACAACAAACACATTAGCCATGATAATGAGCCACGTAGCATCATGTAAACTGATGAGAACATTATCAGAAACCTTGTTCCCAAACATCCAGTATCCTATAATGGCAACCGGGAAATAGCAAACAGCAACGACAATATATGCAACCACCACTCCTTTCCACATGGGACCCTTTGAGGGCTTCTCAGGGGTTGAAGGAGCTGTGGCTTGAATTTCCAACACAACGTTGTTGCCAGCGTATGCAAAAGCCACGTCACCCAATGCACTAAAGAAACTAAACACTTTGTTTGCTGTGGTACCTGGTATATGCTCGTATTCTACGTTTGGCTGCACACCCCTTGCCACGGATTGCAACCACACAATAATAGAGTAACTGGTCCAATATTTTTTTTACCAAACAGTAATTATTTTATGTTAATAAATGATTACAAAACAATATGAATAGTATAATCTTTTCTTGTTAATGTTTTGTCTAGGATAGGGATTGGTACAGTACCCGTATCCATATTGAATTTGAACAAAACTGGGTACCGAATACCTTACTGAATATATAGGTACGGTACGGGTATTTCAGTATGGTACCCATTTTGGTACCACTTTATTTATTTATTTTTTTAGCTCTCGTACGCCTACGGGTACCAACTACCAAATAAGTACAATCAGTACGGGTACCAAAATAGGTAAAATCGATACGAATACCATAAATATCATAATCATAATACAAAATAAAACATAAAATAAAAAAACTTCTAAAGTTCTATATAACATTCGCCATTCGCCATTCGGTACCAGTACCCTTTTTTACCCGTACTGAAAATACCAAATACCGAAGTCAATAAAACTGGGTACCAATACATGTACCGAATACCTAAAATCGGTACGGGTACAAGTATGGTATGGGTATGGGTATTTGGAAAAAAAAGCTCATCCCTAGTCCTGTATATATATTTTGCGGAGTACCTGATGGAAGCGACTGCTGCAGCCAAAGAGAGCACAGATATGGAATTGAAATTGGGGAGATAGGAGAGCACGAAATTGACTGAAGCAACAATCACAATGAAGTATGTGAGTCGTATGAATCTGCAGTTATCATTGCAAACCATTTCGTAGATCTTTTGTAAAGATTTTCCTCCAATGACCAAGTACACGATGTTGATCCCGACTTCAACAGTAAGCTGTTGTGGGAGCACTATGTAAAGACCGAGCTTTTCACCAATAGCATATTGACCTAGCTCGTGGTATCGGTCAAATCGTTTTCCAGGCACTATTTCGTGCATTTGGACCATTTGCCATAATGTGTATAAGGATATAACCCATGATATTACTAACATTGATACACCAGGCCCCCTGAAATTAATGGTTTTAATATTGGTTAATTGGGAAGTTTAGGATTGAAAGATCGAAGGGACTGACCAACCAAGTTCGGACATGGCATAAGGAAGACCGAGAATCCCAGCTCCAACCATGGCAGTAACATTGTGGAAGGCCAAATACCACCCTTTTGCATTCCGTGACGATGTAATCGGAAGCCAATTATCAATGTCTCTCGCCCTTTCCGTTCTGTCATGTATATGTCTCATCATCATTAAAACCAAAAATCAAACACAAAAAAAAGTTAAAAAGATAAAACAAACACATACGGAGTCATGTTGTTAAAAGGATGAATCTATGATTGTGAGGGTGTGGTTTTGTACATAATTGTCTGGAGTTGTTCAAATGTCTTCATCTGCTTTAGTTTTATAATGGAAAGGTATAAATTTCAGCGAACATACATTTTTTTTTGTAGTGTGGAAATTTCAGCGAACATACTTTTTTTGATAGTGTCAAAATGAAACATTAAAAAGTATAAATTTAGCAATCATAATGCAGACTGAAGTTGGAAAAACTTGATCTGGACAAAAGTGGGTGAGATTCTATTGGAAAATTCTGCTAATAGCATCGATCGTTGAATCAACGGGAGACTGTCATATTCAGTCAATGTTGTTAAACTTGAATTCGAGCAACCGGTCGGACCGGGAACAGTCCTGGCGTCCAGCACGCGGATCCGGTTTGTTGGGTATGGACCTTCTTCGGTTAAACACCTCGGGTTCTTCTCTTTTGTTGTTTAACTGGTAACTTGGTCTGTCACACCCCGACCCGCAGCTGACAAGGTGATTGGGGCATGATTAGTTGATCCAAAGCTTATGACATGCTATTAAAAGTTTCAATATTTATTAATTCAAAATTTTAAAAGAAATCCAAGTAACACATAATCCAAACAACTTACATATCCAAAATGTTTAAATAAACTTCTTTATTCTTCTAAGGCCCAAGTCCTATGCGATCATTTCTTCGTGCTTGTTCACATGTATCATGTGTAAAAAGTAGTTTTGGATCAACAAAGGTTGGTGAGTAAATCTCGCTTGTTATTTGGATAAATATATCTTAATTTGTTTGTAGCAAAACGTGAATTAACTCATAGTAAATAAAAATATGTTGTATGGTATTACGACAAACCTCATAACAACCTCAAACAATAAGTAAACTCATGGTATATAAAGGTGCACGGTATCATGGTGTATTGTTTTGTAATGCAAGATCTAGGCTCAATCAAACGGAGCCGATCTCGTATGTTGGCATCATCTTGTTCCACTCATAGGTAATGGAGAACGAATGGCCAAATGGATCCATAAGCAATGTATAATGTCATGTAAGTAATTAAAACAACAACCAAACAACAAACAATCACATTACACAACATACGGTAAGTGGCACGTAAGATCTTGAAACGTGAGTTGACAAGGGGCACATGATACACCCAAAACAAAAAAAAAGGGGGAGTTGTAGATTTACTCACAAGTTTACGTTAGTGATTCCTTTCAAAACAAATAGTACGAATGGGATTTGATAGGCTTGGACAAGAATTATCTAAGACAAGGATTGAAAAAAAAAGCGCTAAATGACCAAATTGTATTTTGTTCTTTATTAGCGTTTATTAGTTATGGATGTTTTTAAAATATAAGTTTTGATTTATGGAATAACTAACTGATTTATTTAAATTTGTAACGTGTTTTAATAACTGATTTTAAGATACAGTTTTTAATTTTATTATATAAATCATGTTTAAATAAATTGTAAAAAAAGAATTGTTTGTAGTAGTTAGTTTCTTTTATTTCTCAACAATACAAAACAAAAATAGAGGAACCAGACACGCAGAGAGGCCGGAACGAACCCGTGATCTCTGGGTGGATTGTTTGGATTTTAAATTGATTTATCCAGGTTTCAGAACAAGTCTGATCCTTTTGATTTAAACAAAAAAAAAACGCAGACAACGTATGGGTCATGGTTGAACCCCAAAGCTACCAACATCAAGTGTTACAGATTAATATTATTAGCGAACTGGTGGAGTTTTTTTTAGTATAGCATTAATAATTGACCGATTGGTATAGCGAAATGCGGTTTTCATGGACTTGATGAACAGTGTGTGCAAGGCTTATCTCAACCGTTTCGTAATCGTCTTCATCGACGATATCCTCATCTATTCCAAGACACAAGAAGAGCACGGGCGACATTTGCGTCTTATCCTTCAGCTTTTGCGTGTTGAACGACTTTACGCCAAATTCTCCAAGTGTGAATTCTGGCTAAAAGAGGTTCAATTCCTTGGTCATACCATCAACGAACTTGGTATTCACGTTGACCCTGTAAAAATCGAAGTTGTGAAGAATTGGATTGCTCCTAAGTCTCCGTCCGAAATTCGTTCGTTTCTAGGTCTAGTTGGTTACTATCGTCGCTTCATTTCGAACTTTTCTAAGATCGCCGTTCCTCTCACTTCCTTGACCCAAAAAGATAAACCTTTTGTTTGGGGTCCCGAACAAGATGAGTCTTTCCAAACACTCAAGGACATGCTTTGCAATGCTCCTATCCTCGCTCTTACCGATGGTAACGACGATTCGTGTATTGCGATGCATCAACCAAGGTCTTGGTTGCGTTCTTATGCAACGGGACAAGGGTATCGCATATGCGTCGAGGCAACTCAAAATACATGAGAAAAACTACACTACGCACGATCTTGAACTTGGTGCAATTGTTTTTGCATTGAAGATATGGCGACACTACCTTTATGGTACCAAGTGTGTGGTCTTCACCGACCATAAGAGCCTTCAGCACATCTTCAAACAAAAGGAACTCAACATGCGTCAACGTCGCTGGGTAGAGTTATTAAACGACTACGACTGCGAAATTCGCTACCATCCAGGTAACGCGAATGTCGTGGCCGACGCTCTTAGTCGTTAAACTCATGTCAAGAGTGTTCGTTGCTTCCAACTCGTAGACGATATTAGAAACCACATTCGAGAAGCTCAATACTCATATGTTAACGAGGGTAACCTCTATAACGAGATGAAATGTGGTGCCGAGGATCAACTCGTAACCAAATCCGATGGTTTTATGCACTATCTCGATCGCGTTTGGGTTCCTAATCGTGATGATCTTCGTGCGCTCTTGATGAAAGAGGCACACAAATCTAGGTATTCTATTCATTTTGGTGCTGATAAGATGTACCACGATATGCGTACGTCCTTGGTGGCCTGGAATGAAGAAAGATATCACCACCTTTGTTTCGAGGTGTCTCACTTGTTCCAAAGTCAAAGCTTAACATCAACGTCCCTCTGGCTTACTCGAACAACCAGAAATTCCTGTCTGGAAATGGGAGAGTATTGCAATACATTTTTTTACTAAGCTTCCTCGTACGTCTTCTGGTCACGACAGTATTTGGGTAATCATCGATCGATTGACTAAGTCAGCTCACTTTCTCCCCGTTCGTAAAGATTACAAAGTCGAGAAATTGTCTCGTATCTAGACGGATGAAGTCATTTGTCGTCATGGTATCCCTATTGACATCATCTCGGATCGTGATGGTCGTTTCACCTCTCGTCTTTGGCAAACGTTCAATCCGCTCTGTGTACTCATCTCAATCTTAGTACCGCTTTCCATCCTCAATCTGACGGTCAAACCGAGCGTACTATCCAAACTCTAGAGGATATGCTTTGTTCTTGCGTAATCGGTTTTGGTGGCAACTGGGATATGCACTTGCCTTTGATCGAATTCTCGTACAACAACAGTTACCACGCGATCAAATGGCACCTTTCGAGACATTGTATGGTCGTAAGTGTCGTTCGCCTATTTGTTGGCACGAGATCGGAGAAGCTCAAATCACTGGTCCCGAGTTTATACAAGAGACGACAGACAGGATCCTGCAGATTCGAGACAACTTCCTTAAAGCCAGAAGTCGACAAAAGAGTTATGCTGACAAGCGTCGCAAACCTTTGGAATTCAACGTTGGTGACTTTGTACTTCTCAATGTATCCCCTTGGATGGGTGTAGTTCGATTTAGTAAGAAAGGGAAACTCGTTCCTTGCTATGTAGGTCCCTTCCAGATTCTCGAAAGGATTGGCAAGGTAGCGTATCGACTGGACCTACCTCAAGAGCCCAACAATGTCCATACTACCTTCCACGTCTCAAACTTGAATAAATGTCTAGCTGAAGAAGGACTTCAAGTTCCACTCGAAGATCTTCAAATCAACGAGACTCTACACTTCGTGGAGAAACCTGTGGAGATCATGGATCGAGGTATCAAGCAATTGAGGCGCAGTCGAATTCCCATAGTCAAGGTTCGATGGGAAGGAAAACATGGCCCCGAGTTTACTTGGGAACTCGAAAGTGAGATGAAGACTAAGTATCCGCACCTGTTCGTTGCATCTTCCTCTTGAATAAATTTCGGGACGAAATTTCCTAAAGGAGGGAAGACTGTAACGCCTCGTTTTTTGTAACTTTCCTTATTTAGAAACTTTGTCGTGTATTCTAATTTTGGAAACTTGTATTCTCTTTGTATTCGTCTTTCATTTCAATCACTGTAATCCGAGACTTGAATCATAATGGAAGCTTGATCTTTTTACACATCTTGTTATACATAATTCGTAAATACTTGTTAAACATTCATTATACGTGTATACTTGATACAATTATACGCAAATACATACTTATATATACATGCAAAATTCATTTATACATTCATTTATTTATACATTTCACTTACACGTTAAAAACGCTTGAAACGAGATAATTATACGCGAAACCGACCAAAATCCCACATTCCAAACTGGCACCTCTCGTGCGACAGGCATCCTGTCGTGCGAAAGGAGCCTGTCGCCCGGAATCCCTCTCGTCCTAAATGCTCACCTAACCTTATAAATACAGACCCGCTTCTTCATTTCTCAACTTCCACAACTACGAAATTCTCTCTAGAATTCTGACTGCTACTCAGCTGAAATACTTCCAGAAACTTTCTAAGTGAGTTTATAACTCACTAACACTCTAATTCCATTTAAATTCCTTCTACTTTTCTAAGTTTTCCTACACTTCTTCAATCATTTGAACTTGGTTCTCAGATTTGCAATGGCAATCTGATATCAACTCTCACTATGTTGAGGACCAACGTCAAGATTGTAGATTTATCTTTCAAACTTTTTACAAATAAACTTTCTGATTTCGAACTTGGCAAAATCAGGGACTCTCTAAGCTCACAAGCTAAGTTCATAGTTGTGGGTTCATGTTAGAGTCAATTCCAGCCGAGAAGGTGAACAGTTCAACCAAAACCAAACTGATTTCATCTCGAAACAACGCCTATCGCACGAAAGGTTAACCCTTTCGCGCTACAGGAACCCCCTCTTGCACGAAAGGTTCTGGTTCATCCCGTTCTGACAATTTCTAAGTGGTGAATGTTAGCTAGATCCTCATTTTCGATATGAACGATTATGATATAACAGTGTGTGAACTGTGGAAATGTTAGCCATATCCTCATTTTTGATATGAACGATTATGATATAACAGTGTGTGAACTGTGGAAGCCTTGGCTTCCAATCTAGTTCCACCACCTCACTTGAACTTGTAAAACGAATACCCAAACAATCTCCTAGACCTAGAACAAGTTAACCCCGTCTAGCCTCCAACACTTAGTTCATTCTTTCCATGTTGAGTTTGCACACCTGGGTTGTTCTTGTTCGGTTGTTTGGCTATTTAAATTCTATTATTTCCATTTCTGTTATTCACGACCAACCGGTTAGTTAACCTTGTTAACTAATTTGTGCTTTGGTGAACTATAACGAGGTTTATACCTCCATGCATGACTTCTATGAACTATATGAACATTCTAGACTATTATACTATATCTATTTCTAAACTAAACTCATAAACATAGTCATTTGATGGTTAAAACGTTCGAACGAAGTTCGATTTGCACCAAAACAAGACCCCTGTCGCACGAAAGGCTTCCTGTCGTGTGAAAGGCTCCTGTCTTGCGAACTGTCCTTTGGCCCGAACAGTTTGTGTCGTTTCAGTTCCCGTTATTTTGTTTCCGCGTTCCTTGTTACTGATTCTGACAGGCAAATCAGGACCCGTAAAATCACAGAAACTTAGTGTCGTGACAAGTGCCTGGACAGAATATATTTTCTGTTTTAATTATACTTTTATACTATATACTACGCACTTTAATTCCGAACCCGAATCCTCCGTTCAACCTCCAACAACTCACGCCTTCGTTTACCCCCTGTAGGGTAACCTTGGCGTTCATGTGCTCGTCAACTCAACTCTCGCGGACTTTACTAAAGAAGATTTAGCAAACTGTGAGTATACTCGAACACCCTTTTTACTTTTCACACTTTGGATGCAATATGTTTACTATTAAACCTACACAGTTACACTTAGACTTTTATACAAATGCACAAACAATCCAATACATGCATGCTAATTCGTTATACTTGATTCGTCTATCTGGGTGATTCTTATGTGATAAACTTGTCATTAACTTCGTACGAGCCTCCATTTAACATGTATAGCGCTATAGGAGTAACGCACCGCCCATAGTCTTGTGGTCATGTTAAATTTAATACTTGCGGTAATCAGAGGATTGACTTGAATATTCGCATGCCAGTTTTACGTTAATCTGGATAACTAAAGTTTGCCACGTGGATTCGTTTAAATCTTTTTATACTTATGCTATGTAACAAACTTGTATACTCGCCAATACTTTTGTATTGAACCTTGTATTTTTAAACATATTGCAGGTTGATGATGTTAAGATGATGAAACTTAGTAGGGATACTTTAGATACATGCCTTGTTATACTAGATTAGGATGTTGTATTTGTTGTATCATTTTGAAACAATGTTGTATTTTGATTTTTGACTTGTTGTATTTTGAAACATTGTTGTAATTTGAATTTCGATGTATTGTAACTTGACAGTTTGGAATGAAATGAAATCACTTTTACTATAATTATTGTCGCAATTAGTGTTATAAAGTCTCGAGCAATCTCGTTCGTCTCACTCCGATGTTTCCGCCATCGGTTGGGGTGTGACATATGTATCTCTTCACCGCATCCAAGTAATCTTTCAAGCAAATCGACATCTCAACCGCCTTTGGTGTTAGTCGATTCCTCCTTATCGATATCACCCTACCACTGATAGAAAAAACACTTTCCGAAGCTACCTTAGAAGCTTGGACCTTTAGTAAATCTCGGGCCATTGTGGCTAAGATCAGAAATTGATCTTCCTTACTTTTCCACTAACCCAACAAATCAAAAATTTTAAATTCTTGTGAGGTCATCATTTTTAGAAAGTTCGATCCACCATACCGACCGAGTTCGCTACTACTAGTGTTACCACGTTGCATTTGACTCGACTCATCATACAATTGGTTAAAAACATACACATCTTGATCTTCCGTATTTGAACCTTCGCTAAAAGCGGCATTTCTCGATGACTCTTGAATGTGTGATGAGGTTGTACCATATTTTGTTACATAAACATCAAACATTTTTGAAAGTTGCTCTTTGAAACGATCTTTTGCGGCTTCACCAAAGTTTGGTTCTTGGAAGGTGTTTAAATTTAACTCGTTTACAATTTTTTCAATCAAAGACCCGGTTCCAAAAAAAATTAAAGCATGGGTTTAAAGCGGCGGCACAAGTGAAAACCGCGGGTAGTTCTTTAAAATATTTTCTTACTTTTTTCCTTCATCGGCGTTACCATATCACAATATGGTCTACCTCTAACCGACAACTCGCTTAATTTTAAACAAATTATGAAGTACCAATGAACTTGTTGAATAGTAAACCCCCGATAAAAGTCTTTGTTGATGTTTTGAAAACTTGAAGCAATTGTGTAACCGTTACAATAGTAGCCCAACCCGATGGGTTGTAAGTCGGAACCTTTCTACGATTAGACAAAATGTTATGAAATTTTATTAAACTTTCTTTTTGCAAAATAGCCTTTTCAAACATGGTGCAAGTCAAGTTCCATCTATGAGCAACATCCCAATTGGGTCCTAAGCATATTCGACCCGCTTTCTTACAAGTTTTAATATATTTTGCATGTCTTTGCGTGTTACTATATATATCACGTAACATTCTTTTGAAAGCTTCTTTTTGTGGTTCAATAACCTTTAAACCATCTTGAACGACCAAATTTATGATGTGTGCAACACATCGACTATGGAAAAAAATACCCTCACATATCGGATTGTATTTTAACTTAAATGCATTACCGAAACCATATTGTTTGAGGCGTTATCAAAAGATATTGAAAAAACTTTTTTTTCCAATTTGTATGTTTTAATACATTTGTCGATTACTTCATATATATTTTCACCGGTGTGAGGGTAATCGAATAATTTAAACAAAATCGTGCTTTTCATTGCCACATCTCCGGTTCAATCCAATGGGCGGTGACACAAATATACGAGTCGGGTGAACCGTGCGGTGCGGACCAAATGTCGCTAGTTAAGTTAACACCGGTTTCTAATTTTTCAAAATAAGAAATTAATTATAGTTTAGCATTTTTCCACAATCTTAAACAATCCCTCCTAAGAGTAGCACGACTTACATGGGTGTATCGTGGTTGGAGAGTTCTTTGAACCATCTTTGTATAGCGTTGGTTGTCGAAATGGTTGACGACAAACTTTCTTGGATTACAAACTTCGCCATTTCCTCCCTAGCCATATCGAAATTGTAGGCGTAGTGCCTTCACTTGCCATGGAAGCTTGACCACTAGCGGGTTGTTGTTTCAACGCCTTGCAAAATGTTTTTTCGACGTGTTGTTTCAATGTGGAGTTTGCAGTTTCGGCGTAAAAGTTTTGACAATGATGACAACCCCCTTTTTTACCCTTGGCCAACTCGCAAAAATCGAAATGTGACCAAACTTTAGGGTTGCGCTTCGTTGGAATAACACAAACCAACGTGTCGGTTGTAGACTCGCCAACATTGACCGAATCATGAGCACTAGAGGTTGCCATAGTTTTTTTTTTTTAAATTATCGAACAAGAAAGTGAGCGTTTTTTAGAGTTTTTGGAGATTAGAGAGTAGTGTGATTGAACCTAAACACCCACCACCCTTTTTGTCACACCCCAACCGATGGCGGAAACATCGGGCGCGGCACTGAGCGAAACAGATTGTCCAAGAGATTCCATAACAACTATGATTACCAAATATTTAAGCATTACGTCCCATACCGTAACATATAAAGTAGCACAGTTATTACATACAAATTATTCTTAAAGACAAATAAAAACTGTTCCGACAACTCATAAATTATTAGATTTGTTTCTAGACTCCCCTAGCTCGATTTCAGCAAATAGAGCAAGCATCCTAAACACCTATCACATACGTTAAAATAAAAGTCAATACACATAGTGTAAAGGTGAGCATACAAGTTTAACAGTATAATAGTAGTGAAAGCGATTTACGCATAACCAGCATGTAACATGTATAATGTGAAGCAGGTAGGTTATCGACAATGAAATATGCACAGACGTGACTGCGAGTTGTAGAATGCGCAACATATATCACCACTGTGACACGTGAAGAAAAGCCCTTAACAACCCTTGTCCACGACATGTGCTGAGTCCAAACTATAGTACTATCGTTGCTAAGGTGTCAGGCAACAATCACTGTGTAAACATAACATACTAGCATTCATCGAATAACACGTATAACGTGCAGAACGGTCAGCGTATAAAAGTGTTTGCGTTGTGTGTCGATTGTGATTTGTATATAGATAACGTATGTAACACCCAAAAGTGCTTAAAGCAAAAAGGGATCGAGTATACTCACAGATCGTGTTTAACGAGTAAACTCAGTCTTGGATTGAAGGGAGCGCTGAGAGATTAGCCTGGACACAGTACGACAGTATAAGCGTTGAATAGTGCGTTAAACAGCTTGTCGGAGTGATGTGGGACGGATGGTGATCCGATCGGATGACCGTCCGGACGGATGACCATTCGGTCGGAGGGTTGTCTGTTTAGGATGGATGTGTTTGTGTATGATGGAACTTTGAAGTTTTCGTTATAGCATTTTAAAAGACATGGAATGTTTCCACCCTTCAGGTCGTCTGGTCGGACGGTCATCCGGACGGATGGCCGTCCGCTCGGATGGCAATCCGATTGGAGACTATATTCTTTGAAACTCATGAAATTGTTTAAGTGTTTAACAACGCAAGTCACTGGGCCGGATAGCCATTCGATCGGATGGCTATCTGATCGGATGGCCGTTTGTCCGAGCTACTTGCTCGAGTTGGAAAGTTTGTAAAATTAGCTAAGTTTAGGAAGTTTTGCGATTGAACCGAGACGGTATGACCCCGTGTCAAACAACAGAACCACAGCAAGCCTAGTCATCCGATCAGATGGGAATCACCCTGTTCGTTCGGTGACTGTTCTTGTCGGGATTTCATGTTCAACACGTGAATCAGTCGTCTCTTCTTTAGGAATCCATTCTCAGTCCGGGTCTACACTAGAGAATGAGTAGTGAAGCCGAACTAGTCCAGATTCTAACGGTTTTGAGTAAAAAGTTAAGAAAGTTGAAGAAAAGTTTGAAACATTAGCGAAATGTTTAGATTTAGGTGAAATCAGTGTTTAAACATTGTAGAAATCCTTTAGATTTGAGTTGTTCTTGGTGGAATGAGGTCACACCTTGGTGTTCTTGAACACCCATGATGACGTCACCCTAGAATAGCCCGAATCAGACGGATTTCATGGTGAAACGATGAGATTTGTTGGTGAAAATGATGAAGATGTGTGCATAG
The DNA here is from genome assembly GCA_030545235.1 of Helianthus tuberosus. NCBI lineage: Eukaryota > Viridiplantae > Streptophyta > Magnoliopsida > Asterales > Asteraceae > Helianthus > Helianthus tuberosus. Next base: position 111,289,718 of record CM060402.1, read on the forward strand.
ATTAAAGAAGTACAAGATTTGGTGAGAAAACTTACAAGAATCGCGAGGAATCGAGAGAAAATAGCCTAAGAATGAGCTGGGTTGGAGGAGAGCTGTCATATCACGTGAACAGTGACATGACAGGTGGTATTTATAGGCAAAGGTGAGAAAGGCGGTGCAGGTGAAGGGTCGAAGGGCATTCCGATCAGATGGCCATCCGGACGGATGACCATTCGATCGAATGGTCCTTCGATCGGATGGCTTTTGCCCGTTGGTTTCCGACTTTTTGTTTCGTGCGTTGAGCGTTGCGATGCGTTGCGTTTCGAGTAAATGATGCGATAATATTACACACTAGTTACACAAATAATATAACTACTATTAACCACAAAAGTAAACCTTATATTTCGAGTTCGCGATGAGATTCGTTGTGATAGAGTTAAGTAGATTAGTGTTTAGTTACGTTTATCGCATTGTTACTTACACATAATACAACTAACAAGCGTAAATTATAGCATCGATTATCTAGATTCGAGAGTACAAGTAATAATTAAGCAAGGAATGACAGATCCAATTAGCAATCTTTTCTTCCTTTGACTTTGACTTCCAAAGTCGGGTTGTTACATTTTTATACTTGTTTGGAGATGGATTCTAGGCAAAAAAAAAAAAAAAAAAAAAAAAAAACCAAAAAACGGCTATATTTGACCCCCAAACGGTCATATGACCGTTAATAATACTACAACGTTTTCGGGGTTTTTTACCGGTTTTCTATTACCATTAACAATTAACTAGATTTTTAACGGTTTTTAGAAATAATCGATTTTTAACCGGTTTTGATATATAATCGCTCTTTAACAGGTTTCTTATATAACCGGTTTTCCAACCGGTTTTTTCGTCCAAACTAATAACCGACCCGTAACTGGTCAAACCGAATAATAACCGAACCGGTTAAAAAAAACTGGTTTCTAAAAAAAACGATTTTGATTTTTTCCCAATTTCGGTTGGAAAACCGGTTTTTTTTACATCTCTAGGTATACCTTTTTATTTGTGCACCTCTCTCTAGCCCAATACTTAACACACCTCCAGTCTTCTAGTTAATCGTTTGAATAATATGTATCGTATTTGAGAATTTTTAAAGCGACTATAAGGGTCTTTTAAAAAAAAGGACTAGCTTCAGAAAGATAAATCTATCTATATAATAAAAGAAACCTCTTTAGGGACACATGTCACTTTCTCATGCACTCTCTAATTGTATTTTCCTACTTAAATCATTCTATTAATTTGGTGAGTTTGTCCTTGAGATCATGTCCAAGGACGAGAGGTGCAGGTAAGGGAAATGTTAGAGGTTGTACTTTACGCGTGGCGTCTTGGAACGTAGGAACTCTTAGTGGTAAATTGTTGGAAGTGATAGACGCGCTTAAAAGACGTAGGGTACATATAGCGTGCCTTCAGGAGACTAGGTGGAAAGGACAGAGAGCGGAAGAGCGCAATGGGTACAAGTTGTTGTATTCCGGGTCGGATGGAGCCAAGAACGGAGTAGGATTTTTGGTATCTATAGAATTGCATAAGAATGTAATTGAGGTGATACGACACAACGATAGAATTATGGTGTTAAGGTTAGTATTAGGTGAGCAAATAGTGACAGTGGTATGCGCATATGCACCGCATGTGGGACTAGGAGACCAAGAGAAAAGAGAGTTTTGGGATTGTCTAGATATAGTAGTGAGGGCCATACCTAGGGAGGAGAAAATTTTTATAGGAGGAGATTTTAATGGGCACATTGGTAAGGATCGTGATGGCTTTGAGTTGGTTCATGGGGGTTTTGGTTTTGGCGATAGAAATGACCCTGGTAGAGACCTCTTAGACTTTGCGGCAGCCAACGGCCTAGGTATTTTAAATTCATTCTTTAGGAAGAGAGAATCTCATTTGATCACTTTTAGTAGCGGAGGACGCAACACGCAAATCGACTATCTTTTGATGAGGCAGGAAGATCGACGGATGTGGATGGACTGCAAGGTTTTACCTAGGGAGACTGCAGCGGCTCAACACCGTTTGCTAGTAGCAGATATAGCCCTAAAAGTAAGGCTAACTGAGGAGGAAAGGAAAACCCGACCTAGGATCCGTTGGGGAAACTTGAAGGGAGAAAATTTTGAGTTTTTTAGAGATAAAGTTAACTCAATGACATCGATGCAACTAGGTGACGACGCAAACCGGATGTGGGAGGATATGGCGACTACGATCACGATAGTGGCGAATGAGACGCTAGGGGTCACAACTGGAAAAACTATTGGGCATAAGGAGTCTTGGTGGTGGAACGAAGACGTGCATACCAAAATAAAGGATAAGCAACAGAGTTTTAGAGATCTTTTGATGTGCACTGATGAAGACGAGCGGCTGAGGGTAAGGGAGATATACAAGAAGGCAAAAAGGGAAGCGAAGAAGGCGGTGACCGAGGCAAAAAACACAGCATATAAACAAATGTATGAACGTTTGGAAAGGAAAGAGGGGGAGCATGATATGTTCAAGATTTCCAAAGCTAGGGAGCGAAGAAGACAAGATCTAGGAGCAGTAAAGTTTATCAAAGGAGATGATGGACGTGTTTTAGTCAAGGCACAAGACATTAAGTCGAGATGGCAAACCTACTTCCAAAATCTTTTCAACCACAGTAGGACTTATCAACAAGCTAGCAGCAATCCCGGGATTCATAGGCGACAACAGAATAACTGCTACTGCGAGAGGATCACACATGAAGAGGTGAGGATGGCACTTAGGAAGATGGGAAGAGGCAAGGCAGTGGGTTTGGACAACATACCGATTGAGGTGTGGAAGTGTTTGGGAGAAGAAGGAGTCCGATGGTTAACACTTTTGTTCAATTGTATTTTCAAGACTGGAAAAATGCCAGATCAGTGGAGGAGTAGCGTCGTGGTGCCTTTATACAAGAATAAAGGAGATGCCCAATGTTGTGGGAACTACAGAGGAATCAAACTGTTAAGTCACACTATGAAGCTCTGGGAGAGGGTAATTGAAACTAGAATTAGAACAGAAACTCAGGTTATTTGGATTCATGAAAGGGAGGTCAACTACAGAAGCGATACATATTCTAAGGAGGCTGATGGAAAAATATAGAGAGAAGAAGCAAGATTTACATATGGTGTTTATTGACCTAGAAAAGGCATATGACACTGTCCCACGGCAACTTATTTGGGATAGTTTGGAGGGTAGAGGGCTACCGGGAAAGTATATAGACATAATTAAGGATACGTACGATAGAACGGAAACTGCTGTCCGCGCGCCTATAGGAGACACTAACTTCTTTCCGGTGGAGGTAGGACTCCACCAGGGGTCTGCGTTGAGCCCTTTTCTTTTTGCGGTTGTCTTGGATGAGTTGTCCAAGTTGATTCAGGAGACAGTTCCATGGTGCATGCTTTTTGCAGACGATATCGTGTTGATAGCAGAGACTAAACAGTGCCTAAACGCGAGGATAGAGGAGTGGCGAGTAGCTTTAGAGGGCAAGGGCCTAAGGATTAGTCGATCTAAGACTGAGTATCTACATTGTGATTTCAGCGGTGTAGCCATTGATGATGAAACCCAAATCGTCATTGAGGATCAATTGGTCCCGCAGGTAACTACATTTAAGTATCTGGGGGCGTTTGTGCAAAGAGATGGTGACATAGATAGGGATGTAACCCATCGCATACAGGCTGGTTGGTGTAGATGGAGGGCAGCCAGTGGGGTATTGTGCGATAGAAGGTTCCCAACTAAACTAAAGGGGAAATTTTACAGGGTAGCAGTTAGGCCTGCTATGCTATATGGAACAGACTGTTGGGCTATCAAGAAGACACAAGCGCGCAAGATGGAGGTAGCAGAGATGAGGATGTTGAGGTGGTTGTGTGGACACACGAGGTTAGATCGGATAAGAAATGAGGTTTTTAGGGAAAGACTAGGAGTGGCTAGTATATCGGAGAAGATTAAGGAGGGGAGATTGAGATGGTTTGGGCATGTGAAGCGGAGGGAAGCGACGGCACCAGTTAGAGTAGTGGAAACTCTTCGGACGGCGCGAGTCGATAAGGAGCTCTGGCGATAGGATTAGCTCCAGGAATGAGATCAATGCGAAAATCAATATCGCGCTTTGGAGGCAGTCCGGGAAGATCCTCTGGAAAAACTTGAGGAAATTCTCAAACCACTGGAACATCTTTCACTTCCTTCTTCTCTTTCTTTTCCTTCTCCGCTGCTACAACGTTAGCCAAGAAAGCCCTGTATTCCTTGTGGAGATACTTGCTAGCTTGTAGGCATGACATAAGCTTGAGACCCTTCGAAGTAGTATCACCATAAACGCGTAATGAATCACCGTTTGCGAGCGAAAAACGAATCATCTTATCGAAGCACACAACTTCAGCATGGTTTTCGCGAAGAAAGTCCATGCCTACTATGACATCAAAGCTTCCTAGTTGCATCGGAATGAGATCAATCGTGAAGATGTGATTGTTGAGCTCAAGAGTGCAATCACGAATAACAGAGTTTACAACGACGGTTCTTCCGGTAGCGACTTCAACATCGAATGCAGAGGAGAGTCGGGAACGTTTACGACTAAGGAGTTTCTCAAATTCGAGTGACACAAAGCAATTATCGGCTCCAGTATCAAACAAACAACAACAACAACAACCATACCCAGTAAATCCCACAAATAGCAGAGCTACTTATAGGGTCTGGGGAGGGTGGGATGTACGCAGACCTTGCCTCTATCCATAGGGATAGAGAGGCTGCTTCCAGAGAGACCCTCGGCTCGAAAACGAATAACAAACCAACACACCAAGTCAAAGAATATAGAAATAAGAAGTCACCCATACCAAGAAAAAGATCCGAGTTGACAAAAAATAATGTAAATCATGTATAATAACATGCATACAACATCATTTGGGCATAAACACAAGAAGGCAATCACCGAAAAAGTCTCTTAAAGAGTAGGAAAAACCTACCTCCTTACAAAACACCTAAGACCTTACTGTAATGTCTTCTAGAAGTCCTTAACCCTAATCCTATGTCTCCACGAAGTCCTATCTTGGACCATGTCCTCAGAAAGATGCAACTCTACTAAATCATGCCTAATCTGCTCATCCCATGTCAGTTTGGGTCTGCCTCTTCCTCTCCTCCCCTCGACAGTAAGAGTTTCCACTACTCTAACTGGTGCCGTCGTTTCCCTCCGTTTCACATGCCCAAACCATCTCAATCTCCCCTCCTTAATCTTCTCCGATATACTAGCCACTCCTAATCTTTCCCTAAAAACCTCATTTCTTATCCGATCTAACCTCGTGTGTCCACACATCCACCTCAGCATCCTCATCTCTGCTACCTCCATCTTGTGTACTTGGGTCTTCTTGATAGCCCAACAAACAAACATGAAGCATAAATACCATTCACAAGTAACGTACCATTGACCACGTTGTTGTTGGCCTGGGCTTGACGCACATTGAGATTGAAAGTTCTGGCGCGTGCAGCCTGTTGCTGCTGCTGTTGTTGCTGCTGTGGTTGCTGCTGTTGCTGCTGGGGTTCTTGTTTCACTACCCTGTTCGGGCACATGTTGGCGAAATGATTCGGGTTGCCACACGTGAAGCATGCTCTGGCTTTGACTGCGGGTGTCGGAGGAGCTTGTTGACCCTGTGGGGCAGCGAGTAGAGCTTGATTGGCAGGAGCTTGACGAATACGGCAGTTGGCAGTAAAGTGGCCGTAGACGTTGCAATGAGCGCAGAAGCGGCATTGAATAGCTGTCGGGTGATGATAGGTGCAAGTAGGGCAGAGCGGGTGTGGCCCAGTATAGGCACGCTTTCCAGGCGGTGCATTGGCCACAGGCGCCGCTACTTGACGCTGTTGAGCAGGTACAGCTTGGATCGGTGCAACAGTAATCGCACAGTTCTTGTTGGTGGAGCTGTTCTTTCTCTTGTTGCTTGACGAGGTGGTTTCGGTAGCTGGTGCAGCAGTAGTGGCTTGATGCAGATGCTTGGAGGTCTTATCCCACACCCCAGCCTTAACCCTTTTGTCATTGATTTCAGCGGCCAGCAGATAGGTTTCTTCGATCGTGGCAGTCTTAGCCGCTTGCACGAAATCAGCGACGCAGTCGGGCAGGGCTCGGATGTACTTCTTGATGGTCATCTCAGGAGTCTTGACCTGGTCAGGACAGATAATGCTAAGATGTTTGAAGCGAGCAGTAAGGCCAGCATTGTCTCCATCCTTCTGATGTATGTGCCAAAATTCATCTTCAAGCTTTTGACGCTCATGAGGAGGGCAGAATTCCTCTAGCATGACTTCCTTGAGCTCATCCCACGACAAACCGTAAGCTGCATCATTCCCTCTCTTGTTCCTCTCGGCCGTCCACCAGTCCAAAGCACGAGACTGAAAGACGCCGGTAGCGTTCAGAGTTCGAAGGTCATCAGGGCAACCACTTTATCGCAGAGTAACCTCGATAGAGTCAAACCAGTGGAATAGAGCAGTAGGACCTCCTTCGCCTGTGAATTCTTTCGGCCCACACTTGAATTGTTTGAAACTGAAAGGTCTTGCGACAGCTCTAGGACCCTCAGTCCTCGATTCCTCGGATGATTTGCTGGCATTCTCATAGGCATCGCTCACTGCCTTTGCTACAGCTTTTGCGATGATGGAAGCAAGACGTCTGTCTTTCTTTTCCTGGCGAGAGAGTGGATGACGGGATCCAGACGACATTGTCTGCAATAGACATCGCCATGGAACTCAACACATGTATTCGAATCTCACCTCACACGTCTACTACTACTAAAGCTCAGTAACACGTACCATGTAAACGCATATAGTCACAAAATCACATAAACACATAGAGAATATAATCACAATATTCCTAAACAGGTAAGCACAATAGCAGAACACACACATAACTTAGTCACTAACAGTACCTACGAGCATACAAAGCATTCTGACTGATTCTATTATCGATTCGCTAGCGATGAGTTGTGTGGGTTTCGTGTTTTAGCAGAAACAATAGTGTTGAGTCGAATACCAATAGTACCTCAAAACGTTAATAAATAACAGGAAATGCATAAAATTTTCATAAAGATCGATAAATCAAAGGTAGATTGTCTGTGGCTAATAGACTTCGACTAACCAAAGTGGCTCGACTATTCGCAAGAATCCTGCACAATTACCTCCAGGACTATGCCTTTGCCTCGATTCTTGGGCGTTGGCGCAATTCCCATTGGTTATATTGTGTCTCTAGATCGTTGGAGTCCATCGAACTTTGGTGGGAGTTTTTGTATAAAAGTGGGACGAGTCGTCAAGGTTAGGGTTTCACCCCTATCTTGCAACTTCCGTCCTTGTTTTTGGTAAATTTGAGGAGATTATTCATCAAAATATGGATTTCACTCCTGATTTGGTATGATTCTCCTCGTTTGTAGCTAAAACGCAAGCTGGTTAGGCAACTTTAGTTGAGAGTTTGCGGTTTTCACACCTATTCTCGGCCTTATTACCTGTTCCCAACTTGAAAATTCGAGTGCAATGATAGAAAAAGAGTGAGTGATAGTGGCGAGTTTACGCATACGTGTGAGTTGGTCTGTTGGTTCTTAACTATAGTCTAGGTCTCTAAGACTTCGACCCGGACTAGGTCGAGTCTTGCCTAATTCCCTATAGTTATGGCTCTGATACCAATCTGTCACACCCCAACCGATGGCGGAATCATCGGGGCGTGGCACTGAGCGAAACAGATTGTCCAGAAGTTTCCATAAGAACTATCATTACCATTTAATTAAAGCATTACGTCCCATACCGTAACATAAATAGTCAAACAAGTTATTACAGATAACATCAAAACAAATATTCTGTTCCGACAACTCAGATTTAAATAAGTAGCAATTGTTTATCTGCTTCTAGAGACCCCTAATAAGTTATCTACAGACAACTATTTGTTGGGCTCTAAAGCTTTATTCTAGCTTCCATTCCCTACCACATATGCATCCTAAGCACCTGTCACATACGTTAAAATAAAGTCAATACATATAATGTAAAGGTGAGCATACAAGTTTGATAATAGCATATAGAGTTCGAATTCGTTTACGCATAACCAGCACGTACACATAGTGAAATGAAGCACGTTAGTTATCGACATAGATCCATCGATACCAATGACTGCGGGTTGACTGCCCGAGGCAGTTCGCAATACATGATTACCACCGTAATCCATGCAAGTAAAAGATCCTTAACAACCCCCGTGTGAACGGGTGCTGAGTCCAAACTATAGTACTATCGTTGTTAAGGCAGGTAGATAGCATTCCATGTGTAAACATAACAAACAAGCATTCATAAGCCACGTATAACATGCATTAATGGTTTAGCGTTAAAATAGCTTGAGTAGTGTGATAGTTGCAGTTTGAATAGTCGTAACGTATGTAACACCCAAAAGTGCTAAAGCAAAAAGGGTTCGAGTATACTCACAGCGATTGTGGATTGAAGGGAGCGCTTTAAAGAGAGTACAACTAGCCTGAATAGATTCGATTAACGTAACGATAAGTGGCGCGTAAAACAGTACAAAGTGAGAGTGGGTAGGATGACTGATCGTGCGGATCAGCTATCCGTGAGTAGTAGTCATCCGTGCGCATGACCTATCCGTGCGGATGGTGATGCGTGCGGATGGTGACCAATCCGGATAAGTTATCCGTGCGTACGACTGTCCGTGCGGGTGGTAACCCGTGCGGTTGACTTATCCGTACGGTCAAGTTGTTTGTGTGGATAAACGTTCAAGTGGATTATTTCTTCCTAAGTGTGAGATGTGTTTGTGTATGATGGCTTGTGCTTTGGAGTTTTCGTTGTAGCATTTAGAAAACACATAAGTGTTTCTACCTTTCAAGCCGGTCGCGCGGACGACAGTCCGTGCGTATGGTAGTCCGTGCGGACAGCCTGTGCGCGCGGGCAGAGACAATCCGTCCGGATAGCCTGTCCGTGCGTACGACTTGGCCGTGCGGATGAACATTGTTTGATTTTCATTTTAAGGCCTTAGTATCTCATGATCCGAAGAGTAATCCATTCAGAGGTCGTCCGTCCGGATTGCTCATTCGTCGATACTCAACCTTGTTTGAAAAGTGGGTCCCAAGGGTAGCTCGTCCGGGTGACAACTCATCCGGATGACCTGTGCGTGCGGATGGTAATCCGTGCGGACAGCCTGTCCGTGCGGACAACTGGTCTGGTTGTTCCGTTCGTCTACACTTGGTTTCTGTTGTCGTTTATCGAGACGTTCTGATTACGTGGCAACCACTTAGAATTGTATTCTCACCCGCGTGACTAGACCGACCGGTCAGGAACCACCCTAACTCGGCCTGTCGGTGACTCAGAACGGTCATTCCGGTTGACCCCGAAATCAGGTATCTTGTGGTAGAATTCCAGATCTAGAACTAGTGCATCACTATTATCGAGTAGAGACTAGAACCGATCAGATTCGTACCGATCCTAAGGGTAAAAGAAGGAGAGGACTTAGGTTTATTTCTTTCCACTCTTTTTATCCTTAGAAAAGTTTAGATCTAGGTGAAGTTATTATGAAATCTTGTAGAAATCGTTTAGATCTGAGTTATTCTTGGTGGAATGAGGTCAAGCTTGAAGTTCATAGGAACTTCATGATGACGTCACCCGAGAATACCCCAAATCCGGATGATTTCATGGTTGAAAGTGAAGATTTGAAAGATGGAAATTTGTAGAATCGTGTAGTGATCAAAGATGTACAAGAATTAGTGCAAGATCTTACCTGGATTGGGAGAAATCTGAGAAAAAGTGAAGAATGCGTGCGGTTCGGACGTCACTTGCCAAAAGTGGAAAAAGTGGAGAGTGACCCGTGTATTTATAGGATGCCAAAAAGGGAAAGGGGTTAGCCGTGCGCATGGCACGTACCCGGGTGGGCTATCCGCGCGGACTGGCAATCCGCGCGGACTGGCAATCCGCGCGGACTGGCAATCCGCGCGGACTGGCAATCCGCGCGGACTGACCATCCGTGCGGATGCCGCCTGCTTGGGTGTGTTCGGCGCGATGTCGTTTCGGTTTCGATTTGCGAGCGATTCGATAGGGTTTCCTAGTCAAATTACTTTCAGTCTCAACTACTTCTTATATGGTTCGACTCGGTATTCGGGTTCGGGTTCGTTTACATTCGAGTTAGACTTCGAGTTCGATTGAGTTCGCTTGATTATCCCAACATAACATAAAATAAACATGCACAGGCAACACGTAAGGCACACACACACGTATAAATAACAAGTAAGATACATAGTTCGAGTTACGGTTCGACGTCGATTTGATTAGCACTGCTTGATTAACTTTATCGCATTGTTACTTCCTATCATTCACGGTCGTAGGTCAATTGGAATACGGTAAACATGGTTCGATTATTGTAATGAACGACATTTACTCCACATAATATAAATAAAATAAAAACATTTCTACGAGTCAAGTCGCGCGAAGTCGGTCGTTGACTTTGACCTTGACTTTGACTTTCACTCGTGAAAACATGGGGTGTTACATCACCCCCAATGACAATTATTATTACTTTTCCATGTTTAATCACTTTTGTTTGTATCTCCGATTAAAGAACCGATACGAGAATTTTTCTGGTAAGCTGCAACAACTCTATCTCGCTTTTGGTTATGCACTTGAAGGAGGAGGAAGATGATGACTTCAAAATATTCGAATAATCAGTTATTGGGTCTTGACCTCTTGTGGCCTTTCATTTAACTGGAAGGAAATCTATCTTATAACATTAATGGTATTAAAAAATATTTTTAGGGCTTTTTTTTCCTTGATTGTTATTTATAGTATTAAAAAATAGGTGGTAAATGTTCAAAAAATAAACTTAACAAAATTTATAATTTTCACATGAATGTTCATTACAATTCTATATGTTAACAAATTACATTATACTTTATCCAATTATTATTCAACCATACAATGCATATATTTTTTAAAACATTATTTTTTATTATTAATCTTATAACATTACATTCGTCTTTGTTTTGCATTTACAAGAAATATCTATTATATAGTTTAAATTGTTCAACCCGTGTAACACACGGGGAACTAACCTAGTTAAAATATACATGAATACTTAGGTGCTACATGACTCATATATGACCTTTTGTATAATATACGCGTATAAATCTATACTATATAATAAAAGAAACCACTTTAGGGACACTTGTCATTATATTAGGCTATCTCTTATAGATAATTATTTTTTAGTTTAATTTTTTCTAATTAATTAAAGGTAACCCTCCTACTAAATATTATTTAGTTTAATATATATTAATTTGAACTTGAAAAAATAAAATTCAGATAAACGAAAATTATGAAGTTAGTTGTAATTCTATATCATAGCATTTATAATTGTGAATAGAATAACAATTTATAATGGTGAATATTTTATCCTTGGTCGTGGTCCATGCGACTTTAGTTTGAAGGACTATAACACTATTGTTTTGTTTTTCTTAAGTTAATTTATTCATAATAAAACAACGTTTTTAAAACACGTTGAAAGTATAATTGTGTAATTATACAAATAATATTTAGAAGGATTACTAACCCATTTGTTAAACATTGAGAATGTTACACATATTTTTAAGTAAATTAATTAGTAAAGATACTGGCCAATTTTTTATGAATCAAATAAAAATATTTTCTAGCATGTAGAATCTATACATATAATAAAAGAAACCTGATTTGGGACAGGTGTCACTCAATCAGGCTTCTTAGACTCTTATTCTCGCTCAACAATAATTAATCCCCGTGAGGTTTTTTTTTTGTGCCGGATTCCGATTAAAGAGATAGATCCAACCCAGTTTTCCCCTATTGCTCCTCTTTTCAAAGCAAACCCTATCGCACCCGAATCGGTTTCTCTGCCTCTCTACCCTTATTCTCTCTCTGATAATCTCATAGCCACTTTAGCATTAGCAGTTAGGATTTATTTGACTTAGGCGTGCCTGCCTGACCTCATTTAGGGAATAAATTGAATATGATAGGACCCTTTCTCACTCATTCTCCTCACTTGGCTTCTCTTAGATGTTTTATTCGATGAAGGTGATTGGAGGGAGTTTAACATCCATTCTCTGGAAATTTAGATATGATTGAAGTAGGCTTTCTTTACTACAAGATTGTAAGTTTCTTAATCACTTTAGCATAAGTAAAATACTAATCATTTGGCATTATGTGTATGATACTGTAACTTCAATAATAACTGATATGCTTCAATGAATCGATCATTTATTTATATGTGAAGTTTATATTTACATTTAGCAGGAAGATGATATGGGCTACTTTTTTTCTTTCTAAATAGTGACAAGGTTTTCATATTCTAGAGCTAAATTTTATTTGCTTCACCGTCTTCCTGTTCCCTTTTGTATATGTGTGGTTAAGGTTGGCAAAAGGGGTGGCTCGGGATAGGTTTTGGGTCAGTACGGGTCTAAGCAAAATGGGTTCACGTTAAAGTGTTGTATTGTGGGCAGGCATGTTCAAAAAGCTCACAAGTCGAGGAATATGCCTTTTTACTAATGCAACTATACTTTAAAAAGTGATTACTTGCTTAGACCATTGTACAAGGTTTTTGTTTCAAATAAATTATTGTTCTTTGTGAACATGCAAACAACTTCATTTTAAAAGAATGAGTGAGTTTGACACTTTTATACATTTAAACTTTAACAACCACATCACAAAAATGAGAATAGGTGTTCAAAATATTCAACTATTACATTTGGTATGTTGTCATAAACTAAAGATTTCTTTTGCTACTGTTCTGGTGTTCTGGGAATGCTTTATGTTTTTGAGTGGATGCAGCAATATAGGAAGCTAAGCTTTGGTCCTGGTGATAAATATTCATTCTAATAAGACACTAAGTATACAATGGCTTAATTAGAATTAACACATTTCTTTAACTAAAAGTGGATGAGTTGCTAAGGTTACAGTATGAATGAGTTGATTTGATTTTGTGTTTAATTTAATCATAAAACGGTTAGTTTGAAAAGGAACAAGTCAAATGGTGATTGGTGAGTGGAGAGTCTCAACTATTCTAAACCCCGAAGTACAAAGATCCATGGAAAGTGAACTTTGTGGGTTATAATTTAAAGCTTTTTAGTATTTTTATTTGTTAAACCAATTTCAATTAATTGTAATTTAAAGCTTTATAATATTTTATTTTGTTAAACCGCGTGTACACGCGGGGTATAATCTAGTAACATTATACACGACTCATAGGCACGTATTATGAACCATGGGGGATAACAAATATTCTTGATGATACGAGAGCCATAAAGCAGATACCCCAATAGTATTCATGTGACATGGTATTTTCTAAACTATAATCAAATGTAAAAGATAAAAGAGTAACAGTTGATAGGCGATCAAGCTGTCACGTTAGATGTCCATCGAGACATAACAACCCCACCTCACAATTAGCTAATTTCGTGTTTTTCTCTTATTTAAATCCATTTTTAGAATCAATAAAAGATTTGCAATACCACAAAGGCTGACCAATCACTTCAACATGACTAGATATAACATCATAAATCTCCAAAATGCTGTCAAAAAGATGCTGCTTATAATTTTACCAAACACTTGTTTGTTTGTTAACAAGTCAATATTCAAAGACAATTTCACAACTAACATCACATATTTAGACAAACAAGTAGAGGTTCGACAGACCACCAACTACAAGATTAACCAAATCAATTACCAATCATTTGAGCTGTCGAACGATCAAAGATCTCATGCCGCTGCTGATCACCACCCGAACCTTCAGTAGGTATCCCGGGGCCACCAAAACACAACCACTGGTTCACCGATGGCCTGCTATTCACCACCCCTTGTTCTTCATCAACTCCGTCATCAAACATATGATTTGAGTTCGATGAACCCACAATGTCGATACCCTTTTGTTTATTATCCAACGAATTATCTGAAGATAACGACGACTTTGAAAATGAGTGAGACCGTGACCCTCGGGTTAAATGTGGCATTGCCTGCATAACACCATTAACCAATCCAGAAGCAAGTTTCTTTTTAACTGTTGGACTAGGAAGATTACTCCTTGCAGCAAGTGTTCTTTTGTTGTTTGGAAGTGATGATGCGTTCGAGTATTGCTGTCTCAACGGAACGGGGATTTCTTTAAAGTTTTGTGTAGAAACCGAACCTTGTTTTCCTTTCTTTATCGTTCTAATCCACCGAAGAAACCGTTGTATGCCCTTCTGCTTATTCTTTTTAACAGCCTTGGGTTCTACATTCGAGTTTGAGTTTGAACTCGAGTCGAGTTGACTCAGCCCTGGAGAATGCATACTAAAAGTCGGTGTACCATAAGCAGTAGAGGTAGCACTATCCATCCCGGTATACAAAAACACTTCTGAATCCGACAGTTTGAAGGAAGTTCCGGGACTAGTACCGCCACCGCCGCCGCCACCATTGCCGCCCATTCTCAACCTAGAAGCAAAAAGCTTTCTTGCTGTGTAATCTTGGCTACTGAGAGTTGCCCCCGCTGAGATTAGTTGTCTAGTGAGTAGCTCCGACGAAGCCGATCCTGGCCGTTGCTTAAGAAGATCAAGCGGAGCCATACCGTTGTTATCACGGATATTCACATCGAGTGAACCCGCAATCATAAGCAGTTCCACCAAGTCGCTGTGTAAGTTCCCACTAATGGCTAAATGAAGAGGGGTTCTTCCTTCATTATCTGTAGCATTAATCGTTTCTTCGATTTTAAACGATTTCGAGCAGACTAACTGTTTCATGAGAACAATCCGGCGGTCAAGTCTCCGAAAAGTAGGCGTTTGAAAACCCATTACCGCCTTATGCAAAAACGTCTCTCCTGCATTGTTTCTTGAATGGATAGACTCAGGACATGCTTGAATCAAAACTTCAACCGTCGATAACTGCCCTCTGTAAGCCGCTATATGTAAAGCCGTGTTGCCTTGTTTGTCCGTCGAGTTTATCATTCCGAACAACGAAATAAGATCTTTAACTACCTCAACCTGTCCGCGCGCAGCTGCTGTGTGTAAGATCGTCGAACACTGAACATCTCGATAAGCTAAAACATCTTCGACAGAGCAATCACCAAGAAGCTCTTTTAATATCTTCAAATTACCACCTCGTGCCAATGCGTGAACCGCCCTGTTCTTCATTTCCTGCTTGTAACCGAACGGGATCTCGCCAATATGTTCCCCTGACTCTCTGCCATTACCAGACATAAACCGCGGTGACATAGCGAAATCGTAAATAACCCAAAAAACCTCACAGTTCTTGCTCCTAGCAGCAGCGTAAAGTATATCAGTCACACCATACTCCCCTTCCCCGAAAACCAAAAGTGGGTCTTTCTGCAGCAATTCTTGAACAAAATGCAAGTCACCAGCAGAAGCAGCAGTGTACAAAAGCCACCCTCCATACCCAGATCCGATTAACGAGCTTTTCCCTCTTTTGCATTCGCCCTCATGTAGCAGCCTCCGGGCGACAAAAGATCGGTTTTTGGCGACGCATTCAAACTGTTCTTCATCATCCCAGACAACCTCAAGGCGGCGTATACGCCGAAGAGATGTCAGTTTGATTAAATGGTTGCCGTCCATGCGAAGAAGCTCCCGGACCAAATCGTAGTGCCCGTTGGCCGCTGCCCAGTCGATCGGAGAGGCGAACCACCATTGGTCCCCTGTGCTCTCCCATCTGAGGGGAAAATATGTTGGCATTGATCTATAACACACACCCACTAAATGGTTCTCAATTTCACCCTAATTTAAGTTCAAGATCACTGCAATAACAGAACAAGAATATTATTAAGCTTAATGGGTGAAAAAGGCATTTTGAAGGCCTCAAAACACAATCAAAGCATAAACATCATGTGAAAGTAACCACTATAGCTTGTCAGAGGCATAAGCATGCTCACTTAAAGAAATATTAACCACTGTTAAACTAACCCTAATTCATCATTACAGTAACTAAAATCACTGAAACCATAACATTAAACAACAGTATTCAAGAATGGCAGAAAACCCACATGATTAAAATCATTACCCTTTGAACTGAAGATTTCTCTTTTAAAAAGGGAACCCCATTACCCAAACAATCAAACAAAAAGAGGATTTAGTAAATCATGATTCAGATAAAAGCAACAACAACAAAGAGAAAATTGTAGCAACTTGTGATGCGGTAAGATGAGAGGGAAGTGGGTTGTGTAGGGATATGAATATGGCGGGAAGAGTGTGGGGGGAAGGGAAGATTCGATGGTGAAAACTGTAAAAGGGAATAATGGCAGAAGAGATGCAGAGAAAGTGTTTGACGAAATGCCTGAAAGAGAAAAAGGTAAATTGAATAAAGAGAGTGGAGAGGATCGAAAGATGGGAAGACGAGACATTGCATTCGCGCCTTGTCGTTATCGTCACGCGGGAGTATCAATACGATTGATTGTTAACACGTTGGTTAAAGATTTAAGAATATTTATTATTACTCTGATAGTCCCTATGGTTTCAAGTTTTTCACGTTTAGTTCTCACCTTTTGGAAATAACAGGTAGAGGTGTACAAATCGGTTTTTTCATCCAAAACAAAAACCGGTTTTTTTAATAACCGGTTTCGGTTACTACCCGGTTTTTCAAGTCCAAAATAGTAACCGGGGTAACCGGTTAGGATCGGTTTTTAACCGGTTTTTGCCAAAAGACCGGTTTCGGTTATTAACCGGTTTTTCAGATCAAGAATAGTAACAGGTCACCAACCGCCGGTTCAGTTCGGTTCTAAAACCGGTTTCGGTTTTTTTCCGGTTACGGTTCTAAAACCGGTTTTTTTGTACATCTCTAATAGCAGGTATGCTTGCTATGGTTTGTTATTTTGTTACTCGGATAGTCCCCTGAGTAAATGTTAGTTAGTTTGGTCAGTTAAGTTGGTGTGAAATTACTAAATTGTCCTTACTAAACATAAAAATATGATTTATTATTTAAAAGATCTATACAACCCTAACACCGTTGTTACCACCATAAACACAACCGCTGCCGCCCCTAACTCTGTCGCCCCTATCTCCGTCGCCACCCCTTTGCTCAGATTCAAGAACAACCACCACCAACACCATCTCGCGGCTCTCTTAGCTCTATGGAATTTTTCTCTCTCTAGAATCTAAAGGTGTAAGGGTGGTTATGGTTTCGAGATTGGATAAGAATAAGATGGGTGGAAGGGGATAACTCAGTTTGTTGTTGTTTGAAGATGATGATTGATAAAGGTTGTTGTTTGAAGATGATGATTGATGATGGTTGTTGTGAGAGAGAGAGAAAGAGAGATACTGATGGTTGTATAGATCTTTTAAATCATAAATCAGATTTTTATGTTTAGTATGGACAATTTAGTAATTTCACACCAACTTAACTGACCAAACTAACTGACATTTACTTAGTGGACTATCCGAGTAACAAAATAACAAACCATAGGAATGATACCTACTATTTCCAAAAGATAAGGACTAAACGTGAAAAAACGTAAAACCACAGGAATTATCCGGGCAATTCAATCAATCAATCATACCCAGTAAAATCCCACAAAGAGCAAAGCTATTTGTAGGGTCTGGGGAGGGTGGGATGTAGGCACACCTTACCTCTACCCCTAGGGATAGAGAGGCTGCTTCCAGAGAGACCCTCGGCTCCAAAACACCCAGGAAAGAAATAAATAGAGCATGGGGTGTGTGTGTGTATATGTGTATGAAGCTACCAATGTAGTATGAGTTGCAAAATAGTGCATGGTAGAACAGAACAAATATGACAACACAAACAGTCTATACACATAGTTACATATTTACGACCATACACTACACCTAGAAACACAACTGTACAAAACATCCTATACACATAGTTACTTATGTACGACCATACACTCCACTACCCCTAAAAACACAATTGTACCCTTTCCTAGAAATCCTTAACCTTAATCCTACGTCTCCACGAGCTCCTATCATGGACCATGTTCTCAGAGAGGTGCAATTTTTGCAAATCCTGCCTAATCCGCTCATCCCAAGTAATTTTGGGTCTGCCTCTACTCCTCCTCCCCTCCACCTCGAGGGTTTCAACCACTCTAACTGGTTCTATCGTCTGCCTCCTCTTCACATGCCCAAACCATCTCAATCTTCCCTCCTTTATCTTATCTGATAGAACCACTCTAACTGGTTCTATCGTCTGCCTCCACTTCACATGCCCAAACCATCTCAATCTTCCCTCCACGAGCTCCTATCATGGACCATGTTCTCAATCTTCCCTCCTTTATCTTATCTGATATCCGGGCAATTAACTCTTATTATTATTTATACGGATTTCACACTCTTTTGGACTTTTGTTAATGGTTAACTTTGACCAGTTATGTACCTTGTTTTACTAAATTAAGTAATGAAACTTTTTTAAGAAGTTTAATATAGTTTTTAGAGTCTGGATAAGAAGTTGTGAATTACTAGAATTAAAGAAATGGTATTTTAGTTATCATTGAACAAATAAAAGAAATGAAGGATCATGATTCTTAAGTGAGAGGTAAAGAGAAAAACATTGTAGTTATCAATTTACATGTGACCGGTAATAAAAAAAACAGTTATTATCTAATAACTAGTATTGATGCGGCACTACATCTGAATATACTATGTATTGTCTGTTTACAGAGATATAGCACAAGGTAAAAGTCAGTTTTACAATTACGTATAATAAAATGACATCCCCAAAACCACAAGATTGGATGTCCACATTAAGTTCTGTATAACTATTGCCCTTGATTTTCGTTGATGTTAGTTATTTAACCCTGGTTTATTAGGATACCACATATGATTCAATGTATGTTGAAATATGTTATGTATTTTGTGATTGATTTTTTACAACGTAACAACATACGAAGTAATATAAAGGTACAAAATTGTTTGTATATAATAATACAATTTGAAATTTACAATCTAAAAATATACAAACTAAAATAATAAGTCTAATAGCAAAAGCATTCATTGTATATTACAAACAAAATTTACAATCAATTTTAAATAAGTGCTACGAAGTAATGTTAAATCTAGACTTTAACATCCTTATGGCCTTCGTCATGCGCATAAAGCGCATTAATGGAGACTTGCAGCTCCACTTGTTTCTCGCGTATGATAGCAGCTCTCACAGTTAAGCCATTAAACTTCTCGAATAGCAGTCGATCTAATACTATAACATCTTCCAAAAGCTTCTTAAGTTGTTGTAAAACAATAGGGTCTATGCGTGAAGAAGACATCCTACGACAAATAATGCACACCAAATAATCATAAATAAAAAAACAAAGTGACACTCGTCAAAGCCAAAGGAGCAAGTCACCTAAAGTAAGGCAAACCAACAAAGGTAAAGGTATAATCCGCAATGCACCAAACTGTTAGTAAGTAAGACTATATAACATAGATTTTAAGGCTCAGACTATCACCTGCAAGCACAGTCTTCGTTGAAGCCACTCTGGTTGCCACGCCTATATAAAAGAATCTTCACAACCTCAACAAATTACGTAATAGTTTGATAACGATTGTCCGCTTTAAAAACACATCCACAACATAAAACATAAATACGCCACCCAGAAAAACAAATGAACCATCAAAGCATCAAACCTCATGCAAAACGAAAAGCCAAGAGCGTTATCAACCACATAAAAATGTAAAGCAAAACAACCGATAAGAAACAATATAGGCACGATAAACCTGTAAGAAGTCAAAATAACATTGAAACCAATAATACGAAAACAACCAACACAAACGTGATAAACTTGTAACAATTTAACAACTAAATAAAATCATTTTAAACGCTTACAGCAGGTCTCGGTGGAGCATCATAGACCCAAACGACATCATACCAATCTGAAAGCCCACAATATTAATATAATGTTAATTACCAAAATGTTATGTTATGTAAGAGATCAAAATGACATCGAAACCAACAATACAAAAACAACAAACACAAACTTGATAAACCTGTAACAGTTTAACAACTTAATAAAAGCATCTTAAATGCTTACAACAAGTCTCAACATAGAATTATAGACCTAAAGGACACCATACTAATCAAGCCCACAATATTAATATAATGTTAATTGCCAAAATGTTATGTACATGTGTAAGAAGTCAAAATGACATTGAAACAAACAATACGAAACACAATCAACACAAACGTGAAAAAGATGTAATAGTTTAAGAGCTAAATAAAAGCATCTTAAACGCTTACAACAGGTATCAACATAGCATCATACTAATCCGAATTAATAACCATAATGTTTTTTTATATATGCAACAAAAGCGCTTATACTTGCACACCAAATAACCAACACCTCAGAAACACTAAACAACAACGATCTCAACATATGCCACAAAAGCTTATACTCGCACATCAAATAATTAACAACTCATAAACATTAAACAACAATGGTCTCAACACAACACCGTGGACCAAAACGAACAAACCAAACAATCTCGCACACCTAAACAATCATCCACAAACACTAAACACTCATCAATACATAAAGTGCAATCAGTCTCAAAAAAACTTAAACGCCATCCTCATCGACCGAACACAACTGAAAGCACAAGCATTGAAGAATAAACGTCTCAACATCGCATCATAGACATAACAGGAAACCGTAAACGATCTCTGATAACTAAAAAGTCATCATTAGAGACCAAAGCACACTGAAAAAAAAAACAAAATTAAACAACATCAAAAGACATGCAATGAACCGAAAAGTATATAAATGCATATATAACAGTCTCTGAAAACTAGACAGTAATCATCATCGACAAAGTAACAATAAACACATAAAATCCAACAACTTTGAAACACATTTGTTACCCAAACTGCGAAACTAAGAAATAACAGTAAACTTAGACAAAATCGTATGAAAATCGTACACGTAAAAGGAAACCATCAACAAAAACAAATCCCTAACAACAACTAACAACAAAAAAATGCAGACAATGTTGGCACGACAATTGTAATCGTAAATGACAACTAGAGATAAAGATAAAGTACCTGAGGTCCCCGGAGAATTGCCGAAAAATGCTGAAGAAAACGTATGTAGTAAAAAAGAAAGAGGAAAGGTGTTTGCTGAGGGGCTTACCCTTTTAAAGCCCCCACCGAAAACCAAGGTACAAACCAAAATACCAAAGGAACAACCCACTTAAAGCAAGGCTAAGCACTAAAGCACAAGATACAACAAACAATGTATAGAAATCTTGTAAATTAACATTATCTAAATTCTTATTGGAAGCTATGCACTAATACAATTTGACATTAAATATATCTTTTAGTTAATGTTTTTTTGAACGACCAACAAAATAAAAGCCCGGATACCTGGGGTAGCCCAATGGAAAAAGACAACCCTATATTCTCGTGATTGCAGACAACGATAGGTAGCCCAAGGCAGCTCACCATCTTCAGTTCTAGGGAAAACTCGCCGTCCAAAGGCCCATTACGGTAAAACCTGGTTGGGATCATATTTGAATTTGAGACATATAGCCTCAAACCCAAATCGTTAATTCCCTTCCATTGCCAATTGAGTTATAGCTCATTGGCGTTTGAGTTAATTATATAGATTATTAGTCTTTGTGGTAAACTCATATTACAGTTTTATTTTTAACTTTGAATTATTTACACTCATAGTCTGTATTATTACAGTTTCATTTTTAACTTTGAATTATTTACACTCATAGTCTGCATTATTTACACAAGTGGGTCTGTAGTGTTCACTTAAATGTAATACCTTTTGTCATTAAGATTAGCTTTCGTTAAGAAGAAAATAACTAACTTTGTTTGAACTATAAGAATGCAACTTTGTGTGTTCACTTAAACGTAATACCTTTTGTCATTAAGATTAGCTTTTGTTAAGAAGAAAATAACTAACTTAGTATGAAATATAAGAATGTTGCTTTGTGTGTTCACTTAAATGTAATACCTTTTGTCATTAAGATTAGCTTTTGTTAAGAAGAAAATAACTAACTTTGTATTAAATATAAGAATGTCGCTTTGTTAAATGAATCGATAGTGATGCATGATTGTGCCATTACACAAAGATGGGAGGGTGCTGATGGTTTTAGGGGAAAAGTTGTAGGCAGAGTGCGTGTAGCACCCAACCTCTCATACCACCAATATTGTATGTTTTGTCCCCTATGGGTTGCTCATCCAGGAACTCACAGATTTGTTTTTGTTGCCTCGGTGGAGACTGCCCAGGATGTAACCCATCCAAGTACTACCCTGTAACACCTCAAAAATATTAGAAATTAATATTTATTTACATATGGTATATATGTTGGTCATAACCAAAGAATAATTTGACTAGGATTAATTAACCTAGTTAAAAATATCTAGTGAATAAATAAAGAAAACTTGAAATGTTGGTATTTTATAAACTTGGAAACCTTGAGGGACTAAAAGGGGTGAAACAAGAAAAATGTTTTAAATGAAACATTTAAAGACCAAAACACACACAAGTGTGTGTGTTTGGTCGACATTTCCACCAGGAGCAAAAGAGGGTCTCTACAAGAACCCTAAACACATACAAATCCAGCAAAATCAAAGGGAAAACGAGCTAGGAATTTGGGGCTTTTACTAAATTCGTGATCACTAAGACTAGGAGATCACAAGGTATGTCAAATTCCATCATTTGGTGATATCTTGAAATTTGGATTGTCACACCCCCAAAATCCACCATGCGGAGTATCACCGCTTGGAGGCGTGACATGACCAGGATCGAGCCACCAATCATATTGAACATCGTAATTAAGTAAATAAGACCAACCTCAATACGACTGGTGACCAAAAGGAAGTAAACCGATTTTAGGTTAACAGCGGAAGCATAAAAACAGAAGTTCACAACATAAGTCCATAGTTCATAAGTTTAACGTCCAAAACGTAGGTTTAATAAGTTCATAAAGTTTATTTATTAAGAACGGAACATATCGGTTCGCATCCCACAACGACCACCTCCATATGCAAGCTCCATAGCATCTAACGACCTGCAAAGCATGTAATAACGAGTCAACAACAAAGTTGAGTGAGTTCACGGTTGGTTGTCCATTTTAGAGTTGTTTCCAAAAACATAGTTTAATCTCATTCGGCTATCCGGCCGTGGGGGTTACCCCATAGTTCGAAAACGTTTATTAGTTAACCATCCCATGTCCACCTTCCCTGGCTATCCAGCCCGGCACTTTGGCCGTGGGGAGCTGCCCCAGTATTTTAAACTACCAGACTCGTTTATCATATCGACTACTAACAAAAGAAATCAATTGTGCCCTAGCGTCGGTGTTCTATCACCACCGACGTGCCATAGCCCATTAGTACACGCCCGTCCGACTGGCACGGTGTGAGGTTTGTTAAACCTAATAGCGCTATTAACTAATGACCCGCTCGCCATAGCCTCGGCGATTAAGTCGATACAAAAAGGGAGGGACTTCGCTGATAGAGTTCTAGTCTAGTAAGTCTAACACGTCCCAACAGGACGAGGAATTTACATTCCTGAACACGTCTCAAAGGACGAGGAATCCCTATTCCTGTACCCATTCCCATTCCCATCGGGATACCATGCTTTGTAGAAAAGTGTGAACTCACCTCGGTTTGCTCGGTTAGATTCTCAAATATAGTTAACAGTCAAGGTCGGTCAATCACGTCCTGATAAGGTACGGATAACAATCAGTTTCTCATGCATAACACGTAACCTACGTATGGTTTATTTGCACATTACTTCGACCACATAACAGGTACACACTTTAACGATTTATGCCCATATAAACTTCCCATCCATTCCCCACTCATAAACAAACATACGATATTGCACGTAACACATATAACATGTTAGATCATTCACCGATAGCATACTCGACATTTAGACACGCAAGTCACAACTTATGTCAATTCAGCATTAATATTCAAAACCGGCTGTTTTCGGACATTTTAATAAAATAGTTAAATTATTCCAAAAATTTCCAAATTTTTACAGGATGTCTTAAACGTTCCATATTTTATTGTGTAAAAATATCGGGGTCCGGTTCATTACCAATATTTTATAAAAATTCATATTCCGAACTGAACTCAGATTTGTGTATTTCTGACCACACTCCACGGAAAAATTTATTAAAAATTCATCGAGTGTCCGATTTATGAAATTCCAGTGGGGTAATTACAAATGCATTGGTTGTCATCTACTGTACAAATTTCATGGTCTGATTCATCACAAAACTCAGGTTATGACTGAAAGTATGACATCCATTTATTGCTGTCAAAATTCAGCTTAAGTTGCTGTTACAAATTAACACTTTAAAAATAGTAAACGGAGTCCAAAAATTACGATTCTGGTGCCATTAGAACCGTATTTCATAATAACATATTTTAGATTCAAAATATCGGTTTTTCGTTAAGTTTATGACCTGTTTACAACCTGATGAAGTCGGCTGGAAATGTGATTCAGCATGTTCTTTATAGTTTAAATGTTACTATATTGTATCCACACATGTCCGAACAACGGATTTTATCAAGAGTTCGACGATCAATCATCATATATGTATTAACCAACCCTAAACCAACAACATACCCATGACAACATCAACTAATAGCATTTCATATACAAGTAAACTTCATGTAACCTTTATGTTTATATTTTTAGTGTTCTTGCATTTTAGTTGTAAACATAAGCATCATACTACAATGTTAGCCATAAAATAAGATGAACAAAGGTTAAACAAGAGCTTACTACTAGCTTATAGCTAGGGTAGAATCTATTGAGGAGGATGATGAGAAAAGATGAAGAACAAGCAAGACAAAGCCCTTCTTGAAGCTCCACAAGTAGTAACCTTCTTGAATCACCTTCTAACTTAATGGAACTTGTAAAAATGGAAGATGAAGAAGTGAAGAGAGAGGGGTGGGTTTGGTTTGGGGGAACCGAATAGAGAGAGAGAGAGAGAGAGTGGTGAGATGGAGTGTGTAGATGAGTGAATCAAATATATATGGAAATCTCACAAATCATATCATATCTTATATCTTGCCCACTAGATCAAGCAACAATCAAATAACATCTTAAACAAAATATATGAGGAGATTTTACAAGCAAGGTGGTGGGGTCCCCCACATGGGGACGGTTACTAAGGGGGGGGGGGGTAAAATGAAACTTTGAATGGTAAGTTGGAAATTATAAGTTCGATTCTAAGTATATGATTCTATGTGTTAGTTAGGGGATATTTTAGTGGGTGTTATGGTATACGGGGACCATGACTAGCTCAAAATAATTAAATAATGTGTTTGACAAATATTTGGTGTCCCGGGTAATGTCCGGTTGTTCGGTCGGATACTGTTTCGTTAAGTTGTTTAATTGTTCCGTAAGGTGTCTTATACCTATATTTTGTAACACAATTAATTCCTAATACATAGGAAAATATCCAGGACCATTTAGTCAAGTTTTCTGCATACTACTAGTATGCTAACACGCACATGTAAGTATAACACAGTAATCAGAGAGCAGTTAAATAATTTAGCACAATCATCAAGCACTTTAATTATTATTTATAAATTGTACGGAATACATGGGATTTTGAGGGTTGTCACATTCTCCCCCTGTTAAGAGAATTTCGTCCCGAAATTTAGCGCGTGGTTACTGAGGAAGCTAGTTAAGTTGCGTTGTTTTCCTGATTTTCCTGGGGTGTCACATCATCCCCCCGTTGATTTGGAATTTCGTCCCGAAATTCTGCAGTAGCTTCAGCCTCAGTAGTGGTTGCGTTTTTCTTAAACAGTTGGGGATACTTGAGTTTCATTTGGTCTTCTCGTTCCCAGGTATACTCTGGGCCACGATGAGCATTCCAACGAACTCGAACCAGAGGTATCCTGGTACGCTTGAGGATCTTAACATCTCGATCCGTAATCTCTACTGGTTCCTCGACGAATCGCAGCTGGTCGTCGATTGTGAGTTCCTTGAGAGGAACTATGAGGGTCTCATCTGACAGACACTTCTTCAAATTCGACACATGGAATACGTTGTGAACTCCGCTGAGTTCTTCAGGTAGATTCAACCTGTAGGCGACTTTGCCAATTTTCTCAATGACTTCGAATGGTCCGACATAACGCGGATTGAGTTTGCCTCGTTTGCCAAAGCGGACTACACCTTTCCAAGGTGAGACTTTGAGTAGCACTCGATCCCCAACCTGGAGCTCGAGTGGTTTTCTTCCCTTATCAGCATAGCTTTTCTGACGGTCACGAGCTGCCGCCATTCGCTGTCGTATCTGAGCAATTCTCTCGGTGGTATCCACCACAAGTTCCGGGCCAGTGATTTGACTGTCACCAACTTCTGCCCAACAGAGAGGTGATCGGCATTTGCGTCCGTACAATGCCTCGAACGGAGCGGCCTGAATGCTGGTGTGGTAGCTGTTGTTATATGAGAACTCCACTAGCGGGAGGTGCTTTTCCCAGCCATTACCAAAATCGATTACACATGCCCTGAGCATGTCTTCAAGGGTTTGGATGGTGCGTTCAGATTGCCCATCCGTCTGTGGGTGATAAGCGGTGCTCATATCTAAACGTGAGCCAAAAGAGTTGTGCATTGCTTGCCACAGTTCAGAAGTAAAACGCGCGTCACGATCAGATATAATAGAGGTTGGCACTCCGTGCCTTGACACTACTTCCTTTAGGTAAATATCTGCAAGAGCAGAAAACTTATCCGTTTCTTTGATAGCCAGAAAATGTGTAGACTTGGTCAGTCGATCTACGATCACCCAAATGGTATCGTTTCCGCGTTGGGATCTGGGCAGACCAGTAACGAAATCCATGGAAATTTGCTCCCATTTCCATTTCGGGATCTCTGGTTGTTGAAGTAGGCCTGATGGTTTCTGATATTCAGACTTGACTCTCGCACAAGTCAAGCACTTGCTGACGTTGGTTGCTATGTGGGCTTTCATGCCAGGCCACCAATACGTAGTGTTGAGGTCGTGGTACATCTTATCCGAACCAGGATGTACTGAATAACGAGACTTGTGTGCTTCATCCATCACAAGCTCGCGTAATCCCCCATAAAGTGGAACCCAGATGCGTCCGATAACATAGTAGGCACCGTCTTCCTTTAGTTCTAGCCGCTGCCTCGATCCTCGTAAGGATTCAGCCCTGATGTTCTCTGCTTTCAATGCTTCGACCTGAGCATCGCGAATCTGAGCGGGAAGGCTAGAGTGAATGGTAAGCTGTAAAGCACGTACACGCTTAGGTATAGTATCCTTTCGACTGAGGGCGTCGGCCACAACATTGGCCTTGCCCGGATGATATTTGATAGCGCATTCATAATCGTTCAAGAGCTCAACCCATCGGCGTTGACGCATGTTTAACTCCTTTTGCTTGAAGATGTGCTCGAGACTCATGTGATCGGTGTAAATGGTGCACTTGGTACCGTACAGGTAATGTCTCCATATCTTAAGTGCGAAAACAACTGCTCCCAATTCCAAGTCGTGCATAGTGTAGTTCCTTTCGTGAACCTTAAGTTGGCGTGATGCATAGGCAGTGATCTTGTCACATTGCATCAACACGCAACCAAGTCCTTGGATGGAAGCATCGCAGTAAACCACAAAATCATCTGTGCCCTCAGGCAATGAGAGGATAGGCGCGCTACAAAGTCTATCTTTCAAGTGCTGAAACGCAGATTCCTGTGCATCACCCCAGCGATAGGTGACACCCTTCTGAGTCAGTGAAGTGAGAGGCTGCGCAATCTTGGAGAAATCTTTGATAAACCTTCTGTAGTATCCTGCCAAACCCAAGAATTGGCGGATCTCTGTTGGTGTGCGGGGTGCAGGCCAGTTCTTGATCGACTCCACCTTAGATGGATCCACATGAATTCCATCCTTGTTTACCACATGGCCTAGAAAGTGGACTTCGCGAAGCCAGAAGTCACATTTCGAAAACTTGGCATACAACTGCTCTTTTCGAAGAAGTTCCAGCATAAGTCGTAGATGCTGCTCGTGTTCCTCCTGACTCTTGGAGTAGATCAGGATATCGTCAATGAACACAATAACGAACTTATCCAGGTAAGGCTTGCACACTCGGTTCATGAGATCCATGAAGACCGCTGGTGCATTCGTCAGCCCAAATGGCATAACCAGAAACTCGTAATGGCCGTAACGAGTTCTGAATGCTATTTTGGAGACGTCCTCCTCTCGGACTCTCAGCTGATGGTATCCCGATCTCAAATCAATCTTAGAGTAATAGCTCGACCCTTGCAACTGGTCGAACAAGTCGTCAATGCGTGGGAGAGGATAACGATTCTTCACGGTCACCTTGTTAAGTTCGCAGTAGTCAATACACATTCTGAAGGTACCGTCTTTCTTCTTTACGAATAGTACTGGAGCTCCCCAGGGCGAAGAGCTAGGACGTATAAAACCCTTTTCCAAGAGTTCTTGTAGTTGTGTGGACAGTTCTTCAAGTTCTGATGGAGCTAGACGATATGGTGCTCGAGCTACTGGCGCTGCTCCAGGAGCTAGCTCGATTTGAAACTCAACTTGGCGATGAGGCAGAAGACCAGGTAATTCCTCAGGAAATACCTTGGGAAAATCGCGCACAATAGGGATGTCTTTAATTCTCTTCTCTTCCATTGATGTGTCAGTAACGAGTGCTAAAATGGCAGTGTGGCCCTTTCGCAAACACTTCTGGG
This sequence comes from Helianthus tuberosus, assembly GCA_030545235.1. Taxonomy (NCBI): domain Eukaryota; kingdom Viridiplantae; phylum Streptophyta; class Magnoliopsida; order Asterales; family Asteraceae; genus Helianthus; species Helianthus tuberosus. The sequence continues at coordinate 111,318,336 of CM060402.1, forward strand.
CCTTAAGGAAAGAGATGATGCCTTCGACAGCACCACTCTTGTCGCCACGAATCATGAGAGGTTCTTCACCAGAACGAGGAATGCGGACGATTTTCTCCTTGCAAACAATCTCCGCTTGATGATGAGATAGCCAATCCATCCCAATAACAACGTCGAAACTACCCAGTGTGATAGGAATAAGATCGATAGAGAAAGTCTGACCAGCTAAGACGAGGTTACAACCTTTAACTACGTGTGTGGCTTCAAGACCTTTACCGTTAGCTAGTTCTACCGTGTGTTTGGTGTTCAGGAGTGTTCGAGTGCGCTTAAGCATTTGGCTAACTTTTACGGACACGTAACTAGTATCGGCACCTGAATCGAATAAAACAGTAACAAAGAAGTCGTCCAGAAGAAACTTACCCATCACAACGTTGGGATCGTTCCTTGCGTCACCCTGACCAATCACGAAAGCACGACCTCTTGCCCCATTTCCATTGTTGTTTCCCCCATTGCCGTTTCCATTCCCCTGATTGTTGTTGTTCTGGTTCTGATTTAACTGGGGGCAGTCTTTCTTGAAATGGCCCTCAGCACCACATTGAAAGCACCCTTTGTTGTTACCTTGTTGTTGCCGCTGCTGGCGTTGATTGGGTGGGGCTTGCTGTTGCTGCCGGTTCTGATTCGCCGGATGCTGACTCCTACAGTCCCTTGCCATGTGACCAGGCTTGTTGCATCGATGACAGTTGCCTTTACCGCATGGCCCACTGTGGTGCAAGTTACAGCGATTACATTTGGGGTGATTTCCCTTGTATCCACCCTGACCTTGATTCCCAGAAGACTGCTGACTGGGGCTCCTGTACTCATCTGTCTTTCGCTGCTGGGACTGAGCTGAAGTAGAACCTTTGCCTGAATTCCCATCCCATTTTCGCTTGTTGTCGGTAGGTGCATCAGAAGTAGCCGTGGCGCTGATACGTTTGGGTAGCCTGTTTTGCTCCACCGCCTGGTCGGTGAGACGATGAGCCAACTTGATAATTTGCTGAATGGTACCCAGGTTGGCTGAAGTTACGTGACTTTGAATCTCTGGTACAAGGCCCTTGAGGTAAAGCTCAATACGTTTGATGGGAGGGTCCACCATAGTAGGGCACAGGATGGCCAGTTCATTCGACCTCTTGGTATACGCCTCAATCTCAGACCCCGCCATCTTCAGATTGAAAAATTCCACCTCCAGTTTGTGGATGTCATCCCGACTACAGTATTCCTCTTTGATCAGTTCCTTGAAACCGTTCCATGGGGTGGCATTAGCAGCAACCAACCCCAGCAGCTGAACCTGAGCGTTCCACCATGTGAGCGCTACCCCTTCAAGTGTTCCGGTAGCATACGGTCTTCGGGGCATTCGCATATCTCGAAAACTGACTCAAGCTTTTCAAACCAGTGAAGAAGGCCTACCGCTCCTTCTGTGCCACTGAAAGTAGTAGGTCGGCAGTCCATGAAGGTTTTGAACGTGCACACAGGAGTTTGAGCATGTTGACCTGTTGCGCGAGAATAAAGGACAATATTAAGCATGAGGGTTGGTTTGTGAAGGTAGGATCTAAACGTCCTAAGGTGGGTTGATATGGCAGGTTATACCTCCTGCAGGAACAGCTGCGAGTGCCTCAGCAACTCGTTCGTTGATCAAAGCCGTCAACTGGGCTTGAGTGAGGTTGATACGTCCTCCGGGTCCGCTCATGATATTCATAATGAAGCAACGTAAGTGAGGAAAGTGTCGCGAAAGTGCGTAAGTGTGGGACGATAGTAGAGCGTAAGTACACAAGGTTCAATAGCAATTATCACATTATCTAATGCACAGTGAGAACTATCTAACCGACAATATAACATAAATCATACCACTTATGGTGTCGAGTCTTGCACGTGGAGCGTAGCGTCGTTGTGGATCGTTGAGCACTGTACTGGTTATAGTCTGGTTTTATCAAAAACTTTTCCTTTTTAAAAACCAAGTTCACTATAACCAATGGCTCTGATACCAATCTGTCACACCCCCAAAATCCACCATGCGGCTTGGAGGCGTGACATGACCAGGATCGAGCCACCAATCATATTGAACATCGTAATTAAGTAAATAAGACCAACCTCAATACGACTGGTGACCAAAAGGAAGTAAACCGATTTTAGGTTAACAGCGGAAGCATAAAAACAGAAGTTCACAACATAAGTCCATAGTTCATAAGTTTAACGTCCAAAACATAGGTTTAATAAGTTCATAAAGTTTATTTATTAAGAACGGGACATATCGGTTCGCATCCCATAACGACCACCTCCATATGCAAGCTCCATAGCATCTAACGACCTGCAAAGCATGTAATAACGAGTCAACAACAAAGTTGAGTGAGTTCACGGTTGGTTGTCCATTTTAGAGTTGTTTCCAAAAACATAGTTTAATCTCATTCGGCTATCCGGCCGTGGGGGTTACCCCATAGTTCGAAAACGTTCATTAGTTAACCATCCCATGTCCACCTTCCCTGGCTATCCAGCCCGGCACTTTGGCCGTGGGGAGCTGCCCCAGTATTTTAAACTACCAGACTCGTTTATCATATCGACTACTAACAAAAGAAATCAATTGTGCCCTAGCGCCGGTGTTCTATCACCACCGACGTGCCATAGCCCATTAGTACACGCCCGTCCGACTGGCACGGTGTGAGGTTTGTTAAACCTAATAGCGCTATTAACTAATGACCCGCTCGCCATAGCCTCGGCGATTAAGTCGATACAAAAAGGGAGGGACTTCGCTGATAGAGTTCTAGTCTAGTAAGTCTAACACGTCCCAACAGGACGAGGAATTTACATTCCTGAACACGTCTCAAAGGACGAGGAATCCCTATTCCTGTACCCATTCCCATTCCCATCGGGATACCATGCTTTGTAGAAAAGTGTGAACTCACCTCGGTTTGCTCGGTTAGATTCTCAAATATAGTTAATAGTCAAGGTCGGTCAATCACGTCCTGATAAGGTACGGATAACAATCAGTTTCTCATGCATAACACGTATCCTACGTATGGTTTATTTGCACATTACTTCGACCACATAACAGGTACACACTTTAACGATTTATGCCCATATAAACTTCCCATCCATTCCCCACTCATAAACAAACATACGATATTGCACGTAACACATATAACATGTTAGATCATTCACCGATAGCATACTCGACATTTAGACACGCAAGTCACAACTTATGTCAATTCAGCATTAATATTCAAAACCGGCTGTTTTCGGACATTTTAATAAAATAGATAATTATTTCAAAAATTTCCAATTTTTTACAGGATGTCTTAAACGTTCCATATTTTATTGTGTAAAAATATCGGGGTCCGGTTCATTACCAATATTTTATAAAAATTAATATTCCGAACTGAACTCAGATTTGTGTATTTCTTACCACAGTCCACGGAACAATTTATTAAAAATTCATCGAGTGTCCGATTTATGAAATTCTAGTGGGGTAATTACAAATGCATCGGTTGTCATCTACTGTACAAATTTCATGGTCCGATTCATCACAAAACTCAGGTTATGACTGAAAGTATGACATCCATTTATTGCTGTCAAAATTCAGCTTAAGTTGCTGTTACAAATTAACACTTTAAAAATAGTAAACGGAGTCCAAAAATTACGATTCTGGTTCCATTAGAACCGTATTTCATAATAACATATTTTAGATTCAAAATATCGGTTTTTCGTTAAGTTTATGACCTGTTTACAGCCTGATGAAGTCGGCTGGAAATGTGATTCAGCATGTTCTTTATAGTTTAAATGTTACTATATTGTATCCACACATGTCCGAACAACGGATTTTATCAAGAGTTCGACGATCAATCATCATATATGTATTAACCAACCCTAAACCAACAACATACCCATGACAACATCAACTAATAGCATTTCATATACAAGTAAACTTCATGTAACCTTTATGTTTATATTTTTAGTGTTCTTGCATTTTAGTTGTAAACATAAGCATCATACTACAATGTTAGCCATAAAATAAGATGAACAAAGGTTAAACAAGAGCTTACTACTAGCTTATAGCTAGGGTAGAATCTATTGAGGAGGATGATGAGAAAAGATGAAGAACAAGCAAAACAAAGCCCTTCTTGAAGCTCCACAAGTAGTAACCTTCTTGAATCACCTTCTAACTTAATGGAACTTGTAAAAATGGAAGATGAAGATGTGAAGAGAGAGGGGTGGGTTCGGTTTGGGGGAACCGAATAGAGAGAGAGAGAGAGTGGTGAGATGGAGTGTGTAGATGAGTGAATCAAATATATATGGAAATCTCACAAATCATATCATATCTTATATCTTGCCCACTAGATCAAGCAACAATCAAATAACATCTTAAACAAAATATATGAGGAGATTTTACAAGCAAGGTGGTGGGGTCCCCCACATGGGGACGGTTACTAAGAGGGGGGGGGGGTAAAATGAAACTTTGAATGGTAAGTTGGAAATTATAAGTTCGATTCTAAGTATATGATTCTATGTCTTAGTTAGGGGATATTTTAGTGGGTGTTATGGTATACGGGGACCATGACTAGCTCAAAATAATTAAATAATGTGTTTGATAAATATTTGGTGTCCCGGGTAATGTCCGGTTGTTCGGTCGGATACTGTTTCGTTAAGTTGTTTAATTGTTCCGTAAGGTGTCTTATACCTATATTTTGTAACACAATTAATTCCTAATACATAGGAAAATATTCAGGAGCATTTAGTCAAGTTTTCTGCATACTACTAGTATGCTAACACGCACATGTAAGTATAACACAGTAATCAGAGAGCAGTTAAATAATTTAGCACAATCATCAAGCACTTTAATTATTATTTATAAATTGTACGGAATACATGGGATTTTGAGGGTTGTCACATTTTCCTTTATTCCAAAAATTTCCAAATTTTTAGAATAATTTAACTATTTTATTAAAATGTCCGAAAACAGCCGGTTTTGAATATTAATGCTGAATTGACATAAGTTGTGACTTGCGTGTCTAAATGTCGAGTATGCTATCGGTGAATGATCTAACATGTTATATGTGTTACGTGCAATATCGTATGTTTGTTTATAAGTGGGGAATGGATGGGAAGTTTATATGGGCATAAATCGTTAAAGTGTGTACCTGTTATGTGGTCGAAGTAATGTGCAAATAAACCATACGTAGGATACGTGTTATGCATTAGAAACTGATTGTTATCCGTACCTTATTAGGACGTGATTGACCGAACTTGACTGTTAACTATATTTGAGAATTTAACCGAGCAAACCGAGGTGAGTTCACACTTTTCTACAAAGCATGGTAAATTCCCGATGGGAATGGGAATGGGTACAGGAATAGGGATTCCTCGTCCTTTGAGACGTGTTCAGGAATGTAAATTCCTCGTCCTGTTGGGACGTGTTAGACTTACTAGACTAGAACTCTATCAGCGAAGTCCCTCCCTTTTTGTATCGACTTAATCGCCGAGGCTATGGCGAGCGGGTCATTAGTTAATAGCGCTATTAGGTTTAACAAACCTCACACCGTGCCAGTCGGATGGGAGTGTACTAATGGGCTATGGCACGTCGGTGGTGATAGAACACCGACGCTAGGGCACAATTGATTTCTTTTGTTAGTAGTCGATATGATAAACGAGTCTGGTAGTTTAAAATACTGGGGCAGCTCCCCACGGCCAAAGTGCCGGGCTGGATAGCCAGGGAAGGTGGACATGGGATGGTTAACTAATAAACGTTTTCGAACTATGGGGTAACCCCCACGGCCGGATAGCCGAATGAGATTAAACTATGTTTTTGGAAACAACTCTAAAATGGACAACCAACCGTGAACTCACTCAACTTTGTTGTTGACTCGTTATTACATGCTTTGCAGGTCGTTAGATGCTATGGAGCTTGCATATGGAGGTGGTCGTTGTGGGATGCGAACCGATATGTCCCGTTCTTAATAAATAAACTTTATGAACTTATTAAACCTATGTTTTGGACGTTAAACTTATGAACTATGGACTTATGTTTTGAACTTCTGTTTTATGCTTCCGTTGTTAACCTAAAATCGGTTTACTTCCTTTTGGTCACCAATCGTATTGTGTTTGGTTTTATTTACTTAAGTATGTTGTTCAATATGATTGGTGGCTCGATCCTGGTCATGTCACGCCTCCAGGCGGTGATACTCCGCATGGTGGATTTTGGGGGTGTGACATGGATAAACACTCATAATTTAAATTCATGCTTGAATGTTGAATCTATGAGTGATGTTGTGTTAAATCCATGTATAGGAGTAAACCCTAGTTGAAAGTTTGGTGATTTAGTGATGAAAATTATGAAATTGATAATTACCCGTACATGTGTTAAGTGGGTGTTGTAACTATGTGATGAACACTGAATTTCAATGTTGAAATAGTGTAGAATTGATGTTATGATACAAGTCTTGATATTGTTTATGAATGCTAGCCATAAGGACTTGAAGTTTGATGATTGAAACTTGGTTAAAAGTTAAATATGAACTAGATAGAGGATGTATAAAAATCATGCCCGTAAGTTGTTTGTTAAAATGCCTAAACAATGTTCATAAGTTGAAATTGTGAAAGAAACGCATAATCGACGAATTTGATAAATTACGTGTGATATGGATAATAGAGTTCTAAACATGGTGTTTATCGAACTCTATAGGCAAAGCGGGTAAATTTTCAAGCGGTCAAGTTGGAACGGACGCGCACGCTTGAAGGATAAGCTTTGAAGGTACGTGACTCGTAGTTTCGTTATATTATGTACATAAGCTTAGTAGTTGATGAATTAATGATGATATTGTTAAAATAAATTGTTTTTGGGATGTCAATGAAGTGATGTAACTCACTCGACAACCAAACGGGTCAAAATGGTTAATTAGATATGTTTGATGATGATATGGTGAAAATAGTCATGTTTGGAATGTCAATGAAGTGATGTAACTCACTCGACAACCAAACAGGTCAAAATAGTTAATTAGATATGTTTGATGGTGATATAGTGAAAATAGTCGTGTTTGGAATGTAAATGAAGTGATGTAACTCACTCGATAACCCAACGGGTAAAAATAGAATAAGTTAAGAAGTTGATGGTTTTAAGTGACTTGAACGTCACTATATAAACAGGAGTATTGATGCGTAAGCCAAGTTTTGGATACGCCAAAATTTGATTTAGTGAACCCTTGGATTTGGGTCAAAAACTTAGAAATATGAACTCGTTTGTTTTGGTTAATTGTGCATGCTTAAAATTGTAGACAATAAGCATGAAGATATCGCGTGCGCAAACCATGTGATGGGAGCGAAAACGCTAATATTTGACAAGCCCGGGAATGGGTAAAAAGGACTAGATACAATCATTGCTAATAAACGTGTATTATGTTGATAGATGAAACGGGTCGAATAATCATAAAAAGAATTTATAAGTCGTTAGCTTATAAATCGGATTTCGATTCGAACAAAGATGATAAACGGATCCGTAATTTAATTACTGTCGTGTAGGAATAAGAATCGGGTAAAACGGACCTGTAAATTGAAAGTTATGCCATTTTAAAGTTGAAATGTTCATGAAAACATAGCTGGGCAAATATGCAGCTCAAGAAAGAAATCTTTCTGTCGAAAATGGGGTCTAGCGTCACGCGACAGGTGAAGGGCTTCACTGTCGCGGCACGCGACAAGAACTCCCTAACACTGTCACGGCACGCGACGGGAGCATATCCTGTTAATTTTTGTTGTTTTGTTTGTTTGACTTAAGGAACTTGGTATAACTAGTTATAAAACTATCAAAACTAACTTTTAAGTTGGTTTTGATTCTAGGTGAACGATATAGGCCTCCGGATGAAGATCAAGCGCTAAATTCAAGAACCGAACACATCATAAATGGAGCTTCCGCATTAATCTTGTTTTGTTTCGACAATATGAATTATGTAAACTCTTAACGGTTACGTTTTGAATGTTTTAAACATATGTGAACATTGTGATGCAAAAGTTTTTGTCAAACGACGTTTTTGCCATGAAATGCTATTATTAATTGATATAATGCTCACAAAACTAGTATGAGTCTTACAAGTTGGTATCAGAGCTCAAGGTTGTTGACAAAGTGTGTTCGGTTCGAAGCTTGATCAAACATCCGGTAAGAATTATTTATATGAGTAGATTGTAACAAAACATTAGGAAAAGAATATGAATTTAAGTGCATGGGAAGAGTGTGTCAATACACTAAAACCCGGAAAGTGCACTAAACACGAATGGTTTAAGCAAGTTACAAACTTGGCTAAATCAAAGTGAAAGATGCAAATGATAATGAAACGAAATGTTTAACAATTGATATAAATATTTCAGATTCGAGATGTCTAGTGTTGGTAAAAGATGATTAGGTAGTACAAAGCCTAACCATAGATTGATTATAAAATAAGTACTTGTAAAATAAGTATATTTGAATGTCTCGTGTAACAATACGAGCAACATTGAATAACAAGATTATTAATAAATTGGAAATGTTCGAATGGTATGGTGACTGAATCTGAAGATGACGGGAGTTAAATGATTTAAATGGCGGAAGGTTCGGAAGCATGATAGAAAACATGCTAGCAAAGAGCCTAAATCAAGTGATGATTTGAGACAACGGAGTACATCAGGGCGAGTATCAATCAGGTACACGTTCTAAATTATGATAAGACAAGTGGAATGCAACAATTCACATGATGAATGATAGTTGCATATGGGTATATATGATTGGTGAAATGAGTGAATTATGTTAAAAATAATAATAATAATAATAATAAATAAATAAATAAATGAATGGTGAGCATGTAAAACTGAGGTAAAAGTAACCTCGATAAATAGTACAATGGGAAGGAGTGTGTGTACACTTGAACCTGGGTATGCAATAAAAGATAAGTATCATAATGGGAAGGAGTGCGCGTCACTCGAACCCGGGAACTTAATGAAGAGAATAAATGTTGTATTGGGAAGGAGTGTAATTACGCCCGAATCCGGAATTGCAATAGTAGTAAATGGTGAAGGCAAGGCTATAGACTTGGCCAAACCAAATAAAATATGCAGAAACATCGTTTATATTGATAAACGATGTGGATAAATTCCATACAACGACATGGAATGATAAAATGAAATGAATCGATTTCTGGTTATTATTACAATGGAATGATGTCAACCGAAGTTGGTGACGATACAGTATCCCTCATGACTGAGGAGATACGCAAAAGGATCTATGGGAAAGTCGGAAAGGCTACTGAAGCCGTTTAACCCTGAGTCATGGAAAGGCGACAAGTCACCATGATGACGACAAAGAAAGAAAAGATGAACGAGTTGAGAGAAAGCCCATCGGGGTGAGTATCGCAAGTACACGTTTTAAAATTTCAACAAGATAACGTTAGGCAACGATTAGACAATGGATTAAGGTTAAGAATGAGAAATTTAGACTTGGGCGGAAAATATCCTCAAGGAAAACTAAATGGATGATACGTATAATTTGCTACTGTGAATAATAAAGTATCAATAAATGCAGATTTAGAAACTTGGGTATGAGTAACCATCCAAGTAACACGTTATTAATCAAATCCTTATGAGAAAGAATGATGATCACATTGATGGGTGTGATTGTATAAAAGATTAGTAAAATAAACGTTTAAAAGTGTTGGAACGTAAACAGGTAAACCCCAAAAGTCGTATAACAATAGCAGTGGTTTTACCATATAAGGCTTAAGAAATGGACCTTCGGGATATTAATAAAAGAGACGGACCTAAGGGTCGCTAACAAAAGAAAGATGGGTGTTCAGATCAAATAAGTAAAATGTTTGATAATAAAGGTAAACGCAAGCCGGGTAACGGGAGCGTATTACATTAGAATAACGAGCCCTAGGGAAGGGATAAGTGTTTTGGTCAAAAATTACCAAAGCAATTAAATGATCAAATTAGTTAAGTGAGGTAGTGTGCTAGAGTATTTGTGAAAAATCTACTGAATAAGTTGTTAACAAAAATAGTTTCCATGATACGGCTCAGGATATTGAGTTGTATCTACAATCAAACAATGAGCAAAAATGTAAAGGATGACACGGGATATACGAGGAAATCCCTTGATCAATTTAGATCGCCGACACAAAACCTCGGGAGCTGACAATAGCAGCTGCCTAGTTCTTCTTATTGCTTCAAATGTCAGGATACAGTGCATGATATGATACGGATCAACTAGGTGTTACAATGCGATTTGAATACAAGTGTAAGTGTGTTGTGAGTGATTGCAGCTAGAGAGCAAGAGTGTACGATGAATTGTGTGTGTTCTTATCTGATCCGATCAATCCTATTTATAGTAAAACGAAACTAACTAACTAGCCTATAATTCCGGGATATAGCGAATATTCCATTTGTGAACGTTGTAGTCCACGTCTTCCGGCTTCAACGTTCCCATTCCAATAGATTAGCCCGAGTATTAGGGAGAAGAAGTCCACTTGAACGTTATAGACTTGCTTCATTAATCTGCACGTGAATTAATTAATCATTACCAGGATACTGTATCAGGATGTTACCAATATCCTGATCCGGTATGCTGATCACAATAACAGAAACATAGTCAGAATATTATTAAGGACATATGATCAGAAAACCACCCATAACTATTTTCCCCAAAATATATTTGTTGGTATACCAATTCCAACGGATATATTTTAAAGTCTTATCTCGCGAACCGAGGCAATTAAATTGAAGTGACGATTGAGGTGACATTGTGCAACTTCCAACGTGCTTTTCACTCGATGGCCATCTATCTTGCCCCTATATCTTCTCTTTTTATTGTTGATAAACGATCACCTTCCTCAGATTTCTCAGGTATTTCCCTTTTCTTATCTCTTAGAACTTCTTCGCTCAAATTTTCCGATCTCCACCAGAACACGCTCTCATTCCGGTGAGTCCACCTCGACATTTGTTAATCAGAACCTGCTCAAACACCCCGAGAAGGAAGTGTGTTCTTTTGACAACGCCGATATCGCCGCATTAAGAACCTCTGGTGCTTTCTCTGACACGGCGATTATCTGCCCATTTGACCGGAGCATCCGTTCTGACGTGTCTTTCGAAGAAGGGATCTGTTTCTCATTATATCCATTTTCCCTTGGTCTTCGATATCCCTTTCCGGAATTTATCATGGAGTTCTTTCGAATCACCGGCCTCTGTTTTGCCCAAACAATGCCTATGGTCTGGAGAGTACTTATCATGCTTAACCAGATCAAAACCCTTCACATCCCTGATCTCTGTATCGAAGACCTTCCGCTTGCTTACCGTCTCCCCCACGGCAATAGTCGCTTCTTGCTTTTCTCAACCTCTAGCAACCCCCTCATCCTCAAAGCTTCAAAAAATGAGGATGGGTGGCAACGAAAATTTTTCTTTGTTAGACGGGATTCCATTCCTGAGGGCAAAAGCCTTCCGGTGAAATGGTTAACCTCCGGTAGGGTTTAGGGCTTTAAGATATCCCCAAACATATCCTGATGATGTATCCTGTACTAACATCCTGATGTTTTTTATGCAGCAAACTTCAAAGAGTTGGCTCCTCCCATTGAAGAATCCCAAAAAAGAATCAACAGGGTCTACCAGTTGCCTGATTGTGACAGATCTTTTACACTGCATCTTCCAAGTTCAAGCCAATATTCTTCATCAGATATGTCTGGTAAGGATCACATAATCTTTGCGTATTTTTAATTAACAAAATAAGAGATAAGAATAGAGATTTAGATATTTTCCCTGTTTTGCAGCACCAGCCAAAGTTCCAGAAGTCTTTGACCTTGATGAACTGGACAGCTACCCTATTCCTGTCCAGGTGAAGAAGGAACCCAACAAACCTGCTTCCACCTCTAAGCCTGTATCCAGCTCTAAACAGGCAGCTGTTCCTAAGCCCTCTCCTGCTACCAAGCCACGTGCCTCAAGTTCCCGCAAAAGAAAGGAAACATTTCTCCAGCATCATCCGAGACCTTCCCCTATGAAAACCATGGATTCCTTGAATCCAACGGTTTTATGACCAGCTTCATTAACCAGGTTCATATCCTTAACCTACATCCTGCACCATATGCTGGTTATATATGTTAATATACGTTAATACATGTTTCTCCGTTTTGTAGGGTATTGAACGCCTGACGAGCCTCTACGAAGAAAGTTGTGGTCTAAACAAGATGCTGGAAGTGAAGCTGAGGAAAGCTGAGACCACCATCACAGATCAGGAGATGATAGCCGCCGCTAAGTCATAACACTATGAGGATAAATTCAAAGCTGTGACCCAAGAGGCTAAAGCTGCTATCAACAAGGCCAATGAAGACGCCCAAGCCAAGCTGGATGCTGCCCATCTTCAATTTGAGCAGGATATGACTACCTACCGAGAAGGTCTCAAGGAGTCAGTTGTAATTTCCCTCCTACAAGCCAGGCTAAAGATGGCTTATGAAGCCAAAACTTTGGGCTTTGAATGCCCCTCCTGGAATGTAAGTGCTTGGGAGGCGAAGTTGAAAGATCTCGGGGGGAGTCCTGTTGAGTATCCTGCTAAGCCTACGGGTGAAGAGGCTTCCAAAGCAGCAGAGGAGGCAGCTGATGCTGAAAAGAATCCTGATGGTGATGATGGAGCGGATGCTGGAGGGAAGGCTGCTGGTGAAGAAGGTGCTGCTCCTTGAAAGCAGCGGAGTGGGCGATGATGGATGTTCGTGCCTAGGCCAGAGCCCACTTTTTAAATTTGGTGGTTTGTTGAACAACTTTAATTTCCTGTATGTCAAACAATTTACTTTCCTACACCAAACATATGTGAATTTTATCATTTATGGCCCAACTATGCACCGTAGGGGCATTTTGGTCATTTCACATATGCTTTAAGGGTCAAATTTGGAAATCTGAGTTCAAGACTTGAACTTAATGTTAAAGTATAAAAAATATTTATAACATCGGTAGGTAACAAGTCTTAGGTGCTAAATATGGTTTTAAACCATACTATGCGCCTAAATCGCATAAAAGTCGGTATCTGACGATATTCGGGTTGCTTAAGGAAATCTGAGATTTTGTGTAACACCACGTAAAAACGTATCCAATTATGTATAGACACGTGTCCTAAACTCTAATTATGTGAAAGAATGAGTTGAAGGACTAAAGTTGACAAACGGTAAAAAATATGAAACCACAAGGACTAAAAGTGTCAACATGCCAAACTTGTGCCTCTGAATGATCATACACGGAGAATATATTCTTAAACGAGTGATTAATTGAATATAAGAAGCCGTTCATGAAAATAATCGGAAGATTATAAACTACAGGGGTTAAACGTGTCAACATGTTAATTCTTACCACTGAGTGACCTTTTAACGAACCCGAGGCTTCAAAATATTCAAATATACTCTCAAGAATAAGTGATATAAATTTGCTATGGTTTCGAGATCGTTAAGCAAGTTTTCAAGACTTTGGGTGAAAAGTGTCAACGTGATAAAACTTGTGTTTAAGGTGATATTTAACGAAACCGGGCCTAACGGGGTTTGGTTATACTCCCTTGAACCTCTACAAACTAACTACAAGGGCCAAAGGCGCTTTAAATGAAAGATATAAGACTTGTAAAGGTGCAGGGGCTGAACATGTAAACTTTAAAACTTGTTTGGCTGATAACATGGGTGGTCGCGTGGCGCGACCATGGAGCTCCTCAGCCATCGCGCAGCGCGACGGCAGTATTTTCACAGCTGAATGTTGCCAGGTGCAGGTTTATGTCTATGCTTGTGCTGCAAACAAAAAAATCGAAACAATGGACTTGTAGATGGTTTTTAGAAATCACCAAGACACCTGTAGAGACCTGATTTCATCCATAAACACCTGTATTCATCTTGAGCTACTAGAATCTCCTATATAAAGGACCTTAAGTCCATTATTTCAAATGCTCATTCACACATACTTCACTCTCAACACTCCAAACATGAGTTCTGGACATTTCTGGAGTTAGCAAGCATTAAGAGAAGATTATCAAGTGTAGAAAAGATAGTAAGGACCTTAAGTAAGAGTTTTAATCCCTGCTTAGTCCTTTCAATTAGCTTAAAAACCGAAAAGTCAAACATATCGTAATTAAGCTTTGACTTTCGGTTTAATCATAAATGGTCCAGCCACTGACCAAAACGAAAGTGGTTATGGAACCATATTAAAGTAGGTGATTAACCCTTAAAAGGGCACTTCCTAATTATTTCGTTTGACTAGTTAATTGTCTGGTCAAACTAGTTAGTCAAAAAGTCAAACTGGACAGAAACTTTAAAAATGATATAAACTAATAAAACAGAGGTTCTAAATTATATTTTAACATTCTAATGACTTGGTAATTAGTATTAGAACATGTTTAATCAGGTCTAACCCGACAATTATCAGTCTAAGGTCAATTTATAACCGAAAGTCGCAAAGGCTTGACTTTTGCTTTGACTTTCAGTTCTGACCCGTTTAAGCTTGATTCTTCCATGTTTTAAGCTTCCATTAGGACCATATTATATAGTAGTGTAACCTCCTGGAGTTATATTGTTTGGTCCTTATTGGTTTGAATTATATGCTCTTGTTGTTAATATGCTTATAAATGTCGTAAATGCCCGTTTGACATATAAATGAGATTTTTAGAAATGTGAGAGGACAAAAACCTTTGCTACTGATATATAAGCTTGTCCCGAAAATTTGACATCAGTTCTTGGTCTCAAACAGAAGTTATGCTCGATATCGTAATTAGAAGCTTTTTATTAATTAAAATTGCGATATCTTGCATAAGACACGTTTAAACTTGGATTTTTAACCAAAACTCATTACCTACTGTTAAGATATTATTTTTAAGGAATATTAATATTTTTGGTCAGATTATAATCTGTTTAAATCATAGAGTTCTTGTGTAATTCGGTAAATGACGATAATACCCTTTTCATGCATAAAATGAGATTAACAAATGATTTGAAAGCCAAAACTTTTACTACTGATTTTATACATTAAATAAATTATTTTGAGCATTTAAAACTTATCAAAATCTCAGATTTACATAAACATCTTGATTATCGTCAATTAGCGAGTTTTACACTATTTAGGTGGGTAGTATGGTTTAAAACCATATTTAACATCTAAGACTTGTTACCTACTGAATTTTTAAACAAATTTAAATATTATTACAGTAGGTATAAGTTATAAACTCAGATTTCCAAAAATGTCCTTAAAAGCATATGTGAAATGACCAAAATGCCCTTTCGGGGCATAGTTTGGCCATAAATGGTAAACCTCACATATATGTAGTATCTTACTGATGTAATGAGATAAAATAAATATTTTTACTAATTACCAAAGACCAGAACTTCAGTTTGTTATAAAATCTCCTTTATAATTACTAAAATGACCAAAATGCCATTAAGGGACTTAAAGTGGTTTTAAATACTTTTTGGGCATATATGTTAACATCCTACTGATGTATTAACATATTTTAAGCATAATAACAAATAAGACCTGTATATAATTCATTTGGTTACCCGTTACGCAATTATGCGTTCGGATCGGTTTATGTGACTAGTTTACGTAAAATAGCCGAAACGGGTTTAACCTTATCATTAAATCCTCAAATTCCAGAATGTGTTTAGTTTACCCATATTATACAAGTATCCAAGCTTGTCGGGTCTAAACCACATTCTATTTCTGTTTCCGCTTAATCTAGCGTTTAGAACCGTAAAGTTTCTTCCTAGCTAGCCGGTCTAAGTCTTTGACTTAATTAAAGACCCGTTAGCATCCTAATAGGTTATTAAACCTTCTATACAGATTAAGTAGCATCCAGTAGAAGGTATCATCATAAATCTTTAGGATTTTACGGCTGAGTTACCTTTCACATTTAGCTCAGGTAAATACTTTTAACTTATTTTCCCTTATACGGCTTGGGATATGGTATTATAATAAAACCACTTGGTCGGGTATGAAATCATTTAATCGGATTGTGATTAATAAATTTACATAACCCGTTTTAATCTGTCTTGTTTGATAACATAAGCATTGGGGGTTAATACGACCGTGTCCTGGATATCCTCGGCTCATTTCATTTGAAAATGGCCACGACCTATGCACGGGGTGTAGGCATACACCTGACAGATGCAAATGCTAAAATATAAACCCACATATTGGGGATAACTCCTTTGTGGGTTCTATAAGTGGTGAGTTGGTTAATCAAGACCGGCTTCCAACCGGACCCAATTGTATGAAAAACATATAAATCTGTATTCAAGATTATCTTTAAATAATTGTCCCAAGTTATAAAATATTTGTGCCTTGTGCACCTAAATCAATTTTTATAAATACTTTTCAAATGAGTCAGTTAATTGTATTTACCAGTGTAAACTGGCGTATTTTCTAAAGATTGATTGACAGGTTCTTCTCATAAATAGGCTGGAGCTACTAGGTGTCATATAAGAGGATCTTGCAAATCCCTAGACACCTGAAGTCTGTTATTTTCCGTTTTCCTGTATTTTATATATGATCCGCCTGTGGATCTTATTACAATCCAGTCTGTATATTCTTTCATTCGGACACTCAGACATTATGGTTTGTAAAAGTTATTTCACCAATCCTTCCGCTGTGCTATTATATTGTGTATATTGACTATGATGATATCAACTACGTCACGATACTCACCTTCGGGTCCACCGGTAATATTTGGAAATATGGGGGTGTGACAGGTTGGTATCAGAGCCAACATTGAGTGAATTAAACACTAACCTTTTGTGTTTAATCTCAATGACACAATAAGCACATTCCTTAGACTTCCGAGTCTAGGCTAATGACCTAGGATTTATTCTTAACTTTCCTTTTATTGTTTATGTTATATTTACTTGTTTTGACAGGTATTACCAATAATGCCGCCATGTGTACGAGGCAAAGGAAAGGGACCAATGAGAGGAGGGCCATCAGGCCATGCGGGACCCTCCCATAGGCGTACTCCGTCAGCGACTTTCTCTAGTTCCGACTCTCGGGACCATTGGAGTCATGATTTCGAACCGGTGAGGCATTCTGTTTCGCTAGGATCCTCACCTTCAGATCCTCCATACTTTGGACTACCCATTCCTGATGAGCCCCAACATTCTCATCACTCTCAAGAATCACACCATTCGAACCAATCTCACCACTCTTTACACTCCCATTCTTTCCATCACTCCGATTCCATTTATTCCCCAGCACAGTTCAACCCCAACGACTATGTCAACAATCTTTTTGGGTTCAATCCATTAGGACCCGAAGATCGCTTCTCCCAGGAGATGGAAATGGATGACGACCCCGATCCAGAACTGCAAACCGGAACACCGGGTTACCCAATCAACATCTCTAGCGGTTCTCCATACCAAGGATCGCCGTACCAAGGGCCCGATTCATTTGCCGAGAGGTGGGCCAAGTATGAGTGGGAATTCACTCCTTCATATCATAACTCTCCTGCTCAACCTCCTTTGAATGAACCGTATCTTCAAGCGGATACCCCACCACCTCTACCAGTTGAGGAACCACCTCAACCACCTCCCGAGCCGCCTAGGCGAAGGAGGAATGCACGAATGTCTGTGCGTGGGGGACCACGGTTCAGTTCCCCTCATGGTTCAAGCTCATACCCTCCTATTCCCGAGGACCCCCAAATGGGCGGACCCTCGCATGCGGTGCCGGAAGTCAATCCCCCGCCAGTTTCTTATGCACCACCGCCACCGCCAGTGGGTTTTGACAACCCAATACCAACATACCCAGGTTCATCTGGGTATAACCCATCTGGATATCCAACAGATTATGGAACCCATGATCCATATCTTACTGCGGCATAGTATAATGCACTTTATCCATCTTCTTACCCACAAGTTTACCCAACTGGATATCCGGTGCAAGGGTATCAATACCCACCATATCAACAACCTCCTCCTCCCCAACAGGAGCAAACTCAGGAGATTCTGCAGAGGTTAGACAGGGTTGAGCGTGAAGCAGATGAAACCAAAAAGAAGCATAACAACTTTCTCAATGGCCTTGCGAATCTCATCAAAGGCAAAAAGAAGTAGGAAGTTGTTTATTTTATCTTGTATTGTCCTTTAATCAAGTCCCTGCGAGGACATTTTTATTTTCAGTACCGAGTCCCTGCGTGGACTTATTTTCTATTTCTGTAGCCCCTACGTGGGCTGTGTGTTATTTCAAGTCCCGTTTAGGGCATCTTTGTACTAGTTTTATTGGTTTAATGAAATTTCTTTTTGGATTTTAAATATGTATTTTTATTACATCATCACACCATATCATTTCAAATTTAAATTGATCCGCCAAAGAAATTCTTAAAGGTATAATCTAGCCAAAATAATAATGGCTATAATGGTACAACCTTTTTAAGACAATAAATTCCCTGTTAACATCTGAAAACATGTTAACATTCCTGACTGTGTGGCTCGAGAGACCACCTAAGCTTCCAAATGTACTTGGACTTTCCCAAGGCACTCCCATAGCCTATGTGATCAATATGAATCATGGCTAATAAACATCAATATGATGAACACACCAAAACATCCATTTGAGATGTATGCTTTTAAGCAAGGGTGTATTAATGACAATGATGGTTTTGTTTTACAAACTTCTTGTCAAAAGGGAAATGAACTAGTTTAACCCTTAAAAGATCACTGATCAAAGAGATCATTGGTTATATTCTAATTGTCCTTGTGACAAGGCTCTTGTGCCATCTAAATGTCCTTCGAGACAAGCCTTGTGTTGTTTGAAAATGTCTTTTATGACATTGACAGTTGTGATTTATATTCCCCTGTCTAATAAATATAAAGAATTATATCCCATTGATTGTTATTTATGACTTAAAAATGGTCTATATGGTTTAATAATACCATGACCATCTAATCATCAATACGATGATTCATGATATAATTTAAATATAACATTATTGTTTGATATAGTACTCAAATCATGGGTGGTTCCGACGAAGCAAACAAGCATCCTCGAGAAGAAAACAATAATGAAGCAAGAATCAATCTTACAAATGCTGAACTGCAAGCAATGATTGACACCGCGGTTGCTCAAGCGGTGGATAAAATATTCAAGGAACCGAGTAATGTTCGGTCCAAAAATCATACAAAACCCTTATCGCAGTTGCATGCATCAAAAAGGGATGAATCTCAGCATTCATCCAACCAGACATCTGAATCTCAGAAAGTGGTGTTAAATCAGACTCCTAAGTACAAAAAGAGTTGTACCTATAAGTACTTCGTCTCCTGTAAACCGAGGGATTTTACAGGAGAAAAGGGAGCAATCGACTGCATGAAGTGGTTAGACGAAATGGAGACTGTGATTGACATCAGTGGATGTGCTAAAGAAGACATAGTTATGTTTGTGTCTCAATCCTTCAAGGGCGACGCCCTCACTTGGTGGAAAGCATTGGTACAGTCCACTGGAAAGGTTCATCTGTATAACCTTTCGTGGAACAAGTTTGTTGATCTTATGAAAGACACATATTGTCCTCAGCATGAAGTTGAGAGGATTGAAACTGACTTCCTCACTTTGGTGATGAAGGATTTGGATTGTAGGTCCTATGTGACCAGTTTCAACTTGATGTCGAGGCTTGTACCATATTTAGTCACTCCTGAACCCAAACGCATTGCGTATTTCATCGGTGGTTTAGCCCCTGAAGTAAAAGGAAACGTCAAGGCTTCTAAGCCTACCACTTATAGATTTGTTGTGGATCTATCTTTATCCCTTACTCTTGATATTGTGAGGAGTAGGGCAAAGAAAACTACCGATGACGGGAAGAGGAAGAGGGAGGAAGACAAGTCCCCTCAATCAAACAAGAAGAACAAAGGGAACTTTAGTTCTAAGAAAGGGCAGTCAAATGACAAGCCCAGGTGCAAGACTTGCAACAAAAGGCACTTTGGAAAGTGCAACCAAGACCCACAAGCTAAACCATGTGGGATTTGCAAGAAGAAAGGGCACAAGTCTGTAGAGTGCCGAAACATCAAGGATGCAACCTATTACGGTTGCAATGAAAAGGGGCACATCAAGACAAATTGCCCCAAGAATGCTAAGAAGCCCGAAGAGGCGAAGAAAACGAATGCGAGAGTTTTCCAAATGAATGCTAGGGAAGCGGTGAACGACGAGAACGTCATAACAGGTACCTTCCTCATCAATAATAATTACGCTAGAGTCTTATTTGATTCAGGAGCTGATAAGTCCTTTGTAGACCATAAGTTTTGTAATTTACTGAATCTGCCTATTAAGACTCTAGACATAAAATATGAGGTAGAGCTTGCTGATGGTACCTTAGAAACAGCTTCAACTCTTCTTGATGGATGTTTCATATCCATTAAGAATCATTCTATCCCGCTATCCCTCTTGCCAATGAAATTGGCTGGGTTTGATATAGTTTTGGGCATGGATTGGTTATCGCATAACCAATCCCAAATTGCCTGTGACAAAAAGCTAGTTATCATCAAAACCCCTTATGGTGAATCCGTCACTATCCAAGGAGATACACAATATGGTTTGCCCAACAATATGTCTATTCTCAAAGTATCAAGGTGTTTGAAGAACGGATGTGTCATTTATATGGCACAAGTGACAGTGAATGACCCGAAACCCAAAATTGAAGATATTCCAATTATCTCCGAGTATCCTGATGTCTTTCCTGATGAATTACCTGGATTACCTCCAAAGAGGCAAGTAGAGTTCAGAATAGACATTCTACCAGGATCTGCACCAATTGCACGAGCTCCTTTTCGTCTAGCGCCTACTGAAATGAAAGAGCTCAGAACTCAATTGGATGACCTACTGGAAAAAGGTTTTATACAACCTAGCTCTTCACCTTAGGGAGCTCCA
Source organism: Helianthus tuberosus (assembly GCA_030545235.1). NCBI lineage: Eukaryota > Viridiplantae > Streptophyta > Magnoliopsida > Asterales > Asteraceae > Helianthus > Helianthus tuberosus. The sequence goes on from CM060402.1 coordinate 111,339,195, forward strand.
ATATTGTTTGTGAAGAAGAAGGATGGATCAATGCGCTTTTTCATTGATTACCGTGAGCTAAACAAGGTAACGATCAAGAATCGTTATCCCTTACCCAGGATCGACGACTTATTTGATCAGCTCCAGGGGGAGAGCTTCTTCTCGAAGATTAATTTGAGATCTGGGTATCATCAACTCAAAGTTAAAACTGAAGATGTACCTAAGACAACGTTCAGGACGAGGTATGGACATTATGAGTTTTTAGTGATGCCTTTCGGGCTCACTAATGCACCAGCAGCATTCATGGACCTCATGAATAGGGTCTGCAAGCCATACTTAGATAAGTTTGTCATTGTCTTTATAGATGACATACTTATCTATTCTCGTAGCCAAGTTGACCATGAGAAGCACCTTCGATGTATTTTAGGATTGCTTCGATAGGAGAAGTTGTATGCTAAATTCTCCAAATGCGCGTTTTTGCTTCGTGAAGTCCAATTCCTTGGACATGTTGTTAGTGAGCGCGGCATCCAAGTTGATCCCGCCAAGATAGAAGCCATTATGAACTGGGAAGCACCAAAGACACCAACAGAGATTCGCAGCTTTCTGGGTTTAGCTGGTTATTACAGAAGATTCATTGAAAATTTCTCAAGAATAGCTGCACCATTGACTTCCTTGACCCGTAGGAATGTGAAATATGTTTGGGGTCCAAAACAACAAGAATCTTTTGAGATTCTTAAGCAAAAACTAAGTAATGCTCCGGTATTGACGTTACCCGAAGGAATAGAAGAGTTTGTCGTGTATTGTGATGCGTCACACACCGGTATGGGGTGCGTACTTATGCAAAAGGGCAAGGTGATTGCCTATGCATCACGACAACTAAAGGTACATGAAAAGAATTACACCACCCACGACTTAGAGTTGGGTGCCGTTGTATTCGCACTAAAATTATGGAGACATTATTTGTATGGAACAAAATGTGTGATCTATTCAGATCACAAAAGTCTTCAACACTTATTCAATAAAAAAGAGCTCAATATGAGACAGCACCGCTAGATGGAGACTTTAAATGATTACGATTGTGAAATTCGCTACCATCCTGGCAAAGCAAATGTAGTCGTTGATGCTCTAAGCCGAAAGGAGAGAGTAAAACCTATCAGGATTAATGCTAAGAGCATTGAACTGAAGAATAGCCTGAATGAAAGGCTATTAACTGCTCAGAAAGAAGCCGTTTTGGAAGCTAACCTTCCAGATGAAAAGTTAGGTGTGACTGCTGAACAGTTAGCACCTGACAAGGATGGAATCCTTATAATGAATGGAAGAATTTGGGTTCCTATTCATGGAGGACTTCGGGATGTAATCCTCCAGGAAGCTCACAACTCCAAATACTCAGTTCACCCTGGAGGTGACAAGATGTATCAGGATTTGAAAGCTAACTATTGGTGGATAGGTTTGAAGAAATATATTGCCACACATGTAGCTAAGTGCCTAACTTGTACTCAGATTAAAACTGAACATCAAAAGCCATCGGGTCTTCTATAACAGCCAGAACTACCCACATGGAAGTGGGAGATGGTAACCATGGATTTTATAACCAAGTTACCTAAAACAAGGCACGGAAATGATACCATATGGGTTATAGTTGATAGGCTGACTAAGTCAGCACATTTCTTACCCATCAAGGAGACTTATAGCTCTGACAAGATAGCTCAGTTGTACGTGGATAAAATTGTATCCCTCCACGGAGTGCCGGTATCTATCATTTCTGACAGAGATACTAGATATACCTCTCACTTTTGGAAAAGTTTCCAACAATCCTTGGGCACTCGTTTGAATTTTAGTACTGCTTACCATCCTCAAACAGATGGACAAAGTGAGCGTACAATTCAAACTTTGGAAGACATGCTTCGAGCATGTGTTATTGATTTGGGAGGTAGCTGGGATGACCACCTACCTTTGATCGAGTTCTCCTATAACAATAGCTACCATACTGGCATTCAGGCTGCGTCTTTTGAGGCATTGTATGGAAGGAAATATAGAACACTTGTTTGTTGGGCAGAAGTAGGAGAAGCTCAGTTGTCAGGACCTGATATAGTCCTTGAAATGACGGACAAGATTGTCCAGATTCGTGATCGCCTGAAATCCGCCAGGGATAGGCAGAAAAGTTATGCTGATAAAAGGCGGAAACCTCTAAAGTTTGAGGTGGGTGACAAAGTCTTACTGAAAGTATCACCCTGGAAAGGTGTGATGCGTTTTAGTAAGAAGGGTAAGCTAAGCCCTAGATATATTGGACCATTCAAAATTATCGAATGTGTCGACAGTGTAGCTTATAAGCTAAACTTTCCTGAGGAGCTGAGTGGAATCCATATTGTGTTCCACATCTGTAATCTCAAGAAATGTCTAGCTGATAAATCGATAGCTATGTCTCATAAAGACGTACAGATTGATGAAAGCCTGAGGTTTGTTGAAAGACCTATATCAATCGAGGATCGTCAAGTTAAAAAGCTCCGAAGGAAGCATGTGCCTATAGTAAAGGTTAAATGGGATGCCCGTATAGGTCCTGAATATACGTGGGAAGTGGAGTCCACTATGCGACACAAGTACCCTCACTTATTCCAGTAAATCTCAGGGTCGATATTTCTTTTAAGGGGGTGAGGATGTAACACCACATAAAAACATATCCAATTATGTATAGACACGTGTCCTAAACTCTAATTATGTGAAAGAATGAGTTGAAGGACTAAAGTTGACAAACGGTAAAAAAAATATGAAACCACAAGGACTAAAAGTGTCAACATGCCAAACTTGTGCCTCTGAATGATCATACACGGAGAATATATTCTTAAACGAGTGATTAATTGAATATAAGAAGTCGTTCATGAAAATAATTGGAAGATTATAAACTACAGGGGTTAAACGTGTCCACATGTTAATTCTTACCTCTGAGTGACCTTTTAACGAACCCGAGGCTTCGAAATATTCAAATATACTCTCAAGAATAAGTGATATAAATTTGATGTGGTTTCGAGATCGTTAAGCAAGTTTTCAAGACTTTGGATGAAAAGTGTCAACGTGATGAAACTTGTGTTTAAGGTGATATTTAACGAAACCGGGCCTAACAGAGTTTGGTTATACTCCCTTGAACCTCTACAAACTAACTACAAGGGCCAAAGGCACTTAAAATTAAAGATATAAGACTTGTAAAGGTGCAGGGGCTGAACATGTAAACTTTAAAACTTGTTTGGCTGATAACATGGGTGGTCGCGTGGCGCGACCATGGAGCTCCTCAGCCGTCGCGCAACGCGACGGCAGTATTTTCACAGCTGAATGTTGCCAGGTGCAGGTTTATGTCTATGCTTGTGCTCCAAACAAAAATTTCGAAACAATGGACTTGTAGATGGTTTTTAGAAACCACCAAGACACCTGTAGAGACCTGATTTCATCCTTAAACTCAGTGTTTTAACAACCGGACCGGCCGGCCGAACCGGTTGAACCGGGAACCGTGACCACTGGCGGTCCGGTTATGCTATTTTGAACCGTTTTTCAAAGAACCGGCCGGTTCAGGCGGTCTACTGGTGGGTCGGTAAACCGGTGGAAGCGGTCAGGCCGGATGAAGATAGATTAAACCATGAGAAACAGCAACGTTGTTGACGGAGTTCTTGCCGGAGTTTCTGACGGTTGTTGCTTGATCGGATTTTATAAAGAAATAAGAGGAACATAGTAGAAAGATGAATAGAGAATGAAAGAACAAAAGAGATGCGGATGCCGGTTGTAAAAGTGAAATGATAAATTGAATTTATACTAGGGTTTTAAAAATTTTCGTCAAGGTCCTCCAAAGTTCTAGTTTCAATTTCTTATGTCTTTGTCTTTAAAAACTTTATAACTTCAGTCCAAGTTCATGATCATTACTTCATTGAATACATAGTTTTATATTATTTATGACATTAATTATCCAGTTCTTAAATCCGGTTCGACCGGTCTGACCGGTTCGACCAATGAACCAGTAAGGCGTCCGGTTCGATTTCCGGTCCGGTTTTAAAAACATTGCTTAAACACCTGTATTCATCTGGAGCTACTTGAATATCCTATATAAAGGACCTTAAGTCCATTATTTCAAATGCTCATTCACACATACTTCACTCTCAACACTCCAAACTTGAGTTCTGGACATTTCTGGAGTTAGCAAGCATCAGGACAAGATTATCAAGTGTAGAAAAGATAGCAAGGACCTTAAGTAAGAGTTTTAATCCCTGCTTAGTCCTTTCAATTAGCTTAAAAACTGAAAAGTCAAACATATCGTAATTAAGCTTTGACTTTCGGTTTAATCATAAATGGTCCAGCCACTGACCAAAACGAAAGTGGTTATGGAACCATATTAAAGTAGGTGATTAACCCTTAAAAGGGCATCTCCTAATTATTTCGTTTGACTAGTTAATTGTCGGGACAAACTAGTTAGTCAAAAAGTCAAACTGGACAGAAACTTTAAAAATGATTTAAACTAATAAAACAGAGGTTCTAAATTATATTTTAACATTCTAATGACTTGGTAATTAGTATTAGAACATGTTTAATCAGGTCTAACCCGACAATTATCAGTCTAAGGTCAATTTATAACCGAAAGTCGCAAAGGCTTGACTTTTGCTTTGACTTTCAGTTCTGACACGTTTAAGCTTGATTCTTCCATGTTTTAAGCTTCCATTAGGACCATATTATATAGTAGTGTAACCTTCTGGAGTTATATTGCTTGGTCCTTATTGGCTTGAATTATATGCTCTTGTTGTTAATATGCTTATAAATGCCGTAAATGCCCTTTTGACATATAAATGAGATTTTTAGAAATGTGAGAGGACAAAAACCTTTGCTACTGATATATAAGCTTGTCCCGAAAATTTGACATCAGTTCTTGGTCTCAAACAGAAGTTATGCTCGATATCGTAATTAGAAGCTTTTTATTAATTAAAATTGCGATATCTTGCATAAGACACGTTTAAACTTGGATTTTGAACCAAAACTCATTACCTACTATTAATATATTATTTTTAAGGAATATTAAGATTTTTGGTCAGATTATAATCTGTTTAAATCATAGAGTTCTTGTGTAATTCGATAAATGACGATAATACCCTTTTCATGCATAAAATGAGATTAACAAATGATTTGAATGCCAAACCTTTTCCTACTGATTTTATACATTAAATAAATTATTTTGAGCATTTAAAACTTATCAAAATCTCAGATTTACATAAACATCTTGATTATCATCAATTAGCGAGTTTTACACTATTTAGGTGTATAGTATGGTTTAAAACCATATTTAACATCTAAGACTTGTTACCTACTGAATTTTTAAACAAATTTCAATATTATTATAGTAGGTATAAGTTATAAACTCAGATTTTCAAAAATGTCCTTAAAAGCATATGTGAAATGACCAAAATGCTTTTTCGAGGCATAGTTTGGCCATAAATGGTAAACCTCACATATATGTAGTATCTTACTGATGTAATGAGATAAAATAAATATTTTTAATGATTACTAAAGTCCAGAACTTCAGTTTGTTATAAAATCTCTTTTATAATTACTAAAATGACCAAAATGCCCTTACGAGACTTAAAGTGGTTTTAAATACTTTTTGGGCATATATGTTAACATCCTACTGATGTATTAACATATTTTAAGCATAATAACAAATAAGACCTGTATATAATTCATTTGGTTACCCGTTACGCAATTATGCGTTCGGATCGGTTTATGTGACTAGTTTACGTAAAATTGCCGAAACGGGTTTAACCTTATCATTAAATCCTCAAATTCCAGAATGTGTTTAGTTTACCCATATTATACAAGTATCCAAGCTTGTCGGGTCTAAACCACATTCTATTCCGGTCTCCGCTTAATCTAGCGTTTAGAACCGTAAAGTTTCTTCCTAGCTAGCCGGTCTAAGTCTTTGACTTAATTAAAGACCCGTTAGCATCCTAATAGGTAATTAAACCTTCTATACAGATTAAGTAGCATCCAGTAGAAGGTATCATCATAAAGCTTTAGGATTTTACGGCTGAGTTACCTTTCACATTTAGCTCAGGTAAATACTTTTAACTTATTTTCCCTTATACGGGCTTGGGATATGGTATTATAATAATACCACTTGGTCGGGTATGAAATCATTTAATTGGATTGTGATTAATAAATTTACATAACCTGTTTTAATCTGTCTTGTTTGATAACATAAGCATTGGGGGTTAATACGACCGTGTCCTGGATATCCTCGGCTCATTTCATTTGAAAATGGCCACGACCTATGCACGGGGTGTAGGCAATACCTGACAGATGAAAATGCTAAAATATAAACCCACATGTTGGGGATAACTCCTTTGTGGGTTCTATAAGTGGTGAGTCGGTTAATCAAGACCGGCTTCCAACCGGCCCCAATTGTATGACAAACATATAAATCTGTATTCAAGATTATCTTTAAATAATTGTCCCAAGTTATAAAAGATTTGTGCCTTGTGCACCTAAATCAATTTTTATAAATACTTTTCAAATGAGTCAGTTAATTGTATTTACCTGTGTAAACTGACGTATTTTCTAAAGATTGATTGACAGGTACTTCACGTAAATAGGCTGGAGCTACTAGGTGTCATATAAGAGGATCTTGCAAATCCCTAGATACCTGAAGTCTGTTATTTTCCGTTTTCCTGTATTTTATATATGATCCTCCTGTGGATCTTATTACAATCCAGTCTGTATATTCTTTCATTCGGACACTCAGACACCAAGCCTTCCGCTGTGCTATTATATTGTGTATATTGACTATGATGATATCAACTACCTCAAGATACTCCACGCCGGGTCCACCGGTAATATGTGGAAATATGGGGGTGTGACATTTTGATCAGTCTCAACTGTTTAAAATATTTTATTTAATGTATAAAATCAGTAGGAAAAGGTTTGACATGCAAATGATGCATAAAACTCATTTTATTAACGAAAAGGGCATTATCGTCAATTACCGAGTCCATGCAAGAACTATATGTTATGATCAGTTTAAAAATTAACAAAAATTTTCAAAAATCCCTAATTATTATATCTTAACAGTAGGTGGCAAGTTTGGTGCCAAAATTTGAGTTCAAACATAATTTATACTGAAAATGCTATTTAATTAACAAAAAGCTTTCATTTTACGATATCTTGCATAACTCTTATTTCAGACCAGAAACGGACGTCAAATTTTTAGGACATACTAATATATCAGTAATAAAGGTTTTTGTCCTCTCACATTTTCAAAAATCTCGTTTTTAATATCAAAAGGGCATAACGGTCAACTTTTAAGCATTTAACGGAAACATGCAATGAACTAGGATTTCTATGGAACCATGTTGTATAACCTCAGAGGGTTAAACTAACATATATTATGGTCCTAAAGGAACCCTAAGGCATATTTAAACTAAGCTAAATCGGGTCAGAACTAAAAGTCAAAGCAAAAGTCTACTTTTACGACTTTCGGTTGCGAACTGAGCCTAAACTCAGAATTGTCGGGTTGAACATGCCTAAACATGTTCTTATATTATTTACCAAGTTATTTAAGTGTTAAAACATGTTCCATAACTTTAGCATTATCAGTTATGAATTATTTTGCAAAAACTGACTCGTTTGACTTTTTATTATGAAGTTTGACACGACAATTGACTGAGATAACGTGATAATTTGAAGGTGCCCTTTTAAGGGTTTAACATCTACATAATTACCAACGCATAGTCATTTTTAATTGAATAATGGCTGGACCGTTAATGATTAATCACCAAGTCAAAGCTTAATTACGATATCTTTGACTTTCGGTCATTAAGCTGGTAAAAACTTAACTATAGAAGCTAAGAACACTTACTAGAGTCCTTAGCACGAATATTGAACTAGAGAAAGCTTCCTTGAACAGCATGAGGCTTCAGAGAGTGAGTTTGAGTGAAAATTTTTGAAGTGAGCAAATGAAGAACACAAGACAAGGCCCTTATATAGGAAAATTGATGTTCTTGGATCATTGCAACTGTCCCTATGATGTTACCAGATGTTCACAAGTGTCCCTAGGGCAGTAAAAACCAGTGGCACAGTCCCTGGTATAAAAAACAAGCATACAATGGCGGTGGAACAGGCTGCAACATGCAGCTGTGCATTTTCTGTCGCTGGTGACTCTCTCGCGGCCCGCGTAGACTTTAGAGGGGGTCTACGTGGCCCGTGTAAACCTGTAAATTCGGTAAAAACTTTGCAAGTTTTGCATTTTCAGTCCCAGATCCATTTTAAGTTTAAATAACTTTCTTTTATTGTACTATTGACCCCCATAGCTAACTAACAAGAGTCTTGGGTCACAAATTAATTCCGTTAAGCTCTCGGTTAGTCGTAAGATCACCCGAAACATCTTGTTTTCATCGAAACTCTAAGAGATTACTATCCGATATTCGAGAGGGCAAAAATATAAATATTACAATGCTTTTGGGATTAATAAAAGGTCACTCAGAGGTATCATTAAACATGTTGACACTTTTAACCCTTATGCTTTGTAAAATTTTCCATTTAAGCACAAACAGCTTCCTACGTTCGTCAATTTATTTATTCATGAATTCGAACATCTTATAAGGTCATTCAGAGGCACGAGTTTGGCATGTTGACACATTTGATCCTCCTATACACGTACTTTCTTTGTTTGTTAACTTTAGTCCTTCGAAAACAATTCGTTATACAATTAAAGTTCATGACACGTGTCTCCAATATATTGGACATGATTTTGCGAGGTGTTACATTTGCCAATAAAATTTGAGAAATAATAAAAAAATGGTGAAAAACACGCTGACTAATGGAGACTCGATAAAAGAGTTATTACAAGATTCTTCATCATTGAAGGTACAAGAAAATGATACATGCTATCGTGTTGTCTACGTTGTGGTTCATATGGAGAGCAAGGAATGACAAAATATTCAACAATGTTTATATAAGTTCGGAGAAGGTATTCGAAGACAATAGAATATACACGTTCTTATAGATTAAGGGTAGAGCGAAATTTCATTTATTAGATTGGAAGTGATGGTGTAACTCTGATATGTTTTGTGTAAACATTGTTATTCGGTTTCTAGCTTCCGCTACAACCATTATTTGTTAGTTATATATGATGTTTTGTTACCGGTAAAAAAAAGTAAATTTGAAAAATTAATCAGTGAAATTTAGTACTGGTTGTTTAGAAATGGAAACCGGTTATTGTACAAATTACCATAACGTACGCTGCGTACACGATGCAGTATCAACATGCGATTTTTTTGAACATGCGATTTTGACTTTTTTTTAACATGCGAACTTTTTTTATAACATGCGATATTTGGTTTTCCACAACATGCGATTTTCATTTTTGGTAAACATAACGTGCAATTTTGCCATCTCATACGTAGCGAACGATATACTTTTTCTTAAAAATGAAGCAATTAAGACTAAGGTGCTGTTTGTTTTTTCTTCTTGAAAACCTCTTCTGCTGTAGGCCACATCTGCAGGCATCTGCAGGAGAAGAGGTGGACCAAATGTCTTCAGTCTGCAAGGAGAAGAGGGTTTGTTTTTTTTATATAAAACCTCTTCTTCTAAAAACACACACCACACATCTGCACCTCCACTCTCTCTCTACTCTCTCTCTACTCTCTCTCTACCACTTCACCACCGCCACCACCACCACCATCACAACCACCGTCACCATCACACCTCCACCGCCTTCACACCTCCACCGCCATCATCACACCTCCACCGCCATCATCACAACCACCGTACCTGAACATGAGGTCGACCGGTGGTGGTGGCGGTCGATTTAGGGTTTCGTTTGGGGTTTGTTTGCCATCGATTTAGGGTTTGGGGTGTTTTGGTGGTGGCGGAATTAGGGGTGGTGGTCGATTTAGGGTTTCGTTTGGAGCAGGAGCAGGAGCAGGAGCAGAGGTGGTGGTGGCGGCGGAGCAGGAGCAGGAGCAGAGGTGGTGGTGGCGGCGGAGCAGGAGCAGGAGCAGAGGTGGGGTGTTTTGTCGCTGAACTTTGATCGATTTTGGGGTGTTTTGGTGGTGGCGGAGCAGGAGCAGAGGTGGTGGTGGCGGAGCAGGGGTGGCGGTGGCGGAGCAGAGGTGGTGGTGGCGGAGCAGGGGTGGTGGTGGGTGGCGGAGCAGGGGTGGAGGTGGAGGTGGTGCCAAGAAGAGGTAAAGCTCTTCTTGGAGAAGCTTTGTTTTATCACTTCCTCATGAAGAGGCTGGGGAGAGGCAGGAAGCACTTCTCAAAAAAAAAAAACAAACACTCTTTTGAGGCTCCACCTCTTCCCGCGTCTGCACGGTGCAGACAGAAGAGGCAGGAAGCTCTTTTTGATAAAAAACAAACACCACCTAAATGGTAACTTGAAGAAGGGCGGGTGCTTTCATAATGCGTTGGTACCAACCCTAGCATTAGGTATATAGTTGGCCTCATACTAATAAAATGCATTTATTTGTTAAAAAATTATGTTGTAGAATTTTCAGAAACTTATCTTCTATAATAAATAATGGTGATTAACTAATTAGTTGCATTAATACTTGATAGTCGTGAGGTTGTTACATGGGGACATCAAAATCTACATATGGACATGGATTAGAGGGCAAAATTTATAGAAAGGTTAAGAAGGAAAAAGTGTGTAAAGACCTATCCACGTATTATTATAAATCATCACTAGTGCCTTATTGGTGGCTACGAGTATTTAAGTTCCACCTATGGTGGTTCCGGGTGAGTTTTCCCTTCCAGGTCTCAAGTTCGAGTCTGGGTGATAGGGGTTTCTCATTGAGGGGTTTAAATTGGGGATCTATTGTGCGAGTGAGCTCTCTAGCGTGGACCCGGTTAAGACAACGTATGCTAGAGCCCCCGACATTCGCGAATAATTCACACCTTTAAAGAAAACATATTATTATAATTAACTCTTTAGAAATAAAATAATATGAGAAAAAAAAATATTTGTTAACCTAGCCATTGCTTAGAAAAAAAATGTAAATTCTCTAATACGTTATCACTTTACTACATAAATAATTTAATTAATGGTTGTAACCATCTAGAAAATAGAATAAAGAAAAATAATATAACTTTATTTCGTATAGACTGTTAGGGATGAGCAATCGATATTGGGTATCAATAAATACCAATATTGAATCAGTACTGAACCGTACCATACCGATTTAATCTCGGTACTACTCCAAAACCTGTTTTTGGCATTTTTTGAGATCATTAATTTTGACTCGATACGATACGGTATTTTACCAACTTTTTACCTTTAAGTATACCACAACATACCTGTAACGTACCAAGCACTTTCGGTACGAGTACCCATTTTTAACGATTTTCAGGATCAGTACCGGTACGCTACCGAGCTCATCCCTATAGACTTTTATTAGCAATAGTTTTAATTATGCATTGTGATAGGTTATATTATGAGTAAATTATTTTTAGAGTCCATGTGTTAGTGGTTTTAAGCACTCGAGTCTAAAATCAAAAGTACAAGTGTTAAAAATTGGACTCAAAACGTTATAAAATGAGCGGTTATGGACTTAGGACGTTAAACTTTTTGGTTTTGAATTCAAGTGGTTAAAACCACAAAAATACAGAGACTTAAAAAGTTGTTTACTTTTATATTTTTTATAGTGTGAAATTAAGTTTTTATGGAACTTCTTAGTTTTTTTTTTTTTTTTTTTTGTTACTCTTGATTAAATTGAGAATGTTGTTGACAATACTAATAAAAAAATTGAGAACATTTTTAACTATACCAATCTAAATTAGATAGTTAATAAAAAAGAAAAATAAATTAGATATAAAATATTATACGGGGATAACTGAAAATCATGACCCAAATGTGAAGTTGATGAATTACGTACATACGTATAAAGACTTGAGTTAACATACGTATAAAGACTTAGGTTTAAAAAAATATAAGTAATTCTTTTAAAAGCCGATGTTACATGATGTGACAGTGTTATAGTTACAAAGTTTGTCATAATTCAATATCTAACTTTTACAAATCTAGTGTGTGAACGCTTGTTTTAATGACTCTTCCTAATCTCTAAATATGATATAATGTAGTAGTTACATGTGTTCAAAAATCAGATTTGGTTTATTTAGCTTTAGCTAGATAATTTAGAAATTGGGTTGTAAACTTATTTAATTATGGGTCTTTGCGAAACCTTTCATCAAGATGCACATAACATCATAAATTGTATAGATTGTAAACGTTTTGTCATCAGGGGTGTTTTGGGGGTTTCAAGGAACCCCTCGCTTTGGAAAAAATGAAAAAAAATTAGTTGAAACCTTATATGATTTGGAAAAAATAGTGAAAATTAATCAAAAGGAATCCGGGCAAATTTTTTTTTGGATCAGGCACTGTTTGTTATTGGAGAGCTCTGTACTTTGTGGGGTTTTCATTTTGACGAAAATGGATATTTAATTTATATATTTTCTAATTTTAGATAAAATCAAAGGTTCTGATTCACATGATTTTAGATTTATTATTTGTGCTTTTCTGGTTGTTATTATCTCTGTGTTTTTAAGTTGTTTATAAGCTTTGACCCGTAAAATAATATTAAATAAACCCATAAAACGATGGTAGAAGTCATGTCAAAGTTACTATAAATAGTTTTAGACTTATTTTAAGAAAACAAGTCATAAACAAAACAAAGAGTAAAAAATAACTATTCTTTAAAGGCCAATAAATAAAACAAGTAAATTACGAAATACTCTTAAGGTCACTTCCTATGAGACTATACGATCTGGGGTAGCGTCCTTTGCCATGTGTGTATGATGACGTCTCCAACACCAACACCGTTCCGCCTCAACCAAATGGAGCGCCACTGATGACCAAGCCAAAGCAATGACGGACATGAAAGGAAGGAGAGGATGGGTCCCACATGTTTAGCCAAACAGAATCCTTTTTATATTATGATTTCTTTTTGTTAATAGTTAAAGGGGCGTTATCCCACACCATGCAAGTTAACGATAAAGCCCGTCGCTTACGTGATACATATGTGACGCGGGGCTTTATCCCATTCCATATAGCCTAAAATAATTTGAAAGTTATAGAATTGTGTACATCTGAATTGAACTTACAATTTTTTTTAATAGTTTAAAGGGCATTATCTCACATCGTGCAAGTTAACGATAAATACACCATATACCCTAATATAATTTGAAAGAAAGTTACAGATCTATGTGCATGTGAATTGAACTTAAATATAAATTTCGGATTGAAAATCATATCTAGAAATTATATGTTTTTTTCATCGGCAAACACACATCCTTAAAAATTTACTTCTAAAATTTACCTATCGGAAACACTTAATGCTGCTAAGTTAAGAAGCCAATAACTAGAAATTATTTGATTATAAATGTAAATATGTAAGTTGATGAGGATACGTCATTGATCGGACCGAATCACCAACAAAGATAGGACCGAAGCTCATTACTTGAAGGATCGGATCGTACCTAATACACAAATAGACCAACTAAACACGTTGGTACGCCATAACTAACTGGGACCCACAGCTTTAACTGCCCTGATAATGACTGGTCCGACCTTAACTAACTCGCCACGTCAGCATACCCAAAGACTATAAATACCCCGCCAAGACTCAAAGCAAAGGGTAATCGCTACTTTCTCTCTCTAAACTCTCCTCTCTCTCTCTCCCTGACCTTTTCTCTCCTCACAAATACTTATTCTCACGCCCGAGCTTGGTCACAGAGAGGCTCCCCTCCCTGTGACGAGGCTAACGGTGTGCTTGTTTCCTTGTGATCTTGCAGGTTATTGCTAGGTCATCTGAAGCTCTACTCTGACCAGGTCGGACCAACTGGTTTTGAGTCTTCAGTGGCGCCATCCCCTCGAATTCACTTAATTCACTTTGCTAATTTTGTTTATTCCAAGTCATGGAATCCACAACAGCTGCTCCAACTAACACTTTCCCGTCTTACAACGACATCTGGGAAGGAAACGCTGCATCCACAGCTGCTTCAACAGCAGTTGCCGCCGCAACGGCTTCGATAGGATCAGCGTCGGCACCTCCAGCTGCAAGTTCTGTGATCGCGAGTTCTGTCACCACGCTTTCGGTTACCGCTCCAGTCGCTACACCATTGCCAACTTTCGACAACGCTTTCCTCCTACGAAACGCTGATTTGCTACGACAACTACAACAGCAGCAGCAGCGAGAAGAAATGTTGCAGAGCCTCCGCACGAACTTGTTCAGCAGTGTTTATCCAGGGTCTAATCCCGTCTCCGTTGGAGCCTTCACTTCTGGATCTATGGTAAGTCCTATAACCTCCACTCCCATAACATGTGTCGCACAATTTTCCTCGTTTACGAATGCTCCGATGAATAACGGTCTCAACGACCTGTTTCGCCAGGGATCTATGGGTCTAAACCCTCAGGATCAAGAGTTGATCATGCCATATCATCCTACGTCTATGACTACTCAGTCAAAATTCACATTGCGGATCGTTAATGCCCCACTCCCTCCCAAGTTAAAAATGCCCCCCACTTTGAAGTTCTATGACGGTACGTACGACCCGGACGACCACATGTCGCATTCGCCGGAGCGGCTAAGGTCGAACAATGGCCCATGCCGGCTTGGTGTCACATGTTCGCTCAAACTCTCACCGGATCGGCAAGAGTTTGGTTCGATGGGTTGCCAGAAGGATTGATTGATCACTTTGAAGATTTTCGGCGTATATTTTTGCAAAACTTCTGCCAGCAACGACGCTGCAAGAAAGACATTACCGAGGTTCACCATATAAAGCGCCGCGACGGAGAATCCGTAGAAGATTTTATCGATCGCTTCAATCGAGAAAGCATGCAGATAAGTGGAGCGGTTCACCAGCTCCGAGTTTCTGGATTTTGTCACGGAGTTCGGAACAATCAGCTTGTGGAAAAACTCCACGAAGATCTCCCAAAAACCATGGAGATACTTATGGAACGAGCTCGAGCCTTCGTTCGGGGAAAGAGTGCCTGCGGTCAACCGAGCGAAACAACAACAAGAAATGCCAAGGCTCGAACCACATCATGGAGACGGAACGCGTCGCCACCAAAAGATAGAAGCAACAACTGGAACAGAAGTCGGGACCCGTATCAGAAATCAGATCGAAGCAGTTTCCGAACAGGAAACGTGCGTTTTAACACCTTCTCCGAGCTAACAAATCCACCAAGTGAAATCCTTAGTACGAAAACCACCCGGTTTCCAACACCGTCGAAGCAATGGCCTACTTCGGATAAACACTCCAAGAAGTATTGTGAATATCACCAAGACAAGGGGCATACAACTGATGAATGTTGGGCTTTGAAACAAGAGATCGAAAAGGCTGTACGATCCGGAAAACTCTCTCATCTCGTAAAAGAAGTAAAAGACGGAAAGAAGTCTGCGACTGCAATTGATAATCCGAACACCGAGCCTGGAATCAATATGATTCGGTCCGCCGAGCCAAGAGGGGTGAAACGGTCGAGCCAACATATGGCAGCTTGGATGCACCAACCAACGTATTTTCCTACGATTGATCCGGAAGATGCCCGAGACGGACCAATCACGATTTCGGCCATAGTCGCGAGGCACTTGGTCCGGCAAGTCTATGTAGACGGAGGAAGCGCCTTTGAAATAATGTACTTGCAGTGTTTCCAGCAGGTGAATCCCCAAACCAAGAAGAGACTGATCGAAGTATCTACCCCTCTGGTAAGTTTTTCGGGAGAGGTGGTTCGTCCGATAGGGCAGATTACCCTTCCGACCACATTCAAGGATGATGACAAAAACAGAACTGTTCAATTAACTTTTCTGGGTGTTGGTACTCATTCGTCACATAACATAATACTCGGACGACCCCGGGCTACGAGCTCTTGGAGCAATTAGTTCGACGATACATGGTGCCATAAAGTTTCCCACCGAAGCTGGGGTCGCTACTATCCTTTCAGAATCAAATTCGTTCGTAGCTGAGGTAAGACACGCAGTAGAAACGAGCTCTAAAAAGTCCGAAGTGCCTAGAGAACTCTGGGCGATTAATCCGGATTTCCCTGAACAGCAAGTGGCTATCGGTGCCCAACTCCCAAAACGAACGAAGAAGCTCCTATGGGAACTATTAAGTAACTCAATTGATGTTTTCGCATGGAAGCACTCCGATATGCAAGGGGTCCCCAGGTCCATGGCGCAGCATCACCTGAACGTGAAAGAGTCAATCAAACCAACAGCACAAAGAAAAAGGCATATGGCGCCAGATCAAGCCAAGGCTATTGCAAAAGACGTAAAAAGCCTCCTAGATGCCGGAATTATTCGAGAAGTTCGGTACCAAACGTGGGTATCGAATCCCGTTATGGTGCGGAAGAAGGACAACTCTTGGAGAATGTGTATCGACTTTACCGATCTAAATGATGCGTGCCCAAAAGATTGTTTTCCGTTACCAGAGATTGATGAGAAGATTGACTTCGTCGCCACGTTCAGGTTGAAGTGTTTTCTAGACGCATACAAAGGGTACCACCAGATACAAATGGCGGTCGGAGATGAGGATAAGACAGCCTTTGTCACCAACGAAGGAGTTTACTGCTTCACCAAGATGCCTTTTGGGCTGAAAAACGCCGGTGCTACGTATCAGCTTCTGATGAGCAAAGCTTTCAAAGATCAGATCGAGCGAAATGTAGAGGTATATGTTGATGATATCATAATCAAGAGTCACGATGAAGCCACCATGCTGAAAGACATACTCGAAACATTCACCCGACTCCGAAGCATCAACATGAAGTTAAACCCCAAAAAGTGTACGTTCGGGGTAGAAGAAGGAAAGTTCTTGGGAGTCATGGTCGGTTCAAAAGGCCTTCGAGCCAACCCAGACAAGATCGATGCTGTCCTTACAATGAAACCTCCAACTTCGGTGAAAGAGATCCAGTCCTTAAATGGACGATTGGCTGCTCTCCATCGTTTCTTGTCAAAAGCAGTAGATAGGTCACTCCCGTTCATGGACGTGCTCAGAAAAAGCTTCAGATCGGAGTTCAAATGGACGGAAGAAGCTGCACGAGCTTTCGAAGAACTTAAAGTTTATCTCGGTACTTTACCGACTCTCACCGTACCAGAAAAGGATGAGGTGCTAACGGTCTATCTGGCTGCATCATCTGGTGCTATCAGCGCAGTACTAGTCGCTCACAGAACCGGAGCCCAAATTCCCATCTACTACGTGAGCCGAACACTAAAAGATTATGAAACAAGATACTCCAACTTGGAAAAATTAGCTTTGGCACTAGTCCATGCTTCAAGAAGACTCCGCCGATACTTTCAAGCCCACCCGATTGAGGTATGAACTGATCAAAGAACTCAGCATGTTCTCCGACGACCCGAAGTTTCAGGTCGCATGGCAAAATGGGCGATCGAGCTGGGCGCATTCAATATCACCTTCAGAACCAAAGGCCCGTTAAAAGGGCAGGTGATAGCTGATTTCCTGGTAGAGATGCCGGAAGATAAAGAAATGGAAGAGACGGAGAAAGCTCCAAACAAGCCTTGGTCTTTGTATACAGACGGGGCTTCGAGCGCTGAAGGATCGGGAGCAGGTTTAATTCTCACCGATCCAGATGGAACGGATGTGACGTATGCGCTTTGACTAGAATTTAAGAGTTCTAATAACGAAGCTGAATACGAGGCCCTATTAGCCGATCTACGTCTGGCACTGAAAGTCGGAGCAAGAAATGTCGTAGCCCATGTAGATTCATTGCTCGTAGCGAACCAGGTGAACGGGGAATATGAAGCAAGGGAAGCCAACATGATCGAATATCTCGAACAAGTAAAACAAATTATGGCATCGTTCGAGTCATGTAAAGTCGAACACGTTCCCCGTAGCAAAAACAAAAAGGCCGACGCGTTGAGCAAGCTGGCATCCATATCATTCAGTCACCTGGCAAAGGAGGTAAGGGTGGAAGTATTAACCACACCTTCAATTGCCACTCCTCACGTTATGCAAGTGGAAGCTCCGACACAAACATGGATGACACCCATAATCAACTACTTGGTGCACGATGTCTTGCCAGTTGATAAAGCAGAAGTAAGAAAGATCCAAATCAACTCGCTCCAGTATCAGATGCAGGAAGGAGGTTTGTACCGAAAGACTTTTCTCGGACCTCTACTAAAATGTCTTGATCCGGAGTAGGCCAACTATATCATCAGAGAAATACATTACGGCATTTGCGGTATTCATGCCGGGCCAAAAATGATCATAACGAAGGTGAAAAATGCAGGATATTATTGGTCCGGGATGCACGAGAGTGCAGTCAAAGAACTCCAGCAATGTGATGAATGCCAAAAGCACGCACCAGTGAGTCTCCGAGCAAAAAATGAGATGATCCCGGTAACCGCCGCATGGCCTTTCCAAAAGTGGGGCGTCGATATAGTCGGTCCTTTCCACGATCGAGCGGAAGTGCCCAGTACTTGCTAGTCGCGGTGGATTATTTCACCAAGTGGGTGGAAGCCCGGCCATTCACAGTCATCTCCGGCTACAACGTAACGAGATTCTTTTGGGAACAAATCGTATGTCGTTTCGGTCTTCCACTTTACATTATAAGCGACAATGCAAAGTAATTCGCGGAAAACCCATTCAAGCGTTGGTGTGAAAACCTGAAGATCAATCAAGTCTTTTCCTCGGTTGCCCACCCCCTAGGGGAATGGGCAGGTCGAACAGATAAACCGACGAATCGTTGATGGGATAAAGATAAGACTTGGTTACGAAGGCAAGGGATGGCGGATGAGTTACCGAACGTTCTATGGGCTCACCGAACGTTACACAAGACTAGTAACGGAGAAACGCCGTTCAGTCTTACATATGGCACTGAGGCTGTGATCCCCGCAGAGATCGGACTCCCAAATCAAAGGTGCAAAAATTGGGAGGAAAACGAGCGTGAGCTCCGGTCCAATCTTGATCTACTAGAAGAACGTCGGAACATCGCGGCGATTACAGAAGCCCGATACAAAAAGAAGATCGAGAAGTACTATAACGCCCGTGCCAAGCTTTACAAATTCAAGGTTGGAGACTTTGTGCTCCAAAACAATGAGGCGAGCCGCGTCGAAACCCCGGGAAAGCTAACCCCGAAGTGGGAAGGACCGTACCGAGTCAAAGAAGCCAGTGAAAAAGGCTCGTATATGTTGGAGAAAATCGATGGAACCCCCGTACTCAGGACATGGAACGGGGTCCATTTGAAAAAGTGTTTTATGTGAACAAGTCTGTTACGGCCAAGAAAGATCGCTATTTTTTACTCTTTATTTCCAATTTCCATGTAAAAATCGGGAGGGTAGTGCCCCGAAAGTATTCCCATTTTTCCTTGTAAACCGGAAGGGTAATGCCCCGGGATTATGTTTAAGAAAGTTGACGAATAAAGTGATCTATGTTTTTTACAAGTATAAAACATAGCATACATATGTACATATATATAAGTCCGAACGATATCAAAATGTGCACAAACGGGCCTCGACCCATGCCTCGAGCCGATCGAGAAGGCTTAAATAGTTCCAAAAATAGTAAAATCTATTAAGCAAAAGGTCCGCACCTAATGCGGTCCAACTACAAACTTCTCACCTAGATTCGGTCACTTTGATGGCCGAGCGGAAACCTGGCTGAACAGCGAAAAGTTTGGACGCAAACTCAAAAGCTGAAAAGCCGGACATAAACATGTTTAACTAAAAAATATATATGGCTTCATATAAAGATAAGTAAAGCATGGTTCGTAAAAAATACAAGCAAGAAAATAAGTCGTTCGATACATGCCACAATGAAAAACGAAATACTGTACTATTACAGAAGTAAACGTCAAATCAAACTTCATAGTCTTCTTTCACGATAGGGAGTTCACTTCTTTGTTTTATGACGGACAAAGGTTTGTCTACTAAATCCGCAACCTTGCCAAGAACAGAGATATGAAAATTATCAAAGGCCTTTATTGCGGCACCCAATGCATCCTTTGCTCCTTCGTCATATCCAGGAACTTCCTCGGCCGAACGGACTGAGTCCAAAGCGGCTTTGAAGCCTTGTTTGATTCCTTCACTCACTCCAACTACGTTTACACTATTAACCAGGTCCGCAACGACTTTCTCCAGCTCAGGGCTTTGATGAACCAATTTGACTACCCAGGCAACCCCGTCCGTCAGAAACCATTGTTTAGTGAGCATGAGCTCCGATACCTAGGCATATAATTCGATCATCTCATCATCACAACGGGTCAGCATGCCTTTCGCTTCGTCAATCGTAGCCTTGTGCGACTCGATCGCCTTGTCGCGATCTCTTTCAAGTTCATCCTTATCCGAAGAAAGATAAGATTTAATTAGCAAGAAAAGTAAGCAGTGAAAAGTAAACTACGAACGCACCGTTTATCAGGCGGTGATGATCGGCCAGAAGCTGATCATAAGATGTTTGCATTTCTTTCAGCTCAGCCGCATGCCTCTTCTCCGCACCAGATAACTTCTTCTCCAGATCAGCAAATTTCAACTTGAAAGCTTCCAAGTCTTGAAGGGCTTTGTCTCGAGCTTCATAATCAGCCGCAGCCGAAGCCTGGGAAGACTTATTAACTTCTTTCGCCTCCAAAACCTGCTCCTTCAAATGGTCAATTTTAGATCGGAGAGAAGATAACTCCTGCTTTGTTTTCGACCGAACATTTGCTTCACTTTTCAAGTTAGCAACTTCACGCTCAAGCTTGCGACAATTTGATTCCGAATTGATCCAACGTTTATAAGTCTCCACCACCAGAGAATTCGACTGAGCTTGATTCAGCATTAGGGCATTCCCAAGCTCCGGGCCGCTCATCTTCCGATAATGTGCATGCTCGGCCGGAGTCCCCAAATGAAATAAGGCCATCTTCGCTGACAGAGCATCCACAATCCTATCCTTGTTCGTCAGTGACCACTCAGGCACATACTTCTCCAAAGCACGAGTAGGGTCCAAAACCGCAGCATCGCCCGAACCTAACTCCCGGCATAAGAAAACGGCTTCAGTTTCATACCATAGAGGGGAAGAAGAGGCACTATCCCCACCATCAAATGGTTGTCTACTTGGCCTCGAAACGTTAGAAGCAACCCCGGTCGTAGGCTTACCCGAAGGAGAAGGATCAATCTTCTTAAAAGATAGGGGCTCGGGCATATGAATATCTTCGAAAACCTTGGTAGTTGCCCCTCCAAAGGATAACGGGCTCGTCGGAGTTTTAACTGGATGGTCCCTTGGGGTACGACCACCGTGAAGATGGGCATCCAAATTTGCCAACAAACCCCCAGCAGTAGAGAAGTCGGTGGTTTGATCCTCTTCATCGTCGTCCAATGTAATGGTTTTAAAATCCATCTTCGTTTTCTTCACCTGTTTGGGTTTCGGACCAGACTTAGAAGAAGTAGTCCGTCTTCTTTTCAAGCTAATTTAAGGACGCCCTTCATCATCACCATCATCACCCTCTTCTCTCCCTTCGGCATGCACTCCTTCGTCTTCGATAGAGACATGTACTCCTTCGTCTTCAATAATAAATTTGGAACCAGACCCTTTCGTCCCGCTCGAACTAGTCTTCTTGCCCTTATCACTACCAACCACCACCGCAGCCTGAGCCGGAGCAACATCCACTATTTGTGCCGCAGGAGCTGAACCTGAACCTCTTTGACCGGCTGAACCTCTCTGATTATCCGGAGCCTCGGGTTCCCGAATCGGATAAAGATTCTCCTGTACGACGCTTAGATACGGAGGATCGCCCTTCGGCGTCCTAGTAGCTCCGATATCAAGCTCCTTGGAATTAAAGGATTTTAGCCTCAAGGCTTCTTTCAAACCCATAGCTGCACGAAAACAAACAATAAATAATATCTGTAGTCCGGCGTGATATAAAACATACGAACGAGCAAAACAATCAAAATAAATTCAAGAAACACCACACAACTAACCCTCTTTGTTCCACTTGAGGGTAGGATACCACTCTGGTTCGGCCCAGATCGTCCTTATCCGTCCCATGACGAGGATGTGTTCCGGGTATTTCTGTATGCGTCCAGCTTCTTTGATCAAATTCGCATATAAATCTTTATTAAACTCGAAGTCTTCAGGAAGAGGGAGTGGAAGGCGCGACTTCTTCAATCTCCACGTCATAAACTCCGGAACGCACCGATCATCAACCAAAAATAAGCGGTCTTTCCAATCCTTTATGCTGGAAGTAATCCATGTATAACAACAAGCATCCTTATTCCTAACCTCGAAGGTGTACCAGCTACCGGATCGATTCAATTTGTAAAAAGCCCGGAACACATCCAAATCCGGTTCGGACCCCAAGCCACGACAGGATAACTCAAAGTGACACACCTTGGCAAGGCCAAAAGGGTTCATTTGAGAAAGATGAACCTCGTGAAATAAGAGAACTTCGATCAAGAACCTCGTCAGAGGAAGACGATAGTTGCAGTAGTCGAACAAACGGGTGTAAACCCCTATCTTCCCCGGAAAAAAGGGGTAAATGGGTGTATTCTTTTCAGGAAGAACAGGGTGTAAGGAGGCAGGAATCGCGTATTTATCTACGTACCATGCCATGCCATTTCTATTTAAAGTATTGAAACAACCGGACAAGTTGCTTTTATTCGCCATTTTTAAAAGAGGAACACTAACCTTGCCTGGAGAATCGTTTCGCTTCAGAGAAAAAGAGGAAGAAGATGAAGTAAAAAAGTGAAAACAAAAGTCACTTTTTTATCTCCTTTTTATAAGAGAATACACCGCCTCCAAACGGCCAATAGAATACCGACACATCATGATAAGTGACGTATATCAAGAGTCACATCCGCTAGGGTGAGATAGGGTAACTGACGGTCACCAAAAGAAAAATCACCGCCAAAGAAATTCAAAAGTCAGCGAAAGCAGCGGAAGATAAAAGCCTCGAATCGCAAAAACCCCGCCATATAGTTCAAAGCTTTTGCTAAACAAACGCTACGAACAAGGGGGACTTGATGAGGATACGTCCTTGATCGGACCGAATCACCAACAAAGATAGGACCGAAGCTCATTACTTGAAGGATCGGATCGTACCTAATACACAAATAGACCAACTAAACACGTTGGTATGCCATAACTAACTGGGACCCACAGCTTTAACTGCCCTGATAATGACTGGTCCGACCTTAACTAACTCGCCACGTCAGCATACCCAAAGACTATAAATACCCCGCCAAGACTCAAAGCAAAGGGTAATCGCTACTTTCTCTCTCTAAACTCTCCTCTCTCTCTCTCCCTGACCTTTTCTCTCATCACAAATACTTATTCTCACGCCCGAGCTTGGTCACAGAGAGGCTCCCCTCCCTGTGACGAGGCTAACGGTGTGCTTGTTTCCTTGTGATCTTGCAGGTTATTGCTAGGTCATTTGAAGCTCTACTCTGACCAGATCAGACCAACTGGTTTTGAGTCTTCATAACTCATTAAAATGTTTCAAGTAGTAAGTAAGATCATTCCATCATCCCATGTGTGTTGGTTTAGGTGAGAGGGGGCATAAATATGTGGTTGACACTATCTAGACCTCATTGATGTCTATATTTTTGCCTAATGGACCCATCTTTAACAATCATTTTTACCGAACCAACTTTATGACTATATACCATCTTTGTAGTTCATACTAATCATGTTGAAGATTCTAGCGTTATCTTTTAGTATTAATTTATTTTCTTCAAGTATCTTAATTAAACCCATTTAATTATAAAAGCTACTTATATTTTAATATTATTGTGGTGTTATGAAATTCTTCACATTTGTCTAAACCAGAATGACTAAATTAAATAGTTGTGAATAGTGACGGATCCAGAACATAAGGCGAAAATGCATCATGTTAATATGTTATAAATTGTTGGGATAAATAGCATGAAGACCACAACTGTCTAATTTCATGTTAAGCGCCTTAGTAATCAAATGATTGTACGACTCATCCTAATGATTCAAAGAGTGGTTCATATTTTGAAAACCTATAAACTAAATTTAATACATATTTTTATTCTAATCCTAAACTACCAAGAATAATCTATCTAACATCTTTTCTTAAACCAAAATTGGAGATTAAGATTAAGAAAATTTAGAATCTAAGACAAAATTAGAAAAGAAGCTAAAGAAAATTAACTAAAGTTAAAGTTCCAATTAAACCAAAATTAGAAAAGAAGCTAAAGAAAATTAACTAAAGTTAAAGTTCCAATTAAACCAAAATTAGAAAAGAAGCTAAAGAAAATTAACTAAAGTTAAAGTTCCAAATTATGAACTATGAAGGATTAATATGGGGCCATAAAACTACATTTATTTGAAAATATGTAGTGGGCCAGAAGAATTCACTAGGGGCCATAAACTAATTTTTTAGAAATTGGATCCGTCGGTGTTATGAAATTATATAATATTTAAAGATTATTTTTACCAATTTGTTATTAAACGTATTATATTAAAATAAAAGTGAATAATATTAAATTCAACTAAATAATAAATATTAAATTCAACTAAATAATAAATATTAAATATTACGTGACATATTTGACCCGAACTTTTTTTAGTTGAACTAAAACAACCTTTTTTATGTGTCATGTTCTATCGTGACATGCTGCGACCCGATCTGAACAATACATATTATTAAACACCAACGTATTATTAAAAGAAAAATGAATAAAAGAAATTTAAATCTAAATATTAAATTTAACTAATTAATAAATATTAAATATTATCTGACCTGTTCTGACATTGAAATTGTTTTGACCGGAACCCGTTCTGACTTAAACCAAAATAACCCTTTTAATGTGCCATGTTCTGACGCAACACGTTGCCCGTCCCGACCAACATGTATTATTAAATACCAAACGTATTATTAAATGAAAAATGAATAAAAACAAATTAGAATTAAAATATAAAATTCAACCATTAATGACACGAACCCGTTTTGACTCGAACCAAAATAACCCTTGTTGTGTGATCTGTTCTGATGCAACATGATGTCCGATCCGACCGATACGTATTATTAAAAGAGAAACGAATAAAAGAAATTTAAAGTTAAAATATTAAATTCAGTTAATTAATATATTTATTATTTTGTGACATGTTCTGACCTAGAATTGTCTTGATCCGAACTCGTTTTAACTCGAACCAAAATAACCCTTTTTATATGACCTGTTCTGACGTGACATGATGCCCGACCCGACCTGATCAATACGCATTATAAATACTAAACATACTATTAAAAGAAAAATGATCAAAAGGAATTAAAAATAAAATATTAAATTCAACTAATTAATAAATATTAAAGGTTATGTTATAAATAAAGATAAATAATAGTTATATTTATAGAATTTATGTCATTAAGTATCATGTTCATTAAACATTATGCTTACTGAATATTTCTTAATATCATAAGAGATATAAAATGATAAATTATAAGTTGTTTATACATGAAGACTTGTACAAAAGGTATTGTAGATTTTCTTAAATAACTTAAAATTAAAGTTAAATTGCATGGTTGTCCACAAGACTTCCTTTGTATAGTAGTAAGTATAGAATTCATGTGTGTTGAAATCGATCAGAGGAAATGGCAGAAGGTGAAAACCTTCACTTGACCTAAAATCATCAAATTGGAAGGCAATTTGGGGCTAGAATTCATACATTTGTGTAGATTATCGATCATCCATACGTGATTAACACAAGGTATGTAGTAAATTTTGTTTTGGATGATGGTTGTTATGTAGAGAACTTGGGAAATTGAGTTTTTGGTGAAATTGTGGATAATGTGGCTTAGAGAAGGTGTTGTATGAACCTAAGGTCTTAATCCTAACTGAAATTGTTAATGATTTATCAAGAAACGAGTGTTAGGATCATCATGTTATGCATTAAGGAAGTGGGTTTTAGTAAATAAATGTGAATGCATAAGTTATGATGGTTAATTTGTGCTTATGATATATGATAAACTGAAATAATGGATGTAATGACATAAGTTTGTTGAAATTGCATGTATAGGAATTAGAATGAGTAATTGAGCTTGATAAGTTGAGATTCTTGGTTAGCCAAGGTTTATTTAAACTAAAATGTCTAGCTAATATGAATGCACACAAGGTGCTTGACAAAACGCCTAAATGAATTGCCAAGTTTAATTAATGAACGAAAAATGTTGATGGAAACAGGAGGTAGTGTGTTTGGCAAATTTACATGACTTAGTTATGGCCGAGAGGTTCTAAAGATATTTGGCTTGTACACTTTAGGCAACGCAAGTTAAGCGTCGAGAAGTCAAGACGGTGTGGACACACGTTTGAAGGGAAAGCTTTAAGGTACGTGGCTTTATGCTTCGTAGGA
The DNA here is from genome assembly GCA_030545235.1 of Helianthus tuberosus. NCBI lineage: Eukaryota > Viridiplantae > Streptophyta > Magnoliopsida > Asterales > Asteraceae > Helianthus > Helianthus tuberosus. The sequence goes on from CM060402.1 coordinate 111,365,487, forward strand.
TTTCATTAATAGTTTGTATTGATATATGTTGATAAATGAAGTAATACTTGTGAAATTCGGTTCATTCATAAGTGATGGATTTCGCACGGATGAACCGAATGGATAAATAGCGAATAATGATGTGTTTGGTTGATTCGCAAGTGATGGATTTCACACGAACAACCAAACGGGTCAAAATAAGGGACAATAATTTGTTTGGCTAGTTCACAAGTGATGGATTTCACTCGAACGACAAAAATTATGCAAATGCGTAAACCGGGCAACGGGAACGCAGGTTATAAATGGTAAATCTAAGATACGGATCAAAATAAGCTTCTCGTTTGGTTAAAATAACTAAACAGGTCAAAACAAAGCGAAAACACAAGCCAGGTAACGGAAGTGTAAACGCAAGTTTAATAAACCTAGAGGAGGGTTAAAATCTGTAAGGAATTGATCCTTACCTTAAAAATGTGAATAATACGACTAAATAAGATAACGGGTCAAATAATGGCATAATTTAATCTTAAGCCGATAGCATAAAGTGTAAGAATTCATTATTTCGGATGGCGGATTTTGAGTCTAAAATGTGGGTGATTAATTTACGATCACGTAGAAACAAACTTGAGGTTAAACGAATAAATATACAAAAAGTTATGGAAGTTTTCGTGTTAAAGGGCAAAACAGGAAAACAAGGATTCGGCAGTGTTGTACCGTAACTACAGCTGACTACCGTAGGCTACGGTGGAGTTAGAAAAATCAGCAGAACAGAGCCGTAACCTACGGCAGAGTGCCGTAGGCTACGACAGGGCTTAACTGCCCCAATCTTCATGTTGTGTACCGTAAGCTACCATATACTTACCGTAGCTTACGACGGGTAATTCCTCAAAATTTTTATTTTGTTTAATTGGGTTATTTGGGTTATTAAGTTACATTTTTAACATTTTATAACTAACGTTTAAAATGTTAAATGATACTTAGGTCATTGCTACAATTGAACGGATGGGATCAAGCTAAAGAAGAACTGAACACGTCAAAAAGTCATGTTTCCACGTTTTGTTCTTTTGAACATCAAATCTATCTTTGATAATATGCTGAATTGTTTGGAAACCTTATGAAGTCCTTATGAGACTCTAAGTCACGAAATGATGTGTTATAAACTTTTTATCAAACTTGAACTTTTAAATGGATGTTATTTGCATTACTTTTATATAGAATAAATTGCTAAAATTGTCTTTGAGGTTTGGACATGTTTGTCATTTTCATCCAAAACAATTTTTTTTGTACAATATAGTCCTTCACTTTTGGGATTTTTTACCATTTTCATCCAAACGTCTAATTTGCTTTATGTTTTCTATCTAACATTTGGATGAAAATGACAAAAAATCACAAATCTCAGGGACGATTTTGGCAAAAAAGTCAAACGTTTAGATAAAAATGACAAAAAAATCCTAAAAGTGAAGGACTATATGGCACGAAAATGTTGTTTTCGATGAAAATAGCAAACATGCCCAAACCTCAGGGACGATTTTGGCAATTTACTCGTTTTATATAAATGCAAAAAGTTATTAAATTCTCATTTAGTGAAGTACGGGTCTTACAGTTTTAATGTTCACGCTGCAAAAGATGGGTTCTAAATACTTGTTACAAATAAGATATATATACAATATAAACCATTCGAATATTGAAAACGTTAAAATTTAAACTCTTGGTTCGGTTCGTTACGTAGGTGAATTCGATTGGCACTGGTTCAGTTCACTATAGTATCAATATGGTACTTGCACACAGTTCAGAGTCATGATATGTTCAGAAGAATGTATTTTGCATTGAAAATTGTATGTTAGTGTCGGTTCCGATAAGAAGTATATTGGTACCGATGTCGGTATCGAGTTGGTTCGTCACGGTAGTACTTTGAATAGAACTCTTTTTCCAACAAAGTTTATATAGGAACCTTGAGAAAAATAAATTTAACACAGTTGCGTTAGATTTATAAAAAAAAAAAGATAATGAACACCAGTTATCAGAGGAAAATTAAATTACATAAAAACTAAATGGGTTAAAAACGTATGCATTTTGAAGTATATATCGATACCGGTTCCGATAATACTAATACCGGTATCACATTGTTGCTCGATGAAGTATTGGTTTCGTTTGTCATGTGACCATTATGACACTCGCACTTGATCTAGCCCACGACACCAAAAAAAGATTCTATTTTGAACACAACACCGTTTTCAATATAATTTATAAGTTTAAACACAAATACATATTTTTTTAATGAAATGAACGCAAGTCATAATAGATAAGTAGATAACCCAAATTAGTAAAAAATTAAATGGGTTTAAAGCGTATACTATACATATATATATATATATATATATATATATATATATATATAGTATAGGGTAAAAGGATAATAATGAAAAAAAGTTACAAGATAACTATTGTGAAATATAAAATAAAACAAAAAAAATCAATATTATTAAAAGAAAAATCAAATTGATATTCATTATAGTTGTAAATTAACTAGCTGATGTCCCGTCCGTGTTGTGAGGCGGTATGCCGAATATTTCTCAACCAATTAAAAAAAACTAAAACGATGACAAGACCGTAATTTTGAGCCCGGGGCAAAATTGTAATTTGTCAAAACTAATTAGCGAGTGTTAGGCAGCAGCTTGACACGGAAAAAATTAAATCGAGTCAATTAATTAAAACAATACACTTCTATAATTTTGCTAAAAAAACTAAAACGATGACAATACTGTAATTTTGAACTCAAGGCAAAATTGTAATTTTTGGCTGGGGAAAAATCGTAATTGTCAAAAGTTAAAGCGGTGGCAATACTGTAATTTTTTACCAGGGGCAAAATCGTAACTTTGAACAGGGTCACATTCGTAATTTTTAATTCGGGGTAAAATTGTATCATACCCGGGCCAATGGGGGGGGGGGGGTTGTCAATTGCCTGGCACTATTCCCCCACACACCTTTTAAAAAAAATAAAACAATAGCAATAGTGTAATTTTTAACTCAGGGCAAAATTGTAATTTTGGGCTAGGGTAAAGTCATAATTTGGCAAAAGTAAAAGCGATGACAATACTGTAAATTTTAACCAGAGGCAAAATCATAACTTAAACATGGGGCAAATTCGCAATTTTGAATTGAGAGGTAAAATCGTAATACATCCAGACCAACGGAGAAGTGCCATACAAAAACAACTACCAGACACTGGTTTTGTTGGAGGGGAATATATAATATCTAAACTACGTAGAAATATTTTTGTGTAGAATTCTCTAGAATGATGAATGTTTAACAACTAATATAAGTAGTCCAAGTAACACCAAGAATATATACCTGATTAGTTCACATTCTTGTAAGCTCATTTAGACTTTTTATTGTAGGTTTACTTAGCCTTTTACAATAGCATTGGTTTACATAATCTTAAGTTTCCGTTATAAACTTACACAATCACTTGAATCATTATTGCAAGGTTGAAATTATCAAATATCCAAGTGTGTTAGATGAAATGTTGGAAGCCCAACACAAATATATGAGGCTTGTTCTATTAAACGAATCAATAACTACCACAATCCATTGATCAAATCGATTCTGAATACGAGACTTGTTCCATTAAACGAATCAATAACTACAACAATCTATTGATCGAATCGATTTTGAAAATTGAATATCATCATAATCAATTTATACAAATTATATATATAAAAGAGTGTATAAATAAAAAAAAATAACCAGTAATTATCAACTATTGAACAGAAAAATACATATAAATGGGTGAAATCAAAACCTGTTATAAAGAACTACTAAAATATAAATGATAGGAAACAAACAAAAAAAGAAAGTATGTGAGTGTCATGACATTTCCAGTTTAAAATTAGGGTTGTCAGAAGTCATGCAAAATGCATGCTTCCCCTTCTCATTTTAAAGCAGTGATGGATTCAAATTTTTTTTTTTCACCGGGTTCTTTATGGTAGATTTTCACTAATTCTCACAATTTTTTTTAAATCATATAAAATTTCCACTATTTTTTTTCATTTTTTTCCAAACTTGGGATGCTTCCCCTTCTCATTTTAAAGCAGTGATGGATTCAAATTTTTTTTCCACCGGGTTCTTTATGGTAGATTTTCACTAATTCTCACAATTTTTTTTAAATCATATAAAATTTCCACTATTTTTTTTCATTTTTTTCCAAACTTGGGGGTTCCCAGGAACCCCCAAAACACCTCTGGATCCGCTAGTGTTTTAAAGCCTTGTTCCATTTTCACTTGTTGATTGTCTTATTATACAGAAAACCCTACTCCCTCCCTTGGTTCTCCATCTTCACTTAAATCATTTCTCTATTGCCCCGAGTTCGACTTTATTGACTTCTAGATTTGTTTTCCGAATAGTATTTGAATCAATGTTTTTTTGGCTTTGATTCTCTGGGAGGTATCCTTATGGCAGTTCTTAAACTGAAATCGAACCCATCCTGAAACTAGTTTAAAGCGAACCAGACATCCACTAGAGCGAACCGAAAAAAAAAACAGGTTTTATACTAAACCGATTCTTTTTCCACTAAAAAACTGGCCACATCCACTAAAAAACCTACTCTCTTTGACTATAACCTAACCAGGTCCGAGTCCCAAAAATCGATTTATGCACCTGTTATGGTTTTAAGGCCACATCCCCTTGAAGGACAACAATACCAGCCCATCTTTGTAGCCCTTTTAGCACTCAAATTTCTGACTCCTCGTTATCCTTCAACTAGCTACTTGTTGAACTCTATTTATATGCAATATAATCTATTTATTTAGCACATTATTTAAGTGTCTAGAATTGACATTTTGTTAGAGTCTCTATATTTAAATTAAGAAATTATTTGCCTACTTTTGCTTCAGCTAAAAAATGTTTGGAAAAACAACATTAACATGGAACATTTTGCGATGTCTCAGATGTTATACCAAGGTTGTTTATTTTATCTTTTGATTGGTTTGTTTCACATTCAAAACAAAACAATATATTGTCTTCTCTTAGGTTTAAATTTTATTTTATTTACAGGGACTAGGGACTACTGACCACAATACATTGTTCTGAGTGTTCAATCAAACATGAAATCCTGATCACAAGACATCTAGCATCATCAACTGATCATTATTGGCAAAATATTAGAATTAACTAAACCAATGTCATTGATTCGGTTGATCCCTGCAAGCTTGCTTCGCACGTCATTGACAAAGATTTTGACTTAATCCTCTTCTATCAGCCTAGTTTTCATTAGGGTCACAAATGTAGTGGCGCACATATCTGAAAAAAAGAAAACATGGACTCTAAGGTGATCAACTCCTTTCTCGAAATGAAGAAATCTACGGGGAGGAAAAATGGGACATTTTGCTCTTGGCAAATTGGAAATAAATAATCCCAACTCACTCTTATTGGCCAATAATAATCCCAACTCATTTAATCACCAATAATAATCCGAACTTTTCACTTTTGTTTGTAAAATACTCCGGCGTTAAAAAACACTAACTTGGTTAAAAAAATGCTGATGTGGAGTGACATGTGGCACTGACGTGGCTGGTGATTAAATGAGTTGCTGATGTGGCTTGACATATATGATTTAAAAGCATTTTTCTCTCTTCATCTCTCTCATAAAACACACTATGTTCTCCATATCTTTCCCTTCTCCATAAAAACCGGTCACCACCAAATCATTTCCGGCTACCATAAACATCATTTCCGGCTACCTGGAACCTATCTAAACCCACATTCCTGACTAAAAAAACCTACCTTTCCGGCTACCTGGAACCTAGCCGTATTCAGATTTCAAATCCAACCACCACCGCCACCCCTTTCTTCCCTAATCAGTCCTAAAAAGAGTTCCGGTGATAGCACCACCACCGTCCACCAAATCCGACCACTAACAAAAACCCCACCAAAAAATCTATTTTCACTATCCTAATCTGAGCAAACCCAAATCCTCAAAATTAAAGCTTGTTCGCTTCAAATCCTTCAATGTAGAAGAGACACCGATAATAAAACTTCGAATTTGTACTGGTATGTTTCCATCAATTTATATTGGTATGCTTTCTGCAAATCCTTAAATCCAGAGGTGACAACAATTGTACTGGTGATTTCTTAGATCTGAGGAGAAAACAATAATAAAAGCTTCACTTTTGCAGATCTACGATTTCTTAGATTTGGGTTCTCGTCACCCCCTCTGGCCTCTGGTATCTCTCCACTGCTGCAACCTAACTTACGGCGGTGGTGGTGCTAGGGCGGTGGCAGTGCTTACGGTGGTGATGGTGGCGGTGGTGGTGCTAAGGCAGTGGTTCAGCAGAATGTATTGGGATAAAGAAGATGAAGTGGGTTTTGTGAACGAATTGAAGGAGATGAAGATGAAGTGGGTTTTGCTGAGTTGGAGAACATAATGTGTTTTATAAGAGAGATGAAGAGAAAGAAGAATGCTTTTAAATCATATATGTCAAGCCACATCAGCAACTCATTTAATCACCAGCCACGTCAGTGCCACATGTCACTCCACATCAGCATTTTTTTAACCAAGTTAGTGTTTTTTAACGCCGGAGTATTTTACAAACAAAAGTGAAAAGTTCGGATTATTATTGGTGATTAAATGAGTTGGGATTATTATTGGCCAATAAGAGTGAGTTGGGATTATTTATTTCCAATTTGCCTTTGCTCTTTGATGACATGAAAGGGCCCCTCTACACAAAGTGATAATTTCTTTTCTTGTTTCTAACGCTGTGTTCCAGAGTTAAATTTACTGAGAGATGAGAAGAGATTTGGGAGGAAAGAAGAGAGTAATGGTGTTCCAGAGATTCTTTTTTATGGGAAGAAAGAGAGGAGGAAAGAAAGGGATGAGATTTTAGTGATTATCTATTTCCTTCCAAAAAGGAGAGAATTAGGGAGAAAGAAACATATATACATCACGTTCATGACCAAATTCCAAACTTACCCTCAATCAAAAAATTGGCGAGTATATCTCCCACAACCCCCATGTATTCAACCCACATCCGATCATCAATTGCAGAGCATCGTTGTCAGTTACCAAGAAGCGAATGAGACAAGAGTTTGATTCAGCACCCACTTTGATTCCTTGAGGTAATCACTTACCCTTTTATGTTTCTCAACTCACCAACTAGCAATTTTTTTTCTTAGTTGAAGTCTATGTTCTGCTACATGTTATACCATGTATTCAACCCACACTTCTCGGTGCTGGTATTCGGCCTTGTGCACTGATGACGCCTCTATGAAAGAACACGTAGTCCATCTCCCCGTCGTCCCCCGACCCGAAATGAACGACTAAAAGGCAGTTCTGTTCGCATTTTTTCTATCTACCCTACATGCGGCACACGCCGTTTTTGTGGTGTTCTTGGAGGAAGACGCTGCAACAAGAATATTATTGGGGTTATTGTAATTTACAGAAATCGATTAACCCACGAAACCCATAGCTAATGCCTTCTTACCCATTGTATTGCTGCTTTAGAAGAAAGGTTTCAGAACTTTAAATCCAACGTATTGTAACAAAAACTCTTGAACCTAAAAATCAAAAAAACGGTCAAGAACTTTATAGTTTGTAACAATAACTGCTAAACCTAGAAATCAACAAAATGATCAAGAACTTTATTGTAACGCCCTGCTTCTTCGTACTTTCCATTCATAGCAAGTCTTGTTTGTATTTCTATTTTTGGTAGTCTTGTGTTCTTGTAATCGTTCTTTCGTTGTAATCGTTGTAAAATTCGAGACTTGGATCATAAATAAAACTCATATTTCTTTAAACTTGTGTTATACGTACTTCATACATGCTCATACATTTAATTTCGTGAAACAATGGATGCTTATTCGTGATTCTTGGAAACTATGTGCTAAACTAGTAAATACGGGAAACTTATGCATAAAACGTGTTTGGATCGTAAACGATACTTAAATACGACGTTCATACACTTAATTATACTTGGTTTATGTTCCTTATACTTGATTTATCCTTAAACTTTGGGCTAAATTGCACTTTTCGTCCTTTATGTTTTAATGTTTTGACAGGAGCTGTCCTTTAACTTTAAAAATTACACTGTATGTCCTTTATGTTTGCAATCATTAATGGGTGGTGTCCTTTCAGCTAAACCCAGTTAACCTTTTTATGTTAAAACCCCTCATGTGTAACTTTGTAAAACTCCTTAACAGAAGGGACCATATGTGTAACTTTGTAAAACCCCAAATCTTCTTCAACTTATTTTACCAACATCAGTAAAAAGGTAATCCTTTCTTGAATTGATCATGAAGGAGTTCTGCACCCTGCAAATTCGAAACTAGAGCAGGTGGTTGAACAGGGATTGTGAAGTCACCCCTGCCCTGAATTTTGTTGGAGATGGAGAACGGTGACGATTGGCTAGCTCACGACAAGCTCCAACACTTCATTCTCTGCTTCACCATCACCATTATCGTCTCCTTCCTTGCATCCCGCACCAAATACTCTCTCCTACGTCACCACAGCATCTCCATAGGTTGCGTTCTCTCACTCACCGTCGGTGCCGCAAAAGAGTTCGCCGACGAGCTCGGTTTCTTCAAATCCGCCGGGGGTTCCGTCAAAGATGCCTTGCTGACATCATCGGCGTTTTAGTTGCCGTAATTGCTCTCAATCTATGGGATTCATTTCATTTCGTGATAGATCTGTGCAGTTGGAGCAAACTCGAGGATATGAGACGGTTTGATTCCAGTTTGACCGTTATAATTACAGTTCCAGATATGTTGATCATTGTTGAATCGCTCACAATTCAGGTCTTCACTGCCTGTGAATTTTGTATTTGTTGTTTAATTTTGAATATGCGGTTATGTTTACAGGCTGATTTTGTTGTAGATCTGTATATAGATTCTAACAAGAATAGCTCATGTAGTTAGCTGTCGAGAATATGTTTGTGAGATATTTAACCTTTTGATTTGAGAAACATTACTTTAGTGACTTGATGAATTTTCTTATTCTTAACACAACAAGGTTGGCCGGAGAGGATGTGGGGTTTTACAAAGTTACACATATGGTCCCCGCTGTTAAAGAGTTTTACAAAGTTACACGTGAGGGGTTTTAACATAAAAAGTTAACTGTGTTTAGCTGAAAGGACACCGCCCGTTAATGATTGCAAACATAAAGGACATACAGTGTAATTTTTAAAGTTAAAGGACAACGCCTGTCAAAACATTGAAACATAAAGGACGAAAAGTGCAATTTAGCCTAAACTTTGCTTAAAGGTCGAAAACAACCCCCCAAAACCCTTAAAACCCTAAAACATAAACTACAGGGGGCTAAAGTGTCAAGATTTAAACTTGATTTCAGAACATAGACCCGTCGCGTCGCGTGACGGGTATAGGGTGTTGCTGTGGCGCGACGTCACGCTCTCAATCCGGCAGAATGTTGCAACCAGCTCATGGGTTGGTCTCTTTTGTGCTTTCTTGGTGTGTTGTCTTCATTAATAACTCAACTAACCTCATCTAATCACCCCCTATAAAACCCAAATCAATCCCACACTTGATTCACTTTACAAACTCACTAATCCACTCTCTAATCACTCCAAACCTGGTGCAAAAATAGTAGCAAAAGTCAGAATCATTTCAAGTTGCAAAAGTGAGTTTAACCTCACTTATCTTCCATCTTTTTCATCCTTTCTTGCTTCTTAGTACTTGGAACAACCCTAGGGATGTTTCCATAGGTTTCCCATGGAAAACCAAGGATGGAACATCATCATAAAAGGGTTATAAGTGCAAGAAACTTTCTGTTTTGTACAAACACTTTGTTAAAACTTAATTAAACTTGAGGAAACTCATCTCAAACCTATGTCCTTATGCTTATAACCACTTCTATGGTTAGTTAGGCTTAAAAAAAAGGTTGAGAGATTCAAAATCAGAGGATTAATCCTCACAAACTTTCTGTTTTGTCAAGGGTTTAACCCACAAGTAATGTTTAAGTCCAAGACTTAATGTAGGTGTGATTATGGACTAACTTTGGTTGTTCAACATAAAATCCCCACATTACTTGATGATTTTGTTAGTACATACGTCTGTAGCTTCCGTCAGCATGTAGTCATATTATGTATTTTGTGTTTTTGTAAACTGTATGTATGTATGTAGATAGTATGACATCTCAGGAATAGGTTCTGAATGTAAACGTGTTGGTTTGAACAAGGTTATCCGCACGGATGGTTATCCGCACGGATGGTTATCCGCACGGACAACACCTATCCGCACGGATAACATTGGATGGTTATTCGCACGGATAAACTATTCGCACGAATAAACTATCCGCACGAACAACACTTAGTAGTTTCCCGAGGATGTCTATATATATCTGATCCGGGCAACTGTTTTAGAACTTTTGACTCGCACGGATACATCTGTATTTCTACCGGATTTGTGTAATTTCAGAATATTGAATAGAAAGATCAGACAAGTGATTAAACGTTGAATTCCGTGTTGAACAAATCTGTGATTCGTCTTAATGGATTCCGCACATTAGACGAAGTCGATTCATCTTGTTCCTTATGATCAGATCCTGTGCAACGGGACCTAACAAGTGGTATCAGAGCATCCAGGGAGCTGAATCGAGATCAACGACACTGAATTCACCGGAATTCGAGCCTCTTTTGCCGATTTGAGTCAAATTTCACCAGAAATTTGACATATTTCTTCTACTTCTACTCATTTCTTGCATTAGTTCTTTGTTTGTCACCATAAAATCAGAAAAACTTAAAATTAAACTAGAATCTACGGTTAAAATTTGATAAAATCGATATCATTTGATTCGCAATCATTCAAAGTATAATCCTACTAAGTTTCATAATCAGATTCAACCTAAAACTAGATCAAATTCATCAAAAACCATGTTTAGCTGTTCATATCTGCTGACGACATCCACTCGCTCGGACAGCTGTCCAAACGGATTGGATTAGTTAGTAACTGCTAGTTGATTGCTGACAATTTGCTGACATCATCATTGTTACTCGCATGGATTACTATCCGTGCGGATAACCTGAAAAGTCAGAGTCAAAGTTTGTCACTCGTACAAACGACAATCCGAGCGGATCATTATCCGTGCGGATAGATTTTGTCACGTGTCCGGATTACTACTCGAACGGATCACCATCCGTTTCAACTGTTGCTGTTTCGAATTTTTAGAACTTGTAAAAATTGTCTAAGTGTTTGAAAATTGTTTCAGGTACTAAAAGATGGACGAATTCATGAATCCTTTCAGTGATATGCATGCTTTTGCTGGAAACTCTGGAGATGACAACAACACAAATGAGAACACGTCGAACGCAAAGAAAACTTTGTCAGTAGCTTTAGGAGTGGAAAGTGCATACGGAAAATATAACAAACCCCCAAAGTTGATGGCAATAGAAGAGTACAATCGATGGGCAAAGAAATTTGAAGAATGGTTGAAAGCATTTGCATATACTAGTTGGAAAAGTCTAAAGAATGGATACAGTGATGGAGGGAAAGTTGGTGAAAACTTAACATCATCCGAAGAAATAGAAGTTTTTGTTGCCGAACAAAAATGCATCGCACTGCTATTTCAGTCTGTCTGAGAAGATATAATATCTTTGATCGAATACACTAATGCTAAAGATCTCTGGGAAAAGTTGAAAGTTAAATGTTTGGGTAGTGCAGAAATAGTGAAAAATAAAAAGAAACTACTGATGAAAGAATTTGATTTATTTGGTTGTTTAAAAAATGAATCAGTTTGTAAGATGATTGAGAGGTTTGGGCACTTGAAGTTAGAGCTGACGAGACATGGAATTACTTATTCTCAAGAAGAGTTAGTCGACAAATTGTTTGACTCATTGCCAGATGAGATGGATTGGCAATACTTTGCCTTGATGTTGAAGAATACAATCACTTCTGAGAATCTTACAGTTGATCTGTTGATTGAAAGACTAGAGAGTCACGAGCTGGAGATAAAGAAAACACACAAAGTCAGTCACTCATCATATCAGCAGAACTTGGATTTGTATTATCCAAAAAGCATGATTCCAAAGAATACACCTCCCAAAACAGCTTTTTCTGCTAAAAGCTCCAACACATCTAACAAAGAAAGTGAAAGTAGCAAAGAGAATGCAAGCAGTGGTTTTCACAGTGGCTCTTCATCAAATTCAAACCAATCAGCTGCAAAGAACTTATTTCAATGCAACATCGCTGTTGATCTAAAGAACGCTCAAAATTTCAGCGAGGAGTCTGCAGAGCAACAGATGGTTTTCCTAGCCTCTGTGCTGGAGTCGTATGAGAGCCTCGTAGCTGGGAAGATTGGCAACACCAACTTAACAGAAGATGTTAGTGATTCTGATGATGAACTTCTTGGGGATGATGAAGCAAATGAAAATGAAAATGATGATAAAGAGAATGATGATGAAGACGAGTCTGTTCAGAAAAATGATAAGAAAAATGATGATGATGATCAAGGTGCTTCGGGATTGCTGGTTAAGAATCCTATTTACGAACAGAAAATTGAGGAGTTTCTGAATGATCAGATCAATGAACAAGAAGATGATGATCAGCAAGAAACTTCTACATCTGGAAAACAGCACTTAGATCAGGTATTCCTCACGAATCCTACTGTTATTTACTTACATGATAAACATGAGGAAGTGATTGAGGTTAGAAGGTCAAGAGAAGAGATGTTGGAAGAGTTGGGTTTAGAAGAAGGGAAATTTAAATTCGATATTGAAGATGAGATTCCTCAGTCATCTGAAGACATATTTGAACCAAGATATGCTTTTGAAGCTGATCATTACAATGATGTAATTGTTGAAGATGCTTCAGATTCATCTGATGAGGAGACTGATTTCCACTATTCTGGAGTTGATACGACGTTTCCATCATTTGCTGAAATGTTCAAAGATAGAAATGAAGATGAAATCAGGAGAAAGATTGTGGAGAAAGTGACTACTGAAGGTATTCCAGAAACCATACCCAGAGAAAACCTTGCTGAAGAAAGAAAGAAATGGTTCAAAGTTATGCCAAAGGAGAGAAAGAAACTTAGGGCACTTCAATTCTTCACACACAACAAAGATCTTTCTTGGGGTGACATTCTTTCTTGGGGATACTTGGAAGATTTACAAGTCTATGCAATCAGACGAGAACAGGGAGTACAGTACTTTGAGTTTTTGGCTGATATCAAAACTCTTCCATGGTGGGATATAGATGAATTGGTTAAAACAAAGAACATTAAAGAATTTTACTATGGATTCGATGTGAAGCAACATGATCAACATTTATGGAACTATGTGAAGTTGCAAGCGAAGAAAAGGTATCCTGATTGGAAACCACATTACCCAGATCAAATTGTCAGAATCTTAGAAAATGGTGAAAAAGATATTACTCTGGATATCAAGCCTCCTCGTTGTTTGAAGAATATGCCTTTACGGGCAATGGAGCAAGATTTCCATGAAGAATTTGAAGGGTGGTTATACAATCAATCTACGGCCGAGGCAATAATTTCATTACATAACAAGTCCACTGGAGAAGCAAGAAGGATCTGTGTGTTAGATCCCATGTGGCTTGTGAATTGCTCGAAGAAAGACATAGATTGCCTGTTTTACAACAAGATAGTTTATGAAAGGCCTGACAGAAAGCAAGCAATGCAATATCAAACAATTGTGGATGTTTGTTTTGCGCAAGACATCAATTCTGGAAGATACTGGAAGACAAAATGGAGAGATCTGGAGATTGATGAGTTCTTGAAAAGATACAAGCTTGAACAACGTTCCAAAAAGATTGCTGAGCATGCTGCTAAGATGGGAAGACGTAAATTGGGGATTGTACCTCCAACATATCAAACGCCAATTGAATCTGAAGAAAACAAAATTCCTAAGTGGGATCGGAAGCGTGATGGAGATCCTATCTATAGAAATTGGTGGCTGACTGAAGGAAGACATGAACGAAGAAGAATGTTGGAGGAAAAAGCTGAGAAAAGAAGGGAGAAAGCTCGTGAACGAAGACGCAGTAGGAGGAATTGAAGACTATGCTGGAAGGAACTACAGCTACATCCGAGGGGGAGTCTGTTAGTACATACGTCTGTAGCTTCCGTCAGCATGTAGTCATATTATGTATTCTGTGTTTTTGTAAACTGTATGTATGTATGTAGATAGTATGACATCTCAGGAATAGGTTCTGAATGTAAACGTGTTGGTTTGAACAAGGTTATCCGCACGGACAACACCTATCCGCACGGATAACATTGGATGGTTATTCGCACGGATAAACTATTCGCACGAATAAACTATCCGCACGAACAACACTTAGTAGTTTCCTGAGGATGTCTATATATATCTGATCCGGGCAACTGTTTTAGAACTTTTGACTCGCACGGATACATCTGTATTTCTACCGGATCTGTGTAATTTCAGAATATTGAATAGAAAGAACAGACAAGTGATTAAACGTTGAATTCTGTGTTGAAGAAATCTGTGATTCGTCTTAATGGATTCCGCACATTAGACGAAGTCGATTCATCTTGTTCCTTACGATCAGATCCTGTGCAACGGGACCTAACAGATTTCTTATAGAGTAGTTGTTTATGTTCTTGTATTATTCATAGTTCATGACACTCCTTGATTGTTTTTACATCAAGTGTAGTGGTGAACACTTAGATATATCTAAATGGAAGACTTTCTTCCTACCTCCTACATGATTTCCATGATTCTTAGAGGTACCTAAATGAAGATGTAAATCTTCTGCCTCATGCTTGACATATTAATATATATATATTCCATAACCTATATAATACATATACACATTATCCAAATAATCGAAACTTTGATGATGAACTAGTGTTCATATGTCAAGGTACTAGATTATATCATTTTAAACCTTGATAACTTGTCACGATTCTAATGGAACCTTGTTCCATGAAAACATTTAAACTCCTTAGAGTTTCATAGTGTCAAGACAAGTATCATGTGTGCTAAATGATTATTTTACTATGTATATGTTCATACTTTTTACATTCCGAATCTATAATCTTCCGTATTCCGAAACTCACACACCTATGTTTCCTTTGTGTAGAAGGACAAGGTGCTCCAACTAGCTAATCCAACAACCAACTTACTCTCGGATTCAAGTAGGAACAACTTGCAAAACCGTGAGTATACTCGAATTCCCCTCTTTACTTATACCATTTTTTGGGGTGTAACATGTTTACTTAACAAAACTTACACATGAACATTTTACTTAAATGCACAAACATTCCTATAACATGCTTGTATACGTGATTGCTTGATACTTTAAACTTGGGTTAATTACATCTTGTGTTAGACTTATCATTGACTTCGTATGAGCCTACCCGTGACATATATAGCGCTATAGGATTAACGCACCGCCCGTAGACTTGTGGTTATGTCATGAGCATATTGCGTTTCATCATTGGTTTGATATGTTAGACACATGCCGAATTTAAGGTTTATATTGTATCACATGCTTGCTATGAGGAATCGTTTAAACTTATCTTTTGCTATGTATGTATTAAACTTGTATACTCACATTTTCTTTTGCATTGAATTGTATTTTTAACATGTTACAGGTTGATGATTGATGATGCTATGAAAAGAAGTAGCGTTGATGCCTAGATACACATATAGACGCTTAGGTTTAATATGTTGTATCAATTTTGCTTATGTTGATTATGTATTTCATTTGAACACGTTGTTCTTTGAATTTCTTGTAATGTTTTGACAATTTGATTATGAAATGAAATCGGTTGAATTAAATATTATCACAAATAGTGTTATGAAGTCTTTTCCAATCTCGAACAAGTCCCGCTCCAATGATTCCGCCATTGGTTGGGGTATGACAGATTGGTATCAGAGCCATAACTATAGGGAATTAGGAAAAGTAGGAATGCTTTGCCCTAGTCTATAGTTTTAGCAACACTTCCTATTTGTTAAACTTACATCCCTTTCCTAAGGCTAACACTAATACACTTTTGAAGACTTGAAGACACTCTTTATGCAAAAGAGACGAGTTTACCAAAATAGGCGTGAAACCCACAATTTGGTGAACGACTCTCATCCCGCTTATACTTTATTTTTGCACGAAATTACGCCATTAAGCTAGGAGTGAAATCCACATCTTAATGGTAAATTTCCAACTCAAACTCTAGTGGACCCTCGTCAAAGTGTCAAAATAATATTTTGACCCGATGAGTACCAACCACATTAGGGTACGGAATCGTCAAGTTAGGGGTGAAACCCGCACCTTGTAGATTAAGTCCCATTCCTCGATTTTCGATCTTGCAAAAGTTTTGATGGTTTCAATCAATTAGAGACGTGTAGTAACTGGAAGGGTAAGATACCGTTAATCGCTTCTCGACGAGAGTATCTTACCTATAGACCAAAGCACGTTTCTCTAATTTGAAAGGACTTTCGATTCACTTTGGAATAGTTGACGTTTCTCTACCCGAAACAATCCTATGTTTTATGAGTCTCTCTTTTATGTGATTCAATTTATATGTGAATTTATACTTGTTACCTCGTTCATTTCAAAAGCATTACACATTTCGCACGTCTCGCGCAATAAAAACAATAATAACTCTCCTGAACAAACTAAATTTATACCTTTTTTACGCATTCATGCGTGTTATACTTGTTGAATACATGTTGACAACTTGTGCTTTATGTGAATTATACATGATACGTGAACATTTACATGCTTATACATGCAAAAATCTTATTTTGAATTTATGATCAAGTCTCATCCTTTCCTTTCTTTCGAACTTCTAGATGGCATCTCCAAGCTCATCAAAGAAGACCAAGTCAAAGAAAGGTTCCAACAGCGAATCCATCTCCAAACAAGAGCTAGTTGGGCTCATTGCTGAACAAATGGCCGAACAAATGGCTCGAGTTATACCCGACATCGTTAGCCGCATTCAAACCGACACCGATTCACCTCATGGCTCGGTGGACTCCAAGGTGGAGAAACCAAAGACACCCTTCCTATTCAAACAATTCATGGCTTGCAAACCAATGGAATTTACTAGAAAAGATGGTGCTACCGCACTACTCTCTCGGTTTGATGCCATGGAGATCAAATTTCGTCAGAGTGGTTGTCCTGACGACCTACGCACCCAGAATGCCACATGGGTGTTCCGATCAAGAGCTCTTGATTGGTGGACCTCTGAACGAGGAACAAGAGGTTAGGATGCTTCCCATGCGTTGCCATGGGCTGAATTGAAAAAGATTATGAAGGAAGAATTTTGCCCGCCGCACGAGCTGAGGAAACTAGAGAGTGAGTTTTGGCATCTAAAGCAAGTGGACGACGAAAATGATGGCTTAACCCTTCGTTTCAAATAGCTTAGTATCCTTTGCCCCGACCAAGTTGATACCCCTGAAAAAGCCATCAACAAATACATCCACTGCTGCCCTGATTCCTTCATGAACCTTATAGAAGCTGCTTGCCCAGCCACTATTGAGGAAACCTTTCGTTTAGCTGCCCGTTTGAACAGTAACCACATTATGCGAAGAAATGCCACGAAAACCCCACTGAAAACCACCCATCAAGCCACCGTTGAACCCACTGTTGAACCCTCCGCATCCACCAAGAAAAACCGAGGCAAGAAGCGGAAGGCTTCGAGCCAAAATTGCGCGTTTGTCACTCTGTCAAACCCTCAACCCCTGCAATCTGTGCCTGCTGTTCCTAATGTTGATCCTACACGCAAAGGTTACACTGGGACGCAACCTAAGTGTGGCCAATGCTAGTACCATCACCCTCCTAATGTTCCGTGACGCAAGTGCACCAACTGTGGTCGATATGGGCACTTCTCTCAAAACTGCCGCATAGCACCTATGGCCAATCAAAACCAAGCTGTGGTAGCTCAGAACCCTATCCCCAATCAAGCTCAGAACCAAGTCGCCCCTGTGCGAGCGTGTTTCAAGTGTGGTGATCTCAACCATATGGCTAACGTCTGTCCCCAGTGAAACCAGCCTCAATAGCAACAGCAACAACAACAACAGGCTCAACAACCCGCTCGAGGCAGAGCCTTTCTTCTCACTACCGCGCAGGCTCAAAACGCGAATGACGTCATTACTGGTACGTTCCTTGTGAACCATGTTTATGCTTCGTGTTTATTTGATACTGGTGCCGATAAGAGTTTTGTGTCGTTAGAATTTGAATCTTTGCTTAAGTGTAAACACTCTAAGTTGCCAAGATCTTTCGCTGTCAAAGTCGCGGATGGTAAAACCGTCGCTGTCGATTCCATTCTTTCCAATATTTCTTTGATCCTTAACGATCATACGTTCTCAATCAATTTTATACCTATGCAAATGGGTAGTTTCGATGTCATAGTAGGTATGGACTGGCTTAGGCGAGTTCGTGTTGAAGTTGTCTGTTCTGAGAAGTTTATTCGTCTTCCTCTCCCAAACGGTGATTACCTACACGTCTATGGCGAAAAACCTTCTCAAGGTCTTAAGCTCATGTCGTGTATCCAAGCGAACAAATGCTTGCGCAAGGGTACCTTCGCCTTTCTCGCCCACATTGTGGAAAAGAAGGACAAAGGCCCAAGCATAAGCGATGTTCCCGTTGTACGTGACTTTCCCGATGTATTTCCCGACGATCTTCCTGGTCTGCCTCCCGCTCGTTCAGTCGACTTTCGCATCGATTTAGTGCCTGGCGCTACGCCCGTCGCTAAGTCCCCGTACCGTTTAGCACCCTCTGAGATGCAAGAACTCTCGAGTCAACTCAAGAGCTTCTTGATAAAGGCTTTATACGCCCTAGTACTTCTCCTTGGGGCGCTCCCGTTCTGTTCGTCAAGAAGAAAGATGGGTCATTCCGTATGTGTATTAACTATCGTGAGCTCAACAAGCTTACTGTCAAAAACCGATACCCACTTCCTCGCATTGATGACCTATTTGATCAATTGCAAGGCGCGACCTATTTCTCAAAGACCGATCTTCATTCTGGGTATCATCAACTTCGAGTCCTTGAGGAAGATGTACCTAAAACCGCCTTTCGTACACGATATGGTCACTATGAGTTCGTGGTTATGCCCTTTGGTTTGACCAATGCACCTGCTGTTTTCATGGACTTAATGAACCACGTGTGCAAAGCATACTTGGACCGTTTCGTGATCGTTTTCATTGACGATATCCTTATCTACTCTAAGACGTGAGGAGAGCATGAGCGACACTTGCGTCTTATCCTTCAACTTCTTCGTACTGAACGTCTATACGCCAAATTCTCCAAGTGCGAATTTTGGCTAAAAGAGGCTCAATTCCTTGGTCATACTGTCAACGAACTTGGTATTCACGTTGACCTCGCTAAAATCGAAGCTGTGAATAATTGGATTGCACCGAAATCTCCGTCTGAAATTCGTTTGTTTCTTGGTCTTGCTGGTTATTATCGTCGTTTTATCTCCAACTTTTTCAAAATCTCTGTTCTTTTGACCTCCTTGACTCAAAAGAAGAAACCTTTTGTTTGGGGTCCCGAACAAGAGGAATCTTTTCAAACGCTCAAGGACATGCTTTGTAATGCTCCTATTCTTGCGCTTCCTGATGGAAACGACGACTTCGTCGTTTATTGCGATGCTTCAAACCTTGGCCTTGGTTGTGTCCTTATGCAACGCGACAAGGTTATCGCTTACGCGTCGAGGCAACTCAAAATACATGAGAAAAACTATACTACTCACGACCTTGAACTTGGTGTAGTTGTTTTTACGTTGAAGATTTGGCGACACTACCTTTATGGTACCAAGTGTCTGGTCGTCACCGACCATAAGAGCCTTCAACACATCTTCGACCAAAAAGAACTGAACATGCGTCAACGTCGTTGGGTGGAACTTTTAAACGACTACGACTGTGAAATCAAATACCACCCTAGTAAGGCGAATGTAGTGGCCGATGCTTTTAGTCATAAAACTCATGTGAAGAGTGCTCGTTGTCTCCAACTCGTTAACGATCTTCAATGTCGCATACGTGACGCTCAATATTCATCTGTTAACGAGGGTAACCTCTATGACGAGATGCGATGTGGTGCTGAAGAGAGCCTCGTAACCAAATCCGATGGTATTCAATACTATCTCGATCGAATCTAGATTCCCAATCGTGGTAACCTTCGAGAGTTCCTGATGAAGGAGCCACATCACATGAAATACTCTATTCACCCTGGTGCCGACAAGATGTACCATGATATGCGTGCATCCTATTGGTGGCCTGGAATGAAGAAGGATATAGCCACTTTCGTCTCAAAAGGTCTCACATGTTCAAAAGTGAAAGCTGAGCATCAACGTCCCTCTGGCCTGCTCGAACAACCAGAAATCCCTGTCTGGAAATGGGAGAGCATCGCTATGGATTTCATCACTAAGCTCCCTAGTACTTCTTCTGGTCATGACAGTATTTGGGTGATCGTTGATCGATTAACCAAATCAGCTCACTTTCTTCCCATTCGTGAAGATTTCAAAGTCGATAAATTGGCTAGAATCTACACTGATGAGATCATCTGTCGTCATGGTATCCCCATTGACATCATTTCCGATCGTGATGCTCGTTTTACGTCTCTTCTTTGGCAAACCTTTCAATCTGCTATGGGTACTGTTCTTAACCTTAGCATTGCTTTTCATCTTCAGTCTGACGGTCAAACCGAGCGTACTATCCAAACACTAGAGGATATGCTTCGTTCATGTGTAATAGATTTTGGTGGCAACTGGGATTCACACTTGCCTTTGATCGAATTCTCATACAACAACAACTATCATGCGAGTATTCAAATGGCACCTTTCGAAGCATTGTATGGTCGCAAGTGCCGTTCGCCTATTTGTTGGCACGAGATTGGTGAAGTTCAAATCACTAACGGACAAGATTTTACAGGTTCGAGACAACTTACTGAAAGCCAGGAGCCGACAAAAGAGTTACGCCGACAAGCGTCGCAAACCCTTGGAATTCGAGACAGGTGACTTCGTACTTCTCAAGGTATCCCCTTGGAAAGGCGTGGTTCGATTTGGCAAGAAAAGGAAACTCGCACGTCGCTATGTTGGTCCTTTCAAAATCCTCAAAAGGATTGGCAAGGTGGCGTATAGACTGAACCAGCCTGAAGAACTCAACAACGTTCATCCTGACTTCCATGTTTCAAACTTGAAGAAGTGTCTAGCTGACGAAGGACTACAAGTTCCTCTCGAAGACTTGCAAGTCAACGAAACGCTTCACTTTGTGGAAAAACCGGTTGAAATCATGGACCGAGGAGTCAAGCAATTGAGGCGCAGTCGAATTCCTATCGTCAAGGTTAGATGGGAAGGAAAACGTGGCACTGAATTTACTTGGGAACTCGAGAGTGATAAGAAGACCAAGTATCCATAGCTGTTCGACGTTGCATCTTCCTAAATTTCGGGATGAAATTCCCTAAAGGAGGGGAGACTGTAATGCCCTGCTTCTTCGTACTTTCCATTCATAGCAAGTCTTGTTTGTATTTCTATTTTTGGTAGTCTTATGTTCTTGTAATCGTTCTTTCGTTGTAATCGTTGTAAAATTCGAGACTTGGATCATAAATAAAACTCGTATTTCTTTAAACTTGTGTTATACGTATTTCATACGTGCTCATACATTTAATTTCGTGAAACAATTGATGCTTATTCGTGATTCTTGGAAACTATGTGCTAAACTTGTAAATACGGGAAACTTATGCATAAAACGTGTTTGGATTGTAAATGATACTTAAATACGACGTTCATACACTTAATTATACTTGGTTTATGTTCCTCATACTTGATTTATCCTTAAACTTTGCTTAAAGGTCAAAAACAACCCCCCAAAACCCTTAAAACCCTAAAACATAAACTACATGGGGCTAAAGTGTCAAGATTTAAACTTGATTTCGGAACATAGACCCATCGCGTTGCGCGGCGGGTATAGGGTGTTGCTGTGGCGCGACGCCACACCCTCAATCCGGCAGAATGTTGCAACCAGCTCATGGATTGGTCTCTTTTGTGCTTTCTTGGTGTGTTTTCTTCATTAATAACTCAACTAACCTCATCTAATCACCCCCTTTAAAACCCAAATCAATCCCACACTTGATTCACTTTACAAACTCACTAATCCACTCTCTAATCACTCCAAATCTGGTGCAAAAACAGTAGCAAAAGTCAGAATCATTTCAAGTTGCAAAAGTGAGTTTAACCTCACTTATCTTCCATCTTCTTCATCCTTTCTTGCTTCTTAGTACTTGGAACAACCCTAGGGATGTTTCCATAGGTTTCCCATGGAAAACCAAGGATGGAACATCATCATAAAAGGGTTATAAGTGCAAGAAACTTTCTGTTTTGTACAAACACTTTGTTAAAACTTAATTAAACTCGAGGAAACTCATCTCAAACCTATGTCCTTATGCTTATAACCACGTCTATGGTTAGTTAGGCTTAAAAACAAGGTTGAGACATTCAAAATCAGAGGATTAATCCTCACAAACTTTCTGTTTTGTCAAGGGTTTAACCCACAAGTAATGTTTAAGTCCAAGACTTAATGTAGGTGTGATTATGGACTAACTTGGGTTGTTCAACATAAAATCCCCACATTACTTGATGATTTCTTATAGAGTAGTTGTTTATGTTCTTGTATTATTCATAGTTCATGACCCTCCTTGATTGTTTTTACATCAAGTGTAGTGGTGAACACTTAGAGGTATCTAAATGGAAGACTTTCTTCCTACCTCCTACATGATTTCCATGATTCTTAGAGGTACCTAAATGAAGATGTAAATCTTCTGCCTCATGCTTGACATATTAATATATATATATTCCATAACCTATATAATACATATACACATTATCCAAATAATCAAAACTTTGATGATGAACTAGTGTTCATATGTCAAGGTACTAGATTATATCATTTTAAACCTTGATAACTTGTCACGATTCTAATGGAACCTTGTTCCATGAAAACATTTAAACTCCTTAGAGTTTCATAGTGTCAAGACAAGTATCATGTGTGCTAAATGATTATTTTACTATGTCTATGTTCATACTTTTTACATTCCGAATCTATAATCTTTCGTATTCCCAAACTCACACACCTATGTTTCCTTTATGTAGAAGGACAAGGTGCTCCAACTAGCTAATCCAACAACCAACTTACTCTCGGATTCAAGTAGGAACAACTTGCAAAACCGTGAGTATACTCGAATTCCCCTCTTTACTTTTACCATTTTTTGGGGTATAACATGTTTACTTAACAAAACTTACACATGAACATTTTACTTAAATGCACAAACATTCCTATAACATGCTTGTATACGTGATTGCTTGATACTTTAAACTTGGGTTAATTACATCTTGTGTTAGACTTATCATTAACTTCGTACAAGCCTATCCGTGACATATATAGCGCTATAGGATTAACGCACCGCCCGTAGACTTGTGGTTATGTTATGAGCATATTGCGTTTCATCATTGGTTTGATATGTTAGACACATGCCAAATTTAAGGTTTATCTTGTATCACATGCTTGCTATGAGGAATCGTTTAAACTTATCTTTTGCTATGTATGTATCAAACTTGTATACTCGCCTTTTCTTTTGCATTGAATTGTATTTTTAACATGTTATAGGTTGATGATTGATGATGCTATGAAAAGAAGTAGCGTTGATGCCTAGATACACATATAGACGCTTAGGTTTAATATGTTGTATCAATTTTGCTTATGTTGATTATGTATTTCATTTGGACACGTTGTTCTTTGAATTTCTTGTAATGTTTTGACAATTTGATTATGAAATGAAATCTGTTGAATTAAATATGTTTTGACAATTTGAACACGTTGTTCTTTGAATTTCTTGTAACGATTAAAACTGAAATCACCGTATCTAGCAACAACTCCTAAACCTAAAGATCAATAAAACAAAGTAAATATGTAATACTTACCACTTTGAATGAGTAATCAATCAAGAAATTTTAGGTTGTATTACAAGAACTATTGGCATGTTCGTCCTCCTCAACACTGCCCTCTTTGATTTCAATTTCATTTTCAGAATGATAAAAAAAGTTAATCTTGATAAAGAAACAAAATCAGATTAATGGCATATTCATCCCCTCGTTAATGGAAGCAATGGGTTTAGTTTGACTTAAGTGAAATTTGTAAAACAAACTAAATATGTTTCTCGATCGACAACGCATTTAATCCCCTCGTTAGGATCTGAGAGGAGGATCAAAAAGTTAATCTTGATAAAGAAACAAAATCTTGATTGAAAAAGATTGAATTTTTATAACAAATTGGGATGATGGATATATGTGTTTTGTGTGTGTATGCAAGAGAGAAAAAAAGAAGAAAAAAGAGAGAATTTTGGGTGTTCGATCAGATTAATGGAAGCAATGGGTGTTCTCCAAATAGATGCTTATATAGCTATAGGAAAAAATTTAGGTTGTACAATATATGAGTTTTATATGTATGTACATGCATAGCGTCTCCACATTTAAATTGCATACAACCACATTGAACATATATGAAGAACTGGTTGCAAGCTTTTGTAAGCTTTAGTTATATGCATGATTAATTTCACAGAGTTAAATTATTAACACTAGCTTTTACATGCATTTGAAAACACTTCAACGTGTTCAGGTATTTAACAGTTCCAATCATAAGTCCGTAGAGATAATTATAGGTATTCCACCATCTCATATGGCGGGTCCAGTTCAGTTACCATCTTCAACCTTAGAACTCGTCCAGGGTGGCTGCCACACACACTGTCCAATTAGCTAGAATATGCTATCTCAGATAGCGGATTCCTCTCATCACCACCTCATCCTCCACCTAGGCTGCCACTGTTGTTATCAGTCGTGATCAGCTATCTCAGATATCGAATTCACAAATTTCACTTAAGTCAATTTGACACACCCCACAAACACTAGAATTTGAGGTCACCCACAAAAATAAAAATAAAAGGTCCTGAGAATACATCAGCACAACAAGAGTGGTAGTGTTGTGTGGTACCGGAACAAAAGCAAAATAATATATATATATATATATATATATCAAACAGACCACCCAAAACCTACCCATTACCACAAGGGAAACTGAGCCATTTCTACATTGTTTTCAAATTTACCATTTTGACCCACCTACAATAACCATTGTCCAACTCATGGGCCAACAAATAGAGTCTACTACAAGCTTTACATAGTTAGTGAGAATACACTTAGGAAGTTTGACCTGTGCGAAAAGGTTAAGGCTTGTAGTTCCTAAGAAATAAGCTAGCAAGGTTTGGAAGAATGAAATGTCTGATTCGTGAATCCTACCATAATTTCATAGAACAAGAATTAACAATTTTCTAATCAAACAACAATTTTAACAGCAAGTAAAGTTGCAATGGATAATCATATACACAAGGTAATTGAAATTGTGCGAGCCAGACAATTGTAGGCAGTTAACTTGATCTGCTTATTGGTACTAGAGATGAAATTATACAACGACGATATGTACGAGAAGAGATGTTACATGACCTTTTAAACAGTGGTAACTGTCGCGACCTTATCCACATGAGTGAGAAAGCTTTTATGACATTGTTCAGTATCTTAAAGTGTGATGGTGGACTTCTACCTACTCAACACATGTCTGTTGAAGAACAAGTTGCAACATTTTTGCATATTGTAGGTAATGAGTTGAGAAATCAATTTACCTCTTGGCTATACTGCCGTTCTAGATCAACAACTAGGCGGTGCCTTTATAGAGTTTTATGAGCGATTATATCATTAGAAAGTCGTAATATTCAATAAACTAAAGGTGATATTGTCCCAAAAGAAATTCAGGAAAAAAAGAGATTTTATCCTTTTTTAAGGATTGTATCAGTGCAGTTAATGGAATACATGTTCACGTCAAAGTACCTAATAAAGATGCTCCTAGATATCACGGTCGCAAGGAACCCAACTATAAATGTATTACCTTGATGTGTGCAAAATGCAACATATAAATTACATCAAATGAGGCATAAAACTAACCTTTTTTTAGTACTAATGTTGGAAAAGTGTGTTTTTGTCTTCCTTTTGTATTTTCAGGACCAAATAAGCTTAAATGAACAAATGGAACAGATATGCAGCAAAAACTAACATAAATACAAAGAAAAGGAATAAACGTGGCATGCCTGACCCCTCGACAGCATCTCCCCAAGCAAAAACAAGAAACAGAAGGCTGACCACGGCCCGCGTCCACTAGACACGGGGGCGTGGTCAGGTGTCTGCAGAAATAGACAAAGCTGTGGAAGCTTCTATTCCCACCACGGGGGCATGCCGAGCTCAGCACGGGGCGTGGTCAACGCTAAGATTCGCAGAATCTTGCAAATGTTGATAGTATAGATACGCTTCTGCACACGGGGTCGTGCCCAGCGAACACGGGGCTGTGTGGAGCCTAATGCAGACAATTGCAATTAATGAAGAAAGAGAAAGGAGATGGCCACGGGGGCGTGTCCAGCGGACACGTGGCCGGGCTACTGTTCAGGCTATAAATAGGGGTGCTTGGTTCTCTTCAAAGGCATCCCTTGGCAAACCACCTCTCTCCCACTTTGCCACCACTCCACCACCACTACAACACCCACATCCACCACCATCATCCATCATCCACCATCCACCTTAGAGTGGGTGTAGTAGTCTCGGGATCCAAGACTGATGGTAAGAGTTCTTGTCAATCAAAGGCCATGTTTGGCTAAGTCTCTTATATCACTTGGTGAAGACAAGCATTTAATGTATTACTTTTGATTTTTAATCTGTTCGCACTTTTTATTTGGTTTTGTATTAATGACTTTAATAACTAGTTTCTTATGTTGAAGGTGAAACTTCTTTATCATTTGTCCGTGGTGTCTTGGCATTACTTTACTGTCTATATAAGTAAAAGATTTTCACCATTCATATCTCTACGGTCTATATAGAGATATGTTGGCTACCTGGTCGGGGGTTAAGGGAATGGTTTAGTAAGGTTCTTGCCTTGTTCAGTGTATAGATCCTGCAAGGACCTGGGTCAAGCTTACTGGGACCTCCTTCAATACCCACTGGTATTGGATGGCGGTGGTGCAAATGGCTTGATCCCCTCATATGTAAACTACTATTAATACATTAAACCGGCTATTTGGGATTGTATGCCTGCTGACTCAAACCACTTAGCCGAGGGTAACGTCACCTTCAAAAGAGGGCCCTACCACTTTACGCATTAGTAACTTAATTAATTATCTTTCAATATTCCGACCCTTTGGGATTATATCCTTGCTGACTCAAACCACTAGGTTGAGGGTAACGTCACCTTCAAAAGAGGGGCCTACTACTATAACTAAGATAATCTCTTAAAAAGTGCAAAAGTGCGGAAATAATCAAAGGATACATTAAAGGCGAGTCGGATCCAAGTGATTCATCTTGTCTATCTTTTTTATTTTTATTTTTATTTCTGCATTTTTAGTTTTTAGTTTTCATAATTAAAAATATTTTCTTCAAAATTTTAGTTTGATTAGACGTTGAGGATAAACCGGTACTAAAAGCTCTTGTGTCCTTGGACGACCTCGGTATCTTACCAACACTATACTACGCTCACGATGGGTGCACTTGCCCATGTGTGTGTTTAGTGTTAGTAGAATATCGTGTTTTATAAATTTAAAACTTGACTAATGCGTAAAAAGGGCTAAAAATATGAATAAAATCATAACACAC
Source organism: Helianthus tuberosus (assembly GCA_030545235.1). Taxonomy (NCBI): domain Eukaryota; kingdom Viridiplantae; phylum Streptophyta; class Magnoliopsida; order Asterales; family Asteraceae; genus Helianthus; species Helianthus tuberosus. The sequence continues at coordinate 111,393,115 of CM060402.1, forward strand.
TCGACACGCACCAAGTTTTTGGCGCCGTTGCCGGGGACACAAGGATTTTAAGAAAGTTAGGAATCAATGGCCTAATCATTTTTCTTATTTTTCTTTTTTTAGGATTTTTCTAGATTTTTCAGCTTCTGCAGACTTCAGCACGGGGCCGTGCCTGGTCGGACACGGGCCGTGCCTGGTCGGACACGGGCCGTGCCCAGCATCCTTACTGGCAGTTTTTGTTTTCTGTGTTACAGAGAGGTGACCATGGGGCCGTGCCGGTGCAATACGGGGCCGTGTTGAACCTTCCAGTAATTGGGATCCAGAAAACAATCACTGTAACCACGACCACGGGCCGTGGTCAGCGACCACAGGGCCGTGGTGAGAATTTTGACCAACAATCTTTTTTGTTTTTATCGCAGGACTTGGGACCCAGGCACAGCACCTGAGATTCCTACGCAGTTCATGAGCTCCAGTTCCAATAAAGACATAAAAGAGCCTCTAGACGAACCCGAACGCTTTCTAAGAAAAAGACTTAAAGCTAAAATCCAAGAGAAAGTTTCGGGAGACTCACTTCCAATGGCGGATCAGCGTACCCTAATGGATTACCTACGGCCCACGGTAGGTAATCTCGGCACCGCTATCAATGCACCGAATGTCGATGCCAACAACTTCGAACTTCGGCCACATTTGATTCAAATGCTCCAAAACTCAGCAACTTTCCATGGGCTTGCGGACGAAGATCCCCATTTACATATTACCAATTTTTTGGAAATATGTGATACTTTTCGGATCAACGGGGCATCAAACGACGCCATCCACCTCCGAATGTTCCCGTTTTCACTAAAAGACCAAGCTAAGGCTTGGCTTAACACCCTCCCAAGTGGTTCGGTAATCACTTGGGATGAACTAGCCCAAAAGTTTCTATATAAGTATTTCCCTCCTTATAAAACGGCTAAATTAATGACTGAAATTAATACATACTCACAAGAGGACGGGGAATCCTTATATGAAACTTGGGAAAGATTCAAGGAGCTATTAAGAAAATGCCCTCATCATGGTCTTGTAGTTTGGCAACAAGTATCCACTTTCTATAATGGGTTGTTGCCACACACAAGACAAACACTCGACTCTAGCTCCGGGGGACTTCTAGGTAATCGTTGCCCAAATGAAATTTATAACCAAATTGAGGAAATTGCTCAAACCAATTTTCAATGACACACTCCCCGAGGCACAAAATATGTTGCCTCGGGCGCCCATAAGGTTGATGAAAGAACTTCATTACAAGCCCAAATCGAGTCCATCTCTTCGAAAATCAAAAAGTTAGAAATGGCAAGAACGGCCTCAGTTATGGCTTGCGAAGGGTGCGATGGGCCACATGAAAATTGGAGTTGTATGAAAGAAATGGATAATCAAACGGAAATGGTAAACTACATTGATAATAGACTTAGGCCGTCGGGTCCCCCAACGGGTACCTACAACCAAGGATGGCGTAACCACCCTAACCTTGGTTGGAGAGAACCCGACAATAGTAGTAATCAACAAAACCAAAACCAACAAACAAACTTTTAACAACCAAGAAATGAGTCACAAAATTTCTCTCAACAACAACAAGGGGGACGAGGGAGGCTTGAAGATATTATCTCACGCCTCATCTCCGACACCTAAAAGAAAAACTCGGATCGATTCCAACAAATGGAATCGAGCTTCAGAAATCAACAAGCTAGTATTCAAAACATCGAAAAACAACTAAATCAACTAGCTCAAATTTTTGCCGAGAGACCACAAGGCGCGTTACCTAGCAATACCGAGACAAACCCAATGGCGCAAGTGCATCTCATAACATTGAGAAACCGTACCGTAGATCCGAGGAGGCTCCGCTACTTACATCCGACAAAAGTCCACCCACTCAAACCACGACCTCACCAACACCCCAGAAAGAAACAACTCCCCCGCCAAATCAAGAACCTACCAAGAACCCGTCGATGCCCTACCCCGGTCGGTTACTTCGCCAAAAGACCGATGAGCAATTCATAAAATTCGTAAACTTACTAAAATAATTGCACATCAGTCTTCCATTTGTGGAAGTCCTCACTCAAATGCCTAAATATTAAAAATTTATGAGAGACTTTCTCACTCACAAAAGGAAAATTGAAGCATTGCAATTAGATAATTTAAATGAAGAATGCTCCGTCGTACTACTCAACAAACTCCCACAAAAGAAAATCGACCCCGGAAGCTTCACCATCCTTTGTTCCTTTGGGGGATCACCTATACGCAATGCGCTGGCCGATCTTGGGGCTAGCATCAATCTCATGCCCGCATCAATGTTTGACCGACTCAGACTAGGTAAAACAAGCCCCACAAAGATGAACATACAGCTCGCCGATAGGTCTATCAAATATCCACACGGTGTAGCCGAAAATCTATTGGTAAAAGTCGGAGACTTTGTCTTCCCGACCGACTTTGTCATACTCGATATGGAGGAAGACATCGAAGTACCACTCATTCTAGGAAGACCATTCCTAGCCACCGCTCACGCAATGGTAGATATGAGTGGTGGAAAGTTAACATTGAGGGTTGGGGACAAAGAGATGGAGTTCGGGGTTGGGAAAATAGTAGAAGACGACGACCCAGTCAACTACATGGATGTCATAGACTCAAGCTTGGATGATGCTCTCCGACGGTGCAACATGGGATGCAAGACATCCCACTTGGGTAACATATGACTGACTTTGGGTCTAGCCAAGGACCCTTACAAACGTGGCGCACCACGGAGGCATTCCGCGAAACTATCCTTAGTTTTAGTTTAGATTAAATTTTATGTTTTCTAGTTTAGCTTTACTTTTCAGGAATAAAACACACTCGAAAAGGTGGAGGTTACCAAGGGAAAGAATAACCCTCACCCCATGCACAAAAACAGAGCCTCCCGACAATTTTTCTTCATTACAGCAAGTTCAGTACGGGGCCGTGCCCAGCCCAACACACCCCCGTGCCTAAGGTTCTGCAGAAAATGCCCAGTTCAGGTAAATAGACATGGGGCCGTGCTCACTGAACACGCCCCCGTGCCCAGCCTTCTGTTTAATACGATACTGGCAATTTGACCACGGGCACGTGGCCAGAAGACCAGTAACATAAATTTTGTTTTTCAACACCTTTTTACACATTCAATCAACCTAAAAACTTATTTTTGGTACACATTGAGGACAATGTGTAATTTAAGTGGGGGGGGGGGGATGCTAAAACCTTGAATTTTGCAAGTCTCAATAACAAGCCTTACAAAAACCTCTATTGAATTTAGCTTTTTACTTGTCTTGGTTTAATTTGGGAATAACAAGTTCTAAAAGGTTATATTTTTACAAATTTACAACCGATAGCGTCGTGATAAAAAGAACCAACATAAGAAAATTATGAAACGGCATGACTAATCTAGTTAAAATTTGATTATATATACTTGATCACATTATAAACCCATTCCCACAACACGTGAGTTTTGAGCCTTTATTAAGCATACAAGCATACATCTTTAAACTAAATGCTCATTTTTCGTTTCTTGTGTGAATACCCGCTTGGTTCTTACGACTCTAGAACTTGCCACGACAATACACTCCTGGTCCTTACCAACTTAAACCCAAGTAAGTAAATGATAGAGGCATTAGGACTAACCCATTTTCCTTTCAACACCATTATTTTTCATTTTCTTTTTCACCTACCCAAAATCCCCTTAGTTAACCCCTTTGAGCCTAAACCTTTTCATTTCTAAACCCACAAAACAAACACCCTTTACCCACCAAAACCTTTTTCTTTTTAACCCTTTATTTTAGTAAAAAGCTCGGTTTTCTTGTGACGTTTCTTAATAAAAAAAATGAAAGTCTAGCAATAAACAAACAAGTTCCTCAAAGAAACTTTGTTTGAAGATACTTAGTTTGAATAAAAGTCACGAAAACAAAAAGTTTTACGACGACCGACGCCTTTTACGATTTTAGCCCTTTTCACTAACCACTAACCCAAAACCACCTACCTTTCGCCCAAGCCTAACCCTTCCCCAAGTCCTCTTGATATTTACAAAGGTTTTTAGTTAAAAAGGAGGAGGATTGATTGCTTGGCAAACATATGGTAGAAGTAAGTTCCATGCCGGTCTCGAGTGTTTCACAAAAATACATCTTCGGCCTAGTGTTGAGTGATCTCATGTGAGGTATGTGAACTTGTATATAAATGGAATTTTAAAAGAGGCATGTTATGCCCAAATAAGTAATTTCTCTTATGAAACGTTCTAAATAAATCATAACGAATAGGATTGTAAATATTATAAAAATAAAATCCAATAAAGATCTTGGATTTCTGACACTCAAGACAAGCCTGAAGCTTCTCTCCTACCCATTCCATTTGGGTGTGTAAGCCACATAATAAAGAGTTTTGCTCGAGGACAAGCAAAGATTCAAGTGTGGGGGTATTTGATGTGTGCAAAATGCAACATATAAATTACATCAAATGAGACATAAAACTAACCCTTTTTTAGTACTAATGTTGGAAAAGTGTGTTTTTGTCTTCCTTTTGTATTTTCAGGACCAAATAAGCTTAAACGAACAAAAGGAACAAATATGCAGCAAAAACTAACATAAATACAAAGAAAAGGAATAAACGTGGCATGCCCAACCCCTCGACAACATCTCCCCAAGCAAAAGAAAAAACAAGAAACAGAAGGCTGACCACGGCCCGTGCCCACTGGACACGGGGGCGTGGTCAGGTGTCTGTGGAAATGGACAAAGTTGTGGAATCTTCTATTCCCACCACGGGGGCGTGCCCAGCTCAGCATGGGGCGTGGTTGTCACACCCCCAAAATCCACCTGCGGAGTATCACCGCTTGGGAGCGTGACTGACCAGGATCAAGCCACCAATCATATTGAACATATAAGTAAATACCAAAAATCATTCATCAATACGAAAGGTGTTTTCAAAACCAAACATCAACAAGTATGTAGCGGAAGCATAAGTATGTAAACCCAAAGTAAATCATAAATTCAAGTGTTTAGATAGTTAACATGGCATCATCGATCCATGTCCCACAACGACCTGCTCCTCCCCGTGCAAGCTCCAAATGTACCTAAGGTCCTGCAAGGCATGCAGCAGAGAGTCAACAACTAGTTGAGCGAGTTCACAGTTAATAGGTTCGTTATACAAATCATGTATGCATTTAGTGGGGGCTTCCCATGTAGGTATGTGCTAATAGTGGGGGTTTCCCATGATCATATGTATTACTGGTGGGGGTTTCCCACGTTTATCTTTACTAATGGGGGCTTCCCATGTTTGTACTTACTAGACTATTTACAACCATGTGTTCTTCTAAATCCGAGAACAGGAATACGTACAAGGTCACGTAGGATTTACGTGAGTGCCCTTCCCCGAGGACAGTGGTACGTGTGGGGTTTACGTAGGTTTTACGTAAGTGTCTTTCCGACCCGGAAGACAGTAGTGGGTATTAGTTTACGTAGGTTTTACGTAAGTGTCCTCCCGACCCGGGAGACAATGGTAGATACTAGGTTACGTAGGTTTTACGTAAGTGTCCTGACTATCCCGAGGACGATGGTCTATAGTCTAGCGATAGCGTAAGTACGAGTAGTTATCCATTCCAAACAATCCAACCCGATTCCCATCCCGAGAATCCCATGCCTTGGCTGTGTGAACTCACCTTGGTTTGCTCGGTATGCTAGGTGTATGTTCGCAAGTAATCAATCACGTCCTAAAGTATGCACGTATGTGAAATCAGTTTGTGTTCAAGTTATACACGTATAAACATGTAGCACGTATTCACAATCATATACATGATGGTTACACCTAACAGCAGTTAGATATTCCAGTTAACACTTAACAGAATTAACTCAAGTTATAGCACAGATCAGCTATTCGGCGAAACACAAGTCGGCGAAACACATACATATTGACGAAACACATATATATTGACGAAACACATATTCTGTTTCGTCGTGGTCTTGTTTGGCGAAACAGGATTCTATTTCATCGACAGTCCTTGGCGAAACACTTCTGTTTCGTTAAGAGGTCTGTTTCATCGAGCAGTCAGTTACGTCATAACAGTTACGAATCATGCAGAAACCCTAATCATTCTAACAGCCGTCATCAATAACAGATATCATATGGAGATCAATGTGCACATAGAATAATCATACTCAATCATCAAAGAAACACCGTCTAGCATGAACCCTAGTTTATGCGTACAACATATAGATTAACCTACAACATCATATCATCCATCCCTATCAAGATACTAATGTGTATTCAGAATCCGGCCACATAAACAACATGTAGAACCGAGTATTCGATCGTATCAAGTTTCGCGTAGAACTATTTATATCCAACTACATCATACATATCGAAATCTATATCATCAACATACTCTTATAATCACAGCAGTAACACACATATATCATATACACAAACATGAATCGAGATTGTACAGAATCAAGAAACCGATAAACATACACACGACTAACCGAGATAAGAGGAATACGACTCGATCGCTAAGGATATCTTCGAGAAGCTCCAACTGCCGTCACGCAGGAGAGAAGGGTTCTAGGGTTTCGATTGTTTTTGAGAGCAGATGCAAAACTGAGGCTGTTACACGTTTAAAACCCGAAATAACAAGCTGGGCCCGAACTGGGCTTTGGCGAAACTGGGCTCGGCGAAACTGACCTGTTTCGTCGAGTGGATGGTTGGCAAAACAATCTGTTTCGTCGGGAGTGGTTATGGCGAAACACATATTGTGTTTCGTCGAGTTGTTCAGGTCTCAAACAGTTTACAATTAATCATGCAGTCAAGTACTTACACCTTATCACTCAAACATCAAGATTATCATCTTAACTATAAATTAGTGTGCACAATTACCAGGTAAATAATTCGTGTAAGCAATAATCTAGAAAGTCAACGTGCAATAAATGCGAATAAAGGATGTCGGAAATTCGAGTTGTCACATTATCCCCAACTTGAAAGAAATTTCGTCCCGAAATTTAGTATGCGGTTACTGAGGAAAGCTAATGGTGTGACGTTGTTTACCTGTATTGTATCGCGGCTCCCCGAGCATGTTTGCGAAGATTACTGGTTTTCTTGGGGTGTCACATTATCCCCCCGTTGATTTGGAATTTCGTCCCGAAATTTTGCATTGGTAGCTTCAGTCTCAGTAGTAGTTGCATTGTTTCCGAATAACTGGGGATATTTGAGTTCCATTTGATCTTCGCGCTCCCAGGTGAACTCTGGGCCGCGGCGGGAGTTCCAACGAACTCGTACAAGAGGGATTCTCGTGTTCTTGAGGACCTTAACATCCCGGTCCGTGATTTCAACAGGTTCCTCGACGAAGTGCAACCGCTCGTCGATAGTGAGTTCCTTTAAGGGAACTATGTGGGTCTCATCTGACGTACACTTCTTCAGATTCGACACGCGAAAGACGTTGTGAACTGCACTGAGTTCAGGTGGTAAATTCAATCTGTAGGCCACTTTGCCTATTTTCTCAATAACCTCGAAAGGTCCAACATATCGTGGATTTAGTTTGCCGCGTTTGCCAAAACGAACCACACCCTTCCAGGGTGAAACTTTAAGTAGCGCTCGATCCCCAACCTGGAATTCGAGTAGTTTCCTGTCTTTATCAGCGTATACTTTCTGACGGTCACGAGCTGCCGCCATGCGTTGTCGTATTTGTGCAATCTTTTCAGTAGTATCAACTACCATTTCTGGACCTGTGATTTGACTTTCCCCCACCTCTGCCCAACAGAGAGGTGACCGGCACTTACGCCCGTACAATGCCTCGAATGGTGCAGCTTTAATGCTGGTGTGGTAGCTGTTATTGTATGAAAATTCCACGAGTGGCAGATGCTTTTCCCAACCGTTGCCAAAGTCTATTACGCACGCCCGAAGCATGTCTTCTAGAGTTTGAATAGTGCGCTCAGACTGCCCATCGGTCTGAGGATGATACGCCGTGCTCATGTCTAAACGAGAGCCAAAAGATTTATGCATTGCTTGCCACAGTTCTGAAGTAAAACGTGCGTCTCGATCAGAGATGATAGAGGTTGGCACACCGTGCCTCGAGACCACTTCTTTTAAGTAAATGTCTGCCAAGGTAGAGAACTTGTCTGTTTCTTTGATTGCCAAGAAGTGAGCAGACTTTGTGAGTCGATCCACGATCACCCAAATAGTATCATTTCCGCGCTGAGATCTAGGTAAGCCAGTAACAAAATCCATGGAAATTTGTTCCCATTTCCATTGTGGTATCTCAGGTTGTTGGAGTGGTCCTGACGGTTTCTGATATTCTGCCTTGACTCTCGCACAAGTCAAGCATTTGCTAACGTATGTGGCTATGTGGGCCTTCATGCTAGGCCACCAGTATGTAGTCTTAATATCGTGGTACATTTTATCCGAACCAGGGTGTACCGAGTAGCGAGACTTGTGAGCTTTATCCATTACTAGCTCGCGTAGGTTGCCGTACAGTGGGACCCAAATGCGTCCTGTGACATAGTAAGCACCATCTTCCTTCTGTTCTAAACGTTGTCTTGAGCCACGTAGGGCTTCAGCCCTGACGTTGTCTGGTTTCAATGCTTCTATCTGAGCATCTCGTATCTGGGAAGGAAGGCTAGACTGTATGGTGAGTTGTAAGGCTCGAACACGCTTAGGCGCAGTGTCTTTTCGACTGAGAGCGTCAGCCACAACATTGGCCTTGCCTGGGTGGTACCTGATTGAGCATTCGTAGTCGTTTAGCAGTTCAACCCATCGTCGCTGTCGCATATTCAGCTCTTTCTGTTTGAAGATATGCTCGAGGTTTCTGTGGTCAGTGTAGATAGCACACTTGGTGCCATACAAGTAGTGTCGCCATATCTTAAGTGCAAAAACAACCGCTCCCAGCTCTAAATCATGTGTAGTGTAGTTTCGTTCGTGGATCTTAAGCTGGCGCGAAGCATAAGCTATAACTTTATCCCTCTGCATCAATACACATCCAAGACCTTGGATAGATACGTCACAGTAGACTACGAAATCGTCCGTGCCTTCAGGCAATGAGAGGATAGGTGCGCTACAGAGTCTATCCTTTAAGTGTTGAAACGCTGTTTCCTGTGCATTACCCCAACGATAAACAATACCCTTCTGTGTCAGTAGCGTAAGCGGCTGAGCAATCTTCGAGAAGTCTTTGATGAACCGTCTATAATAACCCGCCAAACCCAAGAATTGGCGTATTTCTGTTGGTGTACGAGGCGCAGGCCAGTCCTTGATCGAATCTACCTTGGATGGATCGACATGGATCCCATCCTTGTTTACCACGTGGCCTAAGAAGTGGACTTCACGAAGCCAGAAGTCACATTTGGAAAACTTAGCGTATAGCTGTTCCGTTCGTAGAAGTTCCAGTATAAGTCGTAAATGATGCTCGTGCTCCTCCTGACTCTTCGAATAAATCAGGATGTCGTCGATGAAAACAATGACGAACTTGTCGAGATAGGGTTTGCACACCCTGTTCATAAGATCCATAAATACGGCAGGCGCGTTCGTTAGCCCGAATGGCATGACCATAAACTCGTAGTGGCCGTAGCGTGTTCTAAACGCTGTTTTGGAGACGTCCTCATCCCGGACTCTCAGCTGGTGATATCCTGACCTTAAGTCTATCTTGGAGTAGTAGCTCGACCCTTGCAGCTGGTCGAATAGATCATCTATGCGCGGAAGAGGATAACGATTCTTGATCGTCACCTTGTTAAGTTCACGGTAGTCTATACACATCCTGAACGTACCGTCTTTCTTCTTTACGAATAACACTGGGGCTCCCCCAAGGCGAAGAGCTAGGACGTATAAAACCCTTTTCCAAGAGTTCTTGTAGCTGCTTTGACAGTTCTTCCAATTCAGTTGGAGCCAAACGATAAGGCGCTCGAGCTATGGGTGCTGCTCCTGGAGCGAGCTCGATCTGAAATTCGACCTGGCGATGAGGAGGTAACCCGGGTAACTCTTCTGGAAATACTTGAGGAAAATCGCGTACCACCGGAATATCCTCAATCTTCTTCTCTTTCTTCGATGTATCCGTAACGAGAGCTAAAACAGCTGTGTGGCCCTTTCGTAAACACTTCTGAGCCTTCAGGAAGGAAATGATGCCACTCACGACACCACTCTTGTCACCTTGAACTTCGAGAGGTTCTTTACCAGAACAAGGAATACGAATGTTCTTCTCCTTGCATAGGATCTCTGCTTATTGTTGGGATAATCAATCCATACCAATGACGATGTCGGAACCATCGCAACGCTGGGGTCATTCCTAGTATCACCCTGACCAATCACGAACACTCGACCCCTGGCACCATTGCCGTCGTTATTACCCCCGTTGTTGTCTTCCCTAGTTCCCGTTTCCTTGGTTGTGGTTCTGATTCTGGTTCTGGTTCAACCGTGGGCAGTGTCTTTTGAAGTGACCTTCAGCACCATCTGATAACATCCCTTGTTACCATGCTGTTGTCGCCGATTCTATAGATCTTGTGGCTGTTGTTGTTGGTTTTGGTGTGCAGGACGTGAGTTTCTACCCTCTTTGGTTCCATGACTAAGCTTGTTGCCTTATTGACAATGATTGCGTTTGCCCTGCCCGCTGTGGTGCAGGTTACATCGTTTGCGCTTAGGGTGGTTTCCCTTGTATCCTCCCTGCCCTTGAATACCAAATGTTGCTGATCAGGACTTTAGTTGTCATCGACCTTTCACTGCTGTGCCTGGGACGGAATCGTAGTCGAACCCTTGCTAGAGGTTCCATCCCACTTTCATCCATTGTTACTGAGGGTAGCAGAAGTAGTTGAAGTAGTAGTGGTAGTAGTATCGCTGATACGTTGAGGCAGCTTGTTCTGTCCCACTGCCTGGGTTGTGAGACGATGAGCAAGATGAGTAACATCTTGAATAGTAGCAAGTTTAGCCGTCTTCACATGGTTTTGAATTCCTGGTACTAAGCCTTTGAGGTACAGCTCAAAGCTCTTTATGGGAGGATCCACCATAGTTGGACACAAAATTGTCAGTTTGTTGGGTCGTTATCGTGCACGCTTCTATCTCTGACCCCGTCATCTTCATGTTAAAGGACTCCACTTCCAACTTGTGGATGGCATCATAACTATTGTATTCACGTTTGATAGGTTCCTTAAAATCATTCCATGGGGTGGCATAGCAGCCGCCAGCCCCAGTGTCGTAACTTGCGCGTTCCACCAAGTTTGCGCAGTGCCTTCGAGAATATCAGTGGCATATTTCACCTTGCGAGCCTCGGGTCATTCACACACTCGAAGACCGATTCGAATTCCTCGAACTAATGGAGGAGTACAACAGCTCCTTCAGTGTCGCTGAAAGTAGTAGGACGACAGTCCATAAAAGTCTTGTATGTGCATACAGGTGGCTGAGCGTGTTGACTTGTCGTGTGCGTAAGAGTAATCGAAATTAAGCACAAGTGTTGAGTTACGAGAGTAGGATCTAAAGATCCTAGAGTAAGTGGTGATGGCAGGTTACACCTCCCGTCTGGGCAGCTGCGAGTGCTGCAGTAACTTGTTCAGTGATCGAAGCCGCCAACTGGGCTTGAGTTAGGTTAACGCGTCCACTCATGATCTTGACATCAAGGAGGACATGTGTAAGAGAGGTTCGCGAATAGTGCGAAGAGAGTGAGCACACAAGTATTCTCAAGCAATAACGTATTGTAGGTTCTGTAATCTGAGCATACTACGAGCAAAGTTCTATGTAATTCTAGCAAGTAGGTAAAGTAACATGAATAGTAGTACCTATGATGTTGAGCCTTGCACGTGGAGCGAAGCGTCGTTGTGGATCGTTGAGAACACTGTTCTGGTTATAGTCTGGTTTTAACAAAAATCGTTTTCCCTTTATTAAAACCGAGTTCTCTATAACCAATGGCTCTGATACCAATCTGTCACACCCCCAAAATCCACCTGCGGAGTATCACCGCTTGGGAGCGTGACTGACCAGGATCAAGCCACCAATCATATTGAACATATAAGTAAATACCAAAAATCATTCATCAATACGAAAGGTGTTTTCAAAACCAAACATCAACAAGTATGTAGCGGAAGCATAAGTATGTAAACCCAAAGTAAATCATAAATTCAAGTGTTTAGATAGTTAACATGGCATCATCGATCCATGTCCCACAACGACCTGCTCCTCCCCGTGCAAGCTCCAAATGTACCTAAGGTCCTGCAAGGCATGCAGCAGAGAGTCAACAACTAGTTGAGCGAGTTCACAGTTAATAGGTTCGTTATACAAATCATGTATGCATTTAGTGGGGGCTTCCCATGTAGGTATGTGCTAATAGTGGGGGTTTCCCATGATCATATGTATTACTGGTGGGGGTTTCCCACGTTTATCTTTACTAATGGGGGCTTCCCATGTTTGTACTTACTAGACTATTTACAACCATGTGTTCTTCTAAATCCGAGAACAGGAATACGTACAAGGTCACGTAGGATTTACGTGAGTGCCCTTCCCCGAGGACAGTGGTACGTGTGGGGTTTACGTAGGTTTTACGTAAGTGTCTTTCCGACCCGGAAGACAGTAGTGGGTATTAGTTTACGTAGGTTTTACGTAAGTGTCCTCCCGACCCGGGAGACAATGGTAGATACTAGGTTACGTAGGTTTTACGTAAGTGTCCTGACTATCCCGAGGACGATGGTCTATAGTCTAGCGATAGCGTAAGTACGAGTAGTTATCCATTCCAAACAATCCAACCCGATTCCCATCCCGAGAATCCCATGCCTTGGCTGTGTGAACTCACCTTGGTTTGCTCGGTATGCTAGGTGTATGTTCGCAAGTAATCAATCACGTCCTAAAGTATGCACGTATGTGAAATCAGTTTGTGTTCAAGTTATACACGTATAAACATGTAGCACGTATTCACAATCATATACATGATGGTTACACCTAACAGCAGTTAGATATTCCAGTTAACACTTAACAGAATTAACTCAAGTTATAGCACAGATCAGCTATTCGGCGAAACACAAGTCGGCGAAACACATACATATTGACGAAACACATATATATTGACGAAACACATATTCTGTTTCGTCGTGGTCTTGTTTGGCGAAACAGGATTCTATTTCGTCGACAGTCCTTGGCGAAACACTTCTGTTTCGTTAAGAGGTCTGTTTCATCGAGCAGTCAGTTACGTCATAACAGTTACGAATCATGCAGAAACCCTAATCATTCTAACAGCCGTCATCAATAACAGATATCATATGGAGATCAATGTGCACATAGAATCATCATACTCAATCATCAAAGAAACACCGTCTAGCATGAACCCTAGTTTATGCGTACAACATATAGATTAACCTACAACATCATATCATCGATCCCTATCAAGATACTAATGTGTATTCAGAATCCGGCCACATAAACAACATGTAGAACCGAGTATTCGATCGTATCAAGTTTCGCGTAGAACTATTTATATCCAACTACATCATACATATCGAAATCTATATCATCAACATACTCTTATAATCACAGCAGTAACACACATATATCATATACACAAACATGAATCGAGATTGTACAGAATCAAGAAACCGATAAACATACACACGACTAACCGAGATAAGAGGAATACGACTCGATCGCTAAGGATATCTTCGAGAAGCTCCAACTGCCGTCACGCAGGAGAGAAGGGTTCTAGGGTTTCGATTGTTTTTTAGAGCAGATGCAAAACTGAGGCTGTTACACGTTTAAAACCCGAAATAACAAGCTGGGCCCGAACTGGGCTTTGGCGAAACTGGGCTCGGCGAAACTGACCTGTTTCGTCGAGTGGATGGTTGGCGAAACAATCTGTTTCGTCGGGAGTGGTTATGGCGAAACACATATTGTGTTTCGTCGAGTTGTTCAGGTCTCAAACAGTTTACAATTAATCATGCAGTCAAGTACTTACACCTTATCACTCAAACATCAAGATTATCATCTTAACTATAAATTAGTGTGCACAATTACCAGGTAAATAATTCGTGTAAGCAATAATCTAGACAGTCAACGTGCAATAAATGCGAATAAAGGATGTCGGAAATTCGAGTTGTCACAGTGGTCAACGCTAAGATTCGCAGAATCTTGCAAATCTTGATAGTACAGATACGCTTCTGCACACGGGGTCGTGCCCAGTGAGCACGGGGCTGTGTTGAGCCTAATGCAGACAATTGCAATTAATGAAGAAAGAGAAAAGAGATGGCCATGGGGGCATGTCTAGCGGACACGGGGCCGTGGCCAGGCTACTGTTCAGGCTATAAATAGGGGTTCTTGGTTCTCTTCAAAGGCATCCCTTGGCAAACCACCCCTCTCCCACTTTGCCACCACTCCACCACCACTACAACACCCACATCTACCACCATCATTCATCATCCACCTTAGAGTGTGTGTAGTAGTCTCGGGATCCAAGATTGATCATAAGAGTTCTTGTCAATCAAAGGCCATTTTTAGCTAAGTCTCTTACATCACTTGGTGAAGACAAGCATTTAATGTATTACTTTTGATTTTAATCTTTTCGCATTTTTTATTTGGTTTTGTATTAATGACTTTAATAACTAGTTTCTTATGTTGAAGGTGAAACTTCTTTATCATTTGTCCGTGGTGTCTTGGCATTACTTTACTGTCTATGTAAAGTAAAAGATTTTCACCATTCATATCTCTACGGTCTATATAGAGATATGTTGGCTACCTGGTCGGGGGTTAAGGGAATGGCTACCTGCAAGGACCTAGGTCAAGCTTACTAGGACCTCCTTCAATACCCACTGGTATTGGATGGCGGGTTTGCGAATGGTTTGATCCCCTCATATGTAAACTACTATTAATACATTAAACTGGCTACTTGGGATTGTATCCCTGCTGACTCAAACCACTTAGCCGAGGGTAACGTCACCTTCAAAAGAGGGGCCTACCACTTTATGCATTAGTAACTTAATTAATTATCTTTCAATATTCCGACCCATTGGGATTATATTCTTGCTGACTCAAACCACTGGGTTGAGGGTAACGTCACCTTCAAAAGAGGGGAATACTACTATAACTAAGATAATATCTTAAAAAGTGCAAAAGTGAGGAAATCATCAAAGGATACATTAAAGGCGAGTCGGATCTAAGTGATTCATCTTGTCTATCTGTTTTTATTTTTAATTTTATTTCAGCATTTTTAGTTTTTAGTTTTCATAATTAAAAATCTTTTCTTCAAAATTTTAGTTTGATTAGACGTTGAGGATAAACCGGTACTAAAAACTCTTGTGTCCTTGGACGACCTCGGTATCTTACCAACGCTATACTACGCTCACGATGGGTGCACTTGCCCATGTGTGTGTTTAGTGTTAGTAGAATATCGTGTTTTATAAATTTAAAACTTGACTAATGCGTAAAAAGGGCTAAAAATATCAATAAAATCATAACACACTCGACATGCACCAAGCTGCTTGTACATTTGATTTAAAGTTTACATATGTGCTAACTGGATGGGAGGGTACAACATCAGACTCAAGAATTATAAAGAATGCATTTAATAGAGCTGATAAACTAGTAATTCCAACAGGTAATTTCTTAAACCAAATTTATTTAGTTGTGTAATAATATATTACTATATTAACTACAACCTGTTTATAGGTAGATGTTGTTTAGTAGACGCGGGTTTGCCTCATACGGATTCCCTAATGACACCGTATAGAGGTGTTAGGTATCATTTGAAAGAGTACTCCACTCGTGCCCCTATGAATGCAAAGGAGTTGTTTACCCTTCGTCATGCATCATTACGCAATGCAATTGAACGAGCATTTAGCGTCCTAAAAAAGAGGTTTCCTATTATTAGAAGTACAAGTGAACCATTTTACTCTTGCGAAACACAGTCTGCCATCTTTTTAACGTGTTGTATTTTACACAACTTATTACTAGAGGACGATCGTGATAAAGATCTTGAAGATGAGGGCATATAAGATGTGTTAGATGCACCACAAGAGGAAGAGGGCTACAGTACAAGAGACATAGGTGAGGGAAGTACCAGATCCGAACAACTAAGGAACTCAATTGCAAATGACATGCGGACTAACTAGTTAATGTTCAAAACAATGAAATAGATATGTCAAAGTAGCTTTAGAAAAGTACGATACGGTATTTCAATTTGATTTTGTATTGACTTTATGATTTCAATTAATTAGTGATTTGGCATTTATTTTATTTGCGTGTACGTATAGTAATTCTATTTAGCATAAGCAACCTATCACACCTCATCGATGGCGGAAACATCATAGTGAGACGAAAACAAGACTACAAGAGACATCACAACCACTATTGTGACAATAATTTAATAAGTAACTTTTCATTTCATTTCAAAAAGATTTTAGTACAATACATGGAAGCACATTACAACAAATTGAAATCTAACAACTTAACAACAAAACATAGAATTAAAATAGGTGAGTTTCTAGCCATCCTAATAGATTCTTTTAGTGCACCATCATCACATTCCTGCAATATTTATTAAAGTAACATGTCAACACAAAATGCATTGGTGAGCATACACCTTTAGTGTACTAGCATATGTATAAAAAGAATTTAACGAGATCCACATGGCAAAAACGTATACTAAGGCATAAACATCATGAACTAACATGCATCACATACATGTCATGTCATACCCCAACTGATGGCGGAAACATGAATTTAACGAGATCCACATGGCAAAAACGTATACTAAGGCATAAACATCATGAACTAACATGCATCACATACGTGTCATGTCACACCCCAACCGATGGTGGAAACATCGGGTGATCAAAACCGTTTTCATTTCATAAATTTCAAATTGTCATAACAATACATGGAATTCAAATACAACATGTTCAATACAAGGAAACAACATAACAACAAAGACAAAATTGATACAATATATTAAAACCTAAGGCTTCTATATGTGTATCTAAGCATCATCGCTACTTCAATTTCATAGCATCGTTATCCTTAACACGTAACATGTTTAAAATAAAGTTCAATGCAAAAGCAAAGGCGAGTATACAAGTTTTCATACATACATAGCATAAAAATGAGTTTAAACAATTCCACATGGCAAGCTATTGATACAAGATAAACAATAAAATCAGCATGTGTTTAACTAATCAAACCAATGATGAAACGCAATAAGCTCTAAACATAACCTCAAGAATACGGGTGGTGTGTTAATCCTATAGCGCTATATATGTCAAGGATAGGCTCGATCGAAGCTAATGATAAGTCTAACACAAAACGTATAACCCCAAGTTTAATGTATAAAGTAATCAAATATGCAAGCATGTATAAGGAATGTTTGTGCATTTACAATAAAGTTTAAGTGTATGTTTCATAGATAAACATGTTACACCCCAAAAAGGTGGTAAACAAAAAGGGGGTTCAAGTATACTCACGGTTTTGTAAGCTTTCCACTTGTTAATCCGCGAGAGAGTTGTTGTTGTGGGAGGTTGGAATACCAAGTCCTTCTACACGAAGAAACAAAGGTGTATGAGTATTGGAGGATAACGGAAGATTAATGACTCGGAATCAAAGGAATATGGAAAGTAATTATATGAGAAAATAACCATCTAGTAACATGTTCTTAGATACCTACTATTTTGACAAATAACAATTAGGTTATCATCAAAAGTTTGGTTATTATAAGTATTATATATCTTATATAGTTTATATTATAAGTTATTAGTCCAAGATTATCACAAGGATGTCATAGAAGTCATGTAGGAGATAGGAAGATAAATCTTCCATTTAGGAACCTCTTGTGTTTCACCAATGCACAAGTTGTAATGGACAACAAGGATGGTCATGAATACATACAATAAGAAATGGAAATACATACTATCTAACTAAGAAAAAAATCAAGTGATGTGTGGATTGAAGGTAGGATAGCCCAAGCTATCCAAATAATCACACAACTTCAAGTGTAGGACTTGTTCATCACTTGTAGGTTAAAACCTTATCAAAACAGAATGTTTATGAGGATTAAACCTCTGGATTTACATGTCACAACCTTGTTTTTAAGCTCAACTAACCATAGACTTGATTATGAGCATAAGGACATAGGAATGTGTATGAGAAAACCTCAAGTTTAAGTGAGTTAATCAAGTGTTTAACAAAACTAAAAGTTTGGTGCCTTATATCATATGGTGATGTTTCAGCCTTGGTTTTCCATGGAAAACCTATGGAAAATATACCTAAGGTTGTTCCAAGTGTTTAGAAAGAAGAATCATTGAAGAAGATGAAGAAATGAGGAAGTTATGCTCACTTTTGTGAGTTGATATGATTCTGACTTTGTTCCTGAATTCAGCTACGTTTTTGAGAGATTGAGAGTGAGTTTTGAGTGTTTGCAAAGTGAAAAATGCTTGGAGAAGTGTTGGGTTTTATAGGGGATGGATTAGGGTTGGGTTGGTGAGCATTTATGGAAGAAAACACACTTAAAACACAACTAAACCAACCAAAATGACCAATCCCGTAAGCTGGAAAGGGGGAACTGCGGATCAGACTTGCTCGCGGGGCACGAAGCCCATGGCCTGGCGGGTCGCGGGCCGCGAGCCTGGGTCTGGCGAAAATTATGTTTCAAATGTTGTCATTTATGGCCCCTTATGTTTATTTTTGGTGGATTTAAGGTGTTTCAAGGGTAACTTATGACATATAAGCATATTACAAGGGGTTATTAGGCATAATTAACATAAAACAAGTATAATGAAGTATGAATTAGCATATGAATGTCATAAATAAGTATCATATGTATCCATATTACGTATGATTAACGTATATCACGAATTTGCAAGTTTAACACATAGTTTCCAAGAATTACGAATAATGTACCAATTGTTTCACGAAATTAAACGTATGAACATGTATGAAGTATGTATAACACGAATTTAAAGAAATACGAATTTTATTTATGATCCAAGTCTCGGATTTTACAATGATTACAATGAAAGAATGATTACAAGAACACAAGACTTCCAAAAATAGAAATACAAACAAGACTTTCTAATTATGGAAAGTACTAAGAAGCAGGGTGTTACACGTCAACCCAAAGATTCCACTAGCGTAATCTTGTCGTCGCAACAACAAGACCGTTTGCATGATTGTATTTCTTAACATAGACCCATCAACGGGAGGTGCCCTACTCCTATAGCGCTATACATGTTAAGGTAGGCTTGTACGAAGTTAATGACAAAGTTTAGTGTAAGTACCCAAAAATGGATCAAACAATGAGACCAAACAAACACCAACGATGGGTGGAATCCAAACTTGGTGTGATTCAAGAAAAACAGAAAATACGAAGAACACCGAGAATCACTTTAACACCTTGGACACGATTCTATTACTTTGATAACCAAAAACGTCTGGTACAAGATGAAATCATCAAATCACCTCACTCTAGCTCTCCCTAGGGTTTCTGTAACTTATTGTAACAATGAGGTCTCTACCCTAAAACAAGTTAAAAAGTTGTTTATATACCTAGGCAAGCTCACTTCCCTGCATGGGCTCCCCTTAGCCTACATGGCCAAAAGCTTGGCCCAAATGACCTATAAAAGTCTAAAACCTAATATAAACTAACCCGGTAAGGCCCAGTTCATAACCATAGCCCGTCGTGTTAATTTGATGCGTCAGTCTCACACTTTAGGGCGTAACAATCTCCCCCTAGACTGATGCCATCAAATTATCTTCATAACATGAATTCAGCAACGTATTCAACGAAGTCTATGGTTTTCGTTATGTTGTAGATGTTTTGGAAGTTCTTGACTTCTGAACTCTCAGCGCTGGGTCTCTTTCTGCTTTTCTTATTAGCTTTATATTAGGATTACGATCAGCTTTGCTTCAACATCTTGCAAAAGAGGATGCGAGAGGAGGATTCTCAGCAACTCTTTTCTTGTTTGATCTTTCTCTCTTTCAAGTAGGTTCACGGTACTTCTTCAAATGTACTTTCACTATTAGATGACGTTTAGTATCCGTTTCTTCTGACTCAGGTACATCTTGTTGTTGTGTTGCTTCAGGCTTCTTCAGCAACTAACAGCATCTCATTTTTTGTCAATCCCTATTTCTTGAGTGAAATCAAGTTCTGCACATGCTCAGAAATTCATAAGTAAACATTTCTATGTAACAGAGAAACGTACCACATGAACACTCGGTACATCAAATTTCACAATTTTAAAATTCATTCAACTTTTTATGATTAGTCAAATCTTCAAGAACGGTTATATTTTTTTGAATTTTTCTAACTTTTTAATTTTTAAGAACTAAAAAAAATAAAAACTCAAAATATAAAAAAACTACCATAATATACAATTTCAATTGCAATTGGATCAAAATTTGTTCTCAAGCAGACTAAAGAACACTTTTCAGTACGAGTCTAATCAAACTGGTCTATGCGATTGCCAATATGTTTGTCCACTTAAACTTTAACGCTCAACTTTCAATTTTTCAACTTCGTGATATGCTTAAGGTAATATTATACTATTATACCCGCGTGTCCCATTCCAAAGCATACCCCCGCGATCAAGGTAAGCATAACGATTCATCGTAACAGGTGATTATACTGATGTCATCCTTTTTTATTTAGAACGTTAGACCATTGGTGACAGGTCAGTGCTTTCGTACAACAGAGCGGCCAATGATTGTGTCCAACGAGAGCGAGGCAAATACCATTTTGTTACGAATTTGGCTCTTTGAGCATTGAGAATTTTCTCATTTTGAGATTTGATTCCTTGGGGTTTTTGTCCTCTTGGGATCTTTTAAGATATCCTAACTGTGTCTAGGTCTACATATAATCTAGATGCAACAGAAGGATAACCAAGATAACCCCGGATGATTCAACAATATAAAGACCTAAAACCTCTGATGTTGGCTATCAATCAACATAAGAATTAAGATCATAAAATCATACGCCGTTGGTATGTAACCCACATGGTACATAGTTCGTTATGTTTATATCACTTAGTATCTTTTATCAATTTGAGCGTCAAGCCTATCGACTTATCGCAGTAGATCCTAGTCTTTTCAGCTATGGCACCTTACATGTGTTAGTCAAACCCTTTATCATGAACATTTATATCATTTCCCATATCATGCATTTTTTATTTTTCTCTCCCTAAAACAATGCATATTTACAGTAAACTCTTTTTGGATTTTTAAGAGTTTTCTCCCCCTAAAATATATATCTGTCTCTTTCTCCCCCTAAATTTGTTCATAAATCTTATGCGCAAATTTACCAGAGAAAGGACGCTTTATGTACAAAGTTATGAACTAAGAAAAAGAAATTTTTTTTTGCTTAACCGTTTTGTCATTAGACTGAAGACTAATCAGTTTCAAATCCAAGTACTGAATTTAAACTGTACCTTTTTGTAACACCCAGAAAACGGGATTGGTAATTAAACCACGTTAACAATAATGAATGGGTAGAATACCATTAGTGGTAAAATTAACCCGGTTAATATTATGATTTAAACAAATAATCCTAATATTAATTAAAAGGGGAATAAATGTTTTGAGAAAAACAAAGTTTATAAGAAGCCCGAGTTAACGAGACTTAAAACAAAACGGGTTATAACTCCCCAAACCCACTAAGTTAACTAGGAAAAAAATTAACCTAGTTAGTAATGTGTAAGTAAGTGATAGACTATGAGTAATAGCTTCATTTGATCAAAATGAAACATGAGGGACTTGTCACACCCCAACCGATGGCGGAATCATTGCGGCGTGGCACTGAGCGAAACAGATTGTTCAAGAGAAATTCCATAATGACTACATTACCGGATAGTTAATATTATGTCCCATACCATAACCCATCAAGCAAATTAAGTTATTACAGGTAGCGGTATCTCAAAAACAATAACATGTTCCGACAACTCAGATTACAAAATAGCTAAATTGTTTATTTGTTGCTAGGACCCTTTCCTAGCCTCGATTTCATCACACAGCAAACAAGGCGTCCTAGCATCTTAAGCACCTGCCACATACGTTAAAGTAAAAGTCAATACACATAGTGTAAAGGTGAGCATACAAGTTTAATAGATATAATAGAGTTCGAATTCGATTACGCATAACCAGTACGTACAACGTGTGACGTGAAGCACGTTAGTTATCGACATGATCCTATCGATACCAATGACTGTAGGTTGACTGCCTAAGGCAGTTCGTAATACATATTCACCACTTTGAACCATGTAATTAATTGTCCTTAACAACCCCTGAATGAACAGGTGCTGAGTCTAAACTATAGTACTATCGTTGCTAAGGCAGGTAGACAACAATCTATGTGTAAATATAACAAACAAGCATTCATCGAGTCACGTATAACATACAGTAGCGGTTAGCGTTAAAGTGTTTGCGTAGTGTGTTCGATGTGATTTGAATATAAGTAACGTATGTAACACCCAAAAGTGCATAAAGCAAAAAGGGGTCGAGTATACTCACAGCGATGATGGATTGAAGGGAGCCCTTAGAGCGAGATTAGCCTGAACAGAATGATAGCATAAACGATAAGCGGCGCGTAAAACGGTGCGGGGAACCAAGTGTCGAACAACTACCCTATCGGATGGCAATCCGATCGGTTGGTCACTCGATCGGTTGTCAATCCGTTCGGATGATCACCCGATCGGATGACCATTCGGTCGGATTGACACCTTGCTTGGTGAGGATGTGTTTGTGTATGATGGTTTGACTTTTAAAGTTTTCGTTGTAGTATTTTGAAAACAGAGAAGTATCTCTACCCTTCAGGTCGGTCGATCGAACGGCGGCTCGATCGGACGGCGATCCGTTCGGTGAGACATTCCTCAGAGAACAAGTTCACAGCAGTCTTATCGTCCCATCAGATAGTCTACCGATCGGGTGACAATCCGCTAGAACTGGTAATGCATTGAACATGTTGAAAATTGTTTAAGTGTTGAATCCAGGTGCAATCCGATCGGATAGCCGGTCGATCGGATGGCAGTCCGATCGGACGGCAGTCCGATCGGACGGCAGTCCGATCGGACGGCAGTCCGATCGGACGACGATCCATCCCGTCGATCTGATCATCTTGTCACTTGATTTTGTTTGAAGTGTCGTAGTCTGAATGAGATGTTATGATAGCTTGTTTAAACAATAGGAACCCCATCTCGTCCCTAGTGACCCGACCGAACAGGGATCACCCTAGTCCGACAGTGCACGGTTCAAGACGGTTGTTCATGTCCAAACCCGAAATCACTATCTCTCGGATAGAATTCGGATCTAGAACTGATACATCACTAAGAACGAGTAGAAGATCAGACCCAGCTCTGATTCCATTGGGTTTGAGTGCATTGAGGGTAAAAGGGTTGAAAGAAAGTTAGAAAAACCATCTTTCAATCCTTTTCACCATGAATATGTTCAGATCTATGCAAGATCCTTGTTTATTCATGTGGAAATCCTTCAGATTCAAGTTGTTCTTGGTGGATTGAAGCCAAAACATGAAGTACCTAAGAACACCATGCTGACATCATCCTAGAACATCTCAAATCTAGTGATTTCATTGTTAAAAGTTAAGATTCAAAAGATAGAAAGGTGTAGGAGTGCATGTAGATCAAGAAAGTACAAGGATTTAGGAAGAAAACTTACGAGAATTGAGAGAAATCGAGAGAAAGGAGCTTGTGAGCGGCTGGTTCGAGTAAGGAGATGTCACCACCAAATGAGGTAACATAGGGGGTATTTATAGGGTTTCCCAAAATGGAAATGACTGGTCGATCAGGTGGCTGGTCCGATCGGTTGGCCACTCGATCCTTGTGTGTGGCGTGACCAGTTTTGTTGTTTCGATTCGCGTGTTGAGCGTTGCGACGCGATTTAAACGAGCGATACGGTAGAGTTACCCATTAAATTACTTTTAATCCCAACTACTATATCTAACACACAATCATCCTATACATCTTTTGATTAGCGTTTGCGATTCGATTGCGATTGAGTTGCGATTGCGTTTCGATTCATCACCATAAAACATAATTAAACATGCACAAGTAACACATAATTAACGCACACACATAAAACAATATCCAAAACCTGCGATTCGAGTTGTGATTTGATGTCGATTCGTTTAGCGTTAAGTAGTTTAGTGTTTAGTTAACTATATCGCATTGTTACTTCCTATAGTTCACAGTCGTAGAAGCGATTATCGGTGATAAACATACATCGGTTGAGTGCGATTAGTATCAAGTACTTCACATAATACAACTAAAGCGATAAAACAAATAGATTATCTACAAGTTAAAGAAGTCAAAACAGGAGTTGAGCAAGGAGTGACAGATCGCTATTGGCAACCTTTTCTCCCTTTGACTTCAATCTTGACTTTGACTTCTGAAACACGGGGTGTTACAGCCTCCCCTTCTTAAGGGAATTTCGTCCCGAAATTAGGCTGAAGCCGTAACAAACAACTGCGGGTACTTTGCCTTCATGTCACTTTCGAGTTCCCAAGTGAACTCTACGCCTCGTTTGCCCTCCCAGGGAACCTTCACAATGGGAATGCGTGAGCGCCTGAGCTGCTTGGTTTGTCGGTCCATGATCTCGACAGGCTTTTCCACGAAGTGTAATGTTTCGTTCAGTTGTAAATCTTCGAGGGGTACGTGTAAATCATGCTCAGCCAGACACTTTCTGAGGTTCGAAACGTGGAAAGTTGGGTGGACATTGCTAAGTTCCTCCGGTAGTTTAAGTCTGTAAGCCACTTTTCTGACCCTTTCCAGAATCTTAAAGGGTCCTACATATCGAGGCACGAGCTTTCCTTTCTTGCTGAATCTGACCACACCCTTCCAAGGTGAAACCTTTAGGAGTATGTAGTCGCCAACGTCAAATTCAAGGGGCTTGCGTCGTCTATCGGCGTAACTTTTCTGACGACTCCGAGCTTTCAGCAAATTTTCTCGAATTTGGAGGATTTTATCAGTCGTTTCTTGTAATAGCTTAGGACCGGTTAATTGCGAATGCCCGATCTCGTGCCATACAATAGGCGATCGACATCTTCTTCCATACAATGTCTCAAATGGTGCCATTTGAATGCTGGAATGATAACTGTTATTGTACGAGAATTCAACTAAAGGTAAGTATGCGTCCCAATTACCACCGAAATCTATGACACAAGAACGAAGCATGTCTTCAAGGGTACGAATCGTTCTTTCAGTCTGACCGTCGGTTTGGGGATGAAATGCGGTACTTAGATTAAGCGTAGTACCGAGAGCAGATTGAAAAGTTTCCCAAAGACGCGAGGTAAACCGACCATCGCGTCAGAGATGATGTCGCGAGGCGTCCCATGTCGACAAATGACCTCATTGGTGTAGATTCGGGCTAATTTTTCTACCTTATAGTCTTCTCGTATCGGCAGAAAGTGAGCGGATTTAGTTAAATGGTCAACAACAACCCAGATGCTGTCGTGACCTGATGGTGTGCGCGAAAGTTTCGTCACGAAGTCTATAGCTATACTCTCCCACTTCCACACAGGGATCTCGGGTTGAACGAGTAAGCCAGAGGGTCTTTGGTGCTCGGCCTTGACTTTCGAGTAAGTCAGGCACTTTGAAGCATAGAGAGCGATATCTCTCTTCATGCCCGGCCACCAGTACTTGTAGCGTAGGTCCTGGTACATTTTGTCGGCACCGGGATGAATAGAATATCGGGATTTGTGGGCTTCGTCCATCAAAATCTGTCGTAAATCAGTCCGTTTAGGGATCCAAATTTGGTCCAGATAATGGAATATCCCATTCGATTTATTCACCAGCTGGGCTCCATCATTGACGATCCTTTCCTTCTTCAAAGTGTGTTCGGTAAAACAAGCATGTTGGGCTTCACGGATAAGGGTTTCGAGATCATATTGGGCTTGAACATTACGGGCGCTATGCAAATAGCTCTGTCTGCTGAGAGCGTCGGCAACGACATTAGCTTTGCCAGGATGATAACGAATCTCACAGTCGTAATCGTTGAGAAGCTCTACCCACTGGCGTTGACGCATATTTAGTTCCTTCTGGTCAAAGATATGTTGTAGGCTCCTATGATCGGTGAAGATCGTACACTTGGTACCATAAAGGTAGTGTCGCCAAATCTTTAATGCAAAAACAACTGCGCCTAGCTCGAGGTCGTGGGTTGTATAGTTCTTTTCCTTGATCTTGAGCTGACGAGACACGTAAGCGATATCCTTGTCTTGTTGCATTAGGACACAACCAAGACCGAGGTTCGAGGCATCGCAATAGACTATGAAGTCATTGTTTCCATCAGGTAGAGTGAGGACGGGAGCATTGCAAAGCATATGCTTGAGGGTTTGAAAGGCAGTCTCTTGTCAAGTTCCCCAGACAAAAGGCTTGTCTTTGTGCGTGAGAGCGGTAAGCGGCACGACGATTTTAGAGAATCCTTCGATAAATCGGCGATAATAGCCCGCTAGTCCGAGAAAAGAACGGACTTCAGATGGGTTCTTAGGTGTAACCCAACTCTTGACAGCTTCGATCTTCGTGGGGTCGATGTGAATACCTTGACTATTTACAATGTGACCGAGGAATTGAACCTCCTCTATCCAGAATTCGCACTTGGAGAACTTGGCATAGAGTCGATTCCCTTAGAGTAGCTCGAGAACCAAATGCAGATGTTGCGCGTGTTCGGTTTTCGACTTAGAATAGATCAGGATATCATCGATGAACACGATGACGAAGCGGTCGAGAAAAGGTTTACACACGCGATTCATCAGATCCATGAAAACCGCGGGTGCGTTAGTTAGACCAAAATGCATAACAACGAACTCATAGTGGCCGTATTGAGTGAGAAAAGAGGTTTTGGGTATATCCTCATCTTGAATGCGTAACTGGTGATAGCCTGAGCGTAGATCGATCTTGGAAAAACACGTAGCACCTTGCAACTGGTCAAACAAATCATCAATGTGAGGTAGGGGATAACGATTCTTGATTGTCAGTTTATTCAACTCCCTATAATCGATACACATCCGGAATGACCCATCCTTCTTTTTGACGAAGGACTGGTGCGCCCCAAGGAGAGGTGCTAGGGCGAATGAAGCCTTTATCAAGTAATTCCTGGAGCTGACTCGAGAGTTCACGCATTTCGGACGGAGCGAGTCGATAAGGAGCTCTGGCAACAGGATTGGCTCCAGGAATGAGGTCGATGCGAAAGTCGATATCACGACTCGGAGGTAAACCAGGAAGATCTTCAGGAAAAACGTTGGGGAATTCACGAACAACAGGAACGTCTTTCACTTCTGTCTTTCCTTTCTTTTCCTTCTCCGCTACTACAATGTTGGCCAAGAAAGCTCTTTTCCTTCTCCGCTACTACAATGTTGCAATCTTTTCGAAGCGACTTCTCCATAAACACATAATTGATCTCCATTAGCGAGCGAGAATCGAATCATCTTGTCGAAGCAAACAACTTCAGCATGGTTTTCGCGAAGAAAGTCCATGCCTACTATGACATCAAAACTACCGAGCTGCATCGGAATAAGGTCGATAGGGAAGATGTGATTGTTAAGTTCGAGAGTACAATCACGAAGAATAGAATTGACAGTGACGGTTCTTCCGGTGGCAACTTCAACATTGAATGTCAAGGGGAGATGGGCGCGCTTACGATTAAGGAGCTTTTCAAACTCAAATGATACAAAACAGTTATCGGCTCCAGTATCAAATAAACACGAAGCATAAATACCATTCACAAGGAACGTACCATTGACCACGTTGTTGTCAGCCTGGGCTTGGCGCACATTGATGTTGAAGATTCGAGCGCGTGCTGCTTGCCGCTGTGGTTGTTTCGATTGTTGTTGTTGCTGGTGTTGCACTGGCTGCTGCTGTTGTGGTTCTTATTTCACCACTCGATTCGGGCACATATTCGCGAAGTGGTTGGGATCACCACATGCAAAGCAGACTCTAGCATTGATCGCGGGTGCCTGAGCCGCTTGCTGGCCTTGAGGAGCAGGAAGCAGAGCTTGATGAGCAGTAGCTGGTGCTGGAGCTTGTCGAGGACCTGTAAGGCAATTGGCGGTGAAATGGCCGTACATGTTGCAGTGCACACAAAATCTGCAAGCGATTCCCACTGGGTGATGATAAGTACAAGTCGGGCAGACCGGATGAGGACCAGTATAAGCACGCTTTACTGGCGGTGCTTGGTTCACCGGTGCTGCGACCTGGCGGTGTTGCATCTGCTGCTGAGCTGGTACAACTTGGAGTGGGGCAGCAGTGGTAACAACACAATTCTTGTTGCTGGAGTTGCTGTTGTTCTTCTTCTTGCGACGAGAGGCCTTTGAAGACTGAGGGGTGGCGGCGGTTTCAGAGGTTGGTGCGGTGGTGGCTTGATGGAGATTCTTGGTGGCTTTATCCCAGAAGCCAGACTTGACTTGCTTGTCGTTTATCTCATCGGCAAGCAGGTAAGTTTCTTCGATTGTTGTCGGTTTTGAAGCATGCACAAAATCTGTGACATAATTCGGCAGAGCTTGGATATATTTCTTGATCGTCATATCAGGAGTCTTGACTTGATCAGGACAGATTATGCTAAGCTGCTTGAAGTGAGCAGTCAAAGCAGCATTGTCACCATCCTTCTGCTTGATATGCCAGAATTCGTCCTCCAACTTTTGGCGCTCGTGGGGAGGGCAGAACTCTTCCAACATGACGTTCTTCAACTCATCCCACGTCAAACCGTAAGCTGCATCGTTTCCGCGTTTGTTTCTCTCGGCCGTCCATCAATCTAAAGCTCGGGATTGGAAGACGCCGGTTGCGTTGAGAGTGCAGAGATCATCAGGACAGCCACTCTGGCGCAGGGTGATCTTGATCGAATCAAACCATTGACACAAGGCCGTAGGGCCATCTTTGCCAGTAAATTCTTTCGGTCCACAAGCCTTGAATTGTTTGAAGCTGAAAGCAGCTTTGGGAGTTTCAGTCTAGGACTCCTCAGAAGATTTGCTCACATTCTCGTATAGTTCACTGATGATCTGAGGGACAACCTTCGCCATTTATTTAGTGATCATAGAGGTGAGTCGTTTATCAGCTTGTTTTCGGCGTGCATCGCGCGAGTGACGGGATCCAGATGATGACATTGTCTGCAACAGACATCGTCACATGACTCAAACATAATTTCGATTGTTCCTAGTGTAGTCTTGTGGTTACCATAAAGCTCAGGAACACAATCATGTAACATCTAATATACAGGCACATAAACACCTCAGCACATAATTACGTAGAGCACCGAGACACATAAGCACATAAGGCACAAAAACACATAAGCATGTGAAGCATAGAAGCACAAGAGGCAGTCAGAATACAAAAACCTATCATTCACAGTCCGTGAGTGTTCGAGAATAGTGATTACGATTTCCGGGCACACAGCGAGTAGTATAGCATAGCGTATAACATATCATGCGATCATCCACAAGTATCAGCGATTTGTTAGCGTTTTGAGGTAGATGTGCAGTGCGGTTTGGGTGTGTCGATCGAGCGGAAAGCGAAAAGAGAAAATACACAAAAGTTAAAACACATAAAAAAATCACATAGAACACAAAGAAAATTCACGTAAAAGTGACAAATATCAGAGTCAGCAGTTGCGGGCTCAGAATCTAATCCTCATAAAAATCGAGAAGGGATTGTCTGCGGCTATTAGACGTCGACTACCCAAAGTGGTTCGACTATTCACAAGGACTTTTGGTACGCACTCCCACCTTTGGGACTGGGCTCTTGCCTCAATTTTGGGCGATCAGCACGCATCCTTCTAGTTATAGTGCGACTTCAAGTCGTTGGAGTCCGTCGAGACTTTGGTGAGAGTCTTGTTAAAACAAAATAGAATACATAACAAGTCACCAAGGTTCGGCTTTCACCCCTGACTTGACTACTTTTGTTCCTGTTTTTGATAAAATGCGTAAGGAAACTTACGTCAAAGTATGGATTCACTCCTGATTCAACGCAAATTCTCCTATTTATAGATAAAAATGCGAGCCGAATAAGTGATTTAGTCGAGAGTTTGCGGGTTTCACACCTGATATCAACTTAATTGCTCATTCTTTTTCGAAAATTAGAGTACAGTGATAGTGTAGTGTAAGCGAGAAATGCGAGAAACAGCAAATAAGCTCGTACGAAACCCCTACAGGGTATGCACAAGTCGGTCTGTTGGTACTTAACTGTAGACTAGGTCGTTTCTAAGACATCGACCCGGACTAGGTCGAGTCTTGCCTAATTCCCTACAGTTATGGCTCTGATACCAACCTGTCACACCCCAACCGATGGCGGAATCATCGGGGCACGACAGAAATTCCATAACGACTACATTACCGGATAGTTAATATTATGTCCCATACCATAACCCATCAAGCAAATTAAGTTATTACAGATAGCGATATCTCAAAAACAATAACATGTTCCGACAACTCAGATTACAAAATAGCTAAATTGTTTATTTGTTTATAGGACTCTTTCCTAGCCTCGATTTCATCACACAGCAAACAAGGCGTCCTAGCATCTTAAGCACCTGCCACATACGTTAAAGTAAAAGTCAATACACATAGTGTAAAGGTGAGCATACAAGTTTAATAGATATAATAGAGTTCGAATTCGATTACGCATAACCAGTACGTACAACGTGTGACGTGAAGCACGTTAGTTATCGACATGATCCTATCGATACCAATGACTACGAGTTGACTGCCCAAGGCAGTTCATAATACATATTCACCACTGTGAACCATGTAATTAATTGTCCTTAACAACCCCTGAATGAACAGGTGCTGAGTCCAAACTATAGTACTATCGTTGCTAAGGCAGGTAGACATCAATCTATGTGTAAACCTAACAAACAAGCATTCATCAAGTCACATATAACATACAGTAGCGGTTAGCGTTAAAGAGTGTTCGATGTGATTTGAATATAAGTAACGTATGTAACACCCAAAAGTGGATAAAGCAAAAAGGGGTCGAGTATACTCACAGCGATGATGGATTGAAGGGAGCGCTTAGAGCGAGATTAGCCTGAACAGAACGATAGCATAAACGATAAGCGGCGCGTAAAACGGTGCGGGGAACCAAGTGTCGAACAACTACCCGATCGGATGGCAATCCGATCGGTTGGTCACTCGATCGGTTGTCAATCTCTTCGGATGATCACCCGATCGGATGACCATTCGGTTGGATTGACACCTTGCTTGGTGAGGATGTGTTTGTGTATGATGGTTTGACTTTTAAAGTTTTCGTTGTAGTATTTTGAAAATAGAGAAGTATCTCTACCCTTCAGGTCGGTCGATCGAACGGCGGCTCGATCGGACGGCAGCTCGATCGGACGGCGATTCGTTCGGTGAGACATTCCTCAGAGAACAAGTTCATAGCAGTCTTATCGTCCCATCAAATAGTCTACCTATCGGGTGACAATCCGCTAGAACTGGTAATGCATTAATCATGTTGAAAATTGTTTAAGTGTTGAATCCAGGTGTAATCCGATCGGATAGCCGGTCGATCGGACGGCAGTCCGATCGGACGATCTGATTATCTTGTCACTTGATTCTGTTTGAAGTGTCGTAGTCTGAATGAGACGTTATGATAGCTTGTTTAAACAATAGGAACCCCATCTCGTCCCCAGTGACCCGACCGAACAGGGATCACCCTAGTCCGACAGTGCACGGTTCAAGGCGGTTGTTCATGTCCAAACCCGAAATCACTATCTCTCGGATAGAATTTGGATCTAGAATTGATACATAACTAAGAACGAGTAGAAGATCAGACCCAGCTCCGATTCCATCGGGTTTGAGTGCATTAAGGGTAAAAGAGTTGAAAGAAAGTTAGAAAAACCATCTTTTAATCCTTTTCAGCGTGAATATGTTCAGATCTATGCAAGATCCTTGTTTATTCATGTGGAAATCCTTCAGATTCAAGTTGTTCTTGGTGGATTGAAGCCAAAACATGAAGTTCCTAAGAACACCATGCTGACATCATCCTAGAACATCTCAAATCTAGTGATTTCATGGTTAAAAGTTAAGATTCAAAAGATAGAAAGGTGTAGGAGTGCATGTAGATCAAGAAAGTATAAGGATTTAGGAAGAAAACTTACAAGAATTGAGAGAAATCGAGAGAAAGGAGCTTGAGAGCGGCTGGTTCGAGTAAGGAGATGTCACCACCAAATGAGGTAACATAGGGGGTATTTATAGGGTTTCCCAAAATGGAAATAGCTGGTCGATCGGGTGGCTGGTCCGATCGGGTGGCAGCCCGATCGGGCTCGATCGGATAGTAGTCCGATCGGTTGGCCACTCGATCCTAGTGTGTGGCGTGATGAGTTTTGTTGTTTCGATTCGCGTGTTGAGCGTTGTGACGCGATTTGAACAAGCGATACGGTAGAGTTACCCATTAAATTACTTTTAATCCCAACTACTATATCTACCATACAATCATCCTATACATCTTTCGATTAGCGTTTGCGATTCGATTGCGATTGAGTTGTTATTGCGTTTTGATTCATCACCACAAAACATAATTAAACATGCACAAGTAACACATAATTAACACACACACATAAAACAAAATCCAAAACCTGCGATTTGATGTCGATTCGTTTAGCGTTAAGTAGTTTAGTGTTTAGTTAACTTTATAGCATTGTTACTTCCTATAGTTCACAGTCGTAGAAGCGATTATCGGCGATAAACATACATTGGTTGAGTGCGATTAGTATCAAGTACTTCACATAATATAACTAAAGCGATAAAACAAATAGATTATCTACAAGTCAAAGAAGTCAAAACAGGAGTTGAGCAAGGAGTGACAGATCGCTATTAGCAACCTTTTCTCCCTTTGACTTCAATCTTGACTTTGACTTCTGAAACACGGGGTGTTACAGGACTAATATGGCCAAGTGGGCAAACTTGTTTTGTTAAAAATTAGAAATAAAACACAACACACACACTAAGTGTGTGTGTCTGCGTGATCGACCAGGAGCAAGAACAAGGGTGCAAACCCTAGTTCAACAAAATCTTCAAATTGAAGGGCCAATCGAAGACCAAATTCAGGTTTGAATGTATATTAACGATCACCTAGTCATGGGGATTACAAGGTGTGCCAAATTTTGCAATTTGGTGATATCTTGAATTTTATGATGAACATTCATAATCGAAATTCTGGAATGAATGTTGAATGTATGAGTGATATTGTGTTGAATTCATGACTAGAAACAAACCCTAGTTGAAAACTTGAGAAATTAGTTTTAAAAACTAGGGATTTGATGATTACCCATATATGTGCTAAGTGGGTTTTTATATCATTGTGATGAACACATGATTTTGTATGTTAAATTGTGAGAAAACTGATGTTATGATGCAATATAGTGATATTGTTCATGAATACTAGACCAAGGGCTTTATTTTTATAATATAAACTTGATTAAAAGTTAGTAATGAACTAGATAAAAGTAGTATAAAAATCTTTCCCGCAAGGTGTTCGCTAAAATGCCTATATGAATGTTGATATGTTGAAATTATGAAAGAAACACGTAATTGGATAATTTGCCCGCAAGGTGTTCGCTAACATGATATTGATTGAACTTAATTGTGCATATCATATGATCAAAGGTAGTTGACTTTTGAAAGTCAAACTAACCAATGATGAAGTCAAATAGTAGTTTCGACATAAAATCCGTAATATGGAATAGTCGTAAGTAATGATGACTAATCTAACCGTCTTACGAATTATGATGATAGTTTGACGCTTAACAAGCTAGGTGGAAGCTTGGGAAGGAGAGAAGTCAAACGAATCAAGCATGAAGGAAAAGCATATTTAGGATGCAAGGTAAGTAAAGCTTACACCCATTTGTAAGATACGTATGTATTTTATAGGTTATAAATACGACAACGGATTATATCTGAAATATGGGTTCCGACATGAAACGATAAGAGTCGGAACGAATAAAATGATGAAAACCATGTTAATGGTAAAAAGGAGTTGAAATGGGAAATTAGTCATGAAATGACATATATAAAAAGAGTTTTTGGAAAGGCTACTTTATAAGGTAAGCCTAAACGAATAATAAGGGTAAATATAACAACCCTCATAAATTACCATAAATGCTCTAATTGGAAACCGTATACTCATAAACAGACCTAAATAACATTAATTTCATTAAAAATCAAATAAAAACAAATAATATAGGATCTCGCGAGCCGCAACCCAGTGCACCTGGGGGTTCGCGGGGCGCAACCGAGTAACGGGTGGCGACACCACAGGTGGCCACATGTCCCTGTGCGTGTTGAAGCTATAACGTTGATTCACAAAGGCTAGAGCCTAGCCTACACCTCTCGCGGGCCGCGTAAGAGAAGGAGTGGGGGCTCGCGGGTCGCGAGCCACCCCTGATCAGGCCTATAAATGGAGGTCGAAGCCTCAGTTGTTCGTCGCTCAATTCTTTTTCTCTCTCAGACAATATAGTGCTATAATACTTGGGAATAATACCACCTAAAAAGCAAAGCTCTACCTCATTGTAAGTATTATAACCCCCGATCGCGTATTTGTTACCCTACCCGATTGATCTAGGGCTCCGTAACGCATGTCAAGCTCTGCCTGACTCAGTTTGTTGGAGTTCTGTCTCGTGTTGTATGGCTAATGTGATTTGGGTTATCTTACTAACATGTGTGCATTGTTTAATTTTAATAGGTAATGACCAGGAGAATCATCAGGAAGCTATGATATTACCTATGTCTACAACGTAAGTACATTCTATTTTTCTCACCGTTTGTGAGTCATTCGACCAAACTGTTTTACCAAAACCTCAAATGTTTTCAATTATACTTATCAGTGATTGAGTCTATGTATTCTACAATTGCTGCCAGTATGTGGGGTTTTGTATACACTACTTGTAATCCGTTACTATTGGACGACGAGTTAGCCAATGAGTAACATGACCACAAATCATGGATTTGACAAAATACTGAATGAGTATATTGGTAGATATAAACATTGTAATCGCTGATTCTCTCAATACTGTAAAGTTATAAAAGCTGTTTTGATTAAACTTAGATGCACTCGCCAGTATTTCTTGCTGATAAAACTTTTTTTAAACGCGTTTCAGGTAACTTAATGTGAAGCTGATAGAAGCCAGCTGGAGAGCATCGAAGGCTTAAAGAAGTGGCTATAAAAGTTACCTAAATAAAAAGGAGATTTTGTTTTCAATAAATTAGGGTTTATCCCTATAAATGTATTGTAATGGAAACTTGGGTTTTATCCCATTTTATTATTATAAAAGTTTGGTGTTTTGAAACTCTGATACTATTTCCTAACTACGGTCCTGAAGTCTCATTTCCGCTGCCAAATTAATAAACACTGGTACCACCGGCTCTGTGTTGAGCTTTCGGCGCCCGATCCCGGGGTAGGGGTCGAGGGCTGCGACAGAAGGTCGTATCAGAGCTACAACCACTAGCAATAGGCTATGCTTCAATTGTGGATAAGCTGGTCATATCAAACCGAACTGTCCGAAACTAGCTCTAGAAACAACCAACAAAGCTAAGGCAACTGAAGGACCCAAGAAGAATGCCAGAGCATTCCTTCTGACAACTGAAGAAGCCAAGTTGATTCTGGATGTGATTGCCAGTACGTTTTCAGTTAATAATATTTTTGCCAAGGTATTATTTGACTCTGGTGCAAACCAAAGTTTTATCAATACTTCTTTCTACAAACTTCTCAACCAACCATTAGCTAAACTTCAACAAGATTGTCTGGTGGAGACGGAAATGGAGAATCCAATAAGATAAGCGAAATCCTGCAGGGAGCAAGGATAGAAATTTTAAACCATAATTTCTTTGCTAACCTTTACCCAATGAATCTAGCCGGATTCAATGACGTATTAGGAATGGATTGGTTGGTAGCCAATCACGCCAACATTTTATGTGATCAAAAGTCAGTACAAGTAAGTACACCAAAAGGTGAAAAGATCACAATTAAAGGAGACAGGCCAACCAAGTCAACAAAATTCATCTATGTGATGAAAGCTGCAAGCTATGCAAGGAAAGGAGCAATGGTGTATATGATTTCCATAATCATTAACACTAAAGGAAAAGAGTTAAAAGATATTCCTGTAGTATCTAAATTCTCAGACTTTTTTTTCAGAAGAGTTACTTGGATTACCGCCAGATCGAGAGGTTGAATTTAGGATTAACCTAATACCAGAAACGGCACCGATTGACAAACCATATCGATTAGCACCGACGGAGATGCAGGAACTGAAGAAACAGTTGGACGAACTACTTGACAAAGGTTTCATACTGTCTAGTTCATCGTCGTGGGGAGCACCGGTGTTATTTGTCAAGAAGAATGACGGATCGATGCGTATGTGCATTGATTACCGGGAATTGAACAAGGTTACGATTAAAAATCGGTACCCATTACCGAGAATCGATGATCTGTTCGATCAACTCAAATGAGCTCGATTCTTTTCTAAGATCGACTTATGCTCAAGATACCATCAGTTGAAAGTACAGGAAGAGGACATTCCTAAAACTGCTTTCAGAACAAGGTACAGTCATTATGAATTTACAGTCATGCCATTTGGTTTAACCAATGCCCCAGCAGCATTTATGGACATGATGAACAGGGTATGTAAGCCATACCTAAATAAATTCCTAATTGTCTTTATAGATGATAGAGTTAATTAATGTTTTCGTCCCTGTGGTTTGTCAAAAATAACTATTTCAGTCCATTAGTTTAAAAATTGCGATTTCAGTTCCTGTGGTTTCACTTTCGTAACCATTTCAGTCCACCTCGTAACCATTTCAGTCCCTGTACTTACAGAATAAATGGACTGAAATAGTTACGAAAGTGAAACCAGAGGGACTGAAATGGTTACGAAAGTGAAACCACATGAACTGAAATCGCAAATTTTAAACTAATGGACTGGAATAGTGATTTTTGATAAACCACAGGGACGAAAACAGTAATTAACTCTAGATGATATTTTAATTTACTCTAAGAGAAAAGAGGAACACGCAGAGCATCTGCATACACTTCTGACATTATGGAGAAAAGAAAAGCTTTATGCTAAATTCTCAAAATGCAAATTCTGGTCGCAAGAAGTGCAATTCCTCGGACATCTGGTTAATCATGAAGGAATTCATGTGGATCTCACAAAGATCGAGGCTATTACTAAATGGAAAGTCCCTGAATCACCAACAGAAGTAAGAAGTTTTCTTGGACTGGCAGGATATTATAGATGGTTTATTCAAGATTTTTCTAAGATAGCCATTCCATTAACCAAACTGACTTACAAATCAGTTAAGTTTGAATGGGGACCAAGATAGGAAGAAGCCTTTAAAATTTTAAAGCAAAGGTTAACCAACGCACCCATACTCGTGTTACTTGAAGGAACGAAAGACTTTGTAGTCTATTGTGATGCATCTAAGTTAGGATACGTATGTGTGCTTATGCAACGTCAAAAGGTTATAGCTTATGGCTCTAGACAACTTAAGAAACATGAAGAGAATTATAAAACCCATGATCTAGAATTAGGAGCCATAATTTTTGCCCTTAAGATTTGGAGACACTATCTTTACGGTAGTCTATTTGTTGTCTTCACAGATCATAAGAGTTTAAGATATGTTTTTGGTCAAAAGGAACTAAATATGAGACGGAGACGCTGGATGGAAATTCTTAGTGATTATGATTGTAATATCCAGTATCATGCAGGAAAAGCTATCGTAGTAGCTGATGCTTTAAGTAGAAAGTATCATGAAAATCCAAAACGAGTACGCTCTCTCAGATTAAATCTGCAGATAGATTTAACTGAACAAATTAGAGAGGTACAGGAAACAGCAATCAAGGACGATGCTGAAGGTTTACAAGGAATGGTTAAGGAATTAGAACAAGGAACAGATGGAATTTAGAAATTCCATAAGAAAAGGATTTGGATACCTAAACAAGGAAACCTACACCACATAATTTTAGAAAAAGCCCATAAGTCTAAGTATACGATACATCCTGGTAGTGATAAGATGTATCAAGACTTAAGAAAGAATTTCTAGTGGATAGGAATGAAAAAGGATATAACAAACAATGTTGCTAAATGTCTAACCTGTTCACAGGTTAAAGTTGAGCATCAGAAACCCTCAAGGTTATTGCAGCAATTAGAGATGCCAATTTGGAAATGGGAATAAATAACAATGGACTTTGTTACTAAATTACCCAAGACACAAAAAGGTAATGATACAATCTGGGTGATTGTAGACAGATTGACCAAATCTGCTCATTTCTTACCTATGAAGGAAACTTTCAGTATGGAACAGTTAGCCAAGTTGTATGTGAATGAAATAGTTTCATTACATGGAATTCCTTTATCCATTGTATCTGATAGAGATAGTCGTTTTACATCTCATTTTTGGACAAGTTCCCAAAAAGCAATGGGAACCAGGTTAAATCTAAGCACATGTTATCACCCTCAAACATACGGACAAAGCGAAAGGACAATTCAGACAATAGAGGATATGCTTAGAGCCTGTGTAATTGATTTTGGAAGAAAATTGGGACGATCATTTACCATTAATAGAATTTTCCTACAATAACAACTATCATACCAGCATTAATGTTGCACCATTTGAAGCACTTTATGGACGAAAGTGCCGAACTCCATTCTGTTGGGCCGAAATTGGAGAAAAGCAATTATTTGGACCAGAGATAGTGCAAGAAACAACGGACAATATTATTCAAGTCAAGGAAAGACTAAAAGCAGCATGAGATCGTCAAAAGATTTATGTAGATAACAGACGAAAGGCATTGGAATTTCAAGTTAGAGATAAGGTATTATTAAAAGTTTCTCAATGGAAAGGAGTGGTCAGATTCGTTAAAAGAGGAAAGCTAAGCCCCAGGTATGTTGGACATTTTGAGATTCTTAAAAGAGTAGGACCAGTAGCTTATTAGTTACAACTGCCAGAGGAAATGGCAGGAATTCAAGATGTGTTTCATGTATGTAATCTCAAGAAATGCTTAGCAGACGAATCATTAGTGATACCTCTTCAGGACATAGAGGTAAATGAGAAGCTCAAGTTCGTAGAGAAACCACTCAGATTGAAGATAGAAACATCAAGAATATCAAACACAAGAGATTAATTCTAGTCAAAGTAAAATGGGATTCCAAGAGAGGACCAGAATACACTTAGGAGCTCGAGTCAGAGATGCAATGGAAATATCCACACATGTTCCAGTGAATCTCGAGGGTGAGATTTAAAACAAGGTGGGGAGGATATAACAACCCTCATAAAACACCCTAAACGCTCTAATTGGAAACCGTATACTCGTAAGCGAACCTAAATAACATTAATTTCATTAAAACTCAAATAAAAACAAATAATATAGGTTCTTACGGGTCGTGACCTAGTGCACCTGGGGGTTCGCGGGGCGCGACCAAGTAACGGGTGGCGACACCACAGGCGGCTACGTATCCTTGTGCATGTTGAAGCTACGACAATGATTCACCAAGGCTAGAGCCTAGCCTACACCTCTCGAGGGCCGCGTAAGAGAAGGAGTGGGGGCTCGCGGGCCGCGAGCTACCCCTGATCAGGCCTATAAATAGAGGTCGAAACCTCAGTTGTTCGTCGCTCAATTCTTTTTCTCTCTCAGATAATATAGTGCAATATTAATGGGTGTTATACCCCTAAAATGCGAAGCTCTACATTGTTGTAAGTATTATAACCCCCGGTCACGTATTTGTTACCCTACCCGATTGATCTAGGGCTCCGTAACGCATGTCAAGGCTCTGCCTGACTTAGTTCGTTGGAGTTCTGTCTCGTGTTGTATGGATAATGTGATTTCGGTTATTTTACTAACACGTGTGCATTGTTTCATTTTAATAGATAATAACCAGGAGAATCATCAGGAAGCTATAGTATTACCTAAGTCTACAATGTGAGTACATTCCTTTTTTCTCACCGTTTGTGAGTCATTCTACCAAACTGTTTTACCAAAACCTCAAATGTTTTCAATTATACTTATCAGTGATTGAGTCTATGTATTCTACAATTGCTGCCGGTATGTGGGGTTTTGTATACACTACATGTAATCCGTTACTATTGGACGACGAGTTAGCCAATGAGTAACATGACCACAAGTCATGGATTTGACAAAATACTGAATGAGTATATTGGTAGATATAAACATTGTAATCGCTGATGCTCTCAATACTGTAAAGTTATAAAATCTGTTTTGATTAAACTTAGATGCACTCGCCAATATTTCTTGCTAATAAAACTTTTTAAAACGCGTTTCAGGTAACTTAATGTGAAGCTAATAGAAGCCAGCTGGAGAGCACTGAAGACTTAAAGAAGTGGCTATAAAAGTTACCTAAATAAAAAGGAGATTTTGTTTTCAATAAATTAGGGTTTATCCCTATAAATGTATTGTAATGGAAACTTGGGTTTTATCCCATTTAATTATTATAAAAGTTTGGTGTTTTAAAACTCTGATACTATTTCCTAACTACGGTCCTGAAGTCACATTTCCGCTGCCAAATTAATAAACACCGATACCACCGGCTCTGTGTTGAGCTCGCGGCGCCCGCTCCCGGGTAGGGGTCGGGGGCTGGGACAAAAACCATGTTAATGGTAAAAAGGGGTTGAAATGGTAAATTAGTAATGAAATGACATATATAAAAAGAGTTTTTGGAAAGGTTACTTTATAAGATAAGCCTAAACGAATAATAAGGGTAAAATGGTGTTTTGGTCACATATGGATGGATAAAAGTGGAAGTTAAATGACACCATATGGCATAAGCCATGTTGGGTTGAACGCGTAAGAAACGGATTTAAAAAGATATAACCCTATGGTGAGAAAGCCGAAATGGGTTAAATAATGAAATAGTAAATACATACCATTCAATACAAGTGAAAAATGTTTGGTCGTTTAGACCAAACGGGTCAAATGGAGATTTTTAGCGCCATTTGACAAATAACGACTATTAAGTATTTGTCGAGTCTAATGCTCACAGGGTAGAACGGCTTATGGGATTTGCATTGCTATGAATTAGCAAATCATTAAGGCAAGGTATTAAAATGGGTCAATACTTGACCTGAGCCAGGTACGCGTAAATGAAATTATAGTTAAATGTGTGATTTTGGTCAAATGTCTTGTTGAAGGTACTTCGTCGTAAAAGAAGGACTAAAGTTGACCAAAACGTCCTTGATCGATAAATCAAGCAAACAACCTTTACGGGTTGTTTAGAAATAAGCATTTCGATCAAGTAAATCATTAGGATAAGTATAAAAACGAAAGGCATGATCCTTGCATGTTAAATGCCTTAAAATGTGTCTTGTCATAAAAAGGACAAACCGAGAGATAGAACTCGGAATAAATGGTATACCTCGTCAAATCCACCACAATAATAGTTGTGGTGGAAAACCATTTGATAAGTAATGTGAAAACATGATGCTAGAAACGAATGAGCGCGGTTTATGCTTAAAAGCACTTAAATACCCTTAACGGGTCAAAATAAGTGCATAAGCGTAAACGGGTTAATGATGCATGAAAACCCATGATTTGAACCTTGTGTGATAGGAAACATTTAAAATATGATGTCCGTGAGAATTTAGATGTAACAAACAAGTCTGTTTGATAAAAGTATGAACGGGTCAAAAGCTTTGTCAAAAGAAGTTTAATAATTAAATTTATGCTGAGGGCTTAAAATTTAGAAAATTGTTAAATCCTGCTGGAAAAGGGTACTCCTCGCGCCACGCGACAGAAGAGACAATTCCTGGCATGACACGCGACGCCTCTCGCGCCTCGCAAGAGGAAGGAGAGTTGCCTCTCGCCCCCCGCGAGGGACCTATTATCTGGAAAAAAATTGTTTATTGTTCGTTTTGATATTCGGACTTGATTTTAAATACGTTATAAGCTCGTAAGACTAATCATTTCATGGTTTATGAAATGTAGGAATATCATGGGATACTGGATGACGATCAAACTCAATGAAGAACCGAACACAATCAAGATACAAGCTTCCGCACGTTG
The DNA here is from genome assembly GCA_030545235.1 of Helianthus tuberosus. Lineage (NCBI taxonomy): Eukaryota > Viridiplantae > Streptophyta > Magnoliopsida > Asterales > Asteraceae > Helianthus > Helianthus tuberosus. Next base: position 111,435,045 of record CM060402.1, read on the forward strand.
TTTCGTCGTCGTTTTAAACGACGAACTTACACACATTGTATTGCATAGTTTTAAATATGAAAATGTTTTAATAAACCCGTATTTTCTAATGTATGTGTACTTGTAAATACACATTTATACCCGAAACCAATATAATAAAAATAGTAAATAGAAGTAAGGGTCTTACACTTTTGCGCTGATCATTTCTTACCATTCTTTAACTCCTTCACAGGAAATATATCATCTGAAAAAATTGAAATTTTTGCTAACAGTGAGATGTAATCCATAATATCCCTAGAACAATCGCTATCAACATTCTAGAGATTGTCAACAGCTCATTCTTGGTTGTCCCTAAGACAATGGTACCCATGCCATCGTGGTCCTGGGATTTCCCGAAGCATCAAAATAAGACACTTCCTTCAAACACATGTCCGCTTTAGTTTCAAGGATTGGTGATGTTGCTGCTTTTTGTTTTGCTCTCCAAATTTGTTTAGGCTTTTCTAATTTCTTAGATGCCTTTGGCAAAACAGTTGGCTTTTCAACCTTGTTACTTTTCAAAACTTGTGAAGGCTTCAAAGCTTGTTTTCTTTTAGCTTTAACAGCATTCCAATCCCCATCAGATGGTTTAACCTTGGGATTCACATTCTTCATTGCCTCAGGTGAAGATACCTTCATTGGCTTAGAATGGTAGTTATCCTTTGGTGTAACCCTCTGATTTTGCATATAATAGGGTACATAGGGATGATGTGTGCAGTTTCTAGAAATATGACCCGTAATGCCACAGTTGTTGCAAGTTTATCTTTTCATTGGAAAGACATTTTAAGCAACTTAATTTGCTCTTGCAGGTCCTGAAGGATAAATCGATCTGTCACACCCCGACCGCGTAAAACAACAAAGCGCGGCGGAAAACGTCGGGGCGTGTTACAACAGAATTATCGTTTCATAACCATGGATACAAAAAGTGTTTCATTTTATTGATAATATTAAACATTAACATTGATTTAACACATAACAAACAAGTTTTATATCGACTATCATTGTTTTATATCACTAAGGCCTCGTCCAGATCCTATGTGACGCATGCATCCTAGAAATCATCATCAAGCATCAATCCCTGAAACATATGTGAAAACAAAGTCAGCAAAGAAATGCTGGCGAGTACATAGGTTTTATAGGAGTGTCGGATTCATGGCTATTTTAAATGTTGCAATACTTTATTAAAAACCTTGTTTTGAAAAGAGTATTGCATTGCAACTAAATTAACCAACTCAAATCAAGATGGTTATGGTTTAGAAATCCTCGTAGCCATGATTCTTAACCCAAAAACATTTGTTTTAGTAAGGCAAATTGTAAAACATCTCGTAATAACTTGTAAATAAAACATCGTTGTGTGACATCGCTTCACTATCGTTTACCTAAGTGAACTAAATAACGCCACGGCATGTAATATGTTGAAAACACTTATATATAAGAAGTACCAGCGGCGTATCTACCATGTTTTCACTACATTACACCCGTCTCGTTATCTAAACACTAACCAAAAATCAATCGTTTACCCCAAATCATTTAACATCGTTTCCAAATCGTTTACTCGTTTAAATCGTTTAATCGTTCAAATCGTTCAATCGCTCAAATCGTTCAATCGTTCAAATCGTTCTTGTTTTAATTGTGAAACTTATATCTGGTCCTCTCGCCAATAACAATCAAACCTTTGTGACTCGTTCATCGTTCAACTCGTTCTTGCATTAACAACCCTCCAAAGGGTAAGTTAACAATCATCAGATTCAGTCGTTACCCAAAACACCCACACATAACCATGGGTATAGTGAAATAACGGGATTTGTCGGATCCTATGGTACCATAACCTAATACTGGTCGGCTTGATCAATGCTAATGAATGTCATTCGTTATGTAACTACAACCAACAAGTTCGTTCACATTATCGAAATCGTTATTAGTTTAGTATAAATCGTTCTATTCGTTTTTGAAATCATCGTTTAAACCTTGAAAACATTTAGTACATATGCATCACCCCAAAACAATTGAAAATAGTAAAATAGGGGAACTATGTACTCACATGTAGTGCAAGGTATCCTCAATCAATAGTACTTCAACAAACTCGAGTAAACCAGAGAAATCAAGCATCACCTAGTAATCGAACCACTAGTCAAACAATAGACGCCTAAATCGGAAGATCGGACAGAATGAGGTCTTGTAAACCAAATGAGTGTTGGAACTCATGTGATATGGTTTAACAAAGTCTACATTCTAAATCGGAACCTAACCTAAGTGCTTTCGACCCATCGCGACCCATTAAGGTAGCTTACGCTACTTTAACGCGTCGTGTGCGCAAAAGCGCATTCGAGACGTCTAACTAGTCCTATGACAAGTGTTATATGCCTAGACATGTTACATAATTAGTTATGTGACAAAATTTAGGTTACATAAGCTTAATTACCAATTATACATGAAAAGGGTATTCTGGTAATTTACCTAAGGCATATAAACTACTTATCATACAACTACCTAAACTAGCTGACCATAAGGTATAACCTCGGAAGGTTATTCCCTATACTACTATGGTCACTAACCATGTTTGGTCGGATCCTAATGATCGACCAAACGGGTTGTTGGTGCATCATATGTCTGTTGACTACGTCTTATTTGAGTCTTATGTCTATATAGGTTTAATGAGTGAGTAATAGTGCTTGAATTAGGATTAGAACATGTTTTTATGGTCCTGTCCGTTTGAACATGTTATGACCGTTTGAACATGTCATGACCGTTTGAAGCAGCTGACCGTTTGAAGCAGCTGACCGTTTGAAGCAGCTGTGACATTTTCAAACGGTTAGGGGCGTAGCCTATATATATGTGTTGTGCATGCTCATTTGAAACGGTCATGTATGTGTGTGTGAGCGAAGGTGCTGCCGGATTTTTGTCAGAATACATTGTAAAAGCTTACAATCAGTAATAGAAAGAAAGTTAAAAGGATACAAGCTGTTTTTGACTTCGTTTACGTTGATTCCGCCCTCGTATTTGAAGATGAACTGCCTTAACTGACTTTAGGGTCACCAAACACGATCCAACAAGTGGTATCAGAGCTCAGGACAAGGAGTTCATACCAAATTCAGCTTGATTCTACCGGATTTTCTATCTTCTACTCACTTTCTCTCATATTTTTCTGATTCGGACATATTTCACGGATAAAATGGTCTAAAACGTTCACATAACATGCGTAACACATAGATAACGAATCCTTGAAAGTTTTGAACCATAAATCGACTCTAAATTGATCGAAATCAACCTGACCGTTTGAAAATGTTCGTTAAATGATGACATCATCCGTTTGAAACTGATCGTGTCCGTTTGAAATTGACCCTGTCCGTTTGAAATTGACCCTGTCCGTTTGAAATTGATCCTGTCCGTTTGAAAATGACCCTGTCCGTTTGAAATTGACGTGACTGTTTGAAACTGACGTGACCATTTGAAACTGACGTGACCGTTTGAAACTGACGTGACAGTTTGAAACTGATGTGACCGTTTGAAATTGACGTGACAGTTTGAAAGTGGTTTAGTTTGAAACTCGATTATTGTTGTCTCAAACGAAATAACTCATTTCGTTTGAGAAAGACCATTTCGTTTGAAAGACTATACTGTTTGTAAAATTCCATTTCAACAGAATCCGTTTGAATCTGTTATTTTTCAAAATCAAAAATTTTTCTAAGTGGTTTGCTGATTATTTTTCAGGAACGGTACAAGATGGCAAATTCTGAAGCTATTCCGTGGAAAGACAACAGGACTGAAGAGCAGAAGTATCAATACAGAAAAATGTTGGCTGAAAACAAGATAATTAGAATATCTCGTATCTATTTGGAAGCAAGAAGAGCGAATAGATGGGATCCGAATAGAGAGTGTTATCTTGATGAATATGGAAATATTGCGATCGATGATAGTACACTTGATATCGAAGCCATAATCCAGCAGTACAAAGAAGAAGATGATTATTGGCAAAAGAAATGGTGGGGAGATGAAGAAGAGAAAAAGAAAAAGAAAGAGTTAATAGATGAAATAGAAAGAAACTCAGAAAATATGAGTTTGGTTGAATTTCTTAAATTAATCAAAAAGATTAGAAAAGGAATGACAAAGAATGAAGAATCAAAGAAGGATGAAACTTCAAAAGGTGAAGTTGTGTGCTCAAAATGCGAAAAATCCGAAGCAGAAAATTTCAATCTCTTGAAAGATGTGGAGAATTTGACAGTGGAAATCAAAAGCTTGAAGGATGAGAAAGAATCTGATGATAAACAGATTTTTGATATACGAGAAATTTGTGAGAATTTGAAGTCTGAAAATGTCAAACTGCTTCGTGATGTGAACAGTTTGACAGCAGAAAACAAAATTTTAAAAGAAAAAATTGAAAATTTTGAACATGAAAAATTAAAATTTGATAAAGATTTTCAAAGTCAAATAAAGATATTAGAAGATGAGAGAGATATTTTTGGTAAAGATAATCTTGAAAAACAAATTGAAATCAATTCTCATCTTGCTAAAATCATTCAGCTTGAAAAAGAAGCTGAAAAAGCTCGAATTAAAATCAAAAATCTTGAGAGTAGATTGAAAGGTTTTGTGAATTCTACATCACATGTTTGTCCAAAACCGATCAATTCTGTTCCAATAAGTGACAATGTCACAAATTTTGACAAAGTCAAAGTCAAAATTGAAGATTGTGATGGCAAAGCTGATGATGAAATAGAAAAAGAAAAGAAAAGAAAAATATTTTTAGATTTACAAGAAAAATTTAAAAATACTGTTTTGCAATCTACTGAAACAGGTGAATGTTCTAAACAAAAACCTGTTAAGAAGAGTGTAGAACAGAAACAAAAAGATAAAAATTTGAAAAATCCTAAAATTGAAAATAAAAGCTCATCAGTTAAGTCATCCAATCATTATGAAAAATCACAAAAATCTGAAAATAAAAACTCACAAAATGTTGGTAATAAGTGGTGCAGGTTTGACCACAGTGCTCAAAAGCCAAATCCAGCATTGAGGAGGAGAAATGACTATAACCAAGCCAAACAATGTTATGATCTGAAGGTTTGGACTGACAAAAGTGGATGGTACGATAACAGAGTGTGCTACACTTGTGGTGTGAGAGGACACATTGCTGTTAACTGCCAGAATTGGAGTTATGAGACAAGAAGATGCTATAATTGTCAAATCAGAGGGCATATTGCCAGAGATTGCCCAAGGAGATCAATGGGAAGATCGAGGGTTGAATCTCAAAGAATGGCAAAGAAGCCAGTTAATGTCAAGCCCCATGAACAGAAGGTTCTAAAATCTAAAGTTCAAGATCAGACAATTCAAGAAAAGAAAGTTAAACTTTCACAGGGGCAGAAAGACAGACTGCGAAAGAAAAGGAAGAAGGCGAGAGAATATCTGGAGAAAATTTTGTCTTCGGGTTCACCGGATAGATTGAATAAGAGTTCTGATGAATCAACTAACTCGATTGCAAAGTCAAGCAAGATGAATTCATCGAATACAAATCTGAGGACGAATGAAGAAAAGAAGAAGAAGAAAATGGTCGGCGATGAATCTGACAGGTCAAAGTCAGATAAGCCACCATCAGGCAATGAATCTGACAGGTCAAAGTCAGACAAGCCATGTGCAGGCAATGATTCTGGTTCGTCAAAGCCAGAAGAGCCTGTTGTTGAGGTAAAATCTGAGAATTCAGGTCAAACAATGGATGATGCAAATTTTCCATCATTGTTGAACAAGAATTCAAAATCACCCAAGGCTGGTCAGGCTTGGGTGAATCTTTTCAATTAGAAAAACCTGACTTGCCGGAGTTCCTAGGTTGGTAAGCGTGGAACATGAATCGGCACATTTCTTGAGAAATTTCACTCTGGTGATTTTTTCGATTTACAAGTGGTAAATAAGGGACATTAAGTTGTACTTGATTTTCTACTAGTGTTTGTTATTGACAAGGGTCTTAATTGTTAATTCTTTAAAATGGTTGAAAAAGAACAAGGTGATGAAACCCCATGTTTGAGAAAAGACAAACAAAACTAATTTTTCTGAAAAACCATTTGATTAAAACAAACTTAAGTGTTTTGAAATCATAATGGGAAAATAGTTTGTTGTCAGGGGGAGTTCTGATTGTTTATGCCAAGTGAATGGCGAATTGAAGAGATTTGATATCAGTTTGTCACATTTCTTGTATAGTTTGTTTTCAAATTTTCTCAGAAAATCAAAATTGAAACATATTTTGATTTTAGGGGGAGAAAAATTTTAAAAAAAATTAGAAAATTAGAAAATTTCAAAAACATTGAAAAAGCAAAAATGAGTTTTGTTGTGAAAAAGAGGAAATGATAGTAAATCAGTGAACTATCACAGCATGCTAAGGATAAGAAATGTCAAATGTGATAAACAGTCTCACTGATGATGTGTCAGTAGGTTTTTGCACATTTAGTAGATTGTGACGAGATATAAACCTAAATTTCAAACTTGCTTATATCGTGGGTAACATCTCTCGGATATATGGGTAACCCCCGAAATCTTGTTTGAAAGGTCTCGTATTCTGATATACTAGGTTTTTATACTCAATGATGTCTGGGGTATTATTCCAGGACTTCTGCTGAACGGTAGTTCTGACCTAGTCCTCGAATAATACTTTCTGCAAATGCTTGAAACATAGCATCACCCTCAGCATATATGATAAGACAATAAAATTGCTTAGCAATGCTGTTGTAAAAAAGATCCTCTAAAGGGGACACACCGAAAGTTGAATCATGATCTCTCTGCTGAACGGTAGTTCTGACCTGAGCTCTCATGATTCTTCATAAATTATTAACCCCTTACAGATATCATGTGTGTTATACTTACCTGTAAGACTGAATATTGGGATCTGGATACGGGAGTATATTCTGAGGTGGGATACGCGATTAAGTTTAAGTATCTAATACATTAAATTCATATCTCGAAGCAGTTGAACTTTGTGTGAAAATTTAAGTGGACCCGTATACTGACAATCTAAGTGAATCGTTTAGAACTGAAAATGATTAAAGCTTAATGGTGCTAGTGATTGGTCTCATAAATTGATATGATCCTCTTACACAAACTCATATAAATATTGTTTGTATATATTTGTTTACTGCATTTCTTTAAACTCAAAATTCAAAAAGATTTTCGACAGCTGATATTGAAGAGCTGATATTCAAAATTCTAAGTGCTAAACTTGATGAACTAGAGGATTGGGAGAGTTTGTTTATAAATTTTAAATGTTATATACAAATGTTTTGAAAGACTGTATGTTTAGTCAATCAAGGTCATTTACTTGAACTTGATGTTATTATTACAGATTGATGAATGAATGATTTCTACCAGTAAGTTTCTTAAATATAAGTGTTATAAATTTGTGAAACTTATGTTGTGGTAGAGGATATGCAGGTAACAGGAATGTAGTTCCCCATGGTAACAAAATGTTAAAGTTTGAACCAGAATTTAAGTCCTAGCTGATTGAGAGGGGGAGTCTGCGAAAGGGGGAGTTAGAGTTCTGGATCAACAGTTAACGGGGAGACTAAAGATGGAGCCGGGATGAGTTTCTGAACCTGTGAAGAAGGAGCTTTACAATGACAAAATTTGGAAGGAGGCTAAGACTAAAGACTTGAAGCCAAAGACTTCGTCAACATCCAAGGGGGAGTCTGTTGGTGCATCATATGTCTGTTGACTACGTCTTATTTGAGTCTTATGTCTAGATAGGTTTAATGAGTGAGTAATAGTGCTTGAATTAGGATTAGAACATGTTTTTATGGTCCTGTCCGTTTGAACATGTCATGACCGTTTGAACATGTCATGACCGTTTGAACATGTCATGACCGTTTGAACATGTCATGACCGTTTGAAGCAGCTGACCGTTTGAAGCAGCTGTGACATTTTCAAACGGTCAGGGGCGTAGCCTATATATATGTGTTGTGCATGCTCATTTGAAACGGTCATGTATGTGTGTGTGAGCGAAGGTGCTGTCGGATTTTTGTCAGAATACATTGTAAAAGCTTACAATTAGTAATAGAAAGAAAGTTAAAAGGATACAAGCTGTTTTTGACTTCGTTTACGTTGATTCCGCCCTCGTATTTGAAGATGAACTGCCTTAACTGACTTTAGGGTCACCAAACACGATCCAACACGGGCCGTGTTCGAAAGTCTAAGCGGGTGTTTAGTCCGCTTTGACTTACGACTCTACATAAGCACTAAACTAAAAAGTGACGAGCTAAGCATGCTAAAACATGTTTAGTTAAGTTAGAAAACAGGTTTTGATATCAAAACAAACGGTTTTGATATCCTAGAGTAGTTTGGTTACAAAATACGCGTAAATGCGTATTTTGGCCGAAACTACGACTCGTCACTGAGCCTAGATAACGTGGTAATCAGTAGGTATAGCCACTAGGGACTATAACCATCGTGGTTACGCTCACGTTATGAAGTTCAAACGAACTTCGCGTTGACCATAAACTGGTCAATGTAGCAAGTCAAACGCAGTTTGACTTTAACGCTAAAACAAATGGAAAAGAACGAAAGAACACTTACAACGGGGCCCCGCAAGTTTGATTTCCAAGTAATCTCAGGTAGGAAGTGTATAAACACAACCACTTAGAGAAAAACTCAGATTTCAAGTGGGTTTTGCAAGTGAAGGGTGGGGGTATTTATAGGATTACTAGGACCGTTAAGATCGTTTCTCGAAAATCGTGCTTTAATCTCATCCCTACACTTGTTGAAATGCTAAGGTATGTCAAAATGGCCCCCCATCATCAGGAAGAGACAAGTGCAATTGGGTTGTGAGTGGTTAACAGCTGTTAACAGCTGTTTAAAACAGATTATTCTGATCTGGGAGGGCCTCGCGGCCCACGTAAGGTATACACAAACCTTACGCGCCCCACCTGAGGGTCCTGATCAGAAAACAACTTTGCTATATTGACAGTTTCAGTCCCTGTTGGTGTTTAAAGCTCATTTCGACACGTTTAAGGCCCGTTAAGCCAACTTTAAGGCCCTAAAATGATTCCTAAACATTGTGGACATGAAACATGATAAAAAATATGCCGGATGTTGGTTCGTTTGGTCGTATGATCACGATGTTTGCTTAATTACGACGGAAGTCGTAACGAACGCAAAAACGATCCAAATTAAGCGACGAATGGAATTTTATCATGCCAAAAACTAAAATAAAATATTTTAATGCTTACATAAATTTTTTGGATGTCCAGATATATTCAGAACGTAAGATATGCGTGAAAGTGCAAACTTGTGCACTTTTTGACGCTTTTAGTCCCTGAATGAGCATAAAGTTTATTTTAGCATACCGAACCCCTCAAAGCCTATTTCTAAGCTATGTAAAGGTTATTTAGGGTATGTTTAACTTATGATCAAGTTCCAGAATGTTCGTTACTATACAAATCGGCATAGTTTCACAGTTTGACACAAATAGTCCATGTGATCGAACAAAGTTGAATTCGACACACCACACCATCAAAAACTTATTTCTAAGTTATGTGGAGGTTATTTAAGGTATGTTAAGCCTATGTCACTATTCCGGAGTGTTTGTCGCGTTATACTGACTGCGTTTAAGCACCAGTTTGCGTATAACCTTCCAGAAAGCGATTTAGAGCTTGAAATTGGAATCGAATCAAATTGTAAAATCACTAAACACAATTACACATATAATAACACCAAAACACATATAATAACACCAAAGCACATTGTTTTATTAATAATCATCATTTTTTTACATCGTACATCGATTACAGAACACAGTTGTCACAGTCTCCCCTACTTCAGGAAATTTCGTCCCGAAATTTTAACTAGAGGAAGCTTGTGAAAACAAATGTGGATACTTCATTTTCATCTGGTCCTCATGTTCCCAAGTAAACTCTGGGCCACATTTGGATTCCCAGCGAACTTTAACCGAATGAATCCGTTTGTTCTTCAACTGTTTGTATGTACGTTCCACTATCTCCACAGGTTTATCGACAAAGTGCATCGTTTCATCGATTTGGATCTCGTCGAGAGGAATGTGAAGATCAGCGTCAGCTAAACACTTTCGCAAATTGGACACGTGAAAAGTCGGGTGAATATTTCCAAGCTCTGGAGGTAGCTCTAGTCGATAGGTAACCTTTCCAATTCTTTCCACAATCTTAAATGGTCCCACATATCGAGGTGCAAGTTTTCCTTTCTTCCCAAATCTCACGACTCCCTTCCAAGGTGAAACCTTGAGTAGGACACGATCTCCGACTTGAAATTCTAAGGGCTTGCGTCCCAAATCCGCATATCTCTTTTGACGGTTTCGAGCTGTCACAAGATTATCGCGGATTTTCTTGATTTTGTCTGTCGTTTCCAGAACGAGCTCAGGTCCAGTAAGCTAAGCTTCACCGGTCTCATTCCAACAGACAGGTGAAAGACATTTTCAACCGTAGAGAGCTTCGAATGGTGCCATATTAATGCTAGTATGATAACTATTGTTGTAAGAGAACTCGATCAACGGCAGATGAGAGTCCCAATTACCACCAAAGTCTATCACGCATGCTCTAAGCATATCCTCCAAAGTTTGAATCGTTCTCTCAGATTGGCCATCTGTTTGGGGATGATAAGCAGTGCTTAGATTCTGTTGGGTTCCCAAAGCAGATTGCATGGCCTTCCAGAAATGAGATGAAAATCGAGCATCACGATCAGAGATGATATCCAAGGGCACACCATGTCGTGTCACAATCTCATCAACATAAATCTTTGCAAGTTTATCAGCAGATAGATCCTCGCGAATCGGAATGAAATGAGCTGATTTCGTTAATCGATCGACAATAACCCAGATAGCATCATGACCTTTAGACGTACGCGGTAACTTAGTGATGAGATCCATCGCAATGTTCTCCCACTTCCAAACCGGTATCTCTGGTTGTACAAGCAAGCCAGAAGGTCGTTGATGTTCGGCCTTGACTTTGAGACAAGTTAGGCATTTCGATACATACAAGGCAACATCCTTCTTCGTACCAGGCCACCAGCACCGAGTACGAAGATCCTTGTACATTTTATCAGCACCAGGATGGATAGAATATCGAGACTTATGAGCTTCGTCCATTACCAAGGTGCGAAGATCGTCTTGTTTCGGAATCCACAATCGATCCATAAAATAGCGCAAACCATCGTCTTTCGCTTCGAGCATAAGCTCAAGTTAACGTGGTAATTCCGTACCCATCAAATTTTGTGAAACACAAAATTGTTGAGCTTGAAGGACACGAGATTGAAGATCAGATAGAGTTTGACCTGAATGAAGCTTGACTCGTTCTTTTCGACTAAGCGCATCAGCTACGACATTCGCCTTACCAGGATGGTAGCGAATCTCGCAATCATAGTCGTTCAAGAGTTCAACCCAACGTCGTTGCCTCATATTCAGCTCTTTCTGATTAAGAATATGCTGGAGACTTTTGTGGTCTGTGAAAACCACACACTTTGTTCCATAGAGGTAGTGTCTCCAGATTTTAAGCGCGAAAACCACAGCTCCTAACTCAAGATCATGAGTCGTGTAGTTCTTCTCGTGAACTTTCAGCTGTCTAGATGCATATGCAATAACCTTACCTCGTTGCATAAGAACGCAACCAAGGCCTAAGTTGGACGCATCGCAATAGACAACGAAATCATCGCTTCCCTCGGGCAGAGATAGAACAGGAGCATTACATAACCTCTGCTTCAGCATTTGGAACGCTTCTTCTTGCTTGGGTCCCCACTCAAAAGGCATATTCTTCTGAGTCAAAGTAGTGAGTGGAACCGCAATCTATGAGAAATTTGAAATGAATCGACGATAATAACCAGCAAGACCAAGGAAAGATCGAATCTCTGTAGGCGTCGTCGGTGTACTCCAGTCCTCAATAGCAGCAATCTTGGATGGATCCACATGAATACCCTGCTCATTGACTATATGACCCAAGAATTGAACTTCTTTAAGCCAGAATTCACACTTGGAGAATTTAGCAAAAAGTTGTTCCTTCTTCAGGAGTTCCAATGTTAAGCGAAGGTGTTGTTCGTGCTCGGCTTGAGACTTTGAATAAATCAAGATGTCATCAATAAAAACAATGACGAACTGATCCAAATAAGGCTTGCATACCCTATTCATTAAGTCCATAAAGATAGCTGGAGCATTCGTCAAACCAAAAGGCATGACAGTAAACTCGTAATGCCCATATCTTATGCGGAAAGCAGTTTTGGGAATATCTTCTTCGAGAACACGAAGTTGATGATACCCAGAACGCAGATCGATCTTGGAAAAGCATGAAGCACCCTGCAGCTGGTCGAAGAGGTCATCAATTAGAGGTAGGGGATATCGATTCTTGATAAGCTCACGATAATCGATACACATTCAAAAAGATCCATCTTTCTTTTTCACGAAGAGGACAGGAGCTCCCCAAGGTGAAAAGCTCGGTCGGATGAATCCTTTATCAGATAACTCTTGAAGCTGTATCGATAACTCTTGCATCTCCGATGGTGCAAGACGATAAGGTGCTTTTGCAATCGGGTTGGCATTGGGCACCAGGTCAATATGAAACTCGACTTGACGAACTGGAGGCAAACCAGGCAGTTCATCAGGAAACACCTCCGGATAATCCCGAACAATCGGAATATCCTGAATACTTTTGCTCTTGTCTTTCTCCTCGGTGACATGTGCAAGAAAAGCAACATATCCTTTTCGCAAATAACTTTGGGCTTCCATACACGACATAAGCTTCAAACCGCCAGATGGTTTCTCGCCACGAACTTCCAGAACATCACTAGACGGAAGAGGAATACGAACAATCTTATCGAAACAAACCACCTCTGCATGGTGTTTGGTCAACCAATCCATCCCAACGATAATGTTGAAACTCCCAAGTTGCATCGGTGTGAGGTCAATAGGAAAAAGATGGTTATCAAGGTTCAACTGACAATTACGAATAATAGAATCGAGAACAAGAGGTTTACCAGTGGCAACTTCGACAGATAAGGGTTTCCTTAGTTTGGTTCTAGGTATCACAAGCAAAGGCTCAAAAGATAATGACACGAAACTTCTATCGGTACGAGAATAAAAAAGAATAGATGCAGGTTGATTGTTAACAAGAAACGTACCATTGACAACCTCGTTGTCAGCCCTCGCTTCAATTGCATTCAAATTATACGCTCGCCCACGAGCGGGATTCACATTGACGTTGACGTTCGCATTCGGGTTTGCGTTAGCATTCGCGTTTGCATTCACCAGTCTTGGACAGTTGTTGCGGAAATGACCATACTCTCCACAATTAAAACATGAACCCGGTGGGAATCTCGCAGCATTCCCCTGACCCGGAGCTGGAACCTGAGCAAACTGATTCTGTCCAAAACGACAAACATTGGCCAAATGCCCAAGTCTACCACACATCGTGCATTGCCTGTAAGCTTGTTGTGCAACGTGATGACCGTTGCAACGAGCACAATGAGGTGCGGTACCAGCATACGCTTTCTTTGCAGGTGGCTGAGCTGGTGGGTTCTGCGGGCTCTGAGCAGTCTGTGCTGTAACAGCAAAATTCTGGGCACCCTTTCGCTTCCTCGACTTCTTCGACGTCTCTCCTTCCTTACCATTACCCTTTTTCTTGTCCTTCCCTGAATCAGTCGCCTTCTTTTTATCACCCTTGCGAGTGAGTTTACCCTTCCTGACTTGAGCCTTAGTCAGGGTAGCAGACAACTCGATTGCTTGACGAAGGGTAGTAGGATTAACACCGGTCACAATCTCCAGAATAGAATCGGGTAACCCATCGATATATCTCTCGATTTCTTTCTCCAGAGGAGTAACCATGGTGGGACACAATAGACTGAGTTCTTCAAAACGATCCGTGTAAGCACGGTGTTCAGCCCCATCTTGCTTTAAATCGTCAAACTCTTGCTCCAAAGCCCGAGTTTCATGACGGGGACAAAACTCCTTCATCATGAGAGCCCGAAGCTCTTCCCATGTTTGTGCCAACGCCACTTCGGCACCCCTGTCGCACATAATACCATCCCACCAGGTAAGCGCTCGCTTCTCAAACACGCTCGAAGAAAATTCAACCTTACGCGCATTCAGACACTGCACATGTTTGAATGTGCTCTCGATACTCTCAAACCACTGCAGGAGCGCAGTTGCTCCTTGCGACCCAGAAAACTATAGAGGCTTAGCAGAATTGAAGTTCTTGAAGTTACATGGCGCATTGTTGTTGTTATTATTGTTGAATATCTCGTGGACTTGGGTCACAACGCTAGGAAGCACAACAGCCACTTGCTGAGAGATCAGGGCTGCGATTTCTTCAATAGTGAAAGATTGTGCTTCACGTCGAGGAGGCATTGTCTAATAAGGAAACAAGAGAAACGAGTGAGGTTGAAAAACAAAAGCGGGATCGACAAAACACAAGAGAGGTGATCATTTGTTTGTTACATCGAACAAACAAACGACACGCAGTGACTAATCAAAGTAAATAGGTCAAAAATAATGTATCGCGAAGACATGCTCGCCTATAAGTGAACACTCACCCCAAGAGTTCCCAGGTAAGAGTGACTGGTCCGATTATGTGGATTTGTGCGAACACTCTAGCCTTAGACAGAAAACTCAGGGTACAGGCATTCACTCTTCCAGTTTGCACGTGTTCACATTATTTAGACCCAAACTTTGACGAGATTTTGAAAACTTAGAGGGTTCAAAACCTTACAATAGAGGGTTCAAAACCTAGTAATCAATCATCCTAGAACAGATGATTAGTTTTCAAAGCGGATTCAAAAATTGGGTTTCTCGTTGTGGTTATCACCTAAGGATAGGTGACAATTTTGTTTTAAAATCTAAACACAAGTAAACTTGTGTTAGGGTCCTAAAGTTATAGTCTAGGTCAAAGCATTACTAATAACCTAATTCCCTATAACCATTGGCTCTGATACCAACTCTTCTGTCACACCCCGACCGCGTAAAACAACAAAGCGCGGCGGAAAACGTCGGGGCGTGTTGCAACAGAATTATCGTTTCATAACCATGGATACAAAAAGTGTTTCGTTTTATTGATAATATTAAACATTAACATTGATTTAACACATAACAAACAAGTTTTATATCGACTATCATTGTTTTATGTCACTAAGGCCTCGTCCAGATCCTATGTGACGCATGCATCCTAGAAATCATCATCAAGCATCAATCCCTGAAACATATGTGAAAACAAAGTCAGCAAAGAAATGCTGGCGAGTACATAGGTTTTATAGGAGTGTCGGATTCATGGCTATTTTAAATGTTGCAATACTTTATTAAAAACCTTGTTTTGAAAAGAGTATTATATTGCAACTAAATTAACCAACTCAAATCAAGATGGTTATGGTTTAGAAATCCTCGTAGCCATGATTCTTAACCCAAAAACATTTGTTTTAGTAAGGCAAATTGTAAAACATCTCGTAATAACTTGTAAACAAAACTCGTTTATTGTTTCGAAAACATCGTTGTGTGACATCGTTTCACTATCGTTTACCCAAGTGAACTAAATAACGCCACGGCATGTAATATGTTGAAAACACTTATATATAAGAAGTACCAGTGGCGTATCTACCATGTTTTCACTACATTACACCCGTCTCGTTATCTAAACACTAACCAAAAATCAATCGTTTACCCCAAATCGTTTAACATCGTTTCCAAATTGTTTACTCGTTTAAATCATTTAATCGTTCAAATCGTTCAATCGCTCAAATCGTTCAATCGTTCAAATCGTTCTTGTTTTAATTGTGAAACTTATATATGGTCGTCTCGCTAATAACATTCAAACCTTTGTGACTCGTTCATCGTTCAACTCGTTCTTGCATTAACAAACCTCCAAAGGGTAAGTTAACAATCATCAGATTCAGTCGTTACCCACAACACCCACACATAACCATGGGTATAGTGAAATAACGGGATTTGTCGGATCCTATGGTACCATAACCTAATACTGGTCAGCTTGATCAATGCTAATGAATGTCATTCGTTATGTAACTACAACCAACAAGTTCGTTCACATTATCGAAATCGTTATTAGTTTAGTATAAATCGTTCTATTCGATTTTGAAATCATCGTTTAAACCTTGAAAACATTTAGTACATATGCATCACCCCAAAACAATTGAAAATAGTAAAATAGGGGAACTATGTACTCACATGTAGTGCAAGGTATCCTCAATCAATAGTACTTCAACAAACTCGAGTAAACCAGAGAAATCAAGCAGTACCTAGTAATCGAACCACTAGTCAAACAATAGACGCCTAAATCGGAAGATCGGACAGAATGAGGTCTTGTAAACCAAATGAGTGTTGGAACTCATGTGATATGGTTTAACAAAGTCTACATTCTAAATCGGAACCTAACCTAAGTGCTTTCGACCCATCGCGACCCATTAAGGTAGCTTACGCTACTTTAACGCGTCGTGTGCGCAAAAGCGCATTCGAGACGTCTAACTAGTCCTATGACAAGTGTTATATGCCTAGACATGTTACATAATTAGTTATGTGACAAAATTTAGGTTATATAAGCTTAATTACCAATTATACATGAAAAGGGTATTCTGGTAATTTACCTAAGGCATATAAACTACTTATCATACAACTACCTAAACTAGGTGACCATAAGGTATAACCTCGGAAGGTTATTCCCTATACTACTATGGTCACTAACCATGTTTGGTCGGATCCTAATGATCGACCAAACAGGTCGTGTTCGAAAGTCTAAGCGGGTGTTTAGTCCTCTTTGACTTACGACTCTACACAAGCACTAAACTAAAAAGTGACGAGCTAAGCATGCTAAAACATGTTTAGTTAAGTTAGAAAACAGGTTTTGATATCAAAACAAACGGTTTTGATATCCTAGAGTAGTTTGGTTACAAAATACGCGTAAATGCGTATTTTGGCCGAAACTACGACTCGTCTCTGAGCCTAGATAACGTGGTAATCAGTAGGTATAGCCAATAGGGACTATAACCATCGTGATTACGCTCACGTTATGAAGTTCAAACGAACTTCGCGTTGACCATAAACTGATCAATGCAGAAAGTCAAACGCAGTTTGACTTTAACACTAAAACGAATGGAAAAGAACGAAAGAACACTTACAACGGGTCCCCGCAAGTTTGATTTCCAAGTAATCTCAGGTAGGAAGTGTGTAAACACAACCACTTAGAGAAAAACTCAGATTTCAAGTGGGTTTTGCAAGTGAAGGGTGGGGGTATTTATAGGATTACTAGGACCGTTAAGATCGTTTCTCGAAAATCGTGCTCTAATCTCATCCCTACACTTGTTGAAATGCTAAGGTATGTCAAAATGGCCCCCCATCATCAGGAAGAGACAAGTGCAATTGGGTTGTGAGTGGTTAACAGCTGTTAACAACTGTTTAAAACAGATTATTCTGATCCGGGAGGGCCTCGCGGCCCGCGTAAGGTATACACAAACCTTACGCGCCCCGCCTGAGGGTCTTGATCAGAAAACAACTTTGACATATTGACAGTTTCAGTCCCTGTTGGTGTTTAAAGCTCATTTCGACACGTTTAAGGCCCGTTAAGCCAACTTTAAGGCCCTAAAATGATGCCTAAACAATGTGGACATGAAACATGATCAAAAATTTGCCGGATGTCGGTTCGTTTGGTCGTATGATCGCGATGTTTGCTTAATTACGACGGAAGTCGTAACGAACGCAAAAACGATCCAAATTAAGCGACGAATGGAATTTTATCATGCCAAACACTAAAATAAAATATTTTAATGCTTACATAAATTTTTTGGATGTCCGGATGTATTCAGAACGTAAGATATGCGTGAAAGTGCAAACTTGTGCACTTTTTGACGCTTTTAGTCCCTGAATGAGCATAAAGTTTATTTTAGCATACCGAACCCCTCAAAGCCTATTTCTAAGCTATGTAAAGGTTATTTAGGGTATGTTTAACTTATGATCAAGTTCCGGAATGTTCGTTACTATACAAATCGGCATAGTTTCGCAGTTTGACACAAATAGTCCCTGCGATCGAACAAAGTTGATTTCGACACACCAAACCATCAAAAACTTATTTCTAAGTTATGTGGAGGTTATTTAAGGTATGTTAAGCCTATGTAACTATTCCGGAGTGTTTTTCGCGTTATACTGACTGCGTTTAAGCACCAGTTTGCGTATAACCTTCCAGAAAGCGATTTAGAGCTTGAAATTGGAATCGAATCAAATTGTAAAATCACTAAACACAATTACACATATAATAACACCAAAAAACATATAATAACACCAAAGCGCATTGTTTTATTAATAATCATCATTGTTTTACATCATACATCGATTTTAGAACACAGTTGTCACACGATCCTTTTTGTGTTGGATGTACATGCACATTACTTTCAGACGAAGACAAATTTGGGTGCTTGTATTTGCTGTTTACAGAAGTCTTGTTGTTCTGAGCACCATTCTTCATCTTTTCTACCTGATTGGAGCTTTCATTCACCTTGCTAAATTGTTTATTAGAACAGTTAAAAGTATATTTTTCAGTGTTGCCCTTACTGTCTGACTTTACGAAAACGGTTCTTAAATCACGAGCCTTATGAGGACTATTGCTTCCTGTTGATGATTTGGGAGATCATGATTGTCCTTGATGAGCAGACTTCTTATACCCTTGTCTTTGATCTGCTCGTTTTGGCTTCTTTTGTTGGTTGTGAACCGGCTCACAAACATCAGCACAAGAGTGAGTATTGGTATTACACGCATTCACACATCCATATTTCTTATTCTTAGGATTTTTCAAAATCCTAGAACAAGCATTTAATCCAGGTTCCTTGCTCTCAACATAAGATCCGACACCAGAATCAGTTTTTAAAGAAGCATTTGGAATAGTTGTGAAAGATGCATCACTAAAAACATCACATTCATCATCTTCACTATCCCAATCTTCAATTATCACTGCATCTGCACAAGAACTAGACGAGTTAGTATCATTCACACAGTTTTGTTTGACATCTACCGGCTTAGCAGATTCTTCCTTGACTGGTTTACGAGGCATGTGTTTTCTAACATTTCTTTCACTTGTGCCACTACAAGTCTTAAAATTACATGATTTAGAAACATTTGAAATATTTTCAGACATATTGACACTCTAATTTTCAGATGGTTTTTCAACAACATTTTCACAAGTTTGTTCACTTTCAGAAATAACTTTTTCAAAAACATCACAACCATTATTAACCGAGTTCAAATCATCACCACGCCCAATATTGTTTTCTTCCAAATCCTCAGGCCCAATATACATAGTACTGAGAATATCGAAAAGCAAAGTATTATCATAAATAAATTTGTTCGAAAATTCATCAGAAACAGGTGCTTGTTCATCACCAATCACATCTTTAACATATACTTCATCTGTTCCAACATATTTTTTGCTGGTCGATTTCATCGGGCCTTTGCCAACTGGTGTCTCATTAGTCTTGGGACCGTAAGACATGTTTTCGCATTAGCTATCTCCTCTTTGGTCATGGGCAAAAAGGTATAGTTGTGGTTGAATGGAGGAGGTACCTTATTGTAACCCAACCCAGCCCCCCTTTTCTTACTATACTCCAATTATTTGTCACATAAGTTCTTGACCAATTTACTAGAAGTGTCATATTTTTTAATATTTAACTCATTGATTTGGTATTTTTGTTTAATTTCTTCTAGCTCTTTGGTCAAGATGTGAATTGTTTCTTTCGTATGATCATGTACACAACTCTTTACGCTCAGATCTTGTTGGAGTTTAGCAATATCTTTTCTTTGAGCTTCAATCTTTTCTTTATAAAGTTTATCATTTTTCGTTGAAGCAGAGTTGTGTCTTTTTATATCTTGAAGAACCGTTAGCAATTCTTAGTTGTGTGACTTGTAAATCGCAACTACAGTAGAACTACCGTTAGTACACAAATTTTCCACCAGAGAAAACATCTTTGAATTAAGACCGTGAATTAGAAGCTGGTAAAAAAATTGATTCCTTTATTCTTTTCCTGCAATCAAAATCTGAGAAAAAACACAAGCCTAAGCGAGAACCCGTGTACTCGCTAACTCAAACACTTTGCAGTCGAATGAACCCGCTTTCTGAATCACACCTCAAAACCTGTCAAAACTTATCACCAAAATAAAACAAACCCCCTTTTTTATTTTTTTATTTTTTTATTTTTATTTTATATAATTTTTTAAAGAAAATAACACTATATTATTATTAAAACCTCTTATTAATTAATATTACTATATTTTATTTTAAATATATACTAATTACTATTATAATTATTATTATTTGTTATATTATTATTAATAATTAAGTAACGATTACCTTATGATTAATATTATTATTATTAATAAAAACATAATTTAAAAACCTAACCAATTAAATCAAATGTCTGTCACTTCTTCTTCTTCTTCGTTTCAAAAAGAACACATCCAAACCCTAAAACTCAGTTGCCAAAACACTCATCTTCTCCGTTATCAGAACTTGCAACACCGAAATGTTTCACCTTCTTCTTCGTTCAACAGGTGTAACAACCCGCTTATCGCTATCGTTACTCTCGTTACGCCTAGCACCCGAGATTCGGATCATAATGTAACTATATCGCTTACCACGCTGCTTCGCATTTTAACGCATACTTTCAACAAGCTATATCGCACATCACAATGCATACACTAACGCTAACGATGACATCGCCTGAGTACTTAAGCTACTCCCCTCGCTTGTCGTGACGCAAACGCTAACGATGACCTCGCGTGAGTGCTTAAGCTACTCCACTCGCTCGTCGTGATGCGACGCAAATGCAACGCAACTTGAAACGCAGTTACTTACGCTAAGACCAATTATATATATATATATATATATATATATATGTATGTATGTATAAATATCAAAGTGCTAAAACTTGGTTGAAACGCGCACTTGTGAGCACGCACAATTCAACTTAACGCGCAAAAACACACCTAAACACGACATAATGACTATTTGAGTGCTGAAACCGTTGAAACGCGCACTCGCGGACACACGCAATTCTACGTATCGCACCAAAACGCGATACTACTTATCTTGCTAAAACGCTTGAAGTATCCACAATGGTTAACGTAACAAAACGCACCAAACGAAACAAAATTCGGAAACTAACGAAACGTAGTTCAGCCGATCGAATGGACAATCGACCGGATGGACTACCGTCCAGATGACCATCCGCTCGGATGGCCATCCGACCGACAGGCCATCCGACCCAACGCTCCTCTTGCACCGCCTAACTCACTCTCACCCTCTATAAATACCACTAATTCACGTCCCTTTCATTGATTTGATACTCCCTTCCGACCAACTCGCCCCCAAGACATCATCACTAACGTTTTCTCACCCGAATAACCATCCGATCGAATGGCCATCCGTCAGGATGACCATCCGACCGGATGACTTAGCATCTATACTTTCCATTGTTTAAATGCTACAACGAAAACTTCAAAATTTTCAAAACGATTTACAAACAAACACTCCATTCGAATGGCCATCCGTTTAAATGGTCATTAGCCTGGATGACCATCCGTCCGGATGACCATCCGATCGGATGGGAACTCACTTGTTCAGATCACCTTTCGAACACTCGACCATTCGACATTCTGTTCAATGCTCTATTCAACGACTTATGCTACTGTTCACAGGCTAACTCAACGCACTCCCTTCAACCCAATCTAGATTGTGTCTACTTGCTAAACACACTGTGAGTATACTTGACCCCCCTCTTTACGCTTTCAACACTTTTTGGGTGTAACATACGTTTATATCGAAACACACTTATCAAAACGCAGTACATAATCTAAACTATTATCACATGCGAATAACTGGCGTACATATTTACACGTGATGCTTGATACATATGTGCTAGGACAATTACTCGTGACATTTCAACTTAACTAGTATAGTACTATAGTTAGACTCACACCCGACGGGGTCTAGTTAAGACAAACTCGCACAGTCTACTTGGGACTTAGCTGGCAGTCTTTGTTTTGTTGCTTATATGTTGTGTATCATGTTTATGTATGTGGAAATTCGCAACGCTTTTATTCTACTTTATGTTATATCAAACCTGTATACTCGCCAATACATTTTTGTATTGACATTATTTTAACGTATGTTGCAGGTTAGACTCAGATTTACTCGAACCAAGATAGGCTACTATAGAAACTCACCTAAAATTCTAGGTTTTTCGGATTTGTATTGTTCTAGAGACATGAAATCTGTACGACTATGTGTGAAATATTTGTTTATTAGTATGGGATAATGAACTTGTTAAATATTCTCGGTAGTTAGTTGTTATGGATTCTCTTGAGCAATCTGATTCGGCTAGTGCTGCGCCCTGATGATTCCGCCATCGGTTGGGGTGTGACAAATTGGTATCAGAGCCATAACTATAGGGAATTAGGTCAGATTAGGATTTCGACCAGCAGACGCTTTGTACGAACACACGCACTCTAGCTTCGTACGAACTCCCATGCTGTGGCTTCGAACGAATGGATTATTCTCTATGGATTCTAAAATGCTTAAATATATATTACACTTTCGTACGAAGGTAACTTCGTACGAAGGAAGCCTTTCCTATGGCAATACAGTACTTTAATTGCCTTTCCTAAGGCTGGCACAATTTACACGATTGAAGACACTCGCATAACACAAACGAGCGATCACGTCGAGATTAGGTGTGAAAACCAAGAACTCTCGATGAGATCACTCACTCAGCGTATTATTCTAGCACGAGAATCTTTCGTAGAGCCAGGAGTGATATCCATATCTCGACAGAAATCTCCATCTCTATCTAGTGGAACTCATGAATTTATTCAGTGAGCACAACCATAACTAGAAGCGAAGTTGTTAAGTCAGGGGTGAAACCCGTATCTTAATAACCCGTTCCACTCCCTAAAATGGTTTTCAAAAGCTCTCACCAAAGTCTCGACTGTACCAACTGTAGGACCGGTTTTGACACCGTTCGATTGCGTAACGAACGTTCGACGTGCGGAATCCGTGAACGTGCGTGACCGAACACACAATAACGTACTAGAACCGTGAATCTATTGAAAGATATGACGTGTACAATACAAGAATCACGTAGAGAGTACTTTCTCTCTCTAGACTTTCTCTCTCTAGACTTGAATCTCCTAAATCACCAAATGAGCAAAAGTCTTACAACTTATGTCATAACTCTCCTATTTATAGCCCTTGGAATTAATGAGATTTCTCATTAATTACCAAAATGCCACCTTGCTAAAACTATCTAAATATTACAATAAAGGCTTGATTTCTTCGGTTTCTCGCTACGGCTCGAATTGACGAAGGCGATAGACATTAATGCACTAACAATCTCCCCCTTGGATATTGCCGCAGTCAATCTCGTAGCATCTTGTCTTTCTCTTTTTTTTCGAACAGAATCCCCGTGAATCTGTCTTTAGCTTCAGTTGCTCCCCTCCTTGGTAGTCTCTTTCTTCAGGCTCCCCCTTTCGTCAAGCTTCCGTGCTTTTGGGATCGACGCCTGGCTTTCCGTAGCAACAGGATCAGAAACCTACACATCTCAACCTTTCGTAAGACAAAATAATTTTGACTCTAAAAGAATTCACTCAAAATTCTCAAACATATAACACACGATATTGTGATTCAAATTAATGAATCATCTAAACATTTGAGGATTATCTTCCAACTTCTCATCATCTTAACCAAACCAATTGTTCATCTTGTTTAGCCATTGAGATTTTGAATATCAGTTTTCCAACATCAGTTGACGAAAATCTTTTTGAATTTTTCAAAAATTTTATGCTAAAACACTCTGAAAATCTTTTTGGATTTTTGTTTTTGAATGAAATGCAATAAACAAATATATACAAACAATATTTTTGTGAGTTTGTGTAAGAGGATCATATCAGTTTATGAGACAAATCACTAGCACCGTTAAGCTTTAATCATTTTAAGTTCTAAACGATTCACCTTGATTGTCGATATACTGATCCATCTTAAATCCTCACACAAATTTCAATTTACTCAGGATACGATTTAGATGTCTTATGAACTTAGCTCATTCATGTGTCCCACCTCTTGAATATACTCCCGTATCCAGAATCCCAATATTCAGTCTTACAGGTGAGTATACCACAATGATATTTGTACATAAATTAGGTAATGCGAGGGCCGAGGGATTTCAGGTCGATACTTCCGTATACGCAGAGAGATATCAGCTTCGACTTTACGGTATGTCCCCTTTAGAGGATCTTTTAGCTACAACAGCAGCGACTATCAATTTTATTGTTTCATCAGCATGCTGAGGGTTTATGATATATTTCAAGCATTTGTGAAAAGTATTATCCGAGGACTAGGTCAGAACTTCCATTCAGTAGAAGTCTCGGAATAATACCCCAGACATCATTGAGTATAAAAAACCTAGTATATCAGAATATGAGACCTTTCAAACGAGATTTCAGGGGTTACCTATATATCCAAGTAGTGTTCCCCACGAATTTCACAAGTTTGAAATTTTAGGTTTATATCCCGAATAAATCTACTAAATGTGCGAAAACCTATCGACACATCATCAGTGAAGCCGTTTATCACATTTGACATTTCATTTCTTTAGCATGCTGTGAGAGTCCAACTGATTTACTATCATTTCCTCTTTTTCACAACAAAACTCATTTTGAATTTTTCAATGTTTTTGACATTTTCAAATTTTCAAATTTTTTTTAAAATTTTCTCCCCCTAAAATCAAAATATGTTTCAATTTTGATTTTCTGAGAAAATTTGAAAACAAACTATACAGATAAAGTGACAACATGATATCGAATCGCTTCAATTCGCCATCCACTTTGCATAAACAATCAGAACTCCCCCTGACAACAAACTATTTTCCCATTATGATTTCAAAACACTTAAGTTTGTTTTAATCAAAATGGTTTTTCCGGAAAATTAGCTTTGTTTGTCATTTCACAAACATGGGGTTTCATCACCTTGTTCTTCAAATGACCACTTGTAGGAAAGATGAATCAAGTAATATGCCGATTCCTGCTCCACGATTAATTAATCTTTTAAAAGTTGAAATATCACCAGAGTGAATTTCTCAAGAAATATGCCGATTCCTGCTCCACGATTACCAACTTGGGAGCTCCGGCAAGTCAGGTTTTTTCAGTTAAAGAGATTCACCCAAGCCTGACGATCCTTGGGTGTTTTGAAGATACCTTTTTGATTCATAAAATTCTTTAACTCCTTTTACCTTACCCTCGACCATTTTTCCAAAAATATTTTTTACTTTGCTATTAAAAGCCTTTTCAACATCAAATTCTATCTTCTCAGAATAGAACTGATTCGAAATTTTCACTTTCCCATCTTTTTGTTTAAAATTTTCAGTCCGCAATGGTGGAAAGTTGATATCATCCATTGGCGGAACTGAATTTTTTCCTTTTTGCTCAATATGTGGCTCTTCTGACTTTGACGAGTCAGATTCATCGCCAACACGTGGCTCCTTTGTTTCCGAAGAAACAAATTCATCGCCAGGAACTTTTTCTTTCTTCACACACCATTTTGTCCTCAGATTTGTATCTGATGAATTCGTTTTGCTTGATTTGTTATTCTTTGGAGAGCAAGACGATTTATCAGAACTCTTCTCTGATTTTCTTGTTGTATCCGAGGACAAAATCCTTTCAAGGTACTCTCGAGCTTTCTTTCTTTTCTTTCTCAGTCGGTCTTTCTGCCCTTGTGAAAGCTTCACTTTCTGTTCTTTCACCTTCTGTTCTTTGGGCTTTTCTTTGACCTTGACTGATTTCTTCATCTTTTTCTGAGATTCAGCCCTCGATCTTTCCATTGATCTCATTGGGCAATCTCTTGCAGTATGTCCTTTGATTTGGCAGTTATAGCATCTCCTCGTCTCAAACCACTGATTCTGGCAGTTAACATCAATGTGTCCTTGAACACCACAAGTGTAGCACACTCTGTTATCGTACCATTCACCACTTTCACACCAAACGCTCAGATCATAACATTGTCTGGCTTTGTGGTAATCATCACTTCTCCTGAAAGCTAGATTTGGCTTTGAAGCACTGTGGTCAAACCTGCACCACATATCACCAACTTTTTGTGAGTTTTGGTTTTTCCATTTTTGTGGTTTTTTATCTTGATTGGATGATTGAACTGATGAGCTTTTATTTTTGTTTTGAAAATTTTTCGAATTTTTAACATTTTGTTTTTGTTCTACATTCTTCTTAACATGTTTTTGCGTCGAGCATTCACCTTTCTCAGTAGAATGTAAAACAGTTTCTTTAAATTTTTATTTTAATTCCAAAAATATTTTCTTTTTCTCTTTTTCATCATCAGCTTTATCATCACAATCTTTAATTATGACTTTGTCATAATTTGTGACATTGTCACTTATTGGAACTGAAATGATCGGTTTTGGACAAGAATAATCTGGTGTTGATGACGAAGTCTCAAAACCTTTCAATTTCTTTTCAAGCTCATCAATTTTATTCCGAGCAATTTCAGCTTCATTTTCAAGCCGAATGATTTTCTGAAGATGAGAATTTATTTCAATCTGTTTTTCAAGATTATTTTTAAAAATAACAGATTTTTCATCTTCTAAAATCTTCATTTGACTTTGAAAATCTTTTTCAATTTTCAACTTTTCATTTTCTAAAAATGTTATTTTATTTTGAAATTCTTTTTCATTTTCTTTTAAGATTTTGTTTTCTAATGTCAAATTCTCCACATCTTTCAGAAGTTTGACATTTTCTGATCCAGATTTATCACATTTTGAGCACTTCTCAGACATCGTTTCAGCTTCAGCTTCCTTCTCATCCTTGATAGCTAAAATTTCTTCAACTTGCTTCTCTACCACTTGAACATTTTCTTCAGATTTGAATTTTTCTTCAACAGTTGCTGCTTTCTGATTCTTCTCTCTTGCAGCTTGTCTTTCTTTGATCTCTTCCATCTTACCTGCAAAATAAAAGTTAAAACTTTCAGGTGATAATTCTCTTTGATAATTTTCAAATTTTTGAATTTTTTCACTGTCATCATCACTTTCTTCATCTGATGATTGATCAAAAATTTGAGCTTTTTCTGAAACTTCTTCTGTTGAAACTGGTTTTTCTTCCAATTTTTCAGGATAGAATTGCTGAGATTCGTAATACAAATACGCAAAATATTCTTCATAATCCATGTTTTGGATTTAAAAGTTCACAAAATCAGGTCTTCAAACGAACTGAGTTTACACACGATCTGGAATTCAACCAACTTGAACAATTCGTGCGAGTTGGTATACTTCAAACGACTTAGTTCAAAAATTGTTTTAGCTCAAAGTCCACAAATTTTAACTTCCACAAAGCCCACAAAACGTTTGTAACCAAGAAATCCACAAGCTAGTGGCCCACTAATCAAACTCAATCACAAAGTCTTCTTGACAAATTTTCTGCCCAAAACTATTACTCACTTACTCACAGCCCAAATTCGAATCAATAGCCCAATTCTTTCGGCCCAAAAACTTCTAGCTCAAAATGTATTCACAATCTTTGACCCACTTGATTATTGAAACAAATGCTTAATGGCCCAAACCTAAACCAAATGCTTATTGGCCCCAACTCAAATTATGTAGCCCAAATATCTCAAAGTTCACGACCCAAATAAGATTCAACCGCCCAAACTCGAATCTCATGGGCCGATATATCTAAAAAATATGATTGGCCCGCAATGTTCACTAAGCCGACAACATCAGATACAACAATTCAATTTTTACTTCACATGCAATAACCTTCAATGATTGGACCGTTCAATATGTGGTTTTTGATTCATTGGGCCTTCATTTTAATTTTGGCTGACACTTCTTAAATGATCAATTAATGTGGCCGACAACTTCTATATCATTAGAAATCTGATTGGACCGTGAACTTAATGATCAGATAACCATTATTTCATCACACAACCACAAGAGCGAAATCCCTCGATATAATGTCACAAAAGCGAAATCAGTAAGTTCAAAAGAGCGAAACCCCTGTTTTTCAAATGAGCGAAACCCTGATGAAGACCTTATGAGCGGAACCTTATGAGCAGAACCTTAAACAGTAATGTCCACTGGAGCGAAACCTAATGTTCCAAGAGTGAAACCCCTCAAAATTTGTGACACAAGAGCGAAACTAGGTGTTTAAATGAGCGAAACCTGATTTTTGACGCGAAATCGGACCGAAAACCTTCGATTTCTCCTAAACGGCTAGGAGTTAGGATCTAAAACTTGGTAGGGTTATAGATCAGGTGTTTTCGTACAACATATCAAAAAATCAGCTGATTCGGACCGTAAAAACCCGTTCAATTTGACGAAAAACAGTGAAAAACGTGAAAAATGAGTAGAAGATGAAGAAATGATGAAATTCGAATCAGAAATCGCTGAAATCTGGTATGAATCAATGTGTTTGATCAGTGCAATCGAGCTCCTAGCTCTGATACCACTTGTAGGACCGGTTTTGACGCCGTTCGATTGCGTAACGAACGTTCGACGTGCGGAATCCGTGAACGTGCGTGACCGAACACACAATAACGTACTAGAACCGTGAATCTGTTGAAAGATATGACGTGTACAATACAAGAATCACGTAGAGAGTACTTTCTCTCTCTAGACTTTCTCTCTCTAGACTTGAATCTCCTAAATCACCAAATGAGCAAAAGTCTTACAACTTATGTCATAACTCTCCTATTTATAGCCCTTGGAATTAATGAGATTTCTCATTAATTACCAAAATGCCACCTTGCTAAAACTATCTAAATATTACAATAAAGGCTTGATTTCTTCGGTTTCTCGCTACGGCTCGAATTGACGAAGGCGATAGACATTAATGCACTAACACCAACGACTCGAGTCATGTAGTAACTGGAAGGACGAATGCCGTAGCCGCATCCCGGTGAGGGCATGGTCCTGAGGCCAAAGCATGTACTCGAACTCGTTGGGAATAGTTGGATCACTTTGGATAGTCGACGCCTCAAACCCCGGGCACTCTATTTATACTAAGCCTGCAATCGCCGATTTTTACGTATCCTCGAATTTTATCGTGTTATTATGCGTCATCGAATTTATTTTATGCTTGCTGTTGAGATTTTACGCTTTATCGATTTCTTGTTGTATCGTATTTACGCTCCATCGAATATATGCATAACGTGCACAACCATCACAATCTGAAACAAGAGCTAATACTCGCAACAAAAACTAGATTCTAACGAGTCGCTCTCTTAAACGCATCCCCGCGTCCTCGCGCTATCTATATGATTTTCAAATATGTGTGTAACCACATACTACATATATACACACATATATACGCACACGTACACTTATGTGCATACGTGAGAACCTAGGAAATTCCGTGTCTCCTATGTGAATACGTATTACTATATCAACGATAAACGAGTTTTTACGCGCTAATCGCTATCGCAAACACAAAATCATTATGATCAAATCTCACTCCAATCTATTTGTCTAGATGCCTTCGAACGCTTCCACCTCACGACAAACAGCCAGAAGAAGAGCTAGACGAAACGCCGATAAGAGGATCGCCTCACTCGTGGCCAGGGAAGTGGCCAAGGTTATTCCTCAAATCATTGCGCAAGTTCAATCTCGTACAAACTCTCAAACTCCAGGAGACTCTATGACCAACGCGCCCAGGTCTACCTTCTCCTTCAAGCACTTCAAAGCTTATGGTCTAATGGACTTCACAGGTGAAGAAGGTGTATCTCAGCTATACCAATGGTTTGATGCAACCGAGGTTACCCTTCGTCAGAGTGGGTGCCCCGAGCATTCCGTACCACATACGCTATAGGAGTATTTCAATCAAGAACACTCGACTGGTGGACAGCCGAGCATAACAAATGTGGGATTGATGCAGCATAGGCACTCTCCTGGAATGAGCTGAAAGAGCTCATGAAGGAACAGTATTGCCCTCCCCATGGAGTCCAGAAGCTAGAAGATGAATTTTGGAATATCAAACAAGTTGAAGGTGATAACAACGGCCTCACATCAAGGTTCAAACAACTTAGCATTATCTGCCCAAACCAAGTTGATACTCCCGATAAGGCCATCAAGAAGTACATCCGCGCCTTGCCGGAGTGTGTGGGCGATTTTGTCGAAGCTGCGAGACCTGCTACCATCGAAGAAACCTATCGCTTGGACGCAGAAATCAACGATAAGCGAATCTTGGATGGATTCTTCTCCAAAGATTCCACCTGGAAGGCTCACCAGGAAATCATCATCGGATCCTCTAAAGAATCCTCCGATGAATCTTCCGACGAATCCTCAAATGAATCCTCTGATGGCAACGCACTTCCACAAGACGCGCAGCCTAGCCGCAAGAGAAAGAACTCGAGATTCAACTCTCCAACAACTGAACTGCCTCAACCAGAGCCTCTCCGAGCAGTCTCGCTACTCCCAAAACATGCCTACACTGGAACCCTCCCCTAGTGTTACAAGTGTACCTATCATCACTAGGCTGGAGCTGACTGTCGCTATTGCATCAATTGCAACTGTTACGGTCACTTCACCCGACATTGCCGCACAGGATCATGAAACCAAGGCATGCTAGCACTTCCAGCACCACCGCCGCAATTTGCAGAACCAACAGCAACTATAGCCCAAGCAGGAGCTTTCGACATCAACACCGACTAGGCGCAGAACGACGTAGTTAACGGTATAATTTCTGACACTGCCACCTATGCTTCGTAATTATTCAATCGATTGATCGATGTCACCTCGATATGCGACGTCGACAGTCGCTCTCTCGCACTCGCTCTTGTACTCGCACATAGTCTAAGCGCACACACAACTTCTATTACTAGCACTACGTACACATACAATATATACCACGATATAATGTGTTTTACCCTCACTATGCGCTCTTAGAATAAGATACGACAAACGTGCAAGGAACAAACTAATCACGAGTGCACACGGTCTTATTTTGGTCAGTGCACGGAGATCGTACGGAGTTCTAATGGTGCCATAACGTTAAAAGC
This sequence comes from Helianthus tuberosus, assembly GCA_030545235.1. NCBI lineage: Eukaryota > Viridiplantae > Streptophyta > Magnoliopsida > Asterales > Asteraceae > Helianthus > Helianthus tuberosus. The sequence continues at coordinate 111,466,070 of CM060402.1, forward strand.
ATGGTTAAGCGTGGTGGATACGCCGCTGGTACTTCCTATATATAAGTGTCTTAACCATGTCGACAAAGTGTGACATCTATTCACGGGACGTAAGTGGTGTGGTTAAAGCATGGTGGATATGCCGCTGGTACTTCCTATATATAAGTGCTTTGCCATGCTAATCAAGTTTCATGAAGAAAGTGCCATGTGGAGTTTAACGTTATTAGACCTTTTATACTATTGTGATTATTTTCAACACGCTAAACTCATTCGCAAGGCGTAACATCTCAATCGCATCATCGATAGACTTTTCGAAAGTCTACAGCACAATGCAATCGCCTCATCGATAAACTTTTCGTAAGTTTTCAACGCAGTGCAATCGCATCAATGGTAGATTTATTCGTAAGTCTACAATGCAACGCAACGCAATCGCAACTTCGCTGGAATCTAACGCTCATCGCTCTCGCAACGCTTGAGCGCTTTAACGCTTATCGCATCTATTAATCTCATCGCTTCGATACTCTCATCGCTTATCGCCTGACTCTTATCGCTATCTGTGTTATGTTGGCACGCATTACATCGCTTCACGAGACGGAACTAATATGGTCAAAACATGGTGGATACGCCGCTGGTACTTCCTATATATAAGTGTTTTAGCCATATTAGCAAACTATCGTGGAAAGATGCCATGTGGGGCTTAATGTTAGTTAAAATTCTGATACTATCAAAACTAATCAAATTGCGCTATTCGCGCACACTCCCATCGCTTATCGCTTATCGCGCATCACTTATCGCTTGTCGCGTATCGCTTATCGCTTGTCGCGTACTGCTTATCGCTTGTCGCGTACCGCTTATCGACTATCGCGTATCGCTTGTCGCTTATCGCGTATTGCTTACCGCTCGTCGCTTACCACGCTTATCATCCTCACTACTTCGATATTTCGCATCATCAAACTATTCAAGCAACCTGTTATCGATATGTTCACAGTCAATCTCACTTCTTAATCTATTTCGATTCTATCCCAAACTCGGTCTGACCTTCTATTCGCTTGGACCGAGGAAACGAAAATCTAACCGTGTCATATCGGCACGCATGACATCGCTTCGCGAAACGGAAGTAATATGGTCAAAACATGGTGGATACGCCATGAGGTACTTCCTATATATAAGTGTTTTAACCATATTAACAAACTTTCGTGGAAAGATGCCATGTGGGACTCGATGCTAATTACCTTTTTGTACTATTAAAACATATTTATTACTAATTTTGAAAATAAATGGAAAAATTTTTCTAAAAATTTAATTAAACCGTTGGATAAGTGAAATTTCCTCACAACGTGGAGGTAACATCGACTAAGCTTAACTCCATTTCCAAGGGAAGTTTTCATAAGTCCAGTCTTCTTTAAAACCTTTTTGCTGTTTCTAAACAAAACTTTTCTTAAGACGTTGGTTTAACATCGAACTCAGCTTAATACCATGTCATAAGAGAGGTTCCTTAAACCAAGTTTTCCTTCCAGATCTTTTCAATGTCTAAACAAAACTCTTCTTACGACGTTGGTTTAACATCAACTCAGCTTAACACCACATTATAAGGAATTTTCATAAATCAAATTTTTAAGCTATTTTGCAATGACTTAACAAGACTCTTCGAGAACTCAAAACATTTTCGTAACGCTGACTTGTGGATACTACCTTTTGGCCAAGACAAGTCGCTTTTCGTTATCACAATCGATTTTCCCGTACCCGAGATGCTCACAATCGTCAATCCTCAATCGATTACTCGTTCATCCTCAGCTAATCTTAACGCTTTTACCACTACTTATACGGGTCAACTCTCACCAGTCTTCCTTCTGGATTAATTTCGGGACGAAATTTCCTAAAGCAGGGGAGACAGTAACAACCCGCTTATCGCTCTCGTTACTCTCGTTACGCCTAGCACCTGAGATTCGGATCATAATGTAACTATATCGCTTACTACGCTGCTTTGCATATTTTCGCATTTTAACGCCTACTTTCAACACGCTATATCGCACATGACAACGCATACACTAACGCTAACGATGACATCGCGTGAGTACTTAAGCTACTCCCCTCGCTCGTTGTGACGCAAACGCTAACGCTAACGATGACCTCGCGTGAGTGCTTAAGCTACTCCCCTCGCTCGTCGTGATGCGACGCAAACGCAACGCAACTTGAAACGCAGTTACTTCTGCTAAGACCAATTATATATATATTTATATTTATATGTATAAATATCAAAGTGTTAAAACTTGGTTGAAACGCGCACTCGCGGGCACACGCAATTCAACATAACACACAGAAACACACCTAAACACGACATAATGACTGTCTGAGTGTTGAAATCGTTGAAATGCGCACTCGCGGACACGCGCAATTCAACGTATCGCACTAAAACTCGATACTACTTATCTCGCTAAAACGCTTAAAGTATCCACAATGGTTAACGAAACAAAACGCACCAAACAAAATAAAAGTCGGAAACTAGCGAAAAGCAGCTCAGTCGATTGAATGGACAGTCGACCGGATGGACTACCGTCCGGATGACCATCCACTCGGATGGCCATCCGATCGGATGACCATCCGACCGACAGGCCATCCGACCCAACGCTCCTCTTGCACCGCCTTACTCACTTTCACCCTCTATAAATACCACTCATTCATGTCCCTTTCACTTATTTGACACTCCCATCTGACCAACTCGCCCCCAAGACATTCTCAGTCACTCTTGATCAAGATTCAAGGCTTTTTGGTAAGCTTTTCTCTTCAAATCTTGTACAATCATCATCACTAATCACTTCTCCATCATCTTCTTCATCAAAATCATTGGTTTTCGCTTTGAAATCATATGATTTGGACTACTTGAAGGTGGTTCTCACTTGGTTTCTTATGCAAACTGTTGCGTGACATCATCTCATCAAGATTTTTCCAGATCTAAAGGATTTGCACACTATTCAACATGAATCTCAACATTTTTCAATAGTCTTCTACTTTTCTTCAACATTCTACACCAAAAACCGATGGAATCTATACTCAATCAGACTCTCTACTCATTCCTTAGTTGAGAGGCGGCTTGAAAACGGATTTCCACCAGAGAGATGACCGAGTAACGGGTCGAACATGAAACTCCGTCAAGAATAGTGAGTCTGGTCGAATGGGGTGATTCCCAGCCGATCGAATGAGCTGGGCTTGGTGTGTTTTTTCATTATTGACACGTCATAGTGCCATCTCTGTTAAACTACAAACTTAAACAATTTTCAAACAACAGGACACCCACCTGAATGACCATTCGAGCAAGTGGTCTGACCCTTTTAACTAATCCTTGTTCAAAACGATTTGACCAAACTTCAAACTAACGTTTTCACACCCGAATAGCCATCCGATCGAATGGCCATCCGTCAGGATGACCATCCGACCATATGACTTAGCATCTATACTTTCCATCGTTTAAATGCTACGACGAAAACTTCAAAATTTTCAAAACAATTTACAAACAAACACTCCATTCGAATGGCCATCCGTTCGAATTGTCATCTGCCCGGATGACTGTAACACCCCGTGTTTTCACGAGTGAAAGTCAAAGTCAAGGTCAAAGTCAACGACCGATTTCGCGCGACGTGACTCGTAGAATTGTTTGTATGATATTTAGATTATGTGGAGTAAATGTTGTACATTGCAAACGACCTACGACTGTGAACGATAGGAAGTAACAATGCGATAAAGTTAATCAAGCTATGATAATCAAATCGACCTCGAATCGTAACTCGGGCTGCGTATTTTACTTGCCGTTATACGTGTGTGTGTGCCTTACGTGTTACTTGTGCATGTTATTTTATGTTATTTTATGTTGTGATAATCAAGCGAACTCAATCGAACTCGAAGTCTAACTCGAACATGAACGAACCCGAACCCGAATAAGAAGTAGTTGGGACTGAAAGTAATTTGATTAGGAAACCCTATCGAATCGCTCACAAATCAGAACCGAATCAACGTCGCACCGAACACACCAAAGGAGGTGGCGTCTGCACGGATGGCCAATCCGCACGGATTGCCAATCCGCACGGATTGCCAATCCGCACGGATGGCCAGTCCGCGCGGATAGCCTACCCGGGTGCGTGCCATGCGCACGGCTCACCCTTTCCCTTTTTGGCATCCTATAAATACACGGGTCACTCTCCACTTTTTCCACTTTTGGCAAGTGACGTCCGAACCACACGCATTCTTCACCTTTTCTCAGATTTCTCTCAATCCAGGTAAGATCTTGCACTAATCCTTGTACATCTTTGATCACTACACAATTCTACACACTTCTATCTTTCGGATCTTCCATTTTAACCAAGAAATCATCCGGATTCGAGGTATTCACGGGTGACGTCATCATGAAGTTCATAAGAACTTCATGCTTGGCTTCATTCCACCAAGAATGTCTCAAATCTAAACGATTTCTACAAATTTTTACAATAACTTCACCTAGTTCTAAACATTTCTAAGGATGAAAGAGTTGAAAGAAATAAACCTAAGTTCTCTCCTTCTTTTACCCTTAAAACCGGTACGAATCCGATCAGTCCTAGGGTTCTACTCGTCAATAGTGATGCTCTAGTTCTAGATCCGGAGTCCTACCCATAGACAACTGATTTCGGGGTTAACCGGGACGACCGTTCTAAGTCGCCGACAGGCCGAGTTAGGGTGGTTCCTGACCAGTCTAGTCATGCGGGTAAGAACACCACTCCAAGTGGTTGCCACGTAATCAGAACGTCTCGATAAGCGACAACAGAAACCAAGTGTAGACGGACGGAACAACCAGACCAGTTGTCCGCACGGACAAGCTATCCGCACGGACTAGCTGTCCGCACGGACGAGCCATACGCACGTACAGCCGATACGCACGTACAGGTCATACGCACGGGTTGTCATCCGCACGGACTACCCTTGGGACCCACTTTCCAAACAAGGTTTGAGTATCGACGAACGAGCAATCCGGACGGACGACCTCTGAATGGATTACTCTTCGGATCATGAGATACTAAGGCCTTAAGATGAAAATCAAACAATCTCCATCCGCACGGCCAAGCCGTACGCACGGACAGGCTATCCGGACGGATTGTCTCTGCCCGCGCGCACAGACTGCCCGCACGGACTACCATACGCACGGACCGCCGTCCGCGCGGCCGGCTTGAAAAATTGAAACACTTTGGTGTTTTCAAAATGCTACAACGAAAACTCCAAAGCATAAGCCATCATACACAAACACATCTTAGGAAGAAACAATCCACTTGAACAATTATCCACACAAGTAATCTATCTGTACGGATAAGTAGTCCGCACGTACAACTAGTCCGCACGGGTTGCCACCCGCACGGACAGTCACACGCACGGATAACCTATCCGGATGGAACACCATCCGCACGCATCACCATCCGCATGGATAGGTCATGCGCACGGATGACTTCTACTCATGGATGTCTGATCCGCACGATCAGTCATCTTACCCACTCTCACTGTACTGTTTTACGCGTCACTTATCGTTACGTTATCGAATCTATTCAGGCTAATCGTACTCGCTGTAAAGCGCTCCCTTCAATCCATATCACTGTGAGTATACTCGAACCCTTTTTGCTTTAGCACTTTTGGGTGTTACATACGTTACAACTATTCAAACTACAACAATCACACTACTCAAGCTATTTTAACGCTTAACCATTAATGCATGTTATACGTGGCTTATGAATGCTTGTTTGTTATGTTTACACATGGAATGCTGTCTACCTGCCTTAGCAACGATAGTACTATAGTTTGGACTCAGCACCCGCTCACACGGGGGTTGTTAAGGATCTTTCACTTGCATGAATTACAGTGGTAATAGTGTATTGCGAACTGCCTCGGGCAGTCAACCCGCAGTCATTGGTATCGATGGATCTATATCGATAACTAACGTGCTTCATTTCACTATGTGTACGTGCTGGTTATGCGTAAACGAATTCGAATTCTATATGCTATTATCAAACTTGTATGCTCACCTTTACATTTCATGTATTGACTTTATTTTAACGTATGTGACAGGTGCCTAGGTTGTTTATATGCTTCTCGGGCCGTGATGAAATCAAAGCTAGGAACTGGAGTCCTAGAAACCAATAAATAAATTAGTTATGTTTAAATCTGAGTTGTCGGAACAGAATATTTGTTTAGTTTTTGTCTGTAATAACTTGTTTTGCTATTTGAGACATGGTATGGGACATGTCAACTTAAATTGAATGGTAATGATAGTTGTTATGGAAACTTCTGGACAATCCGTTTCGCTCAGTGCCGCGCCCCGATGATTCCGCCATCGGTTGGGGTGTGACAATGACCATCCATCCGGATGACCATCCGATCGGATGGGAACTCACTTGTTCAGATCACCTTTCGAATACTCGACCATTTGACATTCTGTTCAACGCTCTATTCAACGACTTATTCTACTGTTCACAGGCTAACTCAACGCACTCCCTTCAACCCAATCCAGATTGTGTCTACTTGCTAAACACACACTGTGAGTATACTTGGCCCCCTTCTTTACGCTTTCAACACATTTGGGGTGTAACATACGTTTATATCGAAACACACTTATCAAAACGTAGTACACAATCTAAACTATTATCACATGCAAATAACTGACGTACATATTTACACTTGATGCTTGATACATATGTGCTAGGACAATTACTCGTGACGTTCCAACTTAACTAGTATAGTACTATAGTTAGACTCACACCCGACGGGGTATAGTTAAGACAAACTCGCACATTCAACTCGGGACTTAGCTGGCCGTCTTTGTTTTGTAGCTTATATGTTGTGTATCATGTTTATGTATGTGGAAATTCACAACGCTTTTTTTTCTACTTTATGCTATTTCAAACTTGTATACTCGCCAATACATTTTTGTATTGACATTATTTTAACGTATGTTGCAGGTTAGACACAGATTTACTTGAACCAAGATAGGCTAATATAGAAACTCACCTAAAAATCTTGGTTGTCGGATTTGTATTGTTCTAGTGACATGAAATATGTACGACTATGTGTGAAATATTTGTTTATTAGTATGGGATAATGAACTTGTTAAATATTCTCGCTAATTAGTTGTTATGGATTCTCTTGAGCAATCTGATTCGCCTAGTGCCGCACCCCGATGATTCCCGCCATCGGTTGGGGTGTGACAACAGGCAACACCAAATTTAAGGTGGTGTGGTTCGGAGGATAAGATAATGATGAACGGTAGTGAAGACAATGTATGATGGTCGGGATGGTAAACAGACAACGTGACTGAAGGTGGTCGGAGGTGATGAAGGTTGAAGACGATGAAGGTTAAAGACGATGAACTATAGTGGACGGTTACCGGAGAAGATGATGTCAATGAATGGAAATGTTGATTGATGGACGTTGGTGCTCGTGGAGAAGATGACTAGAATGTAGTTGGTGTAGAGATAGTGGTTGCATGATGAGGGTGATGGTGTTCGAAAGGAATCCTTTATTATTCGAATACGACTCGAAAGCACAGGCCAACTCGAGAAGAACTTCGGTTTCGTCGGTGGTGCAACGGTGGTGTTCGGTGGACGATGACAATGGTTGGAGGTGAACGAGATGATGGTTATGGTGGTGAGTAATGGGGTGGATGATTGAAGATGAACGGAGATGATGTTGCAGTAGGTGTTTAGATGGTGATCGGAGGAATGTTATGAAGATGATGTAAACTGTAGCTGTAACACGAAACCTAGTGTGATCTCGAAAACATTGGCCTCGAAAACGTTGAACTCGAAATACCAAAACTCAAAACTCGAAACTTGAAATCTTCTGTCGAAATCCTTTTGTCGAAATCAAGATGTAACTCGAAAACGAAAGTTGATGATGGTAACGAGGGTGTCGAGTGTTCTGATGAAGATGGTGTATGTTGATGATGGATGGAGGTGGTGATTGCGACTGGATTGGTGTCGAAATCAAACAAAATCAAAAAATTTAAATTTTGTGGAAATCTCTTGTTATCCAATTATGCAAAAGTGATAACACGGGCAGTTGTTTCAACTTTCCTAAAAACGAGGTTTTTTTAAATCTTTTTTTAAAAATTTAATGATATTGCAAATGTGACATCTCACATTGGTTGTGAAGGGGAATGAAGGCTTCCTTATAAGGGGCTTGATACCTTCACCATCATGACACATTTTAAAAATCGTGAGGGGCGGGCGTTGAGGGCGTGCTGGCTGCCAAAGCGGACAATATCATGGTGTGGTTACGTTGGGCTGTAACAGATGGTATCAGAGCCAGGGACCGGACTGGTGTGCCAGTGAGGACGCTGGGCCCCGTAAGGGGGTGGATTGTGACATCCCACATTGGTTGTGAATGGGAAGGAAGGCTTCCTTATAAGGGGCTTGATACATTCACCATCATGACGCGTTTTAAAAACCATGAGGGGCGGGCGCTGAGGACGTGCTGGTTGCCAAAGTAGACAATATCATGGTGCGGTTACGCTGGGCTGTTACAGATGGTATCACGACATACATAGACACTCATACATGATAGTGAACTAGGTTTGCATTAGAGAGTAGACTTAGTCTATAGCCTTAGACACCGCATTAGTCATACACCAATACAGATATGCATACACGACATACACATACACATACACTCATACATGATATGTATACGCATATGGCATCCAAACATACATTGCAATTGCGGGTAACGTCGACATCATCCACATCCCTCTCTACTAAAAAGAGTAAACTTAGTCTATAGCCTTAGACACTGCATCAATCTCTTTGTGTCATCATCCCAGTGGGGACATCCGTGGGATAGCCAACAACCAGTATCTATTCCTGTCTGAGGGCCATGAGACGGAACCTCCGGGGGGAGTTTCTCGCATCACAACCATCTGCACCTCTTCCTACACCACAGAGCCGAACAAGACGCCAAATTGAGCCCACTGTTGGTACTATCATGTTTGGCGAGCCTTCTTAGGTCTATGCTTAGGACAACACCCAGAATTGACACATATCTCTTCGGAGTTCGATTCGTCGAAAGCGAGTCCATTCTCCACCTACCAGGGAGAATACCCCAACCTCCCAATTTTACTCAACATCAAGCCCAAGCCCGTGGGCCTCGTGTGAGGCACGAATCGTTGAGGCAAACCCTTACACTCATTATTGCATAAATCCGTTGACACTAAGATGTCATCATTTTTTTGAACCTTGATTCATATCTTTGGTTAATATTCTTTGCAAGATGGATTGACCACGTAGTTGGAGCACCTTGTTCATTGCATACTCGAACTCTCTTCTAGTTCGGATGGCTTGACGACTACTTTGTTTTTCTAGTGACATATGTCAATGAAAAATTTCATCTCATGGAATTGCATTCACGTGCATGCGTGTTTCATGTGTAACACCCCGACTTTACAAGTCAAAGTACACGTCAAAGTCAAGATCTTATTCAGATCTGTTATTTCTTGCTTAATTATTGTTTTGTACTATCGAGATTCGATAAACGATATATTGGTTAACGATCCTAAGCGATATTTTAAACTATGGTTTACTAATAAGTGAAGTAACAATGCGATAAACGCAGAGATCACAACTAAACGTTATTTTACTTCACGCTATCACATCGCTCTCGCATCGCAAACTCGAAACGCGGATTGGTTATTTATTATTTGTGTTGATTATTATCTGCTTTACTTGTGTGTGTCTTATATTGGTTATGGTTACTCGCAAACGCTATCACAACGCAAACTCAACGCAAACGCAACGTGGGCTTGAAACGCAGATTTACTTTATGTATTTTAGTTTATTCGGTTATTAGTTTCACATGATGTGGTTATCAACGCAACGCTCAACGCATGAAACGAAGGTCAGAAAACCAACTCGCACAAGCCATCGAATCGATTGACCCTTCGATCGAATGGCCATCCGCCCGGATGACCATCCGATCGGATGGTCATCCGATCGACTGGCCATCCGACTACCTGCTTGTACCGCCTCACTTTCTTCACTCAGCCTATAAATACCCCTCACTCATGTCACATCACGGACGTGACAACTCTATCCGACCCAAACGCTCCTAACTTGTTGTCAAGCACTTTTCTCTCGATTCAAGGCCATTTTCGTAAGTATTTCTCCCTAAATCTTGTACTTCCATCATCACTACACACTTTCTCATCATCTTCTCCATCAAAAACACTTGTTTTCTCACTGAAATCACCTGATTCGGACCGTTTGAAGGTGGTGTTCACTTAGGTGACGTCATCTCATCAAGTTGGTTCAAATACAAAGGATTTCCACACTATTCAACACAAGATTTTAACACTTTTCAACTGATTTTGATAAATTTCACTGATTACAACATATTTCACACTTTTTCAACTATTTCTTTCAACACTTTTACACTCATCTGCTCAAAACCAATGGAATCTAGACTCATTCGGGTTCTCTTCTCATTCTCTAGTTGAGGACCGACTTGAAAACAGATTCTACCGGAGAGATGATCGGATAACGGGTTGAACATGAAACTTCACCAAAAGAATAGTGAGTACACTCGAATGGGGTGGTTCCCATCCGATCGAATGAACTGACCTTGGGTGTTTCCATTGTTCGACACGTCATCAAGCCGTCTCCGTTAAGTTTCAAACTTAGAAAATTTTATGAAACTTCAAACAACCAATTTCCTGATCGAATAGCCATCCGATCGAAGTCTTCATGCCAGAACCGCCGATTCATCGCTGATTTCTCGAAAATCACCGTTCCTCTCACCTCTTTGATGCATAAAGACAAGCCTTTCGTTTGGGAAACCGAACAAGAGGAAGCCTTTCAAACCCTAAAGCATATGCTCTGCAATGCTCCTATTCTCAATCTACCCGACGGAAATGACGATTTTAACATTTACTGCGATGCCTCTAACCTATGTCTTGATTGTATCCTTACGCAACGAGGCAAGGTTATCGCGTACGTGTCTCGACATCTCAAAGTCCATGAGAAAAACTACACGACCCGTGATCTCGAACTAGGTGCAGTTGATTTTGCGTTAAAGATTTGGCGACACTACCTTTATGGTACTAAGTGTACGGTCTTCACTGACCATAAGAGCCTAAAACACATCTTGAACCAGAAAGAGCTAAACATGCACCAACGCAGATGGGTTGAATTTCTCAATGACTACGACTGTGAGATTCGCTATCACCCAGGCAAAGCAAATGTCGTCGCTGATGCTCTTAGTCGGTGAAGCTATGTATATAGTGTTCACGATACTCAAACCCAACACAACCTCGAAGCTCTCATTCGTGACGCTAAATATGCCTGTTTTCTCGAGAACACCCTGAAGGAAGAACGAATTCTTGGAACCAAAAATCAACTAGTGAACAAACCAAATGGTATCTTTCACTACCTCGATCGCATTTGGATACCTAGTCGCAATAATCTTCGAGAGGTTTTGTTGACTGAAGCCCATAAGTCACGATATTTCATTCATCCAGGTGCCGAAAAAATGTACAAGGACCTTCGCTCCAGGTACTGGTGGCCGGGAATGAAGAAAGATATCGCTCTCTATGTTTCAAAATGCCTGACTTGCTCGAAGGTCAAGGCTGAACATCAACGGCCCTCTGGCTTGCTCAAACAACATGAGATCCCCATGTGGAAATGGGAGAGTATAGCTATGGATTTCATTACGAAACTTCCGCGTACGCCATCAGGTCACGATAGCATTTGGGTTATCGTTGATCATCTTACGAAATCTGCTCACTTCCTACTGATATGAGAAGACTTTAAGGTCGAACGATTAGCACGAATCTATACCGACGAAGTCATTTGTCAACATTGGACCCCTCGTGACATCATCTCTGACCGCGATGGTCGATTCACTTCACGCCTCTGGGAGACTTTTCAATCCGCTCTTGGTACTACTCTTAATCTCAGTACCGCATTCCATCCCCAGACCGACGGTCAGACTGAATGCACGATTCGCACCCTCGAAGACATGCTTCGTTCGTGCGTCATAGATTTTGGTGGTAATTAGAAGAAAATGTCCATCGCCTATTGTATGGAATGAGATCGGAGACACGTAAATTACCGGTCCTGAGTTATTGCAAGAACCGACTGACAAGATCCTCCAAATCCGAGACAATCTCTTGAAAGCTCGGAGTCGCCGGAAGAGTTACGCCGATAAACGCCGCAAGCCCCTTGAGTTCGAAGTTGGCGATCACGTACTCCTAAAAGTTTCACCTTGGAAGGGGTGATCCGATTCGGCAAGAAAGGAAAGCTTGCGCCTCAATACATTGGACCCTTTAAGATTCTGGAAAGAATTGGCAAAGTGGCCTACCGACTCGAATTACCGGAGGAACTCAACAACGTACATCCGACTTTCCACGTTTCGAACCTCAAAAAAGTGTCTAGCAAAAGAAAACCTGCATGTACCTCTCGAGGATTTACAAGTGAACAAAACATTACACTTCGTGGAAAAGCCAGTAGAAATCATGGACTGAGAGACCAAGAAACGTCGACGCTCTCGCATTCCCATTGTGAAGGTTCGCTGGGAAGGCAAACGCGGCACCGAGTTCACCTGGGAACTCGAAAATGATATGGAGGCTAAACATCCACATCTTTTCGTTATGCCTGTGCCTTAATTTCGGGACGAAATTCCCTAAAGTAGGCGAGGCTGTAACAACCCGACTTTACTAGTCAAAGTCAAAGTCAAGATCTTATTCAGATATGTTATTTCTTGCTTAATTATTGCTTTGTACTATCGAGATTCGATAAACGATATATTGGTTAATGATCCTAAGCAATATTTTAAACTATGATTTACTAATAAGTGAAGTAATAATGCGATAAACGCAGAGATCACAACTAAATGTTATTTTACTTCACGCTATCACATCGCTCTCGCATCGCAAACTCGAAATGCGGATTGGTTATTTATTATTTGTGTTAATTATTATGTGCTTTACTTGTGTGCGCCTTATATAAATATTGGTTATGGTTACTCGTAAACACTATCACAATGCAAACTCAACGCAAACGCAACGCAGGCTCAAAACACGGATTTACTTTATGTATTTTAGTTTATTCGGTTATTAGTTTGACATGATGTGGTTATCAACGCAACGCTCAACGCACGAAACGAAGGTCGGAAAACCAACTCGCACAAGCCGTCGGATCGAATGACCCTTCGATCGAATGGCCATCCGCCCAGATGACCATCCGATCGGATGGTCATCCGATCGATTGGCCATCCGACTACCTGCTTGCACCGCCTCACTTTCTTCACTCAGCCTATAAATACCCCTCACTCATGTCAAATCACTTATGTGACAGCTCTATCCGACCCAAACGCTCTCAACTCGCTCTCAAGCACTTTTCTCTCAATTCAAGGCCATTTTTGTAAGTATTTCTCCCTAAATCTTCTACTTCCATCATCACTACACACTTTCTCATCATCTTCTCCATCAAAAACACTTGTTTTCTCACTGAAATCACCTGATTCGAACCGTTTGAATATGGTGTTCACTTAGGTGACGTCATCTCATCAAGTTGGTTCAGATACAAAGGATTTCCACACTATTACAAGATTTTAACACTTTTCAACCGATTTAGATAAATTTCACTGATTACAACATATTTCACACTTTTCCAACTAGTTCTTTCAACACTTTTACACTTATCCGCTCAAAACCGATGGAATCTAGACTCATTCGGGTTCTCTACTCATTCTCTAGTTGAGGACCGAATTGAAAACAGATTCTACCGGAGAGATGACCGGATAATGAGTTGAACATGAAACTTCACCAAAAGAATAGTGTGTATGCTCGAATAGGGTGGTTCCCAACCAACCTTGGGTGTTTCCGTTGTTCGACACGTCCTCACGCCGTCTCCGTTAAGTTTCAAACTTAGAAAATTTTACGAAACTTCAAACAACCAGTTTCCTGATCGAATAGCCATCCGATCGAATGGCCATCCGACCGGATGACCATCTGACCGGATGACTTGATAACTACACTTTGTTTTTGTTTAAAGGCTACAATGAAAACTTCAAAAGTTTCAAACAATTTTACAAACACTCACACTCTCACTCGAATGGCTAACCATCCGAATGGCTATCCGATCGGAAGGCCATCCGACCAGACAACCATCCATCCGGATGGGTTGTGCTCATCCGCTCAGCTACCTTACGACACACTGTTTTATGCACTGTTCAACACTTACGCTACTGTTCTATGCTCAGGCTAACTCCAAGCACTCCCTTCAATCCAACCGATAGTGTTTACTTATTAAACACACATTGTGAGTATACTCGAATCCATTTTCTTTTAACGTACTTTTGGGTGTTACATACGTTCGCTACATCAAAACACAACAACACCACAACGCAAACACTTTTAATGCTAACCACTCCCGCATATTATACATGAACTTTGAATGCTTGTTACTATGCTTAGACAATGTTACACGGTACCGCCTCTAGCAATGATAGTACTATAGTTTGGACTCAGCACCTGTCGTGGACAGGGGATTCTAGGGATCACATTACTCTACTTCACGTGTCCGTTGGGCATGTGTCGCGCATACTCTACAACGCAGTCTCGTGGTTAAGTGTGAACATAGTTGATAGTTACTTGCTTCGCCCGTTACGTGATACATGTTGGCTATGCGTAAACGCTTTCTCATACTATATACTATGCAAACTTGTGTACTCACCTTTACACTCCGTGTATTGACTTTATTTTAACGTATGTGACAGGTTGATAGGATGTTATGCTGTCTTTTGTGGAATCAAGATAGGAGCATTTAAATTAGTAATATATGTTCATAGCATGTCTTCGAGCATTTAAATTGTTCTTTCGCTTTGCCCATAGGTCTGCGAATGATATGTGGTACTAATGAACCACTTATTACCCATTTGCTCTTGGAATTCACGCCAAAATTTTGAAGTAACCCGTGTATCTCTTTCCGATACGATAGACATCTGTACTCCATGGCGAGATATAATTTAATTCATGTATACTTCCGACATCTTTTTGGAAGTGTATATTTCACATATTGGAATAAAATGAACACTTTCAGTTAATCTATCAACTACTACCCATATGGCATCAAATCCACACGTTGTTCTTGGTAGTTTATTTAATAGATCCATAGTGATGTGCTCCCATTTTCCACCCCGGAATATCTAATGGCTGAAGTTTACTGTAGGGCTTCTGGTTTTCTTCTTTTACTTGTAACCAAGTTACGCATCTTTCAACATACTGGTAATGCCTCCATATCTTTAAGGCAAAAACCACTACCGCCAATTCCAGATCATGTGTCGGATATTTCTTTTCATGAATCTTTAATTATCATAAAGCATACGCGTTCACTTTTACTCGTTGCATAAGTCCACACCCGAGACTAAGCTGGGATGCATTAGAATAGATGACCATATCTTTGGTCCCATCTGGTAATGTTAATATCGGAACACTGGTCAACTTTCCTTTAAGTATTCGAAAGGCATCTTCTTGTGTGCTTCCTCATACCGATTTCCCATCTTTACGGGTTTATCTGGTTAATAGCGTTGGAGAAGTCTTGTATAAATCTCTGGTAATAATCCGCAAGGCTTAAGAAATTCCTGATCTCTGATGGATTATTCTGAGATTTCCATTTAAACACAACTTTTATTTTGAGTAGGCCCACCAATACTCCATCAGCACTGTTAATATGCCCCAGAAACTGTACCTTGCGTAGCCAAAAGGCACATCTAGAAAGTTTCGCGTAAAGTCCTTTACGCCTAAGCGTTTCAAGTACTTCACGCCATGACACTCGTGATCCGTTGCGTTCTTTGAATACACGAGAATATTGTCAATGAATACTATCATCGATTTATCTAGCGTCGGTTTGCAGACGCGGTTCATGAAGTCCATGAAAGCCGCAGTTGCATTTGTTAATCCGAGAGACATTACTAAAAATTCATAATTTACATAACGCGTTTGAAACCCCATTTTCAGTATGTCTTCATCCTTCACGTTTAACTGATGATAACTCGACCCTAAATCGATCTTTGAAGACCAACTTGAGCCTCACATCTGGTCGTACAAATCGTTAATCCTTGGAAGCGAGTATCGATTCTTTACCGTGAGTTTACTTAACTCCCGGTAATCAATACATATTTGCATTCTTCCGTCTTTCTCCTTTATGAATAATACCAGTGCTCCCCACGGCGAAACACTCGGCTGTATAAATCCCTCATCGAGAAGATCTTGCAATTATGATAACAATTCTTGTAGTTTCGATGGCTCCATTAATAAGGAGCCTTGGCTACCAGTGTCGCGCCCGGAAGCTAATTCAATGCCAAACTCCACCTTGTGTTCAGGTGGTATCCCCGGTAGATTTCTGGAAAAACATCCTCTACTCTCCTACAACTAATATGTCTAAATTTTCTAAAGACTCTTTAGTTGAATTATGTATGTAAGCCATATACGCCCTACATCCATGTTAAACAAGCTTATAAGCTTAAATAAATAAACAATTTAGGAGACTACAAGTTTTCTCCCCATAATTAGTAATATGTTTTCAGCTCAGAGACATTAGTTTTATCTCCTTACAGGTGCATATTACTTTCGCGTGATATCAAGCTAGTCAATCCCTCCCGACGACCACTTGAAATTTTCACATTGACTTAGGAATTAGGTCGACGAAGTACTCTTCATTGTTAATATGAAAATTGCAGTTTCAACACATATCATAACACTAAAACTTTTTATTATTACCTATTTCTACTTCTAGAAACATAGGTAATTTCATTAACGTGAATATAGGGTATTAAATAAATCGGTGTAAAACAAAAGATTTATTTGCACCCGTAATTATTTAAATTCGCATTGAATTTAAATTTACAAGAATATACCTGAAACAACATCAGGTTCAGTTTTAGCCTCTGTGGCTATCATGTGGAAATACCTTGCCCTTGCTTTCTGGACATCAGGCTTTGCATCAGTTGTGTCTTTGGTTCTAACCAACTCCGGACATTTAGACTTCTTATGTCCCAGCTTATAGCATTTACTCTTGTGAATTTTTCCACATGTATTACACTGATGTAACCCCCGTTTTGTAACTCCTTTCTTGGGAGCTTTATTAGACTTTGATTTCTTTACGGGACTTGGATTCACATCCAGCACCCTCCTTTCATCTCTTTCTTGTAAAATACTGTCTTTCAATTCAGTTATCATATCGTCCACCACCGGCACGATTGTGGTTTGTAATCTATCGATAAACTGCGATAGACTATTTTCTAAAGCCTTTCCGACTTCCTCGGAAATCTTAGCTTTCATTTGTTCGGTTAAGTGAGATGTCGCTTCACCTCCAGTTATTCCAGACATTTCTTTAACTGAAATGTTCATAATAGTTAATCAATAACTATTTAATTCATTTCCATCTTATTATATGGAAATTTATATCACACATACTTAATCATAAGTAATGTGTTATTCTTTTTCGGTTCGGTCAAGTATATAACTTGCCTTACCTTTCTTGCTTAGTGTATTTCCCGGGTTCGAGCGTAATAATACACTCCTCCCATAAACTTTTTCACATATTTTGCATCTTTTAAATCTATAAATCTAGACTCATTTATAAGTAACTCTTACCGGATGTCTTGATCAAGCTTTGAACCGAACACACTTTGTCTTAACGAGGCTCTGATTACCAACTTGTAAGACCCTTACATTCTATTTATATTTCATACAATATATAATGCATTCATTATAAAAACATCAACTTAATGACCTTTATATAAAGTTCAAAACATTCAAATTGTGTTTACTAAAGTTTCAAACCATATTGTCATAACTAAACTTACTTAGCTTGCAAAACATTTAGATAATATTTACATAAGTTGAACAAAGCAACCCCAACGAGTTTAGTAACAACGGTCTTGATTTAGTTGCGGAAGCTTCATATAAGTGTATATTCGGTTCTTTCATCGCATGATCTTCATCCGCATAATGGCCTTAATTACCTACAATCAAACACTCAATACTGTTGGTTACAAGAGTGTAAAAACATGTTTATAAGAGTTCCTATGACCCATACAACCAACAGCAACAAAATGCCTATCTGGGGACCCATCACATGCCATGACACAGGTTAACAAACCTGCCGTGTGCCGCGACATGTGTTGAGTGCCACGACCCCTTGTGGTGTCGCAACCCCCGATCCTTATCTGTCCCGGGAACGGGCGGCCGCGAACCAGTTTTGGTGGTATCGCGTGTTTAATCATTTTGGCAGCGGAAATTTCATCAGGACCGTAGTTAGGAAATATTTTATCAGAGTAAATACCACATTTTATAATATTAAACATATTGGGATAAAACCCAAGTTTTATTACAAACTGATTTATAGATAAAATCTCCATTTTATTGAATAAAACATCTTCTTTTATTTAGGTAACTTTTATAGCCACTTTTCCAAGCCTTCAATGCTGTTCAGCTAGCTTCTAGTTGGCTCTTACATTTTGTTACCTGAAACATGTTTAAAAACATTTGTCAGTGGGAAATACTGGTGAGTGAATCCCAGTTTAATCAAGAAGAGTTTTATCAATTAACATAGTATTGAGGGCGATTACAATGTTTATATCTACACAATTACTCATTCAGTACTGTCAGTCCTGACTGGTGGGTCATATTACTCATTGGCTAACTCTTTGTCCAATGGTAATGTCTTCCACATTTTGTATACAAAACCCCAACATATCGGCAGTAACTGAAGAATTACAAAGACTCAATCACAGCTTAATCACTTTGTAAAATATTTAAGGTTTTGTAAAACAGTTTACAAAAAGATTTACAAAAAAGAGGATAAACTCACATTGTTGTCTTAGATTTCCTTTAAGGGTTTCCTGATGATTATCTATAATTTACACAAATGTACACGTGTTAGTATAATAACCCATTATTTATATTAATGATACCCTCCCAGAGACGGCATTTCAACGACTACATCGGACAGAACCATGACAGTCTTTACGGAACCCTGGATCAATCGGGCAGCGTATCTAATACGTAACCGGGGTTATGATACTTACAACGGAGCAGAACTTCGTTATTTAGGGGGATATTATACCCGAGATTATGCCTACTACTCAGAAATTCATGAGAAAAGAAAGTGTATGAGCGACTGGAATTGAAAGCCAGATGCCCTCTTATATAGGGCCTGATTTCAAGGATTACACGGCCCACGTAAGCTTCGGCTTGGGTCTACGCGGCCCGCGAGGGCTTGTAGACTAGGTCGTAGCCTTGTTGCGTCGACACGTAGTCTCAACACGAGTCCGACACGTGGTGGCCTGGGGGCTCGCCTGAGATTGGAGCTGTCGCAGCCCACGTAAGGTCAAGGGGTTGCTTACGCGCCCCGCGAGAGACCCATAAAATTTGTTTTTATTTAATTGTTAATAAAATAGAGGTATTCGGGACCCGTTTATGTATACGGGGTGTATTTAGGAGCGTTTTAGGGTTACTTTAAAGGTTCCGGGAGAACTACTATATCTGTGGAGGTAATGAAATACATAACTTAAAATTTTATGTTAGATTTGTTGTCATATCTAGTTGCCTACTTATGTTTAGTGATCTTTAAACATGTATACATAAATAAGTATATTTTTAAGACATGTAAGGATACTCTAACTAGATTAGGGGTGTCAGAAATATTTTAGAGGGTTGTTATATCCTCCCCAGCTTGTTTTAGAGCTCGTCCTCGAGATCTACTGAAACAAGTGAGGATATTTCTTTTGCATTTCTAATTCAAGTTCCTATGTGTATTCTGGTCCTCTTTTGGAGTCTCATTTTACTTTGACCAGAACTAATCTCTTGTTTTTTAGATTCTTGACTTTCCTGTCTTCAATTTGTAGAGGTCTTTCTACAAACTTTAACTGTTCATTTACCTCTATGTCCTTAAGAGGTACTAATAATGATTCATCAGTTAAGCATTTCTTGAGATTAGATACATGAAATACATCATGTATTCCTACCATTTCCTCTGGCAGTTGTAGCTGATAGGCTACAGGTCCTATTCTTCTAATAATCTCAAAAGGTCCGACATACCTGGGACTTAGCTTTCTCCTTTTTATGAATCTTACCACTCCTTTCCAAGGAGAAACTTTCAATAACACTTTATCTCCTACCTGAAATTCCAACGGCTTTCGCCTGTTATCAGCATAACTCTTTTGTCTATCGCATGCTGCTTTCAGTCGTTACTTGACTTGAATAATCTTGTCTGTTGTTTCTTGTACTATCTCAGGTCCAGATAGTTGTTTTTCCCCAATTTCTGCCCAACAGACTGGGGTTCGGCACTTTCGTCCATAAAGTGCTCCGAAATCAATTACACAAGCTCTAAGCATATCTTCCATTGTCTGAATTGTCCTTTCGCTTTTTCTGTCCGTTTGAGGATGATAAGCGGTGCTTAGATTTAACTTGGTTCCCATGACTTTTTGGAAACTTGTCCAAAAATGAGAGGTAAAACGACTATCTCTGTCAGAAACAATTGATAAAGGAATCCCATGTAATGAAACTATTTCATTTACATATAATTTAGCTAACTGTTCCATACCGAAAGTTTCCTTTATCGGTAGGAAATGAGTTGACTTAGTTAGCCTGTCTACAATCACCCAGATTGTATCATTACCTTTTCTTGTTTTGGGTAATTTGGTAACAAAATCCATTGTTATCAATTCCCATTTCCACACTGGCATTCTAATTGTTGTAATAAACCTGATGGTTTCTAGTGTTCAGCTTTAACTTGTAAACAAGTTAAACACTTAGAAACATAAGCTGCTATATCCTTCTTCATTCATATCCAACAGAAATTCTTTCTTAAATTCTGATACATTTTATCACTTCCAGGATGCATCGAATACTTAGACTTATGGGCTTCTTCTAATATATGGTGGCTTCTTCTAATATATGGTGACGTAGGTTTCCTAATTTAGGTATTCACATTCTTTTCTTATGGAATCTCCAAATTCCATTTGTTCCTTGTTCTAGTTCCTTGATCATTCCTTTTAATTTTTCAGTATCGTCCTTGATTACTGATTCTTGTGCTTTTCTAATCTGTTCGTTTAAATCTACTTGTAGATTTAAATTAAGAGAACGTATCATTTTTGGCTTTGCATCAACACACATCCATAACCTAACTTAGAAGCGTCACAATATACTACAAAGTCTTCCGTTCCTTCTGGTAACGCTAGTATGGGTGCGTTGGTTAATCTTTGCTTAAGAATTCTAAATGCTTTTTCCTGTGTTGTTCCCCATTCAAACGTAATGGATTTACAGGTTAGCTTAGTTAAGGGAATGGCTATTCTAGAAAAATCTCGAATAAATCTTCTATAATGACCGGCCAATCCTAAGAAACTTCTAACCTCAATTGGTGACTCAGGGGTTTTCCATTTAGTAATTGCCTCGATCTTGGTGGGATCTACATGAATTCCTTCATTATTGACTAAGTGTCCAAGAAACTGTGCCTGTTCTAACCAAAATTCGCACTTTGAAAACTTAGCATAAAGCTTTTCTTTTCTTAATAAACTTAGAAGTGCGTGCAGTTGCTTTGCATGTTCCTCTTTACTCTTAGAGTAAATGAGAATATCATCTATAAAGACAATTATGAATTTATCCAAATATGACTTACATATTCGGTTCATCATGTCCATAAATGCAGCTGGGGCATTGGTTAAACCAAATGGCATGACAATAAATTCATAATGACCATACCTTGTTCTAAATGCGGTTTTTAGGAATGTCCTCTTCCTGTACCTTTAATTGATGATATCCTGATCTTAAATCGATGTTAGATAAAAATCAAGCTCCTTGCAATTGATCGAACAGATCATCGATTCTTGGTAATGGATGCCGATTCTTAATCGTGACCTTGTTCAATTCACGGTAGTCAATGCACATACGCATAGATCCGTTTGTCTTCTTAATGAATAAAATTGGTGCTCCCCAGGGCAATGAGCTTGGCTGTATGAATCCTTTCTTTAACAATTCATTTAACTATTTCTTTTGTTTCTGCATTTCTGCGGGTGCCAAACGGTAAGGTGCTTTGGCAATTGGTGTTGTCCCTAGTATCAAATGTATTCTAAATTCAATTTCTCGGTCTAGAGGTTGTCCTGGTAATTCTTCTGGAAATATATCTGAAAATTGGGATATTATTGGAATATCCTTTGATTTTTTCCCTTTAGTGCTAATGATTATAGAAATCAAATACACTAATGACCCCTTTTTTTATACAACTTGCCGTTTTCATCACAGAGATGAATGTCGTGGGTCTAGATGGCTTATCTCCTTTAATTGTGATCTTTTCACCCTTTGGTGAATTTACTTGAATTGACTTTTAATCACATAAAATACTGGCTTTATTGGCTATTAACCAATCCATTCCCAACACGATATTAAATTTTGCCAGATTCATTGGGTAAAGGTTTATACTAAATTTTTTGGTTTAAAATTCTATTCTTGTTCCCTACAAGATATTAGAAATCTTAATGGTTTCCCCCTTTGCTGTTTCTACTAGACATTCTTGTGGGAGTTTAGTTAATGGTTGATTGAGTAATTTTGCAAAATGAAGTATTAATAAAACTTTGGTTCGCACCAGAGTCAAATAATACTTTAGCAAAAACATCATTAACTAAAAACGTACCCGTTATCACATCCGGAATTATTTTGGCTTTATCTGTAGTCAAAATAAATGCTCTAGCATTTTCCTTAGGTGCTAAATTTTTAATTACAGGTTTCTTATAGTAATGTAATGGGAATTCTTATACTTTTGATGGCATCCTAACTTTAAAGAGTTACTGCCTTCATTTTGTCACACAATTTACGAGAGTGATGGTTAAACGAAAGTATGTTTGTCATCAGAGTTTATAGATATACATATCTATATAATCATATATTTCATGTACACCTTATTCATAAAGTTAATATATGTAACAGATTTACGTTAAAAAATAGGTCAGATATCGCTGGAGTAATTTTATTAACATATACCCCATCTTACCCGGACAAGCTGGAGTGTTCACCGCATCATATCTAGTTTTGCCGGAGAGGTATTTATCACTGTATAGTTTATACTTAGAATTCTTTCTTCAATCAAATTTTTGGAAAATTCATTATTCATTATAGCTGGTGTCAAGAAACATGGAAATTAGTATTCTCATGATAGATCATATTCTAGAATCGAGTAATACAAATAAACAAGAAATAACAGTGGCCAAGTGTTATTGCTTATTTATCATATTTGCACTTTTCTAGTTATCATCCTCAGGGCATACCAATATCCATCAAAATTCATTTATACAAATAATTAGCTTATTTTGAAGCTTATACTAAGGCATTAAAATTTCTTGTGCTACTATGTGTTGGATAGCATTGTTATTTCTTAGGTTTTCATTATTCTCATTATTCTGGTTTTCCTGATTTACTTCAGTGTTCATCTGAATATTTATCAGGTATCACAGATAAATATTTAGTACAAACATTTAGATACAATCATACAAACAGATTGATTAAAATGGCGAATATTGCGATATATATATATATATATATGTGTGTGTGTGTGTGTGTGTGTCTATTACAAACTACAACTGGAGTTCAAAATATATTAGTGGTTATGCATTCGTAACTTATTTTAGTCTATCTAGATTATAGAAGTATTATGCTCAACATGCTTTTATGTAAAGTTTATTCTATCTCCTGTCTCTATTAAATTGTTATCTAACAGGCGAATTTCTTTTAAAGTTTCTGGTTGAGATCTAATTTCGTTGGTTGGTCCCAGTTTGGCAGTTTAACTATCTAATAAAAGTTAGCATTTACTGCTGTTGTGGCTAACATATGGAGATTTGCCCATTGTTTATCTAATTCCTCTTCCCATGGTGGGTTATTGTTTATTCCCGGAGTTTGTGCATTTATTTCCTTATTGATTATTACTCCTTTTTGTTGTGACTTCTTTATTTCCTTTATCTTCTCACGACTTTTTCTAATAATCCAACTTCTCTTCTTAGTGGTAAATGGTTTCTCAGACTGTGCCATACGAATAAATATTCCTTCCTCAGTATCTGCTGAGTACCCTGGGGATTTGATTGAAATGAGGTTTCCTTATCTTTTGATGAACTATCTAATTGGCGATAGATGTCCGAAATTCTTTGCTTACCCATAATGTAGACTAACAAATAGTCAAATAACATAAAACACATAATCACATAAATTATTTCCTAACACAGAATTTAAAATTTAAGTGTCAGCAGAACACTTCTTTGGCTTAAACCAGTGGCAAGGCTCTAATACCACCTTCTGTCGCAACCCCCTATCCCTATCTGTCCCGGGAACGGGCGGCCGCGAACCAGTTTTGGTGGTATCGCGTGTTTAATCATTTTGGCAGCGGAAATTTCATCAGGACCGTAGTTAGGAAATATTTTATCAGAGTAAATACCACATTTTATAATATAAAACATATTGGGATAAAACCCAAGTTTTATTACAAACTGATTTATAGATAAAATCTCCATTTTATTGAATAAAACATCTTCTTTTATTTAGGTAACTTTTGTAGCCACTTTTCCAAGCCTTCAGTGCTGTTCAGCTGGCTTCTAGTTGGCTCTTACATTTTGTTACCTGAAACATGTTTAAAAACATTTGACAGTGGGAAATACTGGTGAGTGAATCCCAGTTTAATCAATAAGAGTTTTATCAATTAACACAGTATTGAGGGCGATTACAATGTTTATATCTACACAATTACTCATTCAGTACTGTCAATCCTGACTGGTGGGTCATATTACTCATTGGCTAACTCTTTGTCCAATGGTAACATCTTCCACATTTTGTATACAAAACCCCAACATACCGGCAGTAATTGAAGAATTACAAAGACTCAATCACAACTTAATCACTTTGTAAAATATTTAAGGTTTTGTAAAACAGTTTACAAAAAGATTTACAAAAAAGAAACTCACATTGCTGTCTTAGATTTCCTTTAACGGTTTCTTGATGATTATCTATAATTTACACAAATGTATAATTTACAAAAATGTACACGTGTTAGTATAATAACCCATTATTTATATTAATGATACCCTCCCCGAGACGGCATTCCAACGACTACGTCGGGCAGAACCACGACAGCCGTTACAGAACCCTGGATCAATCGGGAAGCGTATCTAATACGTAACCGGGGTTATGATACTTACAACGGAGCAGAACTTCATTATTTAGGGGGATATTATTGTAACACCCCGTGTTTTCATAAGTGAAAGTCAAAGTCAAGGTCAAAGTCAACGACCGATTTCGCGCGACTTGACTCGTAGAAATGTTTTTATTTTATTTATATTATGTGGAGTAAGTGTCGTTCATTACAATGATCGAATCGTATTAACCGTATTTCAATCGACACGCGACTGTGAACTGTAGGAAGTAACAATGCGATAAAGTTAATCAACTAATAATCAAGCTATGCTAATAAAATCGACATCGAACCGTAACTCGAACTATGTATTTTACTTGTCATTTATACGTGTGTGTGTGCCTTACGTGTTACCTGTGCATGTTTATTTATGTTTGTGGTGATAATCAAGCGAACTCAATCGAACTCGAAGTCTAACTCGAATGTAAACGAACCCGAACCCGAATTCCGAGTCGAACCATATAAGAAGTAGTTGAGACTGAAAGTAATTTGACTAGGAAACCCTATCGAATCGCTCGCAATCGAAACCGAAGCGTCGTCGCACCGAACGCACCAAGACAGGCGACATCCGAACGGATGGTCAATCCGCACGGATTGCCAATCCGCACGGATAGCCTATCCGGGTACGTGCCATCCGCACGGCTCACCCTTTCCCCTTTTAGCATCCTATAAATACACGGGTCACTCTCCAACTTTTCCACTTTTGGCAAGTGACGTCCGAACCGCACGCATTCTTCACCTTTTCTCAGATTTCTCTCAATCCAGGTAAGATCTTGCACTAATTCTTGTACATTCTTGATCACTACACAATTCTACACCTTTCCATCTTTCAAATCTCAACTTCCAACCATGAAATCATCCAGATTTGAGGTATTCTCAGGTGACGTCATCATGAAGTTCCCATGAACTTCAAGCTTGACCTCATTCCACCAAGAATAATTCAGATCTAAACGATTTCCACAAGGTTTCTAAATAACTTCACCTAAATCTAAACTTTTCTAAGGATAAAAGAGTTGAAAGAAATAAACCTAAGTTCTCTCCTTCTTTTACCCTTAAGATCGGTACGAATCTGATCGGTTCTAGTCTCTACTCGATAATAGTGATGCACTAGTCCTAGATCTGGAATTCTACCGCAAGACACCTGATTTCGGGGTCAACCGGAATGACCGTTCTGAGTCACCGACGAGTCGAGTCAGGGTGGTTCCTGGACGGCTTAGTCGTGCGGGTAAGAATACGATTCCAAGTGGTTGCCACGCAATCAGAACGTCTCGATAAACGACAACAGAAGCCAAGAGTAGACGAACGGAACAATCAGACCAGAGACTGTCCGCACGGACCAGTTGTCCGCACGGACCAGCTGTCCGCACGGACAGGCTATACGGACGGGTTGTCACCTGGACGAGCTACCCTTGGGACCCACTTTCCAAACAAGGTTTGAGTATCGACGAATGAGCAGTCCGGACGGACGACCTCTGAATGGATTACTCTTCGGATCATGAGATACTAAAGCCTTAAAACAAATTCCAACATGATCATCCGCACGGACAGGTCGCCCGCACGGACAGACTATCCGGACGGATTGTCACTGTCCGCACGAGTAAGCTACCCGGACGGATTGCAACTATCCGCACGGATTACCATCCGGGCGGATTACCTAATGCACTTAGTGACTCAGCCCTAAAGACGTTGTCCGCACGGGCTGCCATCCGGACGGATTGTTATCCGCGCGGCCGGCTTGAAGGGTAGAGGTACTTAGGTGTTATCTAAATGCTACAACGAAAACTCCAAAGCACAAGCCATCATACACAAACACATCTCACACTTAGGAAGAAACAATCCACTCGAACGTTTATCCGCACGAACAACTTGTCCGCACGGATAAGCAATCCGCACGAGCGACTAATCCGCACGGATTACCATCCGCACGGACAGCCCGCACGCACGGATAGTTTATCCGGATGGGTCACCATCCGCACGGATTACCATCCGTACGGATAGTTCACGCGCACGGATGACTTCCTCTCACGGATAGTTGATCCGCACGATCAGCCATCCTAACCACTCTCACTTTGTACTGTTTTGCGTGCCACTTATCCTTACGTTATCGAATCTATTCAGGCTAACCATACTCGCTGAAAAGCGCTCCCTTCAATCCATAATCGCTGTGAGTATACTCGAACCCTTTTTGCCTTAGCACTTTTGGGTGTTACATACGTTACGAATATTCAAACTACAACAATCACACTACTCAAGCTATTTTAACGCTAAACCATTTATGCATGTTATACGTGGCTTATGAATGCTTGTTTGTTATGTTTACACATGGAATGCTGTCTACCTGCCTTAGCAACGATAGTACTATAGTTTGGACTCAGCACCCGTTCACACGGGGGTTGTTAAGGATCTTTTTACTTGCATGGATTACGGTGGTAATCATGTATTGCGAACTGCCTCGGGCAGTCAACCCGCAGTCATTGGTATCGATGGATCTATGTCGATAACTAACGTGCTTCATTTCACTATGTGTACGTGCTGGTTATGCGTAAACGAATTCGAACTCTATATGCTATTATCAAACTTGTATGCTCACCTTTACATTTTATGTATTGACTTTATTTTAACGTATGTGACAGGTGCTTAGGATGCATGTGTGGTAGGAAATGGAAGCTAGAATAAAGCTTTAGAGCCCAACAAATAGTTGTCTGTAGATGACGTATTAGGGGTCTCTAGAAGCAGATAAACAATTGCTACTTATTTAAATCTGAGTTGTCGGAACAGAATATTTGTTTTGATGTTATTTGTAATAACTTGTTTAACTATTTAAGATACGGTATGGGACGTATTGCTTTAATTGAATGGTAATGATAGTTGTTATGGAAACTTCTGGACAATCTGTTTCGCTCAGTGCCATGCCCCGATGATTCCGCCATCGGTCGGGGTGTGACAGATTGGTATCAGAGCCATAACTATAGGGAATTAGGCAAGACTCGACCTAGTCCGGGTCGAAGTCTTAGAGACCTAGTCTATAGTTGAGAACCAACAGACCAACTCACGCGTATGCGTAAACTCGCCACTATCACTCGCTCTTTTCTATCACCGCACTCGAATTTTCAAGTTATGAACGGGTAATGAGGCCGAGAATAGGTGTGAAAACCGCAAACTCTCGACTAAAGTTGCCTAATCAGCTTGCGTTTTAGCTACAAACGAGGAGAATCATACCAAATTAGGAGTGAAATCCATATTTTGATGAATAATCTCCTCAAATTTTATCAAAAAACAAGGACAGAAGTTGCAAGATAGGGGTGAAACCCTAACCTTGACGACTCGTCCTGCTTTTATACAAAAACTCCCACCAAAGTTTCGATGGACTCCAACGATCTAAAGACACAATATGACCAATGGGAATTGCGCCAACGCCCAAGAATCGAGGCAAAGGCATAGTCCTGGAGGTAATTGTGCACACAGGATCCTTGCGAATAGTCGAACCACTTTGGTTAGTCGAAGTCTATTAGCCGCAGACAATCTACCTTTGATTTATCGACCTTTATGAAGATTTTGTGTATTTTCTGCTTATTTGTTAACGTTTTGAGACACTATTGGTTTCGACCCAACACTATTGCTTCTGCTAAAACACAAAACCCACACAACACATCGCTAACAAATCGACAATAAAGACATTCAGAATGCTTTGTATGCTCGTATATACCCCTAGTGACTAAGGATTGTGTGTCTCTTGCTATTGTGCTTACATGTTTAGGAATATTGCGATTATGTGCTCTATGTGTTTATGTGATTGTGTGCAATTCTGTGATTTTGTGACTATATTCGTTTACATAGTACGTGTTACTGAGCTTTAGTAAGTAGTAAACGTGTGAGGTGAGATTCGAATACATGTGCTGAGTTCCATGGCGATGTCTATTGCAGACAATGTCGTCTGGATCTCGTCATACACTCACTCGTCAGGAAAAGAGGGACAGACGTCTTGCTTCTATCATCGCGAAAAGTGTAGCCAAAGCCGTGAGCGATACCTATGAGAATGCCAGCAAATCATCCGAGGAGTCGAGGACTGAAGGTCCTAAAGCTATCGCAAGACCTTTCAGTTTCAAACAATTCAAGTCATGTGGGCCGAAAGAATTCACAGGCGAAGGAGGTCCTACTGCACTATTCCACTGGTTTGACTCTATCGAGGTTACTCTGCGACAAAGTGGTTGCCCTGATGACCTTCGAACTCTGAACGCTACCGGCGTTTTCCAGTCCCGTGCTCTAGACTGGTGGACGGCCGAGAGGAACAAGCGAGGGAATGATGCAGCCTACGGTCTGTCGTGGGACGAGCTGAAGGAAGTCATGCTAGAGGAATTATGCCCTCCTCACGAACGTCAAAAGCTTGAAGATGAATTTTGGCACATACATCAGAAGGATGGAGACAATGCTGGTCTCACTGCTCGTTTCAAACAGCTCAGCATTATCCGTCCCGACCAGGTCAAGACTCCTGAGATGACCATCAAGAAGTACATCCGAGCTTTGCCCGACTGCGTTGCTGATTTCGTGCAAGCGGCTAAGACTACCACGATCGAGGAAACCTATCTGCTAGCCGCTGAAATCAATGACAAAAGGGTCAAGGCTGGGGTGTGGGATAAGACCTCCAAGCATCTGCATCAAGCCACCACTACTGCACCAACTGCTGAAACCACCTCGTCAAGCAACAAGAGAAAGAACAAGAGAAAGAACAGCTCCACCAACAAGAACTGTGCGATTACTGCTGCACCGATCCAAGCTGTACCTGCCCAACAGCGTCAAGTAGCGGCGCCTGTGGCCAATGCACCGCCTGCAAAGCGTTCATATACTGGACCACACCCGCACTGCCCTACTTGCACCTATCATCACCCGACAGCTATTCAATGCCGCTTCTGTGCTCACTGCAATGTATACGGCCACTTTACCGCCAACTGCCGTATTCGCCAAGCTCCTGCCAATCAAGCTCGACTCGCTGCCCCACAGGGTCAACAAGCTCCTCCGGCACCCGCAGTCAAAGCCAGAGCATGCTTCACGTGTGGCGACCCGAATCATTTCGCCAACATGTGCCCGAACAGGGTAGTGAAACAAGAACCGCAACAGCAGCAACCACAACAGCAACAGCAGCAACAACAACAGGCCGCACGCGCCAGAACTTTCAATCTCAATGTACGTCAAGCCCAGGCCGACAACAACGTGGTCAATGGTACGTTCCTTGTGAATGGTATTTATGCTCCATGTTTGTTTGATACTGGAGCCGATAATTGCTTTGTGTCGCTCGAATTTGAGAAACTCCTTAGTCGTAAACGTTCCCGACTCTCCTCTGCATTCGATGTTGAAGTCGCTACCGGAAGAACCGTCGCTGTAAACTCTGTTATTCTTGATTGCACTCTCGAGCTCAACAATCACATTTTCTCAATCGACCTCATTCCGATGCAACTAGGAAGCTTTGATGTCATAGTAGGCATGGACTTCCTTCGAGAGAACCATGCCGAAGTTGTGTGCTTCGATAAGGTGATTCATTTTTCGCTCGCAAATGGTGATTCATTGCTCGTTTATGGTGATACTACTTCGAAGGGTCTCAAGCTTATGTCATGCCTCCAAGCCAGCAAGTATCTCCGTAAGGAATACAGGGCTTTCTTGGCTAACGTCGTAGCAGCGGAGAAGGAAAAGAAAGAGAAGAAGGAAGTAAAAGACGTTCAATTCCCTCAAGTTTTTCCAGAGGACCTTCCCGGACTACCTCCAAAGCGCGATATTGATTTTCGCATTGATCTCATTCCTGGAGCTAATCCTATTGCCAGAGCTCCTTACCGACTCGCGCCGTCCGAAATGCGCGAACTCTCAACCCAGCTCCAGGAATTACTTGAGAAAGGCTTTATTCTCCCGAGCACCTCTCCTTGGGGCGCACCAGTCCTTTTCGTCAAAAAGAAGGACGGGTCGTTCCGGATGTGCATCGACTACCGGGAATCGAATAAGTTGACTATCAAGAACCACTATCCCCTGCCTCGAATCGACGATTTGTTTGATCAGCTACAAGGCGCTACGTGTTTCTCGAAGATCGATCTACGTTCCGGATATCATCAGCTGCGTATACAGGAGGAGGATATACCCAAAACCACGTTTCGTACTCGTTACGGCCACTACGAATTCGTTGTCATGCCTTTTGGCCTAACCAACGCACCAGCGGTTTTCATGGATCTGATGAATCGAGTGTGTAAACCATATCTTGACCATTTCGTCATCGTGTTCATCGACGATGTCTTGATCTATTCCAAAACGAGAGCCGAGCACGCGCAACATCTACGTTTGGTTCTCGAGTTACTCCAGGGGAACCAACTCTACGCCAAATTCTCCAAGTGCGAATTTTGGTTGGGGGAGGTTCAGTTTCTGGGTTACATCGTAAATAGTCAGGGTATTCACGTCGATCCTGCGAAGATAGAAGCTGTTAAGAGCTGGGTTACGCCTAAGAACCCTTCTGAAGTCCGCTCCTTTCTCAGGTTAGCGGGCTATTATCGACGATTTATCGAAGGATTCTCGAAGATTGCTGTACCACTTACCACTCTCACGCATAAGGACCAGCCTTTTGTCTGGGGGACCAAACAAGAGTCTGCCTTTCGAACCCTCAAACACATGCTTTGCAATGCTCATGTTCTCACACTACCCGACGGAAACGATAATTTCATTGTCTACTGTGATGCTTCCAACCTTGGTCTCGGTTGTGTCCTAATGCAACGAGACAAGGTCATAGCTTACGCATCTCGTCAGCTCAAAGTCCACGAGAAGAACTATACAACCCACGATCTCGAGCTAGGCGCAGTTGTTTTTGCATTAAAGATTTGGTGACACTACCTGTACGGTACAAGGTGTATGATCTTCACCGATCATAAGAGCCTACAACACATCTTTAATCAGAGGGAACTAAATATGCGTCAACGCCGATGGGTAGAACTTCTCAACGATTACGACTGTGAGATTCGTTATCACCCAGGCAAAGCAAATGTTGTTGCCGATGCACTTAGCAGACGGAGCTATCTGCTTAGCACTCGTAATGTTCAAGCCCAGCACAACCTCGAAGCTCTCATCCGCGACGCCCAACATGCATGTTTCAACGAACGCACCTTGAAGAAAGAAAGAATCTACCACGATGGAGCCCAGCTTGTGAGCAAA
This sequence comes from Helianthus tuberosus, assembly GCA_030545235.1. Lineage (NCBI taxonomy): Eukaryota > Viridiplantae > Streptophyta > Magnoliopsida > Asterales > Asteraceae > Helianthus > Helianthus tuberosus. Next base: position 111,498,457 of record CM060402.1, read on the forward strand.
TCAAATGGGATATTCCACTTCTTAGACCGAATTTGGATTCCCAAGCGAACCAACCTGCGACAGATTATCATGGATGAAGCCCACAAATCCCGATACTCTATCCATCTCGGTGCTGACAAAATGTACCATGATCTTCGCTATAGGTACTGGTGGCCGGGTATGAAACGGGATATCGCTCTCTACGTCGGAAAATGCCTAACCTGTGCTAGAATCAAGGCTGAACATCAAAGACCCTCTGGCTTGCTCGAACAACCACCAATTCCCATGTGGAAGTGGGAGAGCATAGCTATGGATTTCGTAACCAAGCTTCCAACCACGTCATCAGGTCACGACAGCATTTGGGTTGTTATTGACCGTTTGACTAAATCAGAACACTTTCTGCCAATACGAGAAGACTACAAGGTAGAACGATTAGCCCGAATCTACACCGACGAGATCATTTGTCGACATGGGACGCCTCGTGACATCATCTCTGATCGTGATGCTCGGTTTACCTCACGATTGTAGGAAACATTCCAAACGGCACTCGGTACAACGCTTAATCTAAGTACTGCGTTCCACCCACAAACCGACGGTCAGACTGAAAGAACGATTCGTACTCTTGAAGACATGCTCCGTTCGTGTGTTCTAGACTTCGGTGGTAATTGGGATAGACACCTTCCGTTAGTCGAATTCTCGTATAACAACAGCTACCAGGCTAGCATCCAGATGGCACCTTACGAGGCCTTATACGGAAGAAGATGTCGATCGCCTATTGTGTGTCACGAGATCGATCACTCGCAACTAACCGGTCCGGAGCTGCTACAAGAAACGATAGATAAAATTTTCCAAATTCGAGACAACCTAGCGAAAGCTCGGGGTCGACAGAAAGTTTACGCCGATAAAAAGCGCAAACCCCGTGAATATGGCGTTGGTGACTACGTACTCCTAAAGGTATCACCTTGGAAGGGTGTAGTCCGATTCGGCAAGAAGGGGAAACTCGCACCACGATATGTTGGACCTTTTAAGATTCTGGAAAGGATCGGAAAAGTCGCCTACAGACTCGAATTACCGGAGGAACTTAGCAATGTCCATCCGACTTTCCACGTGTCAAACCTCCGAAAGTGCATCGCCAACCACGACTTACATGTTTCTCTAGACGATCTACAAGTGAACGAAACATTACACTTCATGGAGAAGCCTGTCGAAATCATGGATCGCCAAACCAAAGAACTCAGGCGCTCACGCATTCCTATCGTGAAGGTCCGGTGGGAAGGTAAACGAGGCGCGGAGTTTACTTGGGAACTCGAAAGCGACATGAAGGCAAAGTATCCACAATTGTTTAATTAGGGAAGCGTTAGAGAGAAAATGACTTCGTGATTCTAGTGCTTGTACGATTTCAGATTTATCAATAGAATCATCTATTTTGTTACATCCTAGTATATTTTGATCCGCGCAATCGAGCACCTGCTCAGATACCACTTGTAGGACCGATTCGACTCCGTTGCGATTATGTTTGGTCACGATCGTGCACGGATTCCACACGTTACAAGTCAAGATCGGTCCAAACGAAGAACTCTCACCTGTGATCCACGGTTAGTTACGGCTTTCAGCTTAATTTCGGGACGAAATTCCCTAAACAAGGGGAGGCTGTAACACCCCGTGTTTTCATAAGTGAAAGTCAAAGTCAAGGTCAAAGTCAACGACCGATTTCGCGCGACTTGACTCATAGAAATGTTTTTATTTTATTTATATTATGTGGAGTAAGTGTCGTTCATTACAATGATCGAATCGTATTAACCGTATTTCAATCGACACGCGACTGTGAACTGTAGGAAGTAACAATGCGATAAAGTTAATCAACTAATAATCAAGCTATGCTAATCAAATCGACATCGAACCGTAACTCGAACTATGTATTTTACTTGTCATTTATACGTGTGTGTGTGCCTTACGTGTTACCTGTGCATGTTTATTTATGTTTGTGGTGATAATCAAGCGAACTCAATCGAACTCGAAGTCTAACTCGAATGTAAACGAACCCGAACCCGAATTCCGAGTTGAACCATATAAGAAGTAGTTGAGACTGAAAGTAATTTGACTAGGAAACCCTATCGAATCGCTCGCAATCGAAACCGAAGCGTCGTCGCACCGAACGCACCAAGACAGGCGACATCCGAACGGATGGTCAATCCGCACGGATTTCCAATCCGCATGGATTGCCAATCCGGACGGATGACCAATCCGCACGGATAGCCTATCCGGGTACGTGCCATCCGCACGTCTCACCCTTTCCCCTTTTAGCATCCTATAAATACACGGGTCACTCTCCAACTTTTCCACTTTTGGCAAGTGACGTCCGAACCGCACGCATTCTTCACCTTTTCTCAGATTTCTCTCAATCCAGGTAAGATCTTGCACTAATTCTTGTACATTCTTGATCACTACACAATTCTACACCTTTCCATATTTCAAATCTCAACTTCCAACCATGAAATCATCCAGATTTGAGGTATTCTCGGGTGACGTCATCATGAAGTTCTCATGAACTTCAAGCTTGACCTCATTCCACCAAGAATAACTTAGATCTAAACGATTTCCACAAGGTTTCACAATAACTTCACCTAAATCTAAACTTTTCTAAGGATAAAAGAGTTGAAAGAAATAAACCTAAGTTCTCTCCTTCTTTTACCCTTAAGATCGGTACGAATCTGATCGGTTCTAGTCTCTACTCGATAATAGTGATGCACTAGTCCTAGATCTGGAATTCTACCGCAAGACACCTGATTTCGGGGTCAACCGGAATGACCGTTCTGAGTCGCCGACGAGTCGAGTCAGGGTGGTTCCTGGCCGGCTTAGTCGTGTGGGTAAGAATACGATTCCAAGTGGTTGCCACGCAATCAGAACGTCTCGATATACGACAACAGAAGCCAAGAGTAGACGAACGGAACAATCAGACCAGAGATTGTCCGCACGGACCAGTTGTCCGCACGGACAAGCTGTCCGCACGGACAGGCTATACGGACGGGTTGTCACCCGGACGAGCTACCCTTGGGACCCACTTTCCAAACAAGGTTTGAGTATCGACGAATGAGCAATCCGGACGGACGACCTCTGAATGGATTACTCTTCGGATCATGAGATACTAAAGCCTTAAAACAAATTCCAACATGATCATCCGCACGGACAGGTCGCCCGCACGGACAGACTATCCGGACGGATTGTCACTGTCCGCAAGAGTAAGCTACCCGGACGGATTGCCACTATCCGCACGGATTACCATCCGGGCGGATTACCTAATCCACTTAGTGACTCAGCCCTAAAGACGTTGTCCGCACGGGCTGCCATCCGGACAGATTGTTGTCCGCGCGGTCGGCTTGAAGGGTAGAGGTACTTAGGTGTTATCTAAATGCTACAACGAAAACTCCAAAGCACTAGCCATCATACACAAACACATCTCACACTTAGGAAGAAACAATCCACTCGAACGTTTATCCGCACGAACAACTTGTCCGCACGGATAAGCAATCCGCACGAGCGACTAATCCGCACGGATTACCATCCGCACGGACAGCCCGCACGCACGGATAGTTTATCCGGATGGGTCACCATCCGCACGGATTACCATCCGTACGGATAGTTCACGCGCACGGATGACTTCCTCTCACGGATAGTTGATCCGCACGATCAGCCATCCTAACCACTCTCACTTTGTACTGTTTTGCGTGCCACTTATCCTTACGTTATCGAATCTATTCAGGCTAACCATACTCGCTGAAAAGCGCTCCCTTCAATCCATAATCGCTGTGAGTATACTCGAACCCTTTTTGCCTTAGCACTTTTGGGTGTTACATACGTTACGAATATTCAAACTACAACAATCACACTACTCAAGCTATTTTAACGCTAAACCATTTATGCATGTTATACGTGGCTTATGAATGCTTGTTTGTTATGTTTACACATGGAATGCTGTCTACCTGCCTTAGCAACGATAGTACTATAGTTTGGACTCAGCACCCGTTCACACGGGGGTTGTTAAGGATCTTTTTACTTGCATGGATTACGGTGGTAATCATGTATTGCGAACTGCCTCGGGCAGTCAACCCGCAGTCATTGGTATCGATGGATCTATGTCGATAACTAACGTGCTTCATTTCACTATGTGTATGTGCTGGTTATGCATAAACGAATTCGAACTCTATATGCTATTATCAAACTTGTATGCTCACCTTTACATTTTATGTATTGACTTTATTTTAACGTATGTGACAGGTGCTTAGGATGCATGTGTGGTAGGAAATGGAAGCTAGAATAAAGCTTTAGAGCCCAACAAATAGTTGTCTGTAGATGACGTATTAGGGGTCTCTAGAAGCAGATAAACAATTGCTACTTATTTAAATCTGAGTTATCGGAACAGAATATTTGTTTTGATGTTATCTGTAATAACTTGTTTAACTATTTAAGATACGGTATGGGACGTATTGCTTTAATTGAATGGTAATGATAGTTGTTATGGAAACTTCTGGACAATCTGTTTCGCTCAGTGCCATGCCCCGATGATTCCGCCATCGGACGGGGTGTGACAATTATACCCGAGATTATGCCTACTACTCAGAAATTCGTGAGAAAAGAAAGTGTATGAGCGACTGGAACTGAAAGCCCGATGCCCTTTTATATAGGGCCTGATTTCAAGGTTTACGCGGCCCGCATAAGCTTCGGCTTGGGTCTACGCGGCCCACGAGGGCTTGTAGACTAGGTCGTAGCCTTGTTGCGTCGCCACGTAGTCTCAACACGAGTCTGACACATGGCGGCCTGGGGGCTCGCCTGAGATTGGAGCTATCGTGGCCCGCGTAAGGTCAAGGGTTGCTTATGCGCCCCGCGAGAGACCCATAAAATTTGTTTTTATTTAATTTTTAATAAAATAGAGGTATTCGGGGCCCGTTTATGTATACGGGGTGTATTTAGGATCGTTTTAGGGTTACTTTAAAGGTTCTGGGAGAACTACTATATCTGTGGAGGTAATGAGATACATAACTTTAAATTTTATGTTAGATTTGTTGTCATATCTAGTTGCCTACTTATGTTTAGTTATCTTTAAACATGTATACATATATAAGTGTATTTTTAAGACATGTAAGGATACTCTAACTAGATTAGGGGTGTCTGAAATATTTTGGAGGGTTGTTATATGTGGTCTATTCCGTCGCGTGACGCGACGAGTACAATTCGACAGCAGGTTTTGTTTCAAACCTGCATTTTCCGGCCAAACTTGTTTTTACGAAAACAGCCATAACTGGTCCGTTATTGACTCGAATTAGTTCCCGTTTCTTTCTACGTGACCATAATTCAACCCTTTATAACATGAATTCAAAACCCGACATCTGAATATACAAAATTCTTAAATTTATGCTCTCGACATGATAATAAATTTCAAATTCTTCGTCCCATTCCAATTTAGGAACAATAGACTTGGTTTATAACATTCAAACTTCTATGAGAATGACATATGTGAACATATCTATCTTTAAGGGGCGTTATAAGGGAAATTTATACACCGTTATCTATATTTATATCTTTTTATTCGACCTGTTCAACTTTAACTAGTTAAACGAATTTAACCCGAATCCTTTATTTGGAATTCGCCATTCTAATCATACTCACACCTGAGCTTATAAATTATAATCCATGTTACCCTTTCTCAGCTAACGAGTATAAGGTTTATTAATTTAAAATCCGGCATCATTTCGACATCTTTAATCGTGCAACCTTTTCAGTTTGCATCAAGACATCCTTTTGACCCGTTTATCTTATATTAGCTAAATCCTTCGCTTTATTTTCACCAAAGCTTCATTACTTTGGTTGTTTTGACCCGTTTGGTTTCATTGGCGACATATGTTTGATAATACTCTCGAGAATGCCTATTATGGATAACATAAGGCTTTGACGCAATAAAATGATAATGCACGCAAGTTATGCATTAAAGGGGCCAAAAGCGTCAAACTATAAAATTACACCTTTGAGCGACCATTTAAGCGAACTGGAGTAAACTAGAGTGTTGTAATATCCCATCATACTCTTAGGAATGCTCGTTATTGATCTTGAAAGGCTTTTATGCCATTTCGCGTTAAAACGCACAAGTTCGCAAATTAAAGGGTTAAAAACGTCAACGAGCAGAAACTAGTGTTTTCGGTAATCATTTAACTAAACCGGACCTAAAGGTGTTTGGTTATACTCCCTAGATCATTTACAAACTAACTACAAGGGCCCATTGTGCCTAAAATGAAAGTTACTAAGCTTATAAAGGTGCAGGGACTAAAAGTGACAAGTTCAAAACTTGTTTGCTGAGATATGGGGTGGTAGCGCGACGCCACATCCTACCCCTTTTGCTGTGGCGTGCTGACGTGTGCGTATATATACATAATTTTGCAATGAATTTACACACGAATTGGTTTTAAATTTATAAAAGTTATTATCACTTTTACATCAAAACACACACGAAAAAGGCAAGTGTACCCCGTCATATATGTAATAAAGTATCGGTAAGAACCAAGTATCGATCCAAGGAAATGGGCGGAGAAATAATACTAGACCTTTGTCACTAAACTACCGGTAAAAACATAAGTTTTGTTTGATTTTAACTAAACAAAAGTAAGCATAAACAAATACATAATAAAAACATAATAGATAATAGATAAAAAGCCTTGCTTAATACATAACCAAAGCATGTCAACTAAGTTGGTTTTGGCACTAGAAGCATTCGGTCAATTTCCCAATTTAAGACAATTAGTATCCCTTTCGGGAATCCTAACATGACAATCATTCGGAAAGCTAAAACGATAAACACACTTTAACCACCTAAAATTGTTCTTTAACGTGCAATTGATAAATGTCTATGAAAATCTCTTAAAAATAAGCTAGTCATCCGTTAGGAGTTTTCTAACCGCACTTAAACAAGGAAAGAGACACTGATAAACACAATGCAACCACCGAGACAAGCATAAACTAGATTAAATCACAACCGAGTTCATTTTACAAATCTTGCACAATAATTCACTAAGATAGCAATTTTGGCCTAAACTACTAACTAAGCTAACAAATCATGGCAAGAATTTATAACGACACCATCTAACCCGTTAAGGTCCTTACGTGACGGCAAGCTCTCTTGATTAACAATAATTACATTTTATTAAATCACTAACCATTTCTAGTATCATGATGCATACATTTAAACCAAGTTAAACTAGTTAACCAAATTCAAAGTTTACTAATACAAGATTAATTAAGCTTCATTTTTCAACTATCTTAACTAACCAAGCATCAATCATCCAACATAATTACTTATAATCAAGAATTCAATATCAATAACAAGGTTGCAAACTAATCATCAAAGATTAACATAGAAAATACTTCAAGTGTCATTACAAACAAACCTTAACATACTAATGGCTATAATTTAGCAAGGGATTGTTTGTGTTTTTGCCCAAAGGCTACAATAATACATAAACATTAATCTAAGTACTTGAAAGATTAACAAAATCATGGAAAGATTAGAAAACCAAACCATAAACAAGTACTAGACTAAGGATCCGGGTAGTAATGGAGCTAAACGGCACAATGTGGCTTGAATCCGGGTCAAAAGCAAAGCCTCCGGAGCCTGTAAATTCGCCTGTGAAGCTCCCAAAAATCCAGAATGTCGAACAGAATGTTTCTGTTCTGTTTTTATATTTTTTCGCTGTCGCACTGTCGTTCTTCAGATGGCACGACCGTGCACTTTAAGCAATTATTAGGGATGGGGCACCATACTGCATACGTCATCAGATCTTTGACCAGATACGATATCGCACGACCGTTCTTCAGATGGAACGGTCGTTCAGTTCTGGGTTCTTGTTGCACGAGCTGCTGGGCCGGGCGTTCATCACCGAGATCAGGCTGGATCATCGTAGACGCACGGTCGTTCTTCAGATGGCACGTCCGTGCATCACCGAGCTGACCTTAAATGCCTTGCACGCCTAGTCGCACCCTCGTTCAATGCCGGGTTACTCAGCATTTGTCGGAGATGCACGGTCGTGCATCAGGTCGCACGACCGTTCCACAGGCCCAGGTCAGTTTCCTTAACAGAATGTCCGCAGCTTCGTCGTTTTGTCCGGAAAGTCCTCGTTTTCGCTATCATCTTGTCTGGTATGCTGTTTTAGGCCTGTAAACAAAAGTGTAGATAATTAAGTATCCGAATGACGGTTTTACGGCCAAAAACGCATAAAATAGGGGTAAAACGGGGGACTAAAATATGTGTAAATTAACGAATATCAAATCTCCCCACACTTGAACCTTGCTTGTCCTCAAGCAAGCTAAACTAAAAAGCAATAAAAGACATAAACAAGCAAGAACGATAATTTACACACTATTTTATTGAAAACTACTATAAACGGTTAGCCGGTTTGTCGAAAGACAACATCAAAAGATTCAAACCCAACAAGCATATGCAATTAAAAAGCGACAACCAAAAAGCCGTGACTTCACATTTAATTGACTCACATTTTAATCTTCACACGACTCACAATGTTCACACACTCGGTTTTATTTATGAAACATACATAAAATGTGTATGTGTAAACACTCAATGCCTAGTCAATGAAATGTGCAATATCATAAGCTTGTCATAAGATCTCGTCTCCACCAACTAACATGCAAACAAGTGTAAATCAAGAGGTCTTTACGGGTTGTAACGTTAGGCTTGGGCGAAGGGTATGGAAGTGGACATTTAAAGTGGCGAAAATGGTTAAAACTCGGTAGTAGCGTTTAACTAGCAAGAAAATAAAACAACTATACATACAAACGCCTTAAAAAGGCGACTAAAGCGCAATCGAGCTTATCAACGAAATTTTAACATTTAAGCATTCAAAATTGCTCGATTTCTATCAACTTCACCCTATTTTAGGGTGTTTTATTTTCTTTTCTTTTTTTTATTATTAACATTACTAATCAAACTATACAATGAAATATAAACAATAACAAGCTAGTTAAACTATTATTTTGACCGAGTTTCAACACTAAAAAGGTTTAAAACATAAAAAGGCTAAATTTGGTTAAGTGGGCGATAATGTGGGTAAACAAAGGTGAACGGGAAGGCTCGACATGGTTAATCCTAAAGGGTAATATAAGGTGAACGGGAAGCACAACACAAAGAACAAGTACACAACAAAGGGGTAATCTAAGTGCCTCTATCATTTTTACACAAATTCACAAGTTCATGGTCTTAACAAGCATACTAGTGACAAGTTCTAAATTGCACATAACATCCGGCTCACTCCTATATCTGAAATGAACAAATATATAACAATCTAGGCTCAAATATGCTCACGTAACGGAAGGAATGGGTAAAAGTGTGAAAACTATCATGTAAGTCTTTCTTTGTTTGTCACGCTTTCCGGTTTCCTTTTTCAAAAATATTTTGCTTGTCGAGTTTTTATCAAGTCCGAAGCTTTCTAAAACACAACCAACCGGTTTATTTACAAAAATATATACAAAATACAAGTATTTTTGAATGATTTTTCTGATTTTCTGATTTTTTTTTTTATAAGAGGACAAACAAAGTTAAGTTAACAAAGTTAACCCCCTCCCCACACTTGAACTTCGCATTGTCCCCAATGCGAGACCCGAAATATAGAGAAAGGGATAAAAAATACTCCCCTCAAGATGATGTTGATGCCACGAGACTTCCGAAGCTGTATCTGGTACGTGCTCCGGTCCAAGATCCGATAGATAAAAACTGCGAGTATGTCACATGTGCACCCAAAACATAATAGAAACAGAAAAATCACAAAACAACCATAATATACATAAATACTAAAATCCAAACAAAACACAAAGGAAATTGTCTGAAATACATAACCGGGGTGTTTTAAATAATAGTCAAAATAAACACCCATAAATAAATAAAGTACTGAAATAGAAAACACCACCAACTGCTATCACCACTGCCAACTACTCCTCTCCATCATCATCATCATGTCTCGTATAGGACGGGCCGGCATCGCCATGACCAGGGGGGTTCCACGGTGGAAACTGCGGAGGGTGCTGAAAGTAGTCGGGGTATGCGTGATGCATCTCCCCGAAAAGATAAGAAAACCCCGCAGACACCCCCTGGTATAAAGCATCCTGACTCTGCCGGAGCTGGTCCTGTGTGGCCCGAAGCTGATCCTGGTTAGCCCGGATCTGGTCCTGGCTAGATATAATCTCATCGAAGCAGGTACCATGCTGCTCCTGCGTCACACGCATATCCTGGAACTGCTGGTAGAACGTGGGCCAGTCCTCATGCTGATGAAATGCATGGTGCTGCGGCGAGTGTGGTGGTGTCGGTGGCTGGTGCTGCTGCTGCGGACCCTGCTCTCCCATCTCAACATCCTCATCTTCCTCCTCATCTGGAGGCAACGGGTCCCAGACCTCGTTGTTCAATCCTCTCAGCCTATCCCCCCTATCAAGCTCAACAATCACCCCCATGGCCTTCAGCGACCTGATATCGACATGAACCCCCTCAGTAATCAAAGTGAGACCCTGAAGAACCTCCTCAGTCATATAGCCTTCGTTGTAGGCTATTTTGGTCACATACTGACCGCCATGTATCTCACTGTTCGGGGTCCGCCCCGAGCTCTTGACGAAATACTCAGCCATTCGTGCGCCCAGGTTGATAGGTGCTTTGTCAACCAACGCATATAAAAAGATCAAGTCAGGTGTTGGACAGTTACCGAGACTGTCCATGCGACCGCATATCGAATGGCTAAATACATGGTGCATCACTCGCACCAAAGGGTCTCGGAGTCGCGAGGCCTTTGACATCCTCGGGTTGTAGGGCTCCCCAATAGCGTTTTCTGCCCAAAATGCATCCCGTGCTGCATCAGAAGGGAAGGTGAACTGTTCAGTGAAGACATCTTCATCATCCATGTCGTCCCTAGTATAAATCCCTAGCCTCCTTCCCAAACGACCAACCGACCACTTATGCCATCGCCCACATAACCTGAAATTTACACGATGCTTGTAGCGAAATTTAGGTCTTCTATAAGCAGCCGGCTTTTCATAGGAATACGATGCAAAGAACTCTATAGTCAGCTCCCGGTAAACGGGTCGGTTGCAACCGACCAGATTTGCAAGCGGGCGACTCATCATGTCGTCTAGTCTGTCATACTGATTGAGTTCACGCATGACTTCCCAATCCAACCATCGTGGGACTCCGAACTGTCCCCGCCTTTCCCACAAGGCGTCGCGCTTCGGAATGCAAAGAGCCTCTTTCTCAATGTCGGGGTCAAACTGAAGGAAAGGGTGATCCATCTGTAATGGGGAACATTGTTAGAAAGACAGAAACAGGAGAGATATGAATTGAAAACAGCCGAGCAGCAAATTATGAAGAAACTGTCAAACTGATCTGGGCATATGGCACGGTCGTGCGACCAGATGCACGGTCGTGCGTCGCCGATGACAAGCACCATCTGCCCAGAGATGTCGGAACTGCACGGCGTGCGATCTATGGCACCACCGTGCAACACCGAACAAACAGCAGATATCGTGAACAAGCCGGAATGGCACGACCGTTCCATCTAAGGAACGTCCGTGCGACACAGTGTCTGCAGATTTCGACCCATGTACTTAGAACAACCTGATTTTTGCAAAATTTCAACAAGTATTGGGCCAACAGGGGTCTGAAAGTCAACCGGGTGTTCACGATACTTCGATTCAACAAGGGTTAGGGTTTCGATTTGTTTATGAAGAGAACCCTAAAAATTTCCTTGAAGAATCGGAAGAAATCTAACCTAGAAAGCAAGAAAACAAGAAATCTACAACTAGGAACGTACCGTGCGAAGAAGGGTGCGAGATCGTGCGAAAAACCGTGCGATTTGATGAAGTATCGCTCTGGAACGGCCTGCAGCGACTAGGGTTTCGCGAGTTATGAATGGGGGCTGCAGATGAGGGTATTTATAGTGCCAAATGACAAAACTGCCCTCAGCCTGACGCACGGTCGTTCTCCGTGTGGCACGGTCGTGCGTCGCCGACATCTCCCAAACCCTAGCAACTTTGCTCGGAAATGCACCGAGGGTGCGATCCACCGTGCCGGCCCTCGGAAACGCACGGTCGTGCGACCCGAGGAACGGTCGTGCATCAGGTGCAGATCAGAAATATCTGCAGAAGCTATTTCCAGCAACTGTTTCGGCCGTTTTTCGCCGTTTTTTCGATACACCAACTGTTCTAACAATATTGCAATACAGAACCTTCGCTCGGCACGTAAGAAAACTAAACAAACTAACGTAAACTACCTAACTTACCTAAATTACGCTAAAACTACAAAAATACAAAAAAGGACTATTTTACCCTTATAGCGCCAAAGACGCTCCTGCTACATTTTTAATCACCGAGTCAGTAGCGTAGACTCATGCTAATTTTTTGTCGGCGAGTCGATAGCAAGACTCATGCTAAATTTTTGTCGTCATGCTAAATTTTTGTCGGCGAGTCAATAGCAAGACTCATGCTAAATTTTTTCCGGCGAGTCGATAGCAAGACTCATGTCCCCACACTTATGATGTGTGCGGGGCGTTGCCACGCCCCTTCGGATTCTGCACCATATTAATAATACTAGATTTAATTTCAAAAACAGGTGCATCTATAGTAGGTCGTAGGATACTCGGCTCCAGGCCTGCCCGTCCGGGCTGATTTGATTCATTCAAAGGTCGCTCGTCGTCCGCCATGATTGCGTTCCTACGTCCGCTGAGCCCTCGGCTTCAGTGGGTACCACCGGCTCGTCCGCCGCTGCTGCGAGTTGCAGCGCAACCGCGTGGGATCTCTCACGAAGACGTCTCCTCAGATCACGCTCGGGTTCGTCTGAAGGCTCAACAGCGTCGGGAGCGGGGGGTTGAGGACAACAACCTGCAAACGAGAAATTGAGACACATGCATATAATATTATTATAATAAAGGTTTTTTTTTTTTTGTTTTGAAATGAAGCAGAATATTATTTTAAATGGGCTGAAAATTTTATAAAAATTCGAAAATGGGCCCGAAATTTTATAAAAATTACAACAATAAAAATAATCGAATCGGCTAATGTAAAAAAGATTTTTCAAAGCCGAAAATTCAAAGAATAAATGAATAAATGAATAAATAAATCCGGATCGAACAAATAAATGGAGCAAAAATTTACAAGTGTACAAAAATAGACTTGGAAAACGAATAAATCAAATAAAAGCAAGAAATATTAACAAATAAATAATCAAAAAAAAATATTCAGAAATATTAACAAGTATATACGCCGATAAAATAATGACTCGGGTCGTTCCTAAAGCTCGCCATTTCCCCGGCAACGGCGCCAAGAACTTGACGTGTGCGTATATATACATAATTTTGCAATGAATTTACACACGAATTGGTTTTAAATTTATAAAAGTTATTATTACTTTTACATCAAAACACACACGAAAAAGGCAAGTGTACCCCGTCATATATGTAATAAAGTATCGGTAAGAACCAAGTATCGATCCAAGGAAATGGGCGGAGAAATAATACTAGACCTTTGTCACTAAACTACCGGTAAAAACATAAGTTTTGTTTGATTTTAACTAAACTAAAGTAAGCATAAACAAATACATAATAAAAACATAATAGATAATAGAAAAAAAGGCTTGCTTAATACACAACCAAAGCATGTCAACTAAGTTGGTTTTGGCACTAGAAGCATTCGGTCAATTTCCCAATTTAAGACAATTAGTATCCCTTTCGGGAATCCTAACATGACAATCATTCGGAAAGCTAAAACGATAAACACACTTTAACCACCTAAAATTGTTCTTTAACGTGCAATTGATAAATGTCTATGAAAATCTCTTAAAAATAAGCTAGTCATCCGTTAGGAGTTTTCTAACCGCACTTAATCAAGGAAAGAGACACTGATAAACACAATGCAACCACCGAGACAAGCATAAACTAGATTAAATCGCAACCGAGTTCATTTTACAAATCTTGCACAATAATTCACTAAGATAGCAATTTTGGCCTAAACTACTAACTAAGCTAACAAATAATGGCAAGAATTTATAACGACACCATCTAACCCATTAAGGTCCTTACGTGACGGCAAGCTCTCTTGATTAACAATAATTACATTTTATTAAATCACTAACCATTTCTAGTATCATGATGCATACATTTAAACCAAGTTAAACTAGTTCACCAAATTCAAAGTTTACTAATACAAGATTAATTAAGCTTCATTTTTCAACTATCTTACTAACCAAGCATCAATCATCCAACATAATTACTTATAATCAAGAATTCAATATCAATAACAAGGTTGCAAACTAATCATCAAAGATTAACATAGAAAATACTTCAAGTGTCATTACAAACAAAGCTTAACATACTAATGGCTATAATTTAGCAAGGGATTGTTTGTGTTTTTGCCCAAAGGCTACAATAATACATAAACATTAATCTAAGTACTTGAAAGATTAACAAAATCATGGAAAGATTAGAAAACCAAACCATAAACAAGTACTAGACTAAGGATCCGGGTAGTAATGGAGCTAAACGGCACAATGTGGCTTGAATCTGGGTCAAAAGCAAAGCCTCCGGAGCCTGTAAATTCGCCTGTGAATCTCCCAAAAATCCAGAATGTCGAACAGAATGTTTCTGTTCTGTTTTTATATTTTTTCGCTGTCGCACGGTCGTTCTTCAGATGGCACGACCGTGCACTTTAAGCAATTATTAGGGTTGGGGCACCAAACTGCATACGTCATCAGATCTTTGACCAGATACGATATCGCACGATCGTTCTTCAGATGGAACGGTCGTTCAGTTCCGGGTTCTTGTTGCACGAGCTGCTGGGCCGGGCGTTCATCACCAAGATCAGGATGGATCATCGTAGACGCACGGTCGTTCTTCAGATGGCACGTCCGTGCATCACCGAGCTGACCTTAAATGCCTTGCACGCCTAGTCGCACCCTCGTTCGATGCCGGGTTACTCAGCATTTGTCGGAGATGCACGGTCGTGCATCAGGTCGCACGACCGTTCCACAGGCCCAGGTCAGTTTCCTTAACAGAATGTCCGCAGCTTCGTCGTTGTGTCCGGAAAGTCCTCGTTTTCGCTATCATCTTGTCTGGTATGCTGTTTTAGGCCTGTAAACAAAAGTGTAGATAATTAAGTATCCGAATGACGGTTTTACAGCCAAAAATGCATAAAATAGGGGTAAAACAGGGGACTAAAATATGTGTAAATTAACGAATATCACGTGCGTTGACGGCCTAATTTGGACAGCATCTTACCTACAGCTGCCAGTTCTTCTTCCATGTTCACCAATTTTGATTTCTAAAACCATTTGATCATTCTAGGGGCTTGCTAACTGAATTACAAGTCTGGTATACACCTGTAATGATCTCATTACATCCCAAGAACACTTCTCATGATCATAATTCATTCCAAAAACTATAAATAGGCCTTTTTTCTCATTGATCACTTGCATCTCATTCAATCTGCTCTCTCTCTCAATTCAATGAGGATCCTGATCATTTTGGAACCTCTCTTGAGTTCTATTCAGTCCATAGGACCATTTGTAAGTGTCCTTTCGTGACTAGTTATTTTGTTTGGCTTTTAAAGCCGAAAAGTCAAGCGTTTTCGATAAACGCTTTGACTTTTAGCTAGACCATAAATGGTCAAGCCATTGTTCGCAACGAACATGGCTACGTGGTCCTAATTAGGTAGGTGTTAAAACCTCAAAAGGGCACCTCCGAATTACCACGTTTACTTAGTTAATTGTCGGGTCAAAGTAATTAAAATAAAAGTCAAACGGGTCAGTTTAAATAAAATTCATAACTGATATTGTAGAAGCTATAAAATCAGTTTTGTCACTTTAATAACTTGGTAAATATTAATTGAACATGTCTAGGCATGTTCAACCCGACAATTCTGAGTTTAGGATCAGTTCGCAACCGAAAGTCGCAAAAGTGGACTTTTGCTTTGACTTTCAGTTCTGACCCGAATTAGCTTAGTTTAGTTATGTCTTAGGGTTCCTTTGTGACCATATTATATGTTAGTATAACCCTCTGAGGTCATACTACATGGTCCCTTAGAAATCTGAATCATTTACATGTTTCCGTTAAATGCTTAAAAGTTGACCATTTTGCCCTTATGTTATAAAAACGAGATTTTGTAGGTCCCGTTTTTCCCGGTGAGGATCGATAACGAGAAACCTATCCTTGTTTATCACAAACACGGTAACGGGTGCGGAATCCCCGAGACGGTGCAAACCAAACACAGATAGTAAATAACACGGATTAACCAATGAAACACACTCTATTGATTAAACGGGATGAGAACCAATACAAACTGATACAAACACAGTTTGACGGAATTTTGGCAGAGTTTCTTTACAAGTATGCTCTCATCTCTATGTCAAACAGAAACAGAGATGGTATTTATACTAGACACAGACACTGACTTACGAAACACATAAAGGCACTCGACGAAACACTACAGTCGACGAAACACACCTTGTTTCGTCGACATACATATTAATTCTAATATGTTTCGTCGTTTGTTGTTGAAGCCCAACTGAAGACAAAGCCCAACTTCATATTTCGGCCCATGTGGGAATTACGGCCCGGATAACAAATCTGTGTCATTTGTTGTTGCATTTTCAACATAGGACAAACTAGTGACATCATCATGACATCACTAAGGTGATGTCATGGTGATGTGTTGGCGGGAAAGGCCGCGGCTCTCCGTGCCTCGCGTGTCGAACTCTGGGGCGCACGACGGAGGAATGTCGTGACGTCGGGCTTGAGCCGGACCTAACCGAGTCGACCCGAACCGAATCGAACCGAGTCGAGTCGCGTCCACATAAAGTGTACCAACAAACTCCCCCTTGGACGCTACTCGTGAGGATCGTCTTCCGTGTCTTTTGTGTCTTTCATGTCGGAGGATCTTCAAAGTCTTCACGCTTCGTAAGTAGAAGTGTATCAACAAACTCCCCATTTTATTTAGAAAGTGTGTTAACAAACTCCCCCTTTAGAATGAACTCTCCATTGAGTCATGCTTGTGAATCATTTGACTTGTCAATTCTTCAGATCCTTGTGGTGTTGATGAAGGGTCAGCGGCAACTCGATCATTTTTATCCTTTGAGTGCCTCCACTTCGTGTCTTCATTCCAAAGCTTGTCATTGAACATGTTTTCCTCGCCTTTAGCATCTGCACACGCAAGAAATCTAAACGCGTAATGAGAACAACCGCTTGGAATATAGTTAACATTTAAACAAATGACACATATGAGATCAAATCTCAATCAAACACCGACCGACAACAGTTTGAAAGTTTAGAAAATGATCAGTTTTAATCCTTTAACTTTCAAAACTTGTTAACTTCGACAATTTATAAAGGTGCAATTGTTTTCCGGCTTACAATCAGGATTTTGGGTAGGATAGACTCGAGTTCCAACATCAGTCAATCAAAAATAAACTAGAAGCAAAATCTTTTTGGATTTTATAAAGTTTAGATTAAAACACACCTAAAATCTTTTGGAATTTTCATTTTTCAAAAATAAAGACGGAAAGCAATAAATAAATATATACAAAGATACAGAAACGAAAGCAGTAAACAAATATTTACAAACATTCTTTTTGCGAGTTTCGAGGGTAAGAGAATCATATCAGTGTACGGTCACGCCAAAACGCTCTTTTTGGTCATTTTGTTAACAATTTGATAAGCATCCTATAACGATTATCGGTATTGTTATCCACATAAGCTCAACTTATCAGATGTAATCATGGCGAGGGGATACGATTAGTGTATGATTTATACTTACCGACCGGTGTTCATCCACACACGACACATTCCCGTATCAAGGTATGCGCGAGAGTTCATCTTACCGGTGAGTAT
Organism: Helianthus tuberosus; assembly: GCA_030545235.1. NCBI lineage: Eukaryota > Viridiplantae > Streptophyta > Magnoliopsida > Asterales > Asteraceae > Helianthus > Helianthus tuberosus. The sequence continues at coordinate 111,516,345 of CM060402.1, forward strand.
ACCGTTTATCATCTGTTTGACCGTATAAAAGATTGTGAGAAACTCACTTATTTGATTGAAAACAAGCCCTATGTGACAGAATCACTTATTGATGAGGAACTTGATTTTCGATGCATGAGGGCACAGGAGCAAGTCCGTGAACAGGTCAGTACTTTCGTACAGCAGAGAGACGAACTTGACTCCCGCAAAGAATCTGTGATATTTTATCACTTATTTTGAATGGACATGTGATTGTTGATCACTTATTGAGGTCGAATGCAATATGTACACGTATGTATAGTATCATGGAAGATCTTAGACTTCGTCTCCGATATTTTTCCGGTTTGATACAACCATGATACCCAGATGATAAGCAGCATAAAGACCGAATATCTCAGAACCTCGGCAATCTCTCAAACGAAATTTCGGTACTAAGACCATATGCCAATGTGTGGTTCCCACCTGGTCTTTAGTCGATTTAAGATTTATATCACCCTGCACACTTTAAAATGATTGTGAGCCTACCGATACATCTTATATAGAGCTGCTTAACATTTTTCATTTTGCATTTAAGTTTAAAGAGGTTTAGACAGACCACTGATCTACTATCATTTTCTCTTTTTCTCGCCAGGAAACTCATTTTTGTTTTTCCAATGTTTTTGGGTTTTGAAATTTTTCACTGTTTTTGAATTTTTCAAATTTGGATTTACTCCCCCTAAAATCAACACACTTTGATAAATTTAAAAGACACAAAGATATATACAAAAAACGATTTCCCGATGTCGGTTAACTCATGTTTTACCTCGATGCCATTTACCAAAATTAATTTTGAATCAGAAATGATTTATCGAATTTTGGAAAAATCAGTTGGCACGTCGGTAAGCGGTGCGGACCATGACAACATTGACGAGTTTCATAGTGAAACAATGACGTGTGAGGTGATATTCGAGTTCAACGTGTCAGGCCAAAGAGTGCTATAAGAGTATAACACTTTATAAAGAAGCTTAAATATCGACAAGTATAGGAGAGATTAGAAATTTAAAACCGTATCCTGCAACTGCTTCGTGCATTGCAAGGAATCTGAGTGCTCTCCCAAACTGGATATCCACCCGGTGTGGATTTCAAAGTCGATTTTTGTAGCTACTGAGAAATCTCTTGACAGCAACAAGATCATAAACCTTTGGGTCCGGCTGGTCTTCCACATTGCACCAACGAAGGTCTTTGTCTTTCTCTTGAGAAGTAGTGTGCGGTTGTTCAATCCATGCCAAGGCATCCGCACACCCGGTTGGTTTGTTCAACAAACACATTTTCTTCACTTTCACCGCGAAGAAATGTACACTGCACGTTCATCTAGTTGACTTGAACTTCAGACGTGCTGCAGGTGAGTACATTTTGATTGAATCTATCCTGGGGACCCGATTAAAACCTTGAACAATCAAACTTTGGAATGATTTTCATTTTGTCGAAGGTTTTCAAATTCTTTCGACAGACACTTCTGTCTTCTTTCCTTTTTCTTTCCAACAAAGGCAACCACTCCTAGAAATAAAAATATCTTGGAGCTTTGAGTCGCCTTTCTTGTGCAAGGACGCTCCACTATCAACAATCTTACGATTATCGATAGTTCCTCCTGGAACATCCTACACACTCACTCAGAGATTAGTTGGAGAGGGGGACCCAAGCCTTAACAGACTTGGGTCGTCCTTCATCATCGAGGATTGTGACTTCGATTTCCTGATGATTTTCAAACACAGCACCTCCCCCTGAACTATCACCCGTCTTAGGTTTCCAAGTTTGTTTTTGTTTACCAGATTGAGTTTTGTAAACAGATTTTGAAACTTCTGGTTTTAAAGGTTGTGAAGAACTTGGTTCCCTTTTAACCGTTTCGACTTCAGATTTTAAATCCTTTTGAACAGCTTTGATGTTTTGACGTCGTTGTGGGTGAACCTTTTCAGGTGGTGCTCTTTCAACAAATTTATCTTTTGGAGTGTTTGAGCAGTTCTTAATGATATGCCCAAACTCTCCACATTTAAAACATGTTCTCCTTTCCACAAACTTAGGAGAATTTAATCGACCAGCAGATGTCGAACCCGTAGAACCTGAGGTACTTGCTTTTTCATCACACCCATTTGTATGTTGAGTGTAATTGTTTTGACTGTTACGTCTTAAAATCTTGACTTTTTGTATAAAATCGGTGTTTGATTTGTTTTCAAAAGTCTCAATTTTATCAGTACCCTTTGATGCTACAAACTTGACATCTTTTGCTTTCTTCTTGTAACGAGCTCCTTTTGATTCAACCTTAGCCTTTGGATTTGGAGCTCGTTGCTGCTGATGTTTACCCTTAGAAGCAACAGGTTGTTGTTTAGTCGGTAATTTTTGGTTTCCAAATTGTTTCCTCACTTCAGCTTTTGGAATAGGATCACACTGAGTTACTAAAACTCTCGGGATCGCTTTTCCCAAAAACTTAGTGGTACTATCTTCAAACACTTTATCAATCAAGGATTGATTGACGTTTTTAATGGGAAAATATTTGTTTGAATAAATTTTACTATCACCGACCAATGTATACAACACATTGTTACTCTTAAGAGTAGACACACATTCATTGTCATCTTTGACATCCTTGACAGGATCTATCACTTGCTTGGCAATAGTTGATTGCACAACAGGAGTAGGAGGATCACAAAGAATATGATTCTCAATTGGAATTTCTACTCCTTTCGTCTCATCAAGTGACTCATCCTGGTCATTCACATCTGATTCATCATCTAACGAATCATAGTCCTCGATGGTTGGAGGACTTTGATTTGAGGCACATGATGACGTTTCTTTGTTATCAGATAAGCCCTCTGATGAATTGTCCGGTTTGAACCCTAGGCCAGTAGTAACTTCCTCATAATCAAGAGGCACACTGGGTTCATACCGAGGCATATCCTCTTCATCGGGCGACTTGGTATAGTCGTGTCTCAAAGGGGGTGGACACTTCCTATAACCAACGCCTTTCACATTCCCTTTAAGCTGTTGAACGTCAATGATGTGATCAAGCACATATCGGGAGTTTGAGTAACTCTCCAATTTGAGCTTGATCGCTTCATGTTCACATTTAGCCACGGCTAGCTCTTTCTTTGTTTCCTCAATGATATTAATGTAGTTATTAATACCAATTTGTTTGTTACAAACAGTTTTTGTTAATTCGGAAACACTTTTCTTTTGGGTTTCAATAACTGTTTTAAATTCCTTTTCATTGCTAGCTAAAGCCATGTTTGCCTCTTTGCACTTTGACAGTTCAACAACTAAACTCTGATTGTGACTATGAATCGTATCACATTCAAGTTTCATATTAGCACAATCACTACATATTCTAGGAGTTTCAGAACTTACCTGACTCGAAGAGGCTGTGACTTTAGCCATGAGGGCAGTCTAAGAAGAGAAAGATCCATCTTCAGAATTATAATCTCCTGCATTCGAGCTTTCTTCATCTGAACTCCCACTAAAACCCGAGCTATCATCACTTTCAGAAAACTCTTCCTTGTGAACATGCTTGATGTGATTGATAATTTTTGCATAGCATGCATTTCCACCTCTTTGATCATTATCTCCCAATTGTACAGACCAATCGCACCCTTCGTCAGCTTGAACGGTCAATGCTCGATCGGTGTTTGAAGGTCCAGACTGGTTCTGGTTGGTGGTGTTGTTCACAGCTACTATCCCTTTTCCACGGTTATCTTGATTGGCATTGGAAGTACTTGTCTGATTTCTGAATGGATTCTGGTTGCCTTGTCTGCTTGGTAGGGTGCACTCACGTTTGAAGTGACCCTTTTCGCCACAATTGTAACATGTAACCGCATCTTTATTGAACCCGTATTTCGTATCATTTTTGCCTTCCAACGAAGTTCTTCCAGTTCGAGTCATGAAATCCTTTGCCCTTCTAACAGCACTTGCAAACGCCCACTTGATATCCATTAACTCCATTTCATCACGGTCTATCTGCTGATAATCTTCATTGGTCATATTGATGTTTCCAATTTGACCTGCTACCAATCCACAGTATGAACTGAACATTGTGTTGAGAAGTTCCAAATTTTCCTTTGCAACTTCTACACTGACTTTTGAAAGATTGGAAGTATCAACTCTGACAGTGTTGGTGTTTTGGTGTGAAGGATTGTTGGTATAATGCGCTTGTTGTTGTTGTGGTTGGACTTGAGGTGGAGGTTGAGGTATAGATTGTGACATGTAAGTACTTTGATTCCACTGTGGTTGCGATGGAAACGGAGAAGAGCTTGTATTTGACACATACGCCGTTTGAAGCTTCGGTTGCTGAATGGAACTAGAACTAGCTGAAGGACTAAAACCAGGCAAATACATTCCTGTGTTTTGAGGAGGTGCAGTTGCAATCCTTTTAACTTTCCGAATTTCCTCTTCGTTCTTGTTCTCCAACTTCTGAATGAATTCATAAAGACTGACATTGGTTGCATCTAGCGCGCCCGTATGCTTTAGAAGTTCAATGAATGGACTCCACTTAGGAAGTAGAGCATCAGCAAATCGTGCAATCATTTCCGGATGATTTGTAGCAACACTGTAGGAAGTCATTTCACTAATCAAATGATAAAAACGAGTAGTCATATCATTTAGAGTCTCATTCTCCAAGAACTGAAATGATTCAAACTATTTCTTCAATAAATCATGGCGTATCTTTCTAGTAGCTGCATTTCCTTCTCCTCTCGCTACCAATGCATCCCATAAGGCTTTCGTGGTCTTACAATATGAGAATTGATGAAATAGGTCTCTGTGAAGTGCTTGAGTGAGAATAGCATACGCCTTCTTCTCCAGATCATATGACTTTTTGTCGGCTTCTTGCATGTTATTGAAAGTTGTCGCATTTGATCCTGCTTCTTCAAGAGCGTCACTAAATGCAGAGATGAAACACGTCCATAATTCTGTGTTTTGCCCTAGAACGTAGTTATGGAAACGACCCTTCCATGATGGATAGTCGTTCATGTAATTTAACTTTGGAGGGCGATTGTTGCTACCCGTCTCATTCTCACTAAGCAAAATATTTTGAATGCTCTGATTTTGATTCGACACCATTGCCCATTGACTTGAACTTATTGACTGTTGTTGTTGAGGTATGGTACGATTCATATATTCGGCCATCGACATCTGTTTGAGATCTGGTAGTGGATCTGTACTCCAATCCCACGGATTTGTGCAACTCATATTTGATGTATGTTGATGAAAAACTGAACAAATACTTGAACTCAACCTGTTAAGACACTTTTGCAAGTATTCTGTTAAAATTTACAAGTATCTCGACGAAACAGATTATGATAAATGGTTATTAACGACGAAACTGAATGATGAGTTTTGGTCCGACGAAACAGAATTATAAACTGGTTGACGAAACTGATGGTTGTTTGTTGATCGACGAAACACTTGTTTGGTTTAAAGCCCAACTTGTGAAGCCCACGAAAATGATTTTTGGTTTGTTGATCGACGAAACACTCAAGCCCACATAAAGCCCAATCAACTTGAAATCTAATTTAATGTTAATACCCGGCCCACCTCAATGTAACGAAACAGAATGTTACGAAACACTTGTTTTGATGTTTGTGTGATTTAATTAATACCAACCGTAATGTTTGACTGATGACCACACTTGTTGACTGATCGAATTGTTGAGTGGGTCGACGAAACAGAATTCTTATTTGTGATGTTTGACGAAAGTGAATTTAGATCTTTGTGAGATATTTCCTTGAACTTATCTTGCTTCTGACACAAAACACAATTTGTCAAACTATCATGCTTTACTTTCGGCTCACTGTTCTCAAGTAAAATATCATCATGCTTTGTATGTTTCAATTTTCAAACAATTATATAATATCTAACAACAACAATAATTTATCAACTTCAAAGATCAAACTTAGAAAATTAGCAAGAACACTTTGAATATTCCGGTAAACTTATGAGTTTTCCGGTGAACCGACAAATTTCCGAAACACGATTTTGCTTAAAACTTTCAACGAAAACCAAACGCAAACATGTATAAATGCAAAATAATAAGGTTTTCACTAAAACTTATAGCAAAACAACACTTCAATCACTGATTTTCAGCAAATATTTCCAGAAAATATGAATTTTTTTTTTTTAAGAACGAAATCTGAAAAATCACAATAACACACTTGATAAAAACCCAAACTTGTTTGGTTTTAAACAAGGAAAAGAGCCAAGGCTCTGATACCACTTGTAGGTCCCGTTTTTCCCGGTGAGGATCGATAACGAGAAACCTATCCTTGTTTATCACAAACACGGTAACGGGTGCGGAATCCCCGAGACGGTGCAAACCAAACACAGATAGTAAATAACACGGATTAACCAATGAAACACACTCTATTGATTAAACGGGATGAGAACCAATACAAACTGATACAAACACAGTTTGACGGAATTTTGGCAGAGTTTCTTTACAAGTATGCTCTCATCTCTATGTCAAACAGAAACAGAGATGGTATTTATACTAGACACAGACACTGACTTACGAAACACATAAAGGCACTCGACGAAACACTACAGTCGACGAAACACACCTTGTTTCGTCGACATACATATTAATTCTAATATGTTTTGTCCTTTGTTGTTGAAGCCCAACTGAAGACAAAGCCCAACTTCATATTTTGGCCCATGTGGGAATTACGGCCCGGATAACAAATCTGTGTCATTTGTTGTTGCATTTTCAACATAGGACAAACTAGTGACATCATCATGACATCACTAAGGTGATGTCATGGTGATGTGTTGGCGGGAAAGGCCGCGGCTCTCCGTGCCTCGCGTGTCGAACTCTGGGGCGCACGACGGAGGAATGTCGTGACGTCGGGCTTGAGCCGGACCTAACCGAGTCGATCCGAACCGAATCGAACCGAGTCGAGTCGCGTCCACATAAAGTGTACCAACAGATTTTTGAAAATGTGAGAGGACAAAAAGCTTTATTACTGATATATAAGTATGTCCTAAAAATTTGACATCAGTTTCTGGTCTGAAATAAAAGTTACGCAAGATATCGTAAAACAAAAGCTTTTTGTTAATTAAATGGTATTTTTGGCATAAATCATATTTAAACCCAATTTTTGCCACCAAACTTGCTACCCACTGTTATGATATAATATTTAGGGATTTTTGGAAATTTTTTCCAAATTTTATACTGACCATAACATAGAGTTCTTGTGTAATTCGGTAATTGACGATCATGCCCTTTTCATCAATAAAATGAGTTTTACATATCATTTACATGACAAACCTTTTCCTACTGATGTCATATGTTAAATAAAATATTTTTAACATTAAAGACTGATCAAAACTTCAGAATTTTATAAACGTCTTGAATATCGTTAATTACCGACTTTTACGCTAATTAGGAGCATGGTATGGTTTAAAACCATATTTAACGCCTAAGACTTGTTACCTACTGATCTTATAAATAAATTTTTGTACTTTAACAGTAAGTATAAGTCTTGAACTCAGATTTCCAAATTTGACCTTGAAAGCATATGTGAAATGACCAAAATGCCCCTACGGTGCATAGTTTGGCCATAAATTATAAACCTCACATATGTATGATATCTTACTGATGTAACTTGATAAAATTAATATTTTTTGTAGGATCGTTTTACCGACCAAATGAGTCAATCAGAGGCAATACACAACTGTTTGAGAGGCGGAATCAAACAAACAGCTTAGAATCAGTAAGAAATTGAATAGAAACAGAGTATTTCACTTTAAAACAAGCTTCTCATTTAAAATAGACTTGATTACACACGGTGGAATTTCAGCAGCACTTCGTGACACACTAGCTAATTCCGTATCAAATGAGAAACTACAACTGCCTATTTATAGGCTTGTGATTTCGCTTGAAATGACCATGTGTCATTTCAAGCGGAATTAACAATTCTAATTTCGTTTGAAATGACCATGTGTCATTTCAAGCGGAATTAACAATTCTAATTTCGTTTGAAATGACCACATGTCATTTCAAGCGGAATTAACAATTCTAATTCCGTTTGAAATGACCATGTGTCATTTCAAGTGGAATTACATCAAAATATCATAAATTTACATTTAGACCCCTGTAAACCCTATACAAACATGACCTAGACTTAAGACGTAGGCTATAGACATTATGCACCAACAAACTCCCCCTTGGATATTGCCGGAGTCTTCAGTCAGGTCTTCAGCACATTCTATCTAAGACTCAAATGAAGACGAAGTCGACAGACGTATGCACCAACATTTATACTGTATATTTAAGATCAGAACCTCAGATTTGGTATTTAACCTCTTTTATAAACTTTAAAATGACCAAAATACCCTTACGGGGCTTAAATTGGTTTTAATTTCATTTTGGGCATAATGGAAGATATCCTACTGATATCACAACATAATTTAAGCATAATAACTTATGGAACTTGTACATGACTCATTCGCTTACCCGTTATGCATATACGCGTTCGGTACGGTTTATGTAACTAGTTTGCATAAATTAGCCGAAACGGGTCAAACCTTATCATTTTTACTTCAAAATCCAGAATGTATTTAGTTTACCCATTTTATACAAGTCTTCATACTTGTTGGGTCTAAATCACATTCTAATCCGATCATCGCTTAATCTCGCGTTTTGCACCGTAAACTTTTCCTTAAAACTAACCGGTCTAAGTTAAAACTTAAATAAGACCCGTTAGGAATCTAATAGGTTATTAAAACCTTCATTCTAGATTAGGAGCCCAATAAAAGCTACTTGCACTTGCTGATTAGAATATACGGCTGAGTATAAATTACATTTTAGCTCAGTGATGCGTGTGAAGTGTCGTATATATTAGGTGTATATTTTAAGCCCTTTTAACACTTATTTTTAGCCAAGTTTTAAATTTATAAAACACGATATTTTACTAACACTAAACACACATATGGGCAAGTGCACCCATCGTGAGCGTAGTATAGCGTTGGTAAGATACCGAGGTCGTCCAAGGACACAAGAGCTTTTAGTACCGGTTTATCCTCAACGTCTAATCAAAATAAAAAGTTTAGACAAAGGTTTTAAACTAAGAAAAATAAAAACTAACTAAAATGCTGAAAATAAAAATAAAATAAAAACAGATAGACAAGATGAATCACTTGGTTCCGACTCGTATCTAGTATAACCTTTGATTATTTCCGCACTTTTGCACATAATTAAGAGATTATCTTAGTTATTGTAGTAGGCCCCTCTTTTGAAGGTGACGTTACCCTCACCCCAGTAGTTTGAGTCAGCAAGGATACAATCCTAAAAGGGTGGATTATTGGAAGATAATGAATTAAGTTATTAATGCAGTATTATGGTAGGCCCCGCTTTTGGCGGTGACGTTACCCTCGGCTAAGTAGTCTGAGTCAGCAGGGATACAGTCCTAAATAGCCGGGTTATAGTATTAATAGTAGTTAACTTATGAGGGGATCAAAGAGTTTGGACCCCCGCCATCCAATACCGTGAAGCATTGAAGGAGGTCCTACTAAATTTGACCCAGGTCCATTACAGGACCTCTAAACGCTGAACAATGGCAAGACCTTTACCAAACCGTTCCCTTAACCCCCGACCAGGTAGCCAACATACCTCCATATAGACCGTGGAGATATGAATGGTGAAAATCTTTTATTTTATATAGACAGTAAAATAATGCCAACACACCACGGACAAACGATAAGGAAAAATCACCTTCAACATAAGTAACTAGTTATTAAAGTCATTAATACAAAACCAAATAAAAAGTGCAAAAGATTAGAAATAAAAAGTATTATACTAGACACTTTGTCTTCACCTAGTGATGTAAGAGACTTAGGCAAACATGGCCTTGATTGTCAAGAACTCTTACGATCAATCTTGGATCCCGAGACGACTCACACACTCTACGATGGACAATGGATGATGGTGGTGGATGATGGTGTTGTGATGGTGGTGGGTGGTGGATGAAGTGTGAGAGAGGTGGTCTGCCAAGGGATGAGTTGAAATGAAACCAAGCACTCCTATTTATAGGCTGAACAGAGGGCTGGGCACGGCCCCGTGCCTGTCTGACACTCTCTCTCCTCATTAATTGTAATTCGCAATTACAATTAATGCGCCTGCTGTACTTTCGCCACGCCCCCGTGTTCACTGGGCACGGCCCCGTGGTGGGCAATAGAAGCTTCTATAGGTTTGTCTTTTCTGCTGCTTCTTGGGCACGGCCCCGTGCTGGCTGAGCACGGGGCGTGTTCAGTCTTCTGCCTTCTCCATTTTTCTTTGGAAGATGCCGTTGAGGGGTCGGGCAGTCCACTTATGTTCCTTTCCTTGTATTTATGTTGGATTTAGCTGTCTTTTTGCTTCTTTTGTGTTTTTGAGCTCATTTAATCCTGAAAATACAAAAGGAAGACAAAAACACTCTTTTTCCAATATTAGTACTTAAAAAGGGTTAGTTTTATGCCTCATTTGATGTAATTTATATGTTGCTTTTTACACACATCAAATACCCCCACACTTGAACTTTTGCTTGTCCTCAAGCAAAACTCTTTAATATGTGGCTTACACTCCCAAATGGAATGGGTAGAAGAGAAGGTTTTTGGCTTGTCGTAGAGTGTTGCGAATCCAAGATCTTTTTGGGTTTTATTTTTATCTATTTACAATCCTATTCGTAATGATTTATTTAGAACGTTTCATAGGAGAAATTACTTATTTGGGCATAACATGCCTTTTTAAAAATTCCATTTATATACAAGTTCACATACTTCACGGGAGAAATCACTCACACTCGGCCGAAGGTGTATTTTTAGTGAATCACTCGAGAGCGGCATGGAACTTATTCCTACCATAAGCTTTCCAAGCAATCAATCCTCTTCCCTTTTAACTTTTATACCTTTGTGAATATCAAGAGGACTTTGTGGGTTAAGGGTTAGGCTTGGGTTAAAGGTAGGTGGTTGGGATAGTGGTTAGTAGAAAAAAAAAAGCGAAAAGCGTAACAAGTGTCGGTTTTCGTAAGACTTTCTATTTTTGTAACTTTTTATTTTGATGAAGCTTTTATTCAAACAAAGTTATTTTTGATGAACTTGTTTGTTTATTTTCTTTTTGCTTCATCATCAACACATTTTTTTTGAACGATCCTACGAAAAAACCGAACTTGTTACTAAAACAAAGGGTTAAAAATAAAAAAGGTTTTGGTGGGTAAAAGGGTTTTTTTTTTTTTTTTGGGTGATGAAATGAAAAGGTTTAGGCTCAAAGGGGCTAACTAGGGGGATTTTTGGGTAGGTGGTAAAAGAAAAAGAAAAATAATGGTGTAGAAATAAAAAGGGTTAGTCATAATGCCTCCATCATTTACTTACTCAGGTTTAAGTTGATAAGGACCGGGAATGTATCGTCATGGCAAGTTCTAGAGTTGTAAGAACCAAGCGGCTATTCACACAAGAAATGAAAAATGAGCATTTAGTCTAAAGATGTATGCTCAATAAAGGCTCAAAACTCACTTTTGTGGGAATGGGTTTTTATGTGATCAAGTATATATAATCAAATTTTAACTAAGTTTGCCATGCCTTTTCATAATTTTCTTATGTTGGTTCTTTTTATCACTACGCTATCGGTTGTAAATTTGTAAAAATATAACCTTTTTGAGAACTTGAATTTCCCGAGTTAAACCTAGACAAGTAAGAAAAATGAAATTTTTGAAAAAAATTGGGGTGATTAGCGGTTCTAATAGAGTTTTGTGTAAGGCTTGTATTTAGGACTTGCAAAATTCAAGGTTTTAGCATCCCCCCACACTTAAATTACACATTGTCCTCAATGTGTCCCAAAAATAAATTTTTAGGTTGATTAGATGTGTAAAATGGTGTTAAAAGCAAAGATTTATGTTACTGGTAGTCTGGACACGGCCCCGTGTCCACTGGACACGACCCCGTGGCGAACTGCCAGTAACGAAAACTTACAGAAGGTGAACACGGGGGCGTGTTGATTAGGCACGGCCCCGTGTTTGACAAAAATCTGCAGGACAGTAACCAAACAGCAGGTCTGGGAGGTGAGCACGGGGGCGTGTTGGCTGGACACGTCCCCGTGTGGACAGTCTGAAAGCCCGAAAAACAGGTTTCTTCCCCCGCTTTTTCCATCCTGGCCCTATAAGTGCTGAGGCTTAGCACCCCAAGCCTTGGTTTGTACCTGTTTCATCACTTAATACCACACCAAGCAACACAAACATCCTACATTACCATAGTTAATTGTTCCAAGCATAAAGTAAAAGAAAAATAAAACGGAAAATAAAAGTGATCAAGGAAAGTAAATTGTTCAACATTTGGCACGCAGGCCACCAATTGTTCGATAGATAAAGGGACTTAAACCTGTGGAGTCATCAATCAACCACTTCCTCCTCTGCTCCTCTCGCCTATTCCATAGCATCGTCATCATCATCATCGTCATCATCCCCTCCATGGCGTGCAATGTGGTCTCGTATGTATCCAACATCGTCTTGGATCTCGGATAGGTTTCTCTCGATAGCTCCGACCCGGTGGTAGGTGTTGCTCGCCATGTTATAGGTGTTCCTAGTACACATAAGGTTTTCCTGCAACAAATCATGCAAACTTTGAAAGTTAGGAAAACCGCCTCCCGAGGAGGATAATTGGCCCGGATCACCGTGGGGTTGGTATTGATACTGATGATGTTGAGGAGCTGGGAGGACAAGTGCTTCTTGCGGGTTCCATGCATGACCTTGCATCCTTTGAAAGGTTACCGTCCCGTCTTCTGCCTCATAAATCAGGTTCATTGAGCGGCATATGTGAATATCCACCGTACCTGACCATGGGCTCCTCTCAAATGACCTAGGTATGTGGGCGAAGTGTTTGAAAAGACGGTACACCCATCCCCCAAAGAAAATAGGAGTTGGTGCAGTAGCAAGGCGGTTGTGATGCATGTTTCGGAGCATGAGGAACGGAACATCGAGCGGCCTGCGGTTGTGAATGCAGTGTAGGACAAGAAAATCTCTTAACCCAACGACGCCACTACTGTCATGCCTTTGGCTAAGAGAGTAGCCGAGGAGCCTATGAATGTATCTGTATAGCGGATCCCTCAGCTTTGTACTCTTAGTGCTGTTTGGATTGTAGAACCCTTCTCCAATCTGAGCCCACATGGCTTGGCGTTCGTTGTCACCTATCTCTCTCATTCCCCCAGTATTTTCTTCGTTTCCCGCATCCTCTTCCGCATACAACCAGATAATCGACCCAAATTGTGCCATAGAGATCGAATACCTCGTTCCGCCACACCGGAATGACACCCCGTCATTATCGAACGGGTCGCACCTTGAAGTGAATACAAAGGTGCTGTAGAATTCCAAGGTGCATTCATGGACGGAACGTAGTCGAGTTGTTAGTGCGACTCTGAGTGGTCCCGTGACAATGTTGTTGAAACGGTCAATTTGATTCACCATGGTTAGCAGTTCTGTGCAAGCTTGCCTCGGGTATTCCTCCGGCCTTGTTTGAAGAAGCTCATATCGAGCTCTTTCATCTAGCTCATTGGCGTTGAATCTTGTGAACTTCCTGGCCATCTGCAAGAATACACCAAAAGTTAGCACGAAACAGAAATATTTTTCGGACAAAACTGCAAACAGCGGCCTGGACACGACCCCGTGTTCAGCGGACACGGCCCCGTGTCCAGAGGTCTGTTACTCAAAAATCCCATTTTTCGACCCGGTTTCGAAAACTTGAAAATTTTTGGTCCAATAGGTGCGGTTTCCCCCGAAAATGAAACCCTAAGTCCCGTTTTTCCCAAAATATCCCGTTTACCCTATCAATTTTATCTTTTTCGGTTCAAGAACAAGGGTTTGGGGTTTTTGTAAGAAATCGGGTGAATCTATGAACAATACAAGTATATTTACTTCCTTTAACACTAATCTAACTAAATGCAAACAGATCTAAACAAAACTTTGAGGTTCGATCCGGATGAACTTCAAGAACCCTAGATTTTTCCCCAAATTTTTGGTGTTTTAACTACATGCAAGTAACTAATCTAACTACTAAGAGTGATAGAATCATACCTTGACGTTGTTAGATCGATAGGAGACGTCGAAATTTTGCGAAAAATCGCCTGGAACCAGAGCTTTTGTGGGGAAACGGGGCGTGTGGAATGAAGAAACTGTTTTGAAAAAAAGGGGTTTTTATCCCTTCTGCAGCGCGAACACGGCCCCGTGTCCAGCGGACACGGCCTCGTGCCGAGCAAGTGTTTTTTTTTTTTTTTTTTAGTTAAGTGCACGTGTGAGTGCCCCTTTTTCCCATAAGCTATGGTTAGAAAACTTACCGCTTTATTTTGTCGTCTCAAACGTTCGTAACTTACCAGGCATGATGTTTTTATTCTTCCACCGTTTGAAGCGAGATCTCTTCTTCCTCGTCCTCAATGAATCCTTGATAGAGTTTCAGCCGTTGGCCATTGAACTTAAATGGTGGCCCATTTCGAGATTTAATTTCTATTGCACCGTGTGGAAAAATATGGGTGATGGAAAAAGGTCCTGACCACCTAGACTTTAGTTTACCAGGAAACAATCGAAGTCATGAATTAGACAAAAGAACTAGATCCCCTACCCGAAATTCATTAGGTTTAATATGTTTGTCATGCAAATTTTTCATTCTTTCCTTATAAATTTCAGAGTTTGAGTATGCATAATTCCTAAGCTCGTCTAATTCATTTAATTGACAAAATCGATTTTTACCAGCAAATTCTAAATCCAAGTTTACATTTTTGATTGCCCAGTAGGCTTTGTGTGCAATTTCTACTGGCAAATGACAACTTTTTCCATAGACTAGCTTATACGGGGTTGTACCTATTGTTGTTTTATAAGCAGTTCGAAAAGCCCATAAAGCATCATCTAATTTATCAGCCCATTCCTTTTTATTTAATCCTACGGTTTTTTCGAGTATTCGTTTTAAACCTCTATTAGTCACTTCGGCTTGTCCGTTTGTTTGAGGGTGATATGCTGTTGAAACCCGGTGATAGACCCCATATCTTGTTAAAAAAAATTCAAGTTGATGGTTGCAAAAATGGGTACCTCTATCACTTATTAAAGCTTTAGGTGTGCCAAAACGAGAGAATAATTTTTTCAGAAATCTTACCACGACTCTTCCATCATTTGTTGGAAGTGCTTCGGCTTCGGCTTCGGCCCATTTAGACAAGTAATCTACTGCCACAAGTATATATTCGTTTCCTTTCGATGGTGGGAAGGGTCCCATAAAGTCGAGTCCCCACACATCAAAAATTTCACAAACAAGAATGCCATTTTGTGGCATTTCGTTTTTGGAAGAAATATTACCTGTTCTTTGGCAAGCATCACATGTTTTTACAAGACTTTGAGCGTCTTTGTAAATAGTTGGCCAATAAAATCCTGAATCGAATACCTTTCGTGCGGTACTAGCAGCACCATGATGTTCTCCGTATGGACCTTCATGACAATGGCGGAGAATTCTTCGTGCTTCACTACCATGTACGCATCGTCTGACGAGTTGGTCGGCACACATTTTGAAAAGATATGGATCTTCCCAAAAGTAGTGTTTCACATTGGCAAAGAATTTTTTTCTTTGATGATGTGGCCATCCTTTTGCGACTATGCCGCTAGCTAGGTAGTTAGCATAGTCGGCGTACCATGGTTCTTCCTTGTATTCCACCATTTCCAGGGACTCAGTTGGAAATTTTTCGTTGATTTGCTCGTCCCTGGTTGCCTCTAAAGCTGGGTCTTCTAAGCGTGAAAGATGATCTGCTGCGGTATTTTCTGCTCCTCTTTTGTCCTTGATTTCAATGTCAAATTCTTGGAGGAGTAGAATCCACCTAATCAAACGTGGTTTTGCGTCTTGCTTTTTGAAGAGATATCGAATAGCTGCATGGTCTGTATAGACTATAGTTTTAGAAAGAACAAGATAAGAACGAAATTTATCAAAAGCAAATACCACAGCTAGTAATTCTTTTTCAGTTGTTGTGTAATTTTCTTGTGCATCATTAAGTGTTTTACTAGCATAATAGATTGGGTGGAAATGCTTTTCTTTCCTCTGTCCCAAGACAGCTCCAACTGCAAAGTCACTGGCATCACACATGATTTCGAAAGGAAATTTCCAATCAGGCGCTATCATGATAGGTGCATTGACTAACATTTCCTTTAGGGTTAGAAATGCTTGATTGCAATCCTTGTCAAAGATGAATGGAGCATCTTTTTCAAGTAACTTCGTTAGAGGCCTTGAGATTTTTGAAAAGTCTTTGATAAATCGTCTATAAAATCCGGCATGCCCTAGGAAACTTCTGATAGCTCGTACGGAGGATGGAGGTGGTAATCTAGAAATGGTATCTATTTTGGCTCGATCCACCTCCATTCCTTCGCTTGAGATCTTGTGACCGAGTACTATTCCTTTCGTTACCATGAAATGGCATTTTTCCCAATTAAGGGCGAGGTTAGTTTCCTCACATCGGGATAGCATTCGTTCAAGGTTATCGAGGCATTGGTCATATGAATCCCCAAAGATAGAAAAATCGTCCATGAAGACTTCCATTGTCTTTTCTATCATGTCATGGAAAATAGCTACCATGCAACGTTGGAATGTTGCTGGGGCATTACATAGACCAAACGGCATGCGTCGATAAGCAAACGTTCCATAGGGACATGTGAAAGTTGTCTTTTCTTGGTCTTCGGGTGCTATCGGGATTTGAAAGTAACCTAAAAAACCATCCAAGAAACAATAAAATTTATGACCGGATAATCTTTCTAACATTTGATCAATGAAGGGTAAAGGAAAGTGATCCTTTCTTGTTGCTTCATTTAATCGTCTATAATCTATACATACTCTCCATCCTGTGACGGTTCTCGTTGGTATTAGTTCATTCTTTTCGTTAGTTATTACCGTCATACCTCCTTTCTTTGGAACTACTTGGACGGGACTTACCCAAGGACTATCGGAGATAGGATAGATAAGTCCGGCGTCAAGTAGCTTGATGACTTCGTTTTTAACCACTTCTTGAACATTTGGATTTACTCGACGTTGTGGTTGTATGACCGATTTGTAGTCATCATTCATCAAAATTTTGTGTGTGCACATAGAGGGACTAATTCCTTTTTATGTCTACAAGTTTCCAAGCTATTGCGTTTTTGTGTTTTTTCAAAAGATTAATTAATTTATCTTTTTCTAAGTTACCTAATTTAGACGAAATAATTATCGGTAAATTACCATCTTTGTCTAGAAAAGCATATTCCAAACCTTTTGGAAGTTCTTTGAGCTCAAGAGGTGGGTCTTTAGGAGACTCCTTATTTGGTTGCTCATTTCGATCAAGAACTTTAAAAGTTTGTTCTATGGCGACCTCTTCTTCAACAAAGTGGTCAATCTCTTCACTTGTATCGGGTGGTTCATCTTCATCTTCAATTAGGGGGTCATTATTGCCGAATGGATATTTCATTGATCGTTCGAGATCGACACTTCTTTTAAATGCCCCTAATTGAAGAGGTAGATTGTTGAACTTCCGGTTTTTCAAAGCTTCGTGAGTTTTTACAAATGGTCGTCCCAACACTAGAGGAGCGTCATCGAGGATGACAAAGTCGGTCGGGATTACCATTTGATTTGTTTGAACCAAGACATCTTCAACTATACCGATTGATTTTATTACTTTCCGATTGGATAGAAAAATGGGTATTTGAAGTGGAGAAAAATCACTAATACTTAATTTTTCAAAAATGTAATTAGGCATTATGTTAACACAAAGATCTTTATCGATTGTGACATTACTAATAAACAAATTTTGAAAGAAACATGGAACCGATGTAATGTTAATTTCAAATGGGTCTTCTTTTATTAGTGAAGTTTGATCATTAGTTAACTTAACACTTACCGTTTCGTCAATTTTAGTGTTAGTGTTTAACTCTTTTAAAAACTTAGCATGAGTGGGTACTAAACAATGGTTTTCGAAAGAAGGTGACAAGAGATTAATTTCTTCAAAATTAGACTCTTCTTGAATTTTAACGTTGTCGGACTCACCTTTTTCGTTGTTTAACTCATGTGTCGGTTTTTCACTTATTTGTTCTTCCATTTTTATATTTTCAGTTATCTCTTCCCTTTTTAATTCTTCTCTTGCGCGGGACTCCTCTTCCCTTGCGCGAGCTTCTTTTATACATCGATCGATAACTCTAATGTGTTCTAATATCCTATCGGTCACTTCGGTTATAGAAAAAGAATCGGTATTTTCTAAGCTTGAATCCGGTTGTTCGACCCTTTGTTCCTCATAATACTTATATGAAGTCGATGGTTTGCACCATTGTTCTTCATTGTAAGCATATGATGGATAAGGTTCGTAATTTTGTTCTCCATAATACTCATATGAGGTGGGTTGTTCACACCAAGGTTCCTCATAGTAAGCATATGAAGGTGGTGGCTCATATCTTGGTTCCTCAAAGTATGAGTATGAAGGCTCATACCTTGGTTCATCAAAATATGAGTATGAGGGAGGAGGTTCATACCTTTGGTCTTCATAGGATGTGTATGAAGTTGATGGCTCGTACCTGGGCTCCTCATAGTAGGTATATGAATTGGATGGTTGATATGAGTGATTATTTTGAACCGAGCGTAAGTTACGACAATTAGTGCAATAATTACCCCTATAATCATCCTCCTCATAGGTGTAGTTGTAACCTCCTGAGTATTGATCCATAAGAATCACTCAGCAGACCACAACCGAGTCTCGAGATCAGAAAACAAAAATAAAAACGGAAACAGAGGCTGGACACAGCCCCGTGTTCAGTGAGCACGGCCCCGTGTTCAGGATCTGTATCTGGGCGTTTTAATTAAATTTACTGATTTCGTTGAGCACGGGGCGTGTTCAGTGAGCACGGCCCGTGTTCAAGCTTCTGTTACTGGATGTTTTTTTTTTGAAAATGTGCAGCACGGCCCCGTGTTCAGTGAACACGGCCCCGTGTACAGGTTACTGTAAATGCAAATCTAAACTAAAATGCAGAAAAAAATGCGCGCGTTTTAAAAAGGTTTTGAAAAACTGATTAGGCCGTCGATTTTAAGCTTTCTTAAAATCCTTGTGTCCCCGGCAACGGCGCCAAAAACTTGATGCGTGTGAAGTGTCGTATATATTAGGTGTATATTTTAAGCCCTTTTAACACTTATTTTTAGCCAAGTTTTAAATTTATAAAACACGATATTTTACTAACACTAAACACACATATGGGCAAGTGCACCCATCGTGAGCGTAGTATAGCGTTGGTAAGATACCGAGGTCGTCCAAGGACACAAGAGCTTTTAGTACCGGTTTATCCTCAACGTCTAATCAAAATAAAAAGTTTAGAAAAAGGTTTTAAACTAAGAAAAATAAAAACTAACTAAAATGCTGAAAATAAAAATAAAATAAAAACATATAGACAAGATGAATCACTTGGTTCCGACTCGTATCTAGTATAACCTTTGATTATTTCCGCACTTTTGCACATAATTAAGAGATTATCTTAGTTATTGTAGTAGGCCCCTCTTTTGAAGGTGACGTTACCCTCACCCAGTAGTTTGAGTCAGCAAGGATACAATCCTAAAAGGGTGGATTATTGGAAGATAATGAATTAAGTTATTAATGCAGTATTATGGTAGGCCCCGCTTTTGGCGGTGACGTTACCCTCGGCTAAGTAGTCTGAGTCAGCAGGGATACAGTCCTAAATAGCCGGGTTATAGTATTAATAGTAGTTAACTTATGAGGGGATCAAAGAGTTTGGACCCCCTCCATCCAATACCGTGAAGCATTGAAGGAGGTCCTACTAAATTTGACCCAGGTCCATTGCAGGACCTCTAAACGCTGAACAATGGCAAGACCTTTACCAAACCGTTCCCTTAACCCCCGACCAGGTAGCCAACATACCTCCATATAGACCGTGGAGATATGAATGGTGAAAATCTTTTATTTTATATAGACAGTAAAATAATGCCAAGACACCACGGACAAACGATAAGGAAAAATCACCTTCAACATAAGTAACTAGTTATTAAAGTCATTAATACAAAACCAAATAAAAAGTGCAAAAGATTAGAAATAAAAAGTATTATACTAGACACTTTGTCTTCACCAAGTGATGTAAGAGACTTAGGCAAACATGGCCTTGATTGTCAAGAACTCTTACGATCAATCTTGGATCCCGAGACGACTCACACACTCTACGATGGACAATGGATGATGGTGGTGGATGATGGTGTTGTGATGGTGGTGGGTGGTGGATGAAGTGTGAGAGAGGTGGTGTGCCAAGGGATGAGTTGAAATGAAACCAAGCACTCCTATTTATAGGCTGAACAGAGGGCTGGGCACGGCCCCGTGTCCGCTGGGCACGGCCCTGTGCCTGTCTGACACTCTCTCTCCTCATTAATTGTAATTCGCAATTACAATTCATGCGCCTGCTGTACTTTCGCCACGCCCCCGTGTTCACTGGGCACGGCCCCGTGGTGGGCAATAGAAGCTTCTATAGGTTTGTCTTTTCTGCTGCTTCTTGGGCACGGCCCCGTGCTGGCTGAGCACGGGGCGTGTTCAGTCTTCTGCCTTCTCCATTTTGCTTTGGAAGATGCCGTTGAGGGGTCGGGCAGTCCACTTATGTTCCTTTCCTTGTATTTATGTTGGATTTAGCTGTCTTTTTGCTTCTTTTGTGTTTTTGAGCTCATTTAATCCTGAAAATACAAAAGGAAGACAAAAACACTCTTTTTCCAATATTAGTACTTAAAAAGGGTTAGTTTTATGCCTCATTTGATGTAATTTATATGTTGCTTTTTACACACATCACTCAGGTAAATACTTTTAACTTATTTTCCCTATACGGGCTTGGGATATGGTAAATTATTACCGCTTGGTCGGGTATTGAATATTTAATCGATTAGTGGTTAAATCATTGAGATAACTCGTTTTAATCTGTCTTGTTTGATACAAAGCATTTGGGGGTTAATATGACCGTGTCCTGGATATCCTCGGCTCATTCATTTGAAATGGCCACGACTTAAGCACGGGGTGTAGGCATACACCTGATAGTTGCGTATGTAAAACGGTATCTCACTCGTGAGGAAACTTCTTGTGGGCTTATACTAGTGATGTGTCTATTAATCTTGTCTCGGCTCTTCTAACCGGGCCCTGAACGTACGACAAACATATAAATCTGTATACAAGATTATTTTTATATAATTGTCCCAAGTTATAAAAGATTTTATGCCTTGTGCATCCAAACCAATTTTATAAACACTTTTCAAAAGAGTCAGTTAATTGTATTTACCAGTGTAAACTGACTTATTTTTCTAAAAGATTAAGTGCAGGTACTACGCGTAATGGGCTGGAAGCTCCTGAGTATTAGATAAAGAGTCTTGCAAGCTCTTAATATTCTAAGTCTGTCGAACACTATTTTACTTTATGTTTTTAGATCCGCCTGTGGATCCACATACAACCGCTTGTATAATATTTCATTATACTTTGTGTTTCGGTTTGAATTAATATTTTACTTTCAAGACTTTTACTGTGCATTAAACTGTGATTATTTGACTATGATGATATCAACTACGTCACGATACTCCCCACCGGGCCCACCGGTAATACGTGGAAATATCGGGGTGTGACAGGTTGGTATCAGAGCCAACGTTTGAGTGAATTAAACACTAGCCTTTGGTGTTTAATCTCAAATGACACAGTAGCATATTCCTTAGACTTTCTGATTCTAGACTTAACATAGGAATGCTCTCATCCCTATTAAGTAAACATTGTTTTCGATTTTATGTTTTTTAAATATGTCGCCTAGCAAAGAAGCCGTTAATGGAGATTCTTCCCATTCGAGGCTAAGAAATGCTAAGCTTCATACCACAGCTAGAATGGGCGTGCAACCGGGTTGGAGGAAGACCTTTATGGACTCATTCCTAAAACCAAACCCATTGAATTTTTTTAAACAAACTGTGGAGTCCATACCAGGAGATCACTAAGGCTCCCATATTGAAGATGATACATGTGGATGCTATTAATCCCTATTTTCTACCTCCAAGTTTTGAAATTCCAAACTTGGACTATACCAGTCAAGACCTAATCCGTGATCCATGTCATTTCTTTAACCATTGAATCTTTGGATTCTACTTCTCCAATGGATCCTGATTTGAAATGTTTACTTTATTCACTAAAATCTTCAGAGTCGCTACTGCGCACGATGAATAAAGAAGGAGAAACAATCAGAATAAAGCAATGAAGACATTAGAAACCCTTCTTCCATCACATTTAAATTTTTACCTTTAAGTCCCTGTATGGGCATTTGATTACTAAAGTCCTTTGTGCACGTATTATTTCATCATAATCCTTATGGACCTATGTCTCCTAATAAGACTTTGTATATACGTATGTTTATCATAGTCCCTTCGAGGACATTATATTTCAAAATAGTCCCTTCGTGGACATTATATTACAATAAAATCCCTTAGTGGACGTCATATTTCTATATAGTCCCTTCGTGGACTTGGTATTTCAAAATAGTCCTTTCATGGACATTATATTTCAATATAGTCCCTTTGTGGACATTATAATCCAATAAAGCCCCTCGGTGGGCATGCTATTTCAATATAGTCCTTTCATGGACAAGTGATTTTATTAAAAATCCTTTTTGTGGATACACTATTTAAATAGTCCCTGTGTGGACATACCTTTTGACTTAAGACCCTGTATGGGCTTTTGTTATACAGTCCTTACATGGACGTCTTATTTCAATAAAAAATCTTTTTGTAAACATGTTATTTCATTAAAAATCTTTTGTAGACATGTTATGTCATCAAAGTCCGCTGGCGAATATAATAATTCATAATAGTCCTTTCGAGGACATATCATTGCACTATAGTCCCAATGTTAATATAACTTATAGTCCCTATAAGGACTTATATTTTCCTTTCAATTCCCACATGGACTAGTATCGCTTCGAAATCCCAATTAGGACCTAGCTCTTATATATAGTCCTAGTATGGACATTTGTATATTATAATCCCTATATGAACATATCTTTCGATTTAAGTCCCTGTGAGGACATCTGATAAGCAAAGTCCTTTTGTGTGCACGTTGTATCAATATAGTCCTTTTATTGACATGTTATTTCATTAAAATCCCTTTTGGGATATACTATTTTGAAATAGTCCCTTGTGGACATGAGATTTCACTATAGTCCCTTAGCGGACATGACATTTCATTATAGACCCTTCGTGGGCAAACTGTTTTAATATAGTCCCTAAACGGACTTATAATATTTTATAGTCCCCAAATGGACTTATAATTTTCTTTTAGTCCTCTGTGGACAAATATGATAATAAAAGTCCTGATTAAGACACTATTGTAAACTTCCTAATGATTTATGGGAAGCTTTGAAAATTTTATATAGGTATTCATTTCGTCCTTTATCTAACAATAGTATCAATTTTATTCGAACTTTATCGATATGCTGAATAATTTCAAAAAGATATTCTTAATGATTTACCCCTGCCATGTGGCAAGTCCACATTAGTTGGCCAAAACTTTTTGGTAGTTAAGGATGATTATTCCTTCTACTATGATAGTTAAGGGAGATACCCCTTCTATCCAGAGGTGGTGAACTATGTTCAAGCCTCCAAACCTATATGATCAATGCGATCATGGTAATATTGTGTAATCATTAAGACAAATTAATCCTTGTTAACATCTAAGAACATGTTAACACTCCTGGCAGTGTGACTTGAGAGACCACACCAGCCGTCAAGGTATTTGGACTATGTCCAAGCCTTAAACCTTATATGATCAACTTAGGTCATGGCAAGTATCATCATTGTGATGATCATAATATAAACATCCATTAGTGATGAAGTGCCTACGGGCTAAACTTATTGTCCAAAAAGACAACGACAGTTGTGGTCTGTGACCCCCTGTCTCAAGATATTGGACTATGTCCAAGCATAATAGTCTATATGATCAATGCGATCATGACTAATATCATCTGATACGGTGATCATATTATTAAACATCCTTAATGATGTTTTGCCTACGGGCCATAACATATTGTCCATTTGAGACATTGACATTGTGATCTTTATGATCCCCTGTCCAAGGTAGTGAGCTATGCTCAAGCCTAATAGTCTATATATGATCAATGCGATCATGACTAATGTCATCTAAAACGATGGTCACAATAATTAACATCCTTTAGTGATATTTCGCCTACGGGCCAAATACTATATTGTCCATTAGTGACATTGACAATTGTGACCGTTATGGCTATTGTCCAAGGTGATGGGCAATGCCCAAGCCTCATACTATACAAGATCGATAAGATCTTGACAGATATCTTAAATTACGATAATTATATGTATATATATAAACATCCATTAGTGATGACCAATTAGTAGCCTATGTGGCAAAAATAAATCGTCCTTCAAAATAATGACAGATGTAGTCTATGACTCTCTGCCAAAGGTGAAGAACTATGTTCAAACCTTATAGTCTCTGATCAAATAAGATCACAACTTATATATTAAAATGTCCTCCGTGACAGGCCTTTTGTGCCATATCCTATATGACCTTTGCGACAAGGCCTTCGTGACATACGACTATTAATGTCCTTGGTGGCAAGCCTATGTGCTACGTTTATACGTCCTTCATAACGGACTTATGTCCCATATCTTAAAAGTCCTCAAGGCGAGCCTTTGAGCTATCCAAAATTGTCAACATAACAAAGATAGTTGTGACATTTGATTCCCTGTCAAAAAGATAAGGGACTTGATCCAAACCCTAAATGCCATTAATGGTCCTCTTGTGACCTAGGCTAAATGTAACTGATAAATACAAATAACATTCATTAGGAATGTTTATAACCTATTAGCCTATATGGTTTAATGATACCATAGCTAATGTATGTTAGGTCGTCAGGACGATGACTAACTATTGTAATGCAATTAAGAAATTGTTTAATCTGATGTTTAGTATCAAGCTTCGAGTAAGGCAAACTCGGATCAGACAAAACAATAGTCGTGATACTACAGATGCGACAAATGCTAATGATGCAACAAATGTGAACCTCAATGTTAATGGAGTTAATCTCCAAACTGGGATTGACGCAGCTATTAGAAAGGCCATGAGAAAGGTCATGAAAAGGTTCAAAGAGCCAAATGCTACTTGCTCTAAATCACATTCCTCTGCTCATAAGAAGAGCTTTATTCGTACTTCGAATGCAAAGAATAAACCAAATAAGATCATATATGACAAGAAGCCCCGTTCCTCTAAAGGATGTACTTAAAAGAACTTTGTCTCTTGCAAGTCAAGAGACTTCAATAGCGAAAAAGGGGCCATTGATTGCATGTAATTGTTGGATGAAATAGAAACCATTATGTGTATCAGCGGTTATGCTGGAAAGGATGTTGTAAGTTATGTATCACAGACATTCAATGGCAATGCCCTTAGTTGGTAAGAACATTAATAAGGTCCACAAGAAAGATACCCTCATGCAATGTGGGATGGTCCAAGTTTACGGACCTTATCAGAAAAACCTATTGTCCGCAACATGAAATGGAAAAGGTGGAATCAGAATTTTCTGACTATCACCATAAAAAGTTCTAGGCTGTAGACAGTACGTTACAGACTTTAATTCATTATCTGAAATAGTGCCCTTTTCGGTTAACCCAAAATCTAAGCTTAAAGCATAAATTATTTATGGTTTAGCATCAGAAATAAGAGGGCATATTAAGGTTTTGAAAGCCTGCTTGTTGTAAATCCATTATGGATCTATCTCAGCCACTCACATTATATGGATTAAAAAATAAACTAGTCAAAGCTGAGACTACCCGAAAAGGAGAAAGGAGGATAACTCCTAGAAATCTAAGAAAAAGGGGTGTAGTTAAGTTAGAAAGACTAAGAATGGAGGCGCCTAAACCCTCCTGATGAATGCTTTAGGCAGTTCGTATCAATAATGGCACCAGGTACACCCTTATCGTGAATCAATTGATAAGAATTTTGTTTTGATTCAAGAACTATTAAGTCTTTCATAGATCATAAGCATAGCAAACTTTTAATTTTTTTCCATAAGAACTCTAGATATTAAGTGTAAGGTAAAACCTACCGACGAAAATCATAGGAACCATTTCTTCTATTCTTATCGAAAATCTTCATTCATAAGATCTGGAGTACTCTATCTTCAGATGGAGTACGAAAATATATGTTATTTTATTTTTGATATTTCATTGATTTCTATCAACTGCGAATGCCAGATTATGCCTGATAAAAGCGCCATATGAGGATTGGCGTATCCTAGTGTGTCCCGTAGATTGCTTCCATGCCTGATCAGTATGGAGGTTTAATGCATGGAACCAATGAGATATCCCAATGGTCATATTGTACTAGAGTCAGCTAATGGTATTCAAAGAAGATATTCAGTATAGAAATTTCTAAATAAGTGTCACTAGTTAAGGCATCTATTCATTCATAAAGAAAAAATGAGTCATTTATATGGCACGGATAACGATAGATGAACTAAAGCCTGAGATTCAGAATATCTCTGTCATCTCTGTGAATCTCGATTGTCTTCTTCATAGAACTACCATGTTTACCTCTTGAGAGGCAAATAGAGTTGAGATTAATATCCCACTTAGGGCTGCATCTATTGAAAAATCTCCATATCGGTTAGTACCGACGGAAATGGAAGAACTAAGAACCAATTAGATAAGCTTTTAGAGAAGGTTTCATAAAGCCTAATTCAATTCTGAGAGCTTTGGTATTATTAATTAAGAAAGACGGTTCATTATACTTATGCATTGATTACCGCAACCCTATTTAGGAAACAATTAAGAATCGCCATCAGCTGCCCAGGATCGTCGATTTGTTCGACTAACCGTGGGGTTAGCTATTCTTTAAAGATTGGATTAAGCAGTTATTGGAATGACTATCTCACCTTAAATAAGCTTTCCTACAACTAATAGTTAGTATGAAAGCATCAAGGATGCTCCTTTGGAGACCTTGTATAGATGGAATGTCAAACGTCCGTTAATGGATGCAAGTTTGGTAAGTCCGATTATCAGTATCTGAAATTAACCTGGAGACAAAGGATAGGATCATACAAATCCGTGATCATCTGAAAGTTGCCAATAATCGGCAGAAAAATCAATACTTGATGAGAAATTGAGAACCGCAAACCTTTTAAGTTCTCAATAAGGAACAAGATTCAACAGAAAGTACCACCCTAGAAAGGTGTACTGCATTTTGATATAACGGACAAGTTAAACTCTAAATATATTGGATCATTCGAGAAAAATCGAATATGTCAAGATCGGTAGCTTATAAGCTGAAACTTACCTAAGGAGCTTGACGGCAATCACAATGTGTTTCACACTGGTGATTTCAGAATATGTCTAGCTGATAAGTCGATAGCATTACCACATTGATGTGTAGACTAACAAAAAACTTATGGTTTGTTAAGAAACCAGAGTCGAATACAAATCGACAAGTTATGAAGCTCCAAAAAGAAAACATGTACCTATTATAAAGGTCAACTGGGGTGCCCGTAGAGGCCCCGAATATGCTATAGAGGTTAAGACCATTAAACGACAGAAAGTACTTCCATCTTTTGAGCAAATCTCGAGGTCGAGTTTTCTTTTAAGGGGGTGAGGATGTAACACCTCGTAAAATCACGTCCAATGATGTGTTGACACATGTAATAAACCCTAATAAAGTCAAACATTGACTATTAGGGACTAATTTTGCGAAAAATCAAAAACTTTGAATATGGAAGGACCAAAAATGTCAACATGCCAGACTTGTGCCTCTGACTGACCTCATATGATGTTCGTATTCTTTATTGAATAAATTGTCGGACACAAGAAGCTGTTTGTGCTTAAAACCAAAAATTTACAAACCACAGGGGTTAAAAGTGTCAACATGTTAATTCTTACCTCTGAATAACCTTTTAAACAATCCCGAGGCTTTGTAGAATCTTTTTTTATACTCTCATGATTGTCGGATAATGATTTCGTGGAGTTT
The DNA here is from genome assembly GCA_030545235.1 of Helianthus tuberosus. NCBI lineage: Eukaryota > Viridiplantae > Streptophyta > Magnoliopsida > Asterales > Asteraceae > Helianthus > Helianthus tuberosus. Next base: position 111,544,339 of record CM060402.1, read on the forward strand.
CGATGCAAATAAACGATTTAGATTGCAATTATCAAGAAGATGGGATAAAAGTGTCAACATGTTCAAATTAACCTCTGAGTGGCCTTTTAACGAACCAGAAGCATCGTGATGTTTGATAATACTCTCGAGAATGCCTAATATGGATAACATAAGGCTTTGACGCAATAAAATGATAATGCATGCAAGCTATGCATTAAAGGGGCCAAAAGCGTCAAACTATAAAATTACACCTTTGAGCGACCATTTAAGTGAACTGGAGTAAACTGGAGTGTCATTTCACGTTAAAATGCACAAGTTCGCAAATTAAAGGGTTAAAAGCGTCAACGAGCAGAAACTAGTGTTTTCGGTAATCATTTAACTAAACCGGGCCTAACGGTGTTTGGTTATACTCCCTAGATCATTTACAAACTAACTACAAGAGCCCATTGTGCCTAAAATGAAAGTTACTAAGCTTATAAAGGTGCAGGGACTAAAAGTGACAAGTTCAAAACTTGTTTGCTGAGATGTGGGGTGGTAGCGCGACGCCACAGCCTACCCCTTTTGCTGTGTCGTGCGGCGACGACCTAATTTGGACAGAATCTTACCTACAGCTGCCAGTTCTTCTTCTTTATTCACCAATTTTGATTTCTAAAACCATTTGATCATTCTAGGGGCTTGCCAACTGAATTACAAGTCTGGTATACACCTGTCATGATCATAATGCATTCCAAAAACTAAAAATAGGCCTTCTTTTTTCTCATTGATCACTTGCATCTCATTCAATCTGCTCTCTCTCTCTCTCTCTCTCTCTCAATTCAATAAGGATCCTGATCATTTTGAAACCTCTCTTGAGTTCTATTCAGGCCATAGGACCATTTGTAAGTGTCCTTTCGTGACTAGTTATTTTGTTTGGCTTTTAAAGCTGAAAAGTCAAGCGTTTTCGATAAACGCTTTGACTTTTAGCTAAACCATAAACGGTCAAGCCATTGTTCGCAACGAACATGGCTACGTGATCGTAATTAGGTAGGTGTTAAACCCTCAAAAGGGCACCTCCTAATTACCACGTTTACTTAGTTAATTGTCGGGTCAAAGTAATTAAAATAAAAGTCAAACGGGTCAGTTTTAAATAAAATTCATAATTGATATTGTAGAAGCTATAAAATCAGTTTTGTCACTTTAATAACTTGGTAAATATTAATTGAACATGTCTAGGCATGTTCAACCTGATAATTCTGAGTTTAGGATCGGTTCGCAACCGAAAGTCGCAAAAGTGGACTTTTGCTTTGACTTTCAGTTCTGACCAGAATTAGCTTAGTTTAGTTATGCCTTTAGGTTCCTTTGTGACCATATTATATGTTAGTATAACCCTCTGAGATCATACTACATGGTCCCTTAGAAATCTGAATCATTTACATGTTTCCGTTAAATGCTTAAAAGTTGACCATTTTGCTCTTATGTTATAAAAACGAGATTTTTGAAAATGTGAGAAGACAAAAAGCTTTATTACTGATATATAAGTATGTCCTAAAAATTTGACATCAGTTTCTGGTCTGAAATAAAAGTTATGCAAGATATCGTAAAACAAAAGCTTTTTGTTAATTAAATGGCACTTTTGGCATAAATCATATTTAAACCCAATTTTTGGCACCAAACTTGCTACCCACTGTTATGATATAATATTTAGGGATTTTTGAAAATTTTTTCCAAATTTTATATTGACCATAACATAGAGTTCTTGTGTAATTCGGTAATTGACGATAATGCTCTTTTCATCAATAAAATGAGTTTTACATATCATTTACATGCCAAACCTTTTCCTACTGATGTCATATGTTAAATAAAATATTTTTAACATTAAAGACTGATCAAAACTTCAGAATTTTATAAACATCTTGAATATCGTTAATTACCGACTTTTACGCTAATTAGGCGCATAGTATGGTTTAAAACCATATTTAACGCCTAAGACTTGTTACCTACTGATCTTATAAATAATTTTTTATACTTTAACAGTAAGTATAAGTATTGAACTCAGATTTCCAAATTTGACCTTCAAAGCATATGTGAAATGACCAAAATGCCCCTACGGTGCATAGTTTGGCCATAAATTATAAACCTCACATATGTATGGTATCTTACTGATGTAACTTGATAAAATTAATATTTTTACTGTCTATTTTAGACCAGAACCTCAGATTTGTTATTTAACCTCTTTTATAAACTTTAAAATGACCAAAATACCCTTACGGGGCTTAAATTGGTTTTGAATTCGTTTTGGGCATAATGGAAGATATCCTACTGATATCACAACTTAATTTAAGCTTAATAACTTATGGAACTTGTACATGACTCATTCGGTTACCCGTTATGCATATACGCATTCGGTACGGTTTATGTAACTAGTTTGCATAAATTAGCCGAAACGGGTCAAACCTTATCATTTTTACTTCAAAATCCAGAATGTATTTAGTTTACCCATTTTATACAAGTCTTCATACTTGTTGGGTCTAAATCACATTCTAATCCGGTCATCGCTTAATCTCGCGTTTTGCACCATAAACTTTTCCTTAAAACTAACCGGTCTAAGTTAAAACTTAAATAAGACCCGTTAGGAATCTAATAGGTTATTAAAACCTTCGTTCCAGATTAGGAGCCCAGTAAAAGCTACTTGCACTTGCTGATTAGAATATACGGTTGAGTATAAATTACATTTTAGCTCAGGTAAATACTTTTAACTTATTTTCCCTATACGGGCTTGGGATACGGTAAATTATTATCGCTTGGTCAGGTATTGAATATTTAATCGATTAGTGGTTAAATCATTGAGATAACTCGTTTTAATCTGTCTTGTTTGATACAAAGCATTTGGGGGTTAATATGACCGTGTCCTGGATATCCTCGGCTCATTCATTTGAAATGGCCACGACTTAAGCACGGGGTGTAGGCATACACCTGACAGTTGCGTATGTAAAATGGTATCTCACTCGTGAGGAAACTTCTTGTGGGCTTATACTAGTGGTGTGTCTATTAATCTTGTCTCGGCTCTTCTAACCGGGCCCTAAACGTACGACAAACATATAAATCTGTATACAAGATTATTTTTATATAATTGTCCCAAGTTATAAAATATTTTATGCCTAGTGCATCCAAACCAATTTTATAAACACTTTTCAAAAGAGTTAGTTAATTGTATTTACCAGTGTAAACTGACGTATTTTTCAAAAAGATTAAGTGCATGTACTACGCGTAATGGGCTGGAAGCTCCTGAGTATTAGATAAAGAGTCTTGCAAGCTCTTAATACTTTAAGTCTGTCGAACAATATTTATGTTTTTAGATCCGCATGTGGATCCACATACAACCGCTTGTATAATATTTCATTATACTTTGTGTTTCGGTTTGTATTAATATTTTTCTTTCAAGACTTCCGCTGTGCATTAAACTGTGATTATTTGACTATGATGATATCAACTACGTCACGATACTCCCCACCGGGCCCACCGGTAATACGTGGAAATATCGGGGTGTGACAGATAAACATTGAAATTACTAGGTTATGCCATGAATTCATAAATTTCTTATCTAGGAGTTGTTCCTAGACATATAATCATACTACTTTAGTCATAACATCTAACTTTTATTCAAGATTTTAAGTTATGAGAATTCATAACCATTCAAGTTATCATCAAAAATCAGAATTAGACATACCTTGTGATTATCTAGGTGTAGTAATCACTTAATTGACATGGAATTGATCTTTAATCAACTTCCTTCTTTGATTCTGGAGAGAGATTTTGGTGAATTAGGGTTTTGAGTAGGAGCCATGTTCTTCTATTGTTTTGATCTATCCGAGCTCACACACAGAAGTGTGAGTTTGGTGTTTATCCAGTGTTTTAAAACAATGGTTTCAAAATGACCAACTTTAGCCCCTTTAGTTTACATTGTATACAATTATTCAAAATCCCATAATTTCATATATTTTTATAACAAAAAAGTAACTAGGTTAGACATTCCTAGTTTTAAATTTCTCTATTTAATTATGAATGTGATAACTTATACATGTACACAAACATACATAATTTAGAAATTTAGGGGTGTTACAGTTGTTGTAATTTCTTCATCCTTTTCCTCCTCTCATGTGCTCTTCTTCTAAACCAACCTCTCTTTTTAGTAGTAAACGGTTCCTCAGACTGTGTCTTAAAAATAAATATTCCTTCCTCAGTATCAGCTGAGTATCCTGAGGGATTTGGCTGAGATGAGGTTCCTTCATCTTTTGGGGAACTAGCTAATTGACGATAAGCGTCGGATGTACCTTGCTCACCCATACTGTAAACTAACAAATAGTCAAATAACACAAAACAATATTTACACATAATTACATAAATTATTTCCTAACACATAATTTAAGTGTCAGCAGAACACTTCATTGGCTTAAACCAGTGGCTGTAGCTCTGATACCACCTTCTGTCGCAGCCCCCGACCCCTGCCCGAGAGCGGGTGCCGCGAGATCAGATCGATGGTATCGGTGTTTACTAATTGTAACACCCCAAAACCCAAATGTTTATATTTGCCGTATGTTCCTATGTGACTTAGCATGAAATAAATAACTAGGCTATTTAACCTAGTTAAGTGTGTGGTTAAAAGTATTAAATGACGAAAGTAGTGCAAATTATGTTAAGTGACAAACACGAGGGGCTAAATGGAACAAGATGGAAGTTGGGTTATTAAAATTAAATATCACCACACACAAACACACACTTCGTGGGTGTTCTTGAACGTTCAAGAGCTCCAAAGAGCCAAAACCCTAACTCAACTATAACCTTCAAAATGAAGGGTGAATCAAGGCTTAAATTCACAACCGAACATGGATTAATAATCACCTTTATAAGGGGATCATAAGGTATGTCTTAAAATTTAGATTGGTGATTATGCACGAAGTGGGTTATGTTAGAAATCATAAATTGTATGAAATTGAGTATGATATGAGTATGTGTTAGAATCATCATATAGGACATGGATTATGCGTGGTTTGGAGTAATTTGATGTTTGGATGTGAAACCCATTTCTAGTGGTGAAGATGGCGACATGGGTGTGTCACCCATGTCCAATCCATGTTTAAATCTTGTTGTGCTATGTTGTATGTAATGCGTTCTTGTTAGGTAGATTGAATGTGATATGAATTTGTTGATGTTTTTGTGTTAATTGATGAATGAAAGCATGAAGTAGGAAGTAAAGCATGAAACACTTGTACATTATGCATAAATTGTGGCATGCACACCAAGTGTTTGATGAAATGCCTAGGTGAGATTAATAGATGAAATGGTATGCAAGTAATGGATGAAATCGTATAATATGGGGATATGATGTATTTGATGATAAATAAACATGAGAAATCTATTTTTAGATGGAATTCATGTAGGATTTGGTTGGCCATGTTATTTGGTAAAAGTATGCATTAGAATATTGTACCCTATGTTGGAGTGGCATGATGTTTACTACATGTTTGAATAATTGCTTAATCAAAATTGATAAGTAAAAGTACTCTAAATGTGAAGCATATGAGATCATTAGAACATGATGAAGTTAGAATGATGTTGGGTTGTTAAGCAGAGGGCATGGTGTTAGTTGTAGAATTATGTTACTAGAATGAACGGAATTGAATATATTTGGTGTGTGCATATAACTAGATGATCATGTGGTTGTATGCTTATTGCATCATGAGTGTGAAATGTATATAGTGTCATTAGTATAGTCTACTATAATGACATAAATGTATGAGGTTAAGTCGAAAGTTCATATGATAAATCGTTGACTTTCTGAAAGTCAACTGTGCATAAGTAGCAATGTTAGACTTTTTGTCACAATTGTAATATTATAGAAAGTCATATGATGCATGTTATATCCATATGTGTTATATGTGATGACGTGATGAATTATATAAGTTTGAAAAGATTGACTTGTGAAAATATGCCTTATGCTTGTTGGAATTGACTAATGAAAGTCAAATGTGAAACATGAATTTGATATGATCGTTAATATGTACAATCATGTACGCTAAAAAGAATGTGAATGCGATGACATGAAAGTATAGGGGATCATATCAAGATGGATGGAAGCATGGAAGGCTAACGGGTCAAAAGGAGGCGAGGAAACGGATGCGAATACGGACACTTAAGGTAAGTGATCTCCGGAATCACTTCTTATTTATAAATGAAGTTTGGTATGTTGTATATAGGGAACCATGTAAGAATTTACGGGTAAGGGTAAGTACCAAGGTAAGTTCATATGAACTTCGTCTATCCTTAATGTAAATTAAGATGATAGTCTCATCATGTTAATTGAATGTTCATTATGTTGCTGAATGTTCATCGTGTTAATGGAATGTTCATTATGTTGCTGAATGTTCATCTTGTTAATGGAATGTTCATTATGTTGCTGAATGTTCATCGTGTTAATGGAATGTTCATTATGTTGCTGAATGTTCATCTTGTTAATGGAATGTTCATTATGTTGCTGAATGTTCATCGTGTTAATGGAATGTTCATGATGTTGTTGAATGTTCATCGTGTTAATGGAATGTTCCTTATGTTGCTGAATGTTCATCGAGTTAATGGAATGTTCATTATGTTGCTGAATGTTCATCGTGTTAATGGAATGTTCATTATGTTGCTGAATGCTCATCGTGTTAATGGAATGTTCTGAATGTTCATCGTGTTAATGGAATGTTCATTATGTTGCTGAATGCTCATCGTGTTAATGGAATGTTCATTATGTTGCTGAATGTTCATCGTGTTAATGGAATGTTCATATTGTTGCTAAATGTTCATCGTGTTAATGGAATGTTCATTATGTTGCTGAATGTTCATCGAGTTAGTGGAATGCTCATCGTGTTACTGAAATGTTCATCATGTTAATGTAATGTTCATAATGTTTGTTGGAAGTTAGTCGGTTATGTTTAATTGCTATTGCATTGAATTGTGTTGATATGTTTGTTAGGTAAGGCTCCATTTACAAATAAGTGAATGTGACTTGTATGTATGTATATAGATATGGAACTGTAGCGTGTGTAAGTAGTGTGAACTTGTATGTACGCACGTATGAATGGGATACGTATGAATGTACTTAGATATATGAAAGTGTATACACGTGTTGTAATCTAATGATTGTAGATCACTAGTATACGTATATGTGAAGATGTGGGTTTTCAATATGTTTGAGATTACGTATCCCTAACCATGTTACTATTTCAAATGAAATGGAGTGCAGGTATGGGAACGCCAGACTCTCGAGGAATTGATGTCTTACTCGAGTAAATAAAATTGAGAGGAGGTTTCAATGGAATACCTTACGTAGTTAGAATGTGATATAGCCTTTTAAGTATATGTATTAAATTATATATGATGTCACCATGTACTAACGTGTTGGTTATATATGGTGATCGCAGGTTAGTCAGATATGCATGATGGACAAGTGAACGAGGGTCGAGTTGAAGATCATGGATTGTACGGGAAAGTGGTCACGTTGTTTGTAATTATTTGTTAACATAGTTACATTAAATAAATGATGAATGATGTATTTATGTTAAAAGGGTTGACCTAAACGGTATTCAAGTATGATAGAGTTGTTAAAAGAAAGAAATTTTACTGTTCATTTTCCGCTGCGTCGTTTTGGGTCAAATCATGATTACGGTCTTACAAGTTGGTATCAGAGCCAGGTTTGAGGTATGAGGAGATAAATACTTGAACTCAAACCTGTGTGCTCTTGTGACAAGGAACCCGTACAATCCGAGACTCGATCAAGATCTAAGGGTAGAAGTAAAGGTAAGTATGTGCTTAAGTATGTATATGAAGAAAACTAACAGTATGTTATGTGTAAGGTAAGCATAATTGCTTGGAAAGGATGATCCGTGAATGCAGTCTAGGACTGGCATCAAGGCATGTAATAAGACAAATTAACCCAGGTACGTAAATTTAACATGTGGGCGCATGTAATGGTATAATCTAGCAAGTGAAAGAAAATTTTAAATGAAATATAATAATGACATGGTAAAGAAGTTTTGAAAATGTTACACGTGCCGAAACTTAATTCTTCGTACATAAGGTAGCGATTACACGAAGACACGAAACTAGTATGTGGATTGTGTACCTGGCCAGTACACAAGAAACATATGACGTTCGTGAGACCGTGATAATTGTTACAGGTTTGTCCGTTAGAATTAGGTAGTAGGTGGACGTGAGGGTGAAGAGAAATGTAAGACTTTCAGGAATGAAAGTATGAATAATATGTTAGAATCCGCGAGACGGATTCGAAACATGAAAGGAATGAAAGTATGAATGATGTGTTAGAATCCGCGAGATGGATTCGAAGCATGAAAGGAATGAAGTATGAATGACCTGTTTGAATCCGCGAGACGGATTCAACACATGTAAGGAATAAAAGGTATGAATGATATGTTTGAAACCGCTAGACGGATTCAAACATAGAAGGAATGAAGGGTATGGATGTTACGTTTGAATTCGCGAGACGGATTTAAAACATAAAAAGGATGAAATTAACCCACCTCAGGATGCGTCGATAATTTGACCATGGTTGCGTCAAACGAGTCATGTAAGTAAATCTAAAGCAAATGAACAAAAGAATAATCGTAATTGGCACGCAAACCTAAATTGTAGACGAAACAAAGAAGTTTTGAACAAGTTATGTGTTAGATGTGTTAGTAATCGACTCTTAGGAGTCATAATGAACGACGGGCTATGACCCGGACAATAATTTAAGTATGAATGAGAAGGGTAAGTTTTGTAAAGAATACCGAAATAATGTAATGAATGTCTCTACAAGTAGGCATGAAGGGAAAGAAGTACGAATGTGTACCTCAATACATCTACGATAAGTAAGAAATGTCGGTTTGACCTTCAAAAGTCAAACTGCAAAGGTCGACAAAATAAGTAACCAGAATAAAAGAATTGCATGTAAGGAATGAAATGTGGGATGTGTTATAGCATGTATGTAGGAAGATGTAAATGGATTATGGGTGAGTAATCACCTAGTATAATGAATGTTTGAATGAAAGATGCTAACCACCGATTTTGTAGATGTTAATGGTAGAATTCTGAATGTGATGAAACCAATCGAATTGGTGAAATATTATGCACGAGTGGAAGCCCATTACAAGGATGAATGAAAGCTGGCCTGGTACGGTTAGTACTCGTGAAGGAGCGGATCGCTCTGGTTTACGGACCGCTGAAGTATGAAATGAAATCGAGGTAAGTATAATGTTTTAACTCATACCGGATAGATATGGATTAGTAAATTGAAAGCGACTTACAAAATGAATGATGGAATAGGTATGGTATGGTAGGGTATGGAATGTTTGACTTTTAAGAGTTGACGTAAGAAGAGAACTATGTCATTAAGAACTAGATCTTAAAAGTTTTGAGCGAAAATTTCAGGTATTGGTTAAACTCTCGTATGAAGAACCTGCATGATACGCTTGCTTAGGCAAATTAAGTAATGCATGAATTGAGAGGAATAGTAATGTAGAATGAATGAGGTGAGTTGAAGTTAACGTAAGGGTACGTATAGTACAAATAACTATAGGAAACGTAGAATGATGTTAACTTTGGAGTTAAGTGTGTGTATGTGACTATGAAATAGTAGTTTTGTTGCGATAACAAAACAAGAACTAAACGTTATATGATATATGTATAGAATATAATCTAAGAGGTGGGATGAAGGTATTAGATCTGTTATAATGGATCATACGAATGTAGGTACGATAATAAGTGTGAAGAAGTATGTATATAGACCCACTACAAACGGGCCAAGGAAATGAGAATGTTATTTAAAAGTAAAGTATGAAAAGTATGGACTTGTTAGAAAGAAGTCAATTATATGAATAGTTATGAATCGAGAATGGATAGTTACTTAGTATTATGATGTACCTGTCGAAATTAAACATAGATGTGTATGTATAAATTACGAATTTAAATCGTATGGTCGATGAAAATAATAGGAATGTTATTAATGGGATGTTGGAATTGTTTCAAGCAAACAAAATGGTATATTGTGCGTGATATACGAGTATTGGAATGATGAATAAACCGCTAGCTATGAAGTGCGTTAGAAACTAGCGTCAGCTAGAGAAAGTGACACTAATAAGAACTCTGGGACGGGTCCTTGATGATAGAAGGTCGTCATTAGATGGGCTCATAGTCGTGTTGATGGGGCGGAAGGGAAAGGTAAATAGTGTTAATGGAAATGAGAAAGGTTTCGGGGACGAAACCTCATTTAAGGGGGGTAGACTTGTAACATCCCAAAACCCGAATGTTTATATTTGTCGTATGTTCCTATATGACTTAGCATGAAATAAATAACTAGGCTATTTAACCTAGTTAAGTGTGTGGTTAAAAGTATTAAATGACGAAAGTAGTGCAAATTATGTTAAGTGACAAACACGAGGGGCTAAATGGAACAAGATGGAAGTTGGGTTATTAAAATGAAATATCACCACACACAAACACACACTTCGTATGTGTTCTTGAACGTTCAGGAGCTCCAAATAGCCAAAACCCTAACTCAACTATAACCATCAAATTGAAGGGTGAATCAAGGCTTAAATTCACAACCGAACATGGATTAATGATCACCTTTACAAGGGGATCATAAGGTATGTCTTAAAATTTAGATTGGTGATTATGCACGAAGTGGGTTATGTTAGAAATCACGAAATTGTATGAAATTGAGTATGAGTATGTGTTAGAATCATCATATAGGACATGGATTATGCGTGGTTAGGGGTAATTCGATGTTTGGAGGTGAAACCCACTTCTAGTGGTGAAGATGGCGACATGGGTGTGTCACCCATGTCCAGTCCATGTTTAAATCTTGTTGTGCTATGTTGTATGTAATGCATTCTTGTTAGGTAGATTGAATGTGATATGAATTTGTTGATGTTTTTATGTTATTTGAAGAATGAAAGCATGAAGTAGGAAGTAAAGCATGAAACACTTGTACATTATGCATAAATTGTGGCATGCACACCAAGTGTTTGATGAAATGCCTAGGTGAGATTAATAGATGAAATGGTATGCAAGTAATGGATGAAATCTTAATATGGGGATATGATGTATTTGATGATAAATAAACATGAGAAATCTATTTTTATATGGAATTCATGTAGGATTTGGTTGGCTATGTTATTTGGTAAAAGTATGCATTAGAATATTGTACCCTATGTTGGAGTGGTATGATGTTTACTACATGTTTGAATAATTGCTTAATCAAAATTGATAAGTAAAAGTACTCTAAATGTGAAGCATATGAGATCATTAGAACATGATGAAGTTAGAATGATGTTGGGTTGTTAAGCAGAGGTCATGGTGTTAGTTGTAGAATTATGTACTAGAATGAATGGAATTGAATATGTTTGGTGTGTGTGATGTGCGTGAGTGTTATTAGTTTTTAATGTATATGTTAAGCCCTTTTTAACACTTTTTAGCCAAATTTTAAATTTATAAAACACAATATTTTACTAACACCAAACACACATATGGGAAAGTGCACCCATCGTGAGCGTAGTATAGTGTTGGCAAGATACCGAGGTCGTCTAAGGACACAAGAGCTTTTAATACCGGTTTATCCTCAACGTCTAATCAAATCAAAAGTTAGAAAAAGGTTTTTAAACTAGAAAAATAAAACTAACTAAAATGCTGAAAAGTAAAATAAAAATAAAAACAGATAGACAAGATGAATCACTTGGCTCCGACTCGTGTTTAGTGTAACCTTTGATTATTTCTGCATTTTTCCACTTTTTAAGAGATTATCTTAGTTATTGTAGTAGGCCCCTCTTTTGAAGGTGACGTTACCCTCAACCCAGTAGTTTGAGTCAGCAAGGATACAATCCTAAAGGGTCGGATTATTGAAAGATAATTAATTAAGTTATTAATGCATATTGTGGTAGGCCCCTCTTTTGAAGGTGACGTTACCCTCAGCTAAGTAGTCTGAGTCAGCAGGGATACCGTCCTAAGTAGCTGGATTAAAGTATTAATAGTAGCTTACATATGAGGGGATCAAAGAGTTTGGACCCCCGCCATCCAATACCGGTGGGTATTGAAGGAGGTCCTACTAAATTTGACCTAGGTCCTTGCAGGATCTATACACTGAACAAGGCAAGACTCTTACCAAACCGTTCCCTTAACCCCCGACCAGGTAGCCAACATACCTCCATATAGACCGTGGAGATATGAATGGTGAAAATCTTTTATTTTATATAGACAGTAAAATAATGCCAAGACACCACGGACAAACGATAAGGAAGAATCACCTTCAACATAAGAAACTAGTTATTAAAGTCATTAATACATAACCAAGTAAAAAGTGCGAAAAGATTAAAAATAAAAAGTATTACACTAGACACTTGTCTTCACCAAGTGATGTAAGAGACTTAGGCAAACATGGCCTTTGATTGTCAAGAACTCTTACGATCAATCTTGGATCCCGAGACGACTCACACGCTCTATGATGGACAATGGATGATGGTGGTGGATGATGGTGTTGTGATGGTGGTGGGTGGTGGGTGAAGTGTGAGAGAGGTGGTGTGCCAAGGGATGGTTTGCAAATGAGCCAAGCACCCCTATTTATAGCCTGAACAGCAGCTCGGGTATGGCCCCGTGTCCATTGGGCACGGCCCCGTGTCCATCCTCTTCTCTGTCTTCATTAATAGCAGTTTGTCTGCATTAGTTTACCACGCCCCCATGTCCGCTGGGCACGCCCCCGTGCGCAGAAGCATATCTGTACTATCAAGATTTGCCTGTATTATGCGAATCTTATAGTTGACCATGACCCCGTGTCCGCTGAGCACGGCCCCGTGGTGGGCGATAAAAGCTTCTATAGCTTTGTCTTTTATGCTGGCACTTAGGCACGCCCCCATGTTCACTGAGCACGGGGCGTGTTCAGCCTTCTGTTCTCTTATTTTGCTTGGGAAGATGCTGTCGGGGAGGCCGGGCATGCCACGTTTGTTCCTTTTCTTGTATTTATGTTAGATTTAGCTGTCTTTTTGCTTCTTTTGTTAATTTGAGCTAATTTAATCCTGAAAATTCAAAAGGAAGACAAAAACACACTTTTTCCAACATTAGTACTAAAAAAGAGTTAGTTTTATGCCACAATTGATGTAATTTATATGTTGCATTTTGTGCACATCAGTGTGCATATAACTAGATGATCATGTGGTTGTATGCTTATTGCATCGTGAGTATGAAATGTATATAGTGTCATTAGTATAGTCTACTATAATGACATAGATGTATGAGGTTAAGTCGAAAGTTCATATGATAAATCGTTGACTTTCTGAAAGCCAACTGTGCATAAGTAGCAATGTTAGACTTTTTGTCACAATTGTAATATTATAGAAAGCCATATGATGCGTGTTATATCCATATGTGTTATATGTGATGATGTGATGAATTATATGAGTTTGAAAAGATTGACTTGTGAAAATATGCCTTATGCTTGTTGGAATTGACTAATGAAAGTCAAATGTGAAACATGAATTCGATATGATCGTTAATATGTACAATCATGTACGCTAACAAGAATGTGAATGCGATGACATGAAAGTATAGGGGATCATGTCAAGATGGATGGAAGCATGGAAGGCTAACGGGTCAAAAGGAGGCGAGGAAACGGATGCGAATACGGACACTTAAGGTAAGTGATCTCTGGAATCACTTCTTATTTATAAATGAAGTTTGGTATGTTGTATATAGGGAACCATGTAAGAATTTACGGGTAAGGGTAAGTACCAAGGTAAGTTCATATGAACTTCGTCTATCCTTAATGTAAATTAAGATGATAGTCTCATCGTGTTAATGGAATGTTCATTATGTTGCTGAATGTTCATCGTGTTAATGGAATGTTCATTATGTTGCTGAATGTTCATCCTGTTAATGGAATGTTCATTATGTTGCTGAATGTTCATCCTGTTAATGGAATGTTCATTATGTTGCTGAATGTTCATCCTGTTAATGGAATGTTCATTATGTTGCTGAATGTTCATCGTGTTAATGGAATGTTCATTATGTTGCTGAATGTTCATCGTGTTAATGGAATGTTCATGATGTTGCTGAATGTTCATCGTGATAATGGAATGTTCATTATGTTGCTAAATGTTCATCGAGTTAATGGAATGTTCATTATGTTGCTGAATGTTCATCGTGTTAATGGAATGTTCATTATGTTGCTGAATGTTCATCGTGTTAATGGAATGTTCATTATGTTGCTGAATGTTCATCGTGTTAATGGAATGTTCATATTGTTGCTAAATGTTCATCGTGTTAATGGAATGTTCATTATGTTGCTGAATGTTCATCGAGTTAATGAAATTCTCATCATGTTACTGAAATGTTCATCATGTTAATGTAATGTTCATAATGTTTGTTGGAAGTTAGTCGGTTATGTTTAATTGCTATTGCATTGAATTGTGTTGATATGTTTGTTAGGTAAGGCTCCATTTACAAATAAGTGAATGTGACTTGTATGTAGGTATATAGATATGGAACTGTAGCGTGTGTAAGTATTGTGAACTTGTATGTACGCACGTATGAATGGGATACGTATGAATGTACTTAGACATATGAAAGTGTATACACGTGTTGTAATCTATTGATTGTAGATCACTAGTATACGTATATGTGAAGATGTGGGTTTTCAATATGTTTGAGATTACATATCCCTAACCATGTTACTATTGAGAATGAAATGGAGTGCATGTATGGGAACACCGGACTCTCGAGGAATTGATGTCGTACTCGAGTAAATAAAATTGAGAGGGTGTTTCAATGGAATACCTTACGTAGTTAGAATGTGATATAGCCTTTTAAGTATATGTATTAAATTATATATGATGTCACCATGTACTAACGTGTTGGTTATTGAAGAAACACTAGATAATAGACCGGAATCGAATTATCTAGGGGGTTTGAATCCGCATAAAAGGTTGGTTTCCTCTCGTTTGATCTGATGGAACAGTTCTCCTTCTCCGGTAAACTCTGCAAAACAAAGCACCGTTAGCCTCCTCAAGGGGAGAAGAGGGGTTCTCTCCTTGACCCAACTCCGGCGTGAGAATAAGTATGTGTTTATGAAGAAGAAGAAGTATTGACGAAGTGTGTGTAACTTAAAGTTCATACCTGAATTGTCCTTACATTTATAACCGAGAGTTTGGGCGGGAAAACTTGTTAGTGAAATGTTGACGGAAGATGCTAACCCCGTAAGCGGTTACATTTTTTTCCGTCAAGCTTCTTGATCCGACGTGAGTGCACACGGATCGCTGTTTAGATCTATGGCTGGGGGTTTGCCACGTGGAAAGTGATCAAGTGGAGGTTTCTCTCCAATTACATGCTATTGTTGTGATTTCAGGGATGCCTGAGGTGATGACACGTGTCCAGACGGTTATAACCGTCCTAGTGGTACACGATTGAATTCTTTCTAGAAGATTACTGCTGTGATCTGGTGTGACTTTTTATCGTGTGGCATCAGTCAAGTAAATAATATCCAAGTCTGGATATTATTAAGCGGAAGTGCTTTGACTTAGGATTTTTGTCCTTTATGAAGGCGCAAGGATTTATGATTTCCTTTTGGCGCGCAAGTGTTGTTTGTTATTTGTCTCTTAAGCCTCTTTTGTAAAAGTAGTGCGCGGACGCGCAAGGTAAAAGGGGCTAAAAGACGAGGTCGTGGCATGGTCCCAAGTACTTATTATGAGGTTTTTGGGACCTTACCCCTTCAAGTCCCCCCAGTCTAGTGTTGCTCTTATGCAAGTAAGTGGAGCACTAGACTTATGAGAGGGAAACGCTTTTTGGCGCGAAAATAGGAAATCTTTTATGAGAAGATTTTACTTTGCTTTATTAAAACTTTTTTAGGGAAAATTGTGATTTTTTACCCTTTTGTAATCATGACCTAACGTGTGGTGACATCAGTTTGTAATAAAAAATTGGTATTTGTGATATTTTTCCTTCTTACCTTGGGATACGTATTGGCGCTTGTGAGGCCTCATTTATGAGGATATGACATTTGTTCCTGTAGCGCCGTTTGGAAAAGACATCTGACAGGTGATCATGCCTTTCCCCTTTCCCGGAGTTAACTCGCCTATCTATACATTTGATGGATTCTTTGGACCTCTTGTTTAATTTGGCAAAAGAAGATGAAGTGTTCCATTCGTACCCGTCGTCTGTTGGATATTCTTAGAGTTTATGAGGCCGCTGAGGGCCTTGTGCTTCTTTCTAGTTCACCACCCTTGGTAACTGTCGGAGCAAAGGATCCGTTCGACCCTGTTTCTCCGGCGGTTGCTGGTTCTGACTGTGAAGCTTCCCAGCAAAAAGGTGTCGTTGATGGTGGTGTCGCTGTGCTAGCTGCTGATGATTTGATGGTCGTTTTCCGATGATCCGGAAAGGAGGATGCCAGTTGGTGTATCAACGTCGGAAGAATCGCTGGTTTATTCAGGTGCCAACTGTTGATGATGGCCCTGCTGCTGGTTAGGTTTAATTTGGAAACAGTGTTTCCCCCCTTTTTTTCCTCTTTTTTGTTGGTGTTTTTGTAAATATGCTGGTCTTGGTACTGGAAAAATTTTTGAAGATCATTGCCATGATCTTTATGAAGTGTTTATGCTACACTTGATAATATATATTTTTTGATGTACTGTTGGTTTTGTAAGCTTTGGTTGTTTTGTGTGTTTGGATTACAATATGTTGCATGTGTTTAATTGCTTTGAACAGGTAGAGCGAATGAGAAATGGTATTGTGCTCATGCGTGAACGTTTTTCTAACGTATGCGCTTATGTTGCGCCTTAGACTGTTCATGAGGTGTACAATGTTTACCATATTGTTTTCGCGTGAACCAAAAGAATTACATGCAATTTGTAACAAACAGTTACATGTATGAGGATGATGTCTGCATTAATAAAGCGCGAGGCTAATAATACAAGCGTAATAAGAAATACATTGCCTGTATATATTCATTTTGGAATGATTTGGGTTATATGTAACACCTGCGCAGCTGCTGTGCGTTCCAGGTGCGGGGAACTAGCGTCCCATCAATTCTTTTTAGGGTGTATGCACCCTTGCCTAAGACTTCATTGATGATGTATGGTCCTTCCCATTTTGGCGCTAATTTGCCTGGTTTTTCTGCGTTGGAAGCTTCGTTGTCGCGCAAGACAAAATCACCAGGGACAATGAAGAAACACTAGATATTCATGATGGACAAGTGAATGAGGGTCGAGTTGAAGATCATGGATTGTACGGGAAAGTGGTCACGTTGTTTGTAATTATTTGTTAACATAGTTACATTAAATAAATGATGAATGATGTATTTATGTTAAAAGGGTTGACCTAAACGGTATTCAAGTATGATAGAGTAGTTAAAAGAAAGAAATTTTACGGTTCATTTTCAGCTGCGTCGTTTTGGGTCAAATCATGATTAGGGTCTTACACTAATTTTGCAGCGGAAAACTTTCATCAGGACCGTAGTTAGGAAATGTTTTATCAGAGTTAAAAACACCAAACTTTGTATAATAAACAAATGGGATAAAACCCAAGTTTTCATTATAGTATATTTATAGGGATAAACCCTAGTTTATCAAAAGACAAAACTTCTTATTATTTAGGTAACTTTTATAGCCACTTTTCCAAGCCTTCAGTGCTCTCCAGCTGGCTTCTAATAGCTTCACATTAAGTTACCTGAAATGCGTTTTAAAAAGTTTTATCAGCAAGAAATACTGGTGAGTGCATCCCAGTTTAATCGAAACAGTTTTATGACTTCACATCTTTACAACTTTACAATATTGAGGGCATCCGCAATTACATTTGCTTATATCTATCTAATTACCCCTTTTCTGGTATTGTCAATCTTGACTTATGGTCATGCTACTATTCCAATAGTAACGAGTTTCAAGTAATGTATACAAAACCCCAACATATTGGTAGTAATTGTAGAATTAGAAATACTCAATTATTGTCAAGTGTAATTTAAACATTTGTGGTTTTTGTAAAGCATTTTGACTCATGAAAGTAATTTACAAAAATGTGACAAAAAGAGAATGTACTCACATTGATCACTTAGGTAAAACTAAGGCTCATCTTCTGATTATTATCTTTTAAAATTTAACAATGCACACGTGTTAGTAAAATAACCCAAATCACATTAACCGTACAACTCGAGACAGAACTCCAATGACTGAGTCAGGTAGAGCCTTGACATGCATTACGGAGTCCTAGATCAATCGGGTGTAACACGAGACAGAACTCCAACGACTGAGTCAGGCAGAGCCTTGACATGCATTACAGAGCCCTAGATCGATCGTGTAGGGTAAGCAGGGTTATATTACTTACAAACAAGGCAGAGCTTCGCTTTATAGGGGTATAATACCCGAGTATAATAATAGCTATCAGAAAGTTGAGAGAGAATTTGAATTTTGAACGTATTGCAAATGAAGCCGATCGACCCTATTTATAGGCCTGAAGTATGGCGGCTCGCGGCCCGCGAAGCACATCACTAACTCTCTCGCGGCCCGCGAGAGAGTAGACTAGGGTTTAGGGTTGATTGGTCATCGGGTATAGCCTTGCCGAGTCACTAGACACGTGGCACTATGCCTTGTCCGACAAACATAGCCAATCACGGCCCGCGACTCATGAGGCTAAGGGGGTCGCGCCCCGCGAGCGACTCCCAGACTTTGTTTTTCTTAGTTTTTATAAATATAAGGGTATTCTAGGTCCGTTTCTCGCATACTGTGTATATTTTAAGACGTATAGGGTCACGTTTAAGGATTTTAGGAGGGTTGTTATACAATATGTTCAAACCCAAGTATACAACGCAAATTTGCCTTTCCCAAGAGACTAGCGGGATGTTAACATGTTTTACTTAACAATACCCCAAGACTAATGGGCGGTGCGTTAATCCTATAGCGCTGTAATTGTTAAGGTAGGCTAGCAAAGTTAATGAGCATATATTGACACAAAAGTTTACATAGCATACAAGATTAACAAGCATCATATAGTTTCATGTTTAAGCATGGATAGAGTGTGATGAAATAAGTTTCAAGTGTTGTGTAATTTGTATAAAATACATGTTGCACCCAAAGTGTTTAAAAGTAAAATGGGATCGAGTATACTCACGGTTTTGCAAGCTTTCCACTTGGTAATTCCGCGAGTGTTTGTTGGTTGATTAGAGTGGAGCACCAAGTCCTTCTACACGAAGAAACATAGGTGTGTGAGTATTGGATGTTAACGGAGGAGTAAAGATTCGGAGTTTAAAGTACATGGAAGTATACATATGAGAAAGTAATCATCTAACACATAATAATTGTTTTGACACTATGAAACTCAAAAGAGTTTAAATGTTTTCATGGGTCAAAATGGCCATTAGAATCGTAACAAGTACTATGGTCTTTAGATGACGTAACCTAATACTTTGACAAATAATCACTAGGTTATCATCAAGGGTTTGGTTACATAGATAATATATAGGTTATATAGTATATAGTATAGATTCTAGTCCATGAAGTAATACAAGAACATCATACAAGTAATGCATGAGGTAGGAAGATGAATATTCCATTTAGGAACCTCTTGTGTTTCACCAATACACAAGTTGTCATGGACAACAAGGATGGTCATGAATACATACAATAAGGAATGAAATAACTGCAAGCTAACTAAGAAAACATCAAGTGATGTGTGGATTTTCAAGTAGGATAGCCCAAGCTAACCTTATAATCACACAATCTCCAAGTCTTAGACTTGTTCATCACTTGCGGGTTAAAACCCTATCAAAACATAATGTTTTTGAGGATTATACCTCTGGATTTACATGTCACAACCTTGTTTTTAAGCTCACATAACCATGGTTTTGATTAGTGGCATAAGGACATAGGAATGTGTTGAGAAATCTATATTTAAAGTGTGTTAAACAAGAGTTTATACAAATCAGAAATGTTTTATTGCACTTTGGAGCCTTTTATGGTGATGTTCCAGCCTTAGTTTTCCATGGAAAACCTGTGAAAACATACCTAAGGTTGTTCCAAGTGATTAGAAAGAAGAATCAATGAAAAAGATGGAAGAGTGATGAAGTTATGCTCACTTTAGTAAGTTGTACTGAATCTGATTATCTTCTGATTTCCAGCTGATTGAGAGTGTTTGAGAGTGAGTTTAGAGAGTTTGTGTAACACCCCAACCCGAAAGGGCTGACGTGTCACAATAACAGTAGTATCATAAACAAAAGTCATCATTCCATTTATTTATTTGACAAGGATACAACCATATAACAACTAAACTTAAGGTTTAATTATACAAGCGGAAACATTCGACTTCATTAACTAATATCTTCAGATTTATTTCTAGGCTTTATTCTTCTCTCTTTTCCCCGCCCAAAGTAACATGCAGACCTGTATATTCAAAAATTTACGGAATGAGCCGAATGCTCAGTACGGAATAATAGGCTCAAATAACAAATAACACTTTATGCGAAAATGATACGATGCAAGAACATAATTTCATAATCATATCTTATGGATGTACCCATGAGCAACTTAAAACGTGACAATACACAGGTAGCAACTCCTGCATAATTATCACATGAGATGGCGAATTGGCATACCCGTTATCCACCTCCTTATACTTAAATCCTAGGATCGATCCATACGCCCCCTAATAGCTTATATGTACCACACTTGTACTTAAGAGACGCCGTGAACTAATCTCTCCGTCACGGTTGGAGCACATGATGTCGATGCCGCAACAACATGCTCGTGGGACACTCCACGAGAAGCGATACTCAGGGTATCAGAGTACAAATGGTCTTATTCACATAACTTATAAAACTTATTTTCATAACAAAACGAAACATATATTGGAACATGCGATAATGAGTACAACTAATATAATACTATCGCATGACATGAAAACTTAATTCAAATGATTAGAAAGGAATTTCGAACGGACTGTCAAATGAATCGATAATCAAAGACGTGAGGAGTTTTTTTTAAAAGATATATGAATTTAATGGGTTTATAACAATTGAATATTAAATAACAAGGAGTGGGGTAAGGATCCGTACCTTAATAACTCCAAAGTGAAGCTACCTTGTGCTAATATTTTAGATTTATACGGGCAGAGTTTAGACTACTGATTAGTCTTTTAACCTAATTTAAATAACATGCACACAAACTAGGTTAGTAACTTAATACAGCATTTACGATAACTCACGATATCAAATTCTCACAACGAACGACAAAGTGCGATACTTAAACATCCATCGAATTAATGACGAACGACAAAGTACGATACTTAAACTCATCCATCGAATTAACGACGAATGACAAAGTACGATACTTAAACTCATTCATCGAATTAATGACGAACGACAAAGTATAACCCTAATGTGGGCAGCACTTAAACATCCATTGGATATATTGATCGATCGGACAATGAATCGTAATAGCGATCGAGTTATTACCCTGTTCTGCAGCACCCCGCTATACTAATTAGTGATTTCGTGTGTGTTAATTGTGGTAAACAGACGATAACTCGAAGAATTTTATGAATTCTTTCGTTGTTTCAGCGTCCAGAAGCAAGTGCCAATGTCCTCTATTTATAGTCGAATTTTGCCCTTGCTTACGGACCGTAACAAATAATGCTTACGGTCCGTAAGGGTCATGAATTTCGTATATGGTGGCCACGTGTGGGACTAGCCTAGGTGAGTCGACAGTTTTTAAAATTTCAACTTCGGCCGCAAGTTATTAAGATAATTGTCAAGTAGGGAATACCCCCCCCCCCTGAGTTTTAGGGGTCCTAATCCTGATTCTGAAAATTCTAGGTTTTGTACAGAATTACTTGGGTGTCTTAATTACGGTTTTCTAGTGGGTAATTTATAAATTACTAATAATAGTTTTGGTTGATATACATAAGTATGGATCATAAAATAAATGTTTAGTTTATTATAATTTATTATTATTCTTTTATTTCTAAAGTAATGATTTTAAATTTATGGTTATTACAACTATTACCCCCTTAAAAGAAATTTCGTCCTTGAATTTTTTCAAATAAGAATATATCACATAAGTAATGGAAACGGAATTTTCATAGCAGAGTTACTAACTTATATAATAATCTCCTAAACACACATGTGTATCTGAAATTCATAACTAAGGTCATGACTATAATTGTCAATTACCTTACATATGTGTCCTAATGGTCCTCCTATAACGCATCTTAATAAAATATCTTACCGTATGAAAAGTCAATGGAGACTTACAGATACTAGAGTGACTATTGGTACTGATATTTCCTACATAGATATGCTTAATCATAGCTAAGATATATTTACATAAGGTAAAGCATATATGACCGTAGACAGAAACAAATGAACATATATCAAAGAGCAAGATTTACCATTACTCGACTAAAATTCTATTACTAGAATAGATTAGGGTATAGAGATCGAATTGATTCTTCAGATTCCCATGTTGCTTCGTGTTCAGAGTGATTTTTCCAAAGGACTTTAACAAACGGAATTACTTTCCTACGCAAAACCCTTTCTTGTCGATCTAAGATGGCTTCTGGTTCCTCTTCGTAGGACAAATCTTCGTGAATTGTAAGTAACGGATAACTAATGACATGGAGTGGATGATAATTATATCCTCTTAACGAGGAGACATGAAAAACTTTATGAACGTGAGAGAGCTGAGGAGGTAAAGCCAGTCGATATGACACTTCTCCAATTCTTTCAAGGATTTCAAACGGACCGATGAAACGGGGACTAAGCTTCCCTTTAATTCCAAATCTACGAACGCCACGCCAAGGTGATACTTTTAAGAAAACGTGGTCGCCAATTTTAAATTCGAGTGGTCGTCTATCTTGATCTGCATAGCTCTTTTGTCTGCTCTGAGCTTCTTTCAGTTTTTCTCGGGCCATAGTGACTTTTTCGTTTGTAATCTGAACTAGTTCTGGCCCTTCAATAATCTTTTCTCCAACTTCATCCCAGCATATCGGTGCTCGACATTTCCGACCATACAAAAGCTCAAAAGGTGCCATACCAATACTTGCTTGCCAACTATTGTTGTAAGCAAACTCAACAAGGCATAGATATTCATCCCAGTTTCCAGACCATTCAAGTGCACATGCTCGGAGCATGTCTTCCAAGGTTTGAATCGTGCGTTCCGACTGCCCATCTGTTTGTGGATGGAAAGCCGTACTAAACTTCAGTCGTGTACCCCAAGCTGCCTGAAAACCTTTCCAAAATCGTGAGGTGAAACGTGGGTCTCTATCGGAAACAATGGAAGATGGTGTGCCATGGAGTCGAATAATTTCTTGAAGAAATATTTCGGATAACTTATTAACCGAAAATCCTTGCTGAATTGGTAGAAAATGTGCTGATTTTGACAATCTATCGACAACAACCCATACAACATCATTCTTCTTGAATGTCTTAGGCAAACCTGTAACAAAATCCATTGTGATCTCATCCCACTTCCATATGGGAATATCCAATGGCTGCAACAGACCGCTTGCTCGTTTGTGTTCAATTTTCACTTGTTGGCAAGTGAGGCATTTACTTACGTATCGAACAACGTCTTCCTTCATGCCATTCCACCAGAAGTTCTGTCTTAAGTCTCAATACATCTTGGTAGATCCTGGGTGAATGGAAAATGGTGAGCTGTGAGCTTCGGCTAACAATGACTCACGAAGGCTGGAGTCATCGGGTACACAAAGTCTTTTACTGCACCAAATCACCCCATGATGTTCTAGACTAAATTCAGATTGCTTACCCACCTCAAGATTTTGCACAATTGCCCAAAGCTCTCCATCTTGCTTTTGTGCATCTTTAATCCGTGATATGAGGTCGGGTTCAATCTGCATTCTAGCTAGATATCCATCAGATTTACTAACCTGAAGCCAAATGTTCATTCTTTCGAGATCCCTCCTAATATGAGGCTGAATTTGTAAGCAAGATATAGTCCCGGAATTCTTTCGGCTCAACGCATCAGCTACAACATTGGCTTTGCCTGGATGGTATTGAATATTTACGTCGTAATCTTTTAAAAGTTCTAACCACCTTCTTTGCCTCATATTTAGCTCCTTCTGCGTAAATATGTACTTGAGGCTCTTGTGGTCGGTAAAGATGTCACAACTTTCACCATACAGATAGTGTCACCAAATCTTAAGTGCAAAGACTACTGCGGCTAGTTCTAAATCATGTGTAGGGTAGTTAACTTCATAAGGCTTTAACTGACGGGAGGCATAAGCGATAACTTTCCCATGTTGCATTAACACACAACCTAATCCTTTCTTTGAGGCATCACTATAGACTTGGTAACCTCCTGATCCCGAAGGTAGAGCGAGTATCGGAGAGGATACGAGTCGTTTCTTCAATTCTTCAAAGCTTTTCTCTTGTTCCTCATTCCATGAGTACTTCACCCCTTTCCTTAGGAGTTTTGTGAGTGGTAAAGCAATTACCGAGAATCTTTCAACAAATCTTCGGTAATAGCCAGCAAGACCCAAGAAACTTCGTATTTCGGTTACAGAAGTGGGTCTTGGCCATTTTGTAATGGCTTCAATCTTTGTTGGGTCTACCATAATTCCCTCTGCTGATATAATATGACCTAGAAATGCCACTTGGCTAAGCCAAAAGTCACATTTGGAAAACTTAGCGTACAACTTCTCATGCCGCAAGGTTCTAAGTACTGCGTGTAGATGTGCTTCATGCTCTTCGTGACTCTTAGAATACACCAGAATGTCATCGATAAAGACAATAACGAATTTGTCTAGGAATTTGTGAAATACGCGATTCATCAAATCCATGAAGACTGCGGGTGCATTAGTTAGCCCAAAGGGCATAACTAAAAATTCGTAATGACCATATCGAGTACGAAAGGCGGTCTTGGGAACATCATCATTCTTGATCTTTAGCTGATGGTACCCGGACCTCAGATCGATTTTTGAGAAGAATTGAGCCCCCTGAAGTTGATCAAAGAGATCATCAATGCGAGGCAGAGGATACTGATTACGAATAGTAATCTTGTTCAACTCTCGGTAGTCAATACATAAACGCATACTACCGTCTTTCTTTTTCACAAATAAGACCGGAGCACCCCAAGGTGAAACACTGGGTCTTATGAATCCTAGATCTAACAATTCTTGCAATTGTTCCTTCAACTCCTTCAGTTCCATTGGAGCCATACGGTATGGAGCTTTAGAAATAGGTTCGGCACCAGGGATCAAGTCGATGGTGAATTCTACCCGACGGTCGGGTGGTAATCCTGGTAGTTCATCCGGAAATACATCAGGATATTCACGGACAACGGAATGGTTATCGATACTCTTAACACTAGCAGAAGTATCCTTAATCGATGCTAGGAATCCAGCACAACCGTTTGATATGAATTTTCGAGCTTTGAGTGCAGAAATAATCTTAAGAGATTTATGAGCTTGAGTTCCCTGATATATAATATCAGGATGATGAAGATCACCGAAAATAACACGGTGAGAATGACAATCTATAGTTACGCGATGTCGAGACAACCAATCTATTCCTAGAATAACATCAAAGTCACACATATGTATTGGAAATAGGTCTGCCTTACACACAATAGATTCAATACGGATCGGACAATCCTTATATACGTAAGTGATTACGGATGAATTTTCCATAGGAGTGGAAATGGTTAAGGTATGATTTAAGAGAGTTGGTTTTATCGGAAGGTACTTAGTAAACGAATGGGATACTAAAGAATGAGTCGCTCCTGTGTCGAATAACACATAGATACTATGTTTACCAAGCTGAAGGGTTCCCGACACAGTACCTGGGACATTAGCAGCATCAGTAGCAGAAAGTGCGAAAACTCTTCCTCCAACATTGGGTTGGTTATTCTTCTTAGTGTCTTTCTTAGTACATTCCTTAATCATGTGTCCAGTTTGGCCACATCTAAAGCATGCTCCTGTACTTCGGTGACATACGCCCTGATGTCGCTTACCACAAGTATTACATAGAGGATATGTAATCTGATTCAGTGGTTGAGTTCTAATAGGTTCTGCAGACAACTGAATCTGGTTTTGAGCAGGTCTCGGGTTTTGCAGTCTAGGTTGCCATGGACGTGCCTGATTTCCAGAGTTTTGATTTCCTTGCACTTTGCGATCTTGATGCTGTGGCGTAGTGGATGATTGGCCGTTTTCCTGCTTAAATTGTCCTTCCCTATTTCTCTTCTTATTATCCCCAGTTCGAGATAAGAATTCTTTCCTTTCGAATTCAAAAGTTTTGATTGCATCAGCAACTTCGGTGATATCCTTAAATTTCATATACATGATCGACTTCCGAATTCGATCATTGACTGCCCACTTGCATTTTTCTGCCTAGACTTCTGCTGATCCTGCAACTTCTCCTACAATACTAGCCAACCTTGAAAATCGAGTAATGAACTCAGAGGCTGGTTCATCACTCCCCTGTCGAATTATTGCATACTCCCTGATATAAGCTTCTTTATCAGCGGTCGAAAAATACTTGTCGTAAAAGATATTACGAAAGTCGACCCATGAAAGATTAGCGTCAAAATCGTCCCCTCCTTTGACTTGCTTATATCCTTCCCACCAAGTTTGTGCGTCATCTTCAAATTTGTAGGTAGCCAGTCTAACTTTGTATTGCTCCGAAACTCCAAGAACTCCGAAGATCTTTTCAATATGAGCTATCCAGTTCCTGGCTTCGACTGGATTATTAGCATGACTAAAAGATTTCGGCTTTTGTTTTTGGAATTTAGCGATCCATATGTCTATACTATAGGTAGTATGGTTCGTGGTATTCTCACGAATTTCTTCACCAGAGATTGGATTCGTGTTATTACGTTCTGGATGACGAGTTTGTTGAATAACGGCCTCAGCTGTTTGAGCAACAAGGTTTGGAAGCAACCCGGCAACAGCCTGGTTGATAGCATTAATGATGTTTGGATCAACTGGAGTCTCATTCGAAGAAGTGTTGTTACGCACATGGTTAGTACGAGTACTCCTACGTAGCGGACGACGAGGAGGCATCTATACGAATAAACATAGGAGTTAAACCAAATAAGAGACCAAGTATTTCCTATCATAGATATCTACCCATTCCTCACAGGTTTTAATTACTATCTTCAAGTTTTCTACAGGAAAGAGCCTTTTCTCTGATACCATAGCTGTAACACCCCAACCCGGAAGGGCTGACGTGTCACAATAACAGTAGTATCATAAACAAAAGTCATCATTCCATTTATTTATTTGACAAGGATACAACCATATAACAACTAAACTTAAGGTTTAATTATACAAGCGGAAACATTCGACTTCATTAACTAATATCTTCAGATTTATTCCTAGGCTTTATTCTTCTCTCTTTTCCCCGCCCAAAGTAACATGCAGACCTGTATATTCAAAAATTTACGGAATGAGCCGAATGCTCAGTACGGAATAATAGGCTCAAATAACAAATAACACTTTATGCGAAAATGATACGATGCAAGAACATAATTTCATAATCATATCTTACAGATGTACCCATGAGCAACTTAAAACGTGACAATACACAGGTAGCTACTCCTGCATAATTATCACATGAGATGGCGAATTGGCATACCCGTTATCCACCTCCTTATACTTAAATCCTAGGATCGATTCATACGCCCCCTAATAGCTTATATGTACCACACTTGTACTTAAGAGACGCCGTGAACTAATCTCTCCGTCACGGTTGGAGCACATGATGTCGATGCCGCAACAACATGCTCGTGGGACATTCCACGAGAAGCGATACTCAGGGTATCAGAGTACAAATGGTCTTATTCACATAACTTATAAAACTTATTTTCATAACAAAACGAAACATATATTGGAGCATGCGATAATGAGTACAACTAATATAATACTATCGCATGACATGAAAACTTAATTCAAATGATTAGAAAGGAATTTCGAACGGACTGTCAAATGAATCGATAATCAAAGACGTGAGGAGTTTTTTTTAAAAGATATATGAATTTAATGGGTTTATAACAATTGAATATTAAATAACAAGGAGTGGGGTAAGGATCCGTACCTTAATAACTCCAAAGTGAAGCTACCTTGTGCTAATATTTTAGATTTATACGGGCAGAGTTTAGACTACTAATTAGTCTTTTAACCTAATTTAAATAACATGCACACAAACTAGGTTAGTAACTTAATACAGCATTTACGATAACTCACGAGATCAAATTCTCACAACGAACGACAAAGTGCGATACTTAAACATCCATCGAATTAATGACGAACGACAAAGTACGATACTTAAACTCATCCATCGAATTAACGACGAATGACAAAGTACGATACTTAAACTCATTCGTCGAATTAATGACGAACGACAAAGTATAACCCTAATGTGGGCAGCACTTAAACATCCATTGGATATATTGATCGATCGGACAATGAATCGTAATAGCGATCGAGTTATTACCCTGTTCTGCAGCACCCCGCTATACTAATTAGTGATTTCGTGTGTGTTAATTGTGGTAAACAGACGATAACTCGAAGAATTTTACGAATTCTTTCGTTGTTTCAGCGTCCAGAAGCAAGTGCCAATATCCTCTATTTATAGTCGAATTTTGCCCTTGCTTACGGACCGTAACAAATAATGCTTACGGTCCGTAAGGGTCATGAATTTCGTATATGGTGGCCACGTGTGGGACTAGCCTAGGTGAGTCGACAGTTTTTAAAATTTCAACTTCGGCCGCAAGTTATTAAGATAATTGTCAAGTAGGGAATACCCCCCCTGAGTTTTAGGGGTCCTAATCCTGATTCTGAAAATTCTGAAAATTCTAGGTTTTGTACAGAATTACTTGGGTGTCTTAATTACGGTTTTCTAGTGGGTAATTTATAAATTACTAATAATAGTTTTGGTTGATATACATAAGTATGGATCATAAAATAAATGTTTAGTTTATTATAATTTATTATTATTCTTTTATTTCTAAAGTAATGATTTTAAATTTATGGTTATTACAGTTTGCAAAGTGAAAAAGGTGTGGAGGAGGCTTGGGTTTTATAGGGGATGAATTAGGGTTGGGTTTGGTGAGCATTGAATGCAAGAAACACACATAAAATACAACAAAACACAAGAAATGGTCCAATAATCGCGTCTGATTAAAGGAGTTGCGGATTCAGCCGCGAGCGGGTAGAGAGAAGGGGTTCGCGGCCGGTGAGCCGCCCCAATTGTGGTTTTTGTTTGATTTTTGGCGATTATGGTCCCTATACTTTCATTATTCAATGTTTTTAGTTGTTTTCAAGATGTTTTATGTATAAGGAACATAAGTAAGGGTATGTCAAGTAAATGAATCATAAAAACAAATATAACTAAGTATAAATAAGCATGTTTGTTAAGTTTAAGTATTGTATTCGCATAAATTGAGCACATATGTCACGTGTTTGTAAGTTTAACGTATTTTGCATAAATTAAGATTAAAGTATCACATGATTAATTGATTCAAGCGTATGAACATGTATGAAATGAGTATAACATGAATGTAAGGAAAATACGATTTTTTATTATGATCCAAGTCTCGGATTTTGCAACGATTACAACGAAAAGACGAATACAAGAACACAAGACTTCCAAAAATAGAAATACAAGCAACGCTTTCTAATTATGGAAGGTACGAAAAACCAGGGCGTTACATAGAAGATGAGTACAAGTGTTCTAGAACGTGGCAAGACCTGCTAGAGAGCTCATGGTTTCGAAAAGTGGTAAACTTGGAGCCCAAACAAAATATTTGTTGTTGGCAATCCTCTACGGATCGTAAGGGGGTACCCTTTGCGGTCCGTGAAGACCATGCGCGCACCTGGTTCTCCGCTCCTTTGCGGACCGTATAGACTACGGTCTACAGTCCGTATACGATCGTAAATACCAAAAATAAAAAGGCGCTGCGGACCATATAGCATCAAGCTTGCGGTTCGTAAAGGGTCACTCAGATGCATGATTTGAGCATTTTAACACCTTTAGTCCCTCAACATTCATACTTTCATTAATTGACAAAATTAGTCCCTCCCGGCCACCATTAGGCACATATGGGAGTATGTACACGTGTCAGTACATTACCGGACACAAATTTACGAGGTGTTACAGATTAACAACCAAAAGTTAAGTAAGCATGCGGCGGCACCATCTAGAGTTGAAGAATGTGGCGACGTCTGGTATCAGATTTATATCTACAGCCGCTGATTTCGTTATGATTGAGGGTGATGGTTCCGACATCACGACTGGTTCTGGTTTGATTGTTCATGGATTTGTATCCCCGACGGTGGTTGTTGGTGGTGGACGGTGCCATGGTGGTAATAGTGGTGGGCCGAGCAATTATTTGGTGGTCTGAGCGGTGATGTGGTGGTTCAGTGGTCCGAGGTTATGGTGTGGAATGGTGATGCTGAGCAGTGGCTGAGGTTGTGAGTGTAAGAAAGGGGTTCTCGGTGGTTATTTCCAGTGAGATAGGTGGTTATTACAGTGGTGGTTGACGTCTTGACGATGCAGAGAGGTGGTGGTGGTGGTGTGGTGGTGGTGGTCATGGTCGTGGTGGATGTGGCCGGAAAGTTACGGTGCCAGTTATTTAGAGAAGTGGGAAGATGAGTGTGTGCATATATATTAATATTATTAAGAGTTTTTTTGTTAATAATAATAAGAATTATTATTATTTTATTATTATAATAAATGATTAAAAGAATATAAATATAGAAATGAGTTTTGGATGAAAATGGTAAAAAAAGAAAAGATAAACGTAAAATGCCAAAAATACCCCTGGTTAAAACTGGGTTTTTTAGACGGAGTTAGACACTGTGATTAAAATGGCAAAAAAATGGAAAACTTAGAGATCCAGAGAAGAAAAAAACTATTTGAACTAAAATAATAATTTAGGACAAACCTCATGGACTAAAATGACAATTTACTCTAAACTCAATAATCATATAATTTTTCCATATATAAATTATCAAGTTCTTTGTTCATCATGAGTTGTACCTCATGCTTGGGGACTTTTTCAAAAAAAAAACTTGATTTTT
This sequence comes from Helianthus tuberosus, assembly GCA_030545235.1. Taxonomy (NCBI): domain Eukaryota; kingdom Viridiplantae; phylum Streptophyta; class Magnoliopsida; order Asterales; family Asteraceae; genus Helianthus; species Helianthus tuberosus. The sequence continues at coordinate 111,575,395 of CM060402.1, forward strand.
CACTTTCAACCTTAAAGTTTTATCTTTTACATTTTAACCTCTTTGAAATTTTTACTTTTAACTCAAACTTTTTCATCTTTTATAATTTAACACAACACTTTGTTATTTACAACTTTGGTCCCCCATGCTTTTTATCTTTCACAAGTTTTCCGTTTTACGTTTCGTTCTAAATTTTGCGAGTTAACATGTCGTAGCGTGCATGTGAGGTTCAACCTTTTTTGCTCTATTTTTCCATATTTGACAGACCCGTCGCAACGCGTCCATTTTTTCCCATTTGAAAAGTTCGCCGCAACGGGTGGGTCGTAGATCGACTAAGTTATTATTTTATACGTTTTACGTTTCTGGTTAATTTCTTCGCATTAACACACTGTAACGGGTGTGCGCGGCTCAACGATTTGGTCTACTTTTCGTTCACTGTAATTTTTACCATTTTATCTATTTTTTTTTACGATGTTGAGAGTCGATGTCGTTGTGACATTGGTGGTACCTGGCACGGTTTTACGAACGTTTTTAACCTATTAAATTTTTTACTAATATTTTGTTTCGGTTTACCCCTAAACTTCCTTTACTTGAAAACTATATTTTACGTGCATATTTTATGTACGGGTATGTATAAATATGATTTGTTCTACATTCCGACATAAACTTTTTTATAGACGAGTTAGGTCAAATATAATACGTTTTCGTTTAAAGAAACCATCTTTATGTGCATATTTTTATGTACATTTTGGTATAAATTCAAGTTGTTCAACGTTTCGATGTAAACTTTTTTGGGAAATGATTCATGTCAAATATAATATGTTTTCGTGTTTATTTTATGTATGTGTTCGTAAAGTTTGTTTCGAACCGAGTGGAGTCAAATTATGGTTTCCTTTTCTCCCCTTTTTTCGAAAGCTCTAATTAATCACTTTCGATTACATGTGCATATTTTCCTTCATACCTGTTACGTTTTCTATGTATGAGTTGGGACACATATAATACGTTATGATTGTTCGATATGAATTTGATTTACTTTACGTTTGATCAAATCACAATGCTTATACAGGTTACATTGAGTTCAAGTGGATACGTCGAAATGTGTGTTTTCATATGGTTAAAGCATCATATAACGTTTGGACTAATCCATTCAATGTTTACGATGTACCCGCGCCGCAACGCGGGCGGGTCTTAACCCTAGTTGTTATGAATTTGCAATGGGTTTTAATTGTTAAGCTTCTTTTTTTTTTTTTTGGGTTTACTTGTTTAACAATTTAAATGGATTAGTTAACATTCACACTTAGCACTATAAATTGTTGTTTTTATACGGTGAAATCTTTTTATCCTTAATCTCGTTACTTATTTCGACTAAAAATATACAAGTTTTCATAAGAAATATTTGTTAACAAATCACAAAGTTTTTTTAAGTGATCAAAAAATTAAATTATTAAGTTATTAACCTTATAGGTTCTTACAACTTGTAACTTCTTAAAGCTAACATTTAAAGTAATCAACTTTGAAAAGAGGGTATAATGGTTTAACCGTTATGCCTAAATGTCACAATCTTGAGGCTAATATGTTTCAAATGTGAAACTCAAATCATTTAGGGTTTATCTGAGGTGGTGTTTAATCATGTGTCCAGGACTCCAACTTACAAACAATATGGCTTGAGGAGACTTATTATTTTCATTTGTTCTGCTCCATCCTCTTATTTGATATGCGATAATAATGAAGGGTATTTCTATATGATTTAAGACCGGTGGGTGTGAGCGTGGCCAAGGGGCGTTGCTGGCCCTTTAACGCCGGGTACACCACCCCGGTTTGGCGTTTTGGTGGGCGTTGCCCGTTTAGTGTGGTAATATTGCTTGGTGTGGGGCGCTGACATGGGGTGACGTATCTGGCAATGGTTGGTTGGGTGTTGATGACCGTTTGGCTAGCTGACTGAAGAAAGAGATGGAGGTGCCACATGGCACCCCAACGCCAACCTGGCCACGCCCCTTCCACACCCCATTTTTTTGGGTGTAGACTGGTGGAGCTCACAACTGACACGTGTCGAGCAATGCCCCAAACCCAACCTCCTTCACACCCAATTGTGTAACATTTAAAAGCATATAACTTATTGAGTTATTGGTATTTTCTTTTATCCAAATCCACTTATTAAGCTATGAACTCTCATCTTGTTAGGTCTTTTGTTTTATCCAACTCTTTTCATTTCGCAATGATTAACAAGAAAACAAGTAGAGATTTACAAAGAAACGAGTTTGGATATCCAAACCAGTTCCTAACTATTTGAATGTCTCAAAATCGTGCGTACATTCTCATTGATACAATTTTTATATCAATACAATATTGTTACTTTACTATACGACACACATCAAATGTTCACATAATATTCCTAGTCTAATACTAACACGACCCGATACCACACCTGAAACTTGTTTGACCCAAACCAATTCCAACCCAACCCAAACCTCTCGGTCTATATATCGATTCCTACTTTCATTACTAAATACGCTTTGGCGTGAACCGATTTGAAAAACCCGGTCCAACCCGACCCAAACCAATTTGTGTAATAGGGTTCAAATATTTTCCTCATAACCAGTTTCGACTCAAACTGGTTTTCACCAAAGTTAACCAAACTGATTTGCTCTACAACCCAAACCAGTTTCATAAAAAAAAAAAACCCCGAAACATACACCCTCTAAAATAGAGGTACACAAACCCGTTAATTCAATAACCGGTTCGGTTAATTGGTTATACCGGTTAATTAGACTTTTTTTACTTTAACCGGTTATTTTTTTAACTGGTCTGGTTAATTACTTTAACTGGATTGGTTTAATTAACCAGTTATTTTCGGTTAATAACTGGTTTTTTGTTTTTTTAAACTTTTCAGTTTTTGTTTCGGTTAGCCGGTATGCCAGTTAATAACCAGTTCCTATAGTAAATACTTATAACCGGTTAGTAACTTGCGGTTAAAATTAAACGTTAACCGGTTAATGTTATAGTGGTTTTTTTTTTTTTTTCCCACCTCAGTCTAAAACAACAAACAAGTTGGGCTCAATTGGGCCAAACCAAAGCATCAATCAAACATTCAAACAAGGGTTTTACTTTTACCAGTCTTGACTTGGACAACAAACCAACTCCATGTCTAAAACCCTCCTTCCACAACCTTCTCTCACTCTTAACCGACAATGGGTAGCAACCAACCAGCCATTTCCTTCTTAACCAATCTAGCACGCGCCGCCTTAGGCCTCGGCGCGTCCGCCACCTTCCTCAACTCCGCCCTCTACACCGTCGACGGCGGCCAACGCGCCGTCCTCTTCGACCGTTTCCGCGGCGTCATCGACGACACCATCGGCGAAGGTACTCACTTCCTCATCCCATGGCTCCAGAAACCCTACATATTCGACATCCGTACAAGACCCCACACTTTCTCTTCAATCTCCGGCACAAAAGATCTCCAGATGGTTAACCTAACCCTTAGGGTTTTATCTCGCCCTGAAGTCAACAACTTACCCTCCATTTTCAAAACCCTAGGGTTAGAATATGATGAGAAGGTGCTTCCTTCAATTGGAAATGAGGTTTTGAAAGCTGTTGTTGCTCAGTTTAATGCTGATCAGTTGTTGACTGAACGGCCGCATGTGTCTGCTTTGGTTAGGGATAGTTTGATTCGTAGAGCTAAGGATTTTAATATTGTGCTTGATGATGTGGCGATTACGCATTTGTCGTATGGGGCGGAGTTTTCGAAGGCGGTAGAGCAGAAGCAGGTGGCGCAGCAGGAGGCGGAGAGGTCGAAATTTGTTGTGGCGAAGGCGGAGCAGGAGCGGAGAGCGGCGATTATTAGGGCGGAAGGGGAGAGTGAGAGTGCGAAGCTGATTTCGGATGCGACTGCTGCGGCGGGTATGGGGTTGATTGAGCTTAGGAGGATTGAGGCGTCGAGGGAGATTTCGTCGACTTTGGCGAGGAGTGGGAATGTTATGTATTTGCCTGGTGGTGATAGTCAGATGCTTCTTGGGCTTAATGCGACTCGCTGATTCGGTAATGTTGGTTCTGTTTTGCTTAATGGTTTATGAGTTGGAACAATTCAAGATATCGTTTTATAACTGTTTGATTAAGTTGTAATTGAACTGTTTTGTTGGCTTTTGATTACACTCTTTCATCATGTCTTGTCCAATGTTTGGGTTCTTTTACTTGATTTATTTGTAAAAGGATTTGAGCATGAGAAAAGGCGGTCACAATAAGGTGTTGTTTGTTCAAGTTTGTGAAATTGTTGATAGATTATCTCATTGAACATCACATTGTTTATAACTAGGTTAGTGTTTTGTAGGTGTGATGATAGTTTAGTAAGTGTTTAGAACATGCCTGTAATCTCATTTGTTGTTGTACTATGAGACCACCTTCACGAAGTAGTAGTTCAATGCAATGCCAGCGTTAGCCCCTAAACTTGTCGACTATGATTGATGATCCATTATGCATCTTTCGGTAGAAGCTACTTGATTACCGAGAATAAAATTCTCAAATGTAAAATTCAGATCTGAAAGCGATGATAGTAAGAATGCTGATGATTTGTTATCCAGTTTCAAATGATGGCCTTGTACCAATGGAGGAGATTTTCAATGCATCGATCAAACAGAGAATCCATTAAAGAGCATCAATATCATTGAAACAATCGCGAATTCAGCAATTGGCAATGGATTACAGATCAATCGTTCATTCATCATCAACAATGTTTTTTTAATAAACAGAAATGACCCGAGGTTAAAACCACTTCTGGAACAAAAGCGCGCAAAGTTGAATTATCATATTCTAAACTTACTGGAATAGCGAAGCATGAGTCCATTCCGCTTTTGATGCGTAATCTCTAACTTTGACAGCATGAAGTAGTATCTAACTTATGCTGTCAGCGCCAGTTCAACGCTACATAAAAAAAGTCAGAAAAGTTTGGTGGTTTTTGTTATAGCTTTGCTAAGTTTGTTACCTTCTTATGCAAATAGCCAGTTTCAGTTATGTTTATCACCAGGTTCTGCACTAACCCCTTTCCCAAAGTAATGATCGATACGGTAGATATGTGACTTATTAAACCGTTATCCTATGTGTGCTCAATGCTTTAGATCATCATATGAATTCAGATGTTTCATCACCTAGTGACAGGGTCGGAAACAAACTAAACGTTCAATGAACAAACCGTTCGGCGGGAAGTTCGTTTGTATTACTTCGTTCAATAAATGAACGAACACGAATAAGAAATTTCGGTCATTTAGTTAAAGGAATAGACATGAACAAAGGCCGCGTTCGTTCATTTATGTTCGTTTGTGTTCAATAGTTCATTAGGGTTTTTGTTTTTTATATTTATTTAAATACTTCAAAATTCCCACTAGTGTTCGTTTGTGTTCGATAGTTCATTATGGTTTTTAATATTCATGGGCGGATGTACCTTATTATAAGGGGTAGCCTCCGCTACCCCTTGGCGCTCCGGCGGTAGTGTAAATTTTGAAAAAAAAATTGACGTTTTTTCGATTTCGTTACCCCTTTCTTTTAAGACGTTACCCCTATGAAGGTTTTCTAGATCCGCCACTGTTAATATTTATATTTTATTTAAATACTTTAAAATTCCCACTAATAAAATATTTTATTGTATTGTATGTTAAACACCTTTTAACAATTTTAAGGTTCACAACCTTTGCAAATTTCTCATCACCTACATTGGCGATGTCATCTTCTCGAGGACCACCAGCTTCGTCTTCTGGCCACGTATATGTTTGTGTTTGTTTGTGTTCGCCACTTAAAATTAACGAGCTAACACAAACTAGGGTTGTTCACGAGCCGAGCCGAACCGAGCGGAGCGGCTCATTTAAAACTGAGCCTTAAATTAAACGAGCATTTTCCGAGCAGTAAATATTTCGAGCGAGCGTCGAGCGAAGTTCGAGCGATTTGAACAACCGTGTCGCCAGCTTTAAATTTACTGAGAGATAGTGACAATGTTGGGTCTCAAGTTTTATGTCTTTAAAAACAGATACATTTCATGGTATAATATTTTTCTTATGAATAACAATGTTGTGGCCAACGAGGCAATGATCATATTGCACGAACAATGACGTTGAGAGCAGGAAACGATCGAATTAGAGTAAGGACATGAAACATTGAGGCGATGAGCAGATTGTCGTTTATCGGTTTATGGTTTAACTTTTAGATTTGACATTAACTTTTTTATTGTCGTGATTGGGCTAGTATATATATATATATATATATATATATATAATTGTAAATTTGTATATAGTCGACCAAAATTTAATATAGTGGTAGGGGGGGGTTCATTTGAGAAGAATCTTCTTAAAAGAAGAAAACATGAATTAATCTAGACTCTATATTTTCTAATCAACGGTTGTGAATCAATATCTCATTTTTGTCCACTTTTAATTAATGCTTTAATCACTAAGGGTAGTATACACATTTTGATGTAGAATATTAATAAATATTTTAAATAGTTACTCAAACCTTATTAATGCAACCATAAATTCCTCCTTCACCATCATTAATGTATTGCCTCCTACACAAAATTTATTAGAAGTGACAAAGTTATTTAAAAATTTTGTGTCCTACACATATTTTATTATGAGTCGCAAAATTATCTAAAATTGTTTGAGTCCTACACATTCTATATCATACACCAAAAGATTGTTTTAATGGTGTATGAAACGTTGAAAATGTAAGATCATGTGTAGGATTGTTTTTATTGTGTAAGGTGCACAACTATTTTATAAGATAGACTCATTAAATGATTAGAGTTCATTAATTTGAATAGCAAAAATAAATAATAGACTCGTTAAACTATTTGTTTAAATTACCTTTGTATCCTTTATTTTTTTTATTCTTAATTTCTTCTCATTTGAACTCTCCACTATAGTGGTATATATAAAACTATAAATTTAATTTATATTTAAGTATATATGTATGTGTGTATATATATAGGTGTGTGTATATATGTATAATTTATATTTATATATGTATGTGTATATGTATACTAATTAGAAATAATAATTTGAGCCGAGCCGAGCCGAGCGGACCTTTGCTCATGATTGGCTCGTTTACAAACCGAACCGAACCGAACAGAGCGGCTCGTTTACAACCGAGCGTCAAATCGAACGAGCATTTTCCGAGCAATTTCCGAAAGAACGTCGAACGAGCGACGAGTAGTTTGAACGGCCCTAACACAAACTAACACAATCACGTTCATTTCCATTTCTTTAATAAAGGAACACGTTCATTTTCATTTCCTAACACGAACCAGGTCTCTATATAAAAATGAAAGCCATGAGAATTTCTTTCCACCTTTAAACTCTCTGTTCTATCTCAAAAATAAAATAAAAACTCTCTTCTTATCTCAAAACCTATCCTTCCTTCTTAAAATAAACCACTTTCAACAAATACAAAACTCATACCGGAGACCTCCAAGCAACCACCAGCAACCCTTGATCAAGACTAAGGGGGTGTTTGGCTTAGATTTTTTAAACTTATTGGCTTTTTCAAGCCAATAAGTCAAAATAATATTTGGACAAGTGAAAAAAACTTTTTAAAACAACTTTTTGTATTAGGTGGAAAAGTTATTTTGAAAAGTCAAGGTTTCTTAGCTTTTCAAAATGATTTTTCCAACTTATACAAAATGTTGTTTCAAAAAGTTTTTTCACTTATCAAAACATTATTTTGACTTATTGGCTTGAAAAAGCCAATAATTTTCAAAAAGCTAAGCCGGACACCCCCTAAAGTAAATTCTGAAAACCATTTTCTTTTTATCGTTTTAAATAATACTAACGGTAACACTTGTATTAATAGTGAAAATAAAGAACTTAAAAATATACATGTTAAAAGGGTTATTCATGTTGATAAAACGATATAAATACTCGTGACATTCTTCTACAACACCATAAAGTAATAATAATAATAATACCATGCAAATTTAGATAGTTTATAAACTTGTACTAAAATATAATATCTTTTCATCTTGTCACTAAACTGATAAACTGAGATTTTGAATGATGTATTCGATTAATAGCAATACTTTTCCTTTAAGGATTTTGGTAGTTCAACCTCTTCCAGGTTGACTATTTATATCAAAAAGTCAACATGCTAGCTAGCTCTTAGTTTGATCAACTACACCCACCAACCAACACCATGCATCAAAGACTACTTATATCCCCCAGTGTTACATGTAAATCATCCAAACCATTCAAAGAAACATCTAAGACAAAGGAAACACAAAGATCAAAATGAAGATGTTGTTAAACTGCATGCATGCAATGATACTGATGATAACAATGTCAGGGGTATTTTGGGCAAATGCACAGGTACAAGGGAACAATGGTGGTGGATCAACATGTGTTAATCAGCTTGTTCCATGCCTTAGTTACCTAAACAACCAGCAACAGGGTCGGGATCCACCGGACAGCTGTTGTGATCCGCTAAAATCGGTGATTAAGTCTAACCCAGAATGCCTATGCAGTATGATAAGTAATCAAGGTACTAAAAATGCTGAGAGGGCTGGTATCAATGTCACTCAGGCCCAAGAGTTACCAGCCAGATGTGGTCAACGGGTCAACCCTATCTCGTGTGTAACCACCACATCTAAGAATACTCCAGGTTCAAGTGACTCACAACAAATGGGATGTTTTAATATCTACTTATTCATGCTGGTTGCAGCTCTATACTGTTGGTTCATGTGAGTTCATGAATCATCATCTTTTCTTGCAAGTTTTCTTCTTTGTTGTATCTTGATTTTTGTTGTTATTATTAATTATTTATGAAAGACCGTTTTGTGCTATCTATGTACCTTCTTTTTGTGTACATGCAATGGGTGCGGCTTTTGTGCTCGGACTTAAATTAATTCGAATTCTGAATTTTTGGTTCGGGTTTGGTTGGGTCACATATGTTATATATATTGATAACTTATCGTTGCAACCAATAAAAATAAGAGCTACAATAAGGTTTTTCAGGTAATTATGACTGGGAAAAGGTAATACATCGTTTCAATCTTAGAATCCTGTAAAAAGAACATTTTTCGTGAGAAATGTGAGAAGACATAAAAATTCATATGTAGACATCATGTTTTGGAATTGGACATAATGTTTTGAGTTGTTTTGGCAAGAAAACACCAAACATAACAATTTAAGACACAATGCAGTGAATTCTAGGCTTAAAACTTAATACAACATGCCAAGAACGTTAAGTAGTGTGTTTTAAGTGTTAAGTAGTAAGTAGTGTGTTTTAAGTGTTAAGTAGTGTGTTTTAAATTTCACGCCCATAATACGTTGCGTTGTGTTTTAAATTGTTATATTTGGTGTTTTTCTTGCCAAAACAACCCAAAACATCATATCTAAGTTCAAAACATTTCTCACGAAAAAAGGTCATTTTTACAAGAACCTCACCCGTTCCATGTATTAACAATGTATAGGAATGGCAATGGGCCGGTTTTGGGCCGGGTATTGGTAATCCTAGGCCCGTACCCGGTTGTAATTCTTTTTCCCATACCCGACTCGTTATCTGTCGGATATTTGCCGGGTAATTACCCGTCGGGTATCGGGCATACCCGCGGGTATTGGGCATACCCGCGGGTATTGGGTATACCCGTTAATTTCTTAAAAATACCCGTTGAGAGAAATGTGCAATTTTACTTGATGTTTATATAATTTACAATTTTAATAATTATAACAAATGAAGATATGATTAATAACTTACATATCATATTCAGACCACATATACCAAACTAAATTAAAATGATTATTTAATTAATTAATTGTTTCAGGACCACCTAATTGCATAAACATCCACGTAATAAAGGGTGCTAGCTTCCATATCCAATATACATGCTCTCAAAAATAAGTTATTTGTTCATTGAGAAGATGTCAAATACATATCCACGTATGAAGTATTTCTTAAGGCTCTGGTGGTGGCCCACGGAGTGGTGGCCTAGAGAGAGCCAACCGTGAACAACAAGGCTTAGAGTGGTGGCCTAGAAAGAGCCAACCATGACCAACGAGGACGTTGACCCTTAAGATGGGTTGATTGTTATGGACTGAAGCAATTGCAAGGTATGAGATTTGTCCCATATCGGTTATATGAGCAATCAATGTTGGGTTTATATATCAAATGAGCTCTCTCACCCACTAGACTAGTATTCTGGGTTGAGTTCTCTTGTGTGATATGTAACATACTACTAGAAAATACACTCCTTTTGACACGCGAACAATGACACGCGCATATTTTATGACATTCAAAAGCGTATGTCAAGAACAAAATGTCATGATTTACAAAATTTAATAAATCTATGACATTCTTTTTTGTGTGTCATGTTTTTAGCGTCGTAAAAAAACAAGATTTGTCTTGAAACGCAAACAATGATACACGCTCATTTTACTACATTCGAAAGTGCCTGTGAAGAAAAAAAATGTCATGGTTTTACAAAATTCAATATATTTATGACACACTTTTTTGTTTGCCATCCTTTTAGCGTCATAAAAAACAAGATCTATCTTGACACGCGAATAATGACACACGCTTATTTTTTGACATTTAAATGCGTGTCAAGAAAAAAATGTGATGGTTGTACAAAATTAATCCATTATTAAAAATATTAATCTATTATTAAAAATACAACCTTGTGAATAGTATTTTAGGTATATTTAGACTTCCACGTGTGACCTATCCTGTTTCTCATCTTCCAGATACAAGAGAAAGAGAAACTGTAAACGTGATGGGAAAACGGTAACAATGAAAAAAGATCCGGAAGAGAGAGAAGGGGAGATATCCGGAGCCAGCGAGATGGCCGTGACGGTGGCCCTCCGTCACCGGAGTTTCATTGTGAACCTGCCGTGGTTGTGGCCTGTTGCGATGGCGGAATCCTACTTAGACCCCATAGAAGTTTTCGGTTCACGCGATGTTGAGGTCTACGTTGTTGACATTCAAAGAGACACAACAGGAAATTGAGAAGAATTTGTAGTCTGTATAAGGAAGAGAGAAAATGGGGCGTAAAGAGAGAGAGGGATAGGGTGCTGCGTTGTTGACATAGTACTTAACTCACTTTTCGTACATGTATACCTGTTAAAATTAAATTCTTAGGTGACCCGGGGTGGTCACGTTATGACTCCCATCACTCGTGAAACTCACTTTCAACACCGCCGCCACCCAATTTTTCACCCACAAAATTTTGTAACGCGTGAACAACTTGACGCGTTATATATCTTAGTTATGTGAGGGGGATTGTTGGTTTGGGGGGAAATTGTTGGGTGTGGTTGTGAGTGATGACCATTTCCAGTAAAAATGGTTGTGAGTGATGGAATAATGGTTGATTACATGGCAGAACCTGATTGGATGTTGTGAGTGATGGAATTGTTTGTGAGTTATCCCACCCCTACCCCCTTAGGCCGTGGGGTATGGGGGGCTTGGGTTTGGGCATCTATATATAAAGTTATATGTACGTGAAGCATTTTACCAATCTATTTCTATTTTACCAATCCCAGGTTTGATTTTCCTTTTAAAAAAGTATTCGTAAAGACCTATTATCTTAAATTATTTTGATTGAATTTTGGATTTTGAAGAAACAATTGGGTGTTGGCAGTAAACCTGGAAACTGTTGGAAATTTTGTGAAAATAGCATTTTTCACAAATATAGGAAAATGATTTTTTTTCCTATTTTGGACTAGAAATAAATATAATAAAATGAGCGGGTTTTATATATTTATTTGTGGGTTTGCGTTCTATGTCGAAAGGGCTTCGCAACGAACTAAACCACGTCCAAAACGGAGCTAAGATGAATGAGATATCGATGCTCAAAGTTTGGTGTTTGAAACTTAAATACTGAAAAAAGTGGGAAAGTGGCACCTTGTCCCACATCGGATGAGAGATGAAACTTAAAGGGGTATTTAAGTGGGAACTCTCCATCCTTATTGTTTCATGGAAGCACTCACTAGTGTACTCGCGAAGGGTGCGGAGCACCCTAACTCCCACTCGCACTCGCACGCTGATGTGTGCAAAATGCAACATATAAATTACATCAAACAAGGCATAAAACTAACCATTTTAAGTACTAATATTGGAAAAAGAGTGTTTTTGTCTTCCTTTTGTATTTTCAGGATTAAATGAGCTCAAAAACACAAAAGAAGCAAAAAGACAGCTAAATCCAACATAAATACAAGGAAATGAACATTAGTGGACTGCCCGACCCCTCAACGGCACCTTCCAAAGCAAATTAGAGAAGTCAGATGACTGGACACGCCCCGTGCTCAGCCAGCATGGGGGCGTGCCCAAGAAGCAGCAGAAAAGACAAATCTATAGAAGCTTCTATTGCCCACCACGGGGCCGTGCCCAGCGGACACGGGGGCGCGTCGAAAGTACAGCAGGCGCATTTATTGTAATTGCGAATTATAATTAATGAGGATAGAGAGTGTCAGACAGACACGGGGCCGTGTCCAGCGGACACGGGGCCGTGTCCAGCTCTCTGTTCAGCCTATAAATAGGAGTGCTTGGATTCATTTCATCTCATCCCTTGGCACACCACCTCTCTCACACTTCATCCACCACCCACCACCATCACAACACCATCATCCACCACCATCATCCATTGTCCATCGTAGAGTGTGTGTGTCGTCTCGGGATCCAAGATTGATCGTAAGAGTTCTTGACAATCAAGGCCATGTTTGCCTAAGTCTCTTACATCACTTGGTGAAGACAAAGTGTCTAGTATAATACTTTTTATTTCTAATCTTTTGCACTTTTTATTTGGTTTTGTATTAATGACTTTAATAACTAGTTACTTATGTTGAAGGTGATCTTTCCTTATCGTTTGTCCGTGGTGTCTTGGGATTATTTTACTGTCTATATAAAATAAAGGATTTTCACCATTCATATCTCCACGGTCTATATGGAGGTATGTTGGCTACCTGGTCGGGGGTTAAGGGAACGGTTTGGTAAAGGTCTTGCCATTGTTCAGCGTTTAGAGGTCCTGCAATGGACCTGGGTCAAATTTAGTAGGACCTCCTTCAATGCTTCACGGTATTGGATGGCGGGGGTCCAAACTCTTTGATCCCCTCATAAGTTAACTACTATTAATACTATAACCCGGCTATTTAGGACTGTATCCCTGCTGACTCAGACTACTTAGCCGAGGGTAACGTCACCGCCAAAAGCGGGGCCTACCACAATACTGCATTAATAACTTAATTCATTATCTTCCAATAATCCACCCTTTTAGGATTGTATCCTTGCTGACTCAAACTACTGGGGTGAGGGTAACGTCACCTTCAAAAGAGGGGCCTACTACAATAACTAAGATAATCTCTTAATTATGTGCAAAAGTGCGGAAATAATCAAAGGTTATACTAGATACAAGTCGGAACCAAGTGATTCATCTTGTCTATCTGTTTTTATTTTATTTTTATTTTCAGCATTTTAGTTAGTTTTTATTTTTCTTAGCTTAAAACATTTTTCTAAACTTTTATTTTTGATTAGACGTTGAGGATAAACCGGTACTAAAAGCTCTTGTGTCCTTGGACGACCTCGGTATCGTACCAACGCTATACTACACTCAACGATGGGTGCACTTGCCCATATGTGTGTTTAGTGTTAGTAAAATATCGTGTTTTATAAATTTAAAACTTGGCTAAAATAAGTGTTAAAAAGGGCTTAAATATACACCTAATATATATAACACTTTACCGCACATCAAGTTTTTGGCGCCGTTGCCGGGGACACAAGGATTTTAAGAAAGTTAGGAATCAACGGCCTAATCATCTTTTATTTTTCTTTTTAATTTTTTTAGATTTTCTTAGTTTTTCAGCTTCTGCAGAGCTCAGCACGGGCCGTGCCCGCTGAACACGCCCCCGTGCTCAATCATTGGAACTGGCAATCCTGTTTTACGTCAGACAGTAAGCTGAACACGGGGCCGTGCCCACTCAACACGCCCCCGTGCCTAAGTTTCAGTTACTGAAAACAGAACCGTTAGATCCCGACGGTTGGTAATTTCTGACATAAACATGAGTAATAGTAATTGTTTTTACTTTCGGCACTCTTATGGTACATGGTGTCAATTATGTGGTGGCAAACATAAAGAAGTAGAATGCTACTTTCTAAATTATAGGCCCCACTACTTAGACCCACCGACTTCTTACAACCTTAAGAGGGGCGAAAGTAAAAATAAGCACTATTTCTCCCTCGAATGCGCCCAGCCAGATATTCTAGGGGAAATGCTCCTTGACGAGTTATTTCAACTAGAAAAGCTAATTCAGAATTGGTTAGAAGAGCTTAGGAAGGATTTTATTGATCCACCCCAAGACGATAACCATGACGAAATGCTGGAGCTGCATTCCAACAACCTCGTTGCTCCCGAAAATGCCTTAGTACCTAGCAAAGACTTGGACGATAGTCGTCCCTGTGTCGATTGTGCCGTGAAGGACTCTCCATCGACTTCGTTCGATGCATACATAGACCTGAGCGATTCGGCATACACCTTCTTTAACAAGAGCCCGGGAAAGGGTTGGACTTGTCCACCTAGAATAAAAATAGGAATTACCCTCACCGACAACCTCTTGCGTTCTCGCCTTAGTCTAGGACAATTAAGGTATCTTAGGCACTTTGGGGTTGTTCCAACCAGTCAGGAACCACCCGATATTAATAAGTTCCTTAAAAACTAGATAACTTCATAAAACAGTCCCTCGACACGGGGCCGTGTCCAGCCAACACGCCCCCGTGTCCATCAAAAGATTCCATTCTGATCAGTACGTCGGAATGCGGACAAACTGTGTCAGAATTCCACCTGCACACGGGGCCGTGTCCACTGGGCACGGGGCCGTGTCCAGGATGCTGTCGTTTTCTATAAATGCAGCCAAGAATTCTGCACATTTGGACCAACTTGGGGCAGAGATTTGCAGGAATCTTCTCTCAAACTATCCTAGGTAAGTCTAAAAGAAGGTTCCAACAACCCATCTTGTCCCTTCCTCTTTTAGCCATTTCCTTCTTCTCCATCTTTCTCTAAGAACTACCATTGAAAGTTTGAAATTCTTCCAACTTTGTGGTAGGGATTTATGAGTTTTGTTCAAGGAATCTTGGTAAAAACATGTTATGTAACCTTGTTTTAAGTTATTAGCAACTAAAAAGACCCCACAAGTTCAGAAAATAACTTAAAAATCCAAGTTTCCTTGTTTCGAAATTCTACAGAAAGATGAACACGGGGCCGTGCTCATTGAGCACGGGGCCGTGTCCGATAACTGTTTCATTAAATAAACTCTTTCAGTTTATTTTTCGTAAAATGTCGAGTGAAAACAGCGAAACATCTTCTGTGCATTCGTCAAACAGCCGAAGAGGAAGAAGACCCTCCATTGAAGCTACACTTGTGCACTATGTGGTAGCATTAAGGGAGGCTCTCGACGAAATGACTTCAGTAAAGGAGGTCCTAATCGACCGTATTAACGATCTTACGATGGGACTTGAAAGCAGCTTCCAAGAAATTAACCTCTTGCACCAGAGGTTAAATATTCTTGTAGCACCCCCAATGGAACCAGTCCTTCCTCAGCAGGATTGGAACCTGGCACTCGGAATCAACAACCCTACCGTAAATATTCTTGTGTTTAGTGTTAGTAAAATATCGTGTTTTATAAATTTAAAACTTGGCTAAAATAAGTGTTAAAAAGGGCTTAAAATATACACCTAATATATATAACACTTTACCGCACATCACACGCGCGCGCGCGTGGCGTGGGCGATGAGGCGCAATGTGGCGCTTTGATGGCGCATTTTGCACTTCGCACGCTCGCAGAGCCGAGAGCCACCTTTGTATTTTTGACCATGTGCGCGTGGTGGAAGCACAAGGGTTGCAAGGACCAAGTGGTTGGTGATTGGCATGCATGCGCATGACCCTGGTGGGTCCGCGCGCGATGGCGCATGACGTGGCAATCATGCGCGTGGGGTACACATGGCGCACATGGTGCATGGGCCTGCCTGATGTGACGTGCGCGGCGCACCAAAGTGAGCCAAAACGGCGCGACTTTGTGGCGTGCTCGTAGAGGCTCACAGGTGACGTGGCACACGCGCGCAGGCGCGCATGGACCTGAGTGAGTATGGCGCACGCGCGCATGGCAGTGAGCCAAACAGACGCACCGCGCATGGAACGGCAGACCTGGGCGCGCGCGCACCAGTGTGACTTGCGCGCACACGCGCGCAGAAGCTTCCAACAGCAGTTAATGCTGTGCAGTTACGTTTTCAGCATTCGAAACTGACAAAGTTAATGCGTTTGACTGAGAATTAAAGTGCATTAAAGACGTCTAATGCAGTTTAATTCTCCCATTTAATTTATTTTCAGTTTCGAGTTCAACCTGGTGTTTAAATAGGAGGCTCCTTTCACCAGATTAGACACACCGAATAACACAAGCTCTCTCTACAATCTTCTCACTGCAGAATTCTTCACTTTCCTTCAAACTTTCGAGGTACACCTTCGGGTTAGAGTCAAGACCGGCAGTGCAACTGCTTGAGGCTGTTGTATCCTGGAAACAAACGTGTTCTCCTGGGAGACACGAAATTTGTTTTAAGGGACCCGTGTCTAACACGATCCTCAGCCAAAGAACAGTGTTTCTGTTCGGTTTTCTGTTCTTGTATTTCCCTTTTCAGTTGTATTTGTATTTTTCTTTCAGTTGTAATTCTGTATTTGTTTCTGTAATTCAAGTTAATAAAAGTTTTATTTATTTTACACGAACGGATTCCTACAATCTTAAAACAAATTTTTAAAACACCGTTCGTGTAGAAACACAAACATATTCTGCTGTGAATTCGAACCAGTTTTGAATTCATACAGTTGTGTTTTAAAAACAGATTTTTTTTCTCTGTTTTGATTCAAAGTAGCGACTTTGTCAAAACAGAACTCTGTTCTTCTACTCCTTCTGTCGCTGAGTTCTAATGAGCTATATGGGTTGAAAAAGGGTTGAAAAATCTTTTGGTCCAGACTTCATGAGCTATATGGTTGAGGGTGAGCCCAATACCTACCGCGAAGCGGTTACCTCTGCGGAAGGACCTCAATGGCAAGAAGCAATTAAGAATGAAATTGATTCTATATTGCAAAATCATACTTGGGAGTTAGTAGATCTTCCACCTGGTTGTAAACCACTTGGATATCGTTGGATATTCAAAAGGAAGATGAAAGCCGACGGAAGTATTGATAAATACAAGGCAAGGTTAGTGATCAAGGGATTTAGACAAAAGGAGGGTCTAGACTACTTTGATACTTACTCGCCTGTAACGCGAATAACCTCTATACGATTGGTTCTTGCAATTGCGGCTCTAAGAAATTTGGAAGTTCACCAAATGGATGTAAAGACCGCATTTCTAAATGGCGATTTAGAAGAAGAAATTTACATGGAACAACCTGAGGGTTTTTCCGCCCCTGGAAACAAGGGTAAAGTATGTAAATTGGTCAAGTCTTTGTATGGCTTGAAGCAAGCTCCAAAACAATGGCACCAAAAGTTTGATCATGTCATGATTGACAATGGATTCAAAATAAATGAGTGCGACAAGTGTGTTTATTTTAAAGACACACCAAGAGGTTATGTGATTCTATGTCTTTATGTAGATGATATGCTTATCATTGGGAGTGATGATAAGATGATCAACTCAACGAAAGACATGTTGAAAGCGAGGTTTGACATGAAAGACATGGGTCTCGCGGATGTGATTCTTGGAGTAAAAATCACTAGAACCCAAAATGGTCTTGTGTTAAGTCAATCTCACTACGTGGACAAGATCCTTGGGAAATTCAATCCGGACGATACGAGTATAGCTCGATCTCCAATTGATAATACCCAACGCCTAAGGAAGAATAGAGGCGAGAGTGTTTCTCAGTTAGAGTACTCAAGGATCATTGGTAGTCTAATGTATCTAATGACATGTACTAGACCCGACTTAGCATATGCTGTGAGCAGGCTAAGTAGATACACCAGTAATCCGAGCGAGGATCATTGGAAAGCTATCACGAGGGTGCTTAGATACATAAGATACACGAGAGACTATGGATTGCATTATACCCGTGATCCAGCAGTGATCGAAGGATTCACTGATGCGAACTGGATATCGGATATAAAAGATCATAGATCGACAAGTGGATATGTGTTTACACTTGCTGGCGCAGCTATAGCTTGGAAGTCTTCCAAGCAAACGGTTATAGCTAGATCTACGATGGAATCTGAATTCGTCGCTTTAGATAAAAGCGGGGAAGAAGCGGAGTGGCTACGTCAATTTGTGGAAGATATTCCAAGATGGCCAAAGCCGTTGACGGCGATCTGCATACATTGTGACAATCAGTCTGCTCTTGCTAGAGCACAAAACATGATGTACAATGGCAGATCAAGGCACATTCGACCTAGACACAACACAGTACGACAACTTATCTCAACGGGTGTTATCTCAGTTGACTATGTAAGGTCAAATGAGAACATTGTGGACCCGTTAACGAAAGGCTTAAGCACATATAAGGTGTATAGGTTGTCAAGAGGAATGGGACTAAAGCCCATAGATGAAGGGAATATGAGGGAAACCTAACCTAGTTGACTGGAGATCCCAAGATCTAGATTCAATAGGCAAACTTAATCATAAACCCAAAGGGAGTCACTGTAGGGGTGCCCCAAAATCAATAAAGGGAGTTGTATACTTCCTAGTCCATTCCAATCAGTGACATGAAGGAAAGGTTAAGCATGTTGAGGTTAAGGATTTTGAGGAAATCCAAATTAACCATGATGCTTTTAATGATTCAGAGGAATCACCTATGTTAGAGAGAAGTGGGGTCGCTTCAAATGGATTTGTGGGGAGGCGCAAATCCTAGAGCTCTCGCAAAACCAGGAACGTGTTCCATGACCATGAATGGACACAACCATGAGGTCTTAACTCGACTAGGGAGAGTATTGCGTGAATGTATATTGTCGCCTACATAAATGGGGGATTGTTCAAGGACACCGCGTCTACAAGACCCTAGGAGGCTAAGTATGCTTCAAAAAAGAAGGTTCAAAGGTTACACCTACCTATCTTGCAATGCTCAACTGTTGAACGTGTATCGTTGAAACTTGATAGATCAATTTCTATTCATGTGGGGGATTGTTGGAAATTTTGTGAAAATAGCATTTTTCACAAATATAGGAAAATGATTTTTTCCTATTTTGGACTAGAAATAAATATAATAAAATGAGCGGGTTTTATATATTTATTTGTGGGTTTGTGTTCTATGTCGAAAGGGCTTCGCAACGAACTAAACCACGTCCAAAACGGAGCTAAGATGAATGAGATATCGATGCTCAAAGTTTGGTGTTTGAAACTTAAATGCTGAAAAAAGTGGGAAAGTGGCACCTTGTCCCACATCGGATCAGAGATGGAACTTAAAGGGGTATTTAAGTGGGAACTCTCCATCCTTATTGTTTCATGGAAGCACTCACTAGTGTACTCGCGAAGGGTGCGGAGCACCCTAACTCGCACTAGCACTCGCACACGCGCGCGCGCGCGTGGCGTGGGCGATGAGGCGCTTTGATGGCGCACTTTGCACTTCACACGCTCGCATCGTCGCAAGCCGCTTGAGAGCCGCCTTTGTATTTTTGACCACGTGTGCGTGGTGGAAGCACAAGGGTTACAAGGACCAAGTGGTTGGTGATGTGGCATGCATGCGCATGATCCTGGTGGGTCCGCGCGCGATGGCGCATGACGTGGCAATCATGCGCGTGGGGTACACATGGCGCGCATGGTGCCTGGGCCTGCCTGATGTGACGTGCGCGGCGCACCAAAGTGAGCCAAAACGGCGCGACTGTGTGGCGTGCTCGTAGAGGCTCACAGGTGACGTGGCACACGCGCGCAGGAGCGCATGGACCTGAGTGAGTATGGCGCACGCGCGCATGGCAGTGAGCCAAACGGACGCACCGCGCATGGAACGTGCAGACCTGGGCGCGCGCGCACCAGTGTGACTTGCGCGCACGCACGCGCAGAAGCTTCCAACAGCAGTTAATGCTGTGCAGTTACGTTTTCAGCATTTGAAACTGACAAAGTTAATGCGTTTGACTGAGAATTAAAGTGCATTAAAGACGTCTAATGCAGTTTAATTCTCCCATTTAATTTATTTTCAGTTTCGAGTTCAACCTGGTGTTTAAATAGGAGGCTCCTTTCACCAGATTAGACACACCGAATAACACAAGCTCTCTCTACAATCTTCTCACTGCAGAATTCTTCACTTTCCTTCAAACTTTCGAGGTACACCTTCGGGTTAGAGTCAAGAACGGCAGTGCAACTGCTTGAGGCTGTTGTATCCTGGAAACAAACGTGTTCTCCTGGGAGACACGAAATTTGTTTTAAGGGACTCGTGTCTAACACGATCCTCAGCCAAAGAACAGTGTTTCTGTTCGGTTTTCTGTTCTTGTATTTCCCTTTTCAGTTGTATTTGTATTTTTCTTTCAGTTGTAATTCTGTATTTGTTTCTGTAATTCAAGTTAATAAAAGTTTTATTTATTTTACACGAACGGATTCCTACAGAAACAACTACTTGCTTTTATCTTGATTCCTTACGGCCTAGAAGTGTCGATGAGCAGTTGAGGCAAATTATTGATACGTAAGTAATACAAATTATCATAATGGCTGATAAAAGAGTTGGAATATACTTTGATATAATTTTGATTTTTTATAGGGCAATGGCCGTGTATGCTTCACGAAGTGGTGCCAACTTAAGGGTTAAACTCATCTGGATTAACGCTAGGGTAAGCACTTAATCCATTATTTAAATTGTGGTTGTAATGATATTGTAAATATTAAAACCCTTTAGTTTAAACTTAAATCGCAATGGTTTCACATTTCTTGATATTTTTAATTGTGTAGTGTCCATGTCAACCAGAAGGTACTGAATGCGGCTACTATATGATGAAGTTCATGAAGGATATAACTTATGAAGGAGTTGAAATACTTGACAATGATAATGTAAGTTTAGGAATATTTTAGTCTGTATATTAAAGAAATATGTACTTATATATCCAAACAAATGCTTAAATTCATATATTAGGATTAAATTCTGATATTTAAGATTTATTTTATTTAATTGTTGTCTCAAGTTGGGAAAGGAGTAGAGGAATACTCAGCTGCGGATATGGATGACATTCGCGAAGATTGGTCGACTTATGCGGTTACCTATATTTTTAAGTGGCAAATCGTATTTTAAGTGTTGACGATGTATTGACAAACAATTCTTTTTTTTTGTTAACGTTAAAATATTTGTAGTATACTTGACAAATGATTATGTAATGGATTGTTTTGGTACATATATATATATATATATATATATAGGGAAAGGTTAACATACAAAAAGCTTTATCGTACTTCATGTACGCGACGCGCGTAACCATTGGATCAGGGCAAAAATCACGCATGGATCAGTTAATCACGCATGGGAGCCAGTTAATCACGCATGGGATCATTTTTTGGAGATAATCACGCATGGGATCGTAATTACGCAAGTTAAGTTGATCAAAAAATGTGATAATCACGCATGGGATAATAATTACGCACGTTCTATTTCTGTCACGTACGTTAACGTACGTTAAGCCCTTTTGTACATTATACTTTCTCTATATATATGTGTATGTATTTGTTTTATGAAAAAGATTTATTGTTTTTTGTTATTATACTTGTATCCAGGGCAAATTAGTAATTCTATAGTAAAAATTTTAAACAATTAAAAACATGACACACGTAAATGAATCTCATTCGTATGTGTCATAAATGCTTGTCATGAACGTGTGTCATTAAAAGGTGTCATAAAATGAGTGTCATTAAAATTTGTCATAAAATGAGTGTCATGAATGCGTGTCATTAAATGTGTGTCATAAAAAATGACACACAAATGCATGTCATGTTAATTTTATGACTTCTCAATCAACGATAAGCTTTTGCGTGTCATAATTACCGTTTTATGACGCACAATGTGCGTAAAAAATGTGTATTTTGTACAAAGAACAAAAAAATATTTAAAGTAGGAAACATAATCTTACTAAGACCGTGGGGTGTGGGCTTGGGTTGGGGCATGTGTAGCCGAGCAACGTTGCTTTAGCCACACCGGGCCAACGTGGGTAGCGGCGTTGCCCCGCTTGTCACACCCAACCGATGGCGGAATCATCAGGGCGCGGCACTAGGCGAATCAGATTGCTCAAGAGAATCCATAACAACTATTTAGTGACAATATTTAATGCGTTCATTATCCGATACTAATAAACAATATTTCATCAAACAGTCATACAGATTTCATGTCTCTCAAACAATACAAATCCGACAACCTAGATTTTATGTGGGTTTCTAGACTTCCTAGTCTTGATTTGGGATAAACTGCGATTAACTTGCAACATACGTTAAAATAAAGTCAATACAAAAAGTATTGGCGAATATCGAGTTTGCATAGATATAGTATAGAAAGAGTTTGCGTATAACCAGCGTGTAACACATAATTGGCGGATCAAGTAGGCTATCAACAATGCTACAACCTAACCACGAGACTGCGTTGTAGAGTATGTGCGACACGTGTTCAGCGAACATGTGAAGTAAAGTGATGTGATCCCTAGCAACCCCTGTCCACGACAGGTGCTGAGTCCAAACTATAGTACTATCGTTGCTAGAGGCGGTCTAGTGTAACCTTGAATGAGCATAGCAACAAATAATTCAACTAATCACGTATAACATGCGAGTGCGGTTAGAGTTTGTAATGCGTTTAAGTGTTGTGTTTTTGATAGAGAACGTATGTTACACCCAAAAGTGCGTTAAACGAAAATGGTTTCGAGTATACTCACAGTGTGTGTTTAGCTAGTAAACACAATCTGGATTGGATTAAAGGGAGCGCGTTAAGTTAGCCTGTGAACAGAAGCATAAGTCTTTGAGTAGAGTGTTGAACAGAGCGTAAACAGAATGTCGGATGGTTAAGTGTTCGACTGGTGATCCGAACGGATGAGACCCATCCGAGCGGATGGCCATTCGAATGAAATGTGTTTCTTTGTAAAATTGTCAAAGTTCGAAGTTTCGTTAAAAGCGTTTAAACAAGGAATAGTATAAAGGTCAGGTCAGCCGGTTGGATGGTCATCCGAACGGATGGCAATTCGAGCGGGATGATCTGTAGTTGAAATTTTATAAAATTTCCTAAGTAAAAAGTTTGAAGTTTAACGGGGACGGCGTGACGACATGCCAAACAACGGAAACGTACCAAGTCCAGTTTATTCGGTCGGATGGTCTCAACCCATTCGAACAAACTCACTATTCTTGATGAAGTTTCATGTCCGACCCGTTAATAAATCCATCTCTTCGGTGGAAATCCGTTTTCAAGCCGGCTCTCGACTAAGGAACGAGTCGAGAGTCTGATTGAGTCCAGATTCCATCAGTTTTGAGTAGAAAGGTGAAGAAAAGTCAAAAACAGATGAAAAAGTGTTGAAATATTGTTGTGATTAAGTTTAAAAGTGTGAAATCCTTTGGATCTAGAACCATTCTCGATCAAATGGTGTTCCACAACAGTTTGCCTAAGCAAAAAGAGTGAAAACCACCTTCAAGAGGTCTGAATTAGTGATTTCAGGGAAAAGTTAGTGTTTGTGTGTGATTTTGATGAAGAAGATGATGTGGAAATGATTACTGATGAAGATTGGACAAGATTTGAGAAGAAATGCTTACAAAATAGCCTTGAATCGCGATTGAGAGTGACTGAGAGCGTGTGTGAGCGGATGGAAGTGTCAAATCAGAGAAATGAGGTGTACGGGTAGTATTTATAGTGGAGGAGCGAGAGTTTAAGTCGGTTGCGAGATGGCGTGTGTCGGATGGCTTGTCCGGTCGAATGGCCATCCGGTCGGATGGTCATCCGAACGGATGTCCATTCGGACGGCCTGGTTTGCGTGTGTTAGTTTTCCGACTTCTGATTCGTTTGGTGTGTTTTGTTGCTTTAACCATTGTGGATACTTTAGGCGTTTTAGTGAGATAAGTAGTGTGTGTTATGTTGTGCTTCAGTGCGATAAGTTGAGTTGCGCGTGCCAGCGTGTGCGCGTTTAAACAAGCATTAGTACTTAGATATTTATGTATAACTAATAATGCTATATAATAGGTCATAGCATTAGTAACTGCGTTTCGAGTTTGCGTTTGCGAGTAGCGTAGCAATAGCGTAATAGTATATGCGACAAATGTAAGCTTTGAGATATAGCGTGTTGTAATAAGCGATGTGTTTGCGAAAATATGCAAATTAGCGTAGTTTGCGATATAGTTTACATTATTATCCGAATCTCTGGTGCTAGGCGTAACGAATGTAGCGAGAGTAACAAGCGCGAAAGTGCGGGTTGTTACACCGCTGGCATGGCTATGAAGTCTGGCGTGGGGCGGGTTGGGGAGATGATGTGGATGGCTGGGATTGTCTGGTTAATTAAATGAAAATTTTAATAGGGTTGGCCATACCCAGCTAAAAAAAGCCACGCCACCCCATAAAAAAATGCCACGCCACCCCACACTCAAAAAAAAACCACGCCCAGTCAAGCCACACCATGTGGAGTCCACCTCCGCCACATGTCAACCCAAGCCCCCAACTCAAACCCCATACTCCGCAGTCTAATAAAAAAACTCCACAATAATTAAGTAATTATTATG
The DNA here is from genome assembly GCA_030545235.1 of Helianthus tuberosus. NCBI lineage: Eukaryota > Viridiplantae > Streptophyta > Magnoliopsida > Asterales > Asteraceae > Helianthus > Helianthus tuberosus. The sequence goes on from CM060402.1 coordinate 111,600,019, forward strand.
ATTAACTCTTTTGACTTTAGACCGCCCGTAATGGGGCGTTTATTTTTTAATTTTCACCAAACACGTCGGAAAACGCCCGACCTCCGCCCCCTTGGGTGTTATTGGGCGGTATTCGCGAAAAAAGGGCCACCGGCGTTTTTTTAAAAACGCCTAAACTTGATTTCTTTGCCCAATAGAACCTTGCCATGTGTGTATACTTAGTTTTAATTAAAAAAACAAAAGAAAAGGAAGAAGAGAGTGATTTTGGCAAAGGGTTTTTTTGAAGTTTTAAGTTGCATGTGAGGAAGAAGAAAGGAAGAAGAAGAAGGTAGTGGGGTCAAAGAAGAATAAGGAGGTAAAGAAGAGTGGAACCTATGTGCTTTTTAAGTTTAAAAGTGGCAAACTAGACTCATGTGGTTTTATTTTAAGTTTAAAAATGACAAATTAGGCCCTTGTGGTTTTTATTTGTTTTTTTATTTCCAGACTTTTTTTATTTCCGGTTTTTTTTAAGTTTAGTGGGTTTTTTTTATTTCTAGTATTGTAAAAAATTTTTTAATTTAATGAAGTATTTTAAGTTTTTAATTTAAAAAAATAAATAATTGTGTAATGATTGGATGAGGCGTTATTGGGCATTATTCCACTACGTCACTTTTGCAAAAACGCCCAATAATGCCCCCATGCTGACTGGACTGCCACATGGCAGAAAACGTCCTAGGGTGGGGGCATTATTCATCAAACCATTACGCATGGTCTTATCCGGATTCACTCATGTTGGTGCTGCAAGTATTTTCACAAACACAATGTTCTATGAGTAAAGTGGAGTTTGGAAATTGCATGTATATAAATGTACGTATATTTAAACATAGCCATAGAGGTAGGGCTGTAAACGAATCGAACGTTCAACGAACAGTTCGTGAACCGTTCGGCGGGATGTTCGTTTATGTTCGTTCGATTAGCTTAACGAACGAACACGAACAAAAAAATTCGTTCGGTTAGCTTAGCGAACGAACACGAACACAGGCCTCGTTCGTTCGACCGTGTTCGTGAACGTTCGGTAATATGTTCGTTTGATTATATTAAAAAAATAATAAATAATAAACATTTTATCTAAACATATTTAAAACTTGGACCCCTATTTTTTCTAAGTTAGCTAAAATTTAGACATTCTAAGACATTTTTGGGGATAATTATGTCTAAGTTAGTTAAACTTTGTTCATCGTTTGGCGGTGTGGTAGACTTCTTGTGTTTTGATTTATTATTTCATGGTTGTATTTAACTACTTATATCTAATGTTTAAGGATCACAACGTTTTCATTTTTTGTATTTTCAAGTTAAATGTTCGTTTGCGTTCATTTTTATTTGTTTGCGTTGGTTTGTGTTCGAGACAAGTGTTCACGAACTGTTCGTGAACAATTGAATTTCCTTAACGAACGAACACGAACATAAACTTATGTTCGGTATGCGTTCGTGAACAGTTCGCGAACGTGTTAGTTTCCTTAACGAACGAACACGAACATGGCCTTTTTCGTGTTCGTTCGGTTCGTTTATAGCCCTACATAGAGGTCATTCAACTATTGTAAAACCAATAAATTCAGTATTTTCTCATTTAAAGTGTCATGAAGAAATTAACATTTGAAACTGTAAATATATATTTTCTTGATCTTGCACAGTAATTAGAAATTATATTCAATTAATTGCAACTATTGTAAAACCGAGAAATTCAGTATTCTCTCATTAAAGTTTTTATTTCCAAAATCGTTAACAAAACACATCTAATCAATTTTAAAGGTCCACACATACATGTATATAAAGAACTGAAAATTTCAGAACTGTTTCATAAAAATCATGACAAGAGTAACCTTCTCATTATGCTTTATAAGTTTCTTTTTATGCTCCATTGTGTGCCCAAATTACGCACAGGTCAAATATTTATTAAATAATGAAAATAGATATACGTTATATGATGATTTTAACATGGTTTCCTGCTTTTTTTTCTTGTTAAAATGTATGTATAGGAGAAAAAATGGTGTATAGCTCAAAGCCATCTTTCAGAGTCAAAGTTGCAAGAAGTTCTTGACTATATGTGCGGGATAGTCGACTGCAAGGAGATCCAACCCGGCGAGTCGTGCTTTCAACCTGATACTCGGCAAAATCATGCGTCTTATGCTATCGATCTTAACTATCGTATAACCGGCGTTTGCGATTTTAGTTATGCCACTACTATTATAACAGATCCTTGTAAGTTGCTTTATTCATCCTTAGCTCACTAGCTTATTTCATATGTCGTTATTGGTTTGTGATCAAACATATATTGTAAAGCAACGCTGGCCCAATATCTCAGAAAAAAAAAAAAACATTTTCTTTTAAAAAAGTCTCTTAAATTAGAAACTTTGAAAAGAGTAAAATGCTAAAACGGTCCCTAAGTCTAGGCAATTTTTGCCACTTCGGTGAAAAATGAATCATTTTGTATTTGAGTCCATGAGGTTTCATTTTTGTTGGCATTTCATCCAATTGACAAACTGGGTTAGAAATTTTGTGTTAACTTCTCCTCATTTTGTCTTTTTCCTCATTTAAATGAAGGGTATAATCGTTATTTAATTTATGCCATAATATATTTTAATTAAATGAGGAAAAAGACAAAAAAGGAATAAGTTAACAGAAAATTCTAACTCAGTTTGCCAATTGGATGAAAATGACAACAAAAATGAAATCTTAGGGACCCAGATACAAAACGTTTCATTTTTTTACTGAAGTTACAAAAATGACATAAAGTCAAGGACCATTTTGATCTTTTACTCTTTTATGTTTTACCCAAATTTGTTCCTTCCCCGACGTTGGAAGGATGAACATGTTTATAAACATTTTCTTTAACACTATTTTATTTTCTTCCTCTTAATGTGAGATAGAATATATTTTTTTTAAACTTTTTTGAAGTTCATCATTGTTTTCTTGTTAACAAATGTAGGATAACAAGTTATAGATTTACTAGAAGAAATTGATAACAAAATTTATCTATAATAAATTTCATTTATTTATTTTTATTTAAAAATTAATTAAAAAATAAATGAGTTGACTCGTGCATTATCAGTACATGTAGTAACCTTTGCATCAAACTGATTTCCTGTTCTTCGTTACTGCAGCGCGCAGGACATGTGTCTACCCATAAGATTGCTCGCCGGGGTCAAGTATTGAAATGTATAAAATTGCTATCTGATTTTCCAAGGGAAGAAAGATTGTACGATGCAAACATAATTTTGTTTGGACTTATGTTTCATGTTTGATATGTTCGGTGTGTTCAAGTTGAGAATAATAAAAGATATTCACAAAACATTTGCTCTTTAAGAATAAGATAAGATGTGAGTTGCACTTTCTTTAGAGAGCACATTATATGTAACAGAGTTAATGTCTAAGAGCTGAAATGATAATAAAAATATAAAGGGGAATCATAAACATAAATATTAGGAATTAAAACCGAAATTTTGGTCAAAATTACAAAGACAAAAGTGGTAATTTATTCCTATTTATATATTATATATTGGTTATTCACTAATATGCAGGATTACCAATAATTATTTTGATATGAAAGTTACAAAAGGGTATTGTGATTAATCTATTGGTTTTAAATCTCATAATCATATTTTATGAATTTAAGAATTGATATTATATTTGTATCTTTTGTTTAAACATCGCTCTAGGTTCAAGTCTATTGAGTGGAATAGTTGGATAAAATGTCCATTGTATATATTGTAAGGTTTTTTGGCGGGCCTTAAGTTGAGGTTCCGTCCGTTTTTAATGAAGTTTACCGTTCAAAAAAAATATTTGTATCTTTTGTTAACCACAATTACATTTATGACCAACCAATATAGAATTTCAAAAAGCGTTATGGTCTAACATCCCGTGTGAAGTAGCAACATCAAAATGTAACTCAGGTGTGACACACCGTCCCAGGAGCGTGGAAGGCGTGGTTCCTTCATGCCGGTAAGATGAGAGTGATGCATGGGACCCACTTCCTTTTCTTCTTTCAATCAATAACAAACCAACAAATCACCACCATTTTATTTTTTAATTTAGAATTTATTTGATTTGAACATTATTGTATCTGGTGAGGATAGTGAAATCATTACACGACTAAAGAAAAAAAAAGTGAGTGAAAGTCCCTTGATGATATGACAGTCACTTTTTGACATAGTAGTGAAAAAATAGAAACATAACACATAACCAATGGCGTCTCTGAGAATTCACGTACCATGTTCGAGCTCGAAAAATGGGCCCATATGCTTTAACGATAAACAACATAATTATGAAAATGACTAAAATTGTAGTATTTGATAAACAATGCAATTACAATGACATAGTATTCTAATGAGTTACATACCGTAATAAATAATAAGTTAATAGCAAACCAATGATTCGTGCAGCCCTCCTTGCGTTCTTCATAGCAAATTGTTGGATCAACTCTTCACAATTTATATTATCTAAGACTTCGTTTTCAATATATCAAAATTCGATCAGATTATCTGAATCAGAATCTAAGTTTCAATTATATATCAAAAAGTTCGATCAGAATAAGAGACAATATAATATACGATCAGAAATTCAAAGTTTCAATATATCAAAGTTCATCAGAAATTCAGAATCAAAGTTTCAATATATCAAAGTTGAAAGTTCAATCAGAAATTCACCTGATCTTCAACGTGTTTCACTGAATCGTCAATCTCCAAATCGTCGTTCAAGTTTCCTGCTGCCGTTCGTCCATCCAGTTTCCTGTTGCGCATTTCTTTTCTTTTTAATCATGTTAGTATTGGATTGGGCCCAATAAACCTATTGTTAAGTTGGGTAAATTATAAAAAATACAAATATTTTTTTATAATGGGCCTCTATATTGGATTTGTTATGTGTGTACAATATTTTTTTTTTAAAATCTATTATATATAATAAATGAAAAAATTTGGGCTGATGTGGCATAATATTAGAGCCTCCTGGATGTGGTTTAGGCGGGAAAATTTTCGGGTTAATATTTTTGTGAATGAAGCCCCACTTTATATACCCGCACCACCCATTCGGATCCGTATATAAAGCTGGTGCCTATTTTTCCTAAACCCTAATATTCATTCTTCTCCTTCACGCTTCTGGATATTCTCATACGCTCAACCCTAGACTTCCTTTCTCATCATTCTCCCACGTTCTGCAATCTAATCTACAACCAACATCGCTGCTTTGTTTCTAATAACCATCAACAAGATCGCAACCAACATCACTAAGTTTCTTTGATTTCATCAGGTTAGTGAATATCATCGCGATTTTTTTCGGGGATTTCAATTTATTCAAACAATCGATTTGTCGTATTCTATTTCAATTTAGGTACAAAATCAGACTTGATTTAAGTTTATGGTGTACAAAATCAGACTTGATTTGTGGTTTTTTGTTCAGCTGAGGAATAGTGCGTTCCTCTTCTTGAGATCTAAAGCAGGTACGAAACAATTAATCTATAAAACAATTGATTTTGTTCAATTTTGCTTGATAAGAGTACATCCATTTTAGGATTTTTTGTATTTTTGTTTCAGTTGTTGTTCCATTGGACTTGAATAATTACACTTGACATTGCTATAAAGATAATGACCAACAAGTCTACGAAATCAAGGTTTTTTTGTGAAAGGAAGATCCCGTCGACCTGAATTTATTACGAAGCAGGTATACCCCATCAGGTGTTCGTTGAAATGCATGTTGACGTTTTATCTAAATGAGTTTTCTAATATGTGCTTTATATTTTTTTTGTATATTATTTGCTTGAATTTTTAACGGGAATCGGGTTGATCGATATAATCTTTGGCAACATGTAGCAAGAGGCTAAGTTCATACATGTGTATTGATACATATTTTTGAATATTTGTGGCAATATGGACAGGTTAGGAACATGAGGTTTTGGTCAAAATGGATATTGGTTTAGATGTGTTGTATTTTGCACGGGTTGGAGAGTTCTAATAAATAAAGTTCTATTGTAAGACTTGTGGAGATGGCATTAAGCACACACTCATCTTTGGTTTTAGACTTGTGGTTAAAGGTTACTCAATGATTCATATTCGTTGATGACAGGTGGGTATGCCGATTTTTAATGAGTCTTATTTGGCTGTGTTAGCTAATTGTGATTTATATATGTTCATAATGGGTCATGGCTAGCATAAATGGTATATGTTGGGCTGAAATTTGATATATAGTTGATTTGTCCAAAGTTTTATAATTTAAAACCCTAGGGCTGCCTGTGTTGGGTTAATCTTAACGGGTCAATGGGTACGGGTTAACAAAGTTTATGGTTTTTAGTTGGTTTGTTTTAGTCACATATTTTGTTTGATTAACAAGTCTTAGATAGTGCGTAATTTCCGTTTTTAGAAATAAGTTTCAAACAACAAATGAATTAACGTTGCATTGCTAGAAAATTGTTTCATTGAAGGCTTTTGACTCACCCAAAGATTATGTGAGATAGCAACATGTATTGGAATTTTAATGAGTGTGTTAATTGAAGATTCTTTATTTTAACATATTATAAACAATGCAACATGTATTGGAATTTTAATGAGTGTGTTAATTGAAGATTCTTTATTTTAACATATTATAAACAATGAAATGTTATATTTGTTTAATCAAACATGAAAGAAAAAAAACACACCAGAATCACAATTGCAGGAAACAAAACTATTGGAATCTTGGTGATAATGGAGTAAACCCTCCGCCTTTATTTATTGTGATCTTTTAGAGTTTGGATCTTCAAAGGATTGATTGGATGATTCTCCGCTTATTTTAGTTACATGGTTGGTGTTTTCAAATGTTTATGTTTGGTACAAGAGTATGTGTATGTGTGTGATGAGATTTATTGGTTATATGTGTGATGAATCATGCAGGCCAGCTGCCATAGAGCCATTGTCAGAGGTTTTTGTGTCAACTGTGGAAGATAGAAAGCTTGAAGTTCGAAAAAAGGTGGAATATAGGCTTGAAGGCTATTTCAAATCGGAAGTTAGTTGTTCTTCTATTAGGTGGACAAGTATATGTTATGTTAAGTTCAGTTTTTTTTTTTTAACTATTTTGATCATTAATCACAATTTTTAATTTTGATTTGATCTTAATTAGTTCAAGACTGAGGGTAGGGGTCGTTACCAATGTTTTAAAAACCAGTTTTTAAGTCAAACCGGTAACAATTTTGAAGCAATTGATCGATTTAAGGAGATAAGGAGGTTGTATGAAGTTCTGTCCTTGATGAAAAGATGTAAGTGAAAGTTTGAAAAAACTGCAAGTGTAGAAGACATTAAGTGCAATAAGAAGATGGGTCGTTAAGATTTGCTAAACTTGGGTTTACATGTGCTTATATAATAGTTTATAACTCTTCTTATAGTGAAGATACTTAATATGTCATACTTTTTGTATGATTTTATACATCCATTAATCATAAATAATAATTAATATAAGTAATATTCTCGAGCCCGGGAAGCAATCCCGGGTGATAACCTAGTAACAATATATATATATATATATATATATATATCGATTTTTTTTAAAAAAATCATGTGCCCCTCGAAAAAATGGGCCTTGTGCGGAAGTTCTCCCCGCACACCTAAAGAGCCGCCCATGCACATAACCTTATGGATATACCTAATATGGTCCCAGTTGAGGAAAGCCCCTCACTCAACATCAAGAACAATATAATGTTTATGAGAAAAAAAATGGTTAGGCCTCTTGACAACATTTTTGGTAGAAGTGAACTGTAACTAGTAAATTGAAGGAACAAAGGTAAGATTACAGTTCGATCACATGTTCGGGTCGATAACCAGATGATTCAAATGGGAATGGTTCAAACACACTAACACGAACATGTTCTACAGTTGGTTCTTAGTTTGACCGACCGATCCAGTCAATATATGAAAGCATTACACATATTATCACATGATAGTATTAACTGAGTATAAGATATGTAACTGGCAATCTAAGACAACCGAGGTAGAGTTTCATGAAACATTGCAATTGGATTATTAAACTTGAAAAGATAGTTACTCCCTCTTTATTTTTTGAGTTAAATGCCATTTTAGTCCCTGTGGTTTGGGCCATTTTGCCAGTTTAGTCCAAAGGTTTCATTTTTAACCTGTGGATCCAAAAAGGTTTCACAGTTGCTATTTTAGTCCACTGGGTTAACTTCATCCGTTTTTTCTGTTAACGAGAAGGCCAATTTGGTCATTTTGTTTGTAATTCTGTTAACTAAAAGGGCAATTCAGCCATATAAAATGACCGAATTGGCCTTCTCGTTAACAGAAAAAACGGATGAAGTTAACCCAGTGGACTAAAATGGCAACTGTGAAACCTTTTTGGACCCACAGGTTAAAAATGAAACCTTTGGATTAAACTGGCAAAATGGCCCAAACCACAGGGACTAAAATGGCATTTAACTCTTATTTTTTATGGTAAATACAGAAAATTCTTAATCCAGACTGACGACGGGCCAGTGGGGAAACCCACTTTACCCGCTTTGGGCCTTTTTCTCTAGAAGCCCAATTATTTAAAAGCCCACCGGTCATAATAACCTTGCTCGCTAAGGCTTCTTCTATTTACAATGGGCGGGAAACAGCTAAGAAAAACAGGGTTCATTAAATGCTTGACAAGAGGCGGCTCCGGTCTAAGTCACTGTACTTATCCGGCAGACCATTAATGAAGAGGGTTATCCTACCGTTGGGGGTCAGACACGTGTCTGACCTTCCCAAGAACCTCCAAAAACCGTCGGATCATGCATGGGAGAATCCTTAACAAAGATAAGGGCTTGCTATTATATAAGAAGGAAGAAAGAGCCAAGGCAGGCATGAGCTCCGGCTTTCTCTCATTTATTATCCCTTCATTTACTCTCCTCTCATTAACTCCCGACCAATATTCTCTCATATTTACTACACACACACATCAATAAGATTCACACCAAAAAGGAAACTTTTCGGTGACTATATTCATCGGAAGAAGCTCCTATCATTTCCGGCAAGTTTACTTACTCTCACGCCGGAGCTTGGTCACGGATCCCCCTCCCGGGGTCCCCCGTGACGAGGCTAACGGTTTATTCTTTTGTAGCAAGCAAGGATAAAAGCTCTTGACGTCACCGAAGATCCATCTAACGTCAGCCGGAGGTTGGGTATTCGACATTGGCGCCATCCGTGGGACATCAGCTTGCCCGGTGTTCCCACATCAACACTCGACGTCCAAAGAGCAGCTTATCCTGTCAGAGACAACATGACCACCCCACATAACTCTCGTGTCACTCAGACGGCACAAAACGATTTGGATAAGGTCACCGTAGAGGATATTACTCATGAAGAAGGTAACGAGAACCAGGTAGAAAATCCAGGAGAAACGGGACATATCACTCCTAATTTCGTGGCCATGCACAGGGAAAAAATAACCAAGTGTCTTGAGGACTTAAAGAGACAGGAAAAACTCGACAGCCTCAGAGCCAGGCTCTCTTTTGACACACCCTCTAGCCAGGAAGGAACGAACCTTCAAAACAAGAACAACAGTGGTGACCTGCTGGAAACATTTATGTATGCCCTAAGGCAGATGTCTTCTGAGGAAAGGGAGGATCTGATCACAGGCCAGAAGTCCAAGGAAAAAGAAAAAGGGAAAGACAACTTTGGTGACGGCGGCTTGGACCAACCATACTTGCCACGAGATTTAGCCGAGGTCTCAAAGTTCACAAGAAGAATCTCAGAAGCACCTATGCCTCCCAAAACAAAGCTACCGCCAGGCTTTGATCGGTATGATGGAACGAGAGATCCAGAAGATCACCTGCACGCCTTCAGAGGAGCGGGGCAGCTAGGAAGGTGGCCTATGCCAGTATGGTGCCACATGTTTGTGCAAACCCTAACGGAGGGAGCCCGGCTTTGGTTTGATAGACTCCCCCCAGGGAGTATAGACAGCTATGAAGAACTGAGTGAGAAGTTCCTCAGGAACTTTGGCCAACAGAGGAAGGTGGTCAAAAATCCGAACGAAATCCTTCATATCAGACAAAGGGATAACGAACGAATAGACCAATACATGGAAAGGTTTGTTAAAGAAAGTATGAACATCAAGGACGTCCCAGAGGTCATGAAGATTAGTGGTTTCATAAATGGGCTGAAACACGCACAGCTATGTGAAAAGCTGGGAGAGGAGTTTCCACCCTCCTTCGACAATCTTATGGACAGAGTCCGGGCCTTCGTCCGGGGAAAGGACACGGTCAGCAAAGCAAAGGAGACGGACGTCACACCTCGGAGGATTGCTGCTGCAAGACCCCCTGATAAAGGTACACCCTATTCCCGGAAACCCGCCTTTGATAGAATGTTACATGATAGGGCAAGGCCCTCATACTCCCCCTATAGACCCCGAGGGAGAAGTCCCCCTCCCTATCCCGATAGCTTCACCCCCCTCATTAAAACCCCAAGTGAGATACTAGCCACAGAGAGGGTAAAGAATTCTTTCCTGAAACCACCCCCCATAAAACCGGGACCAAAGGCACAACCCAACGAGTACTGTGAATTCCACAAAGGTTTCGGGTACAAAACCGATGACTGTATGTACCTCAAAAGGGAAATAGAGGCTGCGGTGAAAACGGGGAGACTGGCCCATTTGGTCAAAGAAATCAAGGAGGGGGGAGGGGATCGCAAGGGAAGAGATGCAAGGGAGCCGGGGAGGGCAGACGTTGATATGATTAGAAGGAGAAATGAGTTTGATACCACCCGAAGTGTAAAGGCCAGAATCCTAGGCTCCCCGAACTGCATGAAAGCTCCCATCCTCATGCCATATTTAGAAGAAAGCGAGGTGCAGCGACTCCCGCTGAATATCTCAGCTGTAATAGCGGGGCACAAGGTGTCCAGGATACATGTGGATGGAGGGTCAGGCGTTGAGGTAATATACGAGCACTGCTTTCTTAGGTTCGACAGGGACATAAGGGACAGGTTGGAGGAAGATTCGATCCCATTGGTAGGATTCAACAACAATGTATCACATCCCCTGGGAAAGATCAGGCTCCCATTCACAGTTGGCGTAGAGGAGCGGGTCCGGACAGTAGATCTGACCTTCACAGTAGTCAGGGCGCCCTCTAAGTACAATGCAATCTTGGGAAGGCCCGGAATTGGAGATCTGCAGGCACAGGCCTCCACCCCTCATGGAGCTTTGGTATTCCAAACACCAAAAGGTCTCGCATGGGTTAAGTCCGCCTACGAAGTAGTTTCTTCCGTGTCTAAAGGGGAAGAACCAGGAAAATCCCAGGGAAAGAAGGTGGAAGAGTGGGTCCTCTGTGATAGGTTCCCAGAACAGACAGTCAAGGTGGGGAGCCACTTGAGTGACAAATGCAAGAGTGCACTGAAGGAGTTGCTCCTCCATAACATAGATATGTTTGCATTTCAACATGGAGACATGACGGGGGTCCCAAGGAGTCTAACGGAGCACCGGCTTAACACCTTTACATGGGCAAAACCAGTGAAACAAAAGAAGCGGAGTATGGGACCTAATAAAAGAAGGGCTGCTTGTGAAGAAACTCGGAAACTACTCAGAGCGGGGATAGTCAGGGAAGTCAAATACCCATCCTGGGTTGCCAACCCAGTCATGGTTCAGAAAAAAGACGGAGGATGGAGAATGTGCATCGATTTCCAAGACCTAAACAAAGCATGTCCCAAGGACTGTTATCCTCTTCCGGAGATAGACACCCAGGTGGACTCCTTGTCTCAATACCCCCTGAAGTGTTTCCTGGACGCCTACAAGGGGTACCACCAAATTCAAATGTCAATAGAAGACGAGGAAAAAACCGCCTTCATCACAGACGAGGGGACGTTCTGCTACACCAAGATGCCCTTCGGCCTCAAGAACGATGGGGCCACATACCAGAGGTTCATGAACACCCTGTTTAGGGATCAACGAGGAAGGAACTTGGAAGTATACGTTGACGACATTGTTATGAAAAGCTTGACGGAGACAGCCATGATAAGCGATATAGCCGAGACTCTCCACACTATGCAGGACGTGAATATGAAGTTAAACCCTGGGAAGTGCTATTTCGGAGTAGAAGAGGGTAACTTCCTGGGAGTAGTGGTCACCAAGGGTGGGATCAAGGCAAACCCGGAGAAAACCCAAGCGGTGGCTGAGATGCGATCCCCCAGGTCCCTGAAGGACATCCAGCAACTAAACGGAAGACCGATTGCATTAAACCGTTTCTTGTCGAAGGTGGCTGATAAGACCCTTCCTTTTATGAAGGTATTGAAAGACTTCCTCCAAACAAACAAGTTTAAATGGACTGCGGAGGCCGAGGCAACCTTTCAAGAAATGAAAGCATACATCTGCAAGCTCCCAATGCTGGCCACCCCAGTACCCGGGGACCCATTGCTCCTATATCTATCCGCCTAAAAAACGACCATAAGTGCGGTCATGATGGTAGAAAGGGAAGGGAGGCAGATACCCATATATTTCATCAGCAGGACGCTTAAAGGACCTGAGGAACGATACATGCCTTTGGAGAAACTCGCATTAGCTCTTGTCTTCGCATCCCGAAGACTCAGGAGGTATTTCCAAGGGCACAAGATTACCTTAATGACTGATCAGCCCTTCCAGAAGGTACTCAGGAGGCCGGAGCTGTCCGGACGGCTAGCTAAGTGGGCTGTGGAGTTAGGGGAACACTCTCTAGAGTTTAAGCCCAGGACAGCCATGAAAGGACAGATACTGGCTGACTTCTTAGCAGAAGTCCCTGAGGATGAAGAAAGGGAGCTATTGAAGTGGGAAGCTTTAGTGAAAGTAGAAAGAGAGAAGGAAGATGAGGCGGTGTGGAAGTTGCTCACCGATGGAGCATCCAGTGAAGAGGGAAGTGGAGCTGGAATCACACTAATAAGTCCTGAGGGGGTCGAGCTGACATATGTTGTAAGGATGGATTTCGAGAACACCAACAATACCGCAGAATATGAGGCCCTCCTAGCAGGGATGAGGCTGGCACAAAAAAATGAAAGCAAAACATGTAGAAGCCAGCACTGATTCACAGCTAGTAGTAAAACAGTGCCAAGGAGAATATGAAGCTAAGGATAGCACCATGGCTCGATATGTGGAGAAAGTTAAGGAGACGGCTAAGGCATTCAAAACTTTCAAGCTGGAGTACATCCCTCGTGGAAGGAACAGGAAATCTGATGCACTTAGCAAATTAGCCTCGATAGCATTTGACCACCTCGCGAAAGAAGTCAAAGTGGAGGTCCTGACATCCTCCTCCCTTAACACAGCAGAGGTTGCCACGGTCGAAAGTCCTCAAGAAACATGGATGACCCCAATAGTCAGATTTCTCCGGGATGGAACCCTACCCGAGGGGGAGTGGGCTGCCCGAAAGATAAGGGTCAGGGCCCTACAGTATGAACTGATCGAGGGAGAGCTATACCGAAGGTCATATCTGGGCCCATCCCTAAAGTGCGTTGATATAGAGGAAGTTGAATATGTGGTTAGGGAAATGCATGAGGGGATTTCCGGAATGCACTCGGGACCAAGAACGATAGTAAGAAAGGCAATGAATGTGAGGTTTTACTGGCCACGGATGTACGAAATGGCACCCGAGGAAATCAAGAAGTGTGACAACTGCCAGGTGCATGCACCGATGACCCACCGGCACAAACACCCCATGGTACCAGTTTCGACGTCGTGGTCGTTCCAGAAATGGGCCATCGACATAATTGGGCCTTTCCCGGAGGGTCCGGGGGGGGGGTCAAATACGTGGTGGTAGCCATTGACTATTTCACTAAATGGATTGAAGCAAAGCCATTGGCAAAGATCACTGGAGACCAGATGAGAAGGTTCGTGCTGGATAACATCATATGCAGATATGGGGTTCCAAGGGAGTTGGTGAGTGACAACGGGGTCCAATTTGCTGGAAGACTGTCACACCCTGGCTTTGCGGAAGCGTGGTTAATTTGGTGTGCCTTCTTAATACCATAGCTTAACCATAACAAAGCTATATGAAAGAAAACCATGCAAGATCATCCATTCGATTAAGTTTTAAAAACCAAATACAATAACATTGTCTTAACGGAAACACATCTCAACGACATAAACATTGTTCAACAAACATAGCATAACATAAAGATAGTTTAAGGACTGTGACTTGTCCAGGAAAGAGTCACATTCCCCAAACCCGGATGACCTTGTAACTAGTGCAGCGGGAAAACGTGTCATATCGCGCCAGATCCTTTAATTTCCTGAAATACATGTAAGTTGAAAAATCAACAATAATGTTGAGCGAGTTCATGTGTAAGTGAGTAAATAAACCTTTGTGAGTATAAAAATAGCCTTGGTATGTAGCAAATAAGGGAATTGAGATCACCAATGGTTTGCAAGGCCATTGATATATGTGAAGTGCAAATAGGGAGACTCAAACCTAGCAGATTTCGCCACGGCATTAGTATGTGGACAAAGTCACCCCGAGGTCCGTTTCTAGTTTGGCCTGGGGCTGGGCTCGCTACACCCAGATAGATCTACCGCTCCTGTCCCTCGGTCCTGCCATGAGGACTAATTGCCTCATATTGCTCCTACCCACTCACATGATCTAAGTAGTAAACCTCCTTACGCTAACCATACCATGTATAAAGTACTTGTAATCAAAGTAACATGTATTTCACCCCCGTAGTTAAGAAAACTGACAACAGTTAGAGAAAAGGGGGACATGAACTCACCGTGGTGCGTCTCTACCAAGTATGCCTCCAAATCAAACAGCTGTGTGACGACCTACACGTACTAACTCTATTAGACGGACGGTTGTGCCTTAGCTTTATGGTTTAAGTTTCTGGGAAATAGTTAGGCAACTATTTCGTGTTTACATTCTGTATATACTTGGTAGTCATTTTTCCTTCCCAATGATGGGGGATTTAATACATGTGCGTTCGTATTATTCGGATTACACTACTAAGTCTCACTTAATATATTTTATTCCTAACTCCAAAATATAAATATTCTTCCCAAAAATATTATATTTTAATACATGTGATTTTCCCAAAATAATACTTAGTAATATTATTTTTACTCTAAAAATAATATTTACGTAGTTCACAAAATAATCATAAACACTTATACAAGTGATGTTGTGAAAAATATATACTAAATATATATATGTATCACGTTTTATTTTGTGACATCCCACCTCCGATATTTTGTAAATAAGTCGTGGCGAAATCTATAATTTGAAAACAAGTCAAAATGTATTTCTAACACTTATAGTGAAAATATTTCTAAGTGTTAGGTTTTTGGAAAAATTTCGCCAGAGTTTCCTCTGTAACTGGAGGTGGCCACGCTTTCAAGCGTATCATTTTCTTTTATAAACCAAATCAACAATCTTCTTATTCAATCAAAACAATGTTCAAACCACAACTAGTCAAAATATGTATATAAATCGCATAAATTTCATGAACTGGTGATTTATCCAAACTATGGAGTAAATCTCATTACTTTTAGTGGATCTTTATATAAAAGAATCCGATTTTGTAAAAACCTCGTTTTTAAAGAAATTCCATCTTTACAACTTCTTGTAAAATTTGACAAAACTAGTTCTTTGTCGAAACTTTATGTTACACAAGTGTTTACACACTTGTGTGTTCTAAAAACCATTCGTGTTAGTGTAAGATCCGTCTTTGAAAATATGTTTTCTCTTGACACGTGGTCCTTTAAAAATACCGCTTGTAGATACGTAGATCTACTAGTTTTAAACACTATTTCACAAACAAAATCGTTTTTACACAAGTTCATGATATGTGAGTGGTAGAGTTTCGCCCTTTAACCCTTGTTACTTCCAAAACAACCTTATGTCATGATCCAAGATCATGACCAACCCAGGTTAAATGGCGATCCGAGCTACCACAACATAGATCGGGTCCAAATAATCACATAAATCAAATACTACAAGTTTTACACAACATATGAGCTTTTAACCACCTTTTTAGTGTTTTAAGTAGACTTTTGTGTGTCATCTTGTATGTTTACGAGTTTTAACCGTTACAAATCATATTAACCACTTTAAAATAGTTCAAGAAGGTGATTTAAGCAACATACCACTAGCTCGAGGCTAGGGAAGAATCTAGACGCAAATAGGGTGGATAAAAGCAAGAGAGTGAGGTCCTTCGCCTTCCGCTTGCACCAAGACTCCTTATATGCGATCCTTGATACTAGAATGATCTTGGAATGTGATGATGGAAGCCGAAAATATGATGGATGGATATAGGGGGGTTCGGCCGAAGCCTTTGAGAGAGAGAGGAGTGTGAGTGTGTTGAGTTGTGTAGTGTAAGTTATGTTGTGTTTAGAGATGAACTTATAGGCAATTAACACCACCATTAACCAATGGATTTTGTGTAGGAAAGATACTAAACAAAGTTGATTATAATATTCATTTGAAGGACAAGGTGTGTCCCCCCTCATGGGGACGGTTTCTAGGGGGGGGGGTTAGTCCACCTTCAACTAATTAGTTGGATAATAGTTAGGTTAAGTAAGTTAGTTAAGTGCTTAACCCGGTTAGTAGTGTGTAGTATGTTATGACGGGTGTTAGGGTATTCAGGGACCCTAACTGGCTCAGAAAAAGATAAATAATGAAAATAACAATATTTTCATGTTCCGGGTATAGTCCGGTTGTTCGGTTGGATAGTAATCCGTTAAAGTGCTTAACAAAGCTTTAAAGTGTCGTTAATATCCTTTTTAGTGACACAACTTATTTCTGACACTTTGGAAAGTGTCTAGTAATATTTTTCTCATGTTTTGGCACTTTATTAGTTAGCTAAAAGCTGAATTATTAAGTAAAGTGCTGAATTTTTGTACTTAAAGTACGTTTTAGGGACATCCAGTCATTGTAACTTATTCCTAGAGACGCAGTTCTACAACCCTTGTATCCCTACACTCACCACTAGTGTAGCAAAATATTTCTGGCTCATACAGGCCTTAGAGGCAGTGTCTGCCTGATGCTGGCTTTATCAGCATGTTCTATAGGTTATCGGTTATAGTGCTACTGTGCTTTTTGTGCATCATGTTTGTCACTAAGGTTCAGTATGTAAATAATGTAGTGACAGTAAGTAAAGTATGATGCAGGTATATGCATGTATCAGAAATCAAGTAGCAGTTCATCAGTAATTTCAAACAAGCACAGTAATTAAGCAGTAATTAATTATTAATTAAGTCGTACGGATACCTGGTTTAGTGCGGGTTGTCACATTCTCCCCCCGTTAGAAAAATTTCGTCCCGAAATTTTAAGTTCTGCTTGTAGATGCAGGGTTCTTAGGAAATAGGTGGGGTATTTCTCTTTCATCCGGTCCTCACGCTCCCAGGTGTATTCAGGACCATGTCTGGCGTTCCAACGAACTTTGACGAGCTTGACACTGCTCCGGCGGGTCTTGTTTACTTTCCAATCCGTAACCTCAACCGGTTCTTCAACGAAATGGAGCGTGTCGTCAACATGAATCTCGTCGATGGGAATGGCAATGTCATCTTGAATTGGGCTTTTCTTCAGGTTGGATACATGAAATGTATCGTGAACACCATTCAGTTCAGTAGGTAAATCCAACTTGTATGCTACCAGTCCTATTCTTTCCAAAACTCTGAAAGGACCAATGTAGCGCGGATTTAACTTCCCACGCTTTCCGAAGCGTGCCACACCCTTCCAGGGTGAAACTTTCAATAACACCATTTCTCCAACTTGGAATTCCACATGTTTCCGGTTTGGATCCGCATAGGCTTTCTGTCTGTGGCGAGCTGCTTCGATGCGTTTTAGAATCTGCGCAATCTTGTTTGTCGTCTCTTGGACGATTTCGGGACCAGCAAGCTGCCTATCACCTGCGTCAGCCCAGCATAGTGGTGATCGGCACTTGCGTCCGTAAAGGGCTTCAAATGGCGCGACACCAATACTGGTGTGGTAGCTGTTGTTGTATGAAAATTCGACCAAAGGCAAATGCTTATCCCAGCTACCGCCCAAATCCATAACACACGCTCTCAGCATGTCTTCCAAAGTCTGTATCGTTCGCTCGCTTTGACCGTCAGTTTGCGGATGAAACGCAGTGCTCAGATTTAATTGTGAGCCAAAAGCCTCTTGGAAGGATTGCCATATCCTTGACACAAACCTTCCGTCTCTATCAGAGATGATCGAGAGAGGCACTCCATGACGTGCGACGGTCTCTCTCATGTATATTTCGGCCAATTTGCTCATATTATCCTTCTCTTTGATAGGTAAGAAGTGTGCTGACTTCGTTAGGCGGTCAACTATCACCCAGATAGTGTCATGACCTCTTGGCGTTTTTGGCAACTTTGTAACAAAATCCATTGAAATTTGTTCCCATTTCCATTTGGGAATCTCTGGTTGTTGCAGAAGTCCTGAAGGCTTCTGGTATTCCGCTTTAACCTTAGCGCATGTTAAACATTTGCTCACATAAACAGCAACGTCGCCTTTCATCCTAGGCCACCAATAGTAATCTTTGAGATCCTGGTACATCTTATCCGCTCCAGGGTGGATAGAGTACCGCGACTTGTGAGCTTCATAAAAAATGACCTTCCTTAAACCTCCAAACAAAGGAACCCAAATCCTTTTCTCAAAATATAACGTTCCTTCCTCGTTTGGTACCAGTAGCTTCTCCATCCCACGGAGATATTCTTCTTCAAGGTTTCCTTCTTTGAGAGCTTCTTTCTGCACGGCACGAATGCGCAAGGAAAGATCGGTTCGGATAATCATTTCTAAAGCCCTAACCCTTATGGGCTTGATCCTCTCCTTCCGACTTAGGGCATCGGCGACCACATTCGCCTTCCCTGGATGGTACTTTATCTCGCAGTCGTAATCGTTCAGCAACTCAACCCATCGTCTCTGTCTCATATTCAACTCCTTCTGGTTGAATATGTGCTGTAGGCTCTTGTGATCTGTAAAAATTGTACACTTTGTACCATAAAGGTAGTGTCTCCAGATCTTTAATGCAAAAACCACTGCGCCAAGTTCCAAATCATGTGTGGTATAGTTCTTTTAGTGCACATTCAATTGAAGCGATGCGTAAGCAATAACCTTTTGGCGTTGCATCAACACGCAACCCAATCCTTGGCGCGAAGCGTCACAGTATACCACGAAATCATCTGTACCTTCCGGTAGTGCTAAGATTGGCGCATTGCAGAGCTTATCCTTCAATATCTGGAACGCTTCTTCCTGTTTGATTCCCCAATCAAACTTCTTATATTTCTGCGTGAGGAGCGTCAATGGTTGAGCGATTTTTGAAAAATCCTCAATGAACCTTCGATAGTAGCCAGCCAAACCCAAGAATTGTCGAATCTCGGTTGGCGTCTTTGGCATTTCCCAATTCTTGATCGCTTCGATCTTGGTTGGATCCACATGGATTCCATCTCCGTTCACCACGTGTCCAAGAAATTGTACTTCACGTAGTCAAAACTCGCACTTAGAGAACTTGGCATACAACTGTTCCTTCCTCAGCAACTCCAAAATTGCTTTTAGATGTTGTTCGTGCTCAGCCTTTGTTCTTGAATAAATCAAGATATCATCGATGAACATTATCACGAACTTATCCAAGTACGGCTTGCAAACTCTATTCATTAAGTCCATAAAGACTGCAGGTGCGTTTGTCAAACCAAACGGCATAACAAGGAACTCGTGGTGTCCATAACGAGTTCTGAAGGCTGTCTTCGGGATACTCTCCTCTTGTATCCTTAACTGATGGTATCCAGATCGAAGATCGATCTTTGAATAAAAGCTTGAGCCTTGCAGTTGATCAAACAGATCATCAATCCTTGGCAGAGGGTACCTATTCTTGATCGTCAGCTTGTTCAACTCCCGGTAGTCAATACACATACGAAAACTACCGTCCTTCTTTTTGACAAACAGGACTGGAGCTCCCCAAGGCGAGAAGCTTGGTCGGATAAAACCCTTGTCTAACAACTCTTGAAGTTGTGTCGACAGTTCCTGCATCTCAGACGGAGCAAGTCTATAAGGTGCCTTAGCCACAGTTGCGGCGCCTGGAACCAAGTCAATGCGGAACTCTACTTGTCTCTGAGGTGGCAGTCCAGGTAAGTCCTCTGGGAAGACTTCCGGATACTCCCTCACGACAGGGATGTCTTCTATTCTTGGCTCAGCAGCCTTCTTATCCACAATGTGTGCCAGGAAGGCAACACATCCCTTTTGCAAACACTTTCGCGCTTTCAGGCAGCTGATAATTCTTAACGGCGTATCACGCTTCTCTCCGTGAACCACAATTGTTTCGCCATATTCAGTTGGAATACGAACGACCTTTTCGTGACAAACTATCTCCGCCTTGTTGCCTGATAACCAATCCATTCCTACCACCACGTCGAAGCTTCCCAACTGGACTGGTAGTAGATCCAAAGCAAACTCACGTTCTCCCAATTCGATCACACAGCCTCTGATAACTTCATTGGCTTCTACTAACTTCCCATTGGCCAATTCGATTGAGTACAGAATATCTAACTTATTAGCGGCTAAACCAAGCATATTCTTAAACTCTAACGACACGAAGCTATAATCGGCACCAGTATCAAATAAAACGGATGCATAGCGTTGATTTACAGGGAACGTACCAGTAACGACATTGGGGTCCTGGCGCGCTTCCCTTGCTTTGATTTGGAACACTCTTCCACGGGCTTGGTTTAACTATGGGCAGTTCCTCTTAAAATGCCCAATATCACCGCAGTTAAAGCATCCAAGTCTTTGCCCGTTTCCACCCCCATTTCCAGCTTAGTTGTTGTTTTGGTTCGCATTCCCAGCCTGATTCGCATTGTTGCCTCGATTCCCGTTTCCTCCATTGTTTACTTGTGGGCGATTTCCATTACCACCACGATTATTATTCCTATTCCCAAATCCTCCTTGGCCTCCCCGGCCAGCACTAGCCCAACAAGAATCCTTCAAGTGGCCCGGCTTTCCACATGCTTCGCATACTTTCACACTACAATGGCCGGTATGGTGGCGTTGACAGGTATTACACTTGGGCTGGGTGCCCTGATATCCTTTTCCTTTCTTTCCACTACCAGCTGTAACCTGAGCTGGCGTGCCTGATCCTCCTTTCTTAACCGCCACACTGGCGCCCTGCTTGAAGTTTGAGAACTTCCGTTTGTTACCTCCTGATGACTCGACGTGAGTCTCTTTCTTCTTAAGCTCAGCATCATCAAACTTGTTCAGGCGAATAGCTTCCTCTGTGAGAGCCACGCTCAAATCGATCGCCTCAGTAATGGTCGCAGGCTTTGATGAGGTCACCATGCTTATGATTTGAGGAGCTAATCCCCAAATGAAACGTTCAATCCGCTTGAACTCCGGAGTGACCATGTAGGGTACCACATGTGATAAGTCATGGAATCTTTGAACGTACTCTGCGATCTTTGGACCTTCCATTTTCAAGTGCCAGAACTCGGTTTCCAATCTTTGGATTTCCGCGCGAGAGCAGTACTTTTTGCGCATAAGTTCCTTCAGTTCGGTCCAGGTTAGCGCGTAGGCAGCAACTTCACCAAGTGTCTGTACTTGCAAATTCCACCAAGAGAGGGCTCCATCCAAGAATAGCCCTGAGATATAGGTGACTTGCTGATCTAGCGCGCATTTCCTCATGCGAAGAACAGATTCAGTTTTCTCGGCCCAACGAACAAAGGCGACAGCACCTCCTGTGCCATCAAAGTTGACCGGTTTGCAGTCTAGAAACTGCTTGTAGGTGCATCTTGCACATACGTTATAACATACGATCGGCATTAGCATCATTGCTAAAGATATCCATTTAGGTCATGGTAGGTCTAAATGTCTTAGTATTACCATGAGGTGGATTATTGTTGTTGCCAGTGTTGCCAGAGTTGCTTCCACTAGTCCCTCCTTGAGAGGCGGCGTATTGTGCAATGGCAGCAGCGATAATTTGCTGGAGTTCTGCCTCATTGGTAGGCATGTGGGTCTCACGTCTCGGCGGCATCTTCTAAAAGATGGTTTACGTTGGTCAGGCCATAGTAAAGATCCCATGTTATAATACGTAAGTCAGGTCATAATGTAGCGTACGTATATAATGATAGTAATAGTACATAACATCTCATGTTATAATCATATCAATCACAAAACATCAATCACACAACATCCCATGTCATAGAATATAAATAATCAAATCAAGCATCAAGTATGATGAGAATACTGCGATTGCCATATATCGAGACCACATAGTAAGCGTACAAGTACATCACAGCGTCATACAACATCAGTCGACTATGGGCTACATCACCCTAGTCCAAAAACTATATCAAATCTGTGTCAATACATCAAATACATGTCAATAAAAGTCAGAATCAAAATGTAGTCTCCAAAAATGTTGTGCAGTCAAAAGCATTCGCCGTCTTCTCACCAATGTCTACCTATACGGTACTGAAGAGCTCTACACGGATGGCGGTGGAGGAGGGGGAAAGTGAGTGTAAAACAAGCGACGCAAATGGAGCCAGTCCTCCTCCATGGCTCTCTGGGTACGCAAGAATGAAGCAACCTGCTGCTCCAGGGCAAAAAGGCGTGCAGCATAGTCTGGTGGTACAGGTCGAGAGGGCTGCAAAGGAGAGTGGGTCTGACCCTGGCACTGACATGGCGGCGGCTGGGCTCTCTCAAGCTCCTGAATGCGCTGTGTGTGTGCCTCGTGCTGGGCGACAAAAGACATCAGAATGTCCTCAATAGTATACCCCATGTGGAAAGAATGGTAGGGGTCAGTCGGTGGCATGGCAGAAGGTGACGCCCAGAGAAACGGCTCACTGGTGGGATCAAAAGGTGCCACATGAAATGGAGAAACAGGGGAAAAAGTAGCAGACGGTGGTATAGCAGGGATAGATACTGGTACATGTCCAAAAGGGTGAGCCGAAGAACCTTCTCCAGGTCGTGCTGGAGGTGTAAACCGAGGAAATGAAAAGGAGGTATCAATGTGACGGGTATCAGTGATCTGAGGGGGAATAGGTGGGACCTCATCATCAGCAGGAATCCACCCATGCTGGGCGTGCTCATCTCGTGGGTCAATCTGTGCCTCAAAACGTGCACGATCAAACTGAACTGGCATAGGATCATGGTGAGGTGCAACAAGAGGGTCAACTGGTGCATCAGCAATAAGTGGGGGATCAACATGATCAGCAGCAATGACATGATCGCCCTCCAACAACGAAGCATCTATAGGATGATCATCAATGGGTGGGTCAGCAATGACAGGCTCAATAAACATGCCAGCATGAGCAGGGTCATGCTCAAGCACAGGGTCAGGAGCAGGGTCTAGTGGCTGCTCGGGCTCATCAAAGGCCATCTCAAAATCAAACTCAGGGTCGATGGGATCAACTGGGTCAACTGGGTCGACTGGATCCTCCATAGGCTGATCCAAGGGTATAAACTCTATATCCTCATCCGGGTCGAATCCTGGGGGAAAGTCAGGATCGGAATCCTCCACCTCCTCGTGGTCGAAAGCAAAACTAGGAATAGGGGCAACAGAGGATGCCTGGTCGGGATCTGATCCGTGAGAAAAGTGCTGCGCACTCTGAGTGTGTGAAGGTGCGGAGGCCACAGACTCGAAAGAGTCTGGGACCGGTGAGTGAGCAGGTGACTCCTCAGCGGGAGCATCTGCGATCAACAAAAGATCTCCAGCAACAAGAAGGGCCTCGCCCTGAACATCCTCCTCTAAGGGCTCGTCATCAAACAGATCGACGTCGCCATCATCGTCGGCTTCGAGAAGCAAATCGTAAGCAGGATATGAAGCAAGCGGTATGGGAGCAGGGATCTCCACTAACGGTAGGTCCCCGGCCAAAGGGCCATCAGCGAGCTCATCAGCACCATCAGGTAAAGCGAAGGGCTGAAAGTCGTCCTCGTCCGTGCTAGTAACGTCGGATGTGTGGACCTCATGCTCTGAAGACTCTAGGTCATCTGATACTATAGGTCTAGGTCCTGTGGTGTCTGAGTCACCTGTGCCAGAGGTGTCTATGGTGTCTGTAACATAAACACAAATATGCACAAACAGTCAATCATACAATCAAATAATCACATAAGTCACCAAGTAAGCATTCAAATAATTCTCCTAGTCCCACTAGCCTCCCAGTCTCTCAGACTGCTTTCCCTAGTCCCACTAGCCAATCCTCCTAGTCCCACTAACCAATTCTCCCAGCCTCTCAGACTGCTCTTCCTAGTCCCACTAGCCAATTCTCCTAGTCCCACTAGCCAACTACCTCGGCCTCTCAGACCGAGCCTCGGCCTCCCAGACCGAGCCTCAGCCTCCCAGACTGAGCCTATAAATAATAAATAAAATGTGCTCAACATTTGTTTATAAAAAAGTTTTGGATCTGGACTTAAGTGGTATGCAGTAAAAATGTTTTCGTGAGAGCCCTAGTGATCATAGTCTAGACTAGAGAAAGAATCCTAGTTCGCTATGATCAGAGCTCTGATACCAAGCTGTCACACCCTGGCTTTGCGGAAGCGTGGTTAATTTGGTGTGACTTCTTAATACCATAGCTTAACCATAACAAAGCTATATGAAAGAAAACCATGCAAGATCATCCATTCGATTAAGTTTTAAAAACCAAATACAATAACATTGTCTTAACGGAAACACATCTCAACGACATAAACATTGTTCAACAAACATAGCATAACATAAAGATAGTTTAAGGACTGTGACTTGTCCAGGAAAGAGTCACATTCCCCAAACCCAGATGACCTTGTAACTAGTGCAGCGGGAAAACGTGTCATACCGCGCCAGATCCTTTAATTTCCTGAAATACATGTAAGTTGAAAAATCAACAATAATGTTGAGCGAGTTCATGTGTAAGTGAGTAAATAAACCTTTGTGAGTATAAAAATAGCCTTGGTATGTAGCAAATAAGGGAATTGAGATCACCAATGGTTTGCAAGGCCACTGATATATGAGAAGTGCAAATAGGGAGACTCAAACCTAGCAGATTTCGCCACGGCATTAGTATGTGGACAAAGTCACCCCGAGGTCCGTTTCTAGTTTGGCCTGGGGCTGGGCTCGCTACACCCAGATAGATCTACCGCTCCTGTCCCTCGGTCCTGCCATGAGGACTAATGGCCTCATATTGCTCCTACCCACTCACATGATCTAAGTAGTAAACCTCCTTACGCTAACCATACCATGTATAAAGTACTTGTAATCAAAGTAACATGTATTTCACCCCCGTAGTTAAGAAAACTGAAAACAGTTAGAGAAAAGGGGGACATGAACTCACCGTGGTGCGTCTCTACCAAGTATGCCTCCAAATCAAACAGCTGTGTGACGACCTACACGTACTAACTCTATTAGACGGACGGCCGTGCCTTAGCTTTATGGTTTAAGTTTCTGGGAAATAGTTAGGCAACTATTTCGTGTTTACATTCTGTATATACTTGGTAGAGACGCACCACGGTGAGTTCATGTCCCCCTTTTCTCTAACTGTTTTCAGTCTTCTTAACTGCGGGGGTGAAATACATGTTACTTTGATTACAAGTACTTTATACATGGTATGGTTAGCGTAAGGAGGTTTACTACTTAGATCATGTGAGTGGGTAGGAGCAATATGAGGCCATTAGTCCTCATGGCAGGACCGAGGGACAGGAGCGGTAGATCTATCTGGGTGTAGCGAGCCCAGCCCCAGGCCAAACTAGAAACGGACCTCGGGGTGACTTTGTCCACATACTAATGCCGTGGCGAAATCTGCTAGGTTTGAGTCTCCCTATTTGCACTTCACATATTTCAATGGCCTTGCAA
Organism: Helianthus tuberosus; assembly: GCA_030545235.1. Classification (NCBI taxonomy): domain Eukaryota; kingdom Viridiplantae; phylum Streptophyta; class Magnoliopsida; order Asterales; family Asteraceae; genus Helianthus; species Helianthus tuberosus. The sequence continues at coordinate 111,625,728 of CM060402.1, forward strand.
ACCATTGGTGATCTCAATTCCCTTATTTGCTACATACCAAGACTATTTTTATACTCACAAAGGTTTATTTACTCACTTACACATGAACTCGCTCAACATTATTGTTGATTTTTCAACTTACATGTATTTCAGGAAATTAAAGGATCTGGCGCGGTATGACACGTTTTCCCGCTGCACTAGTTACAAGGTCATCCGGGTTTGGGGAATGTGACTCTTTCCTGGACAAGTCACAGTCCTTAAACTATGCTTATGTTATGTTGTGTTTGTTGAACAATGTGTATGTCGTTAGGATGTGATTCCGTTAAGACAATGTTGTTGTATTTGGTTTTTTTTAAAACTTAATTAAATGGATGATCTTGCATGATTTTATTTCATATAGCTTTGTTATGGTTAAGCTATGGTATTAAGAAGTCACACCAAATTAACCACGCTTCCGCAAAGCCAGGGTGTGACAAAGACCCTTCAAACCATGGTGCGAGCAGATGCGGATCCAACAAGTGTTTACTTCCGTTACCTATGCCCAGAGTAACGGGTTAGTGGAGAGAGCCAACCAAAGCGTCATCAAAGGGATGAAGGGTAGGCTTGGGAGGAAACAGAAAGGCCGGCTGGAAGAACTTCCATTTGTGTTGTGGGCATACAGAACCACCCCCAAAAGTTGCAACGGGGAAACCCCGTTCAGCCTTACCTACGGGACGGAGGCTGTCATCCCTGCTGAGATCGGATCCCCAACTGCCCGAATGAAGCTTCGGGATGAGGAGAATGAGCAGGACCTCAGGATGAACCTAAACTTGTTGGAGGAAAGAAGGGAAATAGCAGCAGTTAAAGAGGCCTAATACAAAAAGCTTCTGGGAAGTTATTACAACGCCAGGATGAAGAAGCTCAACATCGTCCCAGGGGACCTAGTTCTTAGGGCCAACGAGGCTAGTCTGCAGGAAAACGCCGGGAAGCTAGGCCCCAACTGGGAAGGACCCTACAAAGTCACGTGGGCGAATGGCAAAGGGACGTGCAAGTTGGAAACACTAGAAGGCAAGGAGGTTCCCAGGACATGGAACCTCATGCAGCTCAGGAAGTATTACATGTAAAGGGGTACACCCAAGGAAAACGGCCAAGAGCCACTTTTGTAATAGATAACTATATGTACGAGGGCCTTCCCCCCAAGAGGATGAACCTTTTGTAAACAATCTATGACGGGAAGTATAAGCCCCCAAAGATTAAATGAAAGACGGACGGAAACGTCCCATTTTGAGAACACAATGGACGGTTGCACCTGGGCAGACGTGCCTAAGGACACCATTAAATCTAAAACTAGAACAAACAAACACGCGTGTATGAGGCATTCAAAGCATGCCCAAAAGCCCGGCCGTGGGGCTAATAAAGGTCTAGCTAACCTGAAACGGACAAAACAAGTTAAAAACATAGCACCGCATTATAAACTTGTCCACCGATTGGCCTCGAACAGACAATCACAGTTTAACAAAACAAACAAAAAAAAAACAAATAATGCAAACACACCCACATGTACAAAACTACGAAAGGGAATCTGCTTTATTTACTACAAAATACATATACAAAGAAAAACCCTAACAACTTGGGCAAGAATTAGCAATGTACAGGATTGCAAACACAGCAAGAATTAGCCCCTCGCTAAAATAGCTTAAAAATCCCCAGGAAATCACCAAACTGGCCTCCGGTAAGAACCCCTGCAAAAGCAAAACAGGCAAGAAACAGGCTACAAAACAAAAAGGCCATACATAACTATGAGCCATACGGCTAAAGATCGAAGTGGTCCCCAACACAAAAGACCACCCGCGATAGTCAAGCAAAACACACAAGTATCCCAAAGTAAGTTAAAGTTATTACAACCATATCGAAGTGTATCAAATATTTGGAATTCATTGAGGATCACCCCCGGAAAGAGACGGCGGAGACGAAGGACCGGCAGAGGAGAACAGGGTCTTCAATTCATCAATAGAGATCAAGGGATGCTCCAGGATTTTGGCAAGGATGGTTGGGGTTTTACGCCCAAACTCCCCATTCAGTTTGGATAGCCTCTTTTTTGCCTTGGAATTATAAAGAGGAGTCTCTTTTCTACCCAATCCTTGGGCAGAATAGGCATAACCATCCTTTAACCCCGCCTGGTAGCCAACATCCCTATAAGCCCTGTAGACCTCCTCTAAGCCGCTTTTAAAGTCCTCCGATTGAGAAACAGCAGTGAGAAAAGCCCCAAAACCTTCAGTGATCAACCAATGTTTCTCCCCCGCCAATCCTTGATTATCATCGGAAGTTACTCCATAGTCCGCGTATATAGTGTTGAGCTGCTCCTGGGAAACGGAACCAACTTCCTTCAAATGCCTCAGCTCAGCAGCAAGCTCCCCCTTCTCCTCAACCAACGATGCCATCTCCCGCTCCCAAGCCCGTTCCTTCCTCTCAAGCATAGCCCCAGCCCCCTAAACAAAGAATCAGTGAGTATGTATGTATAAAAAAGGGGGGGAGAAGACTATGCACCTTCTCCTCCTGTAATCTCCTCTCAGCATCAACCACCCGGCTCCTAAGCCCAGCAACAACCGACTGGGAAGCCTTAAGCTCAGCCTTAAGCCCTTCGTTCGCCTTCCTCAGATCATCAACCCTTTGCAGCATCCCAGCACCCCTGAAAAAGCTTTCACACAGAGACATACTGTATTGATCGTCAAAGAGATCATCCCTCAGGGCGGAGTTCACAAATTTATGTGAAGGAGGGACAGCATGGCTCAAAAAGTCCCTAGCAGCTTCAGGAGTCCCTATAACGGAAGAATTAGTTACCTTCCATTTAGGGACATAAGTAAAGGGGAGGGCGTCAGCAAACAAAGGGGCAAGAGGGGATCGATGAACAGGGCCTTCGAGGGTAGTGGGTTTGCTAGTCCTAGTAGCATGTGGGGGAGAAAGTTCGAAAGCTGAGGAAAAGCGAGCCACCCCCACCTCAGAGGCCTTGTCCCGGATACGGGAAGGAGAGGGACCAGTAGGAATTTCTATAGGCTCCAGGGAACTCCGCTGAGAACAAAGAAAAGGAGCAATCAGGAACTACACAGAAAGACAAAGAAAAAAAAAGGGAGAAAAGAAAACTTACCAACAAAGGAGCACTCACTAAGCTTGAGGACTTCAAGTGCTTAGACAGGGAACCTTTGACCCCAGCAGGGGGAAGATCAGAAACGGCTCTAGAGGAAGGGGAAGCTTCTGGCCACTGGCACTACGGAGCCTCTGACGGATGCTACGAGGTGCAAGAGCCGGTTGGGGGCTAGCAGACCTCCTCTTACGAACTAACTGTATCTCCACATCTTCACCATCACTTTGACCGGAAGGATGAACAGGAGGAAAGTCGGGAGAACTCTCCTCCTCACCAGAAGGATTCTCCTCATCCCCACCTAGGGTGGCAGAACCTCCTGCCCGGATGGATCCCCCAGCAACCTGCACTTCCACATTCAGCCTGGGATCAACCTCATTATCAACCACATACTTTACATCCTTGGAATCACCCTGAAGAAGCCTCCACAAAGTTATCTCTGCACAAAAAAGAAGGCACTAAAGATGACTACGGAATTTCCAAAGACATAAAGGAAGAATGAATGTAAGAAGCAAACCAAGAACAAAAAGGTACCTTTCTTGCCGAAAAAAGCCCTTGGACGGACTGGATAAGAGGGACTCAGCCCCCCATAGCAAGCGTCCCTTCGGAAAAAGTGAACGCCATCGTTGGGTTGTCACACATCCTTTTCCACTGAACAGTCTCGGCTGCAGAAAGGGTGGGAATGGTGTCCTCGATAGCAGCGTCAAGATCCTTTGGCAAAGGAGAATCCGTCAACATAGCGGCTGAAACAAAGATGAATCTACACTTCCAGTCCTTCGGATAAGTAGAAGTGGGCATAAAACTGTAACAGGGCCTGGAAACGTTGTTCTGTCGCTTCGCGAATGTCACACCCCTTTCTGCGGCAGAAGCACGAGGTGTGATCATGAAAGGTTCTCATTGCATACGAAGAGTAAACATGCTACATGCTCGTAAAATAACATTCAAATACCATAATTTGAAAACATACGTTAGCGTTTACATCGCTAAGTCGCATAAAACATTGTCTTAAAAGTTTACAACTTTATTCAAAGTTAAACACAAGCGACATCCACGAGCATAAGCTAGACCACGCGCACATCCATCCTAGTTACCTGAAATACATGTGAGTTTTTGGAAAAACGTCAACATAAAGTTGGTGTGAATTCATGCAGTTTTGTATTTCATGTTTGTATACTTTGTATGAAAACATAGTTTGTGAGTAAATCAAGTTTTCATATATAAATCCAGTTTCATGTGTACCCCACGTACCCATGTATAATTCAATCTTTTCTTGAGTACCCCACGTACTTCAAGTTATATATCAATCCTCTTGAGTACCTCACGTACTTCAAGTTATTTATCAATTCTCTTGAGTACCCCACGTACTTCAAGTTATTTATCACTTTTTGTATGGTATGAATTTTATGTAAATACAGTATTTCTGTACTCATCAGATTGTTAATGGGTTGCAAAGCCATTAACATGTGACACGTCATAGGAAGTCACCAAACCTAAGGCATTTAATTGGTATATTCTGAGACACAAAAGCACTTCCTCGGTTCTCGCCCCGACCGGGAGTGTGGCTGCCAGGCACCCGTTAGATCTAACCTTTTGTTCTGCGGTCTGAATGTATACGTTGATTAATGGTGCTTCTGTACCCTATTCGTGACACTATTTCTCATAACGCATCCTACTTGGTTCTCGTCCTCACCAAGCGCGTTTCTTGTTATCATTTCTCATAGCGCCTTATACTTGGTTCTCGTCTCACCAAATGCGCTTCTCATATTCATATATTTCGTCACACTTGGTTCTCGTTCTCACCAAGTGTACTTCTTGTATTTATATCATACCATTTATAAACATTGTACTTTTGTACATGTATTTCACCCCCGAAGTTATAAAAACTGAAAACAGTTAAAGAGAAAAGGGGGAGCATGAACTCACAACTTTGCGTTCCTAGCGTCGTAAACTCCACCGGATTTGCTTAATTAACGTCGTAACCTATACGCGTTTTCTTAACGTTAGTCACTAGACTTGCGTCGCACAAGTACAGTCACTCTCTTTTGTATATTTTCTTGTGTTAAAAATATTCTATATTTTTAACTACGTATCTTACTTATATTATTTTCTCCAAAAATAAATATAAGTCTTTTGTGTTTTGCACTTTGCACCCGAATTATGTTTCTTGTATGTTGTATGTGTATTTTTATATTTCTACTCCTCATGAGTATTTAGTGTATTTTTAAGTCTTAATACACTAGCACGTATAACACATACTATATACACTTAACACACAAGTTGGTGATCAAATAATATATATTTTTCTCTCAAAAATATATACTTACTATCCATTTTTATTCTTGAAGAAATCCTCATTTCTTATCATCAAAAATCAGGGAAACCTTAGTAATACTCTTAAGCACATTTTTAGGGAATAAGTTTCTCAAAAACTTATATTTTTCTAAGTGTCAAAATTTATAAAAATTTTGACAGAGTTTCCCCTAAAAATGGAGGTTTCCCACGTTTTCAAAACGTGTGTTTATTTTCTTTTAAATCATCATCAATCATCAACAACAATTATCAATAATATTCGTCAACAATAATCACTAATTTCATGAACTTGAATATTTACAAAATGTGTAGTAACTTACTAGCACATTTAGTAAGTCTTGTTATCTTTAAAAATAAGTTTAATTTCTTAAAGACCTTATTTTTAAAGAATATGAAGTTTCACAACTTCTAGTCGGTTTTCACGAAAATTATTTCTTTGTTAAAACCTTTGTTACACAAGTGTCCACACGCTTGTTTGTTCATAAAAACACTCTAGTTCATGAAAGATCCGATTTTAAAACATGATTTCTCTAACGCTTGGTCCTTTGAAAATACCACTTGCAGATACGTAGATCTGCTAGTTTTAAACACTATTTCACAAGTTAAATTGCTTTTACACAAGTTCATGATGTGTGTGGTAGAGTTTCATCATTTAACCTTTGTTACTTCAAAAATAGCTTTATGTTAAGATCCATGATCTTACTAAACCGGGTTAAACGATGATCCGAGCTACCACATCATAGATCGGGTCTAGATAATCATGTATTTCAAATACTACAACTTTTACACAACTTATGTGCTATTAACCACTATTTTTCATGTTTTTAGTAGACTTTTTGTGCATCTTATTGCATGTTAACGAGTTTTAACCGACAAAAATCCTTTTAACCACTTTAGATAAGTTCAAATATGAGTTTTAAGTGTTATACCTCTAGCTCAAGGCTAGGGAAGAATCTAAGCACAAATCGAGTGGATAAAAGCAAAGTAGAGAGGTCCTTCGCCTTCCGTTTGCTCCAAGGTTCCTAATATGCGACCCTTAACACTTGTGTGATGTTGGAAAGTGATGAAGGAAGCTTGAAAAATTGATGGATATGGGGATGCTTGGCCGAAACTTAGAGCAAGAGAGAGAGGTGTATTGTGAAGTGGTGTTGTGATGGATGATTATGTTGTGCTATCTTAGCATCTTATAGACAAATAGAAGGGTTATTATCCAAAGGAAATTGTGCTCTCTAGATATTAGACAACAATTCAAAAAGGATGGAAGTGTGTCCCCATATGGGGAACTCGGTCAAGAAGGGGGGGGGGGGTCTTGGTTACAATTCAACTCCAAGTTACACCATCTAGTTACATAAACTAGTTTCATTTCAAGTATTATTTCTAGTGTTAAGTGTGTTAAGTAATATACAGTGTGTTAGGGTGTTCGGGGACCCTAACTAGCTTAGAAAATAAAAACAATGCTTCTAGCATTATTTTGGTGTTCCGGGTATTGTCCGGTTGTTCGGTTACATACCGATTCGTTAAAGTGCTAAATTACACTTTTTAGTGTCGTTTAAGTACCTTTCTTGTACTCTTTCGATTCCCAACACTTAGGGAAATATTCTGGATAATAAAACGACATTTCTGCATAATATTTATATGCTTAAATGCTGAATTATTGCTGAATTTTATAAATTCTGCACTTAAAGTGCGTTTCGGGTGCTTTTTAGTGCTTATTTTTGCTTTCGTATTGCATATACATTAACCCTTGTATGTACTCTTGGGTTTTAATGCATTCTTGTTGTCGGACCTACACCTAGGCCCCAATTTTATTGTCTGGCTGCTTTCTGCAGTTCCGTTGACACATAGTGTCTTACCGGTGAGTTTACTATTGACGCAACGCTCTCGTTTATGCATAAAGCAATATTTTGTAGTATACAACATGCATGAATTCACTTGTTTATTATGTGTTCAGCCATTGCTGACAATTAAGGACATAATTGCAGTCATTAAGCAATAATTATAGTGTACGGAAATTACCGGTTTGTGCCAGTTGTCACAGTCTCCCCCCGTTAAAAGAATTTCGTCCCGAAATTCAGACTGAACTAACTCTCGCTGGAGTCTTCTTGAATAGGTGGGGATACTTTTTCTTGAACTGGTCTTCACGTTCCCATGTGTACTCGGGTCCGTGCTTAGAGCTCCAACGTACTTTGACAAGTTTCACACTGCTCCTCCTGGTCTTGTTGACTTTCCAGTCAGTAACCTCAACGGGTTGCTCTGTAAATCGGAGGGCTTCATCAATATGTATTTCATCCATCGGGATGATCACGTTTTCTTGCGTTGGACTCTTCTTCAGGTTGGATACATGAAACGTATTATGTACTCCATTAAGTTCTTCCGGTAACTCCAACTTGTATGCCACGGTACCAATTCTCTTCAGTATTCTGAATGGTCCGATATATCGTGGATTCAGCTTTCCACGCTTTCCAAATCTGACTACGCCCTTCCATGGTGAGACTTTTAACAACACTTTGTCTCCCACCTTGAAATCTACCGATTTTCTATTTGGATCCGCGTAGCTCTTTTGTCGCTCTCGAGCCGCCTTAATGCGCTCTCGGATCTGTGCAATCTTATCGGTTGTCTCTTGTACAAGTTCAGGACCAACCATACGTTTATCTCCGGCATCTGCCCAACATAAGGGCGATCGGCATTTGCGGCCATACAGAGCTTCGAACGGCGCGGCTTTTATGCTTGTATGATAGCTGTTATTGTAGGAAAACTCAACTAAAGGTAGATGAGTATCCCAGCTGCCGCCTAGGTCCATGACACATGCGCGAAGCATATCTTCTAACGTTTGTATAGTCCGTTCGCTCTGGCCGTCTGTTTGTGGATGGAATGCCGTGCTTAGATCTAACTGAGATCCAAAGGCTTCCTGAAATGATTGCCAGATTCTTGAGACAAAGCGTCCATCTCTGTCTGAAATGATTGAGATTGGCACTCCATGACGTGCCACAATTTCTCTTAAGTATATCCCTGCCAGCTTTCCAGTGCTATCCTTCTCTCGGATAGGTAGGAAATGCGCAGACTTCGTCAATCGATCAACTATTACCCATATCATATCGTGCCCTCTCGGGGTCCTGGGTAATTTCGTTATGAAGTCCATCGAGATTTGTTCCCACTTCCATACAGGAATCTCTGGTTGTTGTAGTAGGCCGGACGGTTTCTGATATTCCGCCTTAACCTTAGCACAGGTTAGGCATTTTCCAACATAGACAGCAACGTCGCTTTTGAGTCTCGGCCACCAATAGTATTCTTTCAAGTCTTGATACATTTTGTCCGATCCTGGGTGGATCGAATATCTCGATTTGTGGGCTTCATTAAGGATGACTTCTCGTATGCCACCATAGAGTGGAACCCAAATACGCTTCTTAAAGTATAAGGCTCCCTCTTCGTTTGGCACCATGTACTTCAATGCACCCCGGAGGTATTCAGCTTTACGATTCTCTTCTTTAAGAGCTTCTTGTTGTGCATCTCGAATGCGTGCAGTGAGGTTCGTTCGAATGGTCATTTCTAACGCTCGAACCCTTAGGGTCTTAATCCTTTCTTTTCGGCTCAACACGTCCGCTACAACGTTCGCCTTTCCAGGATGGTACTTAATCTCACAGTCATAATCATTCAGCAGCTCGACCCAACGTCGCTGGCGCATATTCAATTCTTTCTGATCAAATATGTGTTGTAAGCTTTTGTGATCTGTGAAGATTGTACATCGAGTACCATATAAATAATGTCGCCAAATCTTCAAGGCGAATACCACTGCGCCCAGCTCTAGGTCGTGAGTGGTATAATTTCTCTCGTGAACCTTCAGTTGTCTTGAAGCATTAGCGATGACTTTTTGGCGTTGCATGAGCACGCAACCCAAGCCTTGTCGTGAGGCGTCGCAGTATACCACGAAGTCTTCAGTGCCTTCGGGTAACGATAGTATCGGTGCATCGCATAGCTTGCTCTTCAGTAACTGGAAGGCTTCTTCTTGTTTGTGACCCCAGTCGTATTTCTTGTCTTTCTGTGTAAGGGTCGTTAGCGGTTGGGCTATCTTCGAGAAATTCTCAATGAATCGCCGATAGTAGCCCGCTAAGCCCAAAAATTGACGAACTTCGGTTGGGGTCTTGGGAGCTTCCCAATTCTTTATTGCTTCAATCTTGGACGGGTCTACATGAATGCCCTTTTCATTCACCACGTGACCAAGAAATTGTACTTCGCGAATCCAGAATTCGCATTTCGAGAACTTTGCATAAAGTTTCTCTTTCTTCAGTAGTTCCAAGATAGTCCTGAGGTGTTGCTCATGCTCTTCTTTCGTTCGCGAGTAGATCAGGATATCATCGATAAATACAATCACGAATTTATCGAGATATGGTTTGCATACGCGGTTCATTAGATCCATAAAGACCGCTGGTGCATTTGTCAGTCCAAATGGCATCACAAGAAATTCGTAGTGCCCATAGCGCGTTCTGAATGCAGTCTTTGGCACGCTTTCATCTTGGATTCTCAGCTGATGGTATCCAGATCGAAGGTCGATCTTGGAATAGTAGCTTGATCCTTGCAGTTGATCAAACAAGTCATCAATCCTCGGTAGCGGATACCGATTCTTGATTGAGAGCTTGTTCAGTTCCCTGTAATCGATACACATCCGTAGTGATCCATCCTTCTTTTTCACGAACAATACTGGAGCTCCCCAGGGTGAGAAGCTTGGCCTTATGAATCCTTTATCCAACAACTCCTGGAGCTGTGTAGATAATTCTTGCATTTCGGATGGCGCAAGTCGATAGGGTGCCTTGGCTACAGGAGCAGCTCCTGGTACCAAGTCTATACGGAATTCGACTTGTCGTTGCGGGGGTAGTCCTGGCAGATCTTCAGGGAACACATCAGGAAATTCCTTCACCACAGGAATGTCTTCGAGTTTCGGCTCCTTAGCCTTCTTGTCTATAACGTGTGCTAGGAAAGCAACACATCCTTTCCTTAAGCACTTCTGTGCCTTCATACAACTGATGATTCGAAGAGGCGCGTCTCGTTTTTCTCCATGCACGATAAGAGTTTCACCATTCGCTAAAGGGATGCGAATGATTTTCTCATGACAAATAACTTCAGCTTTGTTCTTGGACAACCAGTCCATTCCGACTACTACATCGAAGCTACCCAATTGAATAGGTAAGAGGTCGATGCTAAAATTTCGTTCGCCAAGTTCTAGTGTGCAGCCTCTGACAACTTCGCCCGATTCAACAAGTTTACCATTGGCTAGTTCTATGGAATAAGGAATTTCTAATCTACTAGATTCTATTCCGAGTATGCGTTTAAATTCCACCGACATGAAGCTATAATCGGCGCCAGTGTCGAATAATATGGATGCAAAGTGATTGTTAATGAGAAACGTACCGGTGACCACGTTAGGGTCCTCGCGTGCGTCTCTTGCTCCAATCACAAATGCTCGAGCTGGAGCGTTGTTTCTCTCTGGGCAGTTCTTCATGAAATGATCATTGCTTCCACACTCGAAGCATCCTTGCCCTTTCCCGTTACCATTCCTGTTACCAGCACCGTTCCCATTTCGGTTCTTTCCTTTTCCCCAACAGTCTTCTGTTTGATGACCCAATTTACCACATTTGTCACACCTTGGAATGCGACAAGCTCCATCATGATGATACTTACATTTTTGGCATCTAGGCATGGAGCCTTGGTATGCTTTGGTTGCATGGGTTTTCATCTCCTGAGGCGGATTAGTGTCGCGCTTCTTGCTGAAACCCTTGTTGTTGCGAGTTGCTTGGTTCAAACTGGCATGCTTTCTCTTCTTGTCGCCGGACGACTCAGCATGCGTCTCGGTCTTCTCTGTCGGGTTCAGTGATAGCTTCTTCATACGAACACAATCTTCAGTAAGGCTGACAGCCAGAGTTACAGCCTCGGTGATTGTTTGTGGTTTGGCCGACGTCACCATGCCACGAAACTCTGAGGCCAGTCCCCAAATGTAGCGTTCCACACGCTTGAATTCGGGAGTCACCATGTAGGGAAGCACTCTCGACAGGTCGTGGAACCTTCGAGTGTAACCATTAATGTCAGCACCTTCCATGGTCAGGTGCCAGAACTCCGTTTCTAGCCTTTGGAGTTCAGCACGAGAGCAGTACTTCTCTCTCATCATTTCCTTCAGTTCCTCCCAAGTGAGGCCATAAGCGGCGTCATCACCCAAGGTTTGGGCTTGCAGGTTCCACCAAGTCAGAGCTTCATCGACGAATAACCCAGTAGCAAAAGTGACTTGCTGATCCGCGGTACACTTGCTCATGCGGATAGTAGCTTCAGTCTTCTCCGTCCAGCGCACAAAGGCTACTGCACCTCCTGTGCCGTCATAGTTTATCGGCTTGCAGTCGAGGAACTGCTTGAAAGTGCAGCCTGGAATTGATTCAACCAATTCACATGTGAGCAATCGAAGAAATAATGAAACATAGACCGTTCATAAATTTCCTCATGCTTAGTACAGTGTCTCAAGGTTACCTTGAGCTGCATTGCCTCCAGACGAATCTCCATCCCCATTACGCCTAGCGTTGCTTGGTCCTCCACTGTCTTGGGTTCGGTTCGCCTCGTACTGGGCGATAGCAGCGGAGATCCTTTCCTCTAGCAAAGCGTTCAGCTCTTCAGCAGTTCTTGGCAGTGGGGGAGGTGGAGGTTGATCATCATTGCGAGCATTCACAGCTTTCCTGGGTGCCATGTTCTGACAGAACATAACACAACAGGTTTAATCATTTGTTTGATATCGTCACACTAGGCAGTAGTATCATATATATTCACAGGTATATATACCACACAAGTGACATCAAACAATTATTACTCTAGCAGAGTACTTAGTAGGCTTGCACTGAGGGAATCTATACGTGACAAGACTTGCTGTGATTTCTGTGCACTGAATTCCATAATTATGTATGCATCCATAATTACGTAACTCCTTGCACAGTCCGCACAGTTCGTTTCATCCTCGTATTTCTTCCTTCAGATGGGCCATTGCTTTCAGGTAAAGTCACATATACTTGTGACATTCCACTTCTAGCACATGCTAATTATCACAAATAATTGCAAGTAATTTCTAGTCAACGACAAGTGCTACTCAAGTGCACTCTAAGTCTTGTAGTGTCTTTTCTAGACTCATGTAGACAGTTTCAGGCAGTGGATGTCGCGGGACGTTTTATGCAATGAAAACTCTTTGAAAATCGTTTTCGTGAATGGATCCTAGAGATTGTAGACTAGACTCGAGAAGGAATCCTGGTTCACTACAATCGCAGCTCTGATACCAATCTGTCACACCCCTTTCTGCGGCGGAAGCACGAGGTGTGATCATGAAAGGTTCTCATTGCATACGAAGAGTAAACATGCTACATGCTCGTAAAATAACATTCAAATACCATAATTTGAAAACATACGTTAGCGTTTACATCGCTAAGTCGCATAAAACATTGTCTTAAAAGTTTACAACTTTATTCAAAGTTAAACACAAGCGACATCCACGAGCATAAGCTAGACCACGCGCACATCCATCCTAGTTACCTGAAATACATGTGAGTTTTTGGAAAAACGTCAACATAAAGTTGGTGTGAATTCATGCAGTTTTGTATTTCATGTTTGTATACTTTGTATGAAAACATAGTTTGTGAGTAAATCAAGTTTTCATATATAAATCCAGTTTCATGTGTACCCCACGTACCCATGTATAATTCAATCTTTTCTTGAGTACCCCACGTACTTCAAGTTATATATCAATCCTCTTGAGTACCTCACGTACTTCAAGTTATTTATCAATTCTCTTGAGTACCCCACGTACTTCAAGTTATTTATCACTTTTTGTATGGTATGAATTTTATGTAAATACAGTATTTCTGTACTCATCAGATTGTTAATGGGTTGCAAAGCCATTAACATGTGACACGTCATAGGAAGTCACCAAACCTAAGGCATTTAATTGGTATATTCTGAGACACAAAAGCACTTCCTCGGTTCTCGCCCCGACCGGGAGTGTGGCTGCCAGGCACCCGTTAGATCTAACCTTTTGTTCTGCGGTCTGAATGTATACGTTGATTAATGGTGCTTCTGTACCCTATTCGTGACACTATTTCTCATAACGCATCCTACTTGGTTCTCGTCCTCACCAAGCGCGTTTCTTGTTATCATTTCTCATAGCGCCTTATACTTGGTTCTCGTCTCACCAAATGCGCTTCTCATATTCATATATTTCGTCACACTTGGTTCTCGTTCTCACCAAGTGTACTTCTTGTATTTATATCATACCATTTATAAACATTGTACTTTTGTACATGTATTTCACCCCCGAAGTTATAAAAACTGAAAACAGTTAAAGAGAAAAGGGGGAGCATGAACTCACAACTTTGCGTTCCTAGCGTCGTAAACTCCACCGGATTTGCTTAATTAGCGTCGTAACCTATACGCGTTTTCTTAACGTTAGTCACTAGACTTGCGTCGCACAAGTACAGTCACTCTCTTTTGTATATTTTCTTGTGTTAAAAATATTCTATATTTTTAACTACGTATCTTACTTATATTATTTTCTCCAAAAATAAATATAAGTCTTTTGTGTTTTGCACTTTGCACCCGAATTATGTTTCTTGTATGTTGTATGTGTATTTTTATATTTCTACTCCTCATGAGTATTTAGTGTATTTTTAAGTCTTAATACACTAGCACGTATAACACATACTATATACACTTAACACACAAGTTGGTGATCAAATAATATATATTTTTCTCTCAAAAATATATACTTACTATCCATTTTTATTCTTGAAGAAATCCTCATTTCTTATCATCAAAAATCAGGGAAACCTTAGTAATACTCTTAAGCACATTTTTAGGGAATAAGTTTCTCAAAAACTTATATTTTTCTAAGTGTCAAAATTTATAAAAATTTTGACAGAGTTTCCCCTAAAAATGGAGGTTTCCCACGTTTTCAAAACGTGTGTTTATTTTCTTTTAAATCATCATCAATCATCAACAACAATTATCAATAATAATCGTCAACAATAATCACTAATTTCATGAACTTGAATATTTACAAAATGTGTAGTAACTTACTAGCACATTTAGTAAGTCTTGTTATCTTTAAAAATAAGTTTAATTTCTTAAAAACCTTATTTTTAAAGAATATGAAGTTTCACAACTTCTAGTCGGTTTTCACGAAAATTATTTCTTTGTTAAAACCTTTGTTACACAAGTGTCCACACGCTTGTTTGTTCATAAAAACACTCTAGTTCATGAAAGATCCGATTTTAAAACATGATTTCTCTAACGCTTGGTCCTTTGAAAATACCACTTGCAGATATGTAGATCTGCTAGTTTTAAACACTATTTCACAAGTTAAATTGCTTTTACACAAGTTCATGATGTGTGTGGTAGAGTTTCATCATTTAACCTTTGTTACTTCAAAAATAGCTTTATGTTAAGATCCATGATCTTACTAAACCGGGTTAAACGATGATCCGAGCTACCACATCATAGATCGGGTCTAGATAATCATGTATTTCAAATACTACAACTTTTACACAACTTATGTGCTATTAACCACTATTTTTCATGTTTTTAGTAGACTTTTTGTGCATCTTATTGCATGTTAACGAGTTTTAACCGACAAAAATCCTTTTAACCACTTTAGATAAGTTCAAATATGAGTTTTAAGTGTTATACCTCTAGCTCAAGGCTAGGGAAGAATCTAAGCACAAATCGAGTGGATAAAAGCAAAGTAGAGAGGTCCTTCGCCTTCCGTTTGCTCCAAGGTTCCTAATATGCGACCCTTAACACTTGTGTGATGTTGGAAAGTGATGAAGGAAGCTTGAAAAATTGATGGATATGGGGATGCTTGGCCGAAACTTAGAGCAAGAGAGAGAGGTGTATTGTGAAGGGGTGTTGTGATGGATGATTATGTTGTGCTATCTTAGCATCTTATAGACAAATAGAAGGGTTATTATCCAAAGGAAATTGTGCTCTCTAGATATTAGACAACAATTCAAAAAGGATGGAAGTGTGACTCGGTCAAGAAGGGGGGGGGGGGGGGGTCTAGGTTACAATTCAACTCCAAGTTACACCATCTAGTTACATAAACTAGTTTCATTTCAAGTATTATTTCTAGTGTTAAGTAATATACAGTGTGTTAGGGTGTTCGGGGACCCTAACTAGCTTAGAAAATAAAAACAATGCTTCTAGCATTATTTTGGTGTTCCGGGTATTGTCCGGTTGTTCGGTTACATACCGATTCGTTAAAGTGCTAAATTACACTTTTTAGTGCCGTTTAAGTACCTTTCTTGTACTCTTTCGATTCCCAACACTTAGGGAAATATTCTGGATAATAAAACGACATTTCTGCATAATATTTATATGCTTAAATGCTGAATTATTGTTGAATTTTATAAATTCTGCACTTAAAGTGCGTTTCGGGTGCTTTTTAGTGCTTATTTTTGCTTTCGTATTGCATATACATTAACCCTTGTATGTACTCTTGGGTTTTAATGCATTCTTGTTGTCGGACCTACACCTAGGCCCCAATTTTATTGTCTGGCTGCTTTCTGCAGTTCCGTTGACACATAGTGTCTTACCGGTGAGTTTACTATTGACGCAACGCTCTCGTTTATGCATAAAGCAATATTTTGTAGTATACAACATGCATGAATTCACTTGTTTATTATGTGTTCAGCCATTGCTGACAATTAAGGACATAATTGCAGTCATTAAGCAATAATTATAGTGTACGGAAATTACCGGTTTGTGCCAGTTGTCACAGCGAAAGTAAACCAGTCTCCGTCAGAGATAAGACGGTAAAACATGCAAAACAGAGGAACAGAGGGCTCCCCTGAGATGGCCGCACAAGACAGTTCAAAATGAACCACCCTCATTAACCCTAAAGGATGAATTTGTGAGAAGTGAACGTCGAAGTGACGGAGCAGAGAAACCTTGAAAGCAGAGAGAGGGTATCGGACCCCACAGGAAGAAAAGGCCAGGGTGTAAATAGGTATCCTGTCCGGCGTACATTCTGCCGACTCACTAGGGCCGGGCAAGGAGGGAGAAAAGCGATCCGGGATGTTATATGCCTCAACGAAGGATCTCAAGTCCTTCGCCGTCAACACAGACCTTATCGAAGACCGGCCACCACGACTCATGGTTATAAGAAATGGTAATACAGGGGAGTAGTTGCAGAAGAGAAGAGAGGGTTAGAAAATTTGAGTGGGAAATCGGAAAAGCCAAATAGGGTTTTTAAAGAGACACCGCTGACATACAAGTAACCGTCACATCAGCGGTCTCTTCAAAATTCAAAAATGGGCACGTGCAACTAGGGGATTAATTCCCGCTACAGTTATTTCGGCGACGTTATGATTAGTGGGAACAACAAGTCATAACTAATCAAGAGTGGGCCCATCAATAGAGAAACCATCTCTCTCAAGCAGTTGTGATTCAGCCCCGGATCATGAGCCTCGGGTCTCAGAACCAGGGACTAAAGATGACTTGACGACGGGCTAGTGGGGAAACCCACTTTACCCGCTTTGGGCCTTTTTCTCTAGAAGCCCAATTATTTAAAAGCCCACCGGTCATAATAACCTTGCTCGCTAAGGCTTCTTCTATTTACAATGGGCGGGAAACAGCTAAGAAAAACAGGGTTCATTAAATGCTTGACAAGAGGCGGCTCCGGTCTAAGTCACTGTACTTATCTGGCAGACCATTAATGAAGAGGGTTATCCTACCGTTGGGGGTCAGACACGTGTCTGACCTTCCCAAGAACCTCCAAAAACCGTCGGATCATGCATGGGAGAATCCTTAACAAAGATAAGGGTTTTCTATTATATAAGAAGGAAGAAAGAGCCAAGGCAGGTATGAGCTCCGGCTTTCTCTCATTTATTATCCCTTCATTTACTCTCCTCTCATTAACTCCCGACCAATATTCTCTCATATTTACTACACACACACATCAATAAGATTCACACCAAAAGGGAAACTTTCCGGTGACTATATTCATCGGAAGAAGCTCCTATCATTTCCGGCAAGTTTACTTACTCTCACGCCGGAGCTTGGTCACGGATCCCCCTCCCGGGGTCCCCTGTGACGAGGCTAACGGTTTATTCTTTTGTAGCAAGTAAGGATAAAAGCTCTTGACGTCACCGAAGATCCATCTAACGTCAGCCGGAGGTTGGGTATTCGACACAGACTACCATAAATTTAAATATTTCTAAATAAGTAAATAATCGTTTCATTTACGGCTCTAATCAGAAAGTTCATCGACTGAAAGATAAGTTTCAATCCCACAAATTAACCCTTTTGAATTACACCGTAACTCAAATCCCTTGATCCATTTTAACATCAGAGGACTCTACCAGTATGATTTATGTTTCTTTTTTTTAGTAACAAATAAAAAATATTAAATACTTATATTTAATACTTATCGTTGATTGAAACTGAAAAAGGCTTGTACAAATTGTACAACACGTAAAGCGCGAACCATCATACCAAGCAAGACGTGCGACGTATTGTATCATTACCTTCCACTAGCAGCATCACATTATCCCATCTTAATTCAAACAAACAAAAATAAAAATAAGAGTTAAATGTCATTTTATTCCATATGGTTTGGTCTATTTTACCAGTTTTGTCCAAAGATTTCATTTTTCGTCTGTGGGTCCAAAAAAGTTTCATCGTTGCCATTTTAAATGGCCGAATTGCCCTTCTAGTTAGAAGAATTACATATAAAATGACCGAATTACCCTTCTCGTTAACTGAAAAAATGGATAAAATTAACGCAGTGGACTAAAATGGCAACGGTGAAATCTTTTTGGATTTACAGGCGAAAAATGAAACATTTGGACTAAACTGCCAAAATGGCCAAACCACGGGGACTAAAATGGCATTTAACTTTAAAAATAATTAGATAGTGTAGAAAAGTTGTTCTAACAGTTATTCACTTGGTTTTTCTCCTTGGTGGTGATTGTGAAGTTTAGAACTAGGCTTCTCTGAAGGTCGCCAGTTTAAAATCGAGCCGAACCGGGTTTTACCGGGGTGGGCCTTCGGGCGGGTGGGTTTTCCCCAAAACTGGTGGCTCGGATGTGCATCCAACTCTGACTGTTATGAAAGAAGGGATGCATTTGCTCGACTAAGGGCATTGCAGATTTGCAGGAAACTTATCTAGTGATTTGGTTAAAGTGATTTAGTTGATCGTCAAAAAAATAAGGGTCCTAATATTAACACATGAGAAACTTATTTACACATGGTGTATACGGGCCGTATACTGTTATACGGCCCGTATAGAATAAAAACAACTGACAAAGTCTGCTGGCACAGACTTTGTCAAGTTGTTTTTATTCTATACGGGCCGTATAACAGTATACGGCCCGTATACACCATGTGTAAATAAGTTTGCCTGGTCGTATACAATGTATACGAACGTGTATATGGGCCGTATACTGTTATACGGCCCGTATGGAACGAAATTTTGATTTTTAAAATATTTTAGAGTGGTGAGGTGCTCAAAATAAAACATCAACAAGTAATAAAGATTGAAGAACAAGAAAACGTGTCGTATGACTGTAATAAAACGGAAGCTATCAACGCGGGATTACGGGCATGGTGTTATTCTTTATTTAATATTTATAGAATAAAAGGAAGGGTGAGGCATTTGATGAGAGATGTAAGGAGTCTGAATAAAACGGAAGTTATCAACGCGGGATTACGGACATGCGTTTAATTCCCAACATATTTGTTTTGTCACGTACATTTCGTAAGAAACTTTTCGTGCACTGAACCTTCACCTCCAATCATTTCCTGGTCAAATCACACACTATAAAGTTTAAACTTATCGTGTGTTGTAGTTTGGAAAGATGACCGAATAGAGATCTGAATAACAAACTGTGGAGAACTTGTTTGCGTTATCCACCAACAATCCGTTCATTATCTGTTGTTATTTAAAACAATAGCAATTAACGTTCGGTTGAGATAACGGACATCCAACTTTCAAAATTCAAATCAAACTAACACGAAGTATCTCGAAGGTATCATATTCTTGGTTCAATACCATGTGAAAAAATATTTTAGAGTGGTGAGGTGCTCCTTTTTTAGAAGAGTGCTGTAATAGAGAAATCATCCTATGTCTTTTATCAACCGAAGAGGCAGCGAGGACAGATAATACTTCATTTGTCGA